>CM047393.1:35113337-37513337 GCA_026123125.1 Chironomus striatipennis
TTTCAGGGAAGTCAAACTTTACTTCGCTTTGGTTCACTCCGTTCAAACCTTTCAATATTAAGTAAAATCTAACAATACATAAAATGAGATTCAATGAGCATTCATGGTCATAAAGTGAGATTTTATAAGCATTAATGATCATAAAAGGAGATCCAGTGAGCATTCATGATCATAAAATGAGATCCAGTGAGCATTAATGGTCTTGAAATGAGATCCAGTGAGCATTAATTGTCTTTAAATGAGATCCAGTTAGCATTGATGATCATGAAAGGAGATCCAGTGAGCATTCATGATGATAAATTGAGATCCAGCGAACATTCATGATGATAAATTGAGATCCAGTGAGCATTTATGGTCATAAAGTGAGATTTTGTAAGCATTAATGATCATAAAATGAGATCCAGTGAGCATTAATGGTCTTGAAATGAGATCCAGTGAGCATTAATTGTCTTTAAATGAGATCCAGTTAGCATTGATGATCATGAAAGGAGATCCAGTGAGCATTCATGATGATAAATTGAGATCCAGTGAGCATTCATGATGATAAATTGAGATCCAGTGAGCATTAATGGTCTTGAAATGAGATCCAGTGAGCATTTATGGTCATAAAGTGAGATTTTATAAGCATTAATGATCATAAAATGAGATCCAGTGAGCATTAATGGTCTTGAAATGAGATCCAGTGAGCATTAATGATCATAAAGTGAGATTTTATAAGCATTAATGATCATAAAAAGAGATCCAGTGAGCATTCATGGTCATAAAGTGAAATTTTATAAGCATTAATGATCATAAAATGAGATCCAGTGAGCATTCATGATCATAAAATGAGATCCAGTGAGCATTAATGGTCTTGAAATGAGATCCAGTGAGCATTAATTGTCTTTAAATGAGATCCAGTTAGCATTGATGATCATGAAAGGAGATCCAGTGAGCATTCATGATGATAAATTGAGATCCAGCGAACATTCATGATGATAAATTGAGATCCAGTGAGCATTAATGTTCTTGAAATGAGATCCAGTGAGCATTTATGGTCATAAAGTGAGATTTTATAAGCATTAATGATCATAAAATGAGATCCAGTGAGCATTCATGATCATAAAATGAGATCCAGTGAGCATTAATGGTCTTGAAATGAGATCCAGTGAGCATTAATTGTCTTTAAATGAGATCCAGTTAGCATTGATGATCATGAAAGGAGATCCAGTGAGCATTCATGATGATAAATTGAGATCCAGTGAGCATTAATGTTCTTAAATTGAGATCCAGTAAGCATTCATGATCATATAATAAGATTCAGTAAGCATTCATAGTCATAAAATGAGATCCAGCAACCAATTATGTCAAATGAGTGAGATCCATTAATCATTTTCTCATTTTTGATTACATTAAGCATGATCCAATTACACTTAAGTCTAACACTGTCTTTTTTAAATTGCTACAAATGATTATTTTCATACAAATTTTACTTACGTAATTTTACGTAACGTAAAGTTTACGTAACGTATGAAAACGTAAACAAATTTTTTTAAAATTTTTTGTCAATCTTTTTAATGCTGTAACTTCTTACAGAAGCATCATAGGTATAAACATAGCCGAGATTTTTTGTAGCTCTTATGTTTAACTTTAATTTTATGCCACTTATCATTACTAACAATTAAAATCCAAGCCTGTATCAAAAATGGCGCAACTGTTGCAAAATTTGCAGTTTTTGGCAATTTTAGGTCACTTAATGGACATAAAGTCCAGATTTTATTCAGCACAATTTTGTTTTTAGATACGATCTATCGAATCAAATAGAAGAAATCCTTAAAAAATGCTTCCCTGAAAAATTTTCCATACAAAAGTATGGATTTTTAACGGTTTTTTGCGTCTAGTTCCAACACAACGGAAGTGACCGGAACTAAACATGCTTTAGGTGATAGATATTTAAATTACCAATCAAACGAGACCAAAAACGTCATGATTGGTGCTTCCGTTTGCTCACAAAATCAAAAAAAGTGAAATTTTGAAACTTAAGTGAATACAATAACTTGCACGCTTTGCGTGGAAGTTAAAAAGTTACATTTCAAGGTATTTTTGTTATCTCAAGGTTATCATGCTTTCATATACCAGGAAATGTTTGCAAAGTTGCATGCTTGTGGAACTTTTCTAATATATCATAATTTATTTGAAAGAATGAAGTCAGGATGATTTTCATATAAATTTAGAAAATGTAATCTCAAATCTTATGGGTAATTTGACTCAATAGTTTAATTAGAAAGACGCTGAACCAAAATTTAGAAGATTGTGAGTTCAATTCTCAGTCTCAGAAATTAAAATAAGAACCTCTCATTTTTTTATTGATTAAGAAAAATTATTAATGCTAATTCATTACATCCTCTACGTCAAACTGGTCCAAACTCTAAATATCTAATTCAAAAATCATCATCAAACAAAAATTAATTTAAAATGCATTTTATAACTCTCATATGTGCACCTCGTGCGCCTCCTAAATTCCTGAAAATTATTATAAATTCATTAGTCCTTTCAGTTGTCTCGCTTTGTTTCATCCTTAATTTATTATGCTTTATATACCTTTTTTGCAGGCCAGCAGTCATGTCCTCACAATGAAGGAACACAACAACAGCAAAAAAAATTATTATTTTTCATCGCTTGCCGTAGCTGTTGGACAATTTTATGTGAATATTCAATTATAAACCACAATCACCATCGTCATATTCATAAATTTTATGCACATTGAGAGGATGGACATGGATGAGACAATTTTTTTTTTAGTTCAGGCGACGTTTTTAATGCTTCGACTGTGCAGATATGAAAAATTAATTTTTTTGTGTGTGCTCTGTCACTCGTATGGAAATTATAGGAATAGAGGGTAATGAATGAGTTGGAGGGTAATTGATGGGAGGTGGAAGAGGCGCATTTTTTGAGATGAGTTCATATTTAACTCAGATGCATCCCATATAACCAAAGTATTCCATATGTATTACATTGACCTTCCTTAGGAACATGAATGGAATACATTAGGTCGATTTTGGTTACTAGGGATATTTATGCAACTTAAAATGTCCGTATGGCAGATTGCTAGGTCATAAAATCAAACGTCATCAATAGAAAAAAATTGCAAATCAGAAACTGTGATCATCTTAAACCTTAAAAGTTGCTTAAAACCCACGAAAAACTACTTATTTACACCTTAACTGGTTCAATTCTCAATATCCAGTCAATCTTTATCCAGCACCTTCCAACCAGACAAACCATCACCACCATCACCCCAATAAATCAGCTAAAAAATCATGTACGAGATGATGAAGTTGTTCCTTTTGTTAATCGCTTTTGAAAGCCAGCTGGCTCTCCTAACATAATTATTATTGTTGTTTACTCTAATAACATACACCACACAAACACAACGACATGTATTTAGGGCGAAAAAAAAAGATAGAAGAAAAAAAGCTGATGTTCAATGAAATGGGAATGAATACCTATTTATGGAGATTTAATTCCGAAAATTATCTCTAAAGATTTATTATTCTTTTATTCACTCAAAAATACTGTAGCTGTATATATATCGAGAGTGAAAGACGGGTTCTATGTCTATTGTTGTAACATGCTTAATGTTTATGCATTTAGGTAGAATTTTTGCTTTTTTTCGATTTTTGCCTTGCAGTCATTTAGTTATTTACTTTTTTTTATCCCCTTACTCGATCTTCCTATATGTGCGTACCTATGACGTGGACTAGCAGTCAACAAAAGCCAGCAAAAGTTAGAAAATCTTTCTTTTCATTACATTTTTGATTTCTATTGAAATTTTTCTAGGCATTGCATATCTGTAGAGATGGATCTAATTGGAAATGGAAGATAACAATATGCTATTGACAATGTATGTCAACTGCACGCTTGCGATTTTAATGATTTTTTTGTCAGATTTTTTTTCGTGATAAGAAAATCAAAATCGTAAAGAACGTGATAGTGGAAAGACATGTATAAAAGTAGCACGAGATTCCAGACGCAATGACGTCTGTGATGAAGCTTGAAGCATGTAAAAATTGTGTATTGAGATTTGGAGATTCAAATGTAAGGGATGCAATCAGGCGAGTAGGGCTTAACTTTAGGTTTACAATTTTTTAAAATTACGTATTTTAAAAATTTATATAAAATTTTTGAATGTTTCGGAATTAAAGTTAAATCAAAAATGTAATTGACAACTTTGAAACTCCTTTCATAAAAATTCTATCGAGCATCCCTGACTCAACTGACTATACTGACTTAAAAATTTATTAAAGCACATCCGTCGAGTAATGCATGCATCATCAAAGTATCTGGATGTTGTCATGAACCAGAGAAATACTCCAACGTGCATGTATTCTGACGCAAGGATCCATAAAACTGTTAAATCTGTAACTTCAACAAAAGGCACTCTCTCAATTAGTCTAAAAATCAAAAGATGTCGAATTTCTCATCCGCAAAAAAATTGAAACTTCAACCGTGAAAAAAAAATCAGAAAAAATCAAAAAACGTTGTATTTTTGCCAGATACAAATGTATCGAATTTTTTCAGCACCGATGACTGACAAACAAAAGAAAAATAAAAGAAGTAGAAAAAGAGTAGATCACATTGTGCAGATTAAATGAAATAGTTTCAATTTATAAATTAATTTCTAGCGTTACAGCTGAAAATCATAGATGAAAAGTAAATCCATTAAAGGGGATTTTTTTGTGTTGTATCAGTGAATAAAGGGTGTTCATGCACTTTTGACTTCTTGATTTTCAACTTTTTCTTTTCATTACTAGCTGTATTTAATGCTGTCGTTGTGTACTTTAATGAAGTTTTGTTCTGCTTTTGATTTGAGAAATTTTAATTAAAAGTTCGTCGTTTATTTACTTGGATGTGGATAATTGTTACTGATTGTGGGAGAAGTAAGTGTCATTAAAATGAGAAACTGTACTGCCTTAAAAAGATTATTTTTTTTTTAATTTTACCTAAATAAAATTTTAATTTTTTTTTAGCTAGAAGTTTGTAATTTTGGACTTAATTCCCCTAATATTTTATTTCTGATTTTTAGTTGAAGATAAATCTATTAGCTGAATTTACATGCTTTAAAATAATTAAAGCTTTAAGATTTTCAAAAATTGCCAGTAAATTACCATGCCACACCCATTGGCTATGTCCTTGCATCACATAACGCCACTCATCCTTATATCAACAATAACCAAGGAAAATCTATTCAAGATGCTCAACAGCGTTCATTCTCAACACTTGACTGCCATAAAAATATTCACGGTAGATGAATAAAACAGAAAAAGCTCAAATGCTGAATTTATTTTTTGACCTTGACACTTTCGCTGTGTCATAAATGCTCCGTACACCTCATATGATATTTTCCAATGATGTGGAAGAAAATAATTGCACAAGAAATTGCTCGTGACAATTAAATAAATTGTGAGGTGAGAAATCGCTTACTTGACATTAAAAAATGAATCACTTTAAATCATTTTCACTTTCGTGTGACGAATTTAAAGACAGAATTTCAATTTAAATGAAATTTAATGTGAATTATTTAAAGAATGTCAATTGTATGAAAATTTAATTATCAATAAAATTCTTTTATGTTCATCCCATTGTCCATATTGTTAATTAAAAAAATTAATCAAGCTTGTCAACAACTAAGCACAAAGCATTTTTTTTTATATCCTTCGTTTGAATGAGAATAACTTTTATATCACACAATGGAAAGTTTTTATCATCTTTTCTTGTTATGAGAAAATGCTTTTGAAGTAGAGATGAATGCATGAACTAGTTTTAAAGTTCACGTGAACAATTTCTTTTGACAAAAATTTAAATTTTAATAATTTTTTTTGAAACAAGGAAGTTGTCATGTGAAGTTGTGAAGTAAAGAGAAAGGAAAAAGTTTTAATGAGATTTTATTGTGTTAAAAATAGATATAAGGTCGGAGATTTCAGTAGATTTGTTTTGAATGAGTATTAACTTTAAGTAAAGCAATCAAAAGGCACAAATTGGATAATCAAGATGAAATAAATTTTCATAAACTCCGGCTGGATGCCGGATGTCATCTCGATTATAGGTACTGTGACTTTCGAAAGTTATTGAAATTTAGGACTCCAAAAATATCATCATTTAAGTTTAGGATCAATTCTAAAGTATTTTAAAATTTTTAAATTCAAAATATGATGATGCAATTTTTTGAATAAGTTTCAATACTTTGAGAAAAATAGATTTTCATGTAGCTAGTCTCAAATTAAAGTATTTGTTCAACATGAAATCAATTATCAAAACTAGGTTAGGTGAAAACTTTTAACGTAATATACAGAAAAAATTACGCAAAAAATTAAATTTCATATCTTTTAAATGTAATAAATTTTAAGGGGACTAGAATGAGATCGGTAAACTTTCATTCTAATATAATTCAAGTATTTCGCAAAATGATTTATAAGTTTGTTTGAAATTATTATGAATGAAAATAAACATCAATTTGTTGCACAAGAATTCATTCTATTTATAGATGTTTATTCAATAAATATAGTTTAATAAATATAGTTTGCAGTTTATTCAATTGCATGACAGTGCACAGTAATACTTTATTGACATTAAAAAGGGAGCATTCAAATCATTTTTTTTTTTCTTGAATGACAGAATCTCAAGTACGAAAGTAATAGAGAAAGCTACAAGTTATTATGAATAAAAGAAATAAATATTTTAAACAAAATCATATATTTGTCACAATTTTCTATATCACTATTTTTTGAAACTGTCATCATTTTAAAGTGAATTCACTTTTTAACTTACCAAAACTTTTTATTCACAACTAGAGCAGAAGATATTTATAATAAATTTATTCTATATCAATATTAAAATTGAATTGAAAAATTGTAAAAATTTTTTATATTTTTGAATTCTATAAAAAAAATTCTTGGTAAAATTTAATTTTACCCAAACAAATTCTTCAAAAATCTTAAAAAAAAATCTTAATTTCTCAAACCTCAAATTTATTTCCACCCAAAGCCACAAACAATCCTAAAAAATCTCAAGCCACATGACATCAAGAATCAAGCTTTAATCACTCAAGTTTTCTCAAAAGATCATCATAATCAGGGCTGACGTTTCTCAAAAAAGAAAAAGATTAAGTTCCATAAGAATAATGAAAAGATTTTAAACTCCCTAGCAACACGCCACTACCATCATTGTTCTCGAGTGAAAAATGCTGTAAACAAAAAAATCATTAATCTTGAATAAAAAAAATATTCTTAGTCTTTATTTATAGAGCACATAGAATTGTGCTTATGTGTGCTTTTTACAGTATTTAATTCATTGAATCACAAGAATTTCAATGCAGAGAACGGAAAGTATTTTATTTTATTTTTTTCAATTCACTTCCATTTAAATCAAAACCTGTTAAATTTAAACCATTTATCATGCTAAGTACTTACGACAAATATTATGGAACATAAAAGACAAAAACCTGGACATACTGAGCGTAATTTATTCCGACTTCTAATCACAATCAACATTCACCTTTTTTGATATTTTTTATGCATTTTATTCCATGGAACTTTGCCACGAGATTGCATAACAACTTCTCGGTACCATAACAAATAGTTCAGCTTCTATCTTTTATTTTTTTCCATAGAAAAATATCCAGCACGCCTCACCTTAAAAAAATCCAGCTAGTGTTGGCACTTTTGTATGCATTTTCATACAGCTAAAGGCGGATTTAAGCACTACATAAGAGATACCCACAAGCATATTGCAAGTTGTCATAAACATTCTTTTATAATATTTTTTTGATAAAGCCACAAGTGCTCGTCTCATAATCCTTTTGAAATGTTATACTATTGGTAAGGCATTCTCACCTGGCAATAACATAACAAAACTTGCTCCATTGATAGTGTCACAAAACTTGAATATTCTTGACATTGAAACTGAAATTTAATTTTTTTATTCGACTCGATTTATATAGCAGATATTTTGCTTGCAGCTCCAAGCCTTTATGTCGACAATTTCTTGTTTATTAATTTTTTTTTTTTTTGTATTGAATTTTTATTTTTTTATTTATTTTTTTTTTTCATCTTCAAATAAATCGATGATTATATAATGGAGTGTTTGAGTAAAAAAAAATAGAAATTATTAAAGGATGTACATATTTAAGAAGTTATTCAAAACCATTTCTCAGAACTTGTAGAATTTGAAGTTTTCTTTTTTCCCCTTAATCTCTCACTCATGACATTCATCAAAAACTTGGAATTATGGACCCACACGCCCTTTGCCACAAAATCTTCATACAAAAATCCTAAAGTTTTATACTGCCACACAGTCAGTTTAGTTAGAGTCTCACTCAAACTTCTATCTAGAGTTGAAAATTAGACAACATAATTTAATAGTTTCTAAAAAAATCATGAAATTTTTCCATCAGGAGAGATTAATTAAATATTATTCAATCCATTGGAATTTTTTAAAAAAAGCTATAAACAAAGTAATACAAAAGAGGTCGCCAAACTTTAAAGAATTTCAATATTCCAAGAAAAAAAAAACAGTAATTAATCTTAATGATAATGAAAAGTCAAACAACTATTTTTAAAGAAAATATAAATAAGGTAATTAAATTAATAATTAATGCTTCTCATTTCGTAGCACGTCTCATTAACTCTTTGAAAAATATAAATAAGTATAAATATAAAAATATCTTCAGTTTCTTATGAAATGAACGTGTTTATTAGCTTTTGGAGGCTTTCAAGATTTAGTATTTGAATGAGGAGGCAATAATCTGCTAGAAGGTTTAAAATTCTTAAAATAATATTGAGTCTTAGAAAAATATTTTTCAAACTATGCAGAATTTTTCAAGTTTATCTTTTAATCAGCAATAATACTAGTAATTTTGATCTAAATTCCTAGTTTTGAATCGTATTTAATACTATCAAATATTAAAAAATAATGTTAATTTTGCATATGATGCAAACTACCAGGGGTTCACAATTTGATCAGAAAAACTTCCCATAAAAAAATTCAAATTTTCACTTTTAACGGCCATTTTTCATACGTTTCGAATAAATTCGATTTGAATAAAAAAAAAAATTGTGTAACAAAACAACCGTTCAAATTGAGGACCCCTTGTATCGTTACAAATCTCTATTCTCTACAAACAATCTAACTACCTAGTTAAAGGCGGTAAAAAGCCAGTCCATCATTAAGTCAAGCTTCATTGAATCTAATCAACCATCACGAAACAAGTTGTTTGTAATACCATCTAACTCTATATCATTAACTTGCACCTCAAACATAAATCCACAAAATTTAACTCAATTATCTCTTCCAAAACTTATCAATCTTGGCTTCCTTTGCTTCCGTCTTCTTATCACGTAGTCAATGAATGAATGATGCTCAACTAATTCAATAGTGTCCATTAGATCTGAAATGAAAATAAATAAAATAAAATTATCCACTTCTACTATCACTTTCGTTCGATGATAAACAATAGTTGGAAAAGATTTTTATTTCCATGAATATTTCTTGCTCTTTTTTCGTTTATATAATCTTTAACTCTACTTAATTGTATGTACATAACGTGCTTCAATGCATTACCATGCTCACATATTGATACACTTATAATTGTCTGTATATCTGTTTCTATTTCTTCATCGATTACCGTTTCGGGGCGACACACTACAAATGTTTTTGGGGTTATTTGGACAGTGATGTTAAATGTTCCATTAAGTCAAATAAATTTCGGAATTTTCAGGGAATTTTTTATTTAGGTCTCTTTTAAATGTTGTTTGACCTTGAATATTTCAATAGTTCTACATTTTACATCCAATACCCCTCCTATTTAAAAGATAAACTAGACTTTTAAATAATTTTCAATCAATCTCCTAACCAACTGAAAAAACATACATTATTTTTGAATAATTCCTTTCTATTTTTAAATGCAGAGATCTAGGAATTTTACATCTTTCACTGTATGCATGCAGTTGGTATTGAATAATAATGAAGGTTGGATTAAAGATTTGACTGTTACTTTTATATCACTTTAGAGTTGATTTCTTTGAATTTTTTATCTAATTGATCAATTTTAATTCAATTAATTTGAGAAATTGAAAGTTTTTGTTGATTTTTTTGGCATAAAATGTTGACATTTTAATAAAATTTAATTAAGAATTAAAATAGATTTTGATAGTCAATATGCTGAATCAATAAAAATGAAGTCCTTTATTCAAATTGAAACGTATGAAAAACTAACTTTAAAAATTAAAAATTTGAATTTTTGTATGTGAAATTTTTGGTTATTAAAATCAAAACAATTTAACTCTAGGCTTTTTGAATCGAAAACCTCCAAGTTTAAAAATTGAAAGCCACTTATCTTCTTGTCCACAGACCCATCAACCCATCACATTACTCAGCTCCACTAAACTCACATCTTATTTAACTTCCAATCAAAATCAACTTCCTGATCAATGACCTCTCATATCAACAAGAAATATCCAATTCCATTGAGCTTTTATTGTATCGAAATGCACACTCAACATACAACGTGTTTTTCATCCACATAATTTTATTTTGGCATTATAGACGAAATAAATGCCTATTTATGTGAAATAATATTTGGCTTATTGAATGCTGAAGTAATTGGAGCACGAAATTCATTTCTTTTCCATTTTGCAGCAACAATTTTTTTGCGTGCAACATGTCAAAATGTTGAGCTTCATCGGGCAATAAAACAATCAAAAAATTCCATAAATTGTTAGAAAAACGAAATTTCCTCACAAATATTTCTTGAGGTGCGAAAGTGACAGGCAAAAGAATTTACTGTCCATGACCGTGCACACAGCTTATGCATGAACTCGATATTGGTACTTGCTTCAATGCGACGGACAAGGTAAACGAGATCGATTATTTTTTGCAGCAAACTTGTTTTAGTTCCTAATAAAGTTGATTAAATTTTTTTGTCGTTTCCGATATTTTTTTATGGTGTACACACTTCATGCGTCTGTTGATTCATTACACCCGTAGGATTTGATAGAAAATAAACACAATCATGTGGTAATTAAATAATCGAATTATGTGCGAGGTTTTGCAGCTTTTTAAACTCTCGTTTGAATCATCTATGCAAAGCTATTGATCATTTAATTTCATATTGCCACATATTAAATGTGAATAATGAATAACATACGTGAAGTCATTTTGATGTGAACATAATTCAATTTTTTTGGGTAAAATAAAGTTTACTTACAAAATAATTAAATTACCATAATTTTATAAAAAGCAATGTTATTATGAATTTATTAAGCGATTGATCTAATTTATAGCGGTTTAAAAAATTAAAATGTTTGCATCATTTTTTGTGTGTTTTTTTTTTGCAGATTTTGATGACTAATTGAAGAGTAAATTTGTCCTGTTTGTATTGAAAAAAAGTTTACACAACGATTAAATTTCAAAGAAAAAAAATATCTAGAAACTTTCATAGAAAAAGTGAAAAGTTAAAGAAAGTTTGTAATTTTGAAAAGTTTTTAATTTGTCGGTAATTTGCAATTTTTAAAATTTATAAATGACAAATTTAAATTCTAAAACATGAAAGTTTTAAAAATTATAAAAAAAAAATTAATTTTAAAAGCTGAAAGTTTGAAATTTAAAATTTAAGAAAATTAAAAAAAATCAAAATTTTAATTTTATATAAATTTTTAAGAAATAATTGAATTCTTATTTTGAAAAAAAATTCTGATCATAAATAAAATTCAACAAGAGCAAATGTGCTCAAAAAACAATAATCCACATCATTATTCAAATCAACTACAAACCTCAACAATTCAATATAACCAACAATTTATTTTTTTTTCTCATAATTGTTAGCGCCGATATTGATTATGCTTCTTTCTTTCAATCTCTTTCATTTTCTTTTTGTCTATGTTTTGTTTTCTTTTCATCTGTAACTGAGAAAACCAGATCAATTAGTTATTTTTACATAAATCTATCTTTTTGTGTGTTTGCAAAAAAATTAAAAGATTATATAAAATCATTGCCACTGTAATAAGCAAATTGTATGTTTTTGGTGCATAAAGTTGATGATTTTTAAATGGAAATTGTGGATTAGTGAGTTTACGAATTTTTCTGTAAATGAAATGATTTTGCGTAAGTTTTGTGTGTGAAAAAAAAATTAAAAATTGGAACATTTGTTCAACATTTGTTTTGAAATGTTTGGTATTTTGGTAAAAATTGAATACTTAGATTTGATGCATTTTTAGTTGATGATAAAATTAAATGGTTTGAAAATATTTTAAGCATTTATTAAAAAAAAATGAAAAAAATACTTTTTTTCTTAAAAAAAAATTAAATTTAAAAAAAAAGTAAATAAAAAATTGAATTTATAAAAAATATTTTTTGTTATGCTTAAAAAATTTGAAATTTTTACAAAATAAATTTTTAAATTTTAATTTTTGTCACAAATTAGTCAGATATCAATACACATCAATTATTACTATTATGCCAATCAGTCATGAAAATAATTTTTTATTTATGCTTAAAAGGATATATGTGCATAAGACCGATAGAATTTTCTGCAAAATCCTGAAGATTTTTCTCCATTAATAGACATTACCAATTACTCAATACTACACCTATAATTTTTAAATCAAAAACCCACCAAATTATTCAAAACAAACTACCTAAATCCATAAATCAACGAAAATAATTGCAATAATGTACACAACAAGTCTAATATCACAACAAAATCCTTTAATTTATTTTGTGTCAATTCTTTAATAAATTGTTGGTGACACATATTAAAAAAATTGGAAAAATCGATAAACTTGTCTACTACAAATACACAATTGTTCATTTAATATACTCTCTTGTTTACACACTTCAATATTCATTATGCTGATAACATCTTCATTATGTTACCATTTCAGTTAACTTGATTTTTTTTTAATTTTATTGAACACACGCAGCTTACTGACTTCAAACTTAATGTTTTTACTTTTTCATTGTAATTTTGTTTAATTTCAAGTCGAAAAGAAGTGACAATCTAATTTATTGATTTAGCGCATCAAAAAAAATAAAGGAATTCATTTTAGCTGAACTAGGGTAATTATATGCTGAGCTTTTGGCATGACAACAATTTTGTTTTTTAGATAGTGTTCCAACGAAAACTTATTTGTTTCTTCTTTGAAAAATGTATGTTGTCCTGTTTTTTTAACCATTGGAATTTTTAGAGTAGTAACACGCTAACCCTTAACTGTCCTGTTTAATTTAAAAATTTTGTTGTCACACAACTAGGGTACAAGTATATCAGAATATTGATTAAAAGTCATGAAAATGTTATTGAAAATTGTCTGGGATATGTAAAAACAATAGTATGTGAAGAATTATCCATTATTCATTATTTTTAAGAACGAAGATAGTAAAAAAATAAGCTTAGATTTTCAGCAGTGTAGTGAGGGTATGAATAGGTTAAGGTTTTTAGTTTATGTTAAAGAAAATTTTTAATTTCAAATTTGATTTAAATGTTCATTGTTTAACTCAGAGGGCGAAGCCGTCTTTAGTCGGCTTTAGTCGGCTAAAGATGACTTTAGCCGGCTAAAGCCGGCTAAAATCGGCTAAAAGTATGAATTTTTGCTTTTGAAATATGAGACGAAAATGAAAAATGTAAATTCGCTTTTCTGAGGAATTTTTCATCGCAAATAAGGAAATCGATGTGAAAATTCGCTTTCATATTAAGTTTTTCATCGAAATTTTATATTTTATTTCGATTTTTAATTGATTTTTATTTTTTGTTTAGAATAAAAACACATTAAAAGTTTAACAAATGAAAAAATGTATAATAAGATTTTATTATCCTTCATACGTGGAAAATTTTATCTTTAGCCGTATTTAGCCGACTAAATATGGCTTTAGCCGGCTAAACATTTTTTTTGAAATTTGACCGTTATTCTTTAGTCGGCTAAAGCCGGCTAATTTTAATCGGCTTTAGCCGACTTTAGCTGGTTAAAAATCGAACGGCTTCGCTCTCTGGTTTAACTTAAAATGACGATCCTGAATCTACATTGTAGATTCTACAAAAATGCAAGTAATTTGATGAAGATAGTAAGAATGAACATTGTAGTAAACTTAGGCGATGAAAAATAAACCTAAAACGCATCTCATCAGCCTAAAACATAATAAAAACTAATATTTATTTCAGTATTGTAGTGACACTTAAAGACGCAACTTGTAGATTTTCTACATTTTTTTTAAAAATAATGAAGAATTTTATTCACAATTTATTACTGGCTTCAATAATTTACATCGGTCATAGCTATCCACAATATTATGAGATAGATAAAAGTGTATCAATAATCGCAAATATTTTTTACGAAATAGCAATTAAATTTTTCGTTGAAGAAAAAATCAAATTTGACATTATATTTTTCAAATCAAAACCATCAATTTCCGTTGACATTTTCAATGACTTTGTTCGAAAAATTGATGAAAATTTTGATGTTCGAATTGAGTTTCAGAAAATTTTTCACAAAGATGATTGCAATTATTTATCTCGTTCTGGAATAATTTTTCTCGAATCAATTGCTGACTATAAGCATGTTGAGGAATGCTACTGTCTTTTGAGACACCAAAATGAGCCAATAAAATATTTGGTTTTCATCCCTAACTTAACATTTGATGATCTCAAGGTATCATGGATTTATCAGCATTACACCGAAGTGAAAATTTTTTCAACAGCTTTATTTTACTATTCATACTTTATCACAAATGAAGAAAATACAGTGACATTGTCAACAGTCAAGTGGTTCAGTTCAAATAAATGCAATCAGCCAAGTTTAAGGAAACTGAATTTTTTCAACAAAAAACTGTTAAAATGGAACTCGAAGCTTCAAAATCACGAAAAATTCATGGAATATAATGAATGCGAATTGGTTTTAATGCTGCCAGTTCCTGTTTTTGAAGGAGAAATTAATGATGTTTCTGGTTACTCACTTGTAAATAATCAATCAACCAATTTTATGATCCGTGGAATTTCTCCAATTGTTTTCGAAATCGCTGCAGCAGTTTACAATTTTACAGCTGACTATCAGCCAGTAAAAATACCTCCAACGTGGATAACTTCATTGGATTCAGATTATCTCAAAATCATTCCTATAAACAATAGTTATAAAATTCCAACCGTATATTTTAAAATTTTTTCCTTGTTTAGCTTAAATCCCATCATGCGAGCATCAAATGTGATCTCAAATCTAAAAGTTTTTGTCTTTGTGACACCAGCTGAAAAGTATACAGCATATGAGAAATTCTTTCTTCCATTTGACACAGAAACTTGGATATTATCAGGCATAACTTTCATGACGACATTTATTTCGATTTTTGTCATCAATTGCTTATCAAAATCCACCCAAAATTTAATTTATGGAAGCAATGTAGACACACCAATATGGAATGTCATCAGCATATTTTTTGGCATATCACAGACGCAACTACCAAATAAAAATTTTTCACGATTTATTTTAATCATTTTTATTTACTTCTGTTTGATTTTTCGAACTTGCTTTCAAAGTAAATTTTTTGAGTTTATGACAAGTGAACCAAGACGATCACCACCAAAGACTATGGATGATGTGATTGAGAGAGAATATCGAGTATATTCGATGATTGCAAATTATAAACGTTCATTAAGAGAAAGAAATTCCAATGAAAGATGGTAAGTTAGTAGTTCAAATTTTTGATTTGAAATGCTAATGTTCAAGTTAATATTAAACTAGAAATTTATTCAAAAATATAATAATAATGTGATAATTTCAATACCAATTTCAGGCCAGAAATTTTTCCAATCCCGTTAAAAAATTTCACAGAAATATTCATCACTCAAGCATCTAATTCATCAGCCAAAATTGCTCTTTGTGTTGACGAGTTCTTTCAAAATGACATGGAACACAGAACTCAATCAAATCATGAATGGAATCAACTTGAAGATACAGTTATGTACATGGCACATGAAGTATTTCTGTTCCCCAACTTTGCATTCTATTTTAGAATGATGAAGAAGGTTATTAACAATTTGATTTCCGGTGGAATTATGAATCACTTAGTAGAAAATCATTATACCAGAAAATGGAAATTTGCGAAAATTGAGAACGGTCCTGCTGTTTTAAAACTTGATGATCTTACTTTTGGCTTCAACATTTGGCTTTTGTTTTGTCTAATTTCGTTTGCAGTGTTTCTTGGTGAACAGATTACAAGATTTTTGAAAAAACTTAAAAAAATTAAATTTGCTAAAGTTTTTGCACTTAAAGTTAATGAAATCACAAACTATCAGAAAGATATAACAGAATTGAATAAAATGTTCAGAGTGAAATGTCAAAAAGACGAAGAAACTGAAGAAGATTTGGAAATTGATAGTGAAAAATTAACTGTAATATTTGAAGAAACAAATTAAAATAAATAAAATTAAAAATTGTAAATCTTGTTAAAATTTGATAATAAAATAAATTTAAAACTTAAAACTTGTTCCTTGAAATTAAAATTAATTTAATCTTGATTTAAAATCAAAACCTATGGGGCCGTTCACTTATTATGTAACTTTAAAATTCGGGGTTTTTACCCCCCTTCCGTAACATTTTTAGGAAAAGAATCAGGTGCGAGAACAATAGACCGTAGCAAATTCTCAGACGCCCTTCCCCCCTCAAAGTGTTACGTAATAAGTGATGATCAAATTCATCACAAAAACAAAAATCATCTCATCACTGCTGCAACATTTTCAGATAGCAAATCGATGGATCAAATTATTTTGCCATAAATTTTCGTAATGAAATATGAATCGAATGACATTTACTCATCTCTTCTTACTGCTAATCATATTCACACCGTTTCACGTTGTGAATATATTGTTTTCGATAGATTTAAAAAATCGTTTTTTTAGTTTTTTGGCGCCAAAACTCAAAATTTTCATAAACAGTTCGGTGTGAAAAGTTCGGCCTCAAAATTATCTACAAAATACAAAAAACCGCATTGAAAAAGGTTTTGATGCCACCGGACACGACCCCAAATAGTGGTGGTGTATGCTTACCAGCAAGTTTGTCGGATGGAGAACTCAAATACGAAAAAACCATTTTATGTCAAAAATGTCTCAAAATGTGCGCATTATCACTCAAAAGTGCTGTGAATCTTTTGGTGCCGATCCATGCAGACGATTCCGAGAAATTAACGAAATAGTGTGTTTTTTAAGCATATTTTAGCCGATTATTGCAAAATACATTTAAAAAATTTCACACAAATTGTTAATTAAACTTTTTTGATCAAAATCAATAAAAAATGAAGTTTTGTTGAGAAAAAATGCAAAAAAAAATTTTTTAGCCACCGGTGTACTGGTCCCACAAACCTAAAATTTGGAAAAATTCGTGTGGTTCACTGTGTGGATGGATTTTTGTAAACTTTTCTGTTTTTGATCAATAAATGCGAGAACTTTTATGGAAAAATACCAAAAATATTTTTAATCCAAGTTTAGTTGGTCAAAAAGTCGAAAAAGTTCAAAAAATCGGCATTTTTGGGACGTTTCACCCTCCTGTACTTACAGTTCAGTCTTAAAAATTACAGAAACTTGTGATTATTGTAGCTTATAAATAGACCTAAAAGACGGACACACATTGTCATATCCAAAAACATCAATTAGTGCTTCAAAATTGAGTCCAAATGTAAAAATTTTCGATTTTCTTAGGAACTTTTGTTTTCAATCTTATGCAAAGCGAAGCTTTGCTGACCCGATCGAGACTTAATCTACAATCTTATGCAAAGCGAAGCTTTGCTGACCCGATCGAATCCTAATCTTCAAACTTATGCAAAGCGAAGCTTTGCTGACCCGATGGAATCCTAATCTTCAAACTTATGCAAAGCGAAGCTTTGCTGACCCGATCGAATCCTAATCTTCAAACTTATGCAAAGCGAAGCTTTGCTGACCCGATGGAATCCTAATCTTCAAACTTATGCAAAGCGAAGCTTTGCTGACCCGATCGAATCCTAATCTTCAAAATTATGCAAAGCGAAGCTTTGCTGACCCGATCGAATCCTAATCTTCAAACTTATGCAAAGCGAAGCTTTGCTGACCCGATGGAATCCTAATCTTCAAACTTATGCAAAGCGAAGCTTTGCTGACCCGATATAGAGTTTTGGAACGGTGTGAATATGCACATGAAGCGTGATCCGCTTCATTACTAGTTTCCTCTTATTTTACTAGATACATCCATAAAAATATCCATTGTCATGCAGAGTGATGAGTGTTGTGAGCCATAAAAAGGTTCATAAATTTTTCCACATGCTCAAATTTTCTTCGTTATTTGTTGGCAATGAAAAAGCTTTTGATGAAATTTATTTTCTATTGAAGTGCCTGAACTCTTCTTTTATCTAATAGATGATTCGAGTATTAATCTAGATCGTAAAAGTGCAATTTATCAAGTTTATTTTGTGCTTTTATTTTGTTTGCTTATTTTTTACATTATTATTGTTTGGTTTGTTTGCTTTCCAAGGTGATTTTGATGAGATATTATCAAACTTTTGTAAAGGTCGTTGAAGTGCTTGAGTTAATTTATGTTTTTGATCCTTTTTGATGTAAAATGTCATTTAAATTCAAATTGTCATTCTAAATAGTCATTTGCATACTTCTGGATTTGAATAAATTTTTTTTGAATAAAAAATGTTTGGAAAAAATCAATAGTTTAAATTATTAACTGAGGAATCGTTCAAAAATGACGTACAAAGGTTAAGGGGAGGGGGGGTTACGTCAATAACAATAGCTTTTTTAACTTTAAATTTATTTTATTATCAAATTTTAACAAGTATTACAATTTTTAATTTACTTCGTTACAATTTTGTTCTTCATTTATTTCCGTTAATTCTTCACTATCAATTTCCAAATCTTCTTCAGTTACTTCGTCTTTTTGACATTTTACTCTGAACATTTTATTCAATTCTGTTATATCTTTCTCATAATATCTAATTTCATCAACTTTAAGTGCAGAAACTTTAGCAAATTTAATTTTTTTTGGTCTTTTCAAAAATCTTGTAATTTTCTCCCCCAAAAATGCAACACATGAAATCAGACAAAACAAAAGCCAAATGTTAAAGCCAAAAGTAAGATCATCAAGTTTTAAAACAGCAGGACCGTTCTCAATTTTCGCAAATTTCCATTTTCTGGTATAATAGTTTTCTACTAAATGATTCATAATTCCACCGGAAATCAAATTGTTAATAACCTTCTTCATCATTCTAAAATAGAATGCAAAGTTGGGGAACAGAAATACTTCATGTGTCATGTACATAACTGTATCTTCAAGTTGATTCCATTCGTGATTTGATTGAGTTCTGTGTTCCATGTCATTTAGAAAGAACTCGTCAACACAAAGAGCAATTTTGGCTGATGAATTAGATGTTTGAGTGATGAATATTTCTGTGAAATTTTTTAACGAGATATTAAAAATTTCTGGCCTGAAATAGGTATTGAAATTATCACATTATTATTAAATTTTTGAATAAATTTCTGGTTAAAGATTACAAAATTTTAACTCCAACTTACCATCTTTCATTGAAATTTCTTTCTCTTAGTGAACGTTTATAATTTCCAGACATCGAATATACTCGATATTCTCTCTCAATCACATCATCCATAGTCTTTGGTGGTGATCGTCTTGGTTCACTTGTCATAAACTCAAAAAATTTACTTTGAAAGCAAGTTCGAAAAATCAAGCAGAAGTAAATAAAAATGATTAAAATAAATCGTGAAAAATTCTTATTTGGTAGTTGCGTCTGTGATATGCCAAAAAATATGCTGATGACATTCCATATTGGTGTGTCTACATTGCTTCCATAAATTAAATTTTGGGTGGATTTTGATAAGCAATTGATGACAAAAATCGAAATAAATGTCGTCATGAAAGTTATGCCTGATAATATCCAAGTTTCTGTGTCAAATGGAAGGAAGAATTTCTCATATGCTGTATATTTTTCAGCTGGTGTCACAAAGGCAAGAACTTTTAGATTTGAGATGACATTTGATGCTCGTATGTCGGGATCTAAGCTAAACAAGGATAATATTTTATAAAATACGGTTGGAATTTTATAGCTATTGTTTATAGGAATGATTTCGAGATCATCTGGATCCAATGAAGTTAACCAGAATGGAGGCATTTTTACTGGCTGATAGTCAGCTGTAAAATTGTAAACTGCTGCAGCGATTTCGAAAACAATTGGAGAAATTCCACGGATCATAAAATTTGATGTTTGATTATTTATAAGTGAATATCCAGACACATCATCAATTTGCCCTTCAACAACAAGACTTGGCAGCATCAAAACCAACTCACATCCATTATATTCCATGAATTTTTCGTGATTTTGAAGCTTCGAGTTCCATTTTAACAGTTTTTTGTTGAAAAAATTCAGTTTCCTTAAACTTGGCTGATTGCATTTATTTGGACTGAACCATTCGACAGTTGACAATGTTATTGTATCTTCCTCAGATGTAATAAAATATGAATAATAAAATAAAGCTGTTGAAGAAAATGTCACTTTGGGGTAATGCTGATAAATCCATGAAACCTTGAGATCATTAAATGTTAAGTTGGGGATGAAAATCAAATATTTCATTGGCTCATTTTGGTGTCTCACAAGACAGTAGCATTCCTCAACATGCTTATAGTCAGCAATTGATTCGAGAAAAATTATTCCAGAACGAGATAAATAATTGCAATCATCTTTGTTAAAAATTTTCTGAAACTCAATTCGAACATCAAAATTTTCATCAATTTTTCGTATAAATTCATTAAAAATTTCAATGGAAATCAACGGTTTTGATTTGAAAAATATAGTGTCAAATTTTATATGTTCTTTAACGAAAAATTTAATGACGATTTTGTGGAAAATGTTTGAGATTGTTGAAAAATTTTGGTCCACTTTATAATATTGAATAGAACTATGACTGACATAAAATTGTGTAATAAGTATTAAATTGTAAATTAGTAACTTCATCACTTGAAAAAAATAATGAAAATTTGCTTATTGCCCCTATAAATGTCGAAAGCAACTTAAATACTAACAATTACTGGTTTTAATTGTTCTAAAATGTCATTCGTGTCGTCAAGCTTGAAAGGACATCAATATTGTTTTGTTTTTGTAAATTAATAAGGTCAAAAATTTTAGGAACAAATACCTAAGTCACGATACTAATAAGCTTGTAGATCAATAATTTTAATTACTACATTTTTTAACTTAAAAAAAAAAAAAACAAGAAAAAATACTAAAAATTACAAAAGTTCTTGTATTTTTAACGCATTTTTGCAAAAAATGACGCTTATAGTTTCACTTTGTTCGGCTGGCTGGTTCAAGGCTGGATGAGCTCTGAGATCTCAGAAACCAAACATAGTTAAGAGTTCTGTTATGATGAATTATCTTTCTACTATCGAGTTATTCCGGTATCGCTTATTAAAAAATTTTTAAACGATCTACTATTGGGCGATTCCATGAGTGAAAAAGCGCATCGAAAAATGAAATTTTCTTAATTTCTCCTTAATTCAGATGATAATATTTGACCTAACTGCTTCAATTCATGTAAAATTAAATTACCTATCATTTAATATCCTTTTGACATCATTTAAATGTGTCTGAATTGAAATTTTCATGTTTTTGTAGCGTTAATGTGTTAACATTATGAAAAATTTACAAAAATTTTTTCAATTTTTTTAGCTTAATACAAAGTTCGACGGCGTAGAAACATATTAAACACTTAGAAAAGGTTGAAATACGTCTTCCAAAGTGATTTTCAAATGCTAATATGCCTTAATTAACGTTAAATTTGATAAATTAACGTTAATGTGTTAACATTTGAAAAAATTTTGGAAATTCAAATTTTCAAAAAACCGTTAAATTAGTTAGATTTTAATTGTTTATTGATATTAAATCATGATTAACTTAACTTCACGATGTTTAAATCATTTATTAAAGTGATATTGAAACATTAAAACTTTTGTTTTAACATCATTTATTCGAAAAATCTTAAATTATTTTTCATGCAAGTAGAGAAAGAATTACAACTCAATTTTCAGTTCCCTTCACTCATGGAATCGCCCTATTCCTGTAATCAACGATTTAACATTAAATAAGGAAAAAAAATTGCTGAATACACCTCGATAAAAATTTGAATTTTTTTTGGCAGTTGAAATTTAAAAATTTTTTGACCGTTACTATCTGATCGCTGCGACAAAAATGCGCTTAAGTCCCTCGATTAACAACACGAGGACTTTAAACATTTTTTATTAAATTTATTGTTTTGAATTTCTGAACGCACTCATGATTTGTTTGAAGAAATTAAAAGTTGATTAATTAAGGTGTTTTTTTTAAAAACATTTTTAAGACTTTTAAAAAGCCATTGCTAAAATAACTTGATTAAAAGGAGCTAATAAAACAATTTCAAGCTCTCTACGATGTCGAAATCAAATCAGTTTTCTGCCAGACCAAATTTGTGTCTGATTGAGCTTCCTTTTTGAAATCAAGTTTCCAAAAATGCGTTAAAGGAAACGATAATATTTCAACTATAATCAAGTATTCCAACATACTAGAAAGCTGCATGTGATAAATAATATTAACAAGTAAAAATGTCCACATTAATGCGGTACAGAAGCGCATTTTCCTATTGTAAAACACAATCATATTCGGAAAGAAATTTCACTACCACCAAAACAGTGACCCTATATTCAACATATTCAGGAAGTGTCACTGAAAGTTTTGTAAAATTTTGAAAATTTTTTATGATCCCCACGAGACCCTCCGGTCCCTTTAAAATAACCCCTTACCCTCCCAACATGTTCAGGAAATATGATTGAACTCTTTAAAAAATTAAAAATAAAAAATAAAATTTTGGTCCTCCCTCGACTGAAGCCGGAAAATGCGCTAAAAATAAGAAACACTGAATGTGAATTGAACTAAAAAATATTAAAGATATCATCAGCATAATGAATATTGAAGTATGTAAACCATAATTTTATGATCAATTCATATTAAAATGTTTTAATAATTCCCATTTTTTTGAAAAATTTTTTTTCAAATTCGGAAAAATTTACCTAATTAAAATAAAATTGACAATAGAAAAATTAAAAAAATAAAAATATATATATATATATATATATATATATATATATATATATATATATATATTAAAAATCTCCAGTTAATTTTCAAAAAATTTTAGAAATATTTCCAGATCCCACCCGTCACCATCCCCAGCAAACAAAACAATCGCACTTCCCACATAACATCAAAAAGTTAATCTCCTTAATCACCATGACAATATGTAATTTAAATTAACAACTTCATCATCACACAAAACAAATCATAATCCTTTCCATAAAATGTACAATCCATAATCCAACCTAGATGACCTTTATTCATCTTTTGTTCTTTGTTTCCAAAAGATATTATAAGTTCACATATGGTTTGCTAACTTATTTACTTTGCAATATTTCAGCTCGGTCGTAGATTCATAAGAGCTTTTTTTTATTTTTGTTTATTCAATAAATAGAAGACAAAAGGGATCTGACAGCTTAATATTTATTGCGGAAAGTTTTGAAGCAATAAAGTAATACGTTCGGATGTTGAGTAGCAAATTGCTTTATTTCTTGAGGGTTTATCTTTTGTTTGTCCAATCACAATTTCGTTAATGTCTGTATCAATTTTCTTGGAAGTAGATTAAGAAGTATAAGGGTTGGGGTATGTTATTAAGATGAGTAAAGAAGATTGAAATATAAAATGGTTTAGTCTGGTGGACAATTTTGATGAGTTTGGAGATAAGATTTATGGATAAAGATACGCAATCAAGTTGTGTGTTGCAATTAGGTAATTTAAAATTTCATTTTTTTTTTTTTTATTTTCATAAAAAATTTGTATAAAATGCATAAATCAATTATGTTGAAATTGATAAAAATTTAAAACTCAAACTTACAGAAAAAATAAACCATTTTAAAATTTAAATTTTAGTTTTACAAAATTTTAAAGAAAAAACTGAATTTAAAATCTAAGAAATTTTAAAAAAATTTTACTCAAAAAATTTGAAAAAAAAATATAGAAAAATTAAAGCCTAATTTTAAGCTAGTAACTCAACCAAAAATTCAAATTTCAAAAAAAATCAAACAATTTTTAAACTTTTAAAATCAAAAAATAATTTTTTTAAAGGTTTTTAAAATTTCATCTAAATTCTCTAAATTAAAGATTACAGATTGTATAAATTTAGATAAATTTATAATCTGATGCAATAAATTCTTACTCTTGCAAAATAATACCAATAAAATATCCAAAACTCAAAAATCCTATTCCATCTAAAAATCCACAAAACAAATCCCATACAAAACTCATGATCACAATTTATGCATAACCAGCTTAATTTATAATTCCAAAGCACAAAAATTTTTCTGTCGAGAGCATTTAAAATCCACCACAATATAATAAAAGACCAACCATTTATTATTTAGTGCTTAACCATCATATGCACACCCATGAGACCGATTGCAATATCCAACATAGATTAAATAACAACGAAAAATTATCATCGGACAATGATCTAGTGATGCAAAAATACTGTGGCTACAGTGGGACTAACTAGAATTGTGTACATGCACTTTCTCGATTAGATGGAAAGTAAATGTGTGTAAATAATTCACACATTAAAATGTGCAATGAAATGAGAAGAAAGGAGGCTTACTGACACTCTTTTTTTGCATGAAATTTCATCATTGACCATATATGCAGTGGAGTTTTAATCTCTATAAATGGACAGTTTACGCCCGCTACATACTCTTATGGTTTAATGGATATTATACAGTAAAATTTTTATAATGTTTTGAAAAATGCTTCTTGATATATGAAAACGATGTGGAATTTTTTTCAAGTTTCATAAGTTTTAATCGATGGTCGGTGAAGTTGTGTAAAATGAAAAAAAAATTGTTTCTCTTATATTTTGTCTAATTTTTTTTAAATGCTATTGGATGTTGAATTAATGATCAATCAAATTAATTATTTTATGAATTTGAATGAATAAAATTGAAACTTTAGGTTTTATTATATATATATATTTTTTTTTATACATAAGTAAATTAAAATTTTTAATTTAATAATTTATTTTTAAAATATATTTTTAAAAATGAAAATTCTAGTTTCAAATTGAATATTTTATGAATTCTTTAATTTTTTATATTTAAACTTATTTGAAATTTTTAAATTAAAAAATTATTTGCAAATATAAAATTTTTTTAAATCTATTTTTTTTTATTTCAAAATTCTACTATATTTTTGTTTGGTTTGTTTTTGTTATGAACTAAAAAATATTATTGAATAGGTATTTTAAAATTTGAAGAAAAATTAAATGAGAATTTTTGATATTCTTTGAAATTTTTTTATCAACTTTAATCAAAATTTATTTTATAAGATTTTTTATAAGATTTAAATATTGTTTTTTTTTTGAAATATCATTTTTTTGCCATTAAATTTTTTCAAATTTCAAAAATTTAATTAAAATTATAGTAATCTTAATTTTTTCTGAAAATACTCCAATTTAACCAAAAAATAAATTTCCAAAAACATTTAACTTCAAATTATATCTTCAAACTCCAAATAAAACAATCCAGGAAGAATCAAAAGAAATTTCAACGTCTATAACACCTTACAAGACAAGAGAGCAATTTGAAAAGAAAGTTCACAATACAAATTAAAATGCGCTCATACCATAATCAATGCTCACATCACCTTCAATTATTCGATAATAAATATTTATCCAATTCTACGTCATCATGAAATTGCATGTGGTAATGATCATATAAGGCATGAGAACTCGGGTAAGTAAATGAAAGCAAGTAAGCTGGTTGAACCACTTCACTTCTCTATTCTCTACTCTAATATATGTATAATAACTTGTAAATATAAAGACATGCAATAGCAACAGCAGCTGATTCCAGAGCAAGTTTTCTTCCAATACCTCTAATACTTCATGTCTGTCTGTCTTGTTTCCAAGGTTTTTTTCTTCTCAAATCTAACAAAATTGTACTTTACACACATACTCATGCTGTCGCTTATTATTGTTATTTACACTCTTGTGTAGTGGAAGGCGGGTGAGTACAAAAAAAATATGTATCGGAATTACCTCAAATGCAATGCTTTGTTTCTGCTACAGTTTTAATTTTTTTTCGGGGGCAGGCTATAAAAACGAATGAATTTGATCGAAATATAATCAGTTCCTTCTTTCCTATTCGATTGAACTATTCTCGAAAAAGTCTTTCGTTGTCTAAATATTTTTATTTTAATTTTTTCGTGTGTGAAGGCTTAGTGAATTAAGCAGTTTACCGAGAGTCTTTATCTTTATCTTCTTATCTATTAAAATAGAATAAATTAGGAATACATTATGTTCCGATTAGTGAGTGTCAATTAGATTTGGATTAATATTTTAGTTGATATATTTATTGTGGAATTGTTTATTGTGGATGAACTTGGAAGTGATATTAAATATTTAAAACTGTTGGAAACAAAACTCAAAAATTGGATTAATTTGAGTTTAGTGAATTGAGTTGTGGATGAAATGCAAAAATATTATTGATGAATTTAAAATATTTTTGTGCGTAAATTTAAACATTTTAAGATAATTGTTGAATTTTTAAATGGATGAATAGTTAAAAAAACTGAGAAATATTTTAAAAAACTTGGAATGAATTAATAATAACAAAATGCAACTAAAATACAAAGAATTTATAGGAATTTATTTAATTTGAAAAAATATGTAATTGTGACAAAAAAAAAATTGTTTTTTATAAAAATATAAAATCTAAAAAAAAAATCTGAAAATAATTTTTCGAAAATTTACAAACATTTTTTCTAAAAAAAATAAAAATTAAAAAAATATTTTATTAAAATAAAGTTTCAAAAAAAAATTATTTTGCTTAATAATCTAAAAATTTTCTCACAAAAATTTAAAACGAATATTAGAAGTTCAAAAATCAAATCATTTCAAAGATTTGCTAGAATCTTACTTAAAATCCACTTTTCAATTTTTAATGCTCTGATCATGAAAAGAGAATAAATTGAAAAAAAAAACATTTGAATCTGAAATTTTAAACTTTTAGAAAACTTTTAAAAATTTTAATGTGCAAAAATTAATTAGGTATTAAATGGACATCAGTTTCTCTATTTTTAAAAAGCCATTAAAAATTTAAAAAAAATCTTAAACAACTGAATTCAAAAATCAACAACACGTGTCAAGAAAAACGAAACAGAACAAGTTTTTCATGAGATTATAGAAGACTCTTAATGAAAGTATTTCCTTTCAAACTAAACTTTTTTTTCAACAAGATTTCTTTTAATTATTTACTCTTAATTAATCCATTTAAAATGCTGGAAAATGTACACGCAAAATGAAAATTCATCAAATTTCAAGAATCATTTGCAAGAAGCTTTTCTCAGAAGAGCTCATAAATTTTTTTTCTATTTTCTTCAAAATTTCCTAAACGTGCCAGTCTTCAAATCTATACTAATTGATTAATTAAGCTTCAAACTCAAAATTCAACTCATTTCCAAGAACTACACTTTCTTCATCAAATTTCTAAAAAATCATCACTAACCTTCATCATTTCTCCTTCTTCAGATCGTTCTCACAGCCCTCGTGGCACTTTCTGGCGCTCAACAATACAAAGACCCAAAGCACGCCGCAATTATCAGCGAACAAAGATACTTGAGTGGTAATGGACAATTTGGTGCCGCATACACCCAAGAAGATGGAACTGATTTCAAAGAAGAAACAGACGATCAAGGAAACAGACGTGGTGAATACAGCTATGTTGATCCAACTGGTCAAGTTCGTAAAGTTTCATATGTTGCCGGCAAAAATGGGTAAGTTTTTATGACTTTCTGCCATGATACTGAATGTCATTGGTAGTGGGTCATTGCGATGAGATAATTAATTGAGAAATGCTGAAACTTGCATGTTACGCGAATGCTATTAAAAATATCTCAAAACTATTCATGCACAACAGCCAATTTTTTTTCCTGAAAACAAAAATGAAAATACAAGAAATAAATGAACGCGAGAGAAGTTTGGAATGTAATGAAGCATAAAAATGGCATTGCTTAACTTTATTTTTTATTTTTTGCATTGCATTTTGTGTAGCTGTTAGTTTAATGGCTATAGCCCACAAATGTGCAACACGATACTGAATAGTAATAAATTTTACACTGTTTCAAATCTACCGCAAAAACTTATTCATACATTCGTACATTATCCAGAGCGTGAAAGCTAGATATTTGCATAATCAATTACTTTTTCTCACTTCCTACAAAAATCTCATTTTGGTATTTAAATGTTATGTCATTTATTTTACAGATTCCAAGCTAGCGGTGATCATTTGCCAGTCGCACCACCAGCACCACCACAACCAGTTCCACAACCACAATATCAACCAAACTCAAATGCTCCAGCATACAAAGATCCATATGATACATCAAGCCAATACGATGATGGCTCATATGATGAACGTTGGAACAATCCAGCTTTCCGTGGTGATGGACGTCAACAAGCTGCTCCAGCTCCAGTTCACAGACCAGCACCAGCACCACAACAATCATACAATTATCAAAATCAACAACCTCAATACCAACCACAACCCCAATACAATCCACAACCCGCTCCAGCTCCCGTCCCACGTCAACAAAATTACAATGTCCCAGCCCAAAATTACCTTGACACAACTCCAAGTCCAAACCGATTCTTTCCACCTGGTAAATTGAGCCTCAATCGTACACCTGATGGCTACTCATTCTCATTCAATAAGGCTTAAATTCCTCCTTTACTCTTCCTTTATATTTTCATGATCTTTAATTTTTTTATTCTCGTCCATATTCACGTATAAGACTTTATTCTATTTTTTCTATTTTATTCTTAGTTTTATAATTTATTTTTTACATTAGACTCATTTAAGGCTTTTTGGTCTCTAATTTTTTTAACTTTGAGATGCTGAAAAGTCTTTTGAGATGAAGATACTTTTGAGATTGAAAAGAAACTCTCGACAATTGTTGGTGAATTTTGTCAGATTTAATGTCGAACCTTTAGATCCAAAATCCTATCCGAAAATCATGAAAATTCCTGATAATTCCTATGAATACCTTAAAAATCTGACAAAATTACCACAAAGGAATTTAAAATACTCAAATTTTGAGAGAGAAAAGAAAAAAAAAATAATTCAGAAATTCAACAATTGAAAGACTCATGGTTGATGATTAAGTCATGCATTTAATTACAAAAGAGTTAAATCATCAATTAGTAAAATTGAAAATATTCCAACTAATTCAACCATAAATCGATCATTGCCTTCCATTTCCTTCCTTAACCTTTCGCACTTTTTTGTCACTGTATTTTTGTTTTATATCTAATCTATCTGTGTCTGTCACTATCACTATCTTGCTTTATCCATTTTTTTCCTATTTCAAATTTCAATTTTTCTCAACTATTGTCTGTCTTTCTATCCTTTATCTCTCTCTATAATTCCTTCCTCTCGATAACAAGAAAAAATGAAAAAGAAAAAAAAAATACAAAAAAAAAATAAAACTCAAGTCAAAGAATGAAAAAGTAATGAATTAAATGCAATTGTAAATAGAGATTTCTTATAGCGAGGAAATAAACATTTGTTGATATTGTGATAAATAAATCTGCTGATAAAAAAATGAAATTTAAAATTTTTTTCAATTTTTGTGTTGTGGATTTTCTTTCAGAGATTGAAATATTTAAATAATTGAAATTAAGTAAAACATTCTAGATTCAAAAAAAAAATCATTTAAAATAAAAATAATAAAGTTAACTTAAAAATATGACTGCAGCCTGTATTTTATCATTAAAACCACAGATAAAATTGTTATGACTTGTTATTCATAATTTAAGCTTTTTATCTTTGTCGAAAATTTGTTTAGTTATATTTTGCGTTTCTGATTATTTTAAGTCATTTCAATTTAATTTATCGCGAAAATATAAAGTTGAACCAAAATTTTTTTTTTTTATTTTGTGGATTAAATTGGATTTTAACTTGTTTAAAGTCCAAATACTAAATTGAGTGTGTAGAAATATAAAAAAATTGAAATTACTTTACATTTTAATTTAACAAATTACAACACAGCATTAACTAATTTGAAATCTTTTGATATTCTTAAAATATTCAAAAAGAAAAATGGAAACTATTGAATGGATTTTGTTGGCATGCGCAATCTGCCTTCTATTAAGTTTTATCTATTACATTTTTGATCGTGTAGATCCAAAATATCAATTCAACATTTTAGAGAATTTTCATATTTCAATCTCCGAAACGTACATCCAAAAAATCAAGACACATCCCAAAATTGGGTCAGTAGGAATCATCTTGCATGATAAAGAAAATTGCAGAATTTTAAAGCTGCCATCAAATTTAGATCCAAAACATTTTTTCAAAGATTTTAATATCATCGAGTACCCGCATCTGTTTGTGTTTGTAATTGAGGTGGAATATAAAAAAGTTAAAACTACAATTCAAACTTTAAAAGTCCATTTGGAAGGATGTTCACGTCCATTGATAATTCAAGTCGTAACCAAAAAGGAAACATTTTTATATTACAAGGAAGAACGTTGCGAGTTCAGAAGCTACAAGCAAGATTTGAAAGATACAAATGAAATGACTAATTTCGCATCATTTTTGCATACAATGATGAATGGAAGAATTGGAGATTTTGAGAAGCTTAATATTACTAATATTTTGAAAATGAATCAATCTGTACTAATTTTAAGATTTTTTAGAATGATGAAAATGACAGAAGCATTTATGGAAAATTTACTATTGACATGTGTATCAAAAGGATCATTATGGCAAATGGAAGCTGTACTGGATTTATCATTTGATAGTTTAACCATTAGTCACGAGTCTGAAAAGTACTTGACTAAGATTTTTAGTTCTGAACGTATAAGAGCTAATGTGAATATAAATTTATCAAATTCATCATTGCTTCATGTTGCTGTTAAAACTGGACACATCCCAATTGTTCAATTTTTAATTGAAAAATTCTCCAAATTAATTCAGATGCTTTCAGTTGAAGAAAAGCTGAATATAACAACCACAGCTTATGAGGAAAAGCATTTAGAATGCTTATGTGATCTGATTGAATATTCATTTTTTCCAATACCTAAATGTATTAATGAACTAAGTGTCAATTATTCAAGGCTTACAAGAATTATTTCAGAACGATCCGTAAAACTTGAAACAAAAACAACAGTCATTGCAGATAGTGGAATATCAATAAAGCCACAAGTCAAACAGAAATTGAAGAATCCTGCAAGGAAACGATTTGTATTAAATGACTTGATGCCGAAAATTCCATCATTGAATCTAAATGAGATGTTTGTTGAAAATGAAGTAAAACCAGTAAAACATGAACGTATATTGCTTGCACCTAAACAGCACGAAATTAATTTCAATATTGTTGATTCCATAAACTATGTTTCTAATTCAGTTTCATATGCTTTCAACAGTTTGTTCACAATTTTCAATAGAAAAACTCCAGAAGTTCTAGCTTATCAATAAAATCTGATGTGAAAAATTCGACACTTGTGACTGTCAAAAAAAAACTGAATAATTCAAAAAAATTCAAAAAATTTCAAAAATTGCAAAAGGTCGTAAGGGACCGTTCACAAAGTACGTTACGCAAAAAATGACTTTTTAGACCCCTCCTCCCCCCCTTGTTACGCTTTTTGTATAAAAATTCTTTTGTTTTGTTTAATCTGTTACAAAATCTTAGACCCCCTCCCCCCTAAAAAGCGAACGTACTAAGTGAACGGCCCCTAACGTATTTTTTTTTTTTTTTGAAATCCTAATTTTTTAACATGCATATTGTAAAGCCCTTAATTTTTCGATAAGTGTGTCGAACTTGAGTTATTCACACCAGAATAAAATATTTAAAAAAGCGTGTAATAAAAAACGTTAAGAACTTTAAAATGTTCTCAATGAAATTTTGATTTTAATTATTGTTTAAAAAAATGCTTTTTTAAAAAAATATATTTTTAACACAATTATATTCAATATTATATTTGTAATAAATATATCAAAAATTAAATAAAAATTATTATTCTATTAACAATAACTTAGGCGCTTACATAACTTAGTATGTTCATTTTTTAGGGGAGGTCTAGGATTTTGTAATAGGTCAAATAAAAGAAAATTTTTTCATACGAAAAACGTAACGAAGGGGAGGTTGGTTCTAAAAAATCGCATTTTTGCGTGACTTACAAAGTGAACGGCATCGGTGATTTTTAATTTTTCTGTAATAAATTTAACTTTAAACTTCAATTTTCTTTCATTCACGAGCTTTTTCAACATCCACCTTTGTCGCCATAACAAAGAATAATTATTGACAGCAATTCAAAGAAGGAAGGAAGAGAGACATTAAAAAAAAAAGTCAACTAATTACAACAAATAAATTCTCGTGAACAAATCCAAACCCATAAAGACGTACATGTGCTGCAACACGAATTAAAATACGGAATTACTTTGAAAGTGAAATTAATGTTTTTTTTCTTTCTCTCTCTCATTTCGCGTTGGTGCTTTTTACAGCACCACATTGATCTGTTACAGCACATTTCGTCACAGACAATCATTAGGTGTGTAAATGTACATGCGGCAATCTTTAGTTCAAGGGCAATCATTTTATTTATACCTTACCGAATCAATTCCTTGTCTTTAAATGTAGGTGAATGTGATGCGGACAGAAAATGAGAAAAAGAGACAGAAAATTAATAAATTAAGCCACGTGATGCAATGACATTTCCTAATTGAAGCTGACACGGTTCAAGGCGTTCATGGAATGTGTCTGAAATTCAAATTAATAGCTTCTTATTTTGTGCTTTTTTTTTGATGAGGGCTTAATGAGTTCTGATTATGTAAACTAATTGGGATGCTGTCAGACATTTGAGACAATTTTAATTCCGTTAATTTATGTGTAAATTGAATGACTTGCTGTGATAATTTGAAGGCATTAATTGGATGGCAGAATGATTTTTTTTTATGCAGAATGTTTTGGGTATGTCAAGGATTTATTAAAGCATTAAAACCTGTTCTATCGTTTGCAAAAATCAATTCCTAAAACTTAGAATGTTCTATTTTTGAGTTTATACTGTCTAGTCGCGGATAATTGTTGTTAAGGGTGTGCCAATTACTTTTATTGTTGGAGTTGCATTTTAATAGATTAAGTCAGTGGTTCTCGAACTCTTTGGCTCATGATGCTCTTGAAGATTTTAATTTTCTTGGAGGATCTCAGCCAGGTTCTTATGTAAAGCTTATCAAATTGATCAAATTTGCTTGGAAAATGATCAAAAATTATGAAAAATTATTGAAATCTTTTTTAAAATGTCTGCAATGTCTATGAAATATTTCAGGCATAGATTCATTTTTTACAGTATCGCGTACCCAAGTTTAGTAAACACTGAACAAAATTTCTATTTAAACTTTCTATCCTGAATAGAATTTAAATTAATAATTATAAGGGATGCATAAAAGCACTAGTCAAACCAGATGTTTAATTAGACTGCTGCTGAGTCATTTACTGACTAGACAGTGATTAACGCACATTCAAATCATCAATGAACTTAACTTGATTCTATGAGAGCTGTCTGATTTCTATGCATTGATTTTATTAGACAAGCTTTACTTCATAGTTCCTGGATTTTAATAGAGGATAGCTTTACATCCTGAAAAAAATGAGGAAAAAATTAAAAAAAAAATTAAATGAGGAAGAAAAAATTAAGATTTTCATAAAATTTTTGGACGGTCCAAAATTGGTGTAGTTTCAATCAAAATAAAAAAAAATTTGAAACATTAAATAATTCTGTAAAAATTCTATAAAATCAAATTAATCCCACCAACATTGCAAAAATGATCAAATTACCAATAAAATAATTCTCGACACTCCCTGAATGACCATGACTTAAATTCTTACCTCCCGTCCCCCAAACACCAACTACATACCTAAAAACTAAAGCCTCAATTTTAATCCATCGATGATTAACATCTCATTTTACACAACAATGACTGTCGAAATTCAGTCTAAATTGGCATACACACTACAACAATAATAATAACCAATTTATACACTTACCTATTTCAACTGCAATGGATAATGTTGATTAGTCAATTAGTATGACATAAATAACAGGCGTAAAACCTGTTTCAATAGAAAGAGAGCAAAACTGAACAAAAAACCTGAAATAAACTTATATGCGGCAGTTTAATGTGTTACATATTTTATGCTTCCTGACTCTCGCTTTTATTGCACGATAATCAATTGCATTTGCTATGGAACAATAAGATGTGGGATTTTGTACATTATATGTTGAAATTGCGCTTTTTGCAGGTATTTGTTTGAAATTGTATATTATGGAGAGAGATTTTAATTGTTGGGTTATCGGGACGTGATATAGAATTGATTTTTTGTCAGTAGCTTTCGGTATATTTATCAAAGTGAATTGATGGGTTTGGCAGATCACTAAAAAATAAGTTTGGAATAAATTTATGAGGAACTAGAAAAATATTCTTCAAACACATTTGTAGATGATTTTTTTTTTCAAATCACTTTCCCGCGCAAATAAATTTATTGGAGATGTAAACTCATCATTGCTTCGATACATTTGTTAAAAATTGTCTACAATGATGATATGACTGAGAAAGAATATTTTTTTAAAATGAATTAAAATGTTGTATTACAGAATACATTAGATTAGGAATTAGATTAGTGACTCCAAAAAATATAATCAATGGAAAAGTTTTAAGTAATTAAACGTTCTTTTGATTAAATGACATATTCTTTCTTAAGAGTTGATTAAATTGTTTCGATGCAACCAATATTTATATGTCTTCGTACAACTGAGCATCGACCAAACGCCGACCATAGCTCAGATGATTTGCTCAGATTTTTGTACTGAAAATTTGATAGTGTTAATAATTTTTTTCAAAATTTTGAAAAAAAATAACTGTCATTTTTCTTATATGAAGACATATATAAATATTGGATGCAACTAAAGTTAAACTTTATATATGAAATATTTTAGTCTTTATTGGAGCATGCACCAAAAAATTATAAATTTTTTTATGCTCAAAGCAGATCAAGAGTACCTATTAAGACCATCATTTTTCATTTTTAAAAAGTCTGAATTTCTGAGTCACTCAGAAAGATCAGAACTTTTATTTATTTTTAATTTTAAATAAGTAAATTTATCAAATTTGGAGTAAACATTTAGGATTTTTTTTTTTTTTGAATTTTGACAATCCACTCCATATAATTAAAAGTCCACCATAATGACAAGAACTAAGATTAGTACATTATTCATTTTTGTACTTAATATTCATTGATAATCCTCATCAAATCAATGACATTATATGCATTTGAAAAAGTAGCTCCTTGAATTTTTCAATTCTCTGTTTGATTTGTCTGTTCCTCCTGCATTTTTCGGTACATTCACTGAAAATGTGTTTTTGTAGTTTACAGCATGAAGTATCATCTGAATCTCATCTCATTCGACGTAAAATTGAGTACACACAAGTCTGTTTTCCTACAAATAAAAATTGAAATTGTTACTTTTGTTGATCACAAATAAAATTATCTAAAACCTAAAACTATCATAAAGTGCATTCTATCAGATAATCTTAAAAAAGGTCAATAACTTATGAGTTATATCAAAAATTTGTATTTCTATAAATAAATCTTTATACCAGCACACTGGTTGTAATCAATCTAGGTATGTACACTAAAGTAAATAATCAAATCAACAAGTGGCGCTTACGTAATCATATCATATGTAAGAACAATTGACAGTCTTAAGTGTGGCTTAAATAAATTGTGGTTTTAAAAAAATAATTCCTCCTATCACGAGTTTTCACGTTGTATGCCAAATTATATAATCTCCATAACTCAATTGCTACTGATAAGAGAAAGAAACCCAATTACGATTACTATCAAAGCATGTGAACGCAATCGATGAATGAGTGATGTGGAGTTTTCTTTAATAAAAAAGTATATAAAACGTAAGCAGATGTAGTTACCGGAATTTTTAAGTATATAAAAATCAAATGCACACAATTTCATTAATAAATGTCACATATGATAGTAGAGCGCCAATTTATATATTCATGAATAAAGAGATGGAAGAACGAGTATAACGACATGACATGGAGAAAAAGAAAACATAAAAAGTTATTTTAAGATTTTAACACAAAATATATGTATATGAATGTGATTAAACAATCTACGCACGCAGTTCCTTTTGATATATATTTTACAGTCTTTTCTTACTTTATCTCAGCGTTGTTTTTTTTTTTTTATTTTATACTTTTTGAAGGTCTCGTGAATTCTTTTTTTGACTCTCACTTTAATTTACTCTCACTAATACTAAGACAATTTATTTTGCCGGTAAAAATATTATTGAAATTACTTACTATTGTTTTTTTGTGGACACTGCTGAAGACAATAGATTATATTTGATGAAAAATTCATTACGTTTTTGCTCCTAATTTGACAAAATTCAACCCATTTTTGATGAATCCTTACAAGAATCTTAGAATTAATTGAAAAGAGTTTTAATGAAAACAGACTTTATCAATTGAATGTTGAAAACTAACTAATGTGAATAGAAACACAAAGTCTGTGTACGAAATGACTTCAAATTATCTCAATATACATATACTCACACAATTCTCTCATTTCGTTAAATTACTAGCAATACATGAGTCAGTGGTGATCAAACTACTTGTAAGTAGTTAGTCTTTCTCTCATAATAATAAATCTTATGTTTTGTATGAAATGTTGTAAGTCACGTAGTAAACTAAAAAGATATAAATATTATGGTATAACTTGTTATATTTTTGTATGATTGGTGATGAGTAGAAGAGTGTGATTTTTTTTTTCAAAAGTTTTAAAGTTTTGATTTGTCTTCCTTGAAATAATTTTGAATTGATCCGTAAATTTTTGGTTACTTATTTACGTTTTAATTTTTTAAATACATTAAATACATTATTTTTTTCAATTTTGTTGAAATTTGAGCAATATAGGTCAAATTACTATCATCCAAACCCTTTACATTTACATTAAAACTTTATTTTACCGAGAGAAAACAGTACGTCAGGGGCGTTTTGATGTTTTCAAATCCCCTATTTTGGAAAAAAAAATTCAATTTGCTAGTGTTTTGTGAAAAAATCCCAAACCCCACTATTTTTTTTTTTCATGCAAAAAAAATCTCTTTTGCATTCAAAAACATCACGAACCACAATTTGTGCATCACTGACTCAAAATATAAGTCAACAATTCATATGTAGGAGGTAGAAAAATTGAGGAAAAAAACATTCCAAAACATCGAAATAAGACCTGCTTTTGAGGATAATTTTTCTAAGAATATTCAGTTTCTGATGACAATGTGTCTTTTGTTTAGTTTGTAAAACAAATTTACATGACAAAACATTCTTAACATATCATATGTACAGCACATATTTTTTTTGCAATCTTTCTCTAAAAAGGAATCTTTTTACAAGCGTTGATTTGCACAAAAGATAGGTCAGTCACGAGGTATATTTGATTAAATTTTTTCTTTCTGCATTTCAACCAAGCAGCGTGATAATATTTTATATATACACAGTAGAATATAAATTTCTTGTAGTAAAATAAATACAAGAAGAATTCATATGACCGATATAACTTAAAAGAGAATTTATTTTTTTGTGTAGACGTGGGAATATTGCGTTGCGACATTGGAGATAATTTTGATTTTATTTTCTATAAGAACCGATTATGTAAGAGGGTTTAAGGTAGTTTGGAAGGGTTCTGGATGAAGATTTTTAAGTTTTTTGTGAAGATGGATATTTTGGGGGTACATTAAGACTTGAAAGCAACTGGGAACAGAATTCAGCAACATCCTAGAGTAAATTTAAGTAAACAATTAATTTTGGAGTTAATATTTAGAGTATCATAAAATTTTGACTAATTTATCAATTTTAGTAACTCCAAAAATTCATTTTTGACATCATAATTTATTTATTGAACATTATTATTGATCAAACTGCTAATAAAAAAATTATTTTGACACATTTATCAGTACCGTACCTTCCAGTCAACAATTTGTCTATCAATTTTTTGATTGAACCTTCTACCTTTTATTCCACCGACGATCAATCACTTGTACAATTTCATTCAATTAAAAAAACACGTGTAGCTGGATTATGCGCACTTGTCATTCACAATGATCACATTCTAACTAGTTTATCAATGTATTTATTCCAATAGAAAAATGTTCCCATAGAAAATTCACATTCAACAAGCTGTAAAATAAATGTTCGTTCTCCATTCATTTACGTATGTTTGCCAAAAAAAAGTATCAAAAAAAAATCAGGCAAGCAACTGGTATTTTTATATTAATCAATGTGATGATCTTTAGTGTGCGATATTAGCTTTAAATAGAATTAAGATATAAGCGATAATAAGTGATTTTCAATATCCTATGAAGATTATAAGTTTTAATGCTTATGGTGGAAGAGAAAAGATAATGAAAAAATGGCAATTAATTAAAAAAATTAAGCACTTGTCTGGCTTCTGTGGAGATGATTGAATTATTGAATATTCTGATGTCTGAGTGGAAATTTACATGTCGATAAGAAATTCACATTCTCTCAACATTGAGTGAAATTTATATTTTTTATGTAACCAAATAAATGATAATTTTTAATAAATACATAATAAATAAAAAATTCTGCGTGAGGATAGTCGAACCTGCATAAACTTTTATGTCTGTATTAGTTATCAATCTTGACTTTATACAAATAACAAAAGAAATTCTCTTTAGAAACTATTTGCTCTCATGTTTATGTATTTGAAAAAAAAAACCTATGTGTCTCACAGGCAGATATAGTCAAGTCAGTTTGAATTCGGCAGCGGTTCAGTAAAGAATAAATTTATCAGGAATTACACTTCCTGATATTTTTTATTTTCTCATCATTACCAATTTGCATTTAATAAGTCAATAAGACATCATTAAATCCATAAATTAACATAACTTTTGGTAAGTTTTGTAACATTTTTGTGGATATAAAGTCAATAAATTTGCTGACGCCGGTTGTAGATCGATTTAAAAATAGACGAAGATCATGTATGGCTATTTTTGAGAATCATGTGCTAAAAGTTAGAATTTAAAAGATTTTGTGATTCTTAGTAGTTAAGCTACTGATTTTCAGTCAATTTGACATAATTAATTAATTTCCTTAGATTAATAAATGCTGCATACTGCAAAAAGTATTAAAAAAGATTCCCCTGCATCAGTGTGTGATCTCAACACATAACTCCTACAAAATTCATTGACTCTCTTGCTCTCTTGCTCTCTGTCAATATACTCTCAAACTTATACATGCATAAGCCGTCTGTTTATGTTTGAAACTTACTCTTTTGAGAATAAAACAAAAATAAAAAAAAATTCAAAACTTCATTTCTCTTTCTTCATTTTAGTTCCATTTCTTATCAAAGTGTAACGCAGACGAAAAAAATAATTTAAACCCGGAAAATGTCACAAGGTGTTCTTAGATTGTGTACATTAAGCGGGGAGCATTTATTGAAAATTCCTCAGACACTTCATCCCTCAAGATTATTCTCTGGAACTGTAAAATTATTATCGAAAGATGGAAAACCTGTTGAAGCTATTAAAGGAATTCCATATAAAAATTTAACAATTGGTGTGCCAAAGGAAAAATGGGTAAATGAAAAGAGAGTCGCTATGTCGCCAGCTGTTACAGCTGCGCTTGTTAAGAAAGGATTTACTGTAAACATTGAAAAAGGAGCCGGAGAGGAGGCAAAATTCAGAGATCAAGATTTTGCTGATGCTGGCGCTAAAATTGTTGATGGAAATAAAGCATGGGATTCAGATATTCTCCTTAAAGTTCGTCAACCATTGGAAAATGAAATTGAATTGCTTAAGGAAAATTCAACATTAATTTCATTCCTGTATCCTGGACAAAATAAGGATTTGTTAAATCATTTAGCTAAGAAGAAGATCAATGCATTTGCTATGGATTGTGTTCCACGTATTTCACGTGCTCAAGTGTTTGATGCTCTCAGCTCAATGGCTAATATTTCTGGTTATCGTGCTGTTATTGAAGCTGCAAATCATTTTCCAAGATTCTTTACTGGACAAATTACAGCTGCTGGAAAAGTCCCACCAGCTAAAATTTTAGTCATCGGTGCCGGTGTTGCTGGTCTTGCTGCATGTGGACAGGCTAAGAATATGGGTGCTATTGTACGTGCTTTTGATACTCGTGCAGCTGCTAAGGAACAAGTTGAATCTATGGGTGCTGAATTTTTGACGATTAACATCCAAGAAGATGGATCTACAGCTGGTGGATACTCAAAGGAAATGAGTAAAGAATTTATTGAAGCTGAAATGGCACTTTTTGCTAAACAATGTAAGGAAGTTGATGTCATCATTACAACTGCTCTTATTCCTGGCAAGAGGGCACCAATCCTCATTAAGGAAGAGCACATTAAGTCAATGAAACCAGGAAGTGTTGTTGTCGATTTAGCCGCAGAAGCTGGTGGTAATATTGAAGGAATTGAACCAGGAAAGATTGTCACAAAGCACGGAGTTGTACATATTGGATTAACTGACCTTCCATCACGTCTACCAACTCAAGCATCAACATTGTATGCCAATAATATCTCAAAACTCCTCCTCTCAATGGGCGAAAAGGATCACTTTGATATTAACATGAAGGATGATGTCGTACGTGGAAGTATTGTTGCACATAATGGTGAAGTCACATGGCCACCACCGGTTATTGCTGTTTCAGCACAGCCACAACCAGGAGCTGAGAAGAAGGAAGGACAAGCAATTGTTAAGCCAGTCGAAGCAAATCCATTCAAAGACACAATGACAAGTGCATTAACATACACAACTGGTCTCGGTTCATTGGTAGCACTCGGTGCTGTCTCACCAAATCCAGCATTTACAACAATGATGTCGACATTTGCATTGTCAGGAATTGTTGGATATCACACAGTCTGGGGTGTCATTCCAGCTTTACATTCACCTTTGATGTCATGTACAAATGCTATTTCTGGTATTACTGCTGTTGGTGGTCTCTTGCTGATGGGTGGTGGATATTATCCAACCAATTCTATTGAATATCTTGCAGCTGGTGCTGCTCTTATTTCATTTGTCAACATTTTCGGTGGTTTCTTAGTTACACAAAGAATGTTGGACATGTTCAAGCGTCCAACTGATCCACCAGAGTACAATTACTTGTATGGTATTCCAGCTGCAACTTTCCTTGGTGGTTATGGATGGGCTGCACTTAATGGACTTTCTGAAGTTAATCAAATTGCCTATCTTGCTGCCTCATTATGTTGTGTTGGTGCCTTGAGTGGATTGTCAAGTCAGAAGACTGCTCGTTTGGGAAATGCTTTGGGAATGGTAAGAATCAAGAATTCAATTCTTAAAATCTACAAAATTATTAATCTTAATATCCTTACAGATTGGTGTTACTGGTGGTATTGCAGCCACACTCGGTATTTTATCTCCAACACCCGAAGTATTAGCTCAAATGGCAGGAGTTGCAGGTATTGGTGGTCTTCTTGGTACAATCATCGCAAAGAGAATTCAAATCACAGATTTACCACAATTGGTTGCTGGATTCCATTCACTTGTCGGTCTTGCTGCTGTTTTGACATGTGTTGCTACATATATGCATGATTTCCCAACACTTGCAACTGATCCAGCTGCAAATGTCCTCAGAACTGCACTCTTCCTTGGTACATACATTGGTGGTGTCACATTCTCAGGATCATTGGTTGCTTATGGTAAATTACAAGGTGTTTTGGACTCTGCTCCATTATTGTTGCCTGGTAAGTCGCTAAAATATTTTAATAATAATCAAATTTTTAATCCTTTATATCTATCCTCAAAATAGGTCGTCACTACATCAACGGTGGTTTACTTGCCGGTAATGTTGGTGCTATGGCTGCTTTCTACATGGATCCAACAATGCTTGGTGGTCTTTCATGGCTCGGAGCTACAGCTGCTATGTCAACCATTATGGGAGTCACATTGACAGCAGCTATTGGTGGTGCTGACATGCCAGTCGTTATCACAGTCTTGAACTCATATTCAGGATGGGCATTGTGTGCTGAAGGTTTCATGTTGAACAATAATTTGATGACAGTCGTTGGTGCTCTTATTGGAAGCTCTGGTGCCATTCTTTCATACATTATGTGCAAAGCCATGAATCGATCACTTCCAAATGTCATTCTTGGTGGTAAGTTTTTGATGCTTAATTTTTTTATGAGATTCTGAAAATTTAAATAATTTTCCTGAAATTTAAAGGATTTGGAACATCATCAACCGGAGGTGGCAAGCCAGCTGAAATTGTTGGAACACACACAGAAGTATCAGTTGACGGAACAGTTGAAATGTTGAAGAATGCAAAGAACATTATCATCACACCAGGTTATGGATTGTGTGTTGCAAAGGCTCAATATCCAATTGCAGAATTAGTTGACATTTTGAAGAAGCGTGGCAAGAAAGTTCGATTTGGTATTCATCCAGTTGCTGGACGTATGCCTGGTCAATTGAATGTATTGTTGGCTGAAGCTGGTGTCAGTTATGATGATGTACTTGAAATGGAAGAAATTAATGATGACTTTGAGGAAACAGATTTGGTATTGGTTATTGGAGCTAATGATACAGTCAATTCAGCAGCTGAAGATGATCCAAACTCAATTATTGCTGGTAAGTCAATTAAACTTAAAATCTATACAATAGACACAAAAAATAACCAAATATTCTTTATTCAAAAGGTATGCCTGTCTTGAAAGTATGGAAAGCTGATCAAGTTGTCGTCATGAAGAGATCACTGGGTGTTGGATATGCAGCAGTCGATAATCCAATTTTCTATAAGCCAAACACAGCTATGTTACTTGGAGATGCAAAGAAAACATGTGATGCACTTTTGGCAAAAGTAAAGGAGGATGAAGCTTAATTTGTTTGTTTTATAAACTTTAATTAAATTCAAATTTCAAATCAATTATAAACATTATTATGAAGGAAACGAATCAATAAAAATATTTTCAAATTTAAAAAAAGTTGTTAAATTTTTAGAAATAGAAGTATTTCTTTAATTATAAAGTATTATTGACTTACATGCAAATATAAATAGTACAATTGAAATTCCAGTTTTGTAATCAGAACATTTGAAAAATATCTAAAAATGAGGATATGTCTGTCCTTCAAATATTCGCCAGATTTTTTTTTTTTTCATAGAGGAGGAAAATATAAAAGTTGAAAGTAAAAATAATTATTTTAATTCTAAACGAAAAAACTTAAAAAATTTCAAAACTGTATAATTAAATTTTGTAATGAATATTTTTATTTCAAATTTTATTTTATCTTATTTTTTTTTTAAATTATTTGAGTATTAAACAATTTTAACAATTAATACCTACAAATTCAAGATGAATTTTACAAAAATTGTGAACTAATTATTATTGTTTTGAATTTTTATTAAAATTTACTTATTGATGAAAGTTCCTGAATTCATTTTTTTTTTTTTTTTTGTAAAAATGTGTTAAAAGTATTTTAAGTTCATAATGAACAAAAACCATCAAAAAATTAATTTATTTAACGTCTAATTTTACATTCAAATCCTACGTCTATCACAATAAATATCAAATTTTTTTATATTATTATATTTTATGTTTTAGAAAAAAACATTTTCATGCAAAAAAGTTGTTATCACAAAGTCAGTTAAAAATGACTCAGTTATCTCTCATTACTTTCTTTGAGATTTACGTATGGATATGCAAAAGATCAAAAATAAAAACACGAAAAATTAATCCGGAAGAAAGTTCACGAAAGAAACATATCCTATCAAATTTTATGTTCTTACAACAAAACAACAACTTTGATTCATACTAGATATCTAAATCATGTAGCATCATATAAATAATAAACATTTATAATATGCACATGATTACATACAATAATCAAATTGGAAACAAGAAAAGACAGCAATAACAATAAAGTAAAAAAAAAAAACGTATTCCATCCTTCCTCTTATTCAGCTTAGATGCTAAAGCTCACACGATAACTTCCATCCTTCCCTTTGACTGTTCTCATGGGCACTTGCGATTTTCCCGCACCTGTTACACTAAATCCAACTTGTGATGGATTTCTTTGCTGTCGTCTTGAATAATTTGATTGCTGATTTGGTCGTCGCTTTGGACGTTGATTGACTTTATTACTTAAATTCTTTTCAACATGCTTAATCTTTTCCTTTTGTCTTTGCAACAACAATTGTTGATGTTTCAATTCTGCTTCCTTCTCATGCTGCAATTGCTTTTGTTGATGTAATTTAAATTGCTCTTCCACAAGCTTCTCAAGTCTCTCATCCTCTTTTGCCCTCAAGAATTGTGCAAGTTGTGCTTTCGATGTTGGACTTGGATCACTTGAGAGCTTTAATGCATACCGTTCGTCACGCTCTGAATCAACAGCATCATAGAATGTCTTTATTTGTCCGGGTGATGCAACTCCTTGTCCAATGTCACCGCTGTGAAGATTTGTAATGTCCTTGAGCTTATATGATGGCTTAAATCCTCCATTGTGTATTTGTGGTGGATCAAATTTATTTTTGTGTGGCTTGATTGCTAAAGTTTTAACTCCTAAGTCGCTGGAGAATTTTTCATACTTTCCGGATGTTGGAGATTGACCTGGTCGTGGACGAATGGAAAAGTCATAAAATTCAGATTCTTTAAATTCATCTTCAGGTGACTTGAAAAGCTGCTTTGTTGGTTGAGTTTTGTGTTTTCTTGTTGTTTTTGTTGTCGTTGGAAATTGAAATTGTGTTGATGGTTTAAAGCCACTGGAGTCAAATTGAACGTCGCCATGGTTAATAACTGTATCAAATTTTGTTTGTTGGCCACCAAAATTCTGTTCGAGATTGAAGGAAGCTGTTGATCGCTTTGGGGGTTTTCCTTTAAGTTTCTTTTGGAAAACTTCCTCATTATTATCTTCAGCTTCAAATTTAATTGTGCTATAGCTGTAAATTGGTCTCTCGGCAGTTTCGGGCTTAAATTTCTTTGTATGAAGGGTCGTCGGTGCTTCTTGCAATTTAGTCTCGAAAATTTCTTCATTCTTTATTGATGGAAAGCGAAATTGTTGTTGCAACGGAACTGCTTGAACCTTTGCCTTACCGACATTCTTAACACGTTGTTGTGTCGGATGTGATTTGTATGATGACCTTGTTGGAATTGTTATGTCACCATCAATGACTTTGCCTTTTACTGCGAATATTTCCGGCACTTTATCGGGATGGAAGCTGATTTGTTCGTAGTCTGAACTTGGCGATGAATGAACTTTCTTCTTATGTCCTCTAGATGGTGGATTCTATGGAATAGAAAATGATTGACATATTCAGTGAATTGTGAATTGAAAAATATTGAAAAGGCATGCAGGAAGATAGAAAATGTGGAAAGTCAATAAGCTAAAGATGTAAATAAAAAGAGGAAGTTGACCTTTTTTAAGGTAGGAAGGAATTTTATGGTTGACAATATTGAAGGCTTATTATTATGCGTTACTCAATGAATAATTTAGGAATTCTAAGAATGTATTTTCTTTCAACCTGGGTTACTGATGAATTTTTGATTAATTTATGGATTGTTAATAAAATAATGAACTTGTGGCTATGTAGAAGATTAAAGGGGTGTAGTTTGAAGATTAAAGAAGGTTTAGTAATCATATTAAGTTAATTGAATTGGAATGCACAAAGAAATTCAAATTATGGACGGTAAAATTTTACCCAAGTCACAAATTTTATTGGTTTGAAGGCACTCGTGCGATAATATGACTGTGAATTAATAAAAGAGTTTGGTTTTAAATGCTTGTCAAATTGCTGGATGTGACGGTAAAGTGCTAAGAAGCAGATAAAGTAATTGTAAGTAAATGACGATAAAGAATTTGAAATTATAAAATATAATAAAACTTAAAATTTTTTGCAGATTCAAAAACTTTTAAATTTTTGAAAACCGTTATAAATTCAAAATTTCAAAAATTCTAGATTTTTGAATTTTTAAAGGTTTTCAAAATTTTAAAATTTATACAAAAATTCAAATTTTCACAAATTCTTGAAGGTTTTAAAAGAATTAAAAGAAGTAAAAGAACGAATTAAAAGAATTTAATTTAAAAAAAAAAAAATGTTAAAAGTTTTTCAAAATTTCACATTCGACATTTTCATATTCAAATATTTTAGCGCATTTTCTCTCCTACCTCGAAATACAATTTAATTACAAATTTACAGATTATTTTCTTCCAATTCTATCTGATCCCTCTTCACCTTCCAATGACCCATTCACTTACCCTCGACGGTCTTGAATTATATTTCGTCAATATTCCATCATCTATTGATGCATCTTCAACAATTCCTTTGCCACGAAACGTTCTCTGTGAGTTATCTGTATCATCGGCAACTGTATATTGAGCTGTTACGCGTGTCGATCTTGCATCACATTGAATTATTGTAATTAATACAGCCATCAGCTGTGATGATAATATAATCTGTAATAATGAAGGAAAATGTATGACAGGAAATAAAATTATCACGTTGATTGAGTTAATATAAATATCATTTTAAAATAAACTTGTTGAACGGGAAGAGTAGTTCGTGGAGCAATTCACGATTAATTGAGATTTTATCGCTGCAAGTGAGTTGAGAGATATTTTTATTTTATTATTCTCTCAATTACAGTAAATATGTGGAGTGTGGTCAGTAATATTTTTTTTAAATGAATTAAGTAATTTTAATTAATTTTTATAACTGGCAAAATTTCAGTTTTTTTTCAAATTTTAAATTGATATTTCTTCAAATTCAAATTTTAAGTTTTTTAATTCCAAAATTTAAGTTTTTTCAAGATTTTAAATTTCAAATTTATTAAAGTTTTTAACGTTTACATAATTTTATAAAATCCAAAATTTTGAGTTTTAAGTTAAAAAAATTGAGCTTTTACAATTTTAAAACATTTAAGTTATCGAAAAAAAAAATAAAAAATAATTTCAACTTTTCTCAACCAAAAGAAATTTTGACTTCATAATTTAAAAATCTTTTAAAGCTAAGTGCAAAATAAAATTAAATACCATAAAATTATCAGAACAATAATAATAAAAGCCAACGAACAGCATTAAACTCTGCAAAATTCTTTACATCTCTTCATAACAAAACAATAAACTTTAAGATAAAAATGGAAAGTTTATTTTCATTTTCTAAAACTGATGATACACTTGCTCTGTTAACTTTTAATAGTTTTAAGCTCAATTTAAATTCTCTCAATGATCACAAAAAACACAAAAACAAAATTATATGTTTCAAATCTAAGAAATTGTTTTATAACTCAATTAATTTTTTTTTTTTTGTCTGAACTCACTGCACTGTGCCGTATGTGAATGAAAAAAAAAAATAAATAAAATGAAAGAGAAATGGCGCAAAAAAGAAAGAAGAAGAGTTGAATTGAATAGATTAACATAAATTAATGAGTTGGCGAAAACACGTGTTTATTTGAATTATTATGTAGACATGTGTAATAATCAGCACTGCTTTAGAATTTCAAATATGTTTTTCGAGTGAAAATTTTTTTGATGTAAATGCCAATGTAACTTGACGTAATCAGATTGCATAAGATTAAATTATTATTATTTTTTTTTTTTGGTTCAAAAAGTTATTCATTAAATTTGTGAAAAATTTTCAGAAGTTATTGTAACGTGAATTTGTGGAGAATTATCTAATACTTATGCGAAAAAAAAATGGTGATTATGAAATTTTGGATTTGTTTTGTTTGATTTTTAGTTGATTCAATTCAATTTTTAAAAATTTTTGAAAAATTTGCTTATGACTTTCATAAATATCCAAAATTAGTCATCCACACTTTCCTCAAAAAGGCTTCTCATTCTTACTGAAGTTCATGACCTTTTAACCCATAAAAGAAAACTTTTCCTTTTGTTTTCAAAAGAATTTTAAAATTGAAAAAAGTTCTACGTGATAATTTGCAGATAAACTCTCTGCAATACGTGAGAATATTAGCTTGACTTCACATCACAAATACAGAAGCTTTTTCCAAGAATACTTTCTTAATTTATTTTATAAATCCAAATTTCATGCCTAGAAGCATTGAGCACCAAAAAAAGCTCCATTAATAGACTTAATTGAAATTGTCATTTACATTCAATTAAATAAGGTACAGTATTTGTTAATCAATAATTAAAAGTTAAATGGAAACAATTGAAAATTGAGCATTCTGGGAAGGTAAAATTAAATTGAATCCTTTGGCAATAAAACTTTTATTTTCAGTTCTTTTGGGACTAATTATTTGTATCGAATACAATTTTTGCCTTTTTTTTTGTTGTTGACAATTGAGAATTTTCAGTTGACTAAAGTAAAATATTGAATAAGGATTTAATTAATTGACTTTATTGGCTATATTGACAGAATTCTGGAAAAATTTTACAATTTTTTAATCAAATCTCAAATTCAGCTTCAAACATTCATTAAATAAATTAATAACCAATATTTACTTCCACAAAAGCAATCACGAAGCAACTTAAACCCAATAATCATAATAATATTCATCTATTCAACATCCAGTATCATGCTTCTTTATTAATGTTACTGCTACTCATTAATTAACCATTTCTCTTCATCATCATTTCTATTAAACAGTTCCACAATAAACACAAATAAAAACTCACAAAGAGTGAAAAATTTTCTTCTTCAAAGAGCAGCACACAAAAAAGAAAGAAGAAGCTTCGGGCTTTTAATAAAGAAAACCCAAGCTACTAATTACTATAAAATGACCATTGAATCAACTTTAAATCACAAACAGCAATAAAAATTAATTAAGCATTTGGTCAACTTTTGCACAAAGATCCTGAATGAAGTGAAACTTTCCGTCATCCTTTTGAATTTTATGGGAATATAAAGTGCAATTAAAAATTAACTTGATGCGCATTTCTTTTACTTAACTGATTCATGGAACTGAAGAAACTTTTCTCAATTAAAATTTCACCTGACGGTCATTAAATTTAGATGCTGTATCCATAAAAGAGAAGTTTAAAAGGTTAAATATAGTTTAGTAGCTAAGCATAGTTAGCCATGCTCAATAAACATCAGCTGCTCATATCATTGAGCCGCATCTACTTTATATGCACTGTTAACTGACTTTTTAATTGAAATGAAAATTTTTATTGTCGGTTTACTGACGATTTAGATGTTGCTGTTTTGCGATGTGAATAATGTGATTAGATGGATAAATTAATGAGTCGTTGTTAGTGAAATTTAGCTGATATTATGAGGGGGATTCGAAGTTGATTTTTGAGTTATTTTAATGAATTAAGATGTTGAATTGGAATTTTTATTAATTTGTTAAATAATGAGGGATTATATATTAACTAGGAATGGGTTTCTAGGGTGTACCCTTATCCTAGAGGAACTAGGGTATATCCTAGAGTTTATTCTTAAGTATTTTTGACTGAAAGACATTTCCTGGTGAAAATAGTCTAGGATAAATTCTAAAGTTGAATATTCTTGTGTATGGGATGTACCCGAGGTATCTAACCAAGTCGATTCTATAAAAGCCTTAAAAATCTAATTTTTAGTCAAATTCTTCGAGAATATAATTCAATAAAAAATACTACTTAAAATTTGAAGCAATTTCAACAAAACTTAATCTTAAAACTGTCGATTTCTTTGGATTCCCTTCATTTTTTATTTACAGAGAGTCCTCGCTTTGGACAGTTGTTTTGGTTCAAAATTTTTCTATTCAAACCCAAACTTTTGAAAAATGACCATTAAAAATGAAAATTTAAGTTTTTGTATAGGAAATATTAGGTTCCTCTAATCAGTAACAACCAATAACACTTCAACAAAAAAACAATAAATAAATATAAAATTTAATTTTAACTCCATCAACCGCTTAAAATCACATCTTATTCCACATCCACAATCTTTATTTCTACTAAATTTAATTTATACTGTATGCAAATTGACACGAAACATGCACCAGGTGAGTTCTGAAGAATAAAGAAAGCATTTTGTCATGCATTAACCGTAATTGACTTTTTTCTCTCATCTTTCACATTATTCTTTATGTAAGCTTTTGCATTTGCATTTAAAACAATGGGGAAGTCAAGTCAAGTCAGATATGTGAAAAAGATAAAAATAGATTTTTTATATGTGTGTACGTATTTATGCATATGAAAGTTAACAACGGATTGTTGGCAACAATCATTCTTTTTTGCTTTGCATGCAGCATAATTATAGCACGAGCTGTAAATTGAGACGAATGCACTTGCATGCCATGTTCACAAAAATGCCATTTAAAGGGAAATTTTGAATAATTTCAATACTTTTGGGGTCATTCTTAGACTTAGGTAAGAAAAGAATTAATAATTAAAAGCGACCCTAAGATTTTAAAATTTTTGGATGATTTTAATAAATTATGGAATTTTTGATGGGTATCTAGTCGAAATTCTTAGGTATCTTAATGGTGCCAAATACCCCTAGTAAGCATTAATGATCCCTTTATGCCTTTGATGGTCTGAAACATGAATTTGTACAGCGCTGATTTGTCTCAAAAATTTTTACTGTTCCATTAAAATGTTTGTAGTTTCAACTCATCAACATACTTCACTAAGAAACCCACCACCCCAAAAAAAATTATTATTCAAGCCTTGACAATGAAATTGGAAATCTCGCCTTCACTTCGTGTTAATGAACTTAAAAAAATGAATTTTTTTCTCGCAGGCAAAATAAAGAAAGAAAATTATCACAATTTACATAATTTCTTCACAATTATGCTGTTGCCTAAGAAAATCAAGAAAACAATTTTAATTCTTAATGAGATAAATATTTTTTTTTCACTTTTACATTCGGAATTTTGAATTTGTTTTTTTTCTGCTTCTTTTCATGCAAAAAAATAATTTAAATATGTTTAATAAAAATATTCGTGCATGTACGTCAATCATTTAATATGCGAAAAAATCGCAGCAAATCTGAGATTTTTTTTTTGTTTTTTATATGGAAGAAGAATGAAGGAGTTGTGAAGTTTCGGAGCTGAAAATTTTCAAATTTTTTCTTAAATTATTAAAAAAAAGTTTTGCTTGTATTTAAATTAAGAGTTTGTGGATGGAATTTATATTCTTTAACTTGATGAATTTTAGATTTTTTATGGTTTTTAAAACTAATTCCAAATTTTTCTCAGTTGTTTTTCATTTCCGGAAAAAAAAAAAGAATTATAATTTTTTTTTTAAAATTGTATTTGAATTTAGTTTATCCCTAAAATAAATAATTAACAACCAACAATCCAACCATCCTATTAAATCAACAGCATTCCATCCACAATCTAACACATCACCTAAAACCCCGCCCAACTTTAATACGACGTCAATAATTGAATGATTTATTGAACTACAAAATTACTCTACTGATCGATTTATGCACAAATTCCAATGTCAACTATATTTCTCTGAAGTTACATGCATAATGTGGAGATGAAGAGGTGTGTGTATGGTAATTTATCATCAATTTAATTACTACAATATGCATACATTGTAAGCCAAAATGTGTAAATTGCAAACTTTTATGATGGCAAATTGACTGATCAAAGTGTCATTTGCACGAAGTTAAATTAATTTTGTGGAAAATTTGATGTGATTTATGGTGGTTGGGTGTCTGAAGAGTTAGAGTTGAGAAGAAATTTATGTTATAATTTTGTATTAAAAAGTAATAAAATTTCTCCTAGACACATGTCTCAAAAATACTAAAATTCAAATCCTAATAATAGCAAAACTTCCCCAAAAAATTAATCCCTTTTCTATCTCTTTGATCTTCCTCCTCACAAACAAAATTGCTTAATTAACGTCAAAACCACAAAATATTTTATGATTTTCTAAATTTTTACATAACAACGTAGAAGGATTAATTTACAATTTTTACATCATCTCAAACATCCAAAACATTCTCTGTAGCTTTTATCTTAACAGTAGAAAACTAAAAATCATATTCACACCAAATTTTCAATTTGGGTGAATATATTGCTTTTGAATAAAACTGAAAACCACATTTTCTAACTTGCTGCTTCAGGATTACAATTTTATCCCATACTGTCTATGGTGGAAAGTCTGTGCCTGAAAATACCAATCTAGCAGTGAAAACCGCATCTCATTTGGTGCCTCCAGTCAAGAGAAATCGCAAAATAACGCATTCTGTCATTTAGCAAGTTAGCAAGTTAGCAAGTTAGCAAGTTAGTTTCCGCGATAACTCAATTTTAACGAAACGTTAAGACTTCGGGTTTTTTGCATTTGATTAATATTGGCCCAAGGAAAACCGGTATAGTTTTTGGAGTCATGAGCTGCTTCCTGTGAGGCACAATGGACGAAAATGTGCCATTTTTGACCAAAATATGCAAAAAATTTTACATTTTCTTTAATATCTCAGACATAACTTAACCAAATGATTTGAAATTTTCGGTGTTAGATTAAGCATTATTTAAGGTATAATTCACACTATAATGACAAAAAAATTTTCATGCGCAGTGTAACAAAAAAGTTGAAAAATCGAAAAATTTTTCGTCGGCGCCGACGCAGGCTGTACTTTAGTTATAGTGCTAAATGCGCGCTGAACAGATGTAGGGTTTTAAAACGATTAATTATGATGTAATCTATAATCAGTAGATAAAGTATAATTATTTTTTTTCTCTAATTGAAATCAAAAGAAGTTCTACTGGTGGTGTGAATATACCCATGAAGCGTGATCCGCTTCATTACTAGTTTTCATATGCAAATGACAAGAGCTGAAGCTTGACTGAAAATTATTATCGAAACTAGCAAAATAGAATTGAGCTTGAATAGCTCATTAAAAAGTTTTAATTCAAGTGTTTATGTCAGTTAGTAGATGTAAATTAGTTAGTATTCATAAGAAACTAACATCAAAGTCATAAATATTTTCAGCATACAGCAGAATGAAGATGAAATTCATACGAATAAAATAAAATGAGAAATGGTATTTAAAGCTTTAATTAATTAATGAAAATTACTGTTAATGAATCTTTTGCTCTCTATGTGGTGAGAATGTTTGTCATTTGACATAAATTTTCATAAGAATCCATCAAATAAATTTTTACATTCATACATTCTCTTGTGGCAATAACAACTCTTGGATGTTACATTAGCAGCAAATTTCTTTCATTTTTTCTTTCATATTTTTCTAATGTGAAATATGATTAATTATTTATTATATGAACATGTCTCACACAACTTAATAAAAATGTGTCTTTTAGTGAGAATGAAAAGGAAAACGAGAAGCTACATGACGGAGTAAACATGATTTAGGAGGTTTTGGAAGCTCAGAAAGGAGTGAAAATAATTTAACAATTCTTAATGAAAATCTCTGTTTTTAAAAAATCTTAAACTTCGAATTTATTTTCAAAATTTTTTATTTTAATTTTAAAAGATTTTTAATAAATTTTTAGGAAATTTTTAAAAAATTGAAAATTTTAATTAAGATTAGGCAAAAAACTACCCTTAAATTTAAAATTTTAGTTTTAATATATTTTTTTTTTTAATTTTCAAATTTTCAAGTGCTCTTACAACGTTTTTTTATTTCTTTTCTTTAAAATTAAAAGTCCCCCCCCCTTACCCCCTTCGAAGAAAGGGGAGGGTTTTTGGGGGTTTTGGTTTTTCTTTCAAATCTAAAAAAAATTTGGACCCCTCCTAAAACAAATTTCTAGCTACACCACTGGAACTAATGCTTTTAAAATTGCTAAATTTAAAAACAAATTTTTAAATTTTTGTTAAATTTTTCAAAAAAATTAACTAAAAATTGTTAAAAATTTTCAAAATATAAGTTTATGCATTTTAAATCTATTATGTTTTATTTCCTTTATTCCTTAAAATATTATTCACCATAACCATCCTAATATCAACTTCCGGATTCTTTCATTTAAAAAATCCTCACATCCCAACACCTTCATCTACAAAATTATGATATTCATCAAAACGTCATCATAAATTCCGTTCCGTAAAGCATTAAAAATATTTAATTAATGTTCATGCATTACAATGTAATAAAACCAGCATGACAGAAATTACCGCACACATTTATCAGTCACATACCATCAGACATTCTTTGCTATCATGTAACCAATTTGAGACGTTTAAAGAAGCAAGAAAAAAAAAACTGTCTAATTGCATACAACATGATACAACAATAAAGACATTTTCTACAGCATATTGTCGCAAATTTGGTTTAATATGGCATACAGCAACAAAAGGCAAGCAAGTAAAACTCGTTTAAATCTTTAAACGCAACAATAGCATGGAAAAAAGTCAACAAACGAGAAGTGAGGAAAAAATAGCGGAAGCTCAACAAAAAATTTAATTGAAAACCTGATTTTTTTTATTTATAACTTTAGCCTGCAATTCTGTATGCAATGGACTCTCATGTATCTATAACACTGTCCATCACTTTCATTTTCAATTATGTATTTCATTGTAATTTGTTTTTGCATCTGCGGTGATTATATAAATTCACCATTGACATTGTTAAGACACATGAAATACAATTCTGTCTTTATCTCTCTCACTCACTCGTTTGTGAATAATTGTTGGAAAAAAATTTCTTTATGGTGTGGCTGGATATGGGTACGGATATACATTATTGTTGACAAGTGGATGTGAAGATTGTTACGCAAATTTTATATTTTATTTCATTTTTTTGCGTGGAAATTGTTGGGGTGGCGCTGGCAGGTGATTGTGTAAGAATGAACGCAGTTAGATAAATTATTGGAGGAAATTTACAAGAAATTTATAAGTCAATTATGGGATGATTTTTTAGAGTAACTCTGATATACTAGACAATAAGGCAAGAATTTCTAGATAGTCCTGAATTGTAGTTAAAGAAATTCTCCCCTTTCTTGGCAGTGGCGTAGCCAGAAATTTTTCGAATGGGGTTTTGAAATTTTTTTGTGTGGAAAAAATTTAGGGGGGAAGGAAGATTTTTTTTACCAAAAAACCCTTGAAAATTGAAGAATTTTTCTTAAAAGAGGGGGTTGGTTAATTAAGTATAAACAAAATGTAAATTAATTAATCCGAAAGATATTATTTTACCTCAACATAATCAACCTTCCAATTTCACAAGAGTTTCATTTTAAACCTCCTTAAAAATCCCCATCCCTCACTCACCACCCAATATCTCATTTCACTTCCTTCCACAATTCCTCCGGAAGTATCTCAAACACATCACTTCACCTGTCCATTAATCAATTATACCCCAATTTATATGTATATCCGTGGCAAAAATATAATTATCACATCCAATAATCTTCATACATATATCACGTCGTTCATTGGCATCATGTTCATGTCGTTTATTAGATTAAGCTGCTTTAAAGCACAAACAAGCTTATTAATTATCAGATTAAAACACTCAAGCATAATAAAAGGTCAATAATCTCGTTTCACAATTGCATTAGCTCAACACAGCACAAGAAAAAAAATAAAATCTCCGTTACACATGTCTTAATAAATTAAAAAGAAAATCTCTTAAAAAAATAAAAAAATCATTCATTATGTATAATTGGAGCGTCTTATTGTGCTTCACACGTTTTGAAACGACTGCTTAGTGCCTTATTTTCACTTAATAAATATTAAAATGAGTGAAACAAAAAAAAAGAGTTTAATCGAAAGTCGTTTGTGAATTGAATGCATTGCATTGTTGAGGTATCTGAGAATGTAATGAGGCAAGAGGCAAGCCCGAAAGCGATTTTGTGTTAAATGGTTAGGTTATGGTTTAGTCAGATGCAGCTTTTTGTTTTGAAGGTCGATGAATAGTTAAGACTGTTAAAATTGATGATTTTTGGTTCTTTTACCTTTCTTCAACTAAAAATTCGATGAAAAAAGCTTATTTAGAAGGTTTTGAGCCAGCATATAACCTCTAACAAGTATGCACCAAAAACGTCATAGTTTAACAATTTCAAAACTTATTAAAAATAAAAAACTTCTCGAACATTCAAATTAAAAAAGTTCAGCACTTCTTCCATCCAAACTTTAATGACAAAACTTTTTTTTGCATAAAATCATTGACTTTTTGCTAAAAAAAAATCTGGAAGCAAAAATCCTCAATGGAATTGTCATTAAATTTTTCATTACATCCACTCTTTTTTTGTTATCGTGCTGAATAATTTGGTAGAATCGGATGGCATCCAACAAGCCATTAAAATGTATTTAAACAATGGCACAAAAAACAATGACAAAGGAATTGGAAATTAATTTTATTTAATTTATTGCTAAAATGGACATCAATAAAACATTTTTTGGTGCTTTTTGCAGCTTTTGGAATCTGGTTTGCTGTGATTCTGCAAAAAATTTGATTTTCACAAAAAGAGAATTTATAAATTCGCAATATAATTTGAAATGCTTTTGCAAACTATTGTAAGCTGATTTAGACAAGAATAAATTATTTGTCATTTGGAAGAACTGATTTTGCAGTTTAAGCAAGAATGTTTTCTGATCAAAGCTTCTTGATACATAGCTACAAAATGCTTCAAGTATCTCTAAAATATTCAAATCAAAAATTATTTCTAAAATAATTTCAAATCCAACAAAATTTAGTATCCAAAAATGTTTATCACATTCTCGTATTTCATCGGATATAAAATAATAGATCTCCAATTAAGCCTCATAATACCGTATTAATGAATTCCTCATCATCATTTTACAATCATCAAAATATTACACTCAAATATTGTTAAATAATTTGTACAAGAAAAATGAAGTTTAATTATAATCACATTCATGATTGACTGGCAGGTGATTGGATCATTTCCTCTTACTTTCCAAAACTCTTATGATAAGATCATGATATAATGTATCATGACAGTATCATTATTTATTCAAACAAAGAACAAATCCCATATGTAAGTTTCTATAAACTTCATAATTTCTTTGTTCGATAAAACCTTTTTTTTTGTTTGATTATCGTATCAGATATTGATTACATTGATGATGTATGTAAAGCTTTTGTCGACAAAGAGGAGTTTATGATATGATGACAGTGTTGAAAAGTTTTTTGATCATCTTTTGTCATCGAGTTTTAGAGCTTTTTTGAGGTATGAAGGGGATTAAATTATCAGCTTTTGAGAAAGAAGCTTTAGAGTTTGTGCTGCTGAATTCATAGTAAAAAAAATATGATGTGTATTGAAAGTTTGATGTTAGTTTTGACTTATTTGTTTATTAGTTGATGAATTTTTAAATTTAATTGATGATACTCATCGAAAGTGCTAATTAGCAGGAGTTTGACAACTATTAATTTATTAAGACAAGACAAGCTAAAATTTTGAGAAGTACTTAATGTACTCTCCAAATAAAATAAGAGTCGATCAATGCATCCTTAATCTAGTGAAATTTCAAATACTCGCAGCTAAGAATCATAATTTTTAAATATTCATGAAAACCAGCTAAATCATATCTCTAATTCCACTGTACAATATTAAGTATCTTATAAAAATTATATTCTCTTCACCCCCATATCGATTGCTCCACACACCCCTATGTCATCGAACTTACCAGTCGCATATTTAATTCTCTGTTTTTCTTTGTGATTAGACTTGCAAATTTGTTCTTGATACTTTTTCAATAACTTATTTTTTTTTCTCTTCTCTTCACAAGTTTTATTTTTCACGACAATATTTTTTTATATTCTCTTTATATAATTCTATATTGCACACTGATTGCTGAACACCTGAGACTGAATAATTTTTTGTTTATTTTAATGTTTTTGCTTAATATCACAGCATCGTTTTTGGTTTCCAATTCAACAAATAACTTTCTTTGCGAAATGTAATATGTAAGTTAAAAATAAAAATAATAAAGTTTTGAGACCGAACGTAACGACAAGAAATCAACGACTGAATCCCATTTCACGCTTTTATCATCTATTTATAATAAACTTTTCCTAAATTGTGTGTTTATTTCGAAAAAAAATAAAACTTGGAGAAACAAAAACAGAAACATCATGAAAAGTCTCATAGTTTCTATTTAATATGTGAATAAAAGCACACACGATACTCTATTTGTGTGTACTGCATATGTTTTTAGTGGATTTTTTTACAGGTACCACATGAAGCTAGTGTTGGTTGGATGTCAGTTTGTCTGGTTGACTTTTTGGAATGTCTGAGTGTTGTCAGGGTGTAGATGCAGGTGTCTAAGAAATTTTTAGGGAGTCTAAATTGCTTTTTCGATAATAATGTCATTTTTTGTAAATTTAAAAGAGAAAATTATTTAGTTTTTATGCCAACAATGATGATGAAGCATCTTTGAGGTGGCCAGAAACTGTTTTCAAAAATATTTTTTTAGCAAAACTTTAGGGGATTTCTAATTTTTTTGGTCCAAAAAATCCTAAAGACATATCTTCTTGAAAGGGGGTCTAGACCCTACTCAGTTTACGATAACGTCTCTTTTGAAACACTATTAGGCTGCCGATTTATCATTCTATATTCGAACTAAAATTCTAAACCTAATCAATCCAAAAAACTGCGCCTTTACCTCCCACAAACAACAGACATCACCTCTACTTCCATTCATTGAATAGCAAGTAGCGGTAGCTCTTCAAAAAAATAATTTTCATTTTCATTTGTGCACATGTAGTAGGCACATTTTTAATTTCTTTTGATGTATATACAGCCAAAGAAAAAAATTGCAAAGAAATGAAAGAGAAAATGCTTATTGGAAAGAGATTAATGTGATACTCTCTCTCACAATAACTGGAAAGGCACACTTGCTGAAGCATATTTGATGCACACTTCCCATATCTCAACTTACTTATGGCACTTTTTAAATAATTACAATCAATTTTCATAACAGATATGCGGTGTAAAAAAATTATTGAGATATATTAATAAAGATCTTGACAAGTGGTAGAGATGTGGCGCCAATTCATTGGCGATGAGAGAGACATTTTTCTTTAGCCGGTACAAGGTGGATGCACTCGAGATTTCTTGTGTATCCATAGTGCTCGATATCTAATCATTTTTTAAGTGTTGAATGGATTACAATTCTCATCCACACCTTCGCATTCACAATACCGAGAAAATCAATCTCACAGCTGTTCATTCTTTTATTCAATTCAAATCTTCTCAAAGGTACAAATTCCCAGAATTATTTAAGTGAATGCACCTTGTATAAAGTCTAATACAGTACAAGATTCAGCTCATTGAAAGAGAGTGAAACATTTCAATTCAATTTTTATTCCGAAGATATTTTTTGCCTTCTTAGCTTTTCCATCTCATTAAGCACCTCAAATTTCATTCAATATTATGCCATGCCATTTCAATGTCTAGGTTTTGGCTTTTTGTAGCTTCGACTTTCCTGCTCAATAAAATGTCATGTTGAATCGATTTAAAGCTTTATCATTTCTCCATAGGATATTAAGTTGAATTCAATTGCTTTTGTTTGACTTTAGCGATTTGAGGAAGGAAGGAAAGAGGAGATTAAGCTATTGTTTGTTGGGAGGAATTATTGATTACTTAATTGACCGAAGCTTTATCAATTTTTTTCTCGATTTGATTTATTTTGGATTTATTGCATAATAATGTTTGACTGATTTCATGCATACTATCAAAGAATTGATTGTTAAGGAACGATGTATGGGTAGTCAGGGGTGGTGGTCAAGTGATGAACTTGGAATGAGCTGATTTTTCTAAAAAAATCCTAAATTAATCTGACTAAGATTTAGAGCTCTTACTCATCCCCATTTATCATCCAAACTCCTCTGTACAATTCTAACTACACATCTGCCCTATCCATCCTCCACAATAATAACAAATTGATTGATTAATCAAAAAATCAATCCATGTATTTACAATGCCCGAACATTTGTTAACTTCTTATTGCTCATCTCAATTTGCTGATTTGTATGTCATTACTTCTTACTCTTAAACATCTCGTGGATTTATTTTACTTTATTTTATTCATTTCAATTACGCTACGTATGTTTTTGGTCTGTTTATTGTTCATGTCATTTTCGCTCGTTTACATATAAATTTTTGTTAAGGCACTCGCTAAGCATGAAATTGGTGGGTGACAAATGTAACAATTTTCATAATTTTAAAGTCATTGTTTTAAGCTGCTTTTAAGTATTAAATCGAAAAGTGGAGAGATCAATTGAATGTTACGGAATAATGAGAGAAAAACAATTGTGATGTCGATGAACTTGGGAATTTAAATTTAAAACTGGTTGTGAGTAATTGGATGCAAGTTATTTTGCATATTTTGAATGGTTGGAATGAATTTTTTAAATAATCCTAAAATTTAATTAATAAGAAAAGTACTGCAATACTTACCATGCTGGTAATAGAATTGGTTAATTCTTGATGAATCGATTAAATTCTTAAAATTTTGGAAGATTTTAATGCTGATTTGGCTTAAAATTGCAAAAAATTTAAATTTAATAATTGAAATAAAAATAAACACAAACGGGGTCAAAACTACGGCAAAGGTTACTACTCTGTTCAAATTTCAAAAGTTCGTTAAATTTTAAAATCTAAGAAAACCGTTAATTAGGAATTATTTAAATGAAAATTTCTCTATTTTCTTTAAAACCTCAACGGAAGAACCAAACAATTGATAATCACCACATTACTTCCACTTCATCACAGACGACTTCATCCAAAAACTATAAAATTCAAATAAATAAAAATATTATATAAAAATCCTCATAAATTCATCATCCACTAATCGCATGCATAATGACCGCTTAATCACCAAAAGAAAACAACAAGAGCTTTATGTATGAATCACATGCCAAAAATTAATTTTTCATTTTGGTGATCACTGGAGCGAGCGTCATGAATTATTTACATATAGCCACTGTGTGCTGCTTCAAATTGCTTCTTTAAAAATAATTTTTCACTTTCTTTCTAATGCCGATCGTTAGTTTATGTAGTGTATCTTTAGGCATTAAATCTTCTGACGCATGTCGTGTTAACATAATAGACGCAAAATCAGCTCCGTACACTTAACTTCTTTAATTTGACTTAATTTTGATGGAATTCACGCGTTGATGTGAAGATTAAGTAACAATTTATGAAGATTTAATTGCGCATAACGAATTTCTGAAATTTAAAAATCTTATAAGAATTTATGTTGAATGTTTCAATGTTTTTTAAGAATCTGCATTTTGAAACATTCAACATTAAACTTGCCCTAACAGGCAATGATGACGATATTCCGACGCAATCACGATAGTGATTGTAATCACTATCGACCTTTTTTTCATATTTTCGTGATCGCATCGTTAGATTACAATCAGTGATTACAATCAGAACATGCCAACTTGCATAAGTTTGATTGTAATCACCTGATCACGATCAATGATTGTAATCAAGTATGAATTTTCGTAATCAAACAAATAAGAAAAAAATTATGATTTACTCGATTGTAATCACTGATTATAATCATTGATCGTGATCAGTCGTGATCACAATCACTGATCGTAATCAGTGAACATAATCACTATGAACGCAATCAATGATTATAATCAATGATTGTAATCGTTGATCACGCTCAATCATGAGCATAATCATTGATTATGGTCACTGATTGTAATCAAATAATAATATCGTAATCATTTAAAAAAAATACTTGCACGATCAATGATTGTAATCACTGATTGTAATCATTGAACATAATCAATTGTGATCGTGATCACTCGATTATAATCACTGGACATAATCATTGATCACGATCAGTTGTGAATATAATCATTGATTGTAATCACTGATTGTAATCAAATATATTTTAAAATTATCTAAAAAATAACTTGACAAAAACTTGCATGATCGTTGATTGTAATCACTGATTGTAATCGTTGATCACGCTCAATCATGAGCATAATCATTGATTGTGGTCACTGATTGTAATCAAATAATATTATCGTAATCATTTAAAAAATTACTTGCACGATCAATGATTGTAATCACTGATTGTAATCATTGAACATAATCAATTGCGATCGTGATCACTCGATTATAATCACTGAACATAATCAATGAGCGCGATCAGTTATGAGCGTGATCAATGATTGTGGTCACTGATTGAAATCAAACAAATTTTTCAGAAACATTAAAAAAATTACTTGCACAATCAGCGATTGTAATTACTGATTGTAATCAATGAGCGTGATCAATTGTGAATGTAGTCAATGATTATAATCACTGAACATAATCATTGATCACGATCAGTTGTGAATATAATCATTGATTGTAATCACTGATTGTAATCAAACAAATTTTTCAGAAACATTAAAAAAGTTACTTGCACGATCAACGATTGTAATCACTGATTGTAATCAATGAGCGTAATCAATCATGAACGTAATCATTGATTACAATCACTGAACATAATCAATGATCACAATCAGCTATGAGCATGATCAATGATTGTGGTCACTGAACATAATCAAAGATCATGTTCATTGATTGTAATCACTGATTGTAATCAAAGAAAACTTTTCGTAATCATTAAAAAATTCGAAATTCAAAAAAAATTTTTTGATCATGCTCACAACTGATTGTAATCATTGACCATGATCATTGATCACGCTCACAACTGATTGTAATCACTGATCGCGATCACTGATTACAATCACGATCGTAATCACGAGAAAAATTGATTAAACTCGGATTAAACTAATCATTAAACAATGTAAAACTTCTCTAACAGTTGAAAATCAACCCCCGTGCACTAATCGAGCGTTAAAACTGTAAAAAAGTACATCAAAAATATATAGTAACTTAAATATATCTTTTGCCATATTTAAATTATTATATAATTACAGATGGTGACTTCAAGGAAAAACGCGAGATCTCGAAAGTTAAGCAACGCAACGACAAAGGATGGGTGACCGAAAAATTTCTAAGTATAAAAATTTCTAATACAAAATATCGAATACTAATACTAATAACAATAATACTAATAAAAAAAATGCTTAGAAAATTTCGGCCCCACCGAAAAAAATATTTTTTTAATTTTTTTCGTAATCATTCCCCCCCGAAGTGATTGTAATCACTGATTACAATCAATGATTACAATCACTGATTACAATCACTGATTACAATCAGTGATCATAATCAGTGATTACAATCATTGATCGCGATCATTGTGATTACGATCAGTGATTACAATCAGTGATTATGAAATTTAAAAAATTGCATGCAAGTTTCCACTTGCATGCAAGTTAGTGATTGTAATCAGATACGATAGTGATCGCGATCAGTGATTGTAATCAAATTAGCGCGATCGTGTCGGTACCGTACTGTAATCAAATGAATGTATGGAGTGATGACGAAAATTTTCGTCATCACAAAACCGTTTCGTAATCACAAATATCGTATCTGATTGTAATCATTGCCTGTTAGGGTTGCATAATAATTCAAAACATTTTTTCATTATTTCTCAATTGATATTTTTTTTCTTCTTTTTTATTCTCACTAAATGAACATAAAATTGATTTTTTTTACTTTCTTTCTTTTTTCTTCGTCTTCGATTATTATTTTATCTTATCTATATACATCTCGTGTGTGTGTCTGTGTATGCGTATTCTATCAACTATATGTATGTTATATATGCATAAAACGGTAATTAGTAGTTATAATTATGTTGTTTATTGTTGCTGTAATTGTAATTATAATGACGATAATGCTAATTGATATTATAGTTTTAATTTATTGGCTATAAACTGCATACATATCATTTTCTTTTCATAATTGAATGCATTTTTTGCCATTGCTCTAGAGTTTTTTATTCTATTGTTTATGCTTGTTGGACAATTTTACTATACAATTAATGTTACTGCTATATTGTTGGGTTTGGGACTATGGGTTGAGACTGAGAAGGATTTGTTGATGTTAGAAAAAGGTTTTGCAATTGTTTTCGAGAAAAATCAATGAGTTAGTTGGATAGCATCCATTTTTTTTTGAGGTTAGAATTAGAGTTTGAAATGGAATTTTTCTAATGTTAAGTTTTAAATGAAATATAAGTGAAGCTTTGATGAGCCAGTTTTCTGATTTTTTCTAGAATTGTGAAAATTATGGACTGGTCAGGTACCCTTTGTATACTCCATACCTCAAATTTTTTACGGTACCTTGACTTGAATTGACTCTACCTTTAATCTTTTTAACGTACCTTTATGACTGACTTTGTATTGAGACTTCAAACAATTGACAACACCATTTTCTAGCTCCCAAAAGAACCCTTCTTCAATCTTCCATAGATTATCATAAATCTCAAACAGCCAAACCTGTCATTAAATTTTTTTCATCTTTCATTGTTTCCTTTTTTTAAAAAAAATATACGAACATTCAATTATGTCTTCACATTATCAAGAAAATAAATTATAATATTATAATGATATAGGAAAAGGAGATACATATCAGTTGGGTGTGTTCTTTACTTCATTTCTTTTATTTCTATTTTTTACCATTACTCATTATGTCTTGTGTATACTTATTAACTGTTGTGATGTCTTGTAGGAGAAAAATGGAAAGTTTCTTTTTCCATTTCTTGCATAATTTGCAATTGAACTTGAACAACTTAAAATAAATAAAAAAAAACTGATGCACAATAAAAAAAGAAAAGAAAAATTTCTTTGAACCCAATTTGTTATGCAATTTTCAAGAAAAATAAAAAATTGTCGATTAATGAGTATGTAAACATTATTACATTTATGCACACAATTCCTTATTGTCCAACTTTAATAAATCAACCAATGAGTTGGGTACAGTTATAGTTGTTGTATTTTGTGTGTTTGGATCTTGAATACCGGAAGCAATGGTTACATTCGAATTAGTGGAATTAATGACATAAGTCTTGTTATCATCCGCTAGATGATTGCGCAAATGCTGTATCAAGTCATTTTTATTGACGCAAATCTCGCGACATAAAATGCATTGAGACGTTAATGATGAGGAAATGGATTGATTTGCAGCAACTGCTGGCGTTGCAATTGATGATGCTGTAGATGTTGTTGCTGATGAAGCGATTGGTGTTTGGTGTGTTGATGTGTTGATTATCGAATCGTCATTTCTTATTGGTGTAACCTGATATGATAAATTGTTGAATGAATTATTAGTCATTGGCTATGATTATACTAGAAATATACTAAAATAGTAGACAAGAAATATACTAAAATAGTGTACTAATGTAAAATACTAATGTAGTCAAAATATAGGATACTATGTGTGTCTTAAATGAGTATATTTAGCATATACTAAATTAGCATACTAGAAATATGCAAAAAGTTGTATTCTTGAGACATGACTCTAAACCCAACTCGACAAAAAACACTTACCTCCTCAATATAATTTTGTCTATAACTGTTACTATCTAAAATAATGTAGTTTAATTGCTGTGGCTGCTGTTGATTATCAATCGAAGCTGTTTGCTGATAAATTTGCGATGACGTTACTGTCGGGATTGATAATGTTGGTGTCGGTACAGTCGTTATTACACTTTGGTTGTGTCAATACTGCAAATAATAATGATGATAATATTCAATTAATAATTCAGTGATCCATAAATTAAACAGCAATAACTTGTAAAGTCAGTCACAAGTCTTTCCTGTTTACAATAATTGTATATTTATATTTATTCTCTTCCTCACCTCCATATGTGCTTTTGCGTGCGCCGTCCACTCTTCTCGAGTTGGTAATATACGATTACACAACTCACATGTCCACAATTGCTGTCCTATATTTGGCTGTTGATGAGAATGCTGCTGTGAATGCTGTTGATGATTCTGTGAGCTTATCGTATGTGCTATCGAATTCAAACCGGTGGATGGAATACTTTGACTTTGTATTTGATGATGCAATTGGAACGGCTGTGGTGTTTGTTGATGATGTTCTGTGGTTGACGATGCCGGTGCTACTTTGGTTTCGTGTGAAATTATTACTGCTGGTTTTTGAGTTTGTTCCTCCTTTTTGATGAGATTGGCTAGGTTGTTGTGGCGTTTTCCGAGCGGTGCTATGTTTGTTGGTGTTACGTGCTTGAATTTATTCATGTGGATAACTGGAAGTGTTATGTAAAAAAATATTGTTTATAATGAGATTTAATTGTAAGGAAGTCGGTAGCATTTTGCTACTATTCTGGTTATTTGGATTGTGTGAGATGTGATGCAAGTTGGAAATGCATTATTTTGTGAATGGAAGAAGCGCATTATTTAAAGCTTTTTAAAGTCGTAAAAAAAATCCTTCAATCCACAAACAATCAGAAAAACCCCATCAATAAGCATGAAAAACGACATCAAACCTTACCGAGCTTATCTCTCCGAGCAAATGCCTTGTCACAAATTTCACAGATATATGGCTTTTCCCCCTATAAAGTATACATAAAAGAAAATTCAATCAGAAAAGATCTCAACATAATTCATTCATCTTTGACACTACGAACTCACTGTATGTATTCTCATGTGAATCGTCAATTTATCCTTTCTCGCTAATCCTTTTCCGCAAACCGTACACTCGAATGCCTTTGGCGTATTACTTGTATTATTATTTGTCGATCGACTCTTCCGCGAACTCGATGATGTCGTATGTGAATGTGATTTTGTCAAATGATGATTTAATAATCTTGTATTTGGATTTAAACTTCCACCCTCAACATATGGCTCTGTGAATGGAATTAGATTTGGTCGTGGTATGTTTGGTGGGATGTCTGCTGGCCATTGTATTGTCGCATGTGCTCTCACACCACTATCATAGCCTAATGCTTGTAATCCATCATCTGGGACTGTCGTATACGTTGATGTCGTCGATGAACTCGCTATACTCGACGTTATTTGTGGAATTTTAATATTTGTCGTATAAAGGTGATGTGCTGATGATGATGGAGGTGCTTGTGACGTTTGATGATGTTGTTGATCATTTTCTTTAATTACTTGCTGTCTTTGAGATCCCTGTGTCGTTTGTTGTTGTTGTTGTTGCTGTTGCTGAATTTGCAAATTTGCTTGTGCTATATGCTGTTGGACTGTCATGTGTGCCTCAATATAGGCATGTCGTTGGGCCGGTGTCATTTTATCAATATTTACCGTACCGTCCTAAAATAATTCAATAATGAGTTTCTGTCTATGTTCATAAATTGAATCTTGTGAAATTTAATTTAATTTTATGTTTCGGATTTTATGCTTTGATTGGTCTTTTTCAGTCATTAAATTTTATAAACATGGAAATAATAAAAAAATGTAGACGTCTAAATAAATTTATTGTGGTTATTAATAGCAGTTTATTTTTGATCGGAATAGAGGTTCCATTGGTAATAAATTAATTGAATTTTCAAAATTTCAAATTTAAGTAAAAGTTGACGATTCCAATTTTTGTGAATTTTCTTCACCCTATATTCATTCATCAAAAGCACCAACTCACATAATCAGTATATAATCTGATAGAGTCAGTTTTATTTGACTGAAGTTACTTAATTATGTATGCTAATGGCATGCACATTTTCTTATCAATTTAAACTTCTTCTGCAAATATAAATTATCTTGTTTAGGAACTGCTTAGTTGCCAGACCATAATACAATATTAGCTGCAGGCTATAATGCAAATAATCAATGAATGAGTGTATTTTGGTATCAACATCTAATGTTCATCTGCATGTCTATGATGTAAAAGCAATGTAAGTAAATGCATTTGGTAATTTATGGCTATAAATACACAAAATCGTTCAACAATTTATTGTCTTAAGATGAATTCTGATACGAAAAGGAATTATAGAAATTTTAATTGAAGCCATTGGAATATGAATTTGAAAAGGAGATTACACAGAAATAAAAGCAATTATTTTGGACTAAATTTCAAATTAGGATGTGACAAAAACAAAATTGAAGTTTGGTTGTAGGCTAGGTTTTCTACGTAAAAGTTATTTGCTTAAACCAAATTATTTTGTTGCATTGGAGAAGCTGATATTGTGTATCTAATAATAAGATTAATTATGTCAAATAAAATTTCAATTGATGTAGAAATTTTTATCCCCAGTTGACCACTTCTCCATAAGCTATTCACAAAATGAATTTCTGGGATATACCAACCCTTACCTCAGTCTATCTTGAAACTCGAACCTAAATTCTAGCTTTTTAAAAAGTGAAAACCGAAGCAAGTATTCAAAAGCCCCAACCAACCTCCTTGATTTAAAAAATGTGTTCCAATTTGCTTTGATTTCATTGCAATAAATATTGGAAAACCCTAAAAAATTGACTTTGTGTGTTCTTAGTACACAGTTATAAATCAAATTGAAGCTTTTTGAACAAAAGGGTTTTAATTCCAAATTTCTGATGTTAGACAGACAAATCCGAAAATTTCGCTTTTTTGTTACAAAACTTTAAGAAATCTCGACTTCTTCACTTCAGCAAAAAAAAAAAAAAAAAATAACATTTAAAAGCTACAATGGAACCTCTATTTCCATTTTTTAAACAAAACTCTTGCAAGATTTGCATTAACAAACTGCATTCATGTCCCAATATAATTTATAGCACAACGAGTGCATAAAAGCGCATAGAATCAGACGAAATAAAATATGATATATTAATTTAATAGGTAAATAAGATTTGAAAGTATCGATAACACTACCCGATGTACTAACTCACTTGAAAGTTTATTGTTGCCGTTACGTTCCGCATTGATTCTGCATAATTTTTAAAAATATTTTCCGTCTGTACACAACTCGTTCGCCATTCAAAGAACTGTTCAATTTTATTTACACAACGTTCGCAAACTTTTTTCGGTAAAAAGTCCTCTTTTGATATCGAAACAGGCAAAATTGTACGAATTTTAAACAACAACTGTCTCTGCTCAGCCTCTTTGTCAAATAAATTAAGTCGCGGACCGAATTTGATGGAACAAAATCGACACAAATCAATAAATGCAGTAAAATTTATTTCTTCGGCTGAGCCACTTTGCACTAACAGTGTGTTATTGCTCACGTCTATGTTACTTGATGATGATTGTTGATGTTGTTGCTGTTGTTGGTTCGATATCATTTCTATATGTTCCAGAATTTTTTTTATTTATTTTTTTAACTCACACTTGCCCTTATTTTGACACAAATCAACATTTATTTTTAAACTATTCCTTTATCATGAAAAATGTATGTCATACACACTCATAATAATATTGCACTACCCAACTTCTACTTCTTCTTCTCTTTCTCTCATTCACAATGATATTCTTATTGTTTGTTCATTGAGACACCCTCATTCCGAATATGCAAGCGATATGAAATGAAAAATCGATAAAATTGCAATGTTCGTAAAATTTTTTCCTTCTCGCCATTTATTAATGTTTTTAACAAGCTGTGGCATTTTATGTCAACTTAGATAACTTGGATTTGATCCTTTGATAATTACATTATGTCATTTATAAGCATTTTTGGTCAACTTTCCTGTATTTTGAAATTTGCCACGAAATTTCGAATTTTTCTAATTTTTCTAATTTTTCTTGTTATTTTGACTAATTCCGACAGAACTTCACGTTATTCACATTTGATTCCAACTCAATTTCAACTTTTAACATTTTTTTCAACAAAATTCGTCACTTTTCCATTAAAATTTAATTTTTCTAAATTCTAGGAAAAATTTTATCACAGAAACGAAAAAAGTTAAGGAAAATCCAATAGCGACACCAAAACAAGCATCGATTCTCTCACAAAATAGAGCATAAATGTGAGAGCGGTTGCAGTTATGATAACCAAAAACGTGCTCGAGGAATCATGCGCAGACGCCAAAAATTTCTCCCTGCACCGTCCTCCTCAACGTTCTGTCTCGATGGCTTTTCTTTACTTCCTTATGACTTTTTTCCCTTCTTTCAAGTTTTTTGTTTATAAACAGTCGCGGCATTTTACGCGCGCGACACGAGGATACTTAAATGTGCATTTGTACTCGAGTGTCATGGTAACGTGACCTTGTTTATTTATGCTTGTTGTTATGGCAATTTTGGTTTGTTGAAAAGGACCAAACAAAAGTTTTTGACTCTAGTTGAAATGTCTTGTAGTTAAATTAATTTTTATTGATGGATCCAATCAATTTTATACTCAATACATCTGGTAAGTTTACATCCAACACCTTAATACTTCTCAATTCCATAAAATTCACATCAAATTTCAACAGCAAACTACTTTAACTTAACACAATCCACGGACGATTCTTATGTAAGAGACTTTTTGGAAAATGACAGTCAGCGGGTTCTTTCGGCATCGCTTAATGATACGAGGAAGTCAATACAGTTCCAGAATAAGATACCTAATGAGTATCAGAATGTCCTACTTTTCTATAAGACATCACAAAAACGGGACATGAATGCAAATTCTTTTGGACAGAAATCGGATCTTGGCATGCTGACCTTGGAAGGTGGAATTGTAAAATCGATTTATAACTCATTATCGTCCATTTTTGTGCCGAGTACAATTAACGTGAGTAGTAATGTCCTTAGGATGAAATTGGTTTAATTTTTTTAGAAAAGTATTGAAATTTAATGCTTATTTGTATAGCTTTGAAAGTTTATAAGAAAAGTTTGTTACCTAGACATCGTAGAATGCTTTGATTTGAATTATTAGCTTAATTAAGTCGTGATATCTTACAGAAAGCTCTTTAAAAGTCTTGAAATAGAGTCTAAACACTTAAATTAATCTAATTTATACTTTCAAAAATTTTGTCAACAAAAGCCAACTTCAGACGATAGAAATTTAAAATTTTTCAAAACTTAAAAAGTTAAATTTTTCTAATTGATAAATAAGAACAAAAATCTTGTAACTTGCTTATACTGGCACTGGGTTTTTCCATAGTAATCTACAATCTTACTATGATGAAGCATTAAACAATTAGGGTAAAAAATATTGAAATTCGTACAAAACGAAAAAAAATTTTTCAAAGTTCTGTAACTTTTATTGGAAGCATTACTGATTTCCCAAATTTTTCCTACGACTTTGCTTGTATTCCAAATTTTTTTATTCGAACTTGAAAAGAGCAATTTGTGCAGCATAAAGCAGAAAAAAAAATCCACTTTATTTCAAATATTGAAATTCGTACACACAAATATTGAAATTCGTACACCAAGTACTCACGATTTTTGTATCCAAAACTTGAGAAAAAATTAATATTCTTTCAGTATTTTTACTTGAGGAGGTTTTTATTCATTCTGAGCAGCTTATTCATGCTTTAAAATTAATTTATTTAATTTGTTTACACAAAAACAATTAAAATTTTTCATCGCCTACTATTGAAATTTTGTACGAATTTCAATATTTCTTCTGTACGAATTTCAATATTTGGAATGAGGTGATTTTTTTCGTATAAACAGTGCTAATTTATGCCTTGAGGTAATTTGATTGGAAAGTAGACTGCACGAGCAAACCCATAAGACCTTAACATGTGGCCAATCTTGAGTTTAAAAGCAATTTTTTCAAGTCTAAAAATTGTGAAAAAAATTTTTTGTAAATTTTTTCGTACGAATTTTGGTTTTGTACGAATTTCAATATTTTTTACCCTAATTAATATTCATTTCATCATTAAACCGCATAAAACAAAATTAGGTAAATAAGACTAGCTTCTAAAAAACAACAAAAATTAACGACTTAATTTAATGAATTCATTAGAATTATGTCACAATGGATTTAAACAGCTTGAAATGAAAGATATTGTAGGCATTTCGCAGCACCATTGGCAACATTTTTGTTGTTCAACAATTTTTGGTCGACAATAACTGTCGTGTAGGAAAATTAGCATCAAAATTTATAGCTTTGTGCTGATTGTTGTGTCCGTTGCGATTATGAATGCTCGTTTAATGACTCAATGTGATAGAACTATGAATAGATTAGAACTGGCAGATGCGGGATAAAATCCCCGAAAAATAATAAGTCCACGGTCCTGCGGGATAAAATCCCCGAAAATCGCAAAAATTTTAAAGTTCCCTGCGGGATAATAATCCCACTTAGAAATGTAGGTGGAATTATTATCTACCCAGGAAAATATTAATACCACATATATTTATTAGTGGGATTATTATCTTCATGGAAAATAATAACTCCACTTACATTTACTAGTGGGATTATTATCCTTTTGGAACTGGATTTAAATTTTGGATTAATTTTAATCCTAAAATATTTTTGTCACTGTGGATAATTATTCCACTTGTATTATCAAGTGGAATTATTATCTCTATGGATTTTTAACTGGATAAAAATCCCACTTAATAATTTTATGAAATTTTTGAAAATAAATTATAAAATTGATAGTTTTGAAAATTTTAGAAGTATAATGTTTGGTTCAAATCAAAGATCAAAATCTATGCATGAAGATTTTTTATTAAAGATTAATCTTTCTTTGAAGATTCTAATTTTGAAATAATCTTTGTATAAAGATTATAATCTTTGATTTTTGAACATTATAATCCTTGTGTGGAATTTTGTCAAGATTACAATCTGCAGAAGCCTAAATTTCTTGTAAAATTAAATATCTTAAGAATTTTTTAATCAGGAAAAATATGAATAAAAAAAATGAATCATAGATTTAAATCAAATTAACGGAAATTAACACAAATATACGGAATAACTACCTAAAAAAAGATTTTTTTTTTTAAAAAAAGCCTTTTCAAGAAAATGATTTTTTTTTAAACATTTTAATAATTTTTACTTTTACCCATAGAGTATTGCATCAAAAATTTTCGAAATTAGATGCGGGATAAAATCCCCGAAAAATAATAAGTCCACGGTCCTGCGGGATAAAATCCCCGAAAATCGCAAAAATTTTAAAGTTCCCTGCGGGATAATTATCCCACTTAGAAATGTAGGTGGAATTATTATCTTCCCCGGAAAATATTAATCCCACATATATTTATTAGTGGCATTATTATCTTCATGGAAAATAATAATTCCACTTACATTTACAAGTGGGATTATTATCCTTTTGGAACTAGATTTAAATTTTGGATTAATTTTAATCCTAAAATATTTTTGTCACTGTGGATAATTATTCCACTTGTATTATCAAGTGGAATTATTATCTCTATGGATTTTTAACTGGATAAAAATCCCACTTAATAATTTTATGAAATTTTTGAAAATAAATTATAAAATTGATAGTTTTGAAAATTTTAGAAGTATAATGTTTGGTTCAAATCAAAGATCAAAATCTATGCATGAAGATTTTTTATTAAAGATTAATCTTTCTTTGAAGATTCTAATTTTGAAATAATCTTTGTATAAAGATTATAATCTTTGATTTTTGAACATTATAATCCTTGTGTGGAATTTTGTCAAGATTACAATCTGCAGAAGCCTAAATTTCTTGTAAAATTAAATATCTTAAGAATTTTTTAACCAGGAAATATATAAATAAAAATAAATGAATCATAGATTTAAATCAAATTAACGGAAATTAACACAAATATATGGAATAACTACCTAAAATAAGTTTTTTTTTAAAAAAAAAAGCCTTTTCAAGAAAATGAATTCTTTTCAAAAAATTTTCCTAATTTTTACTTTTACCCATAGAGTCTTGCAAATAAAATTTTCGAAATTATTTACAAATTTAAGCTAGGGATCGTTCATTATGATGTCCAATTTTTAGGGGAGAGGGGGTCTGAGGCTGTGTGACAGTTTTAAACAAAAGAATTTTTTTATATGAAGATTTTGTGACAGAGGAGGGGAAGAGGTCTAAAAATCTAAGATTTTGATGGACGTCTTAAGTGAACAGCCCCCCTACAAAACATATTAATTGACGGATTTAAGCGAATTTTTCACACGACAATCAGCAATAGATTAAATTTATATTAAAAACTCTCAACGATGTCTGGTTGCTCAGAACTCAGAACTTATTCAGCCATCCAGCCAGCCGAATAAATTGAAAATAATAGCGTTTTCAAAATGCACTAAAAATTGAAATTTCTTACTTTTTTCCGCGGCTTATAAAACTAATTTTCAACAATTACTACATTCAAAATACTAAACTATACTTTTTGTTTCATTAAAAAAGACTTTTCCTGTAAAAAGTTATTCATATTTAAAGAAAACCTTTCAAACCGGCTCATTTTTTTAGAACGCACCAATAATATTTCATGAATACAGTGTACCAAATATTAATCTTCTAAAATTTTCAAAACTATAATTTTATAATTTATTTTCAAAAATTTCATAAAATTATTAAGTGGGATTTTTATCCAGTTAAAAATCCATAGAGATAATAATTCCACTTGATAATACAAGTGGAATAATTATCCACAGTGACAAAAATATTTTAGGATTAAAATTAATCCAAAATTTAAATCTAGTTCCAAAAGGATAATAATCCCACTTGTAAATGTAAGTGGAATTATTATTTTCCATGAAGATAATAATGCCACTAATAAATATATGTGGGATTAATATTTTCCGGGGAAGATAATAATTCCACCTACATTTCTAAGTGGGATAATTATCCCGCAGGGAACTTTAAAATTTTTGCGATTTTCGGGGATTTTATCCCGCAGGACCGTGGACTTATTATTTTTCGGGGATTTTATCCTGCATCCGAAATTATTTACAAATTTAAGCTAGGGGTCGTTCATTATGATATCTAATTTTTAGGGGAGATGGGGTCGAAAGCTGTGTGACAGTTTTAAACAAAAGAATTTTTATATATGAAGATTTTGTGACAGAGGAGGGGAGGGGGTCTGAAAATCTAAGATTTTGATGGACGTCATAAGTGAACAGCCTCCTACAAAACATATTAATCAATGGATTCTGCGAATTTTTCACACGACAATCAGCAATCGATTAAATATATATTAAAAACTCTCAACGATGTCTGGTAGCTGAGAACTCATAACTTATCTAGTCATCCAGCTAGCCGAACAAAGTGAAAATAATAGCCTTTTCAAAAATGCACTAAAAATTTAAATTTTTAATATTTTATGAATACAGTGCACCAAATATTAAACTTCTAAAATTTTCAAAACTATCAATTTATCATTTATTTTCAAAAATTTCATGAAATTATTAAGTGGGATTTTTATCCAGTTAAAAATCCATAGAGATAATAATTCCACTTGATAATACAAGTGGAATAATTATCCACAGTGACAAAAATATTTTAGGATTTAAATTAATCCAAAATTTAAATCCAGTTCCAAAAGGATAATAATCCCACTAGTAAATGTAAGTGGAGTTATTATTTTCCATGAAGATAATAATCCCACTAATAAATATATGTGGGATTAATATTTTCCTGGGTAGATAATAATTCCACCTACATTTCTAAGTGGGATTATTATCCCGCAGGGAACTTTAAAATTTTTGCGATTTTCGGGGATTTTATCCCGCAGGACCGTGGACTTATTATTTTTCGGGGATTTTATCCTGCATCGAACTGGCATACCTTTTTGAGAGATTTGCATTTGTCATAGTCATATCGTGAATCTAAATTGCCAAATTACTCAAAACGCCCTTAATTTGAATATTTTCAGAAGAATGAATGCTCAAGTGACATAATCACCCTAATAGAAAACCTACAAACCAACCTAAGTGTATCCCTTGGAGTAGCTGAAACAGGCATAACATCAATAAAAGATGAAATTCATTTTTGGCGCCAAAAAGCTACAAATTCAACAACAAAATCCGACAAAGATGCAGCAAAAATATTTGCGGAAGAACTGAACAACTTGAGTCGTGTCATTGAAGACTTCACAAGCCTTAAATCAATTCAAAAATTGGACAATTTAGAGGACTTAATGGATCGAGTTCAATACATCCTTGATGAGTTATGGAGAGTCCCAAATTTCCAATATCCACAGAATCGAATGATATCAGTCATTGACGTTCTATCATCGATGATTGTATCATGTTGTGTCGATGACATGATGAATCAACAAGACGATATTTGGAACACAAATTCAATGAACTTGAATGAGTTAATTAGTCACGTTATGGACATCATGAATAATTGGATTCAAATCTGTGACTCACTGACAAGATTATTTTGGACAAATTGTGATCAACATCCATGGATTGGAAAGCCTTACATACCGAGTTTGATTACAAGATTTAAAATTCGAGTTGAAGAAATTTTGGACATAAAACAAATTCACAAGCAAATTTCAATTTTAAGTTCCGAAGACGAAAGTGTGGATTTAAAGTCTAGAGATTATTTCTATAGCTTCAGGGATATCAATATCTTTGATACAACACCAATTGGCGACAAATATTGGAACAACGCTAAGGCAAAATTTGAGCAATCACTTTCAGCAATTGATGAGAAAATAGCAGCAAATATCAAATTTTCCATCCAAAATGCCATCAATAATCCACGTCAAGTGATTTACATCTTCTCAAGATACGAAAACATCCTCAAGAGACAGAAAATCAAGGATGCATTAAGAATCGAATGTGATCATTTACATCAAGCTGTAATGGTTTTTATGAAGCAATTAAGTGAGGCACTTGGCGATAAAAGCAGTCATGCTGATGATGATGATGACGTCTCGCAGCTAGTCAGTGAAATTAAATGGCTGAAAATTATCGAATATCAAGTTCAGCAAGTTAATCAAATTTGTCAGAGCGTGTTGAATGATCGTGATGATTATGAGGAACTGAAAAAGAAAGTCGGGGACTTTCAAGGTGAACTTGATCAAAGTTTGAAGCATAACTTTAATGAATGGTGTGAGCAGTCAATGTCCTCAGTTGTAAGCGGCGAACTTGTTTTGAAAGATAATGAACCTGTTGTTAAATTTGAGAAAGCTGATAGGCAGTTAATGACTGTGACTTATAATCCTAAATTGCTAGTATTTTGCCAAGATTTGAGGCATCTTAAGAACTTTGGGTTCCATACCATTCCGAATGACTTAATTAAGTACGGGACCATTGGTAGAAAATATGTTAAATATGCCAGAAATCTTCAACAAATTGCAAACTTTCACAACACCATTGGTGACCGAATTATTCCATGTCAACGACCTATCATGCTGAAAAATGCATTGGAACTGTCTAACTTAGTCAAAAGTCAATCAGTTTCTTGGAATAATGAAGAGTCAGTGAAGAAGTACATCATGGTACTGCAAGAAGCAATTAATCAACTTTCAAAGGATAACAATTTGCTGTCTGGGTATCATGAGAATATGAAGAAATCTGTAAGTTGGATGTTCATGCTTTAAAGTAGTTTGGGGTCCAATCTGGACATAAATCTTAATTTTTGATCAATAATTCTCAAAATTCTTTTACAGATCATAAAACTAATGAGCACAGATCTTCTTAAACAATCAAACGTCTGGAAGTCAGAACTCAAAACTCTCCGTGACTCAATAGCGACTCTCGAAAGAAAAGGCTACACAAACTTAAACCTTTTCAAACTCCACTGGGACTATCAACTCTATAAAGCCCTAGAATATCAATTAATCCTCTTTCTCATTGACAGCAAAGAAAAACTACCAGACATAAACATCGATTTAGTATTCAGAAATCAACAGCTTCAATTTCGACCCACACTCGAGGAAATTCGCTATGAATATTATTCACAGATAAGAAAATATGTGGAAATGCCACTTCACTTTCATGGATTCTCCGATAATAGTAATAAATTATTTCGTGTAATGGTCGAGAGGAACCGATCGAAATTTAAATCACTTTACGATAGAGCTGAGAGAAATTTTCATCGGTTGTGTGAATTTAGAGATTTATGGCTACCATGGGTATCGCTTGGATGTGTTAATCTTGAAAATTTATGTCAGGTTCATTTGTCGTCATGGGAGCATTGGGATAGAAATTTCAAGTCGTGCAAGAACTTTAGTCAGAAGATTGCAAAGATTCAGAAGTAAATTCCACTTTACTTCTTTTATGACACGTAATTTACAATATTCAATTTTCTTACAGATCCGAGGAAAGAATCGACTGCTTTGTAGTCAACGTAACTCCTGTTCGTTCCCACATCGAATTCATAGCTAGAAGCTTTTGGGAAACTTTGTCAGTCAGCTTAAGGTCATCAATTTTGGAAGACAACTCAATTCTTCATGAATACATAACCACAGCACTCAATGTTCTACAACACATTCCAAATGATGACAATGGAATCATCACTGCAAGCTTCAAATATGAAAAAATCGTTCAAGATCTACCAAGAATGACAGAACTGCTTAAAAATGTTCAAAGTAAGAATACATGTTTGATTGGATGGTGTAAGGAAAGTGTTGGCTCGCTTGATTCACTTTTAATCCAATGGGAGAAACTGTTACCATTAATTGATAATCATCAACTGTTGCTTCAAGGTCAGCTTGAAGTAATTAAAGAAAATTTACTGTCAAAAATTAATGGATTGAACAGCGATGCTGAAAAGTTTTTGATTAAATGGGAAGACACTCTGAAAGATTTGGAATCAAATGCTGATGTTGATTTTGAGATTTTTAAGGATAGGAAACTGCAATGGTTGGAATTTATTGACAGAAGAGATATGTTAATGTAAGTTGTAATAACGATTATTTTTAATTTAAATATTATTTGTTCATGGCATAGTTGCTTGTCCCTTTATAAACAATTTTAGTCTCTGATTTGAGATTTTGAATATAAACATTACATTTTATTGTGTTTTGATCATCCATAAATTACATAACAAGTTTATAAAGATACAGTGGGGCATGGCCGAAAAAATGAGGAAATAAAATTCAACGGTCACAAATTATTCAAATTTTTCTTTCGAAAATTCGAAATATTTTTTTACAATTTTTGTCGCAATTCGTTACTTTAAATGTGATTTAATGATCACATATCATTATTTTTAATCACATGAAACGATTAAATGACTCCACTGCTTTATTTCTCGTCTAATCGCTTCATTTCGATAATTTCGAAATTTTTCATTTATTTTTTTCTCTCATTTCAACTAAGAAAATTCAAATTTTAAGGAACCGTTAAAACAATATTTTGTTAATTTAACTATTTTCCCTTAAGATTTGTCATGATATTTTAATGCAGAAAGCTGCAGCAACAGTGAAACTATGTTTTAAGATTGCATCCAGATTGTATCAATGCAAACTGAGAGAAATATTTGGATTATTTTGTTGATTTCCGAAAAATTATTCGTCAGTGACGCTAAGAATTATGCATTTATTTCTTTACTGTTAATGTGTAGACTTAAAATGAATAATGAATGTTGTAGAGGACAAAATTATCTACAAATCAAGATATTAATCATTATTCAATCATGTCTAGTTAAAGAAATAAATCGATAATTCATAGCGTCACTGACGAATAATTCGTTTTCGTCCGAGCCCAGTGAATATAACAATCTAATAGTAACTACTGTTTCTCCTTATTGACAGTGCCGAATGCGAAAAATTCAACGCAACATTCACAAAAGACCTGAATGATAAGTTCCAGAAAATCGAAGACGATATCAAGCGTCATGGCGAGCAATGGACATTATTTGAAGATTTCCTAACTGATTACGATAAAATTGAACAAGAAGAATGGTCAATTTACAGACGAAAGCCTTACATATTTACAGATTTCCTAACCAAATGGGAAACTAAAACCAACAACATGATTACAGTTCCGGCAATGAGAATCAAAAAGCAAATTGAGAAATTCAGAACAATCATGCCGACATTAACGATGTTACAGTCAGATTCACTTGGTGACAAGCACTGGGCTAGTATATTCAATATCATTGGATTACCACCAAAATCTTATCATGACATAAAGTTACTGGATGTTCTTAAATATGCACCAGCATTAGCTGAAAACACAAATGATGTGAAAACGATTGTCCATCAAGCATATTCTGAGCAAATTGTAAGACAAGCCATTACTGAATTAGAACAGTGGGGAGTTGTGGCTAATTTGAAGCTTTTCACTCACTTGGATAGTCGAAATGAGTCAATAATGTTGATTAAAGAGTTTCAAGAAGCTCTAAATAAAATCGGCGACAATCAGTGCTTGTTACAGTCTGCAAAAAATACAGTCGCCATTGACAGTTTTATGGACCAAATAGAATTATGGGAGAACAAATTGAATCTCATAAGCTTCATCCTCAATAACCTCTGTCAGATACAGAAGAAATGGATTTATTTGGAGCCAATTTTTGCGAATGGCACATTAAGAAGTGGAGATACGTCATTTAATAGAATTGACAAGGATTTTCGGTATATTATGAGAGACATTTCCAGCAATCCAAAAGTCATATCACTTGTGAAAATTAACAATATCCAGATGATAATAGAGTCACTGCTAAATCAGCTTCAACATTGCCAAAATACTTTGACAACATACATGACATCGAAACGAGATTCATTTCCGAGATTTTATTTTCTCAGTGATGATGATCTGTTGGAGATATTGGGGCAAGCTAGCAAGGAAAATATTATCCAGAAGCATATTAACAAGCTTTTCCCAGGAATCTATAAACTTGACTTGATCCTCGAAGATAAAAATACAAAAATCAAGAGCATTAAGACATCAGAAGGTGACAGTGTCCAGCTAACAAACATCATTTCAACCACAGACTCTGTTGAGACATGGCTTACCAAATTAGACACAGAAATAAAGTCAACTTTAAAGCAACAAATCAGAATTTGCTATCAAACCAACAACATGAGCCTCGAGACAATTGAAAAATTCCCAATGCAAGTCTTATGCCTCGTCAACTCAATTAACTTCACATCGAAGCTTGAAAAGTCAATTATGGGAATGAGTCTCAATACAACACTCAATACCCTCAAAAACGACATCAGCAGCTTTTCACTTATGCTGCAAAATTCCTCAAATTTATTAACTCAATTAAAAATCCGGTCGTTGCTATTCGACTTAGTCTACCACGTGACAACTGTTGAATATCTTATAAGACACAATGTTACAAACTTAAATGATTGGCATTGGCTGCAACAAATTAAATTTTATTACAACACAAGAAATGAAGCTGTATCCATAAAAGTCGTTAATGCCGAGTTTGAATATTCTTATGAGTTTCTTGGTAATTACAATAAACTTGTTTACACGTCGTTGACTCATAATTGCTACTTGACATTGACGCAAGCGATGTATTTGGGACTTGGTGGTAATCCATTTGGACCAGCTGGAACAGGAAAAACTGAATGTGTTAAATCATTGGGTGCGATGATGGGACGGATGGTGCTTGTTTTTAATTGCAATGAGAATATTGATACATCAGCTATGGCGTTGATATTGACTGGAATTTCAAGGTGTGGTGCATGGGCGTGTTTTGATGAGTTTAATAGGCTTCAAGAGGAAACATTGTCAGCTATAGCTATGCTAATTCAACCATTGCAAATTGCATTGAAAGAGAAACAAGAAGTTGTACATATGCTGGATAAGAATGTGAGTATTTTAGACATAAGGATGAAGCTAAATCTTGAATTTTAATTCTAATTCCTATTTAGATCCCTCTAAACCGCCATTCCTGCATATTTGTAACTCTCAACCCTGCTGATGAAGACTATGGAGGCAGAAATCAATTACCGTCAAATTTGCAAGCATTGTTCCGTCCAATTGTAATGCAGCAGCCAGAACCTAAAGAAATTGCAAAAGTCATGTTGTTCATTGAAGGATTTAAGTTTGCCGAAGAAATTGGAAAAAGGATAGTGGAATTGTTTGACTTATCGAAGTGAGTATTTTGGGCAAAGTTTTTTACAATAAATTAATTTAAAATTGACTCTAAATTCCTAGCAAACTTCTATCCCCTCAACGTCATTACGACTGGGGTCTTCGAGAACTAAAAACCGTCCTTAGTGCTTGTGGCAAAGCTTTATCAACAGTTCGAAACACTCAACAAAACTTAAAAATTAAAGATGAAATGGAAATCGTTGTTCAGTCACTCAAACCTAATGTGATGTCGAAACTGACAAGAAATGACTGTAAGAGATTTGAAATGTTACTTGAGGATGTTTTTCCACAACTGAATATAGCAGGTGATGCACACGAAGAATTTAAAGCTAAAATTGAAGAAACATTCCAAGTGATGGGATTGTCTAAAAATGAAAGGCAAATCGATAAATGCATTGAGCTTTATGAGCAGTTAAAGAAGAGAATTGGAGTTGCTGTTTTCGGCCCACCAAGTTCTGGTAAAAGTACAGTCATATCAGTCCTCAAAACTGTTCTTATGTCCATGCAAAATACCATAAGAACTTACATAATATCTCCAAAATCAATGGAACGTTCACAACTGCTTGGAAAGCTTGACATCAACACGAGGCAATGGTATGATGGTGTTTTGACCCAAACAGCAATTGCAGTCAACAGTGAACCACTTGATGTGACATCATGGATCATTTGTGATGGCGATGTCGATCCTGAATGGATTGAAGCTTTAAATTCAGTTTTGGATGACAATAAGCTGCTGACATTGCCATCTGGTTGGAGAATTCAGTTTGGCAGTAATGTGAATTTTATTTTTGAGACTCATGATTTAGTCAATGCATCACCAGCAACAATTTCTCGTATGGGAATTGTTAAATTTAGTCCTGAAGATTTGCCACCCATGTCAATTGTAGATTCTTGGACTTTGAAGCATCAAAATAATGACACAATGAAGTTGATGGTAGAGAAATATTTTGAGAATGTACTGAGTAATTTTGAAGATGTGTCTAGGCTGTAAGTAGAATTTTGGTCCCTCCAAACAAGTTTTATTAAAATTTAAACAATTCATTTTTAGAGCAACATTATTTCCAAGGATATCAATTGTACGGAATGTACTGAACGTCATGCCTAATGTAGATTCACAAGATGAATTTGTGGTTGAACTTATAAAGTCATTAAATGCAATGATTGATCCAAAAGATCGAAATAAATTTTCAAATACGGTATGTAACTAACTTTAGTTACAATTCCTAAGATTTGAACCTCAAAACTCTCTTTACAGATTCTCGACCAATACAACGTATACACAAGCAACCCAAATCATGCCGAATATCTCTACTTTAATAAATTCCGTAACATTGTCGACACATATTCATCTGACGACATATCCAGCATCTCGTCCAACAACAATAATCAAGAATACTCAACTACACTCTTTAAAACAGCATCTGTAAAATCCTCGTGTGATTTATTGAGGAATATTCTTAAAAATCCGGATAAGCCATCATTCATTCTGTCAGGACCGAGTGGAAATGGAAAGAGTTTGATGATAAATTCTATTGTCTCTGAATTTTCTGGGTATCAATTAGTCACAATCAATTGTAGTGCACAGCTGAATGCCAATCAAGTTTTACAAATTTTGAAGCAAAATTGTTTAGTTATATCCGGAATTCGTGGAAAGGAATACAAGCCAAAGCAATCAAGATTGATTTTGTTCATGAAAAACATTGATTTATGTCCGATTGATTCATGGGGAACAAGTGAGGTCATTGAACTTTTACTACAGATTATAAATAGAAATGGATTTTATTCTGAGAATTTGGAATGGATTAGTATCAGTGGATTCCAGATTTGTGGGACATTAGTGGATATAACAAAGCAGAATTTGTCGACTAGATTCTTGTCTAAGAGCAATATCATACTGACCAATTATCCAAATGAGAGTGACATGCAGAACATCATCACAAACTTCTTAAGCTTTGTTTACAGCAAGTTTAAAATTTCTATGAAAAAGGAACAAATGTGTGAAGTCATGCTGGAAATTTACAATGAAATTAAGCTTAACTTTACATCAGATTTGAGTAATCACTATAAATTCACCCCAAAAATGATAGAAGAATGGGTAATTGGACTTACGCATTATCCAAATGACAATAACTTTTATTATGGATTCTTTTATGAATTGTCGAAAATTTTTGGTGACCGATTGATGTCCATCGAGCATGAAATGATATTTAATGACATAATAATGCATAACTTAAAATATTTTAACATAAAGTACGACGCAAATGAGACTTTCTTCATTCAAAATTCAGCAGCATCATCTCAGCTACAAATGATTGATGCCAAAAACTGGAAGGAAATGATTGAAAAAAATTTACCAATTTGTAATTCTGAATCTGCAATTATTGACTTGCCAGTCACTAATGAGCTCATGAAGTCTGTTGCTTCTATGGTTCGAGCATTAAGTCGTCCTGGAACTAACATTTGCTTAGCTGGAAAGTTGGGATCTGGAAGATTTGAGTCAACTGTTTTGGCGTGTACCTTACTCAATGTCAAATTTTTCTATCCTCAAGTCACTAAGAATTATTCGTTAAATGAGTTTATCAATGATTTGAGGCTTGTCATGCAAACTTGTGGGCTTGAAAATGAAGTTGCTGTATTTTATATCGACCAAGTTTGGATTAATTATTTCCCTGACTTTTTGAAGTCATGCGAAGCTATACTGGAAGACAGCTTCTTTGCAAATGATAACTTGTTTGGAGAAGATCTAGAAACAGTTGCCAATTCATTAAAAGGAGCTGCTCAACTTGAAGGATATCAAGATAGTTTGGTGTCATTCTTTTTGAATCGTAAGTTCATTTCATTTCTAAGAAATTTTAACCTTTTATAAATTGTAATTTTCTCAGGTGTCAAGAAGAACCTCCACTTAGTCGTGTCCTTAGAAACCACAACATCATCATTCCAAGAAATCCTCAAGACCTTCAAGTCACTCTACACAAAAACAGAATTTATATGGTTGCAGGACATTTCAGTACACACGAAGCAAATTCTATCCGAAAGTGTAATAAGGTTGATGAAGAATGACGCAAATTTAACCAGCAATGCTGAACTGTCTACAAAATATTTTGAAAATGTCATTAATGATTGTGGATTATGGATTAACTCACCGAAAAGATCAATACAGTTGATTAAGAGCTATTACTTGATACACATGCAGACTGAAAAGAAGAAGATGAGCAGTAAGACAAAGCTTGAGTTGGGTATACAAAAATTGTCAGATGCTTACAAGTATGTAGCAAAATTAAAAGATGATGCAAAGGAGAAAGAAAAGGCATTAGCTGAAAAAAGGAAGTTAGCCAATCAAGCTCTGGAAATGATTTCCACGACCATGAAAAGTGCTAATGATCAAAAAACAGACATGATGAAGCTGAAATCTAAAACTGAAGAAAATGGAGAAATTCTGAAACAAAGAAAAATCGAAATTGAAAAGGAATTAAGTCTTGTAGAGCCGTTACTCAAAGAAGCTAGTGCTGCTGTCGGACAGATCAAAACAGAATCATTGTCAGAAATTCGATCACTTCGAGCACCTCCAGAAACCATTCGTGACATTCTTGAAGGAGTTTTAAGGTTGATGGGAATCAGAGATACATCTTGGAACAGCATGAAGTCTTTCTTAGCAAAGAGAGGTGTTAAGGAGGATATCAGATCCCTAAATCCAAGCTTGATAAGCCCAGAAAACTGCACTGAAGTCGAGAGATTGATTATCAACAAATCAGAATCTTTTGATCCTAGAAATGCTAAACGAGCTTCAGCAGCAGCCGCTCCTCTAGCATCTTGGGTTCTGGCATGTGTGAAATACTCAAAAGTCGTGCAAAGCATAAAGCCACTAGAAATGGAACAGAATGAACTTGAGAAGAATTTAAAGAAAACTGAAAATCAAATGAAGTCTCTGTCGTCAGGAATTGATGATGTAAATGTCAAGGTTAAGGAACTGTCTGAGCAACTTAATGGATACACGCAAGAAGCTGCTGTACTTGAAATTAAACTTGAGGAAACTAGAAAAACTTTGACGTCAACAGAAGTTTTGGTTGAAAAATTAAGTTCCGAATACAATAATTGGACAACGGAACTGGCAGCCATAAGTTCAGAAATTAAGGATCTTGACAAGGAATCCTTCATGATTGCTTTATGCTTGACACATTTCTCTCACATGCTGGAAGAAGAAAGGACAAAATTCTTAGCAAATATTGGTGAAACCTTGAGGATGAGATTTGAGCTCCTCAATGTCATCTACACCGGTCAAGACAAGCTTGTTTGGGAAAGCATAGGTCTCTCGTCAGACAAACAATCCATAGAAAATGCAGCATTAATCACAAAGTGCCTACAACTCCCATTCACATCATCGCCAATTCCACTTTTATTAGATCCAACATCAAGTGCCTCAAAATGGCTCAACGAGTATTTAAAATCCAAATCAATAAAGTTTGAAGTTCTTAACCAGAACGACGATCGATTTACTTACAATTTGGAGCTTGGTGTGAGGTTTGGAAAGGTTCTGATTATTGATGACGTCACACAGAACTTTACAGCCTCATTGCTGTCACTTTTGGCTATGAAAATTCATTCAAGATTCAACAAGAAAATGTTGCACATTGGAAACAAATTGATTGACTTGCATGAAGATTTCCGATTAATTCTAGTCACATCCAATGACATAAAGCATCTCAGTGGAGAAATAAATGCAAATATCACAATAATTCCATTTACATTGACTGCATCAGGACTTACTGATCAACTTCTATCAAAATGGATATCAATAAAGCATCCAGAAATGGAACAAAAGAGAATCCAATTGCTACAAAATGAGGGAAAGTTGATGCAAGAGAAAATTCATCTTCAAGATAAACTACTTGAGGAGCTTTCACATGCAGAAGGTGACATCTTGAAAAATGAGAAACTTCTAGCGACTCTAAATCAAATTAAAGAAAGCAGCACTGACATTGAAAAGTCATTGAATGAGAGTCACGAAGTGAGAATTAAATTGCTGGAAAATTACAATGAGTACAAAGACATTTGCAGTCAGTCGGCGACATTTTATGTTGGAATGTCTAAAATTTATGATTTACATCCAAAGTCATTTACGAAAATATTTTTAGAAGTGCTGGATAAGCAGAAAGATTATGGAGAACTTACAGATCCATTTACTGAGATTGTCAAAAAGACTTATTTGATGCTGAATAGATCTATTAAGAAATCTGAGCAGGCACAGTTAGGATTGAATGTCTGCAGATGTGCTTTTAAGAAGAAAATTTCAGACGTCGAATGGGAAATGTTTATTTTCAATTTTGCTGATTCAGAAACAACTGTAGATTCAAGTATACCAAGATGGGTCAAGAAGGAACTGATTCCAAAGTTATCGAACCTTAAAATGCAGCACTTAGCATTTTATCAAAAATTAAACCTTGAAAATGATTTTGAGTGGCAAACTTTCATTGAATCAGCTGAAAATGTGCAGAAAAGTTTTCCAAATGTCCAGCTGACCGACTTTCAGAGACTCTTAGTCTATCAAATATTTAGACCTGATCAGTTACTAACAATTATTAACGAAGCAACAGCCAATATGCTCAATCTCAAGTATGATTCATTTGCACAGTCAGGAATCAAACAATTACTAACTGAAGTTGAAAGTACGGAACCAATTTTAGTCGTGGCTGCAAATGGAGCAGATCCAACCAACGAAATTAAAGATTATGTTAAATCTAATGGAAATATCAACAACTTTATTGAAATTTATGTTGGAAAAGGACAAGAAATTCATAACATGTCAACAGTCCTAACTGGAGCTGAAGATGGAAAAATTGTGTGCGTTAAGAATGTTCATTTGATGCCACAATTCATGCAGACCATAGAGTTAAAACTCAAATCAACCAACATCAGTGCACAATTCAGATTAATTTATGTCTGCGAAAGTGACAAAAATATGCCTAAGCATCTTGTCAATAAATGCAAAAAACTTTTGATTGAGCCACCAAATGGGATTAAGCATAAAATATTCAATCTACTGGAACAGCATCAAGCAATTGTTCGTGTAAATCGAGATTATCGGCATATGAAACTGTTCATTGCTTTGTTTATTCTGCATTCGATTTTGCAGGAAAGGAGGTCATTTATTCCACAGGGTAGGTAGTGGAATCAAATTGTTCTAAACTTCTTTTTTTACTTTAAATTCTCTAGGTCTTCTCTAGGCTCAAGACTAAAATTAGTCTTCAAATTAAGCTAATATTAATTTTAAAATTTAATTACTTTCATTAAAGGCTGGTGCAAATGGTATGAATTCGGAGACGCAGATGTAAAAGCTGCCATCGATTTTATCACAGCTGTAAATGGAAAATCTTACAATGTAGATTGGACTATCCTGAAAGGCCTAGTCGAAAAGATAGTGTATGGAGGAAGAGTTGATAATAATCAAGATTTTGAAGTAAGTTTGGTACTTAAATGCCTGTCACTAAATCTTAAATACTTCATAATTCAATTTCCCAGAAATTAATTTCAATGATCAACGAATATTTTGACACAAAAGTGATGAACGCTAAATGGACACCAAAATCATTCAACATTACAATTCCCAATGCAAACAGTGTTGAAGAATATCAGAATGCTTTGATGAAAATGGAAGGAAATGACTCGAAGCCTGAAATGTTTGGACTATCATCAGCGTCATCTATATCAAGGAATATCACGATTTGCCGAAATTTATTGAAGGATTTAAGAAAAGTTCATTTTAATATTGACGAAAGTGAGAATTATGAGAAGAGGATTAAGCCACTGATGATCATGTGGAAGAAGTTCATGAATGTGAGTAGCATTGAAATTTATTAAGTATGAATTGATTGGTTTGAGGTTTGGCTTTGACTACCTACTCTTTAAACCTTAAATTTAGCTAGTATCATTTAATAACTTTTAATTCCCTTCAAATTCACAGGTTGCCAACATCGAATCCCTCAACAAAATCAAAGAAGAATCAATCTCCGAAGTTAATCCATGGCGACTTTTCAAAACATCAGAAATAATCTTAGCTAACAATCTAGCCAAAAAGATTAGTGAAACCTTAGCGAAATTCGCAACTATTGACTTGAACTCTATCTCTGATTCAGACAAGAACATTCTTTTAACTTTGAGTGACAATTCAGTTCCATATGAATGGCGCAAAATGTGGCAAGGGCCAAAGCTAGCATCAGAATTTTTGAAATCAGTTTCTGTAAGAATTCAGACAGTTACGAAATTTTTGAACAGCTTAGATGCCTCAATTGATGAAGTTGATTTTTCAAAGATTTTCAATGTTGACTCATTTTTGTCGACTGTTAAGTTGGTTACATCGAGAGACATGCAAGTTTCTACCAGTGACTTAGTCATGGAATCGTTTACTGATGAGATGCAGTTTGAATCCACAAGACAGCAGAAGAATAAAGTTGTGAAAGTCGCACCACTTCAAGTTGATGGATTGAGTTTTGAGAACAACATGCTGACCACATCTGATCACTTTAATGCTGGAAATCTAACCAGCAACATCTTTATTTACTTCAAAGAAGCAATTAAAGGAGTTCTGGATGAGGATCCACATATTTATCCAATACCTTTATATTCAACCTATACACGTGAAAAACTTTTGTGCACAATTAAATTGAATACACGCCTTGACAAGAATGATATTATATATTCAGGCACAGCACTCATTGTTCCCAATAACTAAACTGTAACAAATGAAATATGAATTGAAAAATAATTTGCTCAAAAATTATAAGAACTGGGAGAAAAAATTTATTGAGTAATTTAAAATTATGGAAATGAAAATAATATCTTTGGAATGTCGAATATTTATGGCAATAAAAATTGAATACAAAAATTTATGGATAGGAATGTGCACGAGAAGACATAATAATTATGAGAATAAAAAGAATTTGATGGAATTTCAAGGCTGTTTAAATGAGTTTTGAGAATGTTTGGCAATTTTCGAAGCTGTTGGGAAAATTTTTTGGAATTAAAAATTTTATCAATTGCAAAGCTTTTGATATCTTACTTTATGAGTAGTGGTAGGCCCCTTGAGTTTGTTTAATATATTTTTCTATTGAATTAAGACTTGATTTCTTTGATATATTACCAAAAGATTCCCAGGAACTCATTAAAAGTCCTTCACTTCAACCACCTTCTTATCCATCGAACTCCTTTTCAAGATGTGAAACTCTCATTTTAGATTCGTCAAATTCTGCATACTCATCGGCAGTAGCCTCTTGATACTGTTGATATTCAGATATCAAATCATTCATATTGCTTTCAGCTTCCGTAAATTCCATTTCATCCATTCCCTCACTCGTGTACCAATGGAGGAAAGCTTTGCGACGGAACATGCAAGTAAATTGCTCAGAAATTCTACGGAAAAGTTCTTGAATGGCAGTTGAATTGCCAATAAATGTAGCTGACATTTTGAGACCTTTTGGTGGGATGTCACAAACTGCTGTCTTGACATTACTTGGAATCCATTCAACGAAGTAACTGCTGTTCTTATTTTGAATTGTCAGCATTTGCTCATCAATTTCCTTCATTGACATTCGACCACGAAAAACAGCTGCAACTGTCAAATAACGTCCATGACGTGGGTCACAAGCTGCCATCATGTTCTTTGTGTCAAACATTTGTTGTGCTAATTCTGGTACGGTTAATGCACGATATTGCTGTGATCCACGAGCAACAAGTGGTGCAAAGCCAGGCATGAAGAAATGTAGACGTGGAAATGGAACCATATTGACTGCCAATTTTCTTAAATCAGCATTCAATTGTCCTGGAAATCTGAGGCATGTAGTGACACCAGACATAGTAAGAGAGACGAGATGATTAAGATCACCATATGTAGGCGTTGTAAGCTTCAATGTTCTGAAGCAAATGTCATAAAGTGCTTCATTGTCAATGCAATATGTCTCATCTGTATTCTCAACTAACTGGTGAATACTCAAAGTTGAGTTATAAGGTTCAACGACTGTATCTGAGACTTTTGGTGATGGAACAACACTAAATGTATTCATAATTCTGTCTGGATACTCTTCACGAATTTTTGAGATTAAAAGTGTACCCATGCCGCTTCCAGTTCCACCACCAAGTGAATGAGTTAATTGAAAGCCTTGCAAGCAGTCACATCCTTCAGTTTCCTTTCTTACAACATCCAACACTGAATCAACAAGCTCAGCACCTTCAGTATAATGCCCTTTAGCCCAATTATTTCCAGCACCAGATTGTCCAAATACAAAGTTGTCAGGACGGAAAAGACGTCCAATTGTTGACATACGAAGACTTTCGATTGTTCCCGGCTCCAAATCTATCAAGATGGCACGTGGAACAAATTTACATCCACCCGTTGCCTCATTGTAATAAACATTGATTCGCTCCAATTGTAAATCGGAATCGCCTTTATAATTTCCGCATGTATCAATTCCGTGCTCGTCTGAAATTATTTCCCAAAACTGTAAAACAAAAGAAATGATCGAAAATAATTTTTTGTTGAATTAAATCGATTTTAAAGATCACGAAAGATTTATGAATATTATTGAGTCTTGCCGCGCCTATTTAATTTTTTTCATATTTTCTTTGCTGCTTGTCTAATTTGATTGTTTTATGCTACACACGCAATACTTTTCTGCTTCTTAAATCGAATGTGGTGAATAAACATGTAAAAGATTTGAAATTGAAATCTTGATGAAAATCGATTAGATAAGGTACTTTATATGTAGCAAGTCATATGAATTATTACTCAATTTGTTGATTTTGCAGACGGGTTTGCACTTTAGATGGATTAAAGCCGATTATAGAAAGTTTGCATGTGAATTGTTATTCAATATTTAATGCTGAGTGGTAATGACACTGAAGAATTTGAAACTTTCTATAAAATTGGATGATATATATTTTTACTGAACTGTATTCCTTATTTTGAAGGCATGAATTGAAATTAAAAAGACAAAATGTCATTTGAATTTTGCAGAACTCGAGTATAAGAAAATTTTACATAAAAGCTAAAAACTTTAATGAACTTTAAGGTTCAAATCCTAAAGACTTTAAAAAAAATGTTTGTTTATCCGGTGTCTTAATCTTTTTTTGTCAAATCCATATTTTTTGTCCACAAAAATTTATACCTTGGCACCAATCTGATTTCCACATTGACCAGCTTGAATGTGAACAATTTCTCTCATTTTTGCAAACTTTAGTAATCCAATTGTATCCTCAAATGTATTATATTAATTTTTTTTTTCACTTAATTTCCAACTTCACTTACTTTTAGTTTACTTTAACAAGAATCAGAATTTAGACTGAATCGATCGCAGCATAGATCACTCGTTCTTATACTTTATCTGTGCTCATTCAAATGGAAATTATGGCACATTCAATTTTCAAATGAGAAACAATTGTGTCTATAGACAGTGACATAATAAGATGATTAATTTTTTAAAATAATTTATTGGAAAGTTCATTGAACATTTTTATGCAATATTTGGCTTTTCGTCATCAATGATGCTGTCTACACCCTCATAGCTAACTTGGTGATCTGTCGAGTAGTGAATTTTATGATGAGATCGTAATTCACTGAGTAATCTGAATGCTTCTTTGCATCCTTGGAAGTCACAGATGTATGTATTTTCTCCTACGTGTATCCTTTTGTGTTTATTAAGGTCTCCGTTTTGGGCAAATGCTTTTGGACAGAATGGGCATTTGAAAGGCTTCTCACCTGATTTTTAAATAAAAAAAATTTGGGGTAAGTCCTGAATTAAAAAATTTTTTCCCGCCAAAATTGTTACTATCAAATCTTGTGACAATAGACTTCCTCTAACTTCCCAGTATTATGATCATTCTTACCTGTATGAGTCCTAACATGCCTCTTCAAGTGATCAGATGAATAGAATCGCATAGAACACAATTCACACTATAAATTGAATAACAATTGATGCATGACAATAATTTAATTAATAATAAATCATAAATACACTTACTGAATAGGGACGATCCCCTGTATGTATTCGATTGTGCTTGACTAACGAGAATGACTGAGTGAATCGTGATCCACATACATTGCAGACGTATGGCTTGGAATTTTGGTGGGTTATCATGTGAGCTTTGAGATTTCCTTTACTTATGAATTTTGATGGGCATTGTGGACAGGAGAATGGTTTGACGCCGGTATGTCGGAGGAGATGCTGTCTAAGGTTACTGCAAAAATGAAAATTCTTTTATTAAAGGATTCTTTTTGGGTATATTTGAACATACCTGTTGCGATTAAAGCTTTTTCCACATTCTGTACATAGGAAGCTCTAGAATTGAATAAAATTCAATGCATAATACTAAAAACCTATCTAGTCTATTTCATACCTTTTCTTCAGAATGAGTCTCCAGATGAACCTTCAACTTCGATGCTTGATGATAAGATTTCCCACAAATATGGCACGTATGAGGTCGGAATCCTTTATGTCTATTCAAATGTTCAATCAATTCAGGTCCAAGTGCAAATGTTTTGTTGCAAATTTTGCACAAGTGAGTCTTATTTTCATCATGCTTCTTCAAATGCCTGACTAGTGCCACGAATTTATCAAAACTTTTATTGCATTCAATACATTGATTCGAATCAGTCTCAAAGTTATTTTTATGTTCTCTCATGTGGTCATCTAATTCTTGTTTATCACTAACAACCTCTTTGCAAATTATACACCGATATGCACTCTCATCCTTAATTTGTGTTATTAGATCGGAATGAATAATTTCGTGTTTTAGTAGCTGCATTTCTGACAGGAATTTTCTTTTGCATGTTGAACATTCATGAAGTCTGGATTTTGTGGAATGAGTCTTCATGTGATCAGATAGTTTTCTCTTTGTTGGAAAGTGCTTATCACATTTTGGACATGAATTATCTTCAGATTCTTCTTCACTGGATGCCGTGATAAATCCTTCGTATGTAGCCTCACTTAATAAAACATCGACATGCTCGTTTGATTCAATTTCCACTAAAGATGTATAGTTTTCATCCTCGTCTAGTTCCTTCGGAACATCATCATTCTCTATTTCGAGTTCATTTATTATGATTTCTTCGTACTGATCTTCGTCATTCTTAATATTTTGTTGCAACGTTTTTACTTGATATTCAGCACTTGACACTATTGTTTCTCGAAATCTTAGGTATTCTTGGCATTGATTCTTACAGGAAGAACAGATGTTCTTAGACAGGAGGTCTTGTTCATCGATTTGTATTTCATTTCCTGCAATATTTGCTATAATTTCACTAAACTTCAAATTAGTACCTTCACATATATCGAATATTGAATAGAGTTGTAGATTCTCTGCTAGACAAAATCGACAAATGTTTAGAAACTCCATTACATACTTAGTTATATTAATTTTAATAGATTTATTATAAATTTTGTTAAGATTTTGAATTGTTTTTGTTTGAGAGGGGTTTGTGACTTGTTTAAATAAATTCAAGTCAAGTAACATTACGTCTCAAGTTTTAAAAGTTCGTTATTAAATTCTAAAATTTAGATTAGATCATCTAAAAAACAAAATCATCATATTTTTAATGTCATTATCTCTCTTTATTGATGCATGCAATGTGAAAAAATAAATTTAAATCAATTCAAAAAAATTTGTATTTGTCAGGAAAATATGTTGAATGATGCAATATTTGTCAAGCTAGAACAATTAATCCATGATTCATGTCGAGATCTCAATTATCATTTCTTCTTTACAACAAAGAATACGGACGAGTATTCCAGACGTGCCATTGATAATTCATTTTGTGAATATTTTGTTCTAACATTTTTATCTTCTTTTATGAATTCAAATCCCACGTGTTGAATAATAGCACGAATGTCTTCGTATGAAGGTTCAATGCTTAGTTCGTTAGGCATATCACAAAAGTGATATAATAATGGACCCAAATTGATCCAAATTCCACCAGGTTTAAGGAGTTTATAAATTATTTCAATAAAGTCAACGATATTGTTCGCACAATCGATAAAGAAGCATGTAGCAACGCAGTCCCATTCATTGAATTGAGAAGATTGTCCATAAACTTGAATAAAATCGCCTGCAATCATGTTCATTTCTCCTAAAATACAAAGTATCAATAAGTAAACTTTAATTTACGTATTAAGAATGTCAAATTACCTCTTGGTGGATTTTGGAACGGAGATACATCGGGAAATGTACATGACAGCAAAGGATCTTGACGATTGAGATTGTTCATAAAATTATGACAATATGGAAAGAATTCATGACTGTTATTCATGAGACAACGATTGAGCAAGAAATTTGATACAATCAGCATAAACAATGAGAATTCATTTCCTTCGCAATAGAATCCACGTAGCGAAATTTCGTAAACTAGTCGAGCCAATCCAGCACCAGGAACTAGCACTCTAAATTGGTTCTTATCCATTTTATCGATGTCAAAATATTGAGTTAGTTCATCCAGAATTGGTTTATAAGATTGATCTCTCTCCTCAGCTCCCAGATCTGTCCAATCACGTACAATTTGCTTTAACGTTATTATTACTTTATCATTATCTGGATCAGCAATTTTTAGTATCTCTTCAGGCTCAACAATGTCATTTTTAGAATTAACAAACAGCGAATCAACTCCACTCAAAAATTTCTCAATTATCCTTTGATTCTGTTCCACACATTGCTTTGCAGAGTTTAGCGTCTTTCTATATTTCTCAAGCATCTGTTGTTGCCTGATCGGTAGCGTCGTAAGGAAGCATAATCTTTGGTCAATTCTAGCAAAACAATTTCGCTTATAATTTTTGAAGCTACTTAGTACTTTGATGAAATTAGCTCGTTCCGTTTCATCAAAATATTTTTCGTCATCTTCTTGGTCGAGAGAATTGTGATTCATCTTTGCTGAGCTTTAAATTGCGACTACAGCTTGATGATGAACTTAAATAAATTAAAAATAATGACCCAGTACAATTATTTTGATGTTGATCAACAATCTTCTCAAATGGGACTGAAACTTTTTGCAAAGGGGAGGATTTTTGAAAGTTTTCTGACAGTTGGTTTCATTGTTATTTGAGAATTTATTAACGGATGGATAAGGTTTCAGAATAATAAACTGATCAATTAAAAATATTGAGATCGAATGAATAAAAATTAAATATTCATCTTTAAGCGAGTTTGCAAAAGAGAAAAAATAGATCAAAAAATGAAAAAGATGCAAAAAAGATTCGCATCTTGAGTATGTTCAGTAAAAAGATGCAAAAAAGTTTCGCATCTTGAATGTGTTCAGTAAAAAAATGTAAAAGATTTCGCATCGTTCAATAAAAAGATTCGAAAATTTCTTTAAAATTGCATTCAGTAAATGTAGTGGGACATTCTAAATTATACAATCATACATAATGCACTTTATGCAAAAACTAATTCCAAAAATTCAACATGATAAGTTTAATAACAGAAACAAGAGTAGCATAACATTTTCTCTCACACATTCATCATTCAACAGACAGGCAGCAGGCAAAGTAAAACAAATTTCGCGTAGTGTGTCTAAAAATAACTAAAGAGAAAATATAATATTTTCTGGATGTACAACATACGCACATGTGAGAGTCTTTCAAGATCTTAATAAGAAAATTGTCTTCTTAATTGATAAATGAGAGAAAATATTTCAGTTCTCTGGTGTCTGTGGTGCCGTCAACATGAAATTTTTAACTTCACTCAATATGCATCAGCGTAAGTCTTCTTTTCTGTTCGAAATCAGACCCGCATTAATTGAATAATTGCAGTTAAACATATTAGAAGCTACAGTGCAGCAGCACAAAATTTCCGTGCTATTTTACAAACACAATTGGATGATATTAAAGCTGCTGGAACATTCAAAACTGAACGTGTCATCACATCTGCACAAAAATCTCAAATAACTGTCGATGGAATGTCCAAAAAAGTCATCAATTTCTGTGCCAACAACTATTTAGGTCTTAGTGCCAATGAAGATATTAAAAATTATTCAAAGCAAATGGTTGACAAGTACGGACATGGATTAAGTTCTGTAAGATTCATTTGTGGTACTCAAAATATCCACAAAGAATTAGAAGCAAAAATCTCTCAGTTCCATCAACGCGAAGATGCCATTCTCTATGCAGCTTGTTTTGACGCAAATGCCGGTATTTTTGAAGTCATTTTGACACCTGAAGATGCTGTCTTTTCAGACGAACTGAATCATGCAAGTATTATTGACGGACTGAGACTGTGTAAGGCACAAAAGCATCGATACACTCACAGAAATATGAATGACCTTGAAGAGAAATTAAAAGCATCTGATGCGAGAGTCAAATTAATTGTAACAGACGGAGTGTTTTCGATGGATGGAAATATTGCGCCTCTTCCCGAGATTATTAATTTGGCAAAGAAATACAATGCGATTACATTTGTTGATGATTGTCATGCCACTGGATTCTTTGGAAAGACGGGACGTGGAACTGAAGAATATTATGACATGATTGGATCTGTGGATATTATTAACTCAACTTTAGGAAAGGCATTGGGTGGTGCTATGGGTGGTAAGTTGAAAATATGTTACTAAACGCACTCTTGAGGCAGAAAATTTTACTAAACGCACTTTTGAAGCAAAAAAATTTACTGAACGCACTCTTGAGGCAAAAAATTTTACTGGACGCATTTTTGAAGCAAAAAATTTTCTGAACGTGTTTTTGAGGCAAAAAATTTTTTGAACGTGTTTTTGAGGCAAAAAATTTTCACATAAATTTTTTGCTTAACGAATTTTTGAGGCAACGTTTTTCGCATCAATTTTTTTACTGAACACACTTTTGAGGCAAAAAATATTTTCGCATCATTTTTTTCTATTTTTAGGCTATACATGCGGACCAAAAGAAGTTGTCCAACTTTTAAGACAAAAATCACGTCCATATCTCTTCAGCAACTCTCTATCACCAGGAATCGTAGGTGTTGGCATAAAAGTCATGGACATGCTTCTCGCACCAAACGATTTCATTGGAAATTTACAAAAGAACACAAAGAAATTTAGAGATGGAATGACAAAAGCTGGATTCACAATTTCTGGTGAAAATCATCCAATTTCTCCAGTTATGCTTGGTGATGCAAAATTGGCACAAGATATGGCAAATGAATTATTAAACTATGGAATTTACGTTATTGGATTTAGTTTTCCAGTTGTTCCAAAAGGAAAGGCAAGAATTCGAGTACAAATTTCTGCTGCACATACAGAAGAGGAAATTGATCAAGCAATTAATGCATTTGTTGAAGTTGGAAGAAAATTTAATGTAATTAAGTGAATATTATGAATTAATACCTGCTAGTTTGTGCATTTAAAGCTGGATATTTAATGATCCAGAATGAAACATCCAAAGAACCTTTTTATATATAATAAATGTCTCAAAAAATTCATTAATGATCACTTTATTTCTTAGCAATTGGTTTTCTCATATATGCTTTTGATGGCGGTGTCGTCTTTGTCTGTTTATTTGATTGATTTGAAGTGGAACTAGAATTTGTGGTATTTGTAGGAAGAACCGGAGGTGCTGATGGTGGATTTACAACAACTGTCGGCCGATTTCCATTACCATTTGCTGAATTTGAGTTACTATTGGCATTAATATGATTTCCTTGTATAGCCTGTGGCTGATTCTGTTGTTGTGGAACTGGCTCACTCATGTTAATTTGCTCATTAAAGACCATACAGAAGTCACCCATTTTTACAATTTCTCCAGATTTTCCTGAATATAATGTCAGACATCCTCGAAAAATACTTGCATATCCTTTAGTTAGTTTGACTATGTCGCCTGGAACTAATAATTTGCCTGGTTCATCCCAAATTGAGCAGTTTATTGATGCTGTTGGATCTGCGACCTGAAAAATTAGTAGAAGTTGTAAATTGATGTGATCTGATCAGTTTGCTTGCTGTAGAACCTTTTAAGGAACTAGCAATCATTCAGGAAACATAGTTTAAAGATCCAGAACAGTACTTACTTTAAAGCTATTGACTTCTCGATTCTCCTTAGTTTTAGAAACTGATAAGCCTTCTAATACAATGAAAATGATGTTTAAATTCTTAGCTCCAGCACGAATGTCCTTAATTGCTGTAATTTCCATTTCTATTTTTAATTTAATGCACTTTTTTGCTGTCTTACAATTGTTTTTAAATTTTCTTCTGTAATTGATCAGATTGTCAATTTTTTTCGAATTTATGTTCTTAATCAACGTATTTTAACTATACTGCAATATCCATTATATTTTAAATCTATACGAAAACTAATTAATTTTAATTTTTAAGAAAATTCTTTTAACTTTTGTGTACGTTTTGAAAGGGGCTTTCAACTTTTGAATGTTTTTGGTCAAGTTCTCACATTTTTATTGTTTTATAAAACATTGAAACATTAAAGAAAACATTTTGTGAAAACATTCAAATTGTAAACAAAAACAACAGAATTTGAACGATTTAAAACTATTTCACATTATTATTAAAAAGTGCAGGAAATCAGGTATTAATCTAATCAATTTCCATCAAAATTCATTAACAAACATAAAATCAACCATACCACATCAAAATCTATCAATTTCAGCATAAAATGGGTGATGATTTTAAACTTCCCGAACTTCCATTAATTGGGCCAAAAAGACCAGATGAAAAGCCATCAGACGGCACTAAAGAGGAATTTTTATGTCCATATAAAGTTCCAAGCTACAGTGGACCACTTCCTGATAAAACTTACAGCTTTGAAGTCCTTAAAAATGGCGTAATTGTGGAAACGATTAATAATTTACATGAAAAGCCATATCATGTATTTGGTCGATTGCCGGTACCAAATGTAGACATTAATTCAGCACATCCAACGAGCTCAAGATTCCATTGTGTATTGCAATATCGTCCAGCAGGAATTGACGATGATAAAAATGAGAAAGAAATTGAGGAAGGCTGGTACGTTTATGATTTAGGTAAGTTTCGTAGTCACCACTGGATGTTAGTTCCACAAATCACTCATTTAATTTAATACTTTACAGACTCAACTCATGGAACATTTTTAAATAAAAACAGAATTAAACCCAGAACATTTGCAAGGATGCACGTTGGACATCAATTAAAATTAGGAAATTCCACAAGATGTTACATCCTTCAAGGACCATCAGAAGATGAGGAAGAGCAATCAGAATTCACAATTTCAGAATTAAAGCAACAAAAACTCGATAAAGAAATTGAAAGGAAGCAAAAAGAGCTTCAAGAAAAATTAGAAGAAGAAAGAATCGCAAAGGAAAAGGAAGAGGAAGGAATAAGCTGGGGAATGATGGATGATGCTGAAGAGGAACCAGATTTAACAGAAAATCCATTTGCAGCAACAAATAATGAAGAACTTTTTATAAATGATCCAAAAAAGACATTAAGAGGATTTTTTGAACGTGAAGGATATGACTTGGACTATAGATGTGATGAGCTATCGCCTGGTGTCTTTATATGTCGAGTGGAATTGCCAATAGATGATGAATTTGGCAAGCCAATGATTTGTGAAGTGCAGCATAAAGGCAAGAAGAAGGAATGTGTTGTACAATGTGCATTGGAAGCTTGTAGAATCCTCGACAGACATGGCGTACTTAGACAAGCTAATCACGAGCCAAGACGAAAGCGTAAAGTCAGTGAAAGTGATTCAGATGATGATAATTTCTTTGATAGAACTGGTGATGTTGAAAAGAAGCGATTAAAAAGGCAGTCACAGCCAGAAAAGGAAGCATTGACATATGAGCAATTAACGGAGCAAGAACAGGAAATTTTATTGAAAATTCAAGTCCATGAACAGCAATTAAATGAACTGATTGAGAATGAGAAGAAATTAAAGCAACAGAATCAAGCAGATGATGAAGATTTGGATGCATTTATGTCACATTTGAGTGATAAGAAGGTTGACAGGTTTGAGATTAAAAATATGAAGAATGAGCTGCAAAATTTGAAGCTGGAACTTACAAAGATCCAGAAACTAATTAATATTGTCAAACCATCTGTTGTACTACCTCCAATTTCACAATCGAAAGCTAAACTTCCGTTATTTGGTAAGAGGAATAGATTACCACGTGATTTTGGCATTAAGAAGTCAACAGAAGTTAGTAAAGGCAAAAGTGATGAAAAAGAGTTTGAAGTCGAGGAAGATGAAGATGATGTGAAGGAACCAACAAGCAGTAGTGCTGTAAAGGAAGTCAGTAAGTCAAAATTCGATGAATTGGCAGAGAAAGTGAAGAAAGTTGAATCGATGGAAATTGACAGCTCAAAGGATCCAGTAGATTCCAACAAGAACAAATCAAGCTCAAGTCTCAAGGAACTACCAATATCCAGTGAAAAAGATACATCCAGCATCAAAGAATCACCAACAAAATCAGAATCAATCTCAATAGATCCAGGAAAGATAGCTGATAGCAAGCTTAAAGATCCAGCACCTCCAAAATCCATCAAAAATAGCACAGAGCTCAAATCAGACGAAATATCAACAAGTCAAGAACCAGACAATAAGCAAAAAGACACAAAAGAATCCACAGACCAAACATCAGCAACAAAAAAGAACAAAAAGCCACAAAAACCACTCAAATCAAGCAGTCGCTACCGTGCAAATATTGACATTAATGATGACGATGAATATATTGACGAAGAAAAGGTTTCAATGTGGTTACCGCCAGAAAATCAAAGTGGTGACGGTACAAGTCATTTGAACGATAAGTTTGGATACTAAATGTTGGCATTTTAAAGGATGTTATGGATGTTTGAATAAAGAGTTATTTTTGCAAAAGCTTACTGCATTTTATTAATTTCAGAAGTCACAAACAAGAAATTTTTAAAGTCAAAAAATCGACCATTTCCTCTCTCAACAGAAAAGCATTTAAACAGGACATTAAGTTCCCGATCAGTCAAAAGTTCCAACAATCCACAAGTATTCAAACCACGCTGTAAATTTGTAATTGTCACATAACCTGACTTTCCATCATAATCTTCCAAAAATGAGCCCAAATTCGACACATCATCGGGATATTTTGACAATTTTTGAAGAGCTTTCGAGACCAAAAATCGTTCCTCGAAATTCAAAAAGTTTAAGGAATCTTCACGGGTTGGAATTAATGGAATTGGACGTTTTAATGGCTGTTTCTCAAGTCCTGTTTGAGTGAATGCTTCATTCATGATTTCAATGAAAAGTTTATGATCCACAAAATTGGGTTTTGATGGAATTTTGCAGCTTTTTTAGACATAAATAGATTAAAACTGTTAAATAACATTTTGAGGATTAAAAGAAGCAACTTACGAGTCACAAAGTATATCAAGTTCACAATCCTCCAAAATAATCCCAGCAGCACTAAAGTTCCTTCGAATTTCATTGACTGGAAGTTCATTTTGAGCAAATTTCTGACCATTCTTTAAAAACATGTCCAAATTGATTCTTTTCCTGCATATTTCTCCTTTGATCTTTGCCAAAACTTCAATAATTGTGCGTTCAGGATGAGTACAAGGTGGAGTTGGAACTTCATTAATTTTCTTCAGTAACTCAATCAATTGTTCATGCTTGGATTCTGAGAAATAAACCTCATTTATGTCTCTCAAAAATTTCATATAATTGAATCCCATATCATCTCCATATCTAGCCATTAATGCCAAAATTTCTTTATCTGACAAAATTATCGAGTTCATCGAGAAGACTCGTCTCATTTGACATTTTGTGACATGCTTGTAATTTTTGGTATCAAAACCTCTGAAAAATGGCTCAATAAGAATTTGACGACTTTCGATGATTTTTCTGAGTCTGAAAACTGTTTTTTGAGCTAATTGCTTTGTTGTTCTTGAAACACATTCCCAGTCTGCAGTTCCAAGTCGATTAAGATCCTTTACTTCTGTTGGTGGACATTCTACGAGTCTATAGGGCTGTTTGTGGAGGTTTCTGGAAAGAGAATTGCGGAAAAATTGAATTTTCAACTTTAAAACTGTTGAAAGGGTGTGAAACTAAGAATTTTTTTGAAAAAATTTTTAAACATCAAGTAACCGTTAAAATTTAATGTTAATTTTTTTTCTTTTTAAAATAAAAACTCTATTTTCATCTCCAAAACTCAAGCAAAAACTTACTTAATCATACAAACTTCTTCAACATCATCACAAAACTTCTTCCAATTAATCCTATCAACATCCATTGGATCTTCATAGTTCCTTACAATTTTCTCAATATCATGAGGTGCAATGTATAATCTATGAAGTCCAGAAACTCCAATACTCTCAAGACTTCTCAAAAATTGAGCTTTTGTGACATAACCTCTTCTCAAATTGTCAAACTTTTCGAAGAATTCTTTAGTTCTGATGCAGTTATCGAAAATGTGCTTCTTAATTCTAAGCATTAAGTTCTCAAAACAAACATCTTGTTTCTTTTGATTTTGACATGAATGGCTAGGTTTATCAATACCATTTAACTCAGCAAAAAAATCAAATTCTGGACGTGGAAGTTTTTGATAGTCGCAGACAATGATTTTTCCTGGATAGCAATCAGATTCTATGTTACATTCCACATGTCCATTTTCCTCAAACCATTTGATGATGTTCTTTATAGCTTCCACAAATCCAACGTAATTGACTGTATAGTTATGCTTCATGAATTTTTTGACAATCAATCGGAACTCTTTAACACCCAATGTTATTCCAAGGAAGTTCAAGACACGCCGGAAATGAGTAATTGTAATAGTTCCATCATTTTTCGACATCAATTCATAATCCAGGAAGTATGGTTCAAAAATTATGTCCTTAAGTCTGCAGGTATGTGCAATTTTTGTGAGAATCATGTTAGCTTGTCTGTGCTCAATTTGAGTCAGTACATTGATATGCATTGGATCTTCCCATTCTAAACCTGTCATGAACTGCTTATTGCCATGATCACAATCTAAATCTGGCTGAAGAACTTCAAGGAACTTTTTGTAATTTATTTGATTCTTGTCATTTGCAAAGAATTCAACCAGATCGACTGCTTCATCTTCGGTTAGTTCCAATTCATTGCTCAAGCTGTTAATGGCTGTTAGAAATTTTGAGGATGAGATCAAGTCACTTTCGGCGATCGATTTGAATTTTTCTTTAATGTCTATGACGTTTCTTGCCAATAAGGTTCGAATCTTATTACAAGTTCTCCAAACATCATTTATTTTGTACACTTTAGCTGACATTTTGAGGATTGACGATTAACTTTTGAGAGTTTTGAATAGAAAATGATTTTTTGAGGAAAAGTTTTTTAATGATTGCTGTGATTTTAAAAATTTGAAAAATTTTTAATTCTATAAATTTTTTAGCCAAAGTTGTTTGAGAAGCAACGGAAAAATTTTAAAAAATCTAAATTTAAAAAAAAAACTTGAGAAGTTACAAGCCCCTAAATATTGATTTGCATCAATTAATGCAGTTTTCGCATCAATCAAATTGAAAAATCTTAAAAATTGTTTCCAAATATATAAATTAGATATTTAACAGCTTATTTAACAAATTTTAACTTGAAAAAAAATTAAAGGATAAATAAAGCATCAAAAGATAAGATCTTGAATCAAAAAAAAAAATTAAATCAGCAATTGCTTACTTATTTTAATAAATCTTTAAGATTTGCACAATTCAACAGTTTTTAATGCCCATTTTCACTAAATAGTCAAATGGAAAATCCTGAAAAACAATCCATAACCGAAAATGAAGCTTTCAAACGATGAAAAACGTGAAAATCCTTTTGAAACAGAACAGAAAATGAAATAATCCAACAACATACAGCGAGAAAAGTAAAAACTCGTGTCAAAACACAATCAATACAAAAGAGAGGAAAAGACGACAAGGAGAGAAGAAAAACTTTTTATTCCTATCAGACGCGTCCCAACTTTCGGATTGTAAAGTCAATTTTCATTTGATTTTCTCTTATTTCCTCATACATAATATATACATATTATATATTTTGTGTCTCATTTTAAAGAAAGCTAAAAGCTTTCGCTGCTAAACGATTGTCTAGTGGCACAACTTAAGTTTGTTGATTGATTAGCAGTGAAATAAGAAGGAAAAGTTTCTACCAAGTAAAAAAAGGAGGAAGAAAAAAAAATCCCCTTCAGTGAGAAAAGAAAAAAAGTGCTGATCCAAAAAAATCGAATAAAAATTCCAACAAAAACGAGAAGAAAATTTTCTTATTTTAATTTTTCATTTATAATTTCGTGAAAGTGGAGCCGTAAAAGTAGAAATTAACCATTAGATTATTGAGAGCACATGTGCGGGCTACGGTATATCAGAACTAAAAATACTCCATCCAAAAGGACAAGTCTACGTTGGGGCGATAGCTGCTTCTGCCTCTAATTAATTCATCCACAGTCACTTCTTTATTACCAAACACCATTCTCGACTCGTTTTAATCGTCATCGCGAGAAATTTATTTCGGTACACACAAATAAAATAATAAAAAGTGCTAAAAGCTTTATAAAATTATCCTTTAAATGATAATTACTCAATTTTATCTGATTGAGAAGTGAAAAAAAGTTTCATTTTCTAAAAAAAAGCTCAAGGAATTATTTTTTCGTCTGCTTTGCGACCGACAACTTGAATAAGAAGCTATAAAGTGTGTGGAATTAAAACAATTGTCTGTGATTAAAATTCTTTTAAACAAGAAAAAGGAGAATTAAAATAAATAAAAAATAATACATATCATTAAAAAAGGAAAGAAAAAGTCAGAAAGTGAAAGAAAAAAAAAATTAGCAATTTTCAGTGAGTTTTGAGTGTATCTGTGGATGTAAATGTGAGAGAGGATAACAGAAAAGGGAGAGATAATTTTGTGAGTGTGTACGTTACTAGTACATTCACATATCCAACCATATTTGAAAAAGTGTAATAACATTTGGGTAAGTTGAGACTTTTTTGTAAAGTTTCATACATACACAAACAAACTATCCACTCACACCACTACAATCGCAATATTAATTTTCATTAATGTCTAATTTTCATATTTTTTTCATTGTGTGTATAACATGAAATGTTGTTACATAACTCGATATATGCGAATTTTCATTCATAAAGCTTTCATGTGTTCGACATAAAAATAAAAAGGAAGAAACGAGCTTAAGTTCACAGGTTTCTTTTTTTCTATTTCTATAATTTTATTCACCCGTTCAAATGTGATGGAAAAATTTAATTTTTATATTACGATAATCGGAAACATTTGATTGCTGTGAATAAACATGAAAATGTTGATTTTTATTTCTATTTATGGGGAGAATTTATGGGAAATTCCTAAACTGTAAATTATCTCGAGACAATGAACTTTGAATTTATATTATTTTTTATGGAGTGGTTGTTCAATGACGTAGTAGAATTTTTAAATGTGTTAAGTTCCAAAGGGAAACGTTCTTAGTAAATTTCGTAACGCTTAGGGAGTGAGAGGAGTAAGGTATTTAAGACTTTGTTACGCTTCATACAAAATGTGTTACGACTATAGACTAAATTTGCTATTTTACTGTTCTGTAACTTATTTTGAAGGTCATTCAACTCCAGGTCTATATTCATTCCTACCAGGGGTTGGTTTCTGGGTAAACCCTATACCCTAGGGGTACTTATAACGTGAGTACTCTCTCTATATTATTGAATTTTTCAGATCCGAACCAAAAAAAAACATCGAAAAGTAGCAAAGCCCCCTCAAAAAAAATTCCTGGCTACGCCCCTGTATAAGTACCTTAGAAATCCACATTAGACATCATATCTAAATGAACCCCATTAGTATCTAAAATTTCTAATCACAGAATAATTTCTCCCTCAGTTGCAAAGCTAATTAATAATTTTTCAAGCAACTTTTTTTTGCTTAATAGTCCATTAATTTCCCAGACAAAGTCTATAAATACTTTAGACAATTTATTATGTAGCGGATAAGCTTAATTCAAACACCCTTTTTAAAATGAGACTCATTTTTCTGTCTGAATCGTTTTAGAAAAAGGTTTAAAAAAAATGTTAAGTGTCGGGGGGCTTCACATCTGTTGACATTTTGCGTTATGAATTTTAAATCCGTATGGTGATGGCTTCTTTAATGTGTAACGATTAATCAAATGCGAATTTTTTTGGTAGAGATTTTAAGGTATGTGAAAAATAGAATAAAATTGTTGAATATTTTATGATGTGATTCGGAAATTGCATTGTAAGTTAAGTGACATTTGAAAATGATGACATTTTTGAGGGAAAAAATTTGGATTTTATTATGAATTTAAATTTGATTTTTGATATTTTTCGGATGAAAATTGATTATGGAAGAGATCAAAAATTCATGAATTTTATATTTTCCTGGTAAATTGTCTGGTATTGGAAATGATGATTTATAGAATTTCATACAGATTTCGTCATAACTAGGTAGTCGTTTTTTTATCTAAAATATATTCTAATTAAATCTCACTAAATATGTTAAGGCACCATTCATTTATTATATAGTAAAAACTAATTGTCATTTTTCGAATTTTGAGCCCCCTAATTTCCAATTTTTAAAATTCAAACTGATTTTGGTAATTCTTTGAAATCTCATTTTTTCTAAAATTTAAAACCTTTAAAAGCAACTTTTTAAGCACTAAATTTCAAAGATTAAAATTCATTTGAAGCTCTTTGAAATTTCATATCTTCTTACTCATTCAAATATGATCGCTTCAAGTGACTTTCCAGTCTCTCAAACTCGTTTTGAGTTTGCAAAAATATTTTTGGATGTAAATTGCCAAAAAAGTTGTAGCATTATGAGCATGACATTGTGCTTGAGGATTCTTTTTTTTTGTTTTGAAACTTTGAAGTTAATCTAATGTTCATATTTACATCAATTTACATCTTGACAAACAGAATAAATGGAGATGGTTTGTTGAACTTGGAGCTACTGGAAATGAGATGTAGCAAAGATTGAATGAATTTTGAATTGAAAATTTAAAATGTTTCATTCAAGTTTTATATTTTAAAAACATTTACAAAATCAAGCAGAATGACTTTTTATTTCAAATCATCCAAAAAACTACACGTTCTTCAACTTACAAGCTACAAATTACAAGCTAAACAACAAATTACATGCCATTACAAGTATTTCGATCACGTTCATCTAATGACGACAGTAACAATTCAACAATTTTACAATCAGTATCTACTTTATAATTCCAATACATTACATTCATCGATTCTATAAATAGTGCTCAAATATGCTTTTCTCTTACATGAATGAATGAAATTGAATTTTAGATAGACAAACTTTTTCTTGACATTTGCGAAAAAAAAAGAATATTTTATTGCAAAATTGCTATTTATGGAAAAAAAAGTTTTTGAATTAAACATAAATTGAATACTAATGGAAATAAAAGTGCAGACATTTCTTATATTTCAATTCCGAAAACAATTAAATTTGATATAAAAAGTTTATGGAAATAAATCGAGCTTTCAAGTTGCGACAGTCTGATTTTAATTTTTTTTTTCTGTATTTTGAATTGAAAATGCTTTAATTTGTAAATTCCTTCTAACTGTAGCACGTTAATATCCTGGAAGCTTCAATAACCTAAAGGAAGTTATAGTGAAAAAGATAATTTGTAATAATCCCGAGCGGCACACAAGCGTCATATGACGATCGTATGACTGTCATATGACGGTCGTCATCGTCATAAAGACGTCATGAATGACGATCTTATGATCGTCATATGACGATAAAACGTCATCACGACGTCGTCTCGATTCGATTTATGACCTCATATGACGGTCATTCGACGAAAAATTCGTCACTCGACGATCAAATGAAAACGTCGATTGACGGTCATATGACGATCAAATGACAAAATGGTGACAGCACGACGACGAGCATATCAGCGGTATATATGCTGAAAATGAGCTGAAATACTAAAAATCAATGAATTGAAGAAATTTTTAATTTGTGGTAGATTCGAAAAACTTTATTTTTTACTTTATTTCTTTTAGAAACTCCAATTTACATTATATATTATTTAAAAAAAAATTGCTTGCACGGAGAGCTTGAATTTTAAAAAAAATTAAAGTTTTGATTGAACTTGAAATAAACTTGGTATATCTGGTCAAAGTCAGGTAAATTTTCTTCAATCCTCTTCCTATTACATTGAATCTTAAGCTTCATCTTCTTTTTCTTCCTGAAATTAATTTTCTTCACAAGTGGTGACTGAGATCGACTGGTTAATAAATTTGCTGAAAACCATCTCTGAAAGAAAAAAGATTTTTTTAACTCCAAAAAACAATTAAAAAAGGAAATAAAATTATTAATACTTAACTTTTATTTGATCCTGTGTACTCCTGTATCCAAACTTTACCTTCAATCTCGAAATCTTCCCTCTTTCTACGCAGTTCTGACTTTTCACGTCTGAACTCTTCAACGAAAAAATTTTAACTAAAAGTTGAGACAAATATTTTTCAATACTCACTTTGTTAAAAAAAAATTTTCGCTTTAAGTTTCAAATTTTGAAGGAATGAGTTGAAAACTTGAAGTTTTTCTTATCAAAAAATCAGCAACACTGTTTGAGAACACAAAGAATTAATTTAAAAATTTTGTTCAAAAATTACCATCATTCATGATTTTTATATGATCGTCATATGATCATCATATGAATGTCTTGAATTTTTCGAGAAAAAATTGTCATTCAATCATCATCGTCGTGACGTTGACGTTCATATGACGATCATTTGATCGTCATCGTCATTGTGTGCCGCTCGGGAATCATCGTAGAAATTCCCAATAGACAGCCATCAGTCAAGCTCATGAATTTTTATAATAGAAGCAACATAATTAGCATTAGACACAACATTTATGTAGTTGTCATATTCTTGTCATACGAATGCTTTGGAATTTTATGTTGTTGAAGCCGACACGCTATTTAAATTGTTGGAAAGTTAAGTTCTGTTGCAGAAAAATAATGTACTTACTAGGAATAATAATGTTAAAATATATTAACCAGTTGGTTTCTTTTTTAAAGTTGTTAAAGGTGTTGTTAACTTGATAATCACAATAATATATTTATTAATCAGTTAATAAAGGAAAAATTCTATACAGATAAAATAATAATAAAGAAGTTTGATGTTCACTTTTCAATAATCAGAAGAAAACGAAATATTAACATGAAGGGGAAAATAACTTTACAAAAGGAGAAATCAACTAGTTGAAGTTGCATATATAATTTGAATATCAAACGATCGTTGGCAAAACTTAACAAAATATCTTTTTCCTCTTTTTCAATATAGTTGAAACATAACAACATCCATGCATACATCCAACAATTTACATTCCAAAACAAAAAATAAATCGAATAACAATCAAAACAGTTCATAAAAAAAGAAACCCCGGCTTTATAACAAAATTTTCATTCAGTTTACATGAGGATTATCGGAATATATTTTCTCTCCGTCGCAACTAAAAAAGGCATTGTAAACAATATAAGCTGTTTATAAATAACATATAATTTTATATCAGCCCATTTAATATTTATATACCAAGTCTTCGTGGCATATTCTTTAGTTTTTGCGTCTCTTCCACTATAAACTAATACATTTAAAATAAGGTATAGAAAGAATGAAAAAACAAAAGGGAATGAGAAGAAAATTTTTTAGCTACGACGTCATCGTATTCTCTGATCGATTTTGTACAGAAACTACTTGGAGCTTTTCTTTCCTATTGTAGTTGCTTACTAGTCAATTACATTTTTGTGTAAATTTTTGAAATAAATTATTGAAGTTTACTGATATTAAGAGTTTATGCGCATCTTTAAATGATGGATATTTTTTAGTGGGATTGTTTTTAGATTTTCTAAAACTGGTTTTGTAGGTCAATACCCCGGATTTAAAATTTTTCATTTTCTAGGAGTTTCCAAATTATTTCAATCTAATATACAAATTTTTGAACACCAAATTCTAATTTTTTTTTTACAAAATATCTAAAATCCTGCTCAGATTCCCTGAAATCTCGACATCACCATTAAACAAACCCCCTCAGCCCATCAAGAGCTTTTTCATTTCTTTTTATTACTACATTTTCTCATGAATTGATTATAAGAAATCGATGAGATTGTTGAGAGTGAAAACTTCCGATCCATAAGACTTGTAATAAGCTGTAAATTGAATAAAAGGGACCTAAAAGAGCGTAAAAAATAACTTTGAGAAAAAAAAGTTTTTGTAAAGAAAATTTTTGAACCTTTTGTTTTTATCAAGTTTAGTGAACTTTTCTTGAGTAAATAATTAACTTAATTAGTATTCAGAGAATGTAAAAGTTAAGGGGAAAAAAATTTCTTCAAAGGATTTTTCAATGGCTTAACACTTTGTGGAATTTTTCTGAGCAATAATTAGCAGCGATTTTATGGCTTTATGATCATGGGGGTGTTAAATTGGCTCTAAAATTGATTTTTGAACTATAAAATAGAAATTCTGTAATTAAATCGTTTTAAGACTCATTAAAGTTATAAATGGAATGATAATTGCTTCCAAATTCCCTTAAAATACACTTGTGAGATTTGAATCAGTCATAATTAAAAAATAAGTGACAACTTGCAAGTCACGTAGATTATATAAAAGATATACAGACTATATAAAGTAGCTTTACTACCACTTTTACAAATTTTATGACAATCAAGCATTCTTTCTATGTGGATATGATGCAACTGAGAACCATGTAGCTTCTGGTTATAAATTCTGCAATATGCTTGTCAGCTTGAATGCTTCTAAAATTACTACATCAATTTCATTCTTGCTGAAAAATTATGCATGAATTGTACACGATATAAATAGAGTCGTCATTATCGTAGGATCATTAAAAATTATCTTCATCTACAGCGTTGATTAAGAAACTTCAGTAATTATCTCGCACAATGTTTGTCTTACCATCCTTAACTTTTTTTTCTCCTACAAAAATCAAAATTTAAAGCAAGAATCTGAAACAAGATATTACGTGGAATGTTAAACACGCATATTAAGAATGTGGGGCCGTTTACTTATGATGTCCGAAAAAACTTGGATTTTCAGAACCCCCTCTGACACAAAATCTTCATTCAAAATAGTTCTATTGTCTAAAAATTGGACGTCATAACCAAGCGACCCCTGTCTTTTCTTTGCCTTTTGTGGGATATGTATATGTGAAAATTTTATAGCCTGTTTCCATGAAAACTTGTGCGTTATGCAAGAAGCTCTGGTTTTGATTATATTTAATTAATATCAATTAGTACGAAATATTATTCTAAGCTTTGACTAGGACAAAAATAATTTTGTACTTAATTGTTGTAATTTTGTGGTAGAAAAATCGATGCTGTGGACATTGGAGCCTTTTATTTGTTACGCAAAAAACTTCATTTAAGAACCCCAGTCTTTTTTTGCATAAAAAAATATTTTGTTTGACCCTTTATAAAATCCTAGACCCACTTCCTCCCTAAAAAACGAACATACCAAGTAAATAACCAATCACCAAAAATACTTTATTCAATAAATTTCTCTATTTGAATGTACCAGACATCAGCACATAAATTAAACAAGAAAGTCTAACTCTGAAATAAAACATTCTCACATTTTTAATTGAAAATTCACAAACAAACTTTTGTGTATGAATAAAAGAATCCCCAACTTTTTCTTGTCGCATGCTGTATACTAAAAAATAAAAGTTTGCAATTCTTTTTGGGTTTTACAGCTTTTATGTAAAGTTTACAAGCATACAGCATTTCCTTTTTTTCACTTAAGCGAACACAAAAGAAATGTGTTTTGTATATTTTTATTCTGAAGATTCCCACAACAGCTTTCTTTGCCTTAACCTACATTACATTTATTTTTCCTCTTTTCAAAAATTTTCTTTTCTTTACATTTGCTTTTCCATTGATTCGATCTACTCTTATGTAATCGATCCATTTTTACCATTTTTCAAGTTTTTTTACACATATTCATTTTTATGTATTCCCATGGATATATTTATCCATACATACTTTTAATTTGTAATTGAATGAAAGCCCTTGAACCGATAAAATCATTAATGAGGATCTTTTTTTATGGTTGAGGAGTTTTAAATGATTGCAATTGCTTAATAATAAATGAGTTTTACCACTGACATTGTTCTAGCTGAATGAATCTATATCAAGCTATGTAAAGTCCATAAATCAATAAAAACGGAGTGCATAATTAAATATTTTCGTACCCTTTTCTGAATTAAGATTGTAAACAGTTTACGTGAGTGTTTAGAGTTTATAAATTCATTGTTTTGTAGATTTCACTAGTGATTTGTCTAATAAAGTTGAAATTGTAGATTTAAATTGGATTAATGAGCAAATTCTTAAAATTTGTAGCAAACAAAACTAAATTTCGAATAGAAAATACTACTAAAAGTGAGATATAATAGAATTCAGCATCTTACTACTTACGCTTAAGCGTATTTTACTTTATTGGCTTCAAAAACATTCTAAAAATTAATTAATTAAAGCAAAAAATTATTAAAATCTTTGAACTTACTACTTTTACGTTGTTTCTAAAAAATCAAAGGGAGTGAAACTATGAACTTGTTTTGAAATTTCAAATGGACTTCAACTTTTCTTAAATTTTAAATTTTTAAAGACCGTTAGATCTGATTTTATGTTTTCATGAACATATATCTCTAAACTTCTAGAATAAGATTTCATACATACCAAAATAGCATGGACTAAAAATCTAACCTTTAAGTCAGACTTCAGGAACTGTAATAATTAACTTACTCTACCATCTCTAAAAGATTAAGTGACATAATCCATTTAATGAGAAAAGAATCTGATAGAAATCAACATAATCTTTACATTTATAGAAACTCAATACACACTTGATTACGTAATGTGATAATCTACAGTACGCACAAACACAGCATTGTATTCGAACAATTTACGTCACAAATTCATATTGTGTTGAAAAGGAAGGAAAAAGAACATCCATGAAAAATATTTTTTGTAATTTTTCATCAATGTATATTGATACACTTGCTCTTTTTCACCATTCGGATTATGTCTTTCAGTGACGTCTGAAATAATGGAATGTGATTTAGAATTGAATTGGAAGGAACGAAGATGATTATCGATTATCCATAGCACTCAAGCGGAACAACATTGTCAATGACCGAGAATACTTTTTTGTTTACAGAAATATGAAAAAAAAATATAAATTTCGGATAATGAACTTCAGTTCTTGCACCCTCAAGGTATTTTCAATTGGAATGGAAATGGCACAGATTGAAATGAGTATAAAATGTATAGAGAAAATGGAAAGCAATCAAGATTATTTGTAAAAGTTTTTTTTATGAAGTAAAGTTAGGTTAAGGTTCTACGAAGGAAATAAATTTGATTACTTTGAGGAAATTATAAATATTTGATCAAAAAGTTTTTAAAAGTTATTGAACCGAAAATTCCCAATTTTATAAAAGCAGCCACAAAACAAGAATGATGACCATTCTTTCCACAAATTTGAGTATGCTCACAAAATATAACAATTACCAGCTATTTGAAACTTACAAATGTAAATGGCTAAATACAATTTGTAGCCGATAAATTTAGACCAACAACTTCCTGTTGTGTACACACGTTGTCGAATATAATAATTAGGAATTTGATCGATTAATTAATGACTAAATTTGGTCATTAGAAGAAGACTGATTGTTCTTGGAAGCAAATTGAAGAGTTTTGTGTGGTTTGGTTTGAGCTGGTTTGAGATTTTATTAGTAAGGTTAATTGGTTTAGAAATTATGAAAAAAAATTGAGGTTATGTTTAATTTATAATTTTCTTTTATTTATAAAATGTCGGTTCAATTCCTACCAAACATTAACTTTTAAAAAATTTTTGGCTGAAATGAAAATTTCAAAGTTATTTTTTTAAATTTTGTAAATATCAGCTAAGAAGCATTTTTATCATAACCTAAAAAAATCATTTTTAAATTTGACCTTATTTATTCCATCAATATATCAAATATAATCAAAATTTACATCATTATCTCAATATGCTCAACTCAAATTAGAGTCAAATTGGAAGTAAATCAAATTCAAAATTCACCTTCAAGCATATTGACATCCATAAGGTTAAGCATACCAAAATCTTCATTTCAAGAAAATTACTTTCATTTCTTTCGTTCATGACAAGTGGTGAATAATTCATGATGTTATTCACAATCCTGCCAATCTCACTGAAAGTTTTTTTTCTTTTTCTATTCAAGATTTCATTCAAAACCCCACGCGAGATAGCAAACGCGAAATGTTAGAAATTATTATCGATTTCTGTGTATTAATTATTCATGGAAACTTTTTCTTTACTCAAAGTCTTCATGAAAGTCAATGCACAATTTCACCCTCGACAAATTATCGTAAAATGAAATTTTATAGGAATACAAAGTATTTCAAGTGATAAATTTGTCTTGTTGTGGTTATCTCTCATTTTTGTGAGGATACCTTAATTATATTGATTGAAAATGTCTTTCACCTCCGAGGCCATTAATCGTAGTTATTATCACCTCATCATTCTCATGGAAATATTATGATTGCTTCTATATTAAGCATTCACATACTCAATGATATTAATTGACATGATTGACTGAATCGAAGTGAATAATTATCTGGGAGAATAAGCTTTTTTATTTTATGAAGCTCTCACTTAGCAGCAATAATTAATCAGTATAAAATGTGTGTTTATGACATCGAGTTAATTAAATTCGGATTGAATTCTTTTGATTTTAACAATTTTTTTTTTGTAGATTTAAGGTTGCATTGGGGGATTGGTGAAAAAATCAATGTATTCAAACTTCTTTGACTAACGAAATACTTTTCATTAAAAATATTTTTGCACAAAATTTTTAAAAGTTTAAAATAGTTCCCAAAAGTACCTCTTTTGAACCAAAAATTATAGTTGGGTTCAGTCAAAATTTAAAGCTTGTTCAAAACGTTTCAAATTTGAAAATTCGAAATTGCAGATATAGGGCAAAAAATATCTCAAATTTAGCTCCTTCCTCCCTCTAGCTCCAAACTTAATTAAATTTACTCATAAAATATCGACCATCATGGTAATTTGTTTACGTGTTAAAAATTCAAACACGACAATTTTAATGTTATAAATTAAATTACAAAAACTTTTCTTTGAACAATTTATTAAATTTTCGCGCAATTTACATGGTTTGATATAAAAAAGGTGCTTGAAAAAAATGTTAAAATATTTTTGTGAAAAAATTTATTGGAAAACTTATTTTTGTGAGGATTGCTGACTGTTTACTCAATAGCCATGCATCATATTTTAGTTCTAAGAATTCCCTCCTATTGACGACTATATTTCAATCATCCCATCAGCTTTAAACAATACATACCAATTGAGAATTGCACTCATGATGCAATAGTTCCTCAATCCATAAATAACTCTTCAAAGCATCTCTAAAGCAATATTTTCCCAGAAATCCACATCAATACAAGTTACAGCATATAATATAATACAGAACTACTACATTGCATACAGCAAAACCTTTCAATGTTGCTTTATGTTAACAAAATATTAATTAACCAGAGTATACATTCCATTAGAACTTTTCCATCCACGTACGTTCGCCTGAAGAGGTACTGATGAATGAAGAAAGTACAATAATTATTGTAAACATTATTTGAATTTGATTCGTGCTTAATGAGTGTGAAGTTTGATGGAAATTGCGGTATTTATGAAGGTTTTTGAATTGTGATTCATGAAGAGTTTATAGAGTGGATTATTCATTTTAAATGCAGCTATTTTCTATGAATAATATTTGAATTGCGATGGAATTTATTTATGGAAGTTATTCATTGTGAATTTATGTAAATTTTATAAGAAATTCTTTAAATTTCTTATTTGGATATTTTTTTTTTTTAATTTAAAATTTTAATTTCAATTGAAATAATTTATATGTTTGATGATCAAAATATACTCAATTCTTTTTGCTTAATAAACATCCAAATGAGCAGCTAAATGAATCAGCATTTTAATGACAAACATTAAGGGGCCGTTCAATCAGTACGTTACGCAAAAAGACGACTCCCCCCCCCCCGTTCATTCCCTTTTTGTATGAATTTTTTTTCTTTTATTTGACCTGTTACAAAATTCAAGACCCCCTCCTCCTTCCCTTAAAAAGCAAACGTAATAAGTGAACGGTCCCTAATGTTAATAATAATGTCCAAACAATATAAATAAATATAAATATAATTAATGAGTTGGAAGGATGAATTGTAGTTCAAATTTTTGATTGCTTGTGTGAGAATTAATTTGCTCATCATAAACATAAATTTAATGATTTTTTTGGGGTATTAATATGATTTGTAATGTGGAAGCTCTTATGAGGATATACATAAATCTAAGGTTTAATAGTTTGTGATCAATTGAATTAGATTTCATCTTTATCGTCATTTTATTGATTTTGGTAAGATTAATTGTCAATTTCGTTGATAAAATCTATCCAATATATTTAAAAAAATATCATTACTAAATCTCAATCTACCTAATAATTTTGTATTAAGATGTTCGAGAACATTACCTAAACTTAGTCATAAAATGCAATTCAGCATCAAAAACTTTTTGAATTAATAATGAACAAATTTAATGAAAATAAATCAAAAAACTCATAATTTAATCTATATTTCATGATTTTTGAAGGCATCATATGTAGACACAAAAAAACATATACATATGAAAAAATCACGATCAGCAAAAAAATGTAGAAAACAATAAATAATGCAAAAAGGACAACGGAAATTGACCATCAGTGTAGGAATGTGTATCATTATTTACACAGAAATGATATATAATGCACATACATCAACATATGGAGGCTATCTGCTGCTGTTTTTAGAACATATAGAATGAGAATTTCCACGAGATTTATGGAGATTAGAATCTCCATGTTTTTATGATGACGTCAATTGAGACAAGTCAGCACAAACATAAATAAATCATTCAGCAATAAAAAATGATAATGGATGATAAAAAGTCATGAATTTTAATGGATAATTTTAGTAAAATGAAGAACCATTTTGAATTTTTTAGTAGGTTAAAAAAACTAGATGAAACATAAATGTGAATAAATGTTGTAAAGGTCATGATTAAAAGTTCCGTTTTAGATTTCCTGTAATGATATCAGGTTACAACATAATAATAATAATTTATGTAATAACGATTCCGACGTCATAATTTTTGAAAAATTATGGTAGATTAAGGAGTAATAATGTTAAAAGTTTAATGTTTGTAGGGGATGTGGATGGCCTGGATATGATCTTTGGGGGGTGAGGAAGGAAACATAAAAATTATGATTTTATATGAATTTGAATTTTTATATGAATGAAAATTGCCAGAAGTCTATGATTAAGGCTTTTGAAGTATTTCTTAAAATTTTGTGTCTGTTTCTGAATTTTCTTGACAAAGATCTTTTGAATTTTGAGTTCAAAAAGCATGTTTTCACATTCTTCCTACATTAAACTCTAGAAAATCATATAAAAGATTAGACGTCATACAGTCTTGCCAGTTTTGATGACGATTACAAATAGCGTCCGAAATTAACGGTCATTTTTTTAAAAAAAATATCTAACGACCTCAATTCTTCTTCCTTGAATGTAATTTAGAATCATCCCTTAGGAGGAGCGAAGCCAGGAGGGAGGGAGGGATTTGGGGGTCAACTTATTTTGCAAATTTTACAATAAATATTATTGAACTTTTTAGATCTGAACCAAAAAAACGTCGAAAAGTAGCAAAAACCCCAACTCAATAAAATTCTAGCTACGCTCCTGTCCCTTAGTAACTAAAGTACTCTAATTCTTCAGAAAATCCACTTGACTATGCACCTACGCAGATTCATGTCAACAAATATAGTCTCAACATAAAATGTATGCTCATTAAACTACATAATGAAGTTATTCAGACTTAATACAGGCACATTTCTATGGAAATAATTGAGAAACTTTTTATAGCATGAATTCTACGAACAGCACCTAACATAATACTTTATGAAGCTTACAAAAATGTTTGACAAACATGAATGCTTAAAATTACGTAATTTGTCTCAATTTTACTGCTCATATAAGCATAAACTCGTTTCAAGCTCCTCAACCTATAAAACTAAAGCTCTTTATGTGAATTCTGTCACACTTGACATGATTTTTAAAAAAGGAACATTATACCTTGATCTTAATTTTCCAAGATGTATATCTACGAACATTTTGTGACGTAATCACCATAGACATACAAAAAAGTTTAAAAGTTTTTTCATTCCAATTCCTCTCAATCATCACAAAAACAAATTCATCTTCCTAATTCCCATCGAAATCTTGAATTCCATAAATAAAATATTCTCGTCAAGTGCCAAAAAAAAAACAATCAATCTTGATCACTTCAAAGTTTTTTTTTTTTCTAGAAGTTCGTCTGTGCTTTTTCTTATTTTCCATGTGCCTTGATTTTTGAGCTCTAACTCAAATATTATTTGCTCTATATCTGTGATTTTAAATTGGTTCCGCTGTATGGAGTCAAGTGTGCTTCTGTTCACATTGATTTGAATTTGGATGGAGATGTTATTGAGGTTGATTTTTTTATGAGTCTTGATTGAAATTTTTAAGCACAGATTTTTGGAATGTAGCTGTTAAAATTGTCAGTTTGACACTGCTCTTGTTTTTTCACATAATTTTTACTTTTTTGGGGGTAAAAAATTAAGTTACGCATGTTAAGAACCAAATTATGCTTTTATATTTTGAAATATCCAGTAATCTATGGTTTTTGACAACAGCAACAACAACTTAAACATACAAACCAGCCAAAAGCTCAATTCAAAGTTTACCCACAAAAAATTAACAAACATAACCTTTTGCATCCTAAAAATAAAAATTTAATGCCTCACAGACTACACAAACATTTAATTTGTTTACTGTTTAAAATGCTTTAATTCCATTAGCATCTTCATTCTCCCTATGGCATTATGGTAGTCAAAAGGGATCACTTATCTCATTAGTAAAAGATACATTTCTCTCTCATCAAAGATCCATAAGGGCGTTTCATCACCAAAAAGGTGTCTTTTATAATTAAATTCTCAACTTACTTAAAAACTTCAAGTTCCATTCAGCTAGCGTTCATCATAAAAAGTCAATTTACGCCTCCAGAAAAAAAATCATCAGTGAATTTTCATTTCCACAAACTTTAAATTTCTACCAAAGTAAGACATTTCTGTGGACTTTTGGGAAATCAAAAGAAATGACGATTGATATTTACGTAGGACCAGCAAGCAACAACAGCAAGGAAATATTTACTAAAAGCAAATATTTGTCAGATAAATTTCAATTTTCTTTTGGCCATTATGCTTGATGCTGTCGAAACATCAAAACTTGGTTGCTAGATGTAAACTGTCATTAATAGTAGCTTTAAGTAGGGTTATCAGATGTTTGATTTTTATGAAGCTACTAAATGTTTGCGTAGGCAAATGTTAATGGACTGTCATAAGTATTAAGTTGTTTTGTTGGATCACTTGGGAGGAATTTTGTTAATCGTTATGGAAATTAATGTCATAAAAGCCTTAGAAGTGAGGATTAGAGCTTTTAACTTGGAAGTTTTGAAAGTTACATTTTTTAAAATGATTGAGGATCAATATTGTCAAAATTGTAGCTAGGTTTAGGTTCAAATATAATTAGACATGATGACTTTTGAATATTGAGACATTAGCTGCTGAAATTAAAACTATTGAGTTCGATTCCTAATTATATGATTAATTTCTTTGGCCACCAATTTATTGATTCTTTAACTTCAGAAAAAATCAAGACATTGACGCTGAAAAATTTTGTTCATTCGGTTTGATCCGGCTCATATAAATTATTCATCTCATCCGGATGAATTGAGTGTCACTGCCTTCAAAAAAATTAGGTGCATACTCAGGGAGGAAGGGTTCTAAAGGAGTCTGGACCCTCTTAGAGGAGAAATTTTTTCATTTTGTTAAGTTTTATGAGGCAAAAAGCATTTGGACCCTCTAGAAAAAATTTCTAGCTACGCCTTCAGAAAAAATTGATCCTCAATCTTACAGTAAAATAAACAAAATACCAAACTCACCTAGTCACATTTCTTCCACATAAAAATCATTATTTATCAAAAAAAAAACTCAGCGAGACAAAACAAAAGTGAATCATTACTTCCAAAAAAGCTTAAAAACTGATAAGCTTAAAATGGATTAAATTATTTTAAGTGATTCATGAATCTCGTGAACAGTAAATACTTGAAACGACCAATTGCGTGAAAAAGATAAGACTTTTAAAAGTCACTTAACGATTCTTATCTTAATTTCCAAGCTGTATATATACAGTTAAGTCGTTTCTCTCAAAATCAGTCAAAATTAAAAGCTTCAAATAATCAAAACTTCAAAATTAAAACAAACTAGTAATGAAGCGGATCACGCTTCATGGGGTATATTCACACCACCAGTAGAACTTCCTTCGATTTCAATTAGGGGAAAAAAAAAATAATTATACTTTATCTACTGATTTATTTATAATCGCAAAAAAACTTATCTACCTAATTAAAAAAATTTGCCTAAAATATTTAAGAAACTTTCTATTCACTTTTAGTAATTAACATAAAATCTATATTAGAGCTTTGCAAATATTTTTCCTTTTCATTTCCTCATTATCTTTTGAATCGAAAGTCTGGGAACAGTTAGGGAAAATTTTCACACCTTCACTTGCTTTGGCTGTTAGATAACATCATATTTAATCGTTTTAAAACCCTACATCTGTTCAGCGCGCATTTAGCACTATAACTAAAGTACAGCCTGCGTCGACGAAAAATTTTTCGATTTTTCAACTTTTTTGTTACACTGCGCATGAAAATTTTTTTGTCATTATAGTGTGAATTATACCTTAAATAATGCTTAATCTAACACCGAAAATTTGAAATCATTTGGTTAAGTTATGTCTGAGATATTAAAGAAAATGTAAAATTTTTTGCATATTTTGGTCAAAAATGGCACATTTTCGTCCACTGTGCCTCACTGGAAGCATCTCATGACCCCAAAAACTATACAGCAAATCTATAGACTGTTTCCAACCAGACGCAAAAAACCCGAAGTCTTAATATTGAGTTGGAGTCGAGTTATCGCTCCGATTAACTAACTAACTAAATAACAGAATACGAAATTTTGCGATTTCTCTTGACTGTAAGCACCAAATGAGATACGGTTTTCACTGTTAGATTGGTATTTTCAGGCACAAACTTTCCACCATAGACAGTATGGGATGAAACTGTAATCCTGAAGCAGCAAGTTAGAAAATGTGGTTTTCAGTTTTATACAAAAGCAATATATTCACCCAAATTGAAAATTTGGTGTGAATATGAAATTTCAAAAATGAAATTCTCAATTGCAATTTTCGCATTCTGGCAGCGATGAATGCTGTCATCCAAGCAAATCCAATTTCAGTAAATGGAAATAATGTTGGAGATATTGTTGCAGTCGGAGTCAATGCAAACGCAAACCTTTCAAGCGATATTAACGTTAACATCATTACCGCTCTACTTGCTCTCATAAATCAACAAGCCGCAATCATAAACCCTCAAGCTGATGGAAGTGCTCATCAAACGCCTGATTTATCAAGCTTCATTACACCAGAATTACTGAGTGATGTTAAAAATATCAAAATTACACCTGAAATGATCGATGGATTGAAGAAGTTGTTGAATTAAATTTTGAGTTAGTTGTGATGGATGATGATAATGATGGTGCTAATTATGAGATGATAGACTGCAATAGGAAATAATCTTTTATTGGAAAAAAATTATAAATTTGAAAGTTTTAGAATTTTATGCTTAAATAAATCTTGTCTTTGAAATTTAAAATCCAATGTTATTTTTTTGGAATTTTTATGAAATTTATAAATTTGAACTACCTACCTATTTCTTGATATTAAACGAAATTTAAATAAAATCTAATTGGCAATAAAACTAAATTCTTTGCAAAATCTTTGCAAAAACATCCAAATTTTCAGTACAGATAAAAAGAAGCATTTCATCAAACCTTCCATAACAATAAATTCTCAAGACATTATGTTGAGTTACCGAGCATAAATAAATAAATAAACATTTTTGCTGAGTTGTTATTCACTTAACGAAAAAAAAAAATCTTTATTGGAAATATCAATACTCTGTAACAAATTACGCCTACGATCGCATGACTCATAAGAAATCAACAAATTTTCATTAAATAAAATTCAATAACTTTTTTTCTGCATCAAATCAAATTACGGTTGATAAATGAGTTTACTTTACAATTCAATTATTTTTGTAACTTTTACAATTTCTGAGAAATTATTTTTAAAAATCTAGATTGAGAATGAAAGGTTTTATAAATGCCAAAAATTTGTTTGCAAATGAAATGAAAGTTTAAGAAAGGTTGACGTTGTGAAATAAATTTCAATTTTTTTTTTAAGTTTTTTTTTCAATATTTTAAATTTTTACATTTCAAAGTTTTCTAATTTTAAATTTTCAAATTTTAAATTTTCAAATTTTAATTTTTCATTTATTTTAATTTTAATTTTTATTGTTATTTCAAAGTTTAAATGTTCAAATTTTAATTTTTAAAAATTTTAAATTTTAATTTTAATTTTATTTTTAATTTTTCAAAATTTTAATTTTTTTATTTCAAAAATTTCAAGTTTTAATAAATTTTTCAAAATTTTAAATTTGAGTTTGTTAAAATTAATATTTTTAAAAATTTATTTAAATTTGAGATGTCAAAATTTGATTAAATTTATTTCTGCTTACTTTTGCCATGAATTTAAATATTAAATAAATTAAAAATTTGATGTTTCAAATTCAATTAGGTAAAACTAATATTTGAAACGTTAATGAAAATAAAATATTAACAAAAATAAAAATATTTTAGTAACAGAGTTTTAACAACTCTCATTAAGTACTTATATATTAAAACAAGAGTTCTTGAAGAGTTCCTTAAAAAATAATACACATCTCGAAAATTTAACTCATTAACTTACATAATCGAAAACAATCCACTCAGCTTTCCCCTCATCAGTGAAAATAATGAAAATCATCTTCTTATTCAACCATTAAGTGCTCATTTCAATTAAACAGAACAGATTGAATTAAAATTGCTAAGCAAGATAATTTCTTCTTCTTGATTCCATCTTGAAGGAAGTCGGGTGATTCCGCAATAAAAGAAGAAATTCAGCATTTTTTCTAATGTTAGAAAATTGCTGTGTTGCGTGGGAAGCATTTGACGACGGTTTTGTTTGACAATAGAACTTGTTGTGCTCATTTTTAAATGGCAAAGCGACAGATAATATTTTTTTGTCATTCAACATTTCAAAAGAAAAACGTGCTGATAGTCCTTCCCACACATGAAAGGTTTTACAACAAAATTATCAGGATTACGGTGAGAAAAAAAAGGATCAAGAAGACAAACTATGACGCAGTAATAGAATTCAAGAATTTTTTTTCCTTTATCTCAAGGTGTTGTGTGGAAGAATTCAGCTCACGCAAACTTTAAAAATTTTCTATGTAATGCCTTTTTCTACTTTTTCTCTCATTTTTTTGCTTTTCCTGCTAGTGAGAGAAGAAAATCGATACGAGAATGGAGGAAAAATATCCTTGTAGAATATTAAATTGAAGGTGCAAAGCTCTCGTAGATTCAAGCATAAATTGGGAAAATTTTTTGTTATTTTTCTGGAATAAATTAGAATTGTAAGAGCATCTTGTGAAATTAATGAGATGTTTGTGATTAATATCAGGTATTTAAAAACTTCTCGATTTTCATTAAAATAAAATTTTTAGATAAATTTGAAATTGAAACTTTTGTGGGGAAAATTTATTTATTGAGGTTATTATGGAAATTTTGACTTAGTCGTTCTATTTTCTTGCTATCATGGCTGAATGTTACGATAATTTTTGTTTTTCTCTTATTTCTTGTCTTAAAAGCTTCAAATTTCAAGTTTTTTGCGCTTGTGAAAAATTTCAGTGTCTTGTATTTCAATATTTTAATGAGATTTGCTGCTTAACGAGTGAAAATTGACACAAAACTATTTTATTTCTATTTTTCTGTAACAATTTTGTAAATGACATTTTTTTAATAATAACAAATTGATTCGAATGAATTAAATCCTAAATGTTATGTCCAAATTATTGAAAATTTAAGGAACCTTTTTAATTTTAGATATCTAGTTAAATTTTAACCTGTAACTTAGGTCCTCTTGAAGTTTTTGATCATTACAATTTCAAATTTAAATTACAACTTGCACAAACCAACAAAATAAACTGAATTCTAGCAAAAGCATTCATCTTTAATTCAACTGTTCAAATTCCATAAATAGAACTCATTCCCCACAAATTTCCAGCTTATTTATATATTACTTAGCATTCCCTCATTTATTTCATGCTCTGATTTTTACGAGTAGATTATAAACATATTCACGTCCGTTTGCATTTTTCTACTTAAATAAGTTTTATGTACATGCTTGTAACTGCATAATGTAAAATTAATGCGAAAAGTAAAATTAAAAATCAGTTTTGACGTAAATTCCCACAGTAATTTCTATTTTATCAGAATTAAACTATGCCATGGATTAAGGAACTGAAATGAATCACACATTTGATTTTCGTTAAGATATTACTCAATAGAATTACTCACTTTTGTTTCTGCTGATATGAAACACTTGATCTTAAGCCTCTTATCATCATTCTCAATTCATATAAATGCTCAGAAAATTATTTTCTGTGCCAGTCAAAATTTTAAGCTCAAATCAAAAATATTAAAAATGAAATTCGCAGTCACAATTTTCACAATCTTTGCTGCATTTGCTGCCATCAATGCCAGTCCAGTGTCAGTCAGTAACAACAATTTGGGTGACATTGTAACAGTTGGAGTCAACGCAAATCTCCAAGTAGCCAGTGACGTGAATGTCAACATTATCTCAGCAATTTTGGCTCTTTTAAATCAACAAGCATTGGTCGTTAATCCACAACCAGCTGGAGATGACCATACTCATCACTCAAGTTTAATTACACCAGAATTACTCACTGAAGCTAAAAATATCAAAATTACCCCAGAGATGATTGAGGGATTCAAGCAATTGTTGCAACAGCATCAGAAGTGAATGTTGAGTGGAAACTAGTGAATTGAAGGCGGGTTGATGGATTGTTATTAAAAATATGGAATTATGAAATATTACTTTTATTATCATTATCATTATGGATGTAAATCCTACATTTTAATCTTTAAAAATATTTTAATCAATAAATAATTTTTTTGTGTGACTCATAAATTTTATATTTTGGTTAATCTTACACGTGGTAGTCATGCTTATTAGACATGCATCTAGGATAGAATGGGGGTTCAAAGGTTTGATTTTCAATCTTCTAAAAGGTCGGTTGTTAAATTCGTAATGCCTATGGATGAAGTAAGATGTTTGAGGTTTGGTTACGTTTCATATAAAATTTACGACAATCCATACAAAATTTGCCTTTTAACAATTTTTTAAAAATTTTAATAAAACTTTATGACTAATCAAAAGATTTTTTAAAACAATTTGAGCAGTTTCTCGTCCTCAAATTCTGGAACATTTTTTTTAAAATAATCTCATCCTTTAATACTTTTTTTCCCATATTTCCCATATTAAAAATCAATTATCTCCCCTATAAAAACTTCTGGATAAGCTGCTGATGTACAAGATTTATGAATCATTTATTCTTTGAATTCTAAACTCACAAAAAATCCATCAGACATCACCCACACATCTCAACCCTCAAAAAATGTGAAAACCGTGTTTATTGCAATAAAATTACAGCAACTTTGTAATTCACACGATTGCAAACAAATTACTTTCCAGAGATTCTGATCTCGTCCGTTTAACCACCATGCATGTATATACAGCACATGTAGCACGTTTCGTGTAATTTAATATTCCAAATGTATATCAATGTATATACAACATAAATATTTCATCCATTGTATAGATAACGATCATAGTGATGAACCATATACAATTTTTTTTACTTCTTTTTCTCCTGAAAATAACAAAATAAAGGAGAGAAAAAAAAAGTTTTTCGTTGAAGATTTCTGTCATTGCTGTGTATGTCTTTACATATTTCCTCAAGCGCAGACATTCGTGCGTAGGAAGAAGAGTTTTTTATGTAAATTCATGTGATGCTTTCCATTATCAGCGCTGACTTTCATTTCAATGCACACTTCATAATGATTCTAAATTAAGATATAAAATCTTATTTTAAATGGAATAATAAAATGCTTTTTAGAATAGAATTTATATTTCCTTTGAGATGATGCTGTGCGTAATGTCGATAAATTTATGTTGGAATTGCAAGAATGTGAAGAAGATTCTTGAAGTTTTTTTTTTTTTTTTTGTTGAGATTTTCTTGGAAATTGAGCTGTATGCGGTTTTAATGAAGAAGTTTGCAAAATGGTCAATTTTATGTCTTTTATTAGTGATGAACATGAATTAATAATTTGATGTTTTTTAATTCAAAGTTGAATATTTTTAATTTTTCAAAATATTAAAGTTTTTAATTTCTAAAAGCTACCATATATTGGAACTGCAATTAAGCATTTCGAGTGTCTTAAAGAAGCTAAAGCTCCAAAATTAATAATAATAGTTGAATTAATAATAATAATAGTTGAATTCAGGAATTTTTGAGGGGGATTTTTGCTACTTTTTTTTCCGATCTTGAAAGTTCAATATTATCGCGTTTTAACCTCAAAACTCTCACTAGCTACGCCCCTGGTTGAATCTCGAATGACAGATAATTGAAAATTTTATCTTTTTATCCTTACTATTCAAACTTGTGTGAACGTTAAAAAATTTAGTAAAAAATGTGTCGCATTTTAAAAAAGTATGGACACTACTGCCATATGATTTAAAATCTGTAAATCCCGAAAATTTTATCAATCATACAAAAATTCTTCAACTATCCCGCCCAGCTTATTAATGACATTCCATTAATAATTGATTGTTACCGCACAACAGATTGCAAAAACAACCCGTTGGGTAATTTATATTGTACAATAATATTATTGCGTCTTCCACACAATTTTCCATCATATTGCTGTGCCTTTTGGCTGGTGAATGGAAGTTTAAACAGAAAATCGTTAATAATTTATCAAGTTCAAGATTTTTTTTACTACAAGTAGTAGGTATTTATGAATTTTTGATGTCATGTTGCACAATTATAGAATTATGGTTATAAAATTAGAATTGAAGTAGGTAAAGTAAATTTGGGCTTATTTGTAGCTTCATTAATTTTTCTTTCTGATTTTAGGGGTCGTTAGTAAATTTCGTAAAGCTTAGGGAGGGGGAGGGATCCAAGATTTATTACACTTAATATGATCTTTTTTTAAATCCCTTAAAAGATTTCTTACGACAAGGCGAGGAGAGGTCAAAAATGTTAATTTTATTATTTTTTTGAATACTAAAATTTCAAGTCAAATATTTAATTCCCTCATGTCTACCAATCCAAAAATATGTCTCAGCAATTAATTCTAATTCCTCCCACATTGCAAAAGATACAATGAACAAAAGATTAGAAAAAATGACCATAATTTCCTCTTTCTTAACAGCATCAAAAGTCAAATCTCATTGGTAATTTATGGGATCATTAACATCAATAAAACGACCAATTAAGCAAGTTTGTATAAAAACATTCAATCTCAATTTCCTCGTAATTTGATTGGAGCAAACAATTCTATATAGAATGTCTGTTTCCACATATCAGGTAGAAATATAAAAATCAATGATATTTAAATCGATATGAAACTGAATAAAACATGAATCTTAATATTTTCAAGATTTTTCTCTCGTATTGTTGAATACGGAATCAAGATTCTAGAATGAATTATAAGTCAAATTAGAATTTTAAGAGCTGCTTGATATTTTTATCTTTAAAAAAAGCCCTTGAAATTGATGAATCAGTTTTTAATTGGATTTCGTTTCCAACTTTTTTTTCGGTCTTTATCAAAATTTTATTTTTTTTTCGAGAGTTTGGTGAATAAAATTGTGATAAGGGATTTATATGATTTTTTATCCGATTATAAAAGTTGAAATTTTTCTAAAAGCCACAGCTGGAATTTTATTGTTTATTCCACTCATGAGTCATGACGTTTTTTTATTGCTTGAAAACTTTAAACTTTAATATTGAGAATTGTTGTGTGCTTAGAGGATTTCGATAAGCTTTTGACAATAATCCAAGTTTTTCATTCTTTTGGAATTTTTTAAGAGGAAAAATGGAAATTTTTAAAGTATTTAAAAGGATTTTTGCAATATGCAAATGTTTATTGTTTATAATATGAATTGGGGGAGGGGGTCATTCCTAAAATTCCCTTCACCAAAAATGATCAAAATGAATGCCTTCCTCCTTTTCTGTTTTGTTACGAATTTTAGAAAATACTCCTTAGTGCAAAGTCTTAGCAAGAAACTTTTTCTAGTGTGACATTTTTTTTTTCTTCAAAACCCTAGCAAAATAAAGAAAATTTTACTCAAAAGGAGGAAGGGTCCGAACTCCCCTTATATCCTCCCGGCTACGCCCCTGCCTTAGCATAAAACTTTTTTGGCTTACATTTTCAATGCATTTAAGTTCCAATTAAAATTATGATTATGTTTGAATTCTTATCAATTTCCAAAACACTTAACCCTACACCTCCAATTATAAGACTTAACTGATAATGAATAATTATATTATTGCTTATCCATACTCATACATTTCTAACTACCTTAATTCAATTGAACTAATGAGTGTATACGGAGTAAAATAATAAAATATGTCAATACAGTTGTAAGATTAGGCTCAGACAGAAGTAAAACAGTAAATTATTTACTTCAAAAGATTTCTCATAATCAAGCAAGCAAGACGAACTTAAAAATGTTTGGATTTAAAAATTTAAATTTCTTTAATAATTTTGTTTTAAATTTCAAAAGTTTTCAAGTTGAAAAAAAAAATTACTCAAAATGGATTGAATTTTAAATAAAGAATTTCAGGTCAACAAATCTTATCTACTAATATTTTTTTCTTCTCATCAATGTAATTCAAAATTTAATTTAATCTTTATAGCAATTTGTAAGTATTTTATGATCAAATCAAGGTTAATGTTAACTTACCTTGGACAATTCTCATAAAATTTTTATCTTATCAAATTTTAGCAGCCAGACAATTTATGAAGAAAGTACTAATAAGAAGTTTAGAACTGGGGGTTTGGAAAATTAAGTTCTTGTATTTTTTTTTTTTTGCAGAAAATGTATCAGTTTTGGTTGGAAATTGAATTTGACTTTGTTATTAATTTTGAACTTTACAACCATCTTGATAAATATTTTTATCAACAATAAATTTTATTTCTCAAAGTCTCCCGGTATTTTTGAGGGCCCTACTTCAGCCAAAAACTGCTGATAATGAAAATGTAGCAATTACTCAATTAAGTATTGTTCTCTTGAGTGTCACCGGAGAGTTGTAAGGAAAAATTAAATTTATTTTACAAAATTCTCATTTAATCATAGCTCTTCTGTTACATTTTCTTATGAAGTTTACCATTTACTCTTTAGATTCATTAAAAATTTACAAAATCATTCAATTTGTTAAAATTGGTTCATTGGCACATTGTTATTAATACAAATAATTTCTTATCTTACTCACCATGCGATTTTCTTTTTTAATCCAACACATCACTTACATTAAAATCCAAATTAATCTTAATGATCAAAGACTAATAATTTTTTCATATTCATTTTCAGTTGCAAGAAACTCAAGCAGCTCCAACACATCACCGCCATATTATATCTCAGTAACTAAAACCAGAAAAAGAAACAGCCATGATTAATATCGCTGGAGTCATCAGTATTACAATTTTTTATTTGCTTATTCTGTTTGTTGGAATTTGGGCAGGACGTAAAAAGGCAGAAGGAAATGATTCGGAAGAGGAAGTTATGCTTGCGGGACGCTCCATTGGTCTGTTTGTGGGAATATTCACAATGACAGGTAAGAGATGGAGCATATGAAGCGTAATAAATTTTTGAGGAAGAAGATGGTTTTGTGCAAAGTTGGAAAATTTAATTTGGATGTAATTTTTGAGTTCTGTAGTTGAAAAACAAGCCGGATATTCGAATATCAAGTTGAATATGTGAATTTAAAGTCGGATATGTGAATTTCAAGTCAAATAGTCGATTTCTGGTATAGATAATTGAATATCAAGTCGAATAAAAAAATATCAAATCGAATAAGTAAATATCAAACCGGATAAGTAAATGTCAAGTCGGTTAAGTGAATATCAAGTTGGATAGTCGAACATCAAGTTGTATAAATGAGTTTCAAGTCGGATAATTGAATATAAAGTCAATAACTCAATACAAACAAAATTTCCAACCCTGCATACCCAAAAGCTCAATTCCACCATGAAAACCATTTTCTCCTTATTTTTATATCTAAAAAATTATCATACAAAATGAATTTAAGAGTATTGTCATGGAATAATACATAAAAAATTGAAATTGTCATTGCTGGTAATTTCCATAAACGTGCTATAAAACATTTTCTATGCATGAGAAAAATAGCTTTTGCATCATACATATATGGAAGTATGTATAGACGTTAGAGCACATACATGAGTTTACGTCATAGATGTTAATATCCTTCACACTTTTCGTTTATATCTCACGTACAAACTTTTCGTCTTCTCTTTTACTACAGCAACGTGGGTCGGTGGAGGCTATATAAACGGTACAGCAGAAGCCATTTACACCAATGGATTGGTATGGTGTCAAGCTCCATTTGGATATGCTCTAAGTTTGGTTTTCGGTGAGTTTTTTTCTCGACACAAATTATTTGAGAAAAGTTTGTCGTTCTGCAAAAAACATCCACAAACAGCATCTGTAGCATAAATCTACAAACTTTAAAGACTGAAATAAAATCAAATAAATTATCCAGTATGTGGTTATGCTTGTCGTGACTCGATGAGAGAAAGCGCATCGCATCATAAATCATTGCAACGTATAAAATATGTTCATCGCATTTCACTTAGTCGTCTATAATTCACAGTAATGTAATAATCTTCTAGCATTCCTGATTCTCATGAGTGATATTAGATAGTCTGCAGCATTTAAAATGTGTCCTATGTCAGGAAAAAATCAAATTGATTTTTTCTTCGTGTGGTAGTTAGGAGAATGAAGATTTTATAGACGACTACATGTGCTTTGGGGTCATTCTTTAATCATGTCTACCTTTTAGGCAAGTGGGAAGTTTTAAGAATGTTTGAAGGCAGTATAACACAAAAATTTTTAATCTTTAACCTGAACCGTCTCTTAGATCCTTATTTTTCTGGCAGGCGTCACTTTTGGATGGCACCTATCTTCAATATCTCGAATTGCCAATAAAAGAATTGTTATAATCATGAAGATGAATTTTTCATATAAATGTGGGTCTAAAATTATCTTGAGTTGAATTTCTAAGCTCATTAGTTCCAATATGTATAGAAAATTGTGATAGAATCCTTGTGTACGTAACCTTCTATTAAAGAGTTCAAGTTCAGGTTCTTAGTTGCAGAAAAAATTAGCAATAAGCCCTGAAATCATATATCCCACAATTTGAACGGTATTAAGTTCGATTCCCACTAAATATCTTTCAAAATTGAGACATTGCAGCACTAATAATTCTTCCTTTCGTTATTCATAAGATTGTCTTTAATCCAAAGCTTTTACCTTCTTAAAAATTTAAAAGGGTCGTCAGAAGATGTGAAAACAATGCAGATGAAATTAATTCAATTCTCAAATCTCTCAATCTTCATCTCAAATCCTTTTTAAAATTGAAATATTTTGTTCTCATCCATTCCAATGTGACACAGGCGGTCTTTTCTTTGCAAATCCAATGCGAAAGCAGGGTTATGTGACGATGTTGGATCCGTTGCAAGACAGCTTCGGTGAGCGAATGGGAGGCTTGCTATTTTTACCAGCTTTATGCGGTGAAGTGTTTTGGGCAGCAGGCATATTAGCAGCATTAGGTACGATCTCAAATAAATAATGTAAGAAGTTTTTCGACATTTATTTGATAATTGTTTGACAGGCGCTACATTAGCTGTAATTATTGACATGGAGAAGGAGACATCTGTCATTTTCTCAGCATGCATTGCTGTTTTCTACACGTTGTTCGGTGGTCTATATTCAGTAGCTTACACTGACGTCATACAGCTGTTTTGCATATTTATAGGATTGTGGATGTGCATACCATTCGCATGGACAAATGACCATGTGAAGCCACTTTCAGGCATGGAAGTAGATTGGATTGGTGAGATTGGCGAGAAGAAATTTTGGTTCTATTGCGATTATGGATTGTTGCTTATCTTTGGTGGCATACCATGGCAGGTAAATAGATATTGTCAATTTAGTGCCTAATTCGTATGCTACAAAACATTTCATTCTTTATTTAAGGTTTATTTCCAAAGAGTTTTGTCAAGTAAAACAGCAGGACGTGCTCAAATCTTATCATATGTTGCAGCATTTGGTTGTCTCCTTATGGCAATTCCACCCGTTCTTATCGGAGCAATTGCCAAAGCAACACGTAAGGCAGTAGTATTTTCCCATAAGATATCAATTTATTTATTCTTATAAATCGCTTCCTTTTCAGCATGGAATGAGACTGGCTATAATGGTCCATGGCCATTAACTGCAGAAGAGACAAGCATGATCCTTCCAATGGTATTGCAATATCTCACACCCGATTTCGTATCATTCTTCGGATTGGGTGCTGTATCAGCAGCTGTCATGTCCTCTGCCGATTCATCAGTATTATCAGCAGCATCAATGTTTGCTCGCAATGTATACAAACTTGTTTTTAGACCACATGCATCTGAGATGGAAATTATATGGGTTATGAGAGGTGGAATTATTGTTGTTGGTATTTTAGCTACCGTCATGGCACTCACAATTCCTTCGATTTATGGGTTATGGTATGTTTGAAGAAGAATTATTTGGAATCTATCTAAAAATATATAAATTCGCATTTTCAGGTCCATGTGCTCTGATCTTGTTTATGTCATCTTGTTTCCACAGGTAAGTGTGCTTCTTATCTTGTTATGCTGATGTTAAGGAGACTCGGATGTTGTTTTTTTTCTTTTGTTCTTGTCATTGATGTGCGTACAATGAATATTTTATGTACAAGTAAGAAATTTAGGTTATGAGACATCATAAAGCGCATTTATAGTTTCAAAGTCCTCACAGATTCATTTTTAAATGAGGAATTTTGAAATATGAGTAGAATGGCTTTTTGCTAGATATGACACATGATATAAAACAAGTATCCTGTGCAAAGTCAAATTTTTTGATGCAATAACACGCTAACCTAAAAAAGTCTTATTTTCCTCAAAAAGTTAGCAAAATTTTGCCGAAAATATTCGCAAATTGAATAATTTCAAAAATTTAAGGTTTTAAATCATAAATCTTGCCTCATTTTCAAATAGCCTCAAAAAGTTGCAAAAAATGCTTCAATCATCAATTCAACCTTAAAAGCCTCTTACAAACCCATTGATAGACATTATTGAACCTTTCAGTCTATTTTTCATGATAAATTGTCTATTCATCGAAAATAAAGTGTAGGAAATTGTCTCTCTGGGAATGTCAGCCTCTTTCCAACAAAATGAACATAAACACATCATTTTCTATTCAAGTTGACTAAGAATGAAAGCTTCGTCTAACTTGACAGCTTTAATTTCCATTTTATTCTTTAAGGAAGTTTAAAAAGAAAAGAATATGGATTTCAAAACGGATGGTCTTCATTATTATGATCATGTCTATTCACAATAAGAAAATGACAAGACAAAAAAACTTTTTCAATTATTCCTGTCAGATACCGACTAAGTCATTTAAAAATTTCTATTTTTATTTCTCATTTCCAGCTTCTTATGGTTGTTCATTTTAAACACCATTGTAATACTTACGGAAGCTTATCAGCGTACTTGATCGCATTTTTCGTCCGATTATCTGGTGGTGAGCCAATTCTTGGTCTACCTGCACTTATTCATTTTCCAGGATATGATGAAGAAACTCAAGAGCAACTGTTTCCATTCCGCACAATGGCAATGTTGATGAGCTTATTTACGTTAGCTGGAGTATCTTGGCTATCAAAGTGAGTTGATTGTGAAATATTAAAAAAGTTTGAAATTTCTACGCCTACTTGATGTGAAATTTAATAAAAATAACAATTTTAATTTCCCTAGGTGGTTATTCCTGACAGGAAGACTTCCTCCAGATTTTGACTACTTCAGATGTGTTGTAAATGTACCAGAAGATATTAGTCGAGTAGATGAGCCATCTGAAGTTGATGGGGAGCAGGTATGTAGATTTTTTTCGATTATCAACTTTTTTTTAACATTTAATCCTTTCAAAAAAGATGAGCGTGATGGCAGGCGCAATGAGTAAAATGTACGGTGCAGCAACAATGGTCGGTAAGGATGAACGCAATGGTCGAATAAATCCAGCACTAGAACCAGATGATGATTTACCAGCAATGGAAGCACAAAGACAAATGCAACAAATGGCAATGAGCAGTGCTGCCGCAGCCATAAGCAATGTTCAAGTCCCTGGTGGACATGGCACGACAGCATTTTAACATAGAAACTAAGTCCAACGGACTCATTTCTCAAACTGATTAAAAAAACAGAAGCAACTGATACATATCATTAAAAAAAGTAAACTTAAAAGTGGATATAGTATATTATTATTAAAATGAAGATGAAATATATACATAATGAAAAAAAAATGTTTAGTGATTATATATATATACATACATTATATTTATGCAAAGTAAATGATGAAAATGAAACAATTCATATCAAATCATACATATCAACTAATTTTAGGACGATTTTAATCAATTTAAGAAGACAAAAGAAAAATAAATTTAAATTAGTAGATGTTATTTTAATTTAAAACTATGGAACTATGGGGATATTAAATATGTTTTGTGGGGGGATTAAAAGTTGCATGGATATGGATTTTATTTAAATTTTGTGGGTTTTTTGTGGTTTGATGAGTTTTTCTGCTATTTTTAATGCAGAAATGAGGTTTAACTAGATTTTATCTACAAAGATAGTTGAGTTAAACTTAAAAGCATCAAATTGACTCTTATCTAAAATTTTCATGTAGTAAATTTTAGTAGGAAGACACTTTAAAAAAATTTATAAGTTTTGTGAGATTTTATGAAAATTTTTAATTTCAATTTAGGCTCATTGCCATTAAATCTCTCATCTGGTTCTTAATTTTTGGGTAAAAAAACCTGAATTTATGAAGTTATGAGGAACTCTGACTTGATTTTTATGTTTTTAATTTTCTAGCCTACTTTCAAGACGGGACTGTGAATTGAAATTTGTAAAAAGAGAGTTTTAAGGATAGATAGAGAAATTATTAAGGTAAAAAATGCTGAAAGTAGGCTAGAAATATTGAAACAAGTGTCTTAAGATGAGTTTACAAATTTTTCATGAAATTTATTTTTTACAAGGATTTTGAGGTTTCGAACTTAATTTTTGAGATTTACTTTTATGTGGGTGTTTGAAATTAATTTTATGCACCCTCAAGTTGTTTGCTCTATAAATAGCTTTTCAGCAGATATAGGACTATAAAATGTGCATTTAAAATTTAATAAAATCCACTTCATGTCAACATTATCCCTCACACACTAATGACTCTAATTGTATTTAATGCAAATTTTGTGGATTTTGTGAATCAATTTAATGTTGGTTCCTTGTAACTACATATTTGGCAAATTTAGGTCTTATACTTGTCATGATCTAGAGTCATACACAAAATTCAATCGAAAAATTCAGAGAATCCACAAAATAATTAATTTACTTAATAATCTAAAAGAAATCAAAGGTACATGAAAGTATTGACAAGATGAAGCAAAGATTAAACAGATTTAAAATTTAGACAAAAAAATGTTTGCGTTTTATAGAAGATTTTAAATTAGAGAAGCATAATCAAGAGAGAAGAATGAATATAAATATTGAAAAAAAGTAATAATGAAGAGTAATCGACAGATGAACCTGCCGTTAAATCTAGCATAAAAAAATATTGATTTGTTGTTGGCTAATTGTAATTCTATCGACTGTTCAAATTATAAAGTAACAAAATATACAGAAAAAAAATTTTTTTTTGTTCATTCATCTCTGATTTTATAACCGGAAGGAATTAAGTTACAACCTTTTTGAACTTTTGTTCCATTTTCTGAATGAAAATAAAGGTTTATTCTACATTTTACAAATATGATTCCACCCACAGACCTACAGCAATATGATACGAATTTTATTCTTAAATAAACAGAAATCCAAAGCAAATGTTTCGTTTTTATTAAACTTTAATGATGTGATGCAGCAGGGATGGGTTTGAAGTTGATTGCAGGAATTTTACTACTTGGTATTTGAGCTTTTTTGAGCTTTTATCCAGAATTTAAGGATTGAAATTTCAATGGAAATAAACAATCTATTGGGTACAAAAATTTTTAAGTTTTAGAATTTTTAGAATTTCAAAAAGGCCATGAAGGCATGTTTTTCAAAAAAAATGAACATTTTAGAGTAAAAAAAGATCATGAAACCTACCTTTTAGAAACTTTAGGCAATGATAACTAAACTTTCAAAAATTTGGTGTTATGCAAAATAATTTTAGATGAAAAATTTTTTTCGTGAGTCAAAAAAGTTTGGACATCACTTTTTTAGGTTATAAAACGCAACCTGTACGAAATTAAACAAAGCAAAATGTCTTTAATATTTTTTCTGATTGAACCAACCTTAGCCTCAACCAAAAGTAACTCCCAATATTCCCAACACTCAATCCCCCTCTGCTGCAAGATGAATAATAAAATAAATACAGATCAGAACTAAGAAAATGTATATTTTTAATTCAAAAGTTTTCATTGTTGCATGTTTAATTGAAATCTTTAAAGCAAAAAAGAATTAATTTTTATTAAAATACCAAGAAAATGTGACACGAGAGTGCAATTGAAACGGTGCTAATCACTTTGTAGAGATGTGAAGAATATTAGAGAGAGAAAAATGAAACATAAATGGGAAAAGTAATATGAAAATAATGTAAACGTTTAAATTAATTTAAATGCATTTAAAAATTAATGTAAAAATAATTTAAAGATTTAAAATTCAGGTAATCAGAAAAGAAATCATTCATTTGTATTTTCAGACCCCCTACTTCTAATTATAAAACCTTAAAAAAATGTTTAATTCTCAATTCAGACCTTCTCCGTTTCCCCTATATAATGAACGTCACAAGTAAAAGATCTAAAATATATTTTTTTTTTTTTTTACTAAAATTATGAGGATTAGAATTAATCTTTTTGATTCTCATAGAATACCGAAAATTCCTAAATTGTGCTTCAATAAATTTTCTCAATTCTATTTTGTGGCTATTTTCAAGCCCACATTAAGTTCATCCTTGCCAGAATCATCAATGAAAGCTTTCCTGACATTTGCAAAATGTTTTTCAATATTAAATGCTATTTTTGAATTAACAAATTTTCAACCCACACATAAAACTCAAAAGGTCACCAAAAAATCCAAAAAAAAACTTTTTATTTTACGTCAATTTCAATGCTTTCAGCATCCAAAAATCTAATAAACATTTTCCCATTAAAGTTTCATTTAATTCTTCAACAGCATGCAAGTGATTGTTATCATATTTAATTTAAAGAAGATACCTCTTAATATGAATTATGAATATTACAAAAACAGATGGATATGCTATTTACATAACGGAAAAGAGAAGAGATTATAATATAAATTTCAAGAAAAATTTAGTTAAATGTTGATGCCTATTTATGAAGTGTAAAGTAAAGAAGAGGAAGGATGTTTATTTATTGCATTAAAGCAGGAATTATTTAGGCTGAAGATAATTATTTTATTTACTTTAATTACCACGTACAATTTATTGATTCTTTGACCAATCAGTTACTTTATTTTTTAAGAGATGTATTAATAGACATAATAATCGTTTCAATGCAGTGGATTAAAAAAATTTATCGGAAAAAATAGAATTTTAATAAAATAAAAATTATATAAAAAATGAAAGTTATAAAAAAAGCTTTGAATAGAACTGATTTTTAGACAAATATTAGAAACAAAGTAAAGTTATAAATATATCCACGTAAAAGTCAAATTAAATGATGTAGAGTTTGGGGATGTGGTTGGAGTTTTGGAAATATAAATTGAAGGATTGAAAAATATTTTAGAGTTTTCAAATTCAATCTTAATATTTAAATTTTTTTCTTTTTGAATAAAGTTCAATTGAATTTGATTTTTTTTTAATTTTTATTCAATTTTAAAACTTTTAAATTTATCAAATTTGAAATTTCCAAAAGTTTAAAATTTAAAAATTAAAGTAAAAGAAAAATTAAAATTTAAATTTGAATGTTTAAATCTAATTTTTTTTTTTCAAAAAATACCTAAATCAAGATTTTAAAAATTTAAATTTTAATTTCATAAAAATTTAAATTTTAATTTCATAAAATTTTTATTTTTAAAAATTCAAATTTAAATTTTAAATCTTTTATATTTTAATTTTGAAATTTTAAAAATTTTAGGTAATTTCTAAAAATTAAAAAAATTTGAAATTTAAATTTTTAAAATATTCAAAAATCTTTGATTGTTAAATTCAATTATAGTCACTACCAATTCAACTTTTATCATCTCAATCCTTCTAAAAAAATCATCAAATTTCATCCCAGAAATCCATCACATTCCCCAGAAAATACATTAGTTACTGTGTTATCAAAAAAATGAATACATATCAATAACATTTTAGAATTACTATCATCGATAAAAACTAAGCAAATCAAATACACAAAAAGACGCATCCACTACTTTATGATGATGGTAAATGACGTAAAAAAAGTAATAAAATAAAATAAAATTAAAATAAAAAATATTTTAAAAAAGAAGAAGTGAGAGATCGATACATATCATTTATTGTTAGAATCTAGACGTAATCTAATCACACACACAAAAAAATGAAATAGAAGTAAAAAAAATTAAAGAAACGAAATGATATTATTAAATAATATAAATTTTAAATATATATATATACATACATATCAAATTCAAAAAAGAAGAAAAAAATGAAATTTAAGATGGAAAAAAAGTTGCATTAAATGTGTAAAATTTTGAATTTAAAAAAATGAGATAAAAAATGATATAAGAAGCTCTAGATGTCACAAAAAGAACGTATTTTAACCCCACAGATGAAGAAATACATATCATGAAAGAAATTTATGGTGTCCTTCCAAATAAAAAAAATTAATAAACTTAATAACGATATTGAAGTTAAAAAAAGAATCTGACGAAAGATTGGAAGAAAAAAAAATATTTATTAATCTAATGTTGCGTTTCATTGAAAAAATGTTATTATGTAGTCGTTCCTATCATTGTTATTACTTCCTGTCCTGCTCTATTTTGCTCAGTAATATGTGAATTCAAAGTTTAATAAACTCTAAGAGACAAGAAGCTAGTACGGTACTACCGATACCGTTACAGAAAGCGAGCTCTTTGTGTTAAAATTTTCAAAAGTTTTTTGCTGATTTTTGGAATGCATGAGTCGAAGTATTGGGTTGATATTTGCTGAACTGATTCTCGCAATTTTCAACTAAGAGGTTGACACATTCATCCAGAACAAAATGATTTTTCATCCGATTTTATCTCATTTCTTCTGGAACAATAAAAAATTTCAACCCCTAGAAATCGTGTCAACCCCTAAATTAGAATTTTAAGAATTATATATACTATAATAACAAAAGTTACAATCAAGTTTCTTACTCGCATCCTATGTAACTTAAATCATCCATATGTGTTTCATTGATATTCTTTAGTAACATGAATAGGAAGAGTCAAATATGGAAATATAGAATTTGAAAGCTGCACAATTTTTCAAATTTACTCATCCAAAAAATTATCAAAATTACCTAGGGTACAATTATCTTGTCTATGAAATAATTAGATAATATTCAACTAATTTTTCAAATTTATCTGATATCTAAAACATTTGAGTCAACAAAACTTCTAATTTCAAGTGCAAAAACAACTCATCAGAATCTAATTCATCTTTAGGCAAAAACAAAACTTTTTTTTTGTTCCATAATGTCATCAGCAACATATGTCAAATAAGAATAAGAACTTCAACATGCAAACTTCAATGTTGACTAACCTCCAAGCATTTTGACCTTTTACGGAGCTGACAGCAGAATGATTATGATGTTGATACAAGATTTCTGTCGCATAGAATTGTTACAAGAAGAATTTGTGTAGGTAATCAGATTTGCGAGGGATTAAATCATGATTTTTTTAGGAATAGGAAGATTAGGCATGCATGTGAGAATTGTTAATGAAATCGTCTAGAATCTTAGTTCTGATTGTGGAATCTCAAATTTTATTCAATAAACTTTTTGGTGACTGAGCAAAATGTTCGAACGTTTCCTTAAAAATTTTTTGACATCCTAATCTTAAGTTTCTGATGTTACTTAAAAGATGGAACACGAGGACTTATTGAAGTTCCAATAGATTCATCAAACTCTCAAGAAACCTAATTTATTATCAAAAACATAACGTTAAGTTAAATCAATCTTGTACCATATTACTGAGCCTTCTAAAAATAAATTTCTTCCTACAAATTCCAAGCCTTCAATTTCCCTCAATTCTCATTTCTCCCATGTAATCAAGAGAAATTTATTCACATCCTTCATTCCCTCCCATCCTCCTCATTCATACGAGAAGCAAAAATACATATCAAATATCACTTGTTGTTCACATTCTCAAAATACACACATTCCACATTCTCTAAGAAAAAACGGAAGAGATATCGTCAAAATAAGAAGAAGAAGTAAAATTTATCAAAGTAAATAAATATTAAAACAATGTTGAGAAATGGAGAAATGGAAGTAAAATATGAGAGAATGAAAATAAAATGTATTATTATACAAACAAAAAGAATTTATTTAGCATTTGTTGAATTTTAATTAAATTATGTCTTTTTCAGTTTTTTTTACACCGTAAAATAAGTCTTTTTCAGCATAGGACGCAATTATAGGTTATGGAAGTCAATAATAAATTAAAGAGTATTTTAACCTTGAGAATTGAAGACGAGGTTTTATCATAAAAGTGTTGACCAACCTATGTGCTGTGGCACTCTAGTGTGATTTGAAAATATTTAAAAAAACTCGTCGAACGATATGCTATGTGAGATACTTATCACAATTAAATACTGCAACGACCCACAAAAACGGTTGACCATCACTGTAATATGCAATTTTATTTAATTGTCACCAATGTATTCATAGAATCTTGAATGACTAAGAATATTTTCTGATGATTTCAGTTTGCGTAATTAATCTGGTGATGCTGCTTAAACTTATAACTTAAGTTAAATAAAAAATTTTTATAACAATTTTAGAGAACTAACATCATGAAATCCCATAATGCACAAGACATAAATTTCTGCACGTTATATTATTTTCTTATTCATTTACTATAGAGAAAATGTATACTGATCGGGATTATGTATAACAAATATAACACATAATAAATTTGCATAAAATTAGTCATCACTTAATTGTGTATAAATTCATTCGTAAAATTTATTTTTCTTCAGTTTTTAAAAGGAAAAGGATCGAAAAAGATTAAATTTAACCAAAAAATGGCTAAATCTACAGACGTTAAACTAAGTGATCGAGAAATAGTTGGTGCATATTCTGTAGATGAGAATGGAAATTACAAAAATAATCTATCATGTTTAAAATATTTAAATGTTCTGGATTTGAAAATGAACCCCATTGATTTAAATAAAATAAAATATGAAGATGGAAGTCAAAAATACGATATTATGGACAGAATTAAAAACATGACTAAATACATCAAGGAAAATCCCCAAAACTTTATCAAAAATAAAAGAGTTGATGCCGATTTTGTTTGCTTTCGTGGAGGTTTGTCAAATATTATGTCATCGCCATATATAAATAATGACTGGATAATTAAAGCCGTGATGTTAAAGGAAACAATTTATTTCATTCTTGAATTAAAATATCCTGAAAACAAAGATACGACTTATCAATCATATGGATTTAAATTCGAGAGTTTTGTCTTAGCAGATCATCCAAATTCCAACCCAAAAGGATTTTCCAATTCTGCTATCAAGAAGGATGAATTTTGTGTTCTGATGACTAGAAAACTTGATGATGATTTGAAAGTCTTATTTGGTGCTGAAATAGACGGAGTTAAAAGCACTAATGTTATTGAGTCACTTGATGATTTGCGAACCTCTGAATTGATTGAAACAAAATTACGAATCGATGACGGCAAAAAAAATTATTTGGATAGAAATCGAACCATAGAATGGTGGTGTCAATCATACATTGCTTCCGTTAATGAAATTCATGTTGGATATCATAATGCAGGAATTATTAAAAGTCATAAAACAATTGAAACAAAGAAACTTTCACCATTAAAGAAGAAGAGTCCCAACGATGCAAATGATCACAATGAATGGAAGAGGAGTGAATGCATTAAAAGATTAAAATCGATTTTAACCGACATCAAATCTCAAATGAACGGCATTGATGTTTCAAACATTGGATTTTCATTCGAATTGAAATCGTATAATGAGGGAAAGTTTAAGGAAATCAAAGAAATTGAAAATTTTCTTCCACAAGAATATGTTACTTTTATTGAAAGTCTATAAAAACTTTTTTATTCCATTTCAAATTAGGGTAAAAAATCTAAAATTTCGGATGATTTTGAAAAAATCAACACATGAAAAATGTATTTGAAGAATTCTTTAAAACCGTTGATTCCACAAATTCCAAACTAGATCACATTTGTTCTATGACATAGCAAGTTTCATTTTCAATCCTCATATTAAGTCTTCACTTCCAGCAAGTTACTCAAAAGTCTCTTCAAAGTTTAAATTTAAAAATTCGGATGAAAATTTAATTTTTCGGATGAAAAAATTTAAAAATTCGGATGATTTTTTAACAGCAATCTTTGGAAAATTTCGATTGTTATTTTTGTAAACAATAATTTTTTGGGAATTAAATTAATTATTTTCAGCACTTTATGGCCAAATTAGGCATCATGTATGAATAATTTTGACTTCTTTTAATTCATGCATTATTATACATCAAAGAAATCACCATTTAGGACACATTTGGTCATGCTTGATGTTTTGACATTTTTTGCCGTAATTTTTGATCATGTACATGACTGTAAATAGTCATTCTGATTTTTTGAGATGTCTTTTTTTCAGTATATACTGACTTATAAACTTTATGTCATTGAATAATAACTCAATCAAATAAACAATAAGAAATTAAGGGCTGGAAAGTCATCTTTGTTCCTGGTGGTTTATGCTTCTCAGAAATTCTCACTTGATTTGAAAATGTACACCTACATGCTTAATTCTGCTACAATCCATGATTTTAGAGGTTATAGAGAACAAACGGTAATATCAAGCCAAGAAGACTGAAACCGTATTTAATTCTGGGTCTGGACGTGTAAATCCTCTTCTTGATGCTCTGAAAAAGTTTTAAATGGTATTCACGGGATGTAATTAAGCATCCATTATTTAATTGTTCCTCAAAAGTTGAAGTTTAAAGCATAAGCATTGTATTTCCATCCAAAAAAATTATTTTTATTTGCTTTGTTTACAAATAAAATATGAAATTTATCAATGACAATTACGATTAAAGACCATCCGAAAAATTAAATTTTCTGAAATTTTCATCCGAAAAATTAAATTCAAATTTGAGGTTTAGTAAAATGAGAATTTCTCACTTATTCCTGAATGAATTTAGACCAAATAAAAAGAAAAAGTAAGAATGCATGTGTTGCCATCAAATAAGACATCTTTTGAATATCAGACATTTCTAAAAGTGTAATTTTTTTGTATTTGAAAATTTGTTGAAATTTGTATGGAGAGGAGTAATTAACAATTTTTGAAGCGTTCTTTGACTGGAATGGCCAAAAATTGAAAAATATTAATTCACAATAGAAAGCTTCATACTTCTGCATCATTACTTTTTTCTCTAACAGAAGCAGATTGACAAAAAATGTTATTTTTAATTTTTTCAACTTCATCCGAAAAATTAAATCATCCGAAATTTTAGATTTTTTACCCTAATTAATTAATATTAAAGAATTATTCAGAATATTTTTTTTTAAAACCCCATCTGATACAAAAATAATGTCTAGTTCTGATTTAGCTTGTATAGCATACATTGTAAAAGAAATAACGCAATAAAATTGACTTTTAAAGATAAACAAATATTACTCATAAAAATAATTCAAATTTCAGAGCGATAATTTCATTTGAATCTGTATGTGCTGTGGCACAAAAATAAATAATTTGCTAGTAGTTAGTCATACTGAGCATTGCATTTGAATTGTTATAGCAAGCTTTGCGATATTTCAGTTGATCCTTAGATTTGAAAAGAGTCGGACCAAAAATGGCAACAAATGTCAATTTTAGTAATCCTGAAATAATTGGTGCATACTCGTTGGATGAAGACAGAAAATATAGGAATGACATGAGTGGCTTAAAGTACCTAAAAGTTCCAGATTTATCAAAAACTTCCATAAATTTAAATGACGGTGATTACAAGGACAAAGATGATCACTATGACATTTTGGAAAGAATCAAGCAGATGACAAGCTACATCATTGACAATCCTGAAAAATTTGTGAAAAATAAAAGAATTGATGCTGATTTTGTTTGTTTTCGTGGAGCATTAAAAAATTTAATGCTAACTCCATACATTAAGTATATCAATTGGATAATTAAGGCTGTCAAGTTTAAAGGCACAATTTATTTCATAACTGAAACAAATTACAATTATGCAACTGATACCAAAAATGTCAATGACAAATCTTATCAATTTGGATTTAAATTTGAAAGTTATGTCCTTGCATCTGAACCTGACAAAGATCCAAAAGGAAAATCTGAAATTGTGAATGAAAATGAAGAGTTTTGCATATTGATGTCAAGAAAAATTGGCAGTTCCATCAAAATTATTTTTGGAATTGAAAGCGATGGAGTTGATGGCAAGAAAGTCAATTCACTGGAAGATTTAAAGAATTCCAAGCTTGCAGAAGTTAAATTACAATTTGATACAGGAAAACCAACACCTGATACAACAAAAAGAAGTTGGTGGTGTCAATCGTACATTGCTGCTATTGATCAAGTTCATGTTGGCTTTCGTGACTCAAATGGATGTGTCAAAAGTATTAAAAGTTTTGATATAAATGATCTGGAAAAAGTTGTTGATGTGAATCAATGTTTGAAGTTCCTAGAGAAATTTTTAAATGGAATTAAAGAAAGATTGAAGAATGTTGATGATCCAACGAAAGTTTACTGCTTTAAATGGGATGCTAAGAAGAAGAAAATTGATTCTTATTTAGATAAAAGTGGATTGGAATTTCTTCCTGAAAATTTTGTCAAATTTATGAAAAACTTAGGTTAAATATTAATGCCATTAAAATAAATTTTAACAGAATCAAGTTCATAAATTTTTAATCTCAAAACTAGAAATAGTATGAATAAAAATGTGTGCAATAATAATAAAAGAATCATAGCTTTGACAATCCCAATTTTTTTCGATAAATGTTTGCTAATTTTATTACATCATTGATATTTTGTAAAAGCAATAAAGCCTTTTGGTTGTAAAAATTCGAAATAAATTATTTACAGTCTTTTAATTACAACATTTAAAACATTTAATGAGATGATAATGAGATAATGATAGGCATCTGCAGATAAATATCTGTCAGTTTGCAAAGGTTTAAAATAAGAATTGAATTTTTAAAATAAGTTCGAATGATTTTCGACTGATTGTTTTATTATAGACCGTTCACTAAGTTCGATCAAGAGGGTTATTTTTAATTTTTAATGTAATAAGGAATAATGTAATGGTGAGGGAGGGAAGGTGGGAGCGAGATACCTAGTGAACGTCCCTTTAAAACAGTGATGTCCAAATGTTTTTGTATCACAACACACTTTACAGTCAAAAATTTTTCGCAGAGCACTAAATTTTTAAAAGATTAGTTTTCATGACCACTTTTTTAAGCTTAAACTTTCATTTTTCAAATGGTCCATTTTTTTGATAATTTTAAAATTCTGTTGCGGCTGGCAATTTTTTGTGGAACACTTGAGTGTCGCGGAGCATAGTTTGGACACCACTGCTTTAAAACAAATAAAGATTTAAATGCAAGAAAGAAATCACGAGTAGTTCCCAAATATATTTATGCTTGACGTCATCAAAAAAAAAAAAAATTTTTTTTGTTCTCTCATTGCAGAACATTCTATTGACATGTGTTAGTGAGTTTAGTATCTTTAAAGCATAATAAAAACTTTAATTGTGCATGAGTTAGTCTTTATTTAGATTTCAATCCAACAAGTCAAGATTTTTTTTTAAAAATTTCATTTATTTATGTCTATAAATAAACAATTTGCATGTTTTGAATATCAAATTTTGTAATGTTGACCAGTTTATGAGATTTCGCTCGAACATATTATGGCAAAAAATATGAGTCATAGAAAAAACAAAAACAAATCAAAGAAATCAACAATTGATCAAGATGAAGTTAAATTGACAGATTCAGTGATCATTGGTGCATACTCAACAGATCCAAATGGAATATTCAAAAATGATTTAAGTGCATTGAAATATTTGAAACGAGAATTCACAGAAACTCCTCAAAATGTTCATTTTGATTTAAAAGAAATATTCAGTAAGATGGAACCGATAAACAAAAGATCCTTTTACTATTTAGAAAGACTCAACATTCTAACTCAATTCATTCAAGAAAATCCTGGAAAAATGATCAAAGATGGAAAAGTTGATGCCGATTTTGTGTGCTTCCGTGGTGTCTTAATATGGCTTTTGAAATGTCCTTACAATTACTCAGGATTTACCTTAGAAGCTGTCAAATTAAAAGAAACAATTTATTTGGCTCTGAAAACTGATAAACAACAACCTCCAGATCATTTGACAATCTTTGAAACGTGTTTATTGACCTCGAATCCAAAGAATGAATCTGCAGCTACTACAAAAGATGAATTTAATGTTGTCTTTTCGAGAAATTTAGATGAAATTAAAATTCTTTTTGCTGCTGAATGTGATGCAGTCATAAGTGAAGATGTCATAGAAAATCTAGAAGACTTAGAATTATCAAAATTAATTGAAATTAAATCAAGAATAGATAAGGAAATTCATGATACAAAAACATACCACGATTACTTAAAACTACACTATTGGTGTCAATCATACATAGCATCGATTGACACAATTTATCTTGGAAAACGCGACGATCAGGCCATTGTTAGAAAACTTGAGACATTGAATATAACATCCTTGGAATATCCTGAATATTCTTGTAAATTCTGGGATAAAAATGTCTGTTTGACACGTTTAAGAGAATTTTTGCAGTATATCAAAGCAGATATGGAAGACGTTGATGATCCGCATACAGTTTTCCGTTATGAATGGAAAGAATGTGAAATGACAGCAATATGGAAAAGAAAAAAAGATCAATTTCCTGTTACGCCAACTAAAGATTATATTGAAGAATTTCTTCCTCAAAATTATATTTCATTTATTAACAATTTGAAAAATTAAGCGAAACTTAATTAAGAGTAGTGATGACCAACCAGTGTACTGCGGCATAATAGTATTCCGAAATAGATCTCAGGTGGGTTGCGAAATTTTTTGAAACCCGAAAAATGCCGCAAAAAATTAAATTTTTTGAAAATTTGGTTAAAAGTGTACTGGGACTCCAAAAAGGTTGGTCACCACTGTTTTGGGGTCGTTGGTAAAATTCGTAACGTCTAAAATTACCATTTTTTGAACCCCCCCCCTTCTTGCTTTAACACAATTTGTATGGGATTTTACAAAAATTATATGGAGCGTAACATAATCTTAGACCCCTTCCCCTCCCCAAATATTACGAATTTTACAAACGACCCCTTTAGAGAATTAAAAAAAATACACTTCATGGGCCTCGATTTGACTCAGTGATGACAAAAAAGGAGTCATTAATTTATGATGTACATTAAAAAAATTAGATTTTTGAGAAAATCCCTCCTTCACCTCCTCTCTAAAAAAAATAAAAATTTTCCATTGAACTATCACACAGCCTCAGACCCGCCTCCCCTCTAAAAAAAGAACGTAATAAATTAATGACTCTATTCATAATTAAGGGGGATTTTTTAAGAGATAAGCTTTATTTCACGGAATTTCACAATCTTATTGTTAATTGACTTTTTAGTTGCATGACATAATGTTTTTAATAAGAATCAGGGAAGATGACACTTGACGTCATCTATATGCCATTAAAACTAAATTTATTTCATGTTATAAAGAATAAAAATTTTAATTATAATTTTATTTTAAACTACCAAGCCAAATTTTTTTGACAATTCTCAATTAGAAATTTATGAATTGATCCTTACAGTAGCGTAGTCAGGAGGAAAATTTCAAAACCGCAGCGAGGGTACAGCTCAAAATTAAGACATAGCCTCCTGGCTACGCTGCTGATTCCTTAATTTATCAAATTTGAAACAATTTATAATTATTAATTTTATTTATCTTTACGATAGCTTTTTGAGTGTCAAATAAAGAATTTAGTTGTTTTAAGCAGTATTAAATTTTAGTCTTCACTCAAATTTTGACATGAAAATATACAGTTCATATTAAGCAGTAATTTATTTACACAAAAAAGAAAATTCAAATTTCAGGATAATCAAAAATGTATCGACGAAAATATAAGAACAAATCATTGATTTTACGACTTGATCAACAAGAAATTGAGTTGACAGATTCAGTGATCGTTGGTGCATATTCAGTAGATTCGAATAGAGAATTTCAAAATGATTTCAGTGCTTTGAAATATTTAAAGAAAGAAAACAGAGAAACTGTACAAAATTTTAATATTGATTTGAAAGAAATTATGGAATCTACAGGAAAAAGATCAGAAAATTCCACTGAAAGACTTAACAATTTAACACAATTCATCCAAGAAAATCCTGAAAATATAATCAAAAATGGAAAAGTTGATGCTGACTTTGTGTGCTGCCATAATGCCTTGTCATGGATTTTAAAATCTCCTTACGATATTCAGGGATTTATTTTAGAGGCTGTTAAGTTAAAAGAAACAATTTATTTAACTGTGAAACCTATGAAAGAAGATTTAACAGATCATTCAAAAACTTTCAAAAATTATTTACTATCTTCAAATCCAAAGGATGAGTCTGCATTAATCCAAAATGATGAGTTCAACGTTGTTATGTCTAGAAAAATTAATGAAATTAAAATTTTATTTTCTGTTGAGTGTGATGGAGTAATTTATGAAAATAAAATTGAATGTTTAGACGACTTGAAACTATCAAAAATCATTGAAATTAAATCAATGCAGGATAGTTCCATCGATTCTACAGAAGCAGTTCAAGATCATACGCAACTAAATTTTTGGTGTCAATCATTCATAGCGTCGACCAACTCAATTTATTTTGAAATATTTGACGATCGAGGCATTGCTAAACGCATTGAGATAAAGGATCTCAAGTCTTTAGAAGATCCAATTCATACATTCAAGCTTTGGGATCAAAATGTCTGTTTGACACGATTAAGAGAATTTTTGCGTCATATAATTGTTGATATGCATGGAGTTGATGATCCATGCACTGTTTTTCGTTATGAATGGAATGAGGGGTCTCAAAATCATTTTCCTATTCAACCAAGTAGACAATATGATGTAAATTTTTTATCTCGAAAGTATATTTCATTTTTTAATAATTTTAAGCAGACAATTTCGTTGACAAAGTTCACAAATTTAGATTTAGTAACTAGTTCAAGTGTTTAATTTTAAATTTCAAAATTCAAATTTTAATAATTGAATTCCGTGTTGATTAATTTAGGGTCGTTCACAAATGACGTCTAAGGGGGAAGAGTAGTTGAACAGGTTGATTTTTATCGTTCTTTTTTGAAAAATGATCGTTAATTTCGGACGTCATTTGTGAACGGCCCTATAGTGTCGACCATTTTGGTCCGTAATATGTACAATGATTAAAATTATTTCATTTCTGATATACAAATTCATTTTTATGTAGACTGATCAAGAATATAATTTTCAAATCTTGGTTCTGAATAAAGTAAGGCCAAGGCGTACACACTTTGGAAATTTCCTGTATTTCCGGAAATTTCCTGAGATTACCCGAGTGTGTTCGCCTTTAGTAAGGCTCTTGTTCCGATCTATTGTGGATACAACGTGATACTTTCAGGTCCGTTCTGTCAATATTCCAATACGATGGTAATCTTGCAGCTCTTGTTGTGATTTATCCAATTATGTTTCAATTTTCTGACCCGTTTCTCAATCCAACGTTTGTCAGAGGCTAAATTATGACTTGATCTCGTACATTTAGAAGTTGAAGTATCTAAACTTCCGAAAAAGGACAAATTTTGAAATGACTGGATTCGAACCGACAACTTTTAAAACCATACCAAATTTAAGCCAAGCGTCTTACCTCTACGAAGGTACTTAACTGCAAAATTGTTGCTATTATAATAAATTATTACATTTCACAATATTGTATTGGGTTGGTGACTTAATTATTGGACATTTTTGCAGCACATTTTAAAAAATTAATATCTCCACAACGATTAAAGATATTTAAAAGAAGTAAACGGCATTTTATTCGTTAATATAGGAGTAAGTTTTCTGACTATTTTGAATTTTCCAACTATCAAAGGAAAACTCTGTGGAAAATTTGAAAGTCAATGAAAATGTAAAAAAAAGAATGCGATTTCATTAAAACTTTGTTTTCTTTACTTTATTAAACCAAGTAAAGCTGTTTCTTTACCTTAATACTTAGATTGTGTATTGTACTTAATGAAAACATAACTCTTTAAATTTTTCATTGCTTACTTTTCATGTGACATCATTTTGAGTTTTCCTTGCAAGATTTTTTGAAAAAATGGAAAATCTCAAATTTCTCTAAAAATATGTAGCTAATTGAAAAATTGATTATGCAGTTATATGTAACATTATTAGCAACAAATAATGGCATATAAAAAGTTCCGTAATTTAAACTTTTCCCTGGGGTCTGTACGGGAGTTATGGAAAAAGTTCCATATTTCTGAAATTTTTTTATGCTAGTTTCTAATGATAATTATTCTCTAAACAACTGTATAATTAGTTTTTCAAAAAGTTTCACGTTTTTAGAGAAATTTAAGATTTTCCATTTTTTTAAAAAATCCTTGCAAGAAAAACTCAAAATGATGTCACATGAAAAGTAAGCAAAGAAAAATTTAAAGAGTTATGTTTTCATTAAGTACAATACACAATCTAAGTATTAAGGTAAAGAAACAGCTTTACTTGGTTTAATAAAGTAAAGAAAACAAAGTTTTAATGAAATCGCATTCTTTTTTTTACATTTTCAATGACTTTCAAATTTTCCACAGAGTTTTCCTTTGATAGTTGGAAAATTCAAAATAGTCAGAAAACTTACTCCTATATTACCGATTAAAATGCCGTTTACTTCTTTTAAATATCTTTAATCGTTGCAGAGATATTAATTTTTTAAAATGTGCTGCAAAAATGTCCAATAATTAAGTCACCAACCCAATATTTTACAATAAAGCCTTTTATTTTTTTAGAAAAATTCGTTAGTCAATACTATAAAATTATAAAATCATAAATGTAATGTAATCATAATGTTCAATAAATTTTTAATTTTGACTTGATCTGTTAGGGGATTTTTTTTTTCTTCTTTGATTTCCGATTTGAAAATTAATTATTTTGACACATATTTATGAATAGAAAATTTTCCAAGAAAATTTGATTTGTGATTTCTAATCAAATATTTTTTTTTATTGAACTATAGAAAACTTTTTTAAAAATATAGTTTTGTGAAAAATTACCGAGATTCATTCCAAGTTTAGTTTTTAAACAAACCAGACGTGTCTAATTATTAAAATACTTAATTCGTGCTAATTTAAAGGATCATTTATAAAGCAAACTAAATTATAAGTGATTATACGATGAATTTGCTGAAGAGAAACTCCGAAGAATCGGCCGAAGGACCAAGAAAAATAATAAAAGTTGAAGAAGAACCAACAATCATTGGAGCATTTTCGGTCGATGTAGATGGAAATTTTAAAAATGATATGAGAGCTCTAAAATATTTGAAAATTCCAAAAACTATAAATTTCAACTTGAAGGAAGTATACGACAATATTAAGGATTCAATCAAAGAGAATCCTCACAATTATCTAGCAAGAATCAAGAATGTTACCCAATTTATAATGGAAAATCCAAAAATTGCATTAAAAGGAAATCGCGTTTATGCCGATTTTGTTTGCTTCCGTGGGGTTTTAAGAAATATTTTAGCCTCATTTTATGATCTTAAGAAATTTGATGTTTATGCGGTAAAGTTCGATGGAACAATTTATATGGCTATAGTAATGAATCCAATCAAAAGAAATAAAAAAGATTTAGAATTTATAGAATATGGTGCTATATTTGAAAGATTCATATTGTCATCCAATCCTAATTGTTATCCTCCGAAAGACAAAACTCCTGATAGAAGTCAATTTTGCGTCGTAATGTCGAGAGCATTTGGTGATTTCAACATTATCTTCGGAGCAGAATGTGATGGAATAAACAGCAATGAAATAATCCAACATTCTAAACAATTAAATATTTCTCAATTGGTTGAAGTAAAGCAACGCTTTAATAATCCTTTGTCTTTTTCCACAAAGCTTGATTGGTGGTGTCAGTCATATACTGCTGCTATCGGCAAAATTCATCTTGGAAAGCGGGATCCTAATGGTGTAATTACCTCCATGGAAGAAATTGATGTTGAATCTTTGGCGAATAAAGAGTTGAACAAATTTTGGGATAAAAATGTTTGTTTGAAACGATTGAATGAATTTTTAAAGAAAATAAAAGATGATATGAAGGATATTGATGATCCAAGAAAAGTGTTTAGATTTGGATGGAAAGGAACTTGTAACGATTTCTCAGTTGAATTTACACCAATTGAACTTCCATCAGGACAAACATTTCTACAAGAAGACTACATTGAATTCATCAATGGCCAAGATAAGGAGCCAATGGATCGGTGTTAGGTCATGGCTTCGACAGAATTTTTGCAAAAATTCTGCAGAATTTTTCCGTTGCAGAATTTCTGCAGAACTTTTTCAGAAGAAGATTTTTTTTTTTAAAGAATTTCTACAGAATTTTTTTAACTCAATATTTCAACCATTTAGTTTCTTATAACTTTATATTTTTCTTAAACCATTTTTAAGTTTTTGTAAGTTAGTTTAATTGTAAGTTTTAAACAGGGACTAAAATGAATGGAAAACATCAAAGATGAAAAAAATCATTGCTTTTTAAGAGCAAAAACATTGCAATGTTTTCCATTTCAATTCCATCTCTACGTAAAATTTCATTTACGTAAACTCCATTTTTACGTAGACTTTCATCACGTAAACAAAAAAGTTTTGTTTACATTTGTTTTTTATGTGAAATTGAAGTAAATATTCAATGAATATTGCTTTAATTAAGTCTTAAACCACATTAAGGCTAAATTTAGCACTTAAAACAAAACTTTTTTGTTTACGTGATGAAAGTCTACGTAAAAATGGAGTTTACGTAAATGAAATTTTACGTAGAGATGGAATTGAAATGGAAAACATTGCAATGTTTTTCCTCTTAAAAAGCAATGATTTTTTTCATTTTTGATGTTTTCCATTCATTTTAGTCCCTGGTTTTAAACAGTTTTAAATTTCAAAGTAATACAGGATTACAGAGTAATCCTTTTTTAATTTACATACCTATATGAAAAAAAAATAAATAAAATTATTCTCCTTGTAATGTTCAATTTGAAATAAAAAAAAGGCCATTTCACAAATAAACTTTTACCAATTCATTTATCGATATTGCAGTTTTAAATGCATTTTCAACTTTGTTCATGAGTGAGCTTTATATAAGCACACATACATACTAAGAATGTGTATCAAGACCAAAATTTCTTACAGAGGATCTTCGTTCTGAATTGAATTGATTTGGACCAAGGGCATAACCCGTTCGCGAACAAAAAGCAAACTAACCCCTACCCTTATACAAAAAATTAAAAATCCACTCCTCTTCCAATTCTAAAAATTGCTATCTAGCAAGGCTCGAAATGTTGCCATGGGGTCCATGCTCTCTCATTGACAGTTTTTTTTCTATCTTATTGTTCTTTTTTGAAAAATGACCTTTAATTTCATTTGTGAACGGATTCTTATTTAAAAAAAATTTTTTTTTAGGAAGTTCACAGCATCTCTTAACATCTAACAGAATTTGAAGATTTTAGAATTTAAAGTCTATTAGGCAGTGGCGTAGCCAGAAATTTTGAGGGAGGGGGTAAAAATTTTATTTTTTGTAAATATGAAAAACTTTGGGGAGGGGGGTGATTTTTCGTTTCTTTCACGAAAAAATGTTCAAAGTCCTCGTGTTGTTAATCGAGGGACTTAAGCGCATTTTTGTCGCAGCGATCAGAAATCGATTAAATAGAAATTGCTTTAAATTAAAAAATCCCTTAATTCTTCTTTTATCATCAAAAAACCCTGCAAGAAAATACAATTTTTATAAAAAAAAAAACTGTACAATAATAACAGAATCCATTAAATTCCGTCTTTCTAGCATGCTCTATGCATGAAAAGTCTGTTTTCTTGATGATAAATACAAAACCTTACAAAAAGAAAGAAAAAAATTTTGACCAAAAATAACGGTCAAAAAATTTTTAAATTCCAACGGTCAAAAAAAATTCAAATTTTTATCGAGGGGTTTTCAACAATTTTTTTTCCTTATTTAATGTTAAATCCTAGCATCTCTGAACAAATACGTTACGTGCGAAATTTGAATTTGTTCTAAAATAAATCGCATTAGTACGGCTTATTTTAGTACTAGTCGTCCGTTAAATTTTTAAGAAACAAATTAAGATTTATATACTTTCTACTTGTTATAATTAGTTTAAATTTTTTTATATCAAATTTCATGACTGAAATTATGGAAAAATCATTATTATAATAAATAAAAACTTAGGAAAAACACTTAATTTTGCAAAAAAGAATTTTTCTTGGTCGGATTATATGTAAAAAAAGATTTGAATTTTTGATTTTTTTCAAAAATTTAGGGCCTTTTAACTAAAAAATTAACGGACAAAACAGCTGTTCAGAGATGCTAGGTTAAATCGTTGATTACAGGAATAGTAGATCGTTTAACGATTTTTTAATAAGCGATGCCGGAATAACTCGATAGTAGAAAGATAATTCATCATAACAGAACGCTTAACTATGTCTGGTTTCTGAGATCTCAGAGCTCATACAGCCTTGAACCACCCAGCCAGCCAGCCGAACAAAGTGAAACTATAAGCGTCATTTTTTGCAAAAATGCGCTAAAACCCAGCAAATTAAAGAAATTTGGCAGTGAGGCGGGGGGGGGGGGGTAAAAATTCACCCAATCATCCCTTCCTTGGCTACATCACTGCTTTTTGGTGTTGCATCGATATGATTTCACCTAATTAAATGAAAATTTTACTGAAAGGGAAAGTGAGCCATTAGTCAAAATAAACTTTAATTTTTTCCAGTTTTATCCAAATCATTTGATAGAATGAACGAATTTGCACTCATTGCTGTTTACTGATATTAGACTGACATAATTTTTTTTTTTTTTAAATACAATTTCCGCATGTAATCTCTATTGCATTACGTATTCAAGTTATACTGCTGCACAAAACTGAATTTCTTATCAAACTGATTAAACAAAAGAGAGTCAGATGCATTAAAATTGATGATAAATTTACTTCCGCAGGCGACAAATTTGATAAAAAAAAAATTATTGCGCTCTAGTTCCTTTACTCCAAAGTAAATTTTTTTTATTTTTTAGCCAAGCTTATCATTATATTTGTTATTATTTGTAGGGGAAAAATTACTGCCTTAAAAAAATGTACTAACACAAAGTTTAAACTTTGGGAGGGAAAATACCGAACCACTTAACGACAATCAGTAAAAAATTAATTAAGGAATTACTAAGGCACTTACGTGACAAGACGGTGGTGAAGTTGAAGGAAATGTTATAAAAAATCAAAAATTTATGCCTGCAGTACCTAGTCATCTTTCAACTTTTGCTGTGTCAATACCTAAAATCCTTTAAGAGATTTCCACATTTTTGGCAGTGCTGATTGTTTAATTTCAATATGGATCATGAAGTTAATGCAGCTGCTCATATTCCGTATAAAATTAATGAAAATGTGTCTGCAGTTGGACTTTATTCTATCGATAATACCACGGAAGAATTGAACCAGCTGACTGCTTTCATTAAACGAAACTGCCAAGACGTTAGAGCCGTCGGAAAACCGTTTAATGCTAACTTTGTTATTACCGAAGAAGTATTAATTAATGTGATGCAATTTTATTATTTTCGTGATGATTTTGAGGTTGAGGCAGTGAGACTTAAGGATACAATTTACCTAAGAAAGTTGAATGATGAACCAGGTATCAATCAAGGGTTAAATGTTGTCGAATTGAGGACTTTTGGACGGTTCATTATCCTCTTTAATTGCAAATGCAATGCAGATGAAATAAATGAATTGAATGATCATCGCGAGTCAGCTATAATTGATGTTAGACGTTTGAATGATTCTACTGACTCAGCTTTGAGAAGAAAAATGTATTTTAGATGGCTGCTTGAGTCTGACCTGGGCGGGTTAATCAATTCTTTTTATGTTGAAAGATTCTATCCAAATAGAGAAATTGCTGAAGGAGTAGTAATTTCAATCGATGCATTAAGAGAAGAAGCTGAACTTAATGGTAGACACTTGGCTGATTGCTACACATATCTTGAAAAATTCTTGAATCAAGTAAATTTGGATATGAATGAAGTTGAAGATCATGAAAGAGTTTTCGTCTATAAATTTCAAAGAAAATTGAATGACCAGGAAATTGGAGGAAATAGGAATTATATTCCTACGCCTGAAGAAAAGAACCAAGATAATCTTTCACAAGATTACGTTGAATTCATTAACAACTTTTGAAATTAATTATATTTTTTTTTTTATTTTTGATATATTTTTCATAATTTTTATTTTAAATTGTTATAAAAACAGTTTTTAAATAAAAGTGCAAGAAAATGTCAATTTATGTCTAACTGATTTATTATTGGAACGTTACATGTTTTAGGTTGTTCTTAATTAACATTGATGGTACTCAATGATCATCATTCTGTTGTTTTTCAGACAACACTAAATCATTGTTAATATAATATTGATAAGTTCTGGGTTAGGGTGGGTTTCTAGGGTCATACCCTTATCCTAGATTACTTTTAACTGTAAAACATTTCCTGATAAAAACAACCTCCATGGCTCCGGTTCGTTAAAAACTGTTTTTGGCATGAAATCTTATGCTTCACAAGTGAGGGTTTACCCTAGAAACCCGCACTTCAAACTTTAACGTAGTATCCCACCTCCTATCCACGTTACTTATGATGTCCGATTTTTAGGGGGGAAAGGGGGTCTGAAACTGTGTGACAGTCTTAAATAATAGCATTTTATTGTATGAAGATTTTGTGACAGAAGGGGAGAGTGGGTCTAAAAATCCATATTTTTGATGGACGTCATAAGTGAACCATGGGATAATTCACTTATGACGTTCGCTAAAAACTTGTATTTTTAGACACCCTCCCCATCTCTGTTACAAAACCTTCATACAATAAAATGCTATTATTTAAGACTGTCACACAGTTTCAGAACCCCCTCCTTCCTAAGAATGTGTATGTCATTAACGCCCCTTTATCATATGAAAAATATTTTCCTTAGGGTGGTACATGTATGATACTTAGGTGTTACTTATGGAAGATTCTTAAGGAATATATTTATGTTTCATGGGTATAGGTCCCTTTTGATGCATTTAAAAAATGAAGTAGCTTTGATACTATATTCCAAAGTTTTCACTGCCTACATCCCTCCATAATATTAAATTGTAGGAATTTTCAATTTTAGTATCACAAGAACATTGATCTTTGCTGATCGTACCAATCAAAATCAGTCAGATTCAAATTAACATCTCATATAAAAGGAATGATAAATATAATCCTATATAAACATAAAATATTTTATTTAATAAAAATGCTTCGAACTTTTTCTCATTCATCATAGTGAAAATTATCAAGCTCATCACTCTCCGATCGTCCAAAATGATACATTAGATAAATAATTGATATAAATAGTAAGAATCCAATTAGTCCTAAAAACCATTTTTTACGCCAAGGAGGTCGTGCCGATGGTGCATAGAATTGCCTGAAATTTTCATTATAATCACATTTTATTGGGTGTCTATTAATAAGAATTTATGTTCTGCCTACCTTGACCATCTCGAGAATATTTCCTGCGGTGTCTTTCGCTTATATTTATTATCATCACGATCCGAGCTCCTTCCATCAAGTCCACTTCTCAATAAAGGTCTTGACTCTATATTAAGCACCGAATGTGGACTTTCTGGTCGAAATACTTTTTCTGGGACATTAGTTCTATGAAATTGTGTCTGCTCAACATTCACTTTACTACTCATGACTGATGAATTTTGATTATTGCTTGATGTTCCATTAATTCTTACTAAATCCTCACGCGAAGCTGCTTTGAACTCCTTTTCTTCACTAAACTGTAAATTTCATGAAGAATTCATAAAATAAAATGTCTACGTGCATATTACATCCAATAAAAACTAACCATGGGCAAATTCATCTCATTCCTTCCAAAATTGACTTGCGACAACCAAATCCTCAAGGCATCTGCAACGGGTGAAACTAAATTTGATGATGGAAAAATGCATGCATCACATTTTGGACATTGATGTCCACTTGCTGCTGTATTTGATGGAAGTGCCGACTGTCTATCTTCCAGACACTTTTTATGAAATAAATCATAGCAAACTAATCTAATACAATCGTCATTTTCTAAGTCTGTTCCACATAGTGAACATGTTGAGTCATAATCGGAATCTTTAAGCCATTGCAAGTATGACTGAATTACACACTAAAGATTAATAAAATAGATGTTTTAATTGAATTAATTGATGAATAATTTTGATGATTTACCTTTCTGTGATTTAGCACTAAACACGATTCACACACAGTCACACGATGACTAAAACAGAATAGATTACTGACAACACGTTTGGGACATTTGCACAAACCCATTTTTAATAAGTTAAACTATGTAAAATTCGTGATTTTAATTATTGACGTTGGAAGTATGTACAAAAATTTATGTCAGACCGACAAAACCATTTTTACAAAAAAATAATGAAAAATTTATAAATTTTACAAAACCGTTAAATTCAAAGGGGTCGTCAACAGTTAAAGTCACATAAATAACGGAATTTTTTGAATTTTTACAACAAATTTGACATATCACGTCATTAACGAACGAGCCCAAAGTGATTTTGCAAAATTTACATCTCATTCAAGAATATTGTTAATTATAGTGAGAAATACATCTTTTTAGACTAATTAGATATGGTAAGCATAATCAGTGACTACAAATCTACAAGATTGACATAAAATTCACAAGAAAAACATAAATTTTAACATTAAAAAATACAACAATAATTAATTCTATGTCTAAATCTCATCATAAATATTAGGGTCAGAATCATTCATCAGGCGGCGGTGATAAAAAGGATGATAAGGATAAAAAGAAAAAGTACGAACCACCAATTCCAACTCGTGTTGGTAAAAAGAAGCGTAAGCAAAAGGGACCAGATGCAGCACTTAAACTTCCACAAGTAACACCTCACACGCGTTGTCGTCTGAAGCTCCTCAAACTCGAACGTATTAAGGATTATTTGTTAATGGAAGAGGAATTTATTCGTAATCAAGAGCGTTTGAAGCCACAAGAAGAGAAAAATGAGGAAGAAAGATCTAAGGTCGATGACTTGAGAGGAACGCCAATGTCTGTTGGTAATTTAGAGGAGATTATTGATGATAATCATGCAATTGTCTCAACATCCGTTGGAAGTGAACATTATGTCAGCATTTTGTCATTTGTTGATAAGGATCAGTTGGAACCAGGTAAATAATGAGATCCAGGTGACTGGATCTTTTCAATTTTATTAAAAATGATGATAAATTTTTATGTCTGGATGAATCTGTGATGATTTCTAGCACCAACTACCCTACTGAAAATTAACTTTCAATTCCTTTGTTTTCATTAACTTTTGCAAGTCATGACTAACTAAAAAATTAAAAAATGTCTATTTTCAGGCTGTTCCGTCTTATTAAATCATAAAGTTCACGCAGTCGTCGGTGTATTAAGCGATGATACAGATCCAATGGTAACTGTGATGAAATTAGAAAAAGCCCCGCAAGAAACATACGCCGATATTGGTGGTCTTGATACACAAATTCAAGAAATTAAGGAGTCTGTAGAACTTCCATTAACTCATCCCGAATATTATGAGGAAATGGGTATTAAGCCACCAAAAGGTGTCATTCTGTATGGAGCTCCTGGAACTGGCAAAACACTTCTCGCAAAGGCAGTCGCGAATCAAACATCAGCAACATTTTTACGTGTCGTTGGATCTGAATTGATTCAAAAATATTTAGGTGACGGTCCAAAACTCGTTCGTGAATTATTTAGAGTTGCCGAAGAGCATGCACCATCGATAGTTTTTATTGATGAAATTGATGCCGTCGGTACGAAACGTTATGACTCAAATTCAGGCGGTGAACGTGAAATTCAACGTACAATGTTGGAACTTCTCAATCAATTAGACGGTTTTGATTCACGCGGTGATGTTAAAGTCATTATGGCAACAAATCGTATTGAGACACTCGATCCAGCTTTAATTCGTCCCGGTCGTATTGATCGTAAAATTGAATTTCCACTGCCTGATGAGAAGACTAAGCGTAGAATTTTTAATATTCATACAAATAAAATGACATTAGCTAATGATGTTAATTTATCGGAATTAATAATGGCAAAGGATGATTTATCCGGTGCTGATATTAAAGCTATTTGTACTGAAGCTGGATTAATGGCGTTGAGAGAACGTCGTATGAAGGTTACGAATGAGGATTTTAAGAAGTCTAAGGAGAGTGTATTGTATCGTAAGAAGGAAGGCACACCCGAAGGATTATACTTGTAGAGAGAGAATAAATTTATTAATTTACATTTTTTTTCCTTATTGATTAAACACACATACTTATTGCATAAATAAAAATTTGATGAACAAGATTAACGTGAAGAAAATTGCATTTTTTGATTTTTACCCAAATTTTTACAGACAATTTCAGTTAGAAATTTTAACGGATTTTGAATTTTTGAAAATTGAAATTTAAAAAAATTAAGAAATCAAAAAAATTAGAATTTTTGAAAACCGTTGAACTATAAAATTTTGGCAAATTTTCAAAAATTAAGCAGATTTCAAAAACTTAACGATTTTCAAAAATTCAAATTTTTCGGTTTCCAAAAATTCAAATAAAAAAACTAAAAATTTAACGGTTTCATAACATTCAAAATTAACGGTTTTCAAAAATTCAAAATATAGCGGTTTTCAAAAATTCAAATTAAAAAAATCAAAATTTAACGGTTTTCAAAAATTCAAAATTTAACGATTTTGAATTCAAAATTTAATTTTGAAATTAACGGTTTTCGAAAATTCAACGATTTTCAAAAGTTCAAAATTTAAAAAAAATTAACGGTCAAAGTTGAAGCCAATTTTTTTAGAAAATTCGACAAAACCTAACATCAGTTATGTACTTCTCGTTAATGCCCTTAAAAATTAAAACTTTCTAATTTAATTTGATGATTCCTTTAATACAGTTTCATAATTTCTATTGACAATTTCTCTAACTTCCATTTCAGATTTCTCCATCAATTCCTTATTTACACACAATTCACATCGTCCAAGCTTAGCTTTGTTGTCTTTCCTTCTTCCTAGGCAAAATCCAATTTTAAATCCATCCTCATACCCTGAATCAAATGACTTTTGAAATATTGTGTCACTTCCATCACTTTTGCCTTCTCGAAATCCTTCCTAAAAATAACGGTTGAATTAAATTTGAATCAATTTTCTCCTCACCAACACAAACAAAGCTTTTTAAAAAATTACAAAAATTTTTGAAATTTACTTTTTCCAAGTTTCTCGACAATTTCTTATAGTTTCTCGCTGTGATTTCAAACAATTCATCTGTATTATTATCTTCCATTATACAGTAAGTTAAATTTATCACATTAAACTGTCTAAATCTTATTAAATTTTAAATTTATTAAAATTTCTTTCTCACAAAAATTTGTAAACAAAAATATAACCAAAAAAATTTTTTATTTTTATTCCACAGAAAGATCCAGTGCCTGCAAAAATGGCATCAACTGACAACTCCGACTCCATAACATCAAGAATCATAGAATTGGCAAAAAATAAACCAAGTGGAATCTCAAATGACGACATTAAGGCCAATTTCGGTGAAATTTCAGCAGAAATTCTTCAAAATGTCAATAAATTAATACAATCACAGACACTGGAAGTGCTGAAAGGCAATTCAGGCACACTCGTTTATCGATATAAAGATCCATCAAAAAAATCGACAGTCTCAGCTGATATGGATAATGATGAACGTATCATTTACAATATTATAGAAGCTGGCGGAAATACTGGAATTTGGGTGAAGGAAATAAGGACCAAGTCCAATTTAATGATGACACCATTGACAAAGATCCTTAAAACACTTGAAAATCGTAAATTAATTAAAGCTGTAAAGTCTGTGAATGCAAGTAAGAAGAAAGTTTATATGCTGTATGAATTGGAACCAGCAAGATCCATAACTGGCGGTGCTTGGTATCAAGATTCCGATTTTGAGTCTGAATTTGTAGATGTGCTAAATCAGCAGTGCTTAAGGTTCCTACAACAAAAACGAGCAGAAGCAAAGAAGCTAAAATTAAGTCCATATGAAGTACAAATGAAGTCATTGTGTACGGTCGTGGAAGTGCAGGAATTTATTAAAAAATTAGGAATTAGTAAAATAGAATTGACAGAAGAAGATTTAGAGACAATTTTAAAGACAATCGTTTATGATGGAAGAGCACAAAGGATCCTCCAAACTGATGGATCGTACCTTTATAAATCAACAGACACACTCCTGCCGGCTGAAGGAATCGTTCAAAATCCTTGCGGCATATGTCCTGTCATACAGCATTGTAGTGATGTAGGAAGTATTACCCCGAAATCATGTGTTTACATGACTGAATGGTTGGAATGAATAAAAAGTCTCTCAATTTTCATTATATTCAGGCATGCGCATTTTTAATTCATTTTTCCGGGAATCTCTCACAATGGAAAGCTATCACATGGCTTTGGCTGTTCCATAATTACTCGATAAGATCTTTTATTATCGATTTTTCTTCTTTTTCGTTTTTTTGACTGTGCAATTTCCACTAGTCGGCTAGTAGAGTTATTATTAGCTATGGATATGTCGTGAATTTTTGCATGACTAATTTGAGGAAATTTTTTTGGAAAATAAATTTGCAGCTTTTTTATTCAAAAAATCGTTTTTGCAAAAATTTTGAATTTTAAAATATTTTTGTTAAAAAATTTTAAATTAAAAATTTCCGTTAATTTTTTTTAAAATTTTTTTCTTGAAAAAAAAATTAAATTAAAAAATTTTGGTTAATTTTTTTAAATTTCAAATTAAAAATTTCCGTTAATTTTTTTAAAATTTCAAATTAATTCAATCTAAATTAAATTTTAATTAATGGTTACATCCTTACTCTTTTGTGCCATTTCCTTTACAATTAGTCATCATCTCAAACTCAAATGACTTCGATCAGTTCCTTGACTTTGTCTAATCTAAAATTAATACCAGTAGCTTCCTCTAAACTTGTCATTCATCATCAAACAATTCAAACAACTCTTATCATGTAATTCCCAATCAAATGTCACAATTGCATGTCAATTAAACAACCAGTAGCAATGAGCTTTCTATTGTTTCTGTTGATTTAATTTGATATCCTTAATTATATTATGACTTTTAACTCATTTATTACAGTTTAATGACTTTAACGAAGCACGCGCTCATAAGGAAGTAAATGTTGGGTCATCGTCAGCATTATCATCGTCATTTCTCATAAAACTCATCATTGATGATAATTAGTTATGATTAATTAGTTCACTGGCTGGTGGGCGAGTGAGAGTAATGAAAATTTGCGTTATTTTGCGAAAATGGAATTTTTGATAGCATTTGGGAGGTTGTGTGAGTTTTTATGGATGAATATAAAAAGGCTCTGATTTGAATTTTATCTGAGATTTTTTTTTCATACCGCATTATGATAATTTGTGGAAGTAATAATGAATTTTGATTTTAAACGCTTCAAAACTGTTCAATTTCTTTTATTTTTCAAAAACATTTGTAAGGTTTTGTTCCTCAAAAATCAAAATCTTCCAAATAACTACACTAAAACCGTGCAATTGTTTGATTATTCATAACTGTTGAATGGTTTTGAGTTCTGAATTTTGTTTGAATTTAAATTGGAAATTGTAAGATTTGAATTTTAGACTAAAATTTTTAGTACGAAAATTATATACCATTTTAAAACCATACAAATGTTCAGTAACCAAAACATTTGGAAGGTTTTAGGACAATTTCAAAATTCAAAACCATATAAATGTTTTAGTTTAAGTATAAAACCTTACAAATGTTTTCAATATTTCTTTACTGTTGTATGGTTTTAAATTTTGAACTTTTTTACAAGATGAGAACCGTAAAATCCCTTAATAATTTATAAGGTTTTGTTAGAATTTGTAATTTTATTGAAAACCTTACAAATTATCAAAGAATTGTATGGTTCTCATTTATATGCAGGTGCCTGTATTGCAACTCTGAAAACCCTACAAATGCCACTATAATTAAAAAACATTTGAAAGGTTTTGAAACCTTGAATTTAAAATTCAAATACCTAAAAACTCCGTTAAAAATTCATAAATCCTCAATTCTAAATTCTCCAATTCCCCTTAAATAACCCAACCCCCAATAAATCAGTCTTTAATGATGCAAAAAAAGCTAACAAAAGGAGTAAATTCAGCACAGTTGGCAACAGCAATTAACGACCACCGAAACCTTTTTTTTCGCAAAGCACATATTTCATTGACTAACATGAACCATACCCTCTACACAGTACAGCAAAAAAGAAAATGCTTAAAAGTGAAACTACACGTGATAATTTTCCTTTTCTTCACTTCCAATGACTTTTTATTTCCCTCTTTCTATTTCCCACAATATTAAGCTTTCCATGCGACTTCCACAAGACTTGTGTTTCTGGAACGATTTTTTTTCGCAAACTTTCTTCAATATCTAGTTTCTCTCGTTCATTTGCGCTAAAACATCAAGAGGAATCGGTCAACGCGTTCAAGACGTCTGGCGAAAAAAAAAATTATAATTTTCTGTGAAAAGAGAGAAGAAAAAAAAAATTGATTTGGTTTTAAGTGCTTGTGGAATCTAGGGCTTGTTTCCTGACGAGATCATAAAATTAAAAATTTAATGTGTTTTTTACATTGAATGTGCTTGTGTCAATTACATAAAGGTCTTTAAATTGGACGAGATTTAAAAAGAAAAATGATTTAAGTAATGTGAAAAGTTTCTCATCTTTATGTAAGTCTGTGTGCTCTCTCACCAAAAATATATAAAGGAAAAGAAAATTGCTGCAGTGCTTGAAAGTTTTTATTATTATTAAAAAATTTTAAATTAAATTCCATGAATCAAAAAAAGTTTATTTTTGATGTTGAAATAAATTAAATTAAATTTCTGACTTGATGTGAAGCTAGTGTGAATATTAAGTATTAAATTTGTGACATTATAAATTGGTAAATTGTTAATGTGCTTTTTATTTAGCTCATTGCATTCGTCTGTCATTTTTTTCCTCTGCATTTTCATGCTTTCTCTTTCCCGCTGCCGCTCACACATTCTTTATCTTCCCTATTTTTTTTTCTTTTTTGTACTTTCTTTCTCTTTTCTGCCCGCTTCTCTAAATAGAGTTTCCCGATTTTCTTATTTCCGTGAGTGTTCCCATTTGTACTCGAGAAATTTTTTTTAGGAAAATTCTGAAAATTTTTTGGTACTTTTATGTGAAGGAAATTCTTTATCATACTTAATTAATCTTCTTCCGGATTATTTAGGTTTGAGGTTTTTTTCTCGGGTTTTCTTCGAATATTACTCAAGTGTTGACAGCGGCAGTAATTTCACAGTATTTTAATGCCGTTTGTAAACATTAGACTGTGAAAAGTGCTTTGCTTTGCGTTTTTATTAGATTTTGAGGCCAATTTTAGGTGAAATATTTGTTTTAAAGATTCCAACAGTCATATGTATTTCAAATTTTTGCATCTTTAAGTAGTTGTTTTCCCCTTTTCATTGTTTACATTAGTTTACAATTTTCAGGTTTAAAAAAACTTTAGTTTAATTATTAGACTAGATAAACTAGATATCATACCAAGAATAATTGATTATTGTGTAGTTCCCATATAACCAAAGTATTCCATATGTATTACATTGACCTTCCTTAGGAACATGAATGGAATACATTAGGTCGATTTTGGTTACTAGGGTTAAGATCTTAATCTATCCAAAAACTCATAATCTGTCAGCTTTAAAACCTTAGAAAGGCAAAATTTTGGTTAAAACTTATTCTACCGATTTGTAGCACTAAATAAAGCGTCAAAAATCTAAATATTATTGTTTACGTAAGGAAACAAGAAACAATCCATATTATTTGATAAAACATTCATTTGTTGAATTGGCTTGATTGGTTTCAGTCAGATTAAAACAATAAACTTAAGAAAAACAAAAGATGTGCTAGATTATTTCTGTCTGTTTATATTTAAGTTTTCTTCTGATTTCAATGATTTAAAAGATTTTATTATAAAAATAATGCCTGTGAAAACAAAAAAATATCTCTGAACGATTAAATATATTTCTGGGTAGTCTAGATGCTATAGGGGAATTTTGAAACAAAAACTAATTCCTTATAAATTGTATTTTTTTTTTTTAATAAAAAGGCTTTTGGTTGAAACTGAGATAGAAGTAATTAAAAGCTGTCACTCTATCAACGCGGAGTCTTCCTTCCTGTATCCAGCTTAAAAATTCTGAGAAATTCATTCAATTGAATTAAACTTTAAACAAAGTTTTAAATTCGAGGAATTTTGTTTACCTTTTGCAATAAATATTCGTTCAAATTCATTCATCTAGACATGCAACATTGAATAATAAATGATTTCGAAAATAGTTTTCGAATCTCTGAGCTTTTCCTTATAATCTACTATCTTCAATATTTTCACAACCCCTTCTCCACAACATTATAGTTTACCAAAAAAAAGATAGAAACTTTAGAGAATAAGACGAAAAGCAAGGAAAAACTTTGCTGAGAAAGAATAAAATAAAATAATTCGCTAGTCTATGCTAACATCAGCATATACACATAAACAGTCTATAGCTATACACACAGACAGAACATTCGCGAAGAGAGAAAAGTAGCATAGGAAAGAAAATTCTACAGGGACGACTCTTCTCTCATTTTGCGGAGGGGACAAGCTTTCGTCCACAATATTATTACTGTTATGCCTTTATATAAAGTTTTCTATTTCTTACTAGACAAATGGAACTGCGTGTGAAAATGTTGTTAATGCATGTCTTTTTTTTGTATTTGTTGGGTCAGCGATTTTTTTGCCTTTTTTTAATAGGTACATGAAAAATCTGATTAAAGGAAGGCAAAACAAAGTTCCTCGAACAGCAAAAAAAGGGAAAAATCGACATTTACACAAAAAGGGTTATACCAAAATATAAATAAAGAAAATCGGAAAATAGAATTGGTAAATAATCGTGCATAAGTGCATGGAAACAATTTTGAGCTATTTTCTCTGCACCATATCCAAAAAAAGCTTCCGTTTTAGTTTTGGGAATGTATGTCAGTTCGAAATCTAAAATTCAGTCAAAGTTAGAGCGTGACATAAAAGTTTCAAATTTTCATGAAGTATTTGTGTTAAAAATGCGCGGGATTGTCAATCATTTTTGATGCTTTAAGACATTTGATTTGTTTTGAAATGGAAACTGTGAAGAAATTGTCAGACTTGATTACTTTGAATTTTTTTTAAAACTCCCGAAAAATTATATAACCTAAAAATACATACAAATTATTCTAACTTATATACGGATGCATATCCAGCTCAGTTAATCAACAACAGTCCTTTGTCATTCGAAACTCCATCAAAACCCCAAATTGTCATTCCTACATTTAAAGGAAATTGTTCTCGATTTTCAAAGCAATTGAACCGTAAATCATTCACAATGAAACAAATGTCCAAACAATTTCAAAGCTAACTAACGATGCAAAAATTGATGTTTCTCCATCAATAACTCTGTTATGTAACTCAATTTATATCCATTTTCCGAGTCCTTCACAGTTTATTCAACTTATTTTTATTTCTCTCTCAAAAACACAAGAATCTCATTTTACAGAATAATCATCGAATTTCAGTGCTTATTTGAGGATGTTGATTTTATAAACAGCTTTTATTCCAACAGTCGTTTGTGTGAAAAGGATGTGTAAACAGAGCAGCGAACATTTCATTTCAAAGTGATCGCAAATATTGTTAAAAACAAGAACACACAATAAATTTTTTAAGCTTTCCCATGCGGTTTGAAATGGTCTTTTGGTCAAATGCACAGGCACTTAATGGATATTTGATTGACAAACAATCATAAAAAGGGAAAATTGCTTCCATTTGCTGAAAGTTTTGTTCTTTTATTTGCTTCAAAAATATTCAGATAGAAAAAATTTCAATTTTGAAAAAAGTTTAAATACAATATTTACTTTAAAAAATGGAAAGTTCCCACTGGATTTAAATAACACTTTTGCTTCTCTTTTTCGTAACAAAAATACAGAATCATTTTCAAAGTCACAACTTTATCTGTTCTATTTTTTTTATTATTCATAAAAATGACCTTTCTGTACCAAAAAGTTTTCATAATTACTCAACATGCTGTTATCTTTATAAATAATTGAAAACTATCCCTTCCATATACTGACTGAATATGATTCCAGTCGAAATTTTTTTTCCTGAGCAGTTCCATATGAGTTCATGTGAAGAAATCATTAAAAAATTAACCTCAATTCTCGTCATTCTCGTCGAACCAAATCACAATTTGTTTTCCGTTCAAAGGAGTCATTTTGCCAAGGAAGATGTCTGGAATTAATTTTTTCAGATTTATTCTAGTATACTTAACCAGAAATTATCTCTGCAACTAGGTCAAGTCAAGGGTTTAGGGTTGTTTTAGCTTGTGTATAGGATTTAGGAAATTGGAAAATGAATTTTACAGGTTGTATTTTTGCATTTATCTTTCAAAAAAGAACCCTTCCCTCTCTGTCAAAAAATGTTCATGATTTCATGAGACTCTCACTTAGGTTCAGATCCTCTTCCTTGCTAAATTCTTAATGCTGTAGTCTATGAATGCTAGATGGTATTTCTCTAATTTCTTAGAAAAAAATTTAATTTTTGGAGCAAAATATAAATTTTTTAAACCATGTTCACAACTTTTCTAGTGCGTGTTTATAGGATATACTCTTAAGGTTTATCCTAGGATATTTTCATCAAAAAGTGGTTTTTACAGTTAAAAATATCCTAAGATAAACTCTAATAATAATAATAATAATAATAAAAGGGTTCCAAAATAGCCAATAATGCATCTTTCAGCACGAAAACGTAGTCCAATGTCCAACGAAAAGTGTGAGCTGCCATGACTAGCTGGAGGCACTGCGATCCCTATCGAAGACGGGTCCTATTGTACCATTCCCTGTAAATAAATCTAAGAAGAGTCAAGTAACTCTGGAAAACCAGAGTTTTTTAAGAAATTCAATAATGTCGTATACTTAGTATTTTTGATTTTCGTTGCATCTACCAGCTCAGAGCCCAAGAATTTCTTCCTGTGCTCTGCTAGTGCTTTACATTCACAGATTAAGTGATATGAAGTTTCCGGTTTATCTTTACAAAGTCTGCACCCAGGATTTCTCCCAGTTCCAATATCATAAAGATATTTGTTGAGTCGACAGTGTCCCGTTAATGCTCCTAGTAGAAGTCTTAAATCTTGTCTAGAAAGGTCAAGTAACTCCTTTGCCTTCTTATCATTGACTGATAAGAAAGCTTTGGAGATCTTCATACCTTCCTTAGAGCTGAACATTTGTTTATGTTTGAGTTGTTGCCAAAGTTTTATGTCCTGTTTCCATATCCTGTCAATGAATGAGACTGCGTGTGCCTGAGTAGAAGGAATTGCAGCTGATTTGGCTAATTGATCAGCCATTTCATTGCCAGCAATGCCTGAATGCCCAGGAACCCACACAAGCTTCACTTCGTTTGCAGCTGCAAGTTTATTGAGATTTTGAATGCAATTAAGCACTGTTTTGCTTCTGACTTTGCAGGCTCCAAGAGTTCTTAGAGCTGCTTGACTGTCAGAAGCAATGATAAATTTATTTTGTGTTGGAGATTCTTCCAGACAAAGCTCTGCGCATTTGTTAATGGCAAGAAGTTCCGCCTGAAGAACTGTTGCATGCTCTGTAATGCTGAAATTAAATTCCAATTGAGAGTTAGTGCAGAAGATGCCTGCTCCTACCCCTTCGCTGTTCTTCGCACCATCTGTAAACCAGACAAGCGAGTCAGCAGTTGAACTATCAAAGTCGAAGACTTCCTCTCGATTGTTGATGATGATCTCGAATGTTCTTGAAAATTCAAAAACACCTGAAATCTTATCTGGATCTGTCCAATAAACAGCATTCTTTCTCAAAAATCCTGATAATGAACAGTGACCATATATCTGATTCCAGCCGAACCAAGTACGAGAAGATGCCAGTCTCACAGCCGTACAACGAGCCTTCGCCTCCACCACTATTTCTAGTGGAGGAAGCATAAAAGCAGCGTCGAGAGCAGCTGTGGGAGTTGTTCTGGCAGTTCCTGCTATACAGAGTTCAGCCATCCGTTGTAATTTATTGAGTTTGTTCCGAAAGCTAGCAATGGTTGATCTGTGCCACCATACGACACAGCCATATGTTAGCCTAGGAATTATAACTTGGGTATAGATCCAGCGAGTCATTTTTGGAGACAGACCCCAATTCTTTCCCACCATTGACCTACAAGCCCAAAACGATTTCATGCATTTGTTAATAACAGTATCGAGATGCCCTTCCCAATTCAACCTAGTATCTAGTACGATACCTAAATACTTGGCTTCCTTTGCGAAAGGCAACTCATGACCGAAGAGTTTAAGTGATTTTAGATTAAATTTATATCGATTTGTAACCGGCATGACAGTTGCTTTACTCGGGTTTATTGCCAGTCCATTCGACTTGCACCAGCCCTCGGCAGTCTTCAGAGCCCTCTGCATAACGTCCGAGACCGTGGCATCAAACTTACCAGTCACGTACACAAAAATATCGTCTGCGTAACCGATAGCAAGAACGCCACCCAGTCCGTTCAGTTCACAGAGCAGACTATCAACTACCAATGACCAGAGAAGTGTGGAAAGGCAACCACCTTGCGGTGTACCCTTAGTAGCCCTTATCAGAACCATTACATCATGTAAAGTTGCCTTAATTGTTCTACTGCTAAGCATAATGAAGATCCATCTTACGAGTAGAGGATCTATATTGAATTTGCTGGCTGCTTTTACTATAACATCGAAGGCAGTATTATCAAACGCACCTTCTATGTCAAGCAGAGCCAGGATACCTATTTCCTTATTATTAATTGTCTTCTCAAGCTTCGAAACCGCTTGATGTAAAGCAGATTCCGTTGATTTACCTTCCTGGTAAGCATATTGATACTTGTGTAGTGGAAAAAGCTTTAGAGATGTTTCTCTAATGAACCTATCCACAAGCTTCTCAAGAGTTTTGAGAATAAAGGACATAAGACTAATCGGACGAAATGATTTCGGATCCGCATATGAGGCTTTACCCGGTTTTGGAATAAAAACAACATTTGTTCCGCACCAACTCTTGGGTATGTGTCCAGTAGTTAAACTAAATTTGAATAACTTCTCCAAATGCATTGTGAGTAAGTGTTTTCCATGCTGTAAAAGAGCTGGAAAGACCCCGTCACTACCAGGAGATTTGAAGGGTTTAAAAGTACTAATAGCCCAGCTGATTCTTTCAGTTGTCACAATCTGATCAACTTGCAAGAACTCTTCTGTTGGTACAGAGAATTCACTGTTGTCCATCTGATTGCTGTCAACCTTCACGCAAAGCGTGTAAGTTATTGGTTTCTTCCAAGCCCCTTTTTTCATGTTTTTTGGACTTTTTGCGAAATCTACGCAATAAAACTCCATACAACCTGATATTGAAATCACCGCTATAGAATTACGCGTCGAATGACACAACTTTCAGTTCATTTGGACATATTGTGCATGCACACGGTCCAAAAAACATGGTTTCGAAAACACCATCATTTTTGTGACCAGGGCTGTAGCTTCGGGATTCATATATTTTGATGGGTTTTTGGTGTCAAATTATCAGGCAACCACTGAACCGGTGGGGATAGCTATGCGCTTTGCATGATTTTGAGGTTATATATGATTTTTTCATTAGAGTTTGAACAGCACTTTTTATGAGAAATTTTCGAGTTTACCATCTTCATCTAACTTTTATGAGAAGTTTTTGGTTCCAAAATGTGCGTCTCAATGAGTAGATTAATAATATACAGAAATTTTTTGTTATTAAGGCCATTTAAGGGGTCAAAAAGCCAAAAAACTGATTTTTTCGACCCAAAAAATTTTTTCACAAAAAACATTTTCTTCATGTTAGTTGGTCTTTAAACACCATTTCGGACCATTTTTTACCAAAAAAAGTAAAATTTTTACAAACTTTTTAACTTCCACGCATAGCGTGTAATTAACTTCCACGCATAGCGTGTAAGTTATTGGTTTCACGAAAGCCCTTTTTTACACGTTTTTTGAACTTTTTGCGAAATCTACGCAATAAAACCCCATACAACCTGATATTGAAATCACCGCTATGGAATTACACGTCGAATGACACAACTTTCAGTTCATTTGAACATAATGTGCATGCACACGGTCCAAAAAACATGGTTTCCAAAACACCATCATTTTTGTGACTGGGGCTGTAGCTTCAGGATTAGTATATTTTGATAGGTTCTTTGGTGTCATTTTTTCAGGCATGCACTGAACCGGTGGGGATAGCTATGCGCTTTGCATGGTTTTGAGGTTATATATGATTTTTTCATTAGAGTTTGAACAGCACTTTTTATGAGAAATTTTCGAGTTTACCATCTTCATCTAACTTTTATGAGAAGTTTTTGGTACCAAAATGTGCGTCTCGATGAGTAGATTAATAATATACAGAAATTTTTTGTTATTAAGGCCATTTAAGGGGTCAAAAAGCCAAAAAACTGATTTTTTCGACCCAAAAAAATAAAATTGTAATGAAATTTTAAAAACCTAAATTTTTTATTTTTATTCTTACGTTTTTACCATTTCAATATAGGTATATGAAATTGCACTTTTGAGAAAAGTCTTGGATACGATAGGGGGGTTGTGGACGAGCTGTGCGGAACGAAACGAAGTGGAGCAAGCATCATGCGAAGCATGATGCGCAGCGGAGCGGAGTGGAGTGTATCCAAGACTCTCAAGATCCCCCTATCGTATCCAAGACTTTTCTCAAAAGTGCAATTTCATATACACTGAAATCAACTCATCAGGTGCATATTAAGTATATAATTTTATGACATAATATAAAGAATGAACTATAACCAACGAAAAAAAATGAAAGGTTTTATAATACCTTTGTCTCGAACTAAAAATAGTGAAAAATATATTATATGCGAACTTACTTCATAAAAATATATTTAGAAACGTCCATAGTATAAAAGAGAAAACTGTAATCAATTAAAGAAGAATTTTATGTTTGTACTCCAAGCTATTGGAAGGTGGCGTGGAAGTTCGTGGCTTTCTATGTAAGTCGTGTTTTTTAGTATTTTGGTTGTGATATCTTTAAGAAGAATTTCAACAATTTTTTGCATTAACGGAAAAATTAATTTTGAACTATATACAACATAAAATACTTGCAGTCCCCTTTTGTTTTGTTGTGAATTTTAGTTCAATTTGAAGAATGAACAATAAATCTTCACAAATAATACTTAAATTTAATTATTAGTTCGACTAACTTACGATCTTACAAGTATAAACTTAACTTATACTCAAAATTATTAGAAATTTTGGAAAATTTCTCATAAAACCAAGTAAATTCTGACTAAAAAGATTTATAAATAATTTTCTACGAATTTCATCATCGTCCTTTGCACAATTCCTAAGAAATCATTTTTCAAAGCTATTGCAATCAAAACATAAAAGCACACACAATAAATATGTCATAGCTGGAAGCAATATTCAATCTCAAAAGACATTCTTTAGAACTTTTCTCGATAAATCTTGCAGTGCCCACTTCAAAGCTCAATGAAGTCATAAACAAATGAGCCTAAGAGATTGTGCAACATCATAAATCAATTTCATCGTATTCTAAGAGTACTTTTGCAACATTTTGATACACTCAGCTTGACTTTGAAGGATGTTGAGTAATTTTTTTATTTATGCAAGAAAAATTTTTTAAACAGCAAAAGAGTCTTCAAGTTTTGCCTTATTTATTAATGTAGGTGGTATAAATAAGCTCATAATTAATAAGCCTTTGAGATTTCCTTGACATTGGATTCTTTTGAAAAATGATGTAATTAGTTTTAGGAGAAAGTATAATTGAAAGCTTTTATTTAATAATAGGCAATTTGTTTCTTGAATGTTCATGTAGAATCTACATTGTAAATGATGGATTTGAGAATTTTATTTTTGTTTATTTCTAGATTATATTTATCAAATTTTGTAGAAACTTGACTAACCCTTTCTTTCGGAAGCAGCGATTGAATAGTAAACAAAAATTTGAGTATTCTAAACTAGCATTTACTAACAAAATTCAATAATGAGCGTCCCTAAATTAAAAATCATAGCTACCCATAATTTATAATTGCAGCAATTTTACCTCCCTTAAATACCAATCAAAAAACATTAATTCCGGTCTCAAATTTTATGTCATTTGTGGAAAAAATTGAAATTATTTTTAGGCTCATTCCTTTTGGGCCTATAAAAAAAAGCTTTCAATTCCACAAAATGTACATAAAAAATAACGCGTGTAAAAAGCGAAAATGATTGATTATATAATTTTTTCCCCAAATACATTAATTTTTGTGAGAGAGAAAACATGTCTTATGTATTTTAATAATTAAGTAAGTCACGCCAACGATTTTATATTATTAAATTTTTGGTATTTTTTCTCTTCTTTTCACAGGTGCGCTTTATTCGAGTCAAATAAAAATATATATATAAGGAACCAGTGAAGCAAGCTTTCAACCAAGATTCTCAGTAATAAATGTTGTTTTTATAAAAGTGAAGGTAGTGATATATCAAAAACACATAAGAACTCTCTCATGTGAGTGATAACTGTCAAGTTGAATAGACTTCAACCATACCTTAAGTGCGGAACAATAAAAAGCAACTTGTCAAGTCGCTGAAAGAACATTTCATAATAATAATTTTTTAAAAAAAAAAAATTGAAGAAGGTATTTTTCCCGTAATTGAAACTAATCATTTGTACAATAATACCACTTTGTGCTAAACAATATTAATTGAGTTAAGGAAGAGGATGAAAACGAAAACATTAGAGGAAACAGAAACGGAAACAAATGAATCATATACAATAACTAGCACGATCAATAAGCAAATAAATAAATTTATGACGCCACCGTGTGATTTATTGACATGGAGGGACATGCCGAATCACCTTCGATTCAATCCATATGTGCATACAGGTAATCATCCTTGGTCGTTTGATTATTTTTAATATCTCATGAAAATTAATAAATTTCCACATTATTTTCTTCTTTTTTCTTTGCCTTCATTTTTGGCACATGACAAACAAAAAAAAAATACCTTCATGGATTCAATTTAAAAAGGCTACCGGCCATTACAGAATGTCAAAGGATGTATAAACAGTCTCTTTTACATGCACAATGAAACAATAAATATTCTATCTCATGGTAAGTATCCAAAATGTACATCAAATGAATTTTAAGATCAAAATTTTACATCGGACAGATAAAAAAAAAATAAAATAAATTTTGGGGATGGATACGACGAGCGGTTATGAATAAAATAAATTGCAAAAGCCTTTGGCTTGATGGATGGGTTTAAACGTGTTTCCTTGTAAGTGGAAAAATATCAGTAAAGGAAATCTTTCAAGATTATGGCTGTAGAAGAAGCATATGGATACGGTTTGAGGTTAGAATATTTTTCTGGCTTTAGATTTTTTTTTATTAAGAAATGGTTTATAGGGGTTGCGTCATCCTTAGCAAAATTTTATTCAGTTTTATGTGATAATTATCAATTTTTATTCGAAGAGATAAGATATCAAGAAGCTAGAATGTCCACAGAAGATGACCAGGAACTCTATAGACCATAGTGTCAAGTAATCCCAAAAGTGGTCTACATTTACAAACCAAAGACCACAAACTGTTCAAATATCACAATTTCCGAGCATACATAAAACCAACTAAAGACAGACAAACCACGACTAGACGAAACCACAAAAAACAATCTCAACAAGATCAAGGATATTCAGCATAAATTCCGACAAGCAATTCCTTTCTCGTAAAGCTCCTAAAAATCACATCCACATATCAATCCCACGCAATTTATGCAAAAAAACCTTTTTATATATTTACACATGTCATTCAACTACAATAAGCTTCCCCTGTCAGTCCTACCAATCACTAATCATTTTCTAAAAAAAAATTCTTCATGCCTCCTTATTCTTCATATTTTTCTTTTTTCAAATATGAATATTGGATTTGAGTGACGAAAAAGCTTCAAATTTATGCTCACTCGGCACAATGAATCTTAAATGGCAAGAGCAAAAAAAATTTATGCTATTTGATTTTTTTCTTCTCTCTTTTTTCATGAGCACATCACAAAAAGTGAGGCACAAAAAAATTTCTCTTTATTCATTGACAAAACATGGAAATTTTCTAGTTTTATGGGCAAAAAAATCACAATTTGAATACACAATGAATTCGCTATAATACAAGAAATTGCTTTAAAGGATATACAATAAGACAATCTTTCGTTTACATATTTTTTTTTTGTGTGCCTCGGTAGACGAAAGTATTTTTTGTCGTTCATGCTTACTGATAAATGTGTATGGTGGGGTAGTTGAAGGATTATGTCCATTTAGGAATTGAGATTTTTGACTTGCGGTACCAAAAACCAACAAACAGATGAATATGTGCGAGTTTACATAAAATACAATAAAACCCATATACATCATTCATACACAACCCCCTAAACGCTATAGAACATTCTCGACACAACGAACATACAAAAAAAATTACTTTTCGTAGATAAAAATCAAATGAAATGGAAGTGGATGTTTATATTATCAGTCAGCGACTGTATAAATCTTATTTGAATAAAGTTTAATCGTTTTACAAATTGTTATCGTAAGTTCTATCGCCTATTTGCTCTGACGATAGGCTTTATATTATGTCTATTTGTCTCTATGACTGTAAATTGGGTCAAATTTTTTTTTTTGAAGATTAAATGGACTATAAAAAAATATTATGTCATGTACGATGTCGTAAATTGAATTTGTTAAAGATCAAAGATAAAGTTCGTGAGAATGATATTGATGTGACTTTAGGTTTATTTTTTGTGGATTTCTAGAAATATGTCACGTATGATGACGGCAATGATTTTGATCATGTTTGGGAATTTATAGGCTAATCTAGTGAAAGTTTCGTGATGAAAGATGAAAGTTAATATTTAGCTTAGCTTTATAGACTTATTGGCTATGAGAATGACCCAAGGTAGCTTAAATCTCCAAAAATCAATCAGAATCATAATTTTTATCTCCTTGACATCCAACAATCAATGAGCCATCCCAAATCCTATCAATTTTAATAAAACTCATCAAAATCTCTACCTCAACAAGAACTCCGTAATCTCCTCTAACAGGCTCAAAAAATCAATTTTTACTCATAAATATTCATTATTAAGAATATCAGGTTGGCTTAACAACATCCTCAATTTGATATTTATATCGATCAGGCAAATCTCAATCATCATAATTTCGATTAATATTCACTCAAGTGCTCCATTATGTCCCATAAAGGAAGCATTTTCATGCTTTTGTATTGTTAAAGTAAATAGACAAAAAATTTGCTTAATCTTAAATAAATAAAATTATCTTAATTTTATATTCGGGGAGGGAGTTTATTCGCTCAATGAAGGAGCATTAACTTTCATTTATTTAACTTAAAAGCCTTAGCATAAAGCTTTATTGTGGATGGTTTATTCTATCCATTATGTTAATTTATTAATAAATAAATAACATGACATTAATCTGAGATATATTTACATTCATACAAGTATTATCAATTACTCGAAGCCATAAAAGCGGATAAAGGTCTTCATAGGATCATATTAATTATTAAATTCATGAATCTGACCATAAAAAGTAGACTGATATGCTATATAAATATTTGTGGCTGTATGTGTCAGTCTACAAACTCAATTCTATCTAATTTGATTTTTGGCAGTAGTACTCGAGATTGTAGCCGCTTACTCAAGCCAATCCACTTTATCTTCGCATTTCTTGCACGTTCAGATCAATCTTAGTGATCCCTTCAAATTTGATTACTGAACCCTTATTCAGTTTACTAATCAAGATAATTTTCAAGAGCAATGTTCAGTATTAGACTATGTAATGATGCTTTAAGATCAATATTGTGGGGAACGTTCGTTTAGTATGATGTTGTATTAACTATGTCAAGATAACACTCATCAAAAATTGCTACAAAACATCTAATCGTCCCCCTTCATCTGTCGATTTCAATGTATACTCGAGAAACCAATTTTTCATGCTAAATGAAAGAAAATTGATCTCGAACTGCCCTTTTGAACCTTTATGCTTATCAAATATCAGACAAATTTTGTGCTTAAAACAGCAATTACGAAGCAGTTTCAGTATCATCAATTAATTTTTGAGTTTTATAAGAAGTGTATCTTGAATTTTCTTTCATATTTTGAAGTGTAAAGATAACAGAATTAAGAGGATCAAAAAAATCCATTAATGACTTGGAATCTTGTTTAATTAATGCAATTATAAGGGTTCCCGAAGTCTCGGTCTCGACAAATTTTCGAGACCGAGACCGAGACCGAGAATTCCCGGGATTTCCCGGGAAGTCTCGACTTTAATTCTACAGTAAATTTTTGAAATTTTTTAAGTGTTTTGCAATTTTTATGGCGTTTTCATGCTTGTTACAAATGTCTGATTTAGAGAAAATTCAAAAAGATAATAAATTTTGGTTTTTTAACACAAAAATTTATGAAAATTATGAAGATAAAATTTTATTTTCCTTCATATAAATCTTAACCCATCTTTCATACATATTTTCAGAATATCAAAAATCAGTTAATTTGTTCACTTCATAAGTAGTAAATGTTAGTAATTTTCTTATAAAGTTTTAAGAATTTAACTTTTGAAAATTTATTTTCGGATGTGCTTTTCTTAAAAAAAAGCTTAGATTAATATTTTTTTAGCTTAAACACAGAGATCAAAGTCGACTTTTTCGGCTTAACTTATTTTTGCTTCTATTGACGAAATTAAGCCATTTACAAAGTTTTTTGATATTATAACTGTTCCTTGTATTATTAACTAGCATATTGTATCATAATTTCTTAATTTTCATACGTAATCAGCTCAAAATTTTACTTCAGCTGAGAAATAAGCCGATCGGCTTAAAATCAGCTTAGAAAATTTAAAAGTTAAATTTTGAGTTTAACACTTTTCCAATTTTATGAAATAAGACTCAGAATAATAGAAAATGACCCTAGGAATAGTAAAAATATCTAAAGTACTTTGTAAATAGCTTAAGTTTATCAAAAAATGCAAAAAACTAGTTAAGCCGAAAACTTCAGCTTCGATCTCTGCTAAAAAATTCAAATTTACTTTTTTAAATGTTTTTTGTCATCAAAACTTTAATTTTTTTATTGTATAAATGTCTATTTAGATATACTTAAGTATCTTAAAAAATTTTCCTTTGAGATTTAAAATTTTTCTCCGAAGAGAAAATGTAAATTTTTTAGTAAAATAAATTTTTCTTGGTCTCGGGTCTCGGTCTCGGAAAATTCTCGAGACCGAGACCGAGACCGAGACCGAGAATTCCCGGGAATTCTCGATCTCGGTCTCGGCATTGTGAACCCTTATGCAATTAAGTTTCTAAAATATTGAGTTTGTTTGTGTTTATTGAATTTGCGCGAATTTTTAACTGTATTATGGTCAATTATAAGTTGATGATCTATAATATCTTATTATATACCTAAGGCTTAAATTAAGTAGATAAATATATAAATAAGAAGTTTTTTGCAAGAGAGTTTAAAACATACTAATTATTTGTAAGAAGGGGCTTTCAACTTTGTAAAAGGGAATTCAACTAACCTTAAATGAAAATATAATTTAAATATGAAAATACCGTTAACTAAATTTTTGCTTTTTGGGCTAAAATGACTATTTAAATGCAATAAAATCATTCTGAAGCTAATTAGTGACTTGGTTTTTGGCATATTATTCCCATATTAACACCCAATCGAAAATATCAGCAAACTCCTGTCAAAAACACAAAATTTCTCGATAAATCTAATTTAGCCACCTTTCAATAAACATTAAAATCCAACATAAGACCCACAACTTGTCTTAAATGTAAACATTTAAGTCACATAAAAATAAAACCGCAACACGAGTAGCAAAGTGATCGAATACCATATTCGAGTGGGTATAAAAGTCATCTATTTTTAAAAATATAATGAATGTGTCAATAAACATCTTCACAGTGCTTGCCACGTGGATCAAATAAAATTACCACACTTTACCGATGGATCAACTAATTATTTCTCCAAAACATATCAATTGAAGAAGAAAAATTGAACCAACACAAAAAAAATAGTTTGCCTTAATAGTAAAATAATTAATTAATTAATGAGTAAAACTTGTTCGGAGGGAGTGAGAGAGAAAAAGGCTTGGAAACATAATAATATAATTTGCTTTTAAGTGCCACACCTCCATTAAATATTGATAAAATTTTGTCGCTTAATGTTGACGTTAAACAGAAGGATGTTACATAAAATAAAAATATCGACCCTTGTGAGAGAGGAAAGTGTTCATTTTAATTTTATATATTGATTAATATTCAATGAATCTATGGAACAGAAGGTTCAGTAAAGTACATAAATCAAATATTTAAGACTTTTTGTGTTAATTTTTTTGAAATATTTATAATTTATAGAAAAAGTTTGACTGGTGGAAGTAACGTGTGACAGTCTTTAAAGGAGGTTGTTTTGATGTTGTGTGATGCTTACGCTCGCAATTAGTCAAAATACTCAACCTGTCCATCCGAAAACTGGTGTTAATTTGGTAATGGTCAAAGTCAGTGATGATGGAAACTTTTTGGATCGCAACACATCTTAAGGTTTAAGTTGTTACTAAAACCACTCATGCCAAACGATTTATAAAATTTTTTGAATTTTCTCACGACATACCGATTGCTTATGACTGCCATAGAGTATAGCAACCAGGAAAATTCTAATTTTTAATCAATTCAAGGACTTGAACTTAAGTTCAGACAAGCATAAACCGTCACATCACCTCCCCACAACCCTTCTTAAGAAGAAAAACTGCGGAAGTTATGCATAAATAAGCAAAAAAAAAATTATTTACTGACAAACTTTATTGAATTTATAGGCTTCATTTAGGAAAGCACAAAAAAAAAAATATTTTTTCACATAATTTATATTCTTCTGTGTGTATCATAATAATAAAGTCATTAGATATTTATGTAAAACAGCGAGTAAATCGATGAGCGTACGCAAAAGCTCAAGAGATTTTTTTCCCTATGAAAAAAAAGAAAGTTTTTCTGTTGCTTGAATAAAATTAGAAATGATTCCGAGAACTGTCTGGAGTTTGAGCATAATTGATTATTATGGCTTTTTTGTTTTACAAGGACTTATGGCAGTTCTTTTAATACATACCTGAATATTAATTATACTTTAGTTACTTAGAAACTTCTAAAATAACTAGATTTGAAAGGACTTTTATACTGCCTTTAAGAATTTTGTTTTTGTGCCGCATAAATTTCATCTACGCAACAGCATGTTGCCATCAAGAAAAGTTAATTTTTGGATGGGGTTCAATTCTTAACAAGCGAAAAGGAGAATTTTGTAGGAAATAAATTTATGTTACATAATATTGTAGAAGTAGAGTCTGTTTTCCATATATTAAGGATATTTAATGATAGCTTTAAGAAAACCTTCCTAGAGTAAACAATTAAGTTCTTATGAAATCAAGAAGCTTGCCTCACATGAGCATATTTTCTATGACGACTCTTTGTGAATAATCTAGAAGACATTTCAAATCTTTTTTGAGTGTAGGTTTCACAATGCTATTGAAGATATTTCTAGAAAATCTCATGCATAATCTTAAAAATTCATCAAAAAACTCCTTCAGAGTTTTCAACATCCTTACGTCAAGTCCTGCAATATTCTCTTTGATTTACTTTGAACAATAAAAAATTCTATTTTTGGGGACTTACTAATGCATCTCATACATAGCTTCAGATGTTGTCTGATCTTGACACTGATGGGGTATGTCTCACATATGACAAGACATAGAGAGATAAGATGCTAAATTTGGAAGTTCCTTTATCAATAAAGTACGAAAGTGAATGGAAATTGATAAAATCTATTCTCAATAAAATCCTTAAAAAATTGACTTAAGAGATTCTTATGAAATCACTGTCACGAAAGAATGATGTCTAGGAGATATTATTGACAATAATGTAGAAAAATTGTAAAGCAATTGAGATGTATCAAATTCAGTGCTGTTTTTTTCCAGAAATTCACACCCACACATCATTTTTTGTAACGATGAAATTCGATAAGAATTCAATTTGTGAGAAAATAAGTCGTGTTTGTCATTATTGTAATGGAAAACTTGTGTAAGTTTCAACTAATGTGAAAAAGATTCTCGATTTAAATAGCTTATTGGTTAGGTCTTATTGAGTTTTAATTTAATTTATGAATTGACAAAGTTTGAAATTAATTTTGATCAAAGATATTGTGAATATGTAAACAACGTTATACAGAAAAAAAACGACTTTTTAAAGATATCATCCCCCTAACAAGCGGAATTTCTATGTGAACATCCCTTAAGCTACTTAAGCTGTTTTCAACTCCAAAGGTTAAGTCCTTGAGCTTTATTCAAACGAATGAAAAAGTCAATAGTCTTTCTGTGGTTATTAAGTTCCAAAAAAAGTTCATAAGCCCAAAAGCAATATGTTAATTTTAAAAATTTAATTAATCATCATTAATGAAAATTGCATCATCATGTCCGAATTCATTTGTTTTATTCGTTTTTGATTACAATTAGCATAAATTAGCTTTTTATAATGCTCAAAGGGTCATTCAAAAGAGGTGTAGAACTATTTTTAAGGAATTGAACTGACCTCCCTTTGAATTTGTGTCTATAAAAATGTTTTGGGTATGAAAAATAAACGGTTGTGTGCTTCGCAGAATACTGCAACCAGAAACCCTATTGTTAATTATTTGCCATAACAGTTCATGCTTAAAATTTTCTTTTTGGAACAGTAAAATTCTTTGAATCAAAATATATGTATGTATTAACTCAAAATTTAAGTAGAAAAAAAGCTCGTTTATGAGTTTCTCCAGTGCTTTAGATTTAAAATTCACTGACTTTGAATAATTTTTCTTCCAAATTTTTGGATAATTTTTTTTTAAAATTAATTGAACCTTCTTTCTAGAATAATTTTTTTTTTTTTATTTTTGAATCTATTTTCATATCTAGGCCAACAAAATTTTAATATACCTAATTTGCTCATTTTTAATGTTAACAAAATTTTAACCTTAAATGTTAAACATTACAAATAAACGATCCATAACCTCAAAAAATATGGAAAACAATACTCTCGTGAGAATAATTTCCTATAAACATGAAAACTGTTTCAAGCCCACTCGTACTGCATTTACATATCGTATTTCTACATTATCTTTTTTTCTGCTCATTTCTACTTATTATACGTTGTTAATGTAATTAACAGAAAAAAAATTGTAATGTGAGCCACACTCATTATTTTTTGTGTACATCCTCTTCTTCTGTGCATTGCCATTAAAGAAAATCTTTGAGTTGTTTTCACCAGACGAGATAATCCTTAATCTTGGACCATTTATCTAGAAGAGCTTTTATTATTAAGCATAGAATGTGTGCGTTGAGATGAATGAAAATAAAGACTTGTTTTGGGGTTTCTAAAGAAGTTATGTTTGGTATTCTGCTTATGGCTATTCATATTTGACTTGGTGACCAAAAATCTTACATCTGCTGTGAGCAAGATTGACATATGCTAAAGCTTTTTATGAATATATAATAAAAATATTTTTAATATTTATCCAATGATATCCACTCATGGATATCAAAATCCTCCTTATAACATAAAAACTGACAGAAATAGAAATTTATCTGAACACATGCCATAATAAAAGATCCATTCAAATGGTCGACAATTGCTACATTTTGTGCTTAAAATGATCTTGATATCAATGAGATGAAAAAAGGAATTCACTAACGAAATGATTAATTATTCTTTTTCCATCTTGATATGCATTAACTTTTTTTCAGGATGTAAGAAAAATCTTTTTTGGTTCCAAAAGAATTAATCTGGGTACAAATCATTAAGATTGTCCAGTTTGTGAGTTTGGCAAAAATGACGTCAATTGAATTGAATTGAGTTCCTAATTTTTGAAGAGACTGAAAAATGAAACTTCGACCCCCCCCCCTCCCCTTACCTCCTAAATTTCAATTTTTCATAAAAAATTTATTCATGTAAAATTCCCATCCATCCCACCATAAAATTCCTAGTTAAGTACATAACTGATTCTTAGTAAAAATGGTTTAGCAATATAGTAAGTGGGAGGAATCTTGATCCTACCTCAGTTTCTCAGTACTTTTAAATTTTTAAGATAAATATGAAAAGATCAATCTCTAGAACCACCTAGAACACATAACAAGAAGAAAATGAGAAAATAATGAGAACAATCTCCAGTTTCCTAATTTGTTACCAATAACCTTTACAAGTTGCCAATATTTCATAGCTCAAAACAGAAATTATATTTAGATCCCCAAAGTAACGTAATCCGTATCAAGAGAAACAACCGATATCGATTATTTTATTAAGATGCTCCCGCGAGAAAACAAAAAATTCTTCTTACTCGATACTTCTTAACATCTTCTTTAAAAATTAAAGAAAGCTTACACAAAATAAAGCCCTACGCTGAGGGACAATTTCATCTTCTTAATTTTCACACGTTTAAATGTTAAGCAAGAAGCAACGAGAAATTGTTGAAAATGTCACTTAAAAGTGAAGACAAGTGAGTAGAAGATTTATTTTTGAGCATAATGGCTTATTTTCAGTCTTTTTTTACGGCATTGTTTGTTGACCACACATAATTTTTTATTTTATTTATTTTTTTTTTTGCGGACACAAAAAAAGAAATTGACCTCGGAAAAATGGTCATGAATTATCCACAAAAATAGTAATGCTGTTTTATTCTTTTATGATAGCTATTCATGTCATGTTATGGGGGGATATTTTGTTCACATATATATAAAATGACGTGATTAATGACCAAACGATTTGTTTTCTCTTTACTTACATGCAGATGTGCTGAAATTTTGTGATTTGAGGAAGTTTATTTGATAATTTTTTGATTTTCCTGAATTTTAGTTTTGCTTCTTTAAAATAAAAAATTTGAATTAACCAAGTCAACTGGGATCAAGTTTTTTTAGGTTTCAAATAAAAAATTATCAAAATTCAAAATGGCAACTTTTTAGAACTCATTATTTTAATATAAAATGTCCGACACAAAAACGAAAAATACTCAAAATTTTACATTTTGCAAAAGTTTTTAAAGAAAAAATTAATGGTAACGCAATTATTTGTAAATATGATTCTAATAATTTGAAGCTTAGCGTCGCTAATATCAATTGTTCGAGAGGAAGGGTTGAATTTTTTTGAATGGAACGAAAAAAAATTTTTTTTTCTCGAAAAGTCCTAACAAATTGAATAAATTTCCCAAAACAATGAGGGGGGGCTTAAGCCCCTTCCCCCCTGGCTACGCCCCTAGTATATCATAGCATACTTCTAAAAAAAGCTTCAGCACCCCATCACCACACATTTGGACGTCAAAAAGGCTAACCACAAGCCAAAAAGAAATATTTTTCGGAGCATTAATTCAAATTTAGAGGCCAACAAAAAAACAACATAAAGAAAGAAAACAAAAAAAAATAAATTTTCTGCTTTTCCGCATTGTTATTTCATATTTCCAAAACAATTCGTCATTTACAATCAATATTTGTGTTGCATAAAGCACATATATGAGACGTAAACATAACGTCCCATGAGTATCATTAAATAGACTGGCAGCTTTATTTTTATTACAAATTGCGACAAGCTTTACGTCAGCCAAAAAAAAATCCTAAAAATAAATCATTGGCAAAAACATAATTACGGTTGAATTTTTTATTTGCTGTAGTCTGAGAGCATCTGTTATGAGTCACATATTATCCAATCCAGAACAGGAGAAACTATCACTATAATTGACATTTTCCTTATACTTTATTGATGAAGGTAAATTCTCATCGGAATAACGGATGCTATCATCATTTCGATGTGAGACAAACTTTTTTTCTATCTTTTTTTGTTGGTGATAAGTTTCAAGGACATAAAAAAAGTCTTTGTTTCTTAATCACTATAGATTATCTTTATTCTATCTCTTTTTATTTCGATTTTTCCTCTAGAACAAAAGGATATTCCAAAAAAATAATAATAAAGTTTATATCGCCTGCTCATTGAAACCTTGATATTGCTATGGTGAAGCAGCAATAAAGGGGATTAAGATTATATAGCTTTTGTCGGGAAATCAATTTATTATTTGGAAAAGGTACTTAAAATGATTTCGATTCTCATCTCCTGCTTAAATTGAGAGGGCTACGTTGAAGATAATTACAAAGATAAAAATAGAAAATTCGTTTAAATTAATTAAAATTCGCTTTATAGCTTCAAGATGATGACAAAGCTTCTTTTTGTTATTATTACCATTGCTTGAAGATGATTTAAATATTTTTCTTTCATTTTGTAGACTTTTAAATAAGAAATTCCTTGTAATAGAATAAGCATAAACTTTTTAAATTGATTCAATTCAACCGATAAATGGCATGAATAACATTCCGCAATGTGGAAACGAAGCTTTAATAGTTGAAGCGTGAAGAGTCAGTTCAAAGATTCTTTAAATATTTGTTATCTATGAGGTTGTTTTTGAGTTGGAATGCGGACACAGACTCAGCGATTTTCTGTTTTGGAACAAACAATTTGTAAAGATTTTATGGTGTCAATAAAAAATGATAAGTTCAAGTTGAAAAACAAAGTTTTGGATTTAAAGTTATTAGGTTAGTTATTATGGAAAAACGGTTACATTTATTTTGAATTTGTTTAATAATAATATTTTTTTAAAAATAGTTACATGCCCCTCTAGAGGGCTTGCCTTATTTTGATTTTTAGTTTTGCTTCATTTGATCAAAAATTCAAAATCATAATAATTTTGACTTAATTATTAGATCATAAACATTATTTTAAGTGATATAGCTATGATAAAATACTAATTTTAGTTAAAAGTAAAGCATCAAAAAAATTATTTTTAATAAATTTTGAACTAAAATTAATTTTGAAACCAAATTTCTTTTCAAAAAGCTTCACATCATCGCTATTTCATTTTAAAGCACAATAGCAAACAGATTTTCTTCTTCATGAATGAGAAAATAACGTTCATAAGTTTATTAAGTAGTACTTCGTTAAGTAATTGCTCTTTTAAAATGTAATTTAATTTTGAGTCAAGTATTATTATCTTGTTATTTACAAAATGAGTTAGCTTTATTGTTCTTGACCTAATTGCTTTAAATTTGAGGTAAACTTTGTCATTTAACAAGAGTTAATTAAATTTTATAGAAAATTAAGCAATTTTAGTCTTAAGTATGAACTGTTGGTTGTGATTCAGGTCCCTTAAATCTTTTTTTGATTCTGAAACTCGTTAAGTCATTCTATTCACAAAAAGAAGTTTTTAATCTCATATTTATATTGCAGCTGCTACCAAATTACAAGATATCAAAAGAACAACCTTATGTACAGCACATAAAGCATTTTCTTCAATTCCAAGTCTAATCTTTTCTTACGCAACACAAAAAAAAATCTCTAACACTTGAGCAAATATTTTCATGAAAAAAAGAGAGAAAGACTAATTTGATTGAACAGTCCTTTAAGAATCTCTACATTTAGCTTCTACATCTATCTAACAAGGGGGAAGAAAAAATCATAAAATTTTATTTTTAATACATAATAATCCATTAAATCTTGCTTGTTTGTTGGATGAGGAGCTCTCATCATCAGAGACAGAGTATCATTGTTGTCGAGTAAACTAAAAGAAAACTTTTTAATGAATTTTTCATCCATTCTCAAACAATTCAATATTGTTAAAATTCTTTTCCATTTCATTCTTCTTCTTCCTTCAGTTTCTTGTGCCATTTTTATTATAAAAGCTTCATCTTAAGAAAAACGGAGAAATGGATTCAAGGAGCATGAAGAAGGAATCTTTTCATTATAATCCATTTTACATCCACTTCTTGTTAGGATCCTTTTTCATGCTCTACAGTAATGATGAAAGTAATAAAAAGCAGTATTAATTTACCATTTTGAGTCAGTTCCGCAATTTTATTACTTTAAAATTTATTTTTGTTGTTCCTTTTCCTGAATTTGTTCATTTTAATGATTTATGTGATATAATTTTGCTGATTTGTTTGGACATTTCGTATTTAATTTTAAAATTTCAATTAGAGTCCGTATACTTATGACATCCATCAAAAACTTGGATTTTTAGACTCCATCCTTTGTAACAAAATCTTCAAACAACAAAATCCTTTTATTTAAAACTTTCACATAGCCTCAGACCCCCCTCCCCCTCTTAAAATCGGACATCATAAGTGAACGACCCCTTAAATAAATATTTAATATTTGATTTTTGCCGTTTCCCACCCTAATTGCCGCTCCAAAGACTAGTAAAAATACAATTCCTAATTTTAATTAATCAATTTGAAATGGAAAATTATTCATAATAAGCATAAACTAGTATAACGGTGGTCACTCGTGACCGACGAAAGCGCATTTTCCGCGATCAGTAAATACACAAAGAATTAAAACCCCAAAAGTATAAAGCCTAATATTTAACTATAAATATTCTTCATTTACCAAAAATTTAAAATTTACAGAAAAAAATGTGTGTGAAACATGAGGAAAAAAATTATTTTTTATAAAAAGTTATCACGCGTTATTACGCGACATAAAATTTAAAAAAAATTAATAAAAAAGCAAAAAAACTCGGCTACGGGCTAGGATCGAACCCACGACCTCCAAATTAGGAGCCGTGCGCTCTTCCTTTTACGCCACTGCTGCGCTTTTTTTGAGAAATTTTAGTGGCAATTTAATTATTTATATTGATGAGTTTTTTTTTATATAAATGCAAGTTTTTATAATTTTCACGAAATTTTCCGGAAAAACTATGGAAAATCCATGAAAATAGAAAACTAAAACAATAAAAATATAAAAAAAAGTAATTGTATGAAAATATTGAAAATTTTAACAAAAATCTTCGGAAAAACTCGGGAAAATTGTGGAAATGGAAAATTATGACATGATTCAATATTATATGTCATTGGAAATCAAAAAAATATCAAAAAAAGCAAAAAAAGAACATTGTCATCAATGGGATTCGAACCGAGGACAGCTAAGGTTTTGAAAAGTCAACATTTTAGTGCATTCGACCACACTAATACATACAAAGAAATGTCATTTTTGGTACTTTTTACGCTGGTTCCAGCAGAGGAAGTAACCATTCCTGCTGATTTTTGGTTACATGGTAGCCAGGCATGTCACACACATTTTAAGCCAAAAACCGCATCAAAAAAGCTTAACCCTGAGGAGGAGATGCGATGACAGACAGACAGACAGACGGACAGACAGACAGACAGACAGACAGACAAAGTGCGGATAATAGCGTCCTTTTCCCAAGAGGAAAATGCGCTAAAAAATATATTCAGTATAATTTTCAGCATAAATCAAATTTAACAATTTAAATGATAAATTTTCCCCTAATTGGCATAAAGAAGCAGCTCCTCTTTAAGCAGTTAGTGAGAAGTTTATAATTCGATAAAATTTTTATGATGTTTACACAGTTATTCCATTTTCATATTCTCTCTAAAACTGAATATGATACCATAATTCAGTTTCAATTTACTCCTCATTCTACTTATCATATTTCTACCCATTATAATGCCTTGAAATTGAAAAAAAATATGCCACAGCAGCAAAAGAGGTTTATCGTTTAATGAAATGCAAACATGTAAATTTGCTGTGACAACAATCCACATGAATGTTTGCTATGAGTCGAAATGATGTAGGATTTGAAGCTTTTTTAATGTCAACTAACTTTTCATATTTTCTTCCCTTTGTGTTTAATGTTATGTGTTATTAAAGAAAACATTATGAAGAAAAATTTTTCAAATTTAATTTTTATTTAAGTACAAAAATGTTTAATACTTTAAATAAACTTTAAATGGAAAGAAAAATGGTCTTCTATTTTTCTTAGAAACTCAAGTGTGTTTGTATAGACTTAAAGTCTATACTTTTCATATTTGAACAGTTTTTCTAGAAATAACTTTCACATAAAATCTAAAACATTTTCAAGTAGTCACGTAAGAGAGATTTTCGAAAGGATATTTTTTTTTTTTTTTTTGTGAGAATTTATTCATAAAGTTTAATTGAATTTTAGTTCAACTTAATATTCAACTGTAAATCCACAAATTATCGTTATCGGGTGACTCTTGAAGATTTCTTTTCAAAATATTATTTTAAGAAAATGGATTTGACCCTTCTTAAGGTAGTTATTTGACTTCGTTAGAAGAATAACAAATTTTTATAGATTTAAAGAGGTTAACAAAAATAAAAAAAATATCTAAGAATAAAATCATTTAACAGCATTTTAAAGTTTATCTGAATCTTCATTTATTAAATAACGGACGTTTTTAGTTTAAATTTTAGTTGCACTCCCCTTTTAATAAATAGAAGTGTCTTGACCGTTTATTATTGTTTTCACCTTTTTTAGGAAATACACAATTAATTTACTTTAATTTAATTATTAGACCTTCTAGCTTGCTACAAAACAAAGCTAATTAATTATAATCTATAAATTCATTGGTTTTTGTCTAATCTATCAATTGGCAACCTAGAAACAAGAAACAAAAAAGTTAAAAGTAATTTTTCCAAATGTTCCTTCAAATTCCATTTCCTTTTCAGTTCTGCAGCTCATTACTCAAGTTCTCGTCACATTTAATTAATAAAATTGATTGGTAATTTTACCATTCCAGTCTGTGATTTAAGGCAATTTATTCTGTTAAAAATTGATCATTAGTTACAATTTCTACCTCCTACAATCAAAATATCATCACCATGACAAAACCTATATACTGCTATAATTATATGTGCCAATTAAAATCTGTCATTATGAGAGATTAAATTGATTATCTATTGCAGTTTAATTGGTGATTATTACATGATTGATTCGAAGAATGAAATTTACATCCACTTAATCATAATTGCCTGTTGCTATGATGATGGTACATGTGGATGATTTTTGATAATAGAAACATGAAATTATCTCTACATGTGCTGCTCTGTTAGTCATAGAGACCAGATAGAAACATCCAATTAATTTTAATCCAGAAGAAATTGGAAATTTCTTTTTTAGAAAAAAAATAATAAGAATTTCATAACAATATCTTCAATTAAAACTTTTTAACCTCAAATCTTCTACAAGCCATAAAATTTTACTACAAAAACCGCAAAAAACGCGTTCTTTTAAAAACATTTTCTAAACTTTCTTCTTTTTCCTTTCTTCAATTACTTTTTAGGAATCCCAATTGTATACATTTTGGCAACAGTTCCACCTTATTTACCATGGAATAATAGTCTTCGTTTTCTTTCATGGTGTCACCTCGTTGGCTCTGTTTCGCCATGGATTGGAAGGTAAGTAAAAATAGTAATAATGCGATTATGGGTTTGGTGTCAAAAATTGGCTTACATTCAATATTTTCTTTTCTATTTTATTTACTCTAGTTTTGTTTATCACCTGTTTATGAACTTAGAACGTGGCGAAACAATCTATTATCGTCTTTTACAACTTGACATGTTCGGAATATGGATGAGTCAAAGTTTTGGTAAGTTAATTCTTCCATCTATTTACGAAAAACGTCCTCATAATTTAATTAAAGAAAACGTCTTTTTTTCATTCGATGTCGTCTTTATGCACAGTTTGGCAATGACCAAGTGGCTATTCATTATGTGATTACATATCATAATCCGCTTCAATTGCCTTTCTCATCCTCAGTCTTCTTTCTCTTTTTATATACACCTCGACATCAATGAATGTAGCTAATTTATGTTTATTTATGTCCTTTTACTTTTGTGCACGTGGAAAAAAATAAAAGAATTTTCTTCAAAATAATTTATGGTCGTCTGAAGCAATTGATAGAGAAAGATAGGAAAGAACTTTTGGTGGGATATTTAAAGGTTTTTTGGGATAGAAAATTATGGTAATTTTGTCACTTTTTTGCCGATCATTGAAAGATAATTATATTTTGGGATTTATGGTCAAAAATTGTAGAATTCGTGATTTTGTTTTCCTAATTTTTCAGTTAACAAGATCCCCAAGATGGTGTCAGACACCTAAATTTAATAAATCCACACCAATCGTCAATCATAAAAAATCAGCTGACCTGTAACCCCTTCCAAACACTCCTCTTTCATGCGAGCTAATTCCTTTTCTATAAAAAGAATCTATAACCAGCTATAACCAAGTCTAAACAGTCTTCGTCTTACTTCAAAGCTACTTAACAACAAACTCGTAAACGACAATCTTCATGCCCAAATGAATAAGAATACATTACCAAGACTACATTTAATGGAAGTGCCAGATGAAGGCAAGAAGAATGTTATTTCTCGGATGAGGTTTTAATAAGAAATGATTTCTTGTTTCTTCTTTTGCTCTGTGCATTTTTTCGTGAATTCCATATTTTTTTCTCTCAAGTTGATTCCATTTCCTTGAACGGAAAAAAATATATTCTAACAGATGTTTACATGATACTTAAATTGTGCGGATATTTTCGTAAGCTTTTATAAGCTAATCAAGTGAAATGAAATGTATGTACATTTCTTAATATTATCAAGAAAAATAAGAACGGATCAAAACTCGTGAATTTTTTTCTTTCTTCCTTTTATTGATCATGACATTTATAGAGCAAAACTTTCAGACGGGAAAAATATTCACGATAAAAACTTGTGCAACTGATACAGCAACTTTAGAAACTTTTTCATAAAAGATTTTTGTTAAACTGACAATAACACGTGTGGAATAAAATTTTCCAGTCATGTACTTTTTTTGTGCTTGTTAATCGGTTGCAAAATTGAAAATTTTTGATTTATTGCAGTTATGGAAAACTGATGCGTGCTGCAGGCATTATGCTTGCTTTGCCTTTTGCTCGTTTGACCTTTAACTGGTACATAAATAGAAGCGGGGGAATTTTGATCCTTTTTCAAGAGTAATTAGAATGTATTATAATGGCTGCATAAAAATTAATCTGTATGTACCTTAACATGATAGCTTGGCAGTTGCTACATGATGTAATTAGCTGCATTGTTAGGATACAGTTACTTAAATGTAAAGCTTATAATAGATTATGGGCAGTAAAAGCTGTAAACATGAGATTAAAGCTCATGATTTCAATTCTAGACAAGTTGATGCAAAACGTCAAAATGAACATTTTTTCATCTGATTATAAGCTCAATGTCAATCTAAACGTCCAACAAAGCCCGCTGTTAAGAAACACAAAAGTTTCTTTATCCTTTGTGATCCAACATTGAAAAGTTTTGCAATAATCCTTCAATCCTCATAAAAATGATTAACTTTTGTCCTGCAAATTCTGTCAAAAGGCTTTAAATAACAATAAAAAAAAGGAGACAAAAGCCTTACGTGAAGCTTCATACAGTCAACACTAAATAAAAAACTTGAAGAAGCATCTCATAGTACTTCCATTTGATTGAAGATTTATTCTACCTAAATGACTATTTTCTTTTCTTTTTCTCTTTTATAGGCGCACTACCGTTTGTTATAGCGAGTGTCTTCTGCATGAGTGGATTTATAAAATGGTTAACAATTATATCATATTGTATCTTCTGTATTTTTGGCTTACAAAAAGCTTTAACTGCTGCTTCACCTTGGCAACGGCGTCTTTGTTTCGCATTACCTTTCCTTATGCGCGCAATATTAGCAATGTTGAGAGTATCGAAATATGCTGGCGGTAATCCTACGGCAATGACACACGTGTTTTTGCAGGTAAGAATGGCTTTTCATTTGGGAATAGACACTTTGCGTTTGGGGATGTTAAATGTCAAGCGATGAAAATTTTTTTTTGGGGGGGATTTAAAAAGTCAACAGAAATATTTATTTCCTTGACAAATGTGACACAGATTTGAAAGGTCAATTATGATGTCAAGAGAGTTAAAATGTCATGTTTTGACGTGATTCTTGAGACTCTATGTTGAAGTAAAAGAAGCTTTGATTTAATTGCCTCACGAATTAGTAAGTTGTTTGAGGCATGCTAGTAGTTTCAAGATTTCATGCAACATTTTGTTTTTTACATAACCCCAATTACATCATAAAAATCGCAAAGTGTCTAGCCCTAAACTCTCCCCTAGACTGTAAAAACTTACTTAACATGCCATTTTAAAGAAGAATGTAAAAATCGCATGACACGAACATGTGTATGTAAATGGAAGATGTGACTTTTTGATTGCTCGTAAAATATCAACGTCAATATAAGAAAAATGTGTCAGATATAAAATGATCCTTGAATTTACGTAAAGAATAATATGACACCTGAACATCAGACAAGGATATTTTCGCTATATTAATGTTATACACGTCCTCGAATTGAGACTTTTAGGGGGGATTTCTTAATAATATTTTATTATATATCTTTGATGCAATTGATAAAAGAGAATATTTGAAATATCAGCCATAATCGTATTATATTCACTCCATATGTACTCAAAAGCTTCTGTACGCACACACACACATACATATGTTTGAGGTGGAAGAAATAGCATGTTAATATTGGCAGCATGTTTCAATAAAAAATGAGTAGAAATTTTTACCATTCAATTTCATCATTTTTCATTCTCGGAAATAATGATATGGCAAGTCTTAAAAATTCTTGAGGGTAACAGATGTATTTTTGACCCTAAATACACACGCATGAATTTTTCTGCAAATTTTTTTTTCCGGCGTCTACACAAGTTAATGGAATTTTATTGAAGGTACGAACGACATAAACACATTGATTATTCATATATGAAGGTATGAAAAGGTTACAAACATCACTTCCAACATTGATTTGCTAGAATTGCGCTTTACGTTTGCGTGTTATTTCAAACTCTATCATTAATTCTGTAGTCAATGAGAATTATCGTACCTTCCCTTTGCTCATACCTTTTTCCGTCTTCTTTTTCCATTATGAAAATTTAATCCCGTTCACTCTTGCTCGTTCATTCTACTTCAAAATCTTTTTTTTGTTCAATATTTATTGTAATTATTGTTTTCAATATCGAGTTCGATCTTTTTACATGTTTTGAACGCCTGTACATGAAAATATTTTTCATTATTGATGAATGGAAACATTGTTGTAAAGAAAGAAATTATGCTGCACTTTTTACAATTTCCTCTAAAAACTTCATCTGTCGAAGTTTTTATAAAACTTTCAAGCTGTTTATTATTCATGTTACTTGAGATATACAGTGAACCTTAATATTTTTAGCTGAATAAAGTTTTTGTTTTCAACAATGTTGCCGTGAATTGCAAAATTGCTCTCTGTGGTTCAAAACAATAAATTGATGATAAATAACAATATGGTTGTTGTGAGAGACGAAAGTTACAGCATGAAGTGAAATTCGAGAATTTTCGATGCAAAATTATAAACATTGTTTTCAGCTCAATTTGAGATTGAATGACTTTTAGTTTATTGTTTTATTAAAGTTTTAATTGCAATTTATTGCAACGTATAGAATTTTGGAAGCTGTAATGCTGTGTATCTAATAATTAAATTAAAGTAAAGTTTTGTAGATGTTAACTGTTTGAATAGTAAACAAAGACTAAAATCAAAACAAATTTAAGGGTCTTAAACTTTAGAAAAAAATACTAGCTAAAGTTCTAAAATTCAAATTTTTAAATCCCGTTAAATTTGTTTTAAAAAAATTATTTACTTCTCTTAATAATTTATTACCTACTATTTTAACTCAATTTCTTATCATATACATTGGTTAGATATTTTCAATTAATTGAAAACTCTTCCTCAATCATGCAAACAACAATTTAAATCCAGTTCAATACCTTCAGCATATTTTTTTCAATTTAATTAAATGAATCAAGCAGAATCAAGCTGCAGAAAATAAAGAAAAATTGATGCTTTCGGTTACATGAAAATGGAATCATCATCAACATGAAAAATTGCCACACTCTACGTCATGAAACTTTTATTCATTTTCACTCATTCGCTTGGGAAATGTGAGGAAATGATTTTTCTCTCCCTCCTTTTTCTGTCTATTTTATACACTTTTCCATTTCATCATATGTATGTTTCGTAAATTGTATTTTTACGAGCTTTTAAACAGAAATATTCTTTTATTGGAATAATTCCTTTTTACACACAAATTGGATTTTAAAAAAAGCCACACGTTAAAAAAAACCCAGAAATTTAATTCCTGTGATTAAAAATTCATAATTTAATTTACAGCAATTTCTGCCACAAACTGAACAGTTTTAATCCTTTTTCATGTAACTTAATTTACTTGAATCCTTCACAATCTCTTCTTCAAAGGTTGACATTTCAAGAATATCAAAACGGGAGCTTAAAAGTTTCGTATTGAAATGAAAAATTCAAAAAGACCTCTTTTGTAAAAAATTAATGATCTTTTGGAGCAAAATAAGAGCATCAAAAAAGATAAAAATTCTGTTGATGAATTCTAAGTTGAGGTGTCTCGTAGGCTCAATTGCCAAAATGCTTCAACGTCTGAGGGTTCCAACTCATTACTGTATCAACATCTGAGCACAAATGTAAAAAAAAATCGTGTAGGTTTTTGTAGAAAAATCACGTAAGCGTAAAAATTGCGTTGGAAGTAAAACAGGAGAAGTTACATGAGAACTGTGCAAAAAGCTTTTGTAGGATTTAGAGATACAGCTGGAAACTTCCAAATATTAATATTATTATATAAAAATTCTAGATTTTGCAGATAAAATGTATTTGTTTTGACATTTAATCATGTATAATTCCGTATAATTTAAGAACATGCGCCAGTCTAGGTTTGGACACGTAATGAATTCATAATTTTTTACCGGGTTGCGTGTTACTAGGAAAAAGTATTTATATATAGTCACCATATCCATTTTTTTTACTTATTAAAATACAATTTTAGAACTTTTATAAAAATTTAAAGGTTGGCAATTTAGTCTTTAAAGTTTCTTAATTGACTCGACATGTGAACCGAAAACCGATAATTTTAAGCTATTATCTCTTGACCACACGTCCATTTGAACACATGATCATATATACTCAACTGTGCTGCAACTTAGTTGTTCTTAATTGCATTATTTAACAATATTCTCTAAAAAGATACAGTACAGCAATACGAAACCTAAATAATAGCAAACACTTCTAAAGAATCATACAATCTAGTTCAAGTTCAGACACGAGGAAGAACTTGTGAAACGTGATTTTTAATACAAAATTGTTTCAATTAAAAATCATTCTTTGCTCTCCTGCACATGTTCCATTCCGAATCTGTTACATCCAACATAAAGCAAACAAAATAATAAATTCTTTTCTATTACTTCCAATAGGATGGCGTTTCAATATTTGGCGGCGCAATTGGAGCTATGCACATCCCCGAGAAATGGTTCCCTGGCTGTTTGGATTATTACTTGAATTCCCATAACATCATGCACGTCCTCGTTGTGGTAGCTGTGTACTCAATGCATCAGGTGAGAATTGTAATCATATCGATGATTTTTCATGATCTAGAACTAGAATAGTCGTTTCGGTAGGCATAATAATAAAATGGTACATAAAATCAATATTTGTCAAAATCCAATTAGACATTTAATTTTCCACACTTCATGTGGATGATGATTTTTGTTTCCTATAAACGTTAAAAAGAGGTAGCGCGGAAATAAAAAAAAATGTTTTTTTTTGTTTATCGATCCTGCACAGGGCGAAAAAGGAAGGAAGAAAAAGAATTATGCAATGCCACATTGTGATTTTATGAATCAAGGTCAGACAATGGAAAGAATAAACTGCTATAGTTTTAGGTTCTATATGCGATATACCAGCATAACAAAAAGTTTTTTTTTTTTTTTGGAACGAAGCGATTAAAGTGCTGCTGCTGCAAATGTGTTGTCATAAATTTTCCTTTAAATCCCCTCCCACCCTCCACTTCTACCAAGCATATTTGCCATAATAAATTGAATACACAATTTAAATTAGACGGCATTAAATTAAAATAATGGCACACATGTGACTTTCCTTTATATAAATTATTTTCGTTAATTTGATAAAACTAGAGTCTGACCAAACTTTTCCGACCAAATTGTTTGGTTATTCAAAATAAAAACTTTTTTTTTTCGTTTTCGCAACAAACAGAAACGTATTATTATAATTTATAAATTAGCATAATATCATGCGCGTCAGCATAAAAGTGGAATGAATAATTTATAAAGCTTATGTACGCTCCAGTATGTTCTCTTCGATGTTGTACAATTGTATGATAAAAAAATAAAATTGATCATGATATAAAATGTATGGGCAATTTCCCGGAAAATCGTATAGATTTTCAGACGAAAGGTTTTCTAGGTTATGTTGTTTTGAGGTTAATTTGTTTGCTCAAATTTCAATGAGCTTTGGGGGTGATAGAGTCGATGAATATTTACATGTCTTTTGGTTCGGAATCTGCAGACTTGAAGCAGTGAATAATTGAAAATTAACAAATAATCAATATCATCCCAAAATCTGTCTATTTCATCACAAATAAAGCATAGGATTTGCTTGCGGTTAGAAAACAAGATCACATAATCCAAATATGTCATTCAAGTGTCTACTCTTCAAGTATCTAATAAGACTAAGTCGTTTGACATGCGGAATCGTCCATGCATACATTTACCGCAATTCTAATAGAACATATAAAGTGTCTACTGTATCTAAAGTGCAAATATTTTATGTAAAATAAAATTGCACATTTTAATGCTGATTTTCTTCAATACATCTTGAAGTACATATAATCCATTAAGCTATTTATTTTACAATTCATACTCGTTATATTGAATTGCTAACACATCTTCTCCTTTTACAGGCGACCGTAAGAGATATCGACTGGATGGAATCAATGTCAACATCAAAGTGTGGTGCAATATCAAATCAAACAGTTGACATACCATTGTTAAGTAATTTAACATCCGATTCACATTTCGAGCTATGATTTGCTGGCACCGAGAACTTTAAGGAGATGTCAAAACTTTTAATTTTATTTTTATGGCTCTGATTTGGTAGAAGAATCTAATTTTTTTTCTCTCTTTCTATCTCTCGCATTCGGAGACGTATATTTGGACAAAGATTTGTAAAAAAAAATTGAAAATAATCAAGGTTGGGACAGATTTGATGATTGTTGTGGGATTTCTCGATTGAAGAGGTTAAGTTAAATTTAATAAAGAACTTTATTTTGAAGTTTATCGAAATTTTTCATGATTTTTATAAGTCTAGAGGGATGTGTAGCTTGGAGATATTACTTTATATTTATTTTATGTCTGGAAACTATCAGCAATATCATTTATTGTTGCTCCTTAGTTCCATATTTTCAAATTTTATTATTTTCTTTAAATTAGAATTTTTCAAAAAATCGAGAAATGAACAAAAGGGAAATACATCTAAGCTGGTGGGAATTTCTACCTCATATCCACTATCCTAGAGGGCATAACCTAGATAGGTGTATACCATATAAAGGACCCCCAGGGTATGAGTCGTTACAATTTCATCCACAAAAAATTCAAATCTGTCTTAAACAATAAATGAAAAAAAAAAATTGTAACAAAAATTAACTAAATTAGAGCCTTCAATGAAAAATAAAATTATATTAATTAGAGAAGTAGTGAATTGATAAAAAAAGAAGGAAGAAGAATCCATCGAATTATAGAAAAAAATTAATAATATGAAAAAAGTCGCACACCAAATGAAGAAAAAATTTTTAATCTCTTTTTTTCAAAGCCTAAATTATTGAGTAATTTGCGTTTATAATCATTTCAAGATATGAAAAACTTTTGAATGGATCGGCTAGAACGAAAAATAAATACGATGGACTGATTATAGATAGGGCTAAAAATACTTTTAAATAAAAATCTAAATGATTGATGCCGACTCGAAAGTTTTTAACCAAATATTAATTTTAATTAATGCATTTCCTATACAAATTAAGTAATCAATCCGTTCAATTTTGCTTCTGATTGCTAAACTTTCCTTTCTTTGTGCTTTTTAATGGAATGAAGACAAAAAAAAATAAGCTTTAAAAAAAAAGATTTATCATTGAGTAAAAATCATAAAAATTGCAGTTCATTGAACTATAAAATTATATAGGCTTGTTTAAGCATTCACGTAGTCAATTACTCTTTAAGAATCTATAAATCTTTCCTTTTTAATCCCTCTATCTATCTTTCTATATTAAAAAATGGCAATTGTACTTGATTATCTCAAAATGGAGAAATCAATTTTAAAAGGATTGAATTTATGAATTTAAAACGATCAAAATTCGATCCTTAAAAAAAGTCCATAAAAAAATCCTGTGAATTGTCATGATAAATAAAATATGACGAAAATACAAAATGCATTCTCAATTGACATAATCAAATTTTAGCATTGCCTCAATACCTCTAATTGTATCTATCGTTTAAATTTAAATACATTTCAATAATGTGATAATTGCAATCTCATTGCAAGTCCTTTTTTTTGATGAAAAATATTATTAATTATAATTGCTGAAAGCTTCATAATTCCAGTTAATTACTGATTAATTTAGTCCATTCATGCTGTATACATAATAGATGTGTATGTAAAATCTAATTTCATGTTTTCATTGATTTTCCTAAAAAAAACAAATGTGTATCTCTATATACTGTACCACCATATTAATAAGGAGAAGATCTAAATATCATCAAATAATTATCTCAATGAAAACCCCAAAAAATTCTCTTTGAAGTTAAATAAATATAAAATGAACATTTTCAATAAGCAATATACAGTTAAAATTAAAGAAGAAGAAGAAAAAAATGAAGTTTAAACTTTTGCAGTAGAAATTGAATGAAAAAAAAAAAATCAATAATTAATTAATAAATTGAAAATAAAAGCGAAAGTCGCTTTGAATTTCACTTAAAATCATAAAAATTACTTACATTCTTGACGCTGATTTGGAAGTTTGAATGATTTGAGTTTTTGAATTGGATTTTTTCAGCTTATTGAAGATTTTAAACTAGATTAATAGTTTTAAATATCAATGGCTACTATGATAGTTTTTTTTAATCCAAAAAGATCTAAAAATAAGCATTTAAGTTTAATTCAAATTGATAAAAACTTACAAAGACGTTTTAATCAGTCAAAATACTGAATTTAAATGAAGATTTATAAATATTTTCTAGGTTAATTTGTGTTAAGGGTCTGAAACTACTCAAAATTTTTAAGGAAAAATAACTATAGATTCGGTCTAAATTAAATAAAAATCAATTAAAACCACATAAAAACTTAAAAACTCAGTCATTATAACTTCCAAAATTGTATGCTTATTCCCCGAAAACGTTTTAAATAGGTTTTAAATTTTATTTTATAAATTTAAATGGAAATAGAGAAGCTGATAAGTTCAATTTGTGATATTAAAAAATAATAAAAGTAAAAAAATGAAATAAAATAATAAATAAAAGAAATTCTATGAACTAAATCTAAATACTACCGAAAATTAAAGAAAAAAAAATCTATAATAAAAAAAAATATTATTTTAGGTTAGAGAAAAATTTTGATTCTTTTCATAAAGAAATGATAGAAAAGTTAATGAAATATAAAGAAATTAGATAAAGAAAGAGAAAAATTGAAAATCTCATATTTAAATTATCTAGAATATCAATGAATATAATGAGAAAAAAAGAAGAATGAATATATTTAATGACAGTATTAAGAGGAAAAAAAAAAATAGAAAATCATGATATAAAAAAATGTACGATTAATTTGGAATGCATTTCACTTCATTTTTTCATCCTTTTAAATTCATCTTTCTGAACAGAAAACTTTTGATTGAAAATTGAATAAAAAAAGAATCCTGAATAAAAGTTTTTTGATGCTAAAACGTAAAAGTTTATTTTCTTGATTTTATCAAAAAAAATTGCTTATTTAATATTAACATTTTTCAGCGTTTGTGATTTAATTGGACCTTTCCCTTCAACAAACAATTTTGCACCTTTGTACGTGCCAATTAACTCATCATTAACTTTCAAATCAGGTGCGACAGTCTCGAAAACTTTCTTCTTCGGATTCATAAATGGCTGGTCTGGATTTCTTGTTATTCCATCACATGAGACTAAATCTCCAGGAACGGAACCTTGTGGTGGATCCATAATCTCAACTTTATCAGGTGATGATGCACACATAACCATTGCTTCCGATAAAACTCCTCTCATTTTGGCAGGTTTGAGATTACAAAGGACAATGACCATTCGATTCTGCATTTGCTCAATTGGCACATGCTTAACAAGTCCAGACACAACAGTACGAGGATTCTCTTCACCACAATCAATCTTTTCAAGATATAATGAGTCTGCGTCTGGATGTCTACCAACTTCAATGATCTTGCCAATTCGCATGTCCAATCGTCCTACATCAATTACTTCCACTTGAGGAGTTACTTTTTCAGCCGGTGGTGCTTTTTCTTTTTTAGGCTTTTCAGCCTTTTCCTTTTTAGCTGGTTGTGGCTTCTCTTCTTCCTTTACAGTTTCAACTTTTGGTGCTGTTTGTATTTGGACTGGATTCTTGTCATTTGGCAGACTTATTTGCTTCTTTCCATTTGCAACTTCCAATTGGATTAATTGTTGCTTTGCTGCTTCTACTTGCTTCCTTAATTCATCATTCTCCTTCTGAATTTCAGTAATCTTACGGTTTATAACTTCATCCTTAATTGATGAAAACTGAAAAATATTTTGGTTAAAAATTTTCACTTTTAAACTTGATGATTTTAAATGCTCACCTCACGCTTTAATGCAGCAAGAGTCTCCTCAGCGATCTTATTATTTGCAATGATACGATCTAAGGCACAGCTACTCATTCTAGATAATCTAAATATTTGAGAATTAAATCTTGTAAAATTTGCCAACATGAATCTGCACAAAAAGCGCTTTTTAAAATTTTTCAAATTTTTTTGACCGTTAACAAAGTGACAGTTGAAAAAGTTTTTGACCCCGCTTGAATTTTTAAAAATAAACGAACATTCAACAAGTTTTGTGATTAAATTAATTAAATTATGGCTGAAATAGTGCTTAACGATCTGCAAAATATACAGAAATATGTTTATGGAGAGTATAAGAGTGCAGGAGGATCAAATATTGAATGGTTAAGCGTGAGTTTCATTGATTAATTTGTGAATTTTAAAATCAAATATTTATTTTATAAACTTACAGCAATTGTCGATAAAATTCATTGATGCATTCAAGAAACTCCATGAATTTCTCAATAATGGATTGAGTAAATCACCAAACAAACAAATAATCATCCATCATTGCATGTTATGTGCTAATCAAATTGTCGTATGCTTAAGATTCTTAGAGAAAACTGTTAGCACTGAAAAGGATCAAAATGCATGTTTAATAACATCCAGACAATGCTTCTTTGACAGAATCTTTTGGTGCTTAGTCAGATTAAAAAGTATAATTAATTCTGCCAACGATCATGTAGTTTCCGAGCAAATAAATGATCAAGCAAATTTCATTGAGATTTTGGATGTTGTACTTGACAATTTGGCATCATTTGTGAATCTGGACGATGAATGTAATGTGACAAATAAAGCAGAAAGAAGAGCAAATATGATTATGGAAAGTAAGGAAATATTTGAAGGAATCAACAACTTGCTGAGCTTAACATTGTCATTCTCAAATGTCGCCATCAGCAGTGATCAAATTCCATTAAAGGTATTGTCAGAAAATCTTTTTAAAATATCGAGAGAATTTAAGGATGAATTTTCATTCTCTAATACTAAATTGAATGACATTAATGCTGTTAAAAAAAGATTGAAATCTGTGGAACTTGAAAGTTCTTTATATCGTCTCGAAAATTATGTCAATGATTCACTTTTGCGACTTGTTTATCACGTGTTCAGTGAGATTAATCAAAATCCACTGAAAAAGTTGACCACTGCTGAAACTAAAAGTCAAAGCACAGAAATTGATAAATTTGACATTCTTATTGAAAGGTTTTTACTAATTGGACAATTTGCTGTAACTTTTGCAAAAGATGATGTTAAAGTATCTTCATTGATTAAATCATGTTTAGCATCGATTGAAAGTTTGGACACTTACTTAATTCCAGCAATAACAAGTAAAACTAACGATCCATCTATTGACATTTTAAAAGCACATTTCTATGAGGAATGTAACGAACTTCAGAGAAATATTCATTTAATTATTGACACTAAAGCATTTTGCATGATTTTGGTTGATTTAATTATTGATTCTATTGAGAATAATCGCAAAAATTTTGATAAAGATGCTCTTTTTGTTATTTTAGACTTTTCAAAAGTTCTCTTGACTCATTTAAATATTACTTCCGATAACTTAAAACTTTCTCAAGACAAAGTTGCAACATTTTACTTTAACGATTTTAAATTGATTATAAATGAATGCGAAGCTATATTAAGTTATCCAGATCCGATTGAAAATTTTGAAGTAAGAGTTTTAAAGCGATTTAATATTATGAAAAATACAATAAAAAAGTTGGTCAGTGCAATAAGAGTTAGAGAAACTGACTTTAATGACGAGAATCTCAAACCTGTCGAGAAAATTACAGAAGCACCCCCAAAAAATTCAGATTTCTTTAACACAATTCGTCCATCTGGTTATGGTGCTGTACTGTATGAATCTAAAAGATCGAAAAAGCATCCGAAGACTCCAACAATTCCACAACCTAGTTCTGTTAAAAAGTCTGCTAAGAAACGAAATGAAAGTTTGAGACGAGAAATTTTTAAGAAAAATGAACTAAAAATTGTAGAAGATTTGACTAAAAGTGATGACGATATTTTGGATAACACTGATCTGCACATTACAGAAATTCTTGACAAATTGTCTAGTTTGTCGATTCACATTCCGAAAAAGTTTTAAGCTTAAGATTAGTCACTTTATAAGGCTAAGACTCTGTTAATGATTTGGATACTAACATTTGATTTTATGATTAATATAATTCAGAATACATTTTAAGCATAAGTCACTAACAAAATAAAGTATTAAGCTATGCACTTTAAATTTGATAAAATTTTAAATTTTTCATTCAAAAAAATTTAGTCATTAAGTTAAAACAAAATTTTTATCACTTTTCGTAAGTTTCCAATCTTGAGAAAGTCAGGGAGAAAGCAAAAATGCTGCTGAAATTATTATTGAAAATATTATCGTTGAATATCAACAAAAGATTTTAGAGTCAAACTTTCCGTCCAAACACTTCTAGATTTAAGCTCACATAAAAATATATTACGTTTTAAAATCCTTAAAGGATGAATTCCTAGAAATTAAGAATTAAATTGCAATTAATTTTACATTTATGTCCGTCCACTGTACAAATGTTACTAAATACTTTTACTTTCATTCTCACAATGAAAGTAGTAAATTCTGAATAAATGTGTATTATATTTTGTAACTTAACGATGATTATGAAATTGCATGACATATAACGCTTGTCGAATGATCTAATATTTGGATTAATTAATTACAGAACAATTATTTTAACATAAATATTGACATGCTGCTAATTTTTATGCATGATTTTGAAATTTTAAATCAGTTTTGTGTAAAATTTTCAGCTAGAAGGATTAAAATATGAAAAAGGGCCTAAAGTTTTGTGTTTTTCTTGCTATACTGTTAACCCTAGTGCAAAATTTAGAATGCATTGTTTATTTGCGATCATGGAATGATAGAGGACCAGGTAATTGAACATTTTATTAGTCAAATCCTATAAAATGATAAACATTAAATTACAGGTGCCGTAAGTGCTGGTAAGGAATGTTTAGAGCAAATAGAAAGAATCTACTTCAAAAATCAATCACAGCAAACTCCAAATATGGCAATTTTTCATACTAAAAACTTGTCAGCACCTGCTGCTGAGATTGAAGTTCAATATTTAGCAGATTTACATCAGAGAATATCATTTACACATGACGATAAGGAAGAAGAAATGAAGTATGATGGGAAAAGTTTCAAAACTTAATAATTTAAGAATAAAAATGATATTTCAGCTTTCAATTAAAAATTTTGTCGGCCCAATATTCTCCAAAGAAATATCAAGGAATAATGGATGTTACTCTAACTGATTTTTATCTTATTGTTACCGACAACAAGGACTCTGTAAGTTTCATGACCATATATGTCCTTCTATACTAATTTTCAATTATATAACAGTTCAGTAACACAATGAAAACAATAAGCAAGACAAAATCATTTAACGAGGAGGCCAGATACGTAATTCTATTTAATAATCCTGATCAACGTAACGAAGGTAGACAAATTGCGTGTGAATTTTTAAACATGCTATTTAAAGTGTATCGCGCTGTTAATGTTGTTGTTTTATATGCAAACGATGCTTTTTCATATGAAATATACATCGGTGATCCATATGGTGTAAATGGTCAGCTTTGTGGTGAAACAGAAGGTATGAGAGAATCACCGGTATGTGGAAAAATGAAAACAGTTATGACTGGTATTTGTAATCGTGGGAGTTTAGAGAACAAGAGAATTACTGCTGAATGGCTTGATATGGACAAAATACCTGAGGAAATGGGAAGAGATTGTGTATTTAATTTATGTGCGAGGGTTCAAGAACCATTCATCAATGAAGGTTGTAAAGATGGAATGGAAATAATGATTTTAAATTTTTTACAAGATGAAATGGGATTTGATATTAATACAACGTGCACAACTCTCGATCGAGGTGAAAGACAAGAAGATGGATCGTGGACTTTTCTTCTGAATGAAGTTAGAGAAGACAGATGTGACATAATTGCTGGAGCTTTTTTCCCAGATTATGATACACATGAAGATTTTGCTTATACTGACTACTATTTACAAGATTATTATAGATTTTTTGTTCCAAAAGCTCCAATTGAGCCTCGATGGAAAGGATTGATTAACATATACAGTCCTGACATTTGGTATGCAGTACTGACCACTTTTATTGTGGCATGGATATTTTGGTTTATATTTGGATTATTTTCAATAGAATCTTATCAACATCGTCAGTTTATTTTAATTTTTTTAAATGTCTGGTGCGTTTTTCTTGGAATTTCTGCAAATAATCGACCACAATATACATCTTTGAGATTTTTCTTCTCCATTCTTGCACTGTATGCATTGATAATCACAACATTATATACATCGAAGCTTATTGATGTGTTTACTAATCCAAAAGATGATTATCAATTAGACAGTATTGAAGAACTGTTGAATTCAAATCTTCCAATTGGTGGACGTCTTGAAACTATGGATTGGTTTGATAATGGAGATGGACTTGATGAAGAAATTTTTTCTAGATTTAATTATTCGGAAGCTTTTCGTCCTTCACCAAAAACAATTTATGAAATTTCACAAGGAAAAATGGCACTTTTAATCAGTCAGTTTTATGTCAAGCAAACTATTCATCGTGATAATGTTTTTGGGATGTCTGATGAATTGTTTTCAAATCATTTAGAAATGCTGGCTGAACGAGGATTTCCATTGATCAAAAAAATGAACAAGATTCTGGGATTCTTTCGTGACGCAGGAATCATGAGTAAATTATTTATGGATTTTGCATTTGATTCTAATATTTTTGCTCCTTTGAAGCTCACAAAACGAGTTGAATATTTGCGTAATAAAGATCAGGACACTGATCATATTGAGGAATTAATTGAAGAACATGATGATTTGCAACTGGAAGAAAATCCTGAAATAGTTCTAACACCAGAACATTTACAAGGTCCATTTAGTATTTTGATACTGTTTCTAAGCATAAGTTGTATGATTTTTGTGTTTGAATTAATTTTTAACATTGAAGCAATAAGAATTTTTTTTGCTAAAATCTGGAAGCCATTTGGAGATAGAATAGAAGCTTTCAAAGTAAAATTTCGAAAAATATTACCAAAATTTTCGAAAAAGGAGACAATTGTAAAAATGCAAAGAAATGGTAAAGAAATAAGGTTCACGCCAAAGAAAAGGAGAGTTATAGTTTTTGAAACTTCAAAGCATAAGAAATTGACAAACAAGAAAACTAAAAAGTAATAATGCTGAAAACGGATTCTAATGTCCAGTAACGCCATCTTTTAAAATTTTTTGTAAGCTCATCTGTTCAATGTTGATCAAGATTGCTTCGCGACTTCAATGTTTCTAAAAGCATGTTGATACGAATCAGCATTGTTTTATAAAAGCACATTGTGCTTGGATTCAACTATTTTGTAATGCCTTCAATTATTAAATTATTACCGAAAATTTTGGCACAAAAAACAGCATCATGTAACAGCGTGGCTAGTAGACTAACTGAAAACTTGGAAATTGCTTTGGCTTTTATGAAAAAAAAAAAAAATCATAAATTTGCACAATCTATCAACGCATAGTTTTAATTATTATTATACACATAAAACTAAATTTTCAAGACAAAAATCTTAAAGTTTACGCAGTAATATATATGTAATAACATATGCTGACAATTAAACTATTAATTAAAAATGTAAATACTTGGTAAATACAAAAAAAAAAACTTTAAAAATAACTAGAGTAGAGATCGAAAATGATTTGATACGATTTAGTACGAAAAAATGTCCATAAATATTTATGAATCTACTACAAGTTTATACCTTATGTTGGAACCAGAACTGTGAACTTTTAATCGCTTTTGATTCTCAACTCAGTATTTTTGTCATACACATATGCGTTACGATTATGGTCATTTATATTTATTAAGTTAAAGTCTTGTAATAAATAAAGCTTAACTATAAAATTTTTATAAGCTTCAGTGAGCATGAAAACATAACTTTTTATTACATTTTACAACATTACATAGAACATAAATTAGAACATTATTGCCTTAAAATTGAATCAAAGTTAGTTTTTCACATAAAAATCTGCAATTTTAATTTTGGTTTGATTTCTTTGAAATTTTAGAGGGTCATAATGAACTTGTTACGTGAAACTTTTTTGGTTTTAATTTTAAATAATATCCAAGAAATACAACCCGTATACATATGTATGCATATTTATCACCAATTAAAAAAGAATCAACACTTTAATATACGAAACCTAATTTAGAGCTCTGCAGTGTATTAAATTATATTCGCACATTTAATTCTTCTTCTTAATTCTTTTTACTGGAACCCATTGTACTTTTGCTAATTTCATTGCTTTCGGTGTTAAAAAGCTATAAAATGGAAAATTTTAAAAATTTATATTTAAATAAAACTATAATAAATAGATTCATCAACTTACTTTGCAACTAGTAACAACCAAGCAGAAAATGGAAGAACTAAACTAATTTTGTTCTTTTTGATAGCTTCCACAATTTCATTAGCAACATATGATGGAGACATTCGTGGTCCAACTCCTTCCATTTGATCCAAAATATCAGTCAATTCTTTTCTTGTATTAATAAATGATGGATAAACGCATGTTAATTTGATATATTCATCATGATCTTCAACACAAAGTTCATCTTGAAGTGCTCTGAAAAAAAAAACCCAATAATTAAATTTATTGTTCAATTAGCTTAAAGAAAAATGCTATAAAAACTTATTTTTACCGGTAAAATCCATCAAGACCAGATTTTGTAGCACAATATGAAACTGCAAGTGGGAAGCTCACCTTCAAATAAATTAAAACAAAGTTGTAAATTGAATCAGTGATCATATATCTTATTCTATTGGTATCATAAAGTAATTATTGCGTAAATTATTCATGAATAAATTGTGTGATTTGGTATTGAAAAAAATTAAATTGATCTAAAAAAAATCTTGATTTTGCTTCGAAAATAAGAATTTAATTTTGCTTGAAGATTTTACTAAACCAGTTTTTAAAAGTTAAGTTTATCTTAAGTACTTTATCTTTTTTGTAAAAAAAAAAAGTCTGAATTGGATTTGACAGCTACATACTTAATACTTGACATTAAATCCGTTTTTAATTCTCATTCCCAAACATTGACACATAAGTAGTAAAAAAGATTGCAGATCTTTGTTTGTTTACTTTATGACATCACGTATTTATCATGCTAAGTACCTAGATTTACAATACACGCAATTCCCAAAAAATTAAAATTCAAAATACCAATTATGCTGTAAAATTACTCAATTTAAACTTGACTTTAACATTCTGTTACATTAATATTACACACTCGATATATCACATCTTATTATCATAATTTATAATTCAGCTGATTAATCTATAAAAACTACGGAAGTGTCTGTTCTTTAACTATTTGTAGAGCATAATGTTCGTTAAATACTAATTAGCATTACAAGATGATAATTGAAGGGTTCTTAGCCTCATGATACTTACCTTTGCGCCCATCGAAGCAATACCGACAATATGTCCTCTCTTCTTGTCTATCATGTCTTGCAAGAATGTTCTCACACTCTAATTATTTAATACACATAAAAATATAAAATCAACAAAAAAATTAATGAATGTGCAAAAAAAAAAAAAATAATTAAAATTAGCAAATTCAAATTGACACAAGGATTGATACATTCCACTTTAAGTCTTACCCAGAAATGTGACGTCAGATTTACATCAATAACTTTTTGTATTTGAGTATGTTGACCTTCGTTCAATGAAATTGCCGATAATATTCCAGCATTATTAATTAAAATGTCAACTGTTTGTCCATCGAAATCTTTTGAGATGTTCTCTCGGAGCTCTTGAAATGCTTCAAAGTTCGATACGTCAACTTTGTAAGCTTTAGTTTTCACATTGTATTTCTCACTAATCGTTTCGGCTGTTCGAATGGCTTCTTCTTCATTTATGTCAACTATGATCACATTACAACCTTCTTGTGCTAATCTAAATGAAGTTGCAAGACCCAAACCATTTGCGCCACCTAATCAAATAATTTTTATTATTCTTAGAAATTTATCTTATTTAATGATCTAAAGTTCAAAAATGTATTTTAAATATTAATACAAATATTTGGTGAAGTGTATGTGCTCAGTAGCTGTGGATTAAAAATTTGAATAATGTTACAAAAAACTCACCTGTTACCAGTGCCAATTGTCCATGAATATTTTTCACTTTCGAACCGTAAATAATATTTTCTAATATTTCTTGTGCCATAACGAAAGCAATTTTAATGAAAAATATAAACATTCTGGAAAAGTATGCGAAATAGTCCGAAAATCCATATTTTATTTCAACTCCTTTTTGATAACTCTTCTTCTCAAAATCATCAAAATTTTCCATTTTTTGAGCTCCTAAAATATGTGTTGATTGACCAAAAACACGACGGCTACTGAATTATACGCTGATCAGTGAATAAAATGTTGAAGAAAGAAATTACTTCAAGACATGTGCTGTGTTGCAATACGACCTTCAACACTCAATTGAATTATAAACCAAATGCTCAGAAAACATTGTTTAATGTTGTGAGCATTGGAATTTTAAGGTAAATTGGTATTTCGGTTAGTTTTGTATACAAAATGCAGCGAGTTAGATGAAATATAAATGTTATTGTGGATCTTGGACTTGAAAACTTTGATGGTGTACAGTTTGCGAAACATTAGAAAAATAGAAAACTTAAAATTCAAAAACAAGACTTTAAATGAAACATTACACGAAGCTTTCACTGAAAGCATAAAACATTAAATAACATTGCCACTGAAAATTTCAAATTTTTAAGAATCGTTGAATTAATTCAATACATCCTTAATTAATGCGTACTAATCAGTACTTGATATACGTTTTTCATTTATTAATCACTAATTTTCCATAATTACAATTAAATTTAAATATTTTTTATTTTCACTTTAAATTCAATTCTCATCAACAACAAATACAATTTTGTGTCATTTTTTATTCGAAAAAAAAAAGTTATTTTATTATTTAATTAACAATCACATTTGTTTTCTGTTCATTATCATCATTTTCTTTAATTTATACTGTAAATACCAACATCGATAAGTTTATCATAACTTAACTAACTACACTTCTTAGCTGATTTTATTTTTGTTTTAAGTTTTAAGTTTCGGGGTTAAAAGTTTTTTAAGATTTTTTTTTTTAATTTAGAGCTTACATAAGTTTTAAGTTTCATTCAAGAATCGAACACAAAAATTTACAGATAAGCTTTGACATTTTTGATTCCTTTTTTTATGTTCACAAAAGTTTATTTTTTAATTTTTGTTGGCGTTTAATGATTCTAAGAGCTTGAGTGCATTTTCCGTGCTATAAACAAGGCGTGGACACTCAAAATTATACCAGGATTATTGGGATTAATGGGATTATTCAGGATTATTTGGGATTATTGATATTTTTGAGCACATTACATCATGATTAATTAAAATTTATGCTCTATAACACAATTCAATATGAAAAATTTAAGTATTATTATGTTCGTGACGGATTCAGCATGATAATTTTTTAAAAAAAGAAATAAATAATCCTAATAATCCTGAATAATCCCGATAATCCCAATAATCTTAATAATCCCAATAATCCTTGCATAAATTTTTAAGCTCTTTTATTGGGTTCCACATGCTTAGTTTTATGTTTTACGTTGGATTTATAGTTAGATTGATGATTTTTATCAATTTTTAACTTTTTTCGATACATAGATAATGAATTTGTCAATAATCCCAAAATCAGGATTATTCAGGATTATTCGGGATTATTGGGATTATTCAGGATTAATCCTAGTGTCCACGCCTTGGCTATAAATTAAAATTAATTAAATCAATTTTCATGTAATACACATTAATTGTATCAAATGCTAACCGATGAATAATTAATTCATTTAATTTGAGATTTACGTCAGCTATTTGCTGCATTGTGAATCAATAGCATGCAATCAAACGATCCCTCATGAATTGTAAATAAAACTGACCTTAATTGAATTACAAAATTTTCTGTGACAGGGAATTTAGCATGTGGATGCAATTTTCATTTGACAAAGATTTTATTTGAGAACAAAATGACTTATGAGTCAATTTATGCAAATCTTTGGATAAACATCATCCTGAAGAGTGAACTTTTGGTATGCTACGCATACGCAAAACTATAAACATAATCACAGAAAAATACACTCTTACGCCATGATCTATAATCAAAGAGTCCAACTATAATTTCGTATTCATCCTTTTCAATTTCATAACCTATCTCATAATTTATTTATTTCCCTTACATTTCCAATTATGAAACTTATAATCAGCATAAAAAGCTCCAAAATTTCACATTTTGTAAATATATTTGTTTTGTCTTATATCAGTTTCATCATTCTTTTTTCACTGGCGTAATTGTACTCAATATCAGGCAACTACATCAAAAAATCTCAAAAAAATTAAATCATGTTTAACTTTTTTCATCATTCTTGTCATTTCTGTTTGTTTTTAATTTTTTTTAAAGACTCTTTTTCTTTATTGATTTATCGATAGCATTTAAAAGGCTTAAAAGAGACAAAGAAGCAATAACTTTTGTGTTACGATGTTTTTTCTATTTGTTTTTATCATTTATGTTGTAGCAGTAGTGTCCAAGATTTTTCTAGAATTTTGTATGCAGACGATGCAGTTTTGAGGACAAAGTTTTCAAGAAACTTATGTTTAAGGAAATATATGCTTGCTTTTATAATTCAAGGATGTTTGCAAATTTTAAATTTTGCACATGAAAATGTTCACTAAGGAACTTATTAAAGTGGGGCAGAACAATTGTCAATTAAGGCTCCAATCTCAGGCATGCTTTTGGCCCAACGAGTGCGAACAGACTATGCAGAAGTTGACTTCGAAAAATTTGAAAATTTTGGGACTTTTTATAACGGATTGCGAAAATTTTTCGAAAATTCTATTAAATTTATTATTAAACATATCTTCATTTTAGTAACAATATACGTTTTGTTACTAGCCAATATCGATTGTTTTACATTTGTAAAATTTTAATCAACAGTTTAAACTCTAATCCAAATGAAGTTTAATCAATTTTTGAATAAGTTTTACTTTTGTGTCAAATGTAAACAAACGCCTTTGTTTACAGAAATTTTCGAAAATAAATTTCAAGAATAAGTAGGTTTTGACAAAATACTTATTGATGATAGATGAAATATGATAGATAATGCAAAATATTTTCATTTCGTAGTAAAATAAGTAATAATTGTTGCATAAATTCTTCTTTAAAAGATAATCAAGTTTTAACGGATTTTTTGGGTTTAAACTTTTTTTCCCGCTTCGAAAAATAGTGTACCAAGTTCGAAAAATAAGTTCTTATTCGCACTGGTTGGCTTTTGGCTTTTCTAGAAAAATCGATCAAGGACTACTGCTTCAGCTTTAAAACAAAAATTTTGCTTCATTTGTTTTTGCAAAAATCTAAGCTTAAGAATTTGATTGATTTTTTTTTTACATAGAGAGAAGAAGAAAGTTAGATTGAGTGAGTTTATGCTACAATTATAAGAAAATATTTCCATACTTTGGAAGCGACTCTTCTTACATTTATATTGTTTTCTAATTGAGAAGTGACCTTTTAGAAGGTCTATATAATTTTCATAAGTATAGAATTTGACTGTTGAGAGAAGAATTTTAGACGGACGAAAAATACTTTTATTTTAATAGGTAGGAATATTTTCTTAAGGAAATTGGATTTCGATTTAAAATTGATATCTTTTTCACATCTCATCCATTTTGCAATTGATTTACGTCATACCTGCATTGTATTTGCTTGCTATTTGCTTTAATTCGCATTCTGTTCACATATTCTATCTAATAGCCATTTAATACACTTTATATGTCATACTTTCGTCTATTAATACTATTACTACTTATGCTGCTGCTTGAAGTCTTTTCCCATTCAAATTCATCATAATACTTTCTACTTTTGTCAGTCATTGACGATGCTTTATAGCTCAAATTGCTGTAGCTTTCAGCTCCCTTTAAATTGGAAGAGCTTGTGGACGTTGCGTAGCGTGAGCGTGTGCTTGATTCTTCACCGTACCTTGATGGTGAATTTTCTGCAGATTTTGAAGCTCTATCACCAGTTGGTGACTTTAGGAATCTTGTTGATGATAAAATTGGCGATGTTGGTGAGCGATCGATGCGTGAATATCGATCTGTAGTAAGTTTAGATTCGCGACTTGGACTTAAGCCCAAAGGAGACTTTCGACCAGCTATGTACTCCTCTGTAGACAGACATCTTAATTTCGCAATGTAATTCGGGTCAAGTTCTGGTGTTTTAACTTTTTTGGTAGTCTCACTTTCATACCGATTGAAAGTTGTTGAATCCAACATTATATCATCATTAAGATAGTTTCGTGGGGATTTCGTGGTTAAAATATCACCAATATTTAGATTAGTATAATTATCATCAATCTTAAAAGACGGTGGAGATTCGTAAGTCTTTGTACGTTTATAATATTGCCAATCACGGTCAGTTTCACACATTTTCTCAATACTTTCCATAGCCTTATCCAGCTTTTTGTAATTATAGATTTCCGACCGCTGACATGCTGAATCGAGTGATTTAATTGTATTTTGTATGGATGATAATGTACTTGATATATTGCTTGGTGATGATGAAAGACTACTCGAGGGACTCGACTTGAATGGCCTCCGAATCCTTTGATCCGTTTCCAATGATGCGATTATGTCACGTCTTCGTATTTCATTGCGTGGCTCATGATCATAAAGTGTATGATTTGATTTAGATGGACTCAAATCGCTGCGGTATTTTTGACTCTTCTCAAACTCACGTTCTTTTATGAGAGCTTCAAGCTCACGTTTATAATCGTTTGATCTCTCACTTGATGGACTACGTGATACGACACTTGTAAGGCGATGTCCCAATGGAGATTTAGATGTTGTTTCTTCATACCTTTGCAGTTGTTTGTTGAGCTTTTCAATGATTTTATTTGAATCCTTTTCCGTTACTTCCTGTTTTGTTGGAACAGTTTCATCCTTGACTGCAACTTTTTCATTTATTTCCTTCTTTGCCGTAGCCTTAACAGCTGTTTCCTGATGCATTACAACTTTCGCAGACGTTTCTTGTTTCGTTACTACATGCTCACTCGTGCCATTCATAACTGTCGACTTGACATTCACAACATCGTCAACGACTCTTTCGACATTATCCTTATTATCATTAGTGGCTGGTTGTTGGCACTTTTCCAACTGCGTGTTAAGTTTTGCCAACACCAAATCTGAATTTGAATTTTTATTATCGATTTTTTGCACTGCCGCAGAACTATCCTCGGTGGGAATTTTTTCAAGGTCATGACTTTTTGTGTCAAGTTCTTCTTTACAAACCTTTTTACAATCGTCGACGTCCTTGCTTACTGTAATTGTAACATTAATTGATTTTGGTTCCGTATTTACTTGATCCACATCATTCCTAATTTTATTATTATCAATAACTTCCTTATTATCACTTGTCACACTATCCTTCACATCATTTTCAACCACAATTGACTCACTTTCCATCACTTCCTTTTTTAATTTATCAACTAATGCTGATATTTCATTAAATTTAGGCGATAAAATTTCCTCACTAATTTTTTCATTCACATCTTTCAATGGCAAGGACTTTTGAGCAAATAACGATGAGGTATCGCTCGTAGTAGCATTGTGATTATTGCAAGTTTGTTGTGTTACCAGCGCATCGCTATTTTTATCTTCATTCATCGATTTTTCATTTTGCAATGTGACGTCATCGGATGTACTATGAGCAGTGCTAACGACAACATCATCATCATGTGTTGTTGCATTGCATACTAACGGCAATGTTGCGGAAGGTTTTGTTGTGTCGTTATATGCGCATGAGTTGGAGTTTCGAGACTTTAGTTCTTGCTCGATATTAGCGATGTCATTGATTTCTGACAAAAATATCCCGTCCTCATTTACTGACGGTTCTTCAATATCAATTGCAGCTATTTCTTCACATTCAGATGAGTTGCTCGATGATTTTGTCATTTCTTCTAAAATTGGCTCTATCATCTTAAGACTTTCCATTGAGTCTGGTAAAGCTTTGAGTTTTATTAAAATTTTTGAATTTTCCGCTATAATCTTCTCCAAATCATCACATTCCATGATTGTACCGTCTGAAAATGAACGATTTAATTTCACAATGTCACTCTCCTGTCCCATTGGTTCTTCCATTGAAAATGACTTTTGATTGACATGCTTCAGACATTTCATATCCTTACTTAGAATGTCGTTCATAGATTGAGGCGAATGAGATGCTGACATTTTTTGCTGTTGCTGTTGTTGATGCTCATCCACATCAGACGATCTAGATGTCTCATTTAAATCCAATTCCGTTCCTCTCTCGGATGGATATGAATGTCTCATTTGTATTGGAATATGATTATTGTATGACATATCATATGACACATGGGATGGGAGGATATTAAAGACACTGGAAGACGTAACGCGTTCAAAAAATTCATTTGTTACTCCTTGCTCATTTACAGCATACTTCTCATTAACATTTTCATTAGATGTGCCAATTGAGAAGTTACTAAAATCGGGAAATTCGAAATAATTGCATGGCGTTTTTATGGGACTAATGGCAGTAAAATATGTTGATATATCGGGCAACGGTGATAACTGACTTATACTACTAATGCCTTCCGGATCAGGCGATAAATCGAGATGGAACTTTGAATGACTTCGACTTGAATCACTTAAAGTTTCATCTTCCTCTTCAATCACTTGTCTATGCTCTTTTATATGATCATCGACACACTCGAGTGCAATTTCGGGACAGCTTTTTATTTCACTTAATGCTGGTGCTGTCGGAACACTTTTGGCACAACTACTACTTTTATTATTCTCATCTTTATGTCGCTTCTTTTTTACGGGCGTTGAATCAAGGGATGGAACATTATTTTCATCATCACATAAACTCGTACTCGTACTTGACTCTGTGTCACTATTCTCACTATATGATGATGAATCGCTTCGTTTGCGTGGTGACTCGGCATTTATTTCCTTCCATGTTAAGCTGTTCTTTCTCCTCGTCATCTCATCTGTCTTCTTCCTCGATTGTGTACCAACGTCAGTTTTATTACCACTGCTATTTGTCTGACTTTTTACAACCTTACGTGCTGGTGGAATTGCACCTAAAAGAAATTAAAAGAATAAGAAGAGATGCAGTTATTATCAGTGAGCTAGTCAGCTGTATATGAATGTTGTTGTACATTTGTGACCCAAGGCTATTAAGCTCAATTACAACGTTTTATACAGTATAACAGTAAAAACGAAGAGATGTAGTAGAAAATGATAACATGGAATATCATGACTCATTTAATAAGTCACGAAATGATATTCTAACAGACTTAATTACACAAGATGCAATAATTTGTCATTAAATATTTTTTTAAACCCTCGTAATCCTGTCTGCAGTTGATTAATGGTGGATAAAAGGTGAATTTTGAATAATTTTTATCAAATTCTGAATTTTTTGAAAACAAATAATATTATTAGTATTCAAGTAAATCGATTTAATTTTTATATCGTGAATATTTCCACCGGCCATCAAAATCCCCAAGTTATTCAAGTTTATCCAATTTATTTAAAATCCAATTCTAAACAAATTGATCCAATGATCTCTTATTAAAATCACAGAATTTTCTCAATACATATTCCGTCATTTTTGTTGATTTTGAAAATAGCCAGCAACAGTTTCTTGCTACCGTTCTCATAATGTTAAGTTGACGTAAAATATATTTTCTTTATATTCTTAAGGTAGCCTTTTCTATTGAAGCTCGGTTCAATTGAGCTTAATGGGAAATTTGAACCCTTTTCCTTGAAATTGATGATGACATGTCTAGAGGGTCTTTTGGTTATTGGTAAAGTATTTGTTGGTTTAATGATAAATTGGTTGTGGACTTTGGACATTTTTGATATTTTAATTATTTTTTGGCAGTTAATTTTTTTTTAAATTAAATTTTAAAACTTTTGAAAAAATAGGGGAAATTACCAAAATTTGCTCAAAATATACCCAAATCTTAAGTCACATTGCACAAACAAATCCCACAGAAATAACCTTATAATAATCATCAGATAATAAAAATCGTCTAACCTTTAGGCGGTCCACGTCGTCCTTTCGAAATAATAGCATGCTTTCCTGCAAGCAATTTATTAACATTCGTAGGCTGTTGCTGATGCTTTTGTTGTTGATTCTGTTTACTCACAGCTGACGTAAGAATTATGTGTGCCTGCTTTTGTCGTTCCTTTAATTTATCATATTGCTTCTTTAAAATTGTTATATCTAATGCTATTTTCTCTCGATCTGATTGCTCACGCTGTGGTTGTGGCTGTGAGCCACGACGTGTTCTATTACTTTGCCATGCATTCGCCACAGCAAGTCTCTCCGATTCACCTTGCACTTTTGAGTAAATCATTCTGTAATGTAATGGATGAAAAAATTATTACATAATTTGACATAAGAAATTGAATTATTTTACTTGAGCTGTTTCTGATCCTGATATAATGTCGTTAAATGCTTCTGACGAAGTTTCTGTAAGTCCTTAATGGCTCCAAGGTCACTTATTAATTGAATCAAAACATTTGAGTCAATCTTATTTTCATCTAACAATTCAGCCGACAATGTTTCCATTTTACAATAAAAATCATCTGCTGTGCGTACCTCTCGTAGTATACGACTGTGGAAAAGAAGGAAAAGTTTTTTTTTTAAACATTATTATTACTGATATTATTTTCGACTGACTGTAGAGACATGAAAAAGGTAATGAAAGACGAGAGTTATGGAATGGATAGGAGGAGATGAGAAGTAAATATTTGCACGAAATTCAATGAAAATTTATTTTTTTCTTTTTGAGTGGGATTAAAATTGGATGAGTAAATGGAGATGTATTTTTAGGCATTTTGAAGGCTTCAAAAGTTGGAGTCAAAGAGTCTGAAATTGTTGTTGAATATTCATGATGGCATGAATATGCTTCAATAGGGGGATTGAATTTATGATAAATTTTGCTAAAAATATTTTTTTCTTCTATTGTCTGCTTATCTCTGGGTGTAGCTTTAGTAAGGGTTGAATTTTGTATATTTTTGGTGTCCAGTAGCATTATACCAATCGTTTCCAATTTTATTCATCATCGCACTAACTTAATAGATAATATTGTTGTAATTCAATTTACAAAAGAGAATTCAATTTTCTAGCAATTTATTCTTTATGAAATTCAATGATACTAAAATGTTGCAGATTATATTTCAATTCTGTTCATTTTCTATTTGACTTATTTTTGTTGTGCTTGTTGGAAGGGATAGCAGATGTTTGTGACCAACGCTTAATGCATTTCATGGGAGAAATGACAGCGTTTATTTTCTAATGCTTTTGAAGTTATGGTTGTTGGTGTTGATTTAATTTTATTATAAGTTAATTTGATGCTTTAATGCTAAGTTTTTGTTAAACAACTACAAAATTCAATTAAAAAATGAACCAACCCTTTTTTGCAAAAAATTTGTTAAATTGTTACTTAACATTGTAGCAGTAAAGCTACCAATCCTCAATTCAATTTCAATCCTTGCCATTTTCTATAAAATTGATTTTTATTTACTATTGACTTTATCTGCTACAATGTGGTAGCTTTTTTAATGAATCAAATGATAGAAATGAGTGACTGACGTATCGATACCGATAAATTTAAGTTCTCAAACCAATTACAAATGTTATTGGAATTGTTTCAGTAGTTTTACAATTTTATAGAGCAGATATACAATCGAAAAATATAATAAAAGCTGTCCACTATTGTTTTGCCAGTAAAGCTAGTTCTGACACCGTTGGGACAATACACAATGAAACCTTTCACATATTTATAATGAAAACTAATATACTTCATTGTATTATACAGAAAAAATAGAATCGGATTTTAAGGTTCAATGATTCCACTTTTAATGATTCGCATTGAGTGAAAAAAAAATCAGACCCATTTCAATATTGAAGTATCGTCGAATGTTTACTCATATAATATTTATATTGGATGGTAATCCTTGCTTTTGAACAAGAAGCTTATCGAAGAAAAAAAATTCTTTTTGTTCAGTGTTGAATGATTAATTAAGCTATCGATTCAATTGGTTTTGAAATTAAAATTTAAATACCGAAAACTTATTGCTCAATATTGTTCCATTAAACAACAATTAATTTTTGGTAAAACTACAGAGCAATTAAGCAAATTCTCATTTATTATTGAAGCTTCCGATTATATCTTCTCGATTCTCTTCTGTTTTGAATTGAAATTAAAGTTTGGAAAATTTATGATGCCGATATCGTATCTGGTACTCAGAAAAGGGAAGAGGCTAGTCTCAAAGGGAAATAATTCATCCAATACTCACTCTTCTAGCATTTTCCAAATAGCCAATGCAGCACGTAGCAGCACATCACTTCCCTCAATCATAATAAGATCCCATATCCTCAACACCGCAATCATCGGTATGCAGTTACAAAAAAGTGTTAGAAACCATTGCATCGTAAAGACATTAATTAGTGGAGGTTCAACAGAAGGCTCATTTGTTGAATATTGTAATTTTTGTAAGTGTCTAGCTAATTTTGGCAATTTGTTCCCTAACAGTTCTCGAAATACGGCCATATCAACTTGAAGACCCATAAGTGATCCACAAAAATAGCCATTTCTGTAAAGGAAATAAATTCAATAAGAGAAGAAGAAAAGAAAAATAAAAACTTTTTTTATGAGGGGTACAAAATAAATTGGATTAATGACAAGACTTACGGCAATAGTCCTTCAATAAGAAAAATCATCACTTTTATTGAATCGACTTCATTCTTCTCCATTACTTGCAATATTATGGCACCTAGCATGTTAAAGCCCTGAAATCAATAAACGACAGCATTTACATGCTAGATCAATTTATATTCTATATTCATGCTTAGTACCTGGCAATAGCCAACTTCAGGATTCCATCTCGTATATCCCATGAGTATCTTCTTTAATTTGGCTTGATTTAAAGCACCAGATGGACCAGCCAGCAGACTATGACCCGTACGATGTAAATCTTTAACAATTTGTATATCTAATTCTTCATCATCTGCTCTACATTTATCACTAAACCATTTTATTTTCTCAATTTCCCAGTCGACACCACGTCTCTTTAAATATCTTTCTGCCAATGCTAACCAAAGCTATAGAAATCAAAAGCAAATTAAAATGAATGAGCATAAAGGATGGTAAAAACTAATTATTTTTAATCACCTTTCGTCGGAATTCAACGGGCATTCCACCAGGCAATCGTGCAACCATTTTTATACCCTCCAGCCAGTCTTTAAAATCGGACGATGATTCAGGTATAGTCATACGACTTCCACTTTGTGGGACGATATTCGGCATATTTGGAGTTGAATCAACGGTACTCTTTGTGTTATTGTCAGCAAAGTCTGGGTTGTATGTGATATAATGGATGAATGATAAGAGAAAATTAATATAAAAGTGATGGAAATGAAGGAAAGTAAATAATGAGAATTTAATTAAAATGAATAGATACGCATTGTTAGCATAATTGCTAGTTCATCATAACAATAAATAAATTAGTATTAAGAAATTCTATCACAAATCTTAAATTTCAATTTAACGGAATTTTTATATTTAAATTATTTTAAACCAAGAAAATTGTAATTTTTGGAAAGTTGCTTTCCCTTGTCTAATATAAATTAAGAAAAACGTGAAATTTTGATTTACCATAGAAAAAGTGAGTTTTTAAAGATTTTAAAAGAAAATTGATATTAATATAGTGAATAATCATGTTAGGTGATTAAATCTCGCGCCAGGAAATAAAGGAGAAAGGAAATAAAATCTAAAAATTGAGAGAACAATAAGAAGAAATAAAAGGAGATTTATTAAGCATCAATTGAAGGAAATCATCTCATTTTTTTGTCACTGAAAGCACAACTTATTATTCCAGGAGATTTATTCATGAAGAAATGATGGTAAGTCGAAAGTTTTATCGACATAATTTAATCACTTTTTGGTGAAATAACCTTGAAACGAGTGAAAAATAATTAAAGATAAAAATTTGCATAAAGAAAATATTAAAAGCCAAAAAAGGCATGAAAAATTAATGAAATATAAGTAAATCTAATAAATACAGTGATCTATACAGTAAAAATGCAAAAATTCGTGAAAATTTAATATAAGAATCAACATCCAGTGAAAGAAAAATTAATGAAAATAAACATCCAGTGAAATTGTGAAAAATTTAAATTATTAGTTAAATATCGTTTATTATGAATATATAAATCTATTTATACACTAAATTTGTCGTTTTATTATTGCCAATGCATAAATTTTATCATACGTAATTAATTATTTGAGTTGAGTGAGTAATTTACAAAAAAATATTTTGAAAGACAATTTTGTAAGCAAAAATGAATTGTGAAGCGTGTAACAAGCAATTGGATGAATGTCGTGCCAATAACATTAAATGTGGATTTAGAGAATGTCGTAATTGGACGCATAAAATTTGCATGAATAAAAGCCAAGTTTCTAAATCTGGATTTTATTATTGTAAAGTTCATATAAAAGATATTCCGCCAGAATTAGTGCCAATAATTCCGAATGTTGAGAATACAGATAAAAATAAAGATACAGTAAAAGAATTTGAGTCAGAAATTGCCAAAGATGTTAATCCAGAAAAGAAGAGAGATAGTGATGTGATTGTTGTCGAATCTGAGAAAGAAAAGCCAAGAAATCCATTTGAACATTTTAAATGTGATAAATGCCATAAAAAATTTGAGAATTCTATGTTAGGAGTAATTTGTATTAAATGCCGAAGTATTTTTCATGAAAGTTGCTTGAGTATCGAGGAAGTGAATGATGCTAAGAAAGCTCAATTTATATGTCAGTCATGTACGCGTAGTATAATTGATATTGAGAAATTGAAAATTAGACAAAGAGAACATATGAAGGCAAAGAAAGTTGAAAAGCCTAAAGATGTAGTTCATGTTCTCAGTAGTACACGTAAAGATTCCAAATGTAAACAGAAATTCGTTGATCTTTGTAGTTCCTCATCCGTTAGCTCTGATTCTGATTCCATTAATTCTGATAACAATCTCAAGTACCAAAAGAAGTTTGCAAAGTATAAGAAACTAAAAAAGAAGTTTAAAAATCTCAAAATAGATAGCCATTCTGATTCTGATAGTTCTGATAATGATTTTGCATGTATGAATGATGAATCAAGTGTTTCAAGTGAAAATGCCGTGCTAAGCTTGTATAAGTTGACCAAAGAAGAGCGTCAAAGGTCAAAATTCGAAAAATTGCCAATTGTAGAACATGCTGATACGAAATGGTCAGTATTTTTTGATCTGTTTAAGAAGTCTCGAAAGTTATTTTCTCATTCTGAAAATATTTTACGCATACAAAATGCCATTAAATGCAAAGAAATTATTGATATTGGTGGATATAATTTGTTCGATCCAAAAACATATTGGAATTCATTAAAGTTAATTAATGAAAGATTGTGTCATGCGCATAATTTGCTTCAAAGAGAAACTAACGAAATCATTAAACTTAAAAAATTAAATCATGAATCGGCTCCTAAGAAAATCATTGAATTTATTAATAAAATTATCAATTATTGTTGCATTGTTGAGAAGTACGGAAGTAAGAAACATAAAGTCGATGAGAGAGTCATTAGTCACATTGGAAATATTATGCCCAATAATTTAGCCACTGGATGGTACAAGACAAGATCTAAGCTTGAATTAAGCAAAAAAGATGTTCAAATTAAGCATGTGTCAGAATATTTAGCCAATCAAGTGCCACATTTAACATTAAAAATACAAAGTGAAGAAATTGATCCGTGGAAGGATATTAATCCTAATCGTTTTGTACATAATGCCAAAAGAACGTATAGCATTAATTATGATAGCGATTCAATTGATTCCAATACATATTGTTGGCTGCATAATTCAAAAAGTCATTCAGCCTTTGAATGCAATCGATTGTGGGATCTTAGTGGTAAAGAAGTTTCTGAATTAGCTAGAGAAAGAAATATTTGTACATATTGTGGATTTAAAAGGCATAGAAGTTGTCATATTGATGAGGAATTAGCATGTACCATTGAAGGATGTAATTTTAAACATAATGTATTATTTTGTTATCGCCGTAAAGGCAATAAGGGTCATAATCGAAAATCTAGCACTTTAAATAATTCCAGTGATGATTCGGATGATGAAAAGTCAAATCCAGCTGACGAAAGACATAATTTTCATAAAAATGTTGATTATGAACAACAATCCGATAAGAGTCAGTCTGAAGATAGTGAAATTGATGTGCCTGAAAGTAATTTCCACATTAACAATCCTCAAAAAATAATTAAAGTTAAATCCAGCAAAAAGAACAATAATTCTGCAAATCATTCAAAACATAATAATAAGCAGAAATAGTCATTGCTTATTTGCCGTTTGATCATATCCAGTTAATGTCATTGGATTTTATAAATCGTTAAAATACTCACAAACTCAACTCAATAATTTGTCACATAAATTTATAAATTTTAATCCTAATTCGCCATAATTTGCTCCAAAACATGATGAATTATTACTCAGTGATGAGGATTTATGCCATTCGTTGCTATTAATGCTCGTAGAAATGCCCAATTCATTAAATTCAGTGAAATTCGGAATTAATTTTTGAAAATTCAAAGTTTAATTTGTTTACATATTGTTTGAAATTTGAAAAGTCGTTAAAATATTTAGCCAATGTTCATTGATTTGCGAATGTTTCAATTCGTTAAATTGCAAAAGATTTGCTAATCCAATGTTTAATCCAATGCAACAGAAATGCCAAAAAGTTTAATCCGATGTTTAAGCTTGAGATTTATTCTAATCCATTGTTTAATCCAAAGTCAATCATTTAATCCGATGTTTCAACATTTAAATCCAATGTTTTATCTTGAGATTTAGATAAATCCAATGTTTTTATCCGATGATAAAAATGATTTCATTTTTTAATCCAATGTTTTAATGTTTCCTTTTGATTAAACTGATGTTCAATTTAAGAACACAGCTAACAGTCCAACTTTCATTGATGTAAGATTTAAAAATTAAATTAAAAAAATAAGACAATCCTAAATCTGGAGATTTATCTTATCATCCAGTGATTAATTGTCATTGTAAGCTAGCAAATTGATTTGAAGAATAATAATTATAATCCTAGGTATATTAAGATGATATATTTATCGATTTATTCATGCATGAAAAGCTCATACATTCAACAAAGGAATGAAGTTTTCCTAATTATCGATTTGAAGGCCACAAATCGAATGATTTAATTAATAGTCATCAATGAATGAACAATGTTGAGCGAGATAAATAAAATATTTACGATTAAGATGCTCGAAAGTTAAAATTCAATAATGAACAAAAACTTCAACCCTTGATGGTGTTGTCGAGAAAGATTCTCGTATGATATTAAATTTGAAAGTTGAGATAGAATCATAAAACATTAAATAAGCTACAAGTTGGAAGTTAATTGATTTGAGATCTTGAATGATAATAATTGAGAATAGAATAATGAATAATTTAAATAGAATGATTAGAAAAACTGAATATGTTGTTTGAGACATTGAAAAGAATTGAAAGAACGAAATTCATGCATTGACATGACGTAAAAGACATTAGTTTATTGCCAGAGATAAAGTCTAATTGAACATTTTAGTTTTTCCCAACAGAACATCAATTGAATGGTCATAACATGAGAAGGTCATTCAGAAGGAAGTCACAGATATGGCAAGAAAGATTGGAACATCATCATCATCGTCATTGTTGCTGGCGGAGTGTTAGCATAATTGCTAGTTCATCATAACAATAAATAAATTAGTATTAAGAAATTCTATCACAAATCTTAAATTTCAATTTAACGGAATTTTTATATTTAAATTATTTTAAACCAAGAAAATTGTAATTTTTGGAAAGTTGCTTTCCCTTGTCTAATATAAATTAAGAAAAACGTGAAATTTTGATTTACCATAGAAAAAGTGAGTTTTTAAAGATTTTAAAAGAAAATTGATATTAATATAGTGAATAATCATGTTAGGTGATTAAATCTCGCGCCAGGAAATAAAGGAGAAAGGAAATAAAATCTAAAAATTGAGAGAACAATAAGAAGAAATAAAAGGAGATTTATTAAGCATCAATTGAAGGAAATCATCTCATTTTTTTGTCACTGAAAGCACAACTTATTATTCCAGGAGATTTATTCATGAAGAAATGATGGTAAGTCGAAAGTTTTATCGACACGCATTAAGTTTGAAGGAAATATGTTGGAAATGTGTTTGCAGTTGTAGATTTGTTAAAGTTAAGAGTGTGAGAGCTTGGATATGTAGGTTGTCTCTAATGCATGTTGTTAACTGTATGATTACCTAAATGGACATGTAGGTAGAATAAATTGGATTAACATACTCCCTCAACACAAATTTTTAAATATCATACTTTGCATACACCCGCACACCAAAGAAAATCTTTTTAAAATATTAAAACTGATCAACTTTATAAATTCCAATAGTAACTATATCCCAAGCTCCCACAAACTAACTATCATAGCTTCCTACTTCTACAACAGAAATTGACTTGAATCTCAAACAAATTATAATCTCAAAACTCAAGAACTTCTCTACGATAATCACAAAGTATAGCACAATCTCGTAGCAATCAACAACAAAAGAATCATAGAATGAAAAAATCCACATTCTATTTAAATGCATCAAATCTCAAAGCACAATGAATGCAAAATCGCATTATTTATGCAAAAGTGCACTAGAGATTATGAGTTTTATCATGAAAGAATTGAAAAGGAAGGAAAAAGCTTGACTATTTTCGAGAAAATGAACGATGTGTGTCTTCATGATGAAAGATTTATAAATTAGACATCATATTGTGAATTTGTGAGAAAACTACATGCTTTAACGGATTATACATTATTTAGTTGATTAGAGAAAATTGAAATAAATTTGAACTAATTTTAGAGGAATTACAGCTGTTCAGCAGACAGAGTAGGTCGCATTAACTTCTTATTTACTTTATCTAAAAATATCGTTCGACTGAATATTTAACTAAGAATCAAAATCCGCCAATTCCCACCCCTGTCTTGAAATTAATTCCTTCATCTTAATAATTAAATTCACGCATAAGCTTCACGTCGAGTAAATCTGCTTGAGCACGAGAGCACTTGACGACTTACACAACATGTTTATGGCTTCAAGTAATTTTTCTCAATTCTCATTCTACTAACTGCTACTTGTTGCTGTATATTTATGTATGATGTATACATTTTCTCAATTTTTTGCCTCACTCTCTCACTCGCTCTTGTTAAAGCTTTTGAAGCCACAGAAAATATTTCTTTTCATGTTTCCTTTCCCTCTCTTTTTTATTCACAGCAATAATTTTTCTTTTAATCTTCATTTTCTCTCTTGTTTGACATAACCTAATCTGAATATCTTCTTTTAATATTGTCAATGACAAGAAGACTTTATGATCCAAAAGTTCTATAGTAATCAGCAATTCAAAATAGACTTCAATGGCATCAGTCTTTAAGTACGACATAAATGAGATAAATTTAATTAAGGGGACCATAATAACTTGTGTATATTTTTGGGTTTACAGTCTGTTTAATGCTGGTCATGACTTTAACAACTGAGGGAGTTATTATGCAAATTATTATTAAAAAATTTGCAAGTTTTTGTTTAACTTTTGTTATGCAAAAGCACTGCGTACCAAAATGCATGAAAATCTTTTCTGCATTAATTTGAATATTTTTTTGGGCTCAGTAGTATGGGACCTAAAAAAATTCCGCGGAATAAATTCCGCGGAAGAAATTCCACGGAATTTATTCCGCGGAAATTTTTCCACAGTAATATTTTTTATTTTTCATTAAAAACTTCCGCGGAATATATTCCGCGGAAAATATTCCGCTACTAATTTTTTTAAAATTCCGCGGAATTTTTTCCGCACTTCATTTTCTTCTGTATATGGTAAAAAATTATTTTCGTAGTATCCTCATTTAAAAATTTTAGAAGCATTCTAAATATTCTCTTTATATTCTGACCAAAATGGGTTAAAACTAAATAAAAATGTTAGTTGAATAGATTTATTCGAAAAATCTTATTCCAACCAACTAAAGCAAAATATTGAACAAAAAGTTTTAAAGGTTGATTAAGTGCCTTTTGATGTAGCTGTAAACAAATTTGTCACGTTAAAACTAATTTCCGCACGAAAGTTCTGAGTTTACAATTAGAAAATAATTTTGTCTTAAAAAATTATTAAAAAAATAGGGCAAAATTGATTTTCATATTAGTCATTTAATTTTAAATTTTTGTACCAATGCTGAATTTATTTGATGAATTTAATCAGAATCTATATAGGAGGAAATCAGAATTTATTGATGTTTAATTTTCAAGATCAGTATATCCAATTTGTTTTTCTATTCTATTTCCTAAATAATGATTTAATCGTAACATTATTTATCAATTATATAATTTTTTACTAAGTTCAAACATTACTTACAATGATGGCAGTTACTTAGGCGTTCGCTGAATAACAACTGTACTCACCAAATTTGAGTGAGCATCAACAATTGGATTGATGATAGTCATGACAACTTTCTTATTTTATATTAAAAATGATTAGATATTTTGAGAAAAAATCTGAGGACTAAAAAATTTTAACTTTTGTTTGGCACTTAAGTGTAAATTGATTTAAACCTGGTAACTTTAAAAATACCTAGAAAATATTCGACAATTTCAGTGGCAAATCAAAATTTATTGAGCAAACCCCAAACAGATGTTTAGTTTATTTTTAATCCTTTGCAAGTTTTGCATATAAATATAAATTGCGAAAAATTAAATTGTTTTTTACCTTTATCTTTTACAAAAAAATATTTTTAGACTTCTATAAAACGGACTTTTTTTGTAGAAGGAAAATATAAGTTTTAAATAATTTTAGAGTTTTTTTAATCATAAAATATTTTCCATTTTATATGCGGAAAAAATTCCGCGGAATTTTAAAAATATTGGTAGCGGAATATTTTCCGCGGAAGTTTTTAATGAAAAATAAAAAATATTACTGTGGAAAAATTTCCGCGGAATAAATTCCGTGGAATTATTTCCGCGGAATTTATTCCGTGGAAAATTCCGCGGAAATCTTTAGGTCCCATGCAACGCACCCATTTTTTTGTATAAAAGAGTTTTTAGCAGATTTTTTTCATTTTTTAAAAGTTTGTCTGGATTTTTCTGCATTTATTTTAAAACTATGAGCTTTCAACTTTAAAAATTCTTCTCTTCTCTCTAAATTGATTCAAAAAATAATACAAATTAAATAAATTCTTAAAGCTAGACGAAACCAATAAAATAAAATAATTTCATCTTACAAGTTTGTCTACAATATTTACAGAAAATATTTTATGCTTTCGAAAGATAAGCAACAAAATTTGTTTGACGAAAGAAATTAGCAAAATTTTAAGAAACAAGATCAACAAAAAAAAAAAAAAAAATTCGAGATAAAATTTCTTTTATTGTTGAATCTTTTTCTTCCATTTATACTCAAAAGCGTTCGTAAAGTTTCTCTATGCATTGCTTCCATCCTTTTGCTTTCTTATCTGTATAAAAATATCAGAAATCGAGAAGGATTCATAGGTATTATAGTTTAACTGTAACAACATGCTCGTAGCTTTTATCGTAAATTTTTCATTCTCATAGACTAATCCTTCTTCGAAGTAATATTTTTCTTGGAATGAAGAAGAATTCATGCTGTTTGTAGGAAACTAATTAAACTTTTCTTCTGCTCGCTGGTATTGTTACTTCATTCCAAAATACGGATTCATCCTTCATCTAAAATCTTTGCTAATTATGTTGTTATATTTTTAAATGAAGAAATTTTAAATTTATCATCTTAATTATTCAGTCATTAAGCGAAAAATTTCTTCAAACTTTTCTTTATCGTTATTATGGTTTGTTAAGCAATATCTCTGGCTCTATGTTGCCTATTTTATTATGTCCATGGGAATTCGTTTGCTATTTGGTTTGGGTTTTTGGCTCAAGAAGTTATTTATGGGAAAATTTTGTAATCGATTTTTTACAGTTTTTTTAGGTCATTAAGATAATGGGAAAGTTTGTTAGCTTACGTGTGCCAGATTTTGAGATTTGAAAGTTATCTAACAACCATTTTTAATGAGTTTTAAGGGAATTATTAATAAAATTTGTTTTGATTTTAAAGGTCGATTGATACAGTAGCGTGCAAAAGTGAGTGGACAGCTTTAAAAAATTTATTATTTTCGTTCTAAAATTACCTAACTTAATGAAGAAAAAATCAAAGTTGGCCAGTATATGTAATTTTGGATGAGGAATAAGAAAATAAAAATATTTTTTAGCATTGCATTCAAATTTCAAAAAACCGTTAAAAATTCAAAATTGGTTCCGTGCAAAAGTGAGTGGACAGTTCTAAATTAATCAAAATTAAATTAACTAGCTAACTATGATCACTTATAAGACTCAATACATAAAAAATTGGTGTTCTACTTTGATTTCATGCAAAAATAATGTATCAAAAACACGTGCTTTTTGAGTTTTTTGAAATTCAAAATGGCTGCCATTTTTTATGAGTTTTGTCTTAATATCTCTAATATTTCAATGCTTTAGATTGAAATCTTGAATGATTAATATTCTATTAATCATAAGCTTTCGATACATATATAAATGTTTTTAGAAATTATCAAATATTAGTCGTAATTTTCATAAAAATTGTTCCTTCATACTGAATTTTTCATCTTCTTGAAATGTTAATCGACAAAATCTTAACAAATATCGTGTTGATATATGCATATTTGGTATCAATTTGTTGCATTTTATAAGTAGAATAATATTCAAACAGTTTAAGATTTTTAGGACAAGGATCAATCAAGTAAAGCACTGTTAAACAGTTAGTAATGCACAATGCTCATGCATGAGAATAATAATACATTCTAATAAATCACTTTTTATGTTGAATCATTTTGAGTTGTCTAAATTTTAATGCTTATTTTAATATAATAAGACATTTTAGATGATTTCCTGAACGAATCCATAAGACTTGACTCATTTTTAAAATTAAGAAATATTTACTCATCAATTTTTACTTTCTACTAACTGTTTAACAGTGATTTACTTGATTGATCCTTGCCCTAAAAATCTTAAACTGTTTGAATATTATTCTACTTATAAAATGCAACAAATTGATACCAAATATGCATATATCAACACGATATTTGTTAAGATTTTGTCGATTAACATTTCAAGAAGATGAAAAATTCAGTATGAAGGAACCATTTTTATGAAAATTACGACTAATATTTGATAATTTTTAAAAACATTTATATATGTATTGAAAGCTTATGATTAATAGAATATTAATCATTCAAGATTTCAATCTAAAGCATTGAAATATTAGAGATATTAAGACAAAACTCATAAAAAATGGCAGCCATTTTGAATTTCAAAAAACTCAAAAAGCACGTGTTTTTGATACATTATTTTTGCATGAAATCAAAGTAGAACAACAATTTTTTATGTATTGAGTCTTATAAGTGATCATAGTTAGCTAGTTAATTTAATTTTGATTAATTTAGAACTGTCCACTCACTTTTGCACGGAACCAATTTTGAATTTTTAACGGTTTTTTGAAATTTGAATGCAATGCTAAAAAATATTCTTGTTTTCTTATTCCTCATCCAAAATTACATATACTGGCCAACTTTGATTTTTTCTTCATTAAGTAAGGTAATTTTAGAACGAAAATAATAAATTTTTTAAAGCTGTCCACTCACTTTTGCACGCTACTGTAAATTAAAAGATTGATCAAGTTTGATCGAATGTCAATGATGTTGAAGTTTTTTGACAAAATCTATTATTTACTATTTGGGTTTTCTAATAATTGTGAGAATTTGCTTTTTAAATTTGAAAATTATTTAAGTTAAAAATATATTTCAGTAAATATTACATATGATTATTGATTAAAATTCATTTTTATAGAATTTAATGCAACTAATTTCCAAATAGACTCATTTAGAAATATGGTCTCAATACACCCCAAAAATTGACCCAGCATGATCTCCAATCTCTCAAACTGAAAACAACAAATCTTCTCCAACATTTATATTAAAAACATCGTAAATACCTTTTTTACATTCCACGTCCTTTACATCAACTGCTTCTGCTGTATTATCAGTAACATTATTCGTGTTATCATGTTGCGTTTGACTTCCGGCTACTATAGAATTTTTATCGACTAACTGCGTGCTCTTATTCGCACTCATGTCAAGAGCAATCGTTTGCAATTTGTCGATTGTTTATTGTGAACAAATGTTGATTATAATTTGTATCTATAGGCGATTTATTAAGCAATATGTCATCAACTTTTACTGAATATAATTCACATTCGGAAATTTTTATTTCCATATTCGTTAATTCATTGTTACAAAGCTTAATTAATATTTTTTTTGACACACTTGATTGTTCTTTATAGTCTTAATATTCTTTTCATTTCTAACTTATTCTTAAGTTTATGTCACTTTCACTTCCGTTTTACGATGTGGATTTCTTCGTCATCAGATCTGAAATAAATGAAATTCTGGTGTTGTAATTAAATGATTTGGAAGGGGAATTAATTCATGTTGTCATGGCTCATCAGTGAAGACACATATGAACACAGACAAATGAAGGAAATGAGCTGTAGTGATGAAAGCTTCTGAATAATATCCGTTGGGAGTCGTACATGAAAACTTTTTCCGACTTTTATTATCTGTGTGACATTGAAATCAGGTAAGTAGTTGCGACGTGTTGGTGGTGAATTGTGGGTTGTTAAGTTGTTTATTGCGTAATTTATGGAAAGCAGAAGCTTATAGCTTTTGGGAAATTAGTGAATCTTGGTTAGGTAGCTTAATTCTTGTTGGATTTATGTAGCTAACTACTCAACGTTTTAATATGAAAAAAAAAAAAAAAATCAAAAGTCCTGACGTCAAAAAAATTTCTAATAAAAAATCTATTGAAGATTAAAATCAAATTTTTTGTAACATAATCGGGAATTTTATTATGTTATTTTTTTTCATTTATGAGACTTTTTTCCATAATATACGATTCTTTATGTTCCAGAAAAGTATGCAATATAATTTTAATTACACTAATTTTAATAACATAATGCATTTGTTTTGCAAAAAAAAAAAAAACTTAATTAAAGGTCATATGTGTAAATGACATAAAGAAAAGAGAATTAGCAAATTGTAAAAAAATAAATAAATGATAAGAAAAAAGTCAACACAATCAACACATCAGAAAATGATCTTGGGAATTCCATTTTATTCTCAATTCTCTCTTTTTTATTCTCGATGTCTCACAAGATGTTATTCGTTTTTATTAATGAAGTTAGGGGCCGTTCACTTATGACGTTCATCAAAAACTTGGATTTTTAGACCCCTCTCTCCCCCTCTGTCACAAAATCTTCATTCAAAAAAATTCAATTGTTTAAAACTGTCACACAGCCTCAGACCCTTCCCCCCACCCCCTAAAATTCGGACATCATAAGTAAACGACCCCTTATAGGATTTCCCAAAAAGTGAGTTGTATTAAATAAAAACTCACAGCTTCAAGCTAATTAATCGTATTTGAACTTCGAAGTAGAACAGATCAGTTAGCTGTCTTATTTATTTATTAATATTATCAAATTAATTTTTTATTTAAAAAAATGATTTTGAAATTTTGTAGTGTAATTTTAAGTGTAATAATTGCCATAAATGGACAATCACAAGAAGAGAATTCAGAAGTAAAATATTGCACCACAAAAGAGGGAACAGATGGTGAATGTGTGCCTTATTATCTATGCAAAAATGGAAAAATAATTACTGACGGTGAAGATATAATTGATACTCGTATTGAAGGTGTTGGATGCACAGACTATTTTGAAGAATGCTGTGAACCAGAAAATCAACAAGTAAGAATTTTTAAACTAACTCTATTTAAAAATTCAAATAATTATAATTTAATTATTAATTTAGACAAAAGAAGAGAGTGTTACAGTGAAGAGAAATGCAACTTTCATTCAAGAATGTGGAATAAGAAATAAAAATGGAGTTTTACTTTCAGAATTATCAACTCCAGTACATGGTGAAAGTGAATATGGAGGTATGTGAATTTAATTTGATAAAATGTTTAATACTATGCGTAAGACATTCAGAAAATATTTATGAGTAGCGCAACAGGTCATCATTTTTATTAAACGTGATTGTTTTAGTGGTTTTTAAGAATTGATAAGATTATTGGAATAAATATTGTTCATTCTGATTTCAAACAATCACTGGGGATTTCCCATAAAACATTGATTATCAAGAATTAGATTTGGGCTGTTCACTTATGACGTCCATCAAAAACATGGATTTTTAGACTCCCGCTCTCACAAAACCTTCACTCAAAAAAAATCCTATTGTTCAAAACTGTCACACAGCCTCAGACCTCCTCCCCCCTATAAGTCGGACGTAATAAGTGAACGACCCCTTTGATTGATCAATCAAGAAATAAAAGAAATTTAAATTTCATTCCCAGAATTTCCGTGGATGGCAGCTTTACTTGACAAAGCTCTTAGTAGTGAATCTTTCGTCAAATCATACAAATGTGGTGGAAGTTTAATCGCTAAAAATATAGTTTTGACAGGTAATACCAAAAATCATTAAGTCTTTAGATTCATATTAATTCTAAATTTCCACATTTTAGCTGCTCATTGCGTGAAAAATGTTAACCCTAGTGACATCATTGTACGTCTTGGTGAATGGGATACAGAATCAACTTACGAATTATTCCCACATTCTGATCATGAAGTTGACAAAATTATCTCTCATGAAAAATTCTACGCTCCAGCTGTACACAACGATGTTGCACTTTTGTTCCTTAAAACAGATGCAAAACTTACAGAAACTGTCAATACGATTTGTTTACCAACACAAGATCAGTCAATTGATATGACAAGATGCATTGCAACTGGTTGGGGTAAAACTAAATTTGTAAAAGAAGAAGGTGAAAATCAACAACGAAAGTTGCCAAAAATTCTCAAAAGTATTGAACTTCCAACTGTTCAGCATGGCGATTGTCAAGCTAAACTAAGAAAAACACGACTTAGTCGAAGATTTATTTTGCATGATAGTTTCATGTGTGCTGGTGGAGAAGAAGGTGTTGATACATGCAAAGGTGATGGTGGAAGTCCATTAGTATGTCCGATTGCTGGAACACAAGACAAATATTATCAAGCTGGAATTGTTGCATGGGGTATGTAGGAACATGATATGAGGTGTAATGGATTTTTACTAATTTTTGAGAAATTATCTTTTAGGAATTGGATGTGGTGATAAGGATGTTCCCGGAGTTTATGTGAATGTTGCTAAATTTACTTCATGGATCAATGAACAAATTGCTTTAAATGCTTTTTAGTGAAAGTTTTAAAATTTTAATTAAAGTAAGAATGCTTTATTTTGAACATAATAAAAAATTAAATTAGTCAAAGTAGAAACTATACAATTACGTTTTTTTCTACATCTTACTAACTTGAACAATAAAATAAAAATGACACAGTAAGTAAAGTAACTGTAAAAACTTGTATGATAAGAATAAAGTCATCAAAATCATTACATAAGTCATTGATCGTAGTAATATGACTTCATTCTTCTCAATACAATCTTATTCTAACTCAGTGAATTCTAGTCTGTTTGTCGTAACTTTTCAGTGTGTCGCCAACATTTTTTGAAAATGCAATGAGTCGCATATCGTGTACGATTCAGGTGTGTCGTGGTATAAAAAAAGTTTAGAAGACACTGTATTATAGCATGTTTTTGTATTAATCAAGTTATTGGCCGTTATAGAGTTTCTTGTGTAGTGACTCATATTAAATAACGATTTATAAGTATAAAAAAGTTATTTGTAGTCCGATTGCGAAGGAGAACAGTTCTGTATAAAGTTGTGCATTCTTAAGTTATTAATATAAAATTAATTTTTTATAAAAATGATTTGGAAAATTTTTTGTGTAATTTTAAGTGTAATAATTTTAATCAATGGACAGTCACAAGAAGAAGATGAGGAAGTGAAAATTTGCACTACAAAAGATGGAACAGTGGGCGAATGTGTACCTTATTATCTATGCAAAAATGGAAAAATTATTACTGACGGAGAGGATCTTATTGATACTCGCTTTGAAGGTGAATGCCAAGAATATTTTGAAGAATGCTGCGAAACAGAAAATCAACAAGTAAATATTTTTTAAGCTTACTTTATTAAAACGAAATATTAATATTATATAAATTTCAATTCAGACAAAAGAAGAGAGCTTAACAGTGAAGAGAAATGAAACTTTTATTCAAGAATGTGGAATAAGAAATAAGAATGGACTTTTGTTTTCGGAATTGTCAAATCCAATACATGGTGAAAGTCAATATGGAGGTATGTGAATTTAATTCAATAGAGCTCTCCATATATTAAAATCACAATTGATCAATCTAATCCAAAGTATAACTAAATTTCGTCCATAGAATTTCCATGGATGGCAGCTATACTCATCAAAGAAACTTTAAGTGAATCTTTTGTGAAATCATACAAATGCGGAGGAAGTTTAATTGCCCAAAATATAATTTTGACAGGTAAAACCAAAAATCATTTTAAAATTTTTTAATTATTTTTAAGTTCTTAAATTCAATTTTCTAGCTGCTCATTGCGTAAAAAAAATAAATCCTACTGACATCATAGTACGTCTTGGTGAATGGGATACAGAATCAGATTACGAAATTTTTAAACATTCTGATCATGAAGTTGACAAAATTATTTCTCATGAAAAATTCTATGCAGCTGGTGTGCATAACGATATTGCACTTTTATTCCTTAAAACAGACGCAAAACTTACAGAAACTGTCAACACGATTTGTTTACCGACACAAGATCAACCAATTGATATGACAAGATGTATTGCAACTGGTTGGGGCAAAACTAAATTTGAAAAAGAAGAAGGAGAAAAGCCGCAGAGAAGTTTACCAAGAATTTTAAAAAGCATTGAACTTCCAACTGTTCAGCATGACGATTGTCAATCAAAATTGAGGAAAACAAAATTAGGACGTAGATTTAAATTGCATGAAAGCTTTATGTGTGCTGGTGGTGAAGAAGGAGTTGATACATGCCAAGGTGATGGTGGAAGTCCATTAGTATGTCCGATTCCTGGTACACAAGACAAATATTATCAAACTGGAATTGTTGCATGGGGTATGTAGGAACATTTTACGGTGAAATTGATTTTTAGTACTATTTGGATTATGATTTTACAGGTATTGGATGTGGAGACAAGGATATTCCTGGAGTTTATGTGAATGTTGCTAAATTTACTTCATGGATCAATGAACAAATTGCTTTTAATGCATTTGATTGAGAGAATACTGCAATTGAAAATTTAAATTACGCTCTAGTGTCAACTTAAGTATTAAATAATTATATTTTTAATAAAATGGCTTTGAATATTTATTATGTTCGCCAACTTGTGAAATTCAACATTTTAGGAATCTTCTTCAAATCGAAATTAGCTTCTTTCCATTAATTAATCGATAAAGTAATATTTCCTTAGAGTTTAATATCCTAATTAGGTACTTCATTACCAAAACATCATAGAATTAATTCATCTGATGAAAAAGTAAAATTTCTAACGCCAAAAAGAAAGGAAAAGAGAATTTTTAATGGTTCCTTTATCCTTCTTAAATTTCCACAAGGGTTCCATAAGAAACAATTTTAAAAAATAAATGAAGGAAAAAGGTTCACCACATTTGCATAAATTTATATCAACATCAAATTTTCCATCCCTTATCGACATCATAGCAACATTTATCGACCAAATGGAAATGTGAGCAACAAATGCTGAATTTTGTTTTTTTTTTCGAACTAAAAAAAGTGCGAACATTCGAGACTGTTACCATTGGTGAATTAAACTGAATTGATTGGTTGTTTACGCAGTCAAAATAAATAAAGGAAGGAAAGAAGAAAAAAACACTTTATTTATTCACTCAGTGTCTGCTTGCTCTAGTGATTTGTAATCCGGAATACATCTCACCAAAAATAATAATTAATTGCTGCTATCTTTCAATCTAAGTATGGATGATACAACAGATAAATATTGTAATTACAAAACCACTGATTGCACTGTTAATACGAAGGATTTATATAAAGGTCTTAATCTACCAAAACGATTTGATTGTCCATGTAAGTAGCTTGTCGAAAATTTATGTTATTTATCTTATTAATGCTGTTGTTATCATGCCTGTTTTATGCACTTAAATGAGAGCTGAAATTTATGGGCTTGTTTAGAATATCAAAATCTTTTTTTTAGTTCCTTTGAAGTCATGTATAGCACAGTTAAAAACTAACTCAGCTTTTCCAAGACAGCTTAACAAAGGACCCAACTCAACCCAATTTAAATACATCTGCATATTAACGTATGAATAACAGATAATAATATAATAAAATTATTTGCGAATAAAAGACTTCCGAGAATTTTTTCACATTATACAGCTGATGACACACTTTGCATACGTATCTATTCATGTGCTGTGCTGAATACTTTTGGGAATTTACGACTGAAACTTTTCATAGCATAATCGTGCTTATCAATAGACATTTTTCTATAAAAATAAAAGGAACATTGGGGACTGAATTTTAGAATGAAAATTTCAATAAATTTTTAAAATCAAAATAATGATAACAAGATGAATTTAATTAAGGACTTAATTCAATTTGGTATAAAATTAAGATGATAAAATAAAATTCAATACTTGAAATTCTAAAAATAAGAAAAGACTAAAAGACTCAAAAATATCAAATTAAGGCTTCACAAAGGAAGACACAAGAGAATTAAATTTCCTGTTTATTGGAGTTACGAGAAAATCTCATTAGAAGTGAATTTTCTTGAATGACTAGATTTACTCTCAAAGCTCAATTTTCCTTAAGATGATTTTTTGAGTTTGTGGTTCAGAAGGCTTTAAGTAAAATTTAGCAGTATTTGGGAGAAAACAGCATTTTCCAATTTAACGATGAGGGGGGTGGGGGAGGGGGGGTTGAGAGTTTGTTACGGTCTAGATTCTTTTGTCAAAAACGTTACGAGGGAGGCAAAAACCCGAATTTTTGCGTTACGTAATAATTGAATGGCCCTCTAGGCATAAAAATAGGTCAAAATTCCAATTTTAAAAACCCTTTGTACTCCTTGTCAACCTCAAATACAAAAACAAACCTCCACCAATTCAATCCATTCGCTACACCCACAAAAAAAGTTGAATATTTCCGCCTTTTCATCGTGACAACACATTATCTGAATAAATGCTTTGAAAACCAATTTTTATTTCTAATCGATCGAATTGCTCAATATCGATAAAATCTCGAATTTCAATGAAAAATGCTACAAATAATTCATATTCAGAGTATTTTTTCCATCATTTTGTTGCTTGCATACACAGATATTGAATGAAATTTGAAGCAGCCCAACAAGTGTGCAATTTAATATTTCCATAACTCAACAAAAAAACCTCATTTCAACACAGATAAAGCATCCTCCGCAATGTAATTTTGCACATTCTCGGCTCTTCAAATTCACAATATCAATTTATAATTTTATCAATAGATGCCTTCTCTGGCTATGGCATTCAACGAGAATCTCAATGTGTCATGTACCGTACGACCAGCTCGGATTATGGATATTACACGCCTGCACCTCACACTGTACCTAGTAGGTGAGTAATTGCATTAAAATTTACAGAAAGATTAGATTCATAAAGTAAATCAATTTTTTTCCAGATATTTTCCATTAAATCAGCAATTTAGTTCCCATTTAGCTGCAACCGGAATGTATCGAAACTATTCACTCAATACGAGCTTTGAAAGGCCTTTCTGCAATCAATTCTAATTAAATTCCATTCCGTTATTGATATTGAAAATGCACGGCACTGATAGTATAGTATAATATTAAATGCGGAAGTCAAACACGAACATTGTGGAAATTGAATTTTCAAGCCTTTTCTTCACCGAACAACGGCAAATTTATTTATGGAATAAATATGAGAACATCAGCACGACAGCACGACATAAATTGAGCAACGAAACACAATTGTATTCATTGTCACAATTTAATGCCGAGTATTAATATATAATTTCAAGAATTTTGTGGGGTACACAGTGGTCCAGAATTTTCGAAAAGTGGACATCTACTTTTTTCTCAACCAACTGAGCTGAAATTTTCAGGGTTGGTAGATATTATTACTATTAGTAATTTACAAAAAGAAATTTTTCAAAAAATTTGTCTGTTGGGCCGTATGGGGGTCTCAAAGTTCAAAAAAACCACCCTTCACTCTGACCTCAATTTCTCTCATTTGTTTTAATTCTTTTAAAAACTGTTTTCAGTGGCTTATAGGACATTATAATAGCTTTAATTTGATGTATAATATGTGTGGCAAAAACTTTTATTGTTTCTGAAATTTTAATTTTAGTAAAAAAAATGAGATTTTTTTAGGGGTGTCTCCATACATCAAGCCTCCAAGCAAAAAATTTTGGACTTTATTCACTGAGAAAACACTTGTGTATTAAGCTCTCATATAGTACCTTTTCAAAACACTTTACCAACTTTTCTAACTCGTCCGCTTTTTAGAGAATTTTGAGTTCAAAGTTGGCGAAAAATGACATTTTTATGAAAAATAATTACTTTAAAATTAACTATATCTTGTAATTAACAAAATAAAACTCAAATTTCTTTTCAAATACTTGTAGTTGATTACAAATGCGTTATTTTGATGTATAATATGTTAGGTAAAAGTTTTTACTTGAATGAAAATCTTTAATTTTGCTAATTTTAGTGATTTTTTGGGAGTACTGCTACATTTTTGACCCCTACAAAAAATTTTTTCGACTTTATTCAGTGAAATAAAAAGTGATTATTATTGCTTAAGTATCAATAAATCAAAATAATCTTACCAAGTTTCATTTATCATCCGCTTTTTAAAAAATTTTAATTTTTAAGTTCGAAACTGATATTTTTTGGGGGCATCACTATAATTTTGACCCCTATGAAAAAAATTTTCGACTTTATTCAGTGAGCTAAAAGATGACTATTATTGTCCTAGCATCAATAAATCAGAATTTTTTTACCGTTTGTGATAACTCGTCCGCTTTTCAGAGAACATCAATTTTGAAGTTCAAATTTGATTTTTAAGGGTATCACTACACTTTTGGTGCTTATAAAAATTTTTTTTTTTGGTTTTATTCAGTTAACTAAAAAGTGATTATTATTGTTCTAACATCAATAAATCAGAAACCATTTACCGTTTTTGAAACATTATCCGCCTTTTGGAAAATTTTGATTTTTAGCTTCAAAATCGACATTTTTGGGGGTATCACTACACTTTTGACCCCTAAAATTTTTCTTTTCGACTTTATTCAGTAGGCTAAAAGATGATTATTATTGTTTTAGTACCAATAAATTAGAAACTACTTGCCGATTTTGAAAACTCATCCGCATTTAAGAAAATTTTAATTTTTAGCTTCAAAAATGATATTTTTGGGGATAATCACTTAATTTTTGACCCATATAAATTTTTTTTTCAATTTTATTCAGTGAGGTAAAAGGTTTTTATTAATGTCCTAGCATCATAAAATTAGAATTTTTTCACCCATTGTGATAATTCGTCCGCTTTTCAGAGAATTTCAATTTTGAAGTTACTTTTTTGAGAATTAAAAATTTAAATGCATACAATTCTTACCTACATTGAAATTTTTTTCAAAAACACATTCTCAATTATGATAATTACTATATTGCAATAAAAATGTTAAAGTTTTTCATTGTTTACAAAAATTTTCCAAAATTTTTTTCAAAAACACATTCTCAATTATGATAATTACTATATTGCAATAAAAATGTTAAAGTTTTTCATTGTTTACAAAAATTTTCAATGTAGGTAAGAATTGTACGTATTTAAACTTTTAATTCTCAAAAAAGTAACTTCAAAATTGAAATTCTCTGAAAAGCGGACGAGTTATCACAATGGGTGAAAAAATTCTAATTTTATGATGCTAGGACATTAATAAAAACCTTTTAGCTCACTGAATAAAATTGAAAAAAAAATTTATATGGGTCAAAAATTAAGTGATTATCCCCAAAAATATCATTTTTGAAGCTAAAAATTAAAATTTTCTTAAATGCGGATGAGTTTTCAAAATCGGCAAGTAGTTTCTAATTTATTGGTACTAAAACAATAATAATCATCTTTTAGCCTACTGAATAAAGTCGAAAAGAAAAATTTTAGGGGTCAAAAGTGTAGTGATACCCCCAAAAATGTCGATTTTGAAGCTAAAAATCAAAATTTTCCAAAAGGCGGATAATGTTTCAAAAACGGTAAATGGTTTCTGATTTATTGATGTTAAGACAATAATAATCATCTTTTAGTTTACTGAATAAAGCCGAAAAAAAAATTTTTATAAGCACCAAAAGTGCAGTGATACCCTTAAAAATCAAATTTGAACTTCAAAATTGAAGTTCTCTAAAAAGCGGACGAGTTATCACAAACGGTAAAAAAATTCTGATTTGTTGATGCTAGAACAATAATAATCATCTTTTAGCTCATTGAATAAAGTCGAAAAAATTTTTCATGGGAGTCAAAATTATAGTGATGGCCCCAAAAAATGTCAGCTTCGAACCAAAAAATTAAAATTTTTTAAAATGAGGATGAAAAATGAAGTTTCTTAAGGTTATTTTGATTTATTGATGCTTAAGCAATAATAATCACCTTTTATTTCACTGAATAAAGTCAAAAAATTTTTTTGTAGGGGTCAAAAATGTAGCGATACCCCTAAAAAATCACTAAAAATTAGCAAAAATCAAGATTTTTATCTAAGTAAAAAGTTTTACCTAACATATTATACATCAAAATAACGCATTTGTATTCAGCTACAAGTATTTGAAAAGAAATTTGAATTTTATTTAGTTAGTTGCACTATATATTGAATTTTGAAGTAATCATTTTTCATAAAAATGTCATTTTTCGTCAACTTTGAACTCAAAATTCTCTAAAAAGCGGACGAGTTAGAAAAAGTGGTAAAGTGTTTTGAAAAGATACTATATGAGAGCTTAATACACAAGTGTTTTCTCAGTGAATAAAGTCCAAAATTTTTTGCTTGGGGGCTTGATGTATGGAAACACCCCTAAAAAAATCTCATTTTTTTTACTAAAATTAAAATTTCAGAAACAATAAAAGTTTTTACCACACATATTATACATCAAATTAAAGCTATTATAATGTCCTATAAGCCACTGAAAACAGTTTTTAAAAAAATTAAAACAAATGAGAGAAATTGAGGTCAGAGTGAAGGGTGGTTTTTTTGAACTTTGAGACCCCCATACGGCCCAACAGACAAATTTTTTGAAAAATTTCTTTTTGTAAATTACTAATAGTAACAATATCTACCAACCCTGAAAATTTCAGCTCATTTGGTTGAGAAAAAAGTAGATGTCCACTTTTCGAAAATTCTGGACCACTGTGGGGTATTAAGAAGTTTCTGTCATTTATTAAAATTTAAACTTTTATAGCCACGTAAAGAGGTAAAACTTTATTTTAGAACAAAATTCAAAATGATCGGATTTTAGTACTTTTTGCTTTAGTACAAAATGGCCGTCACGAAAATTCAAAAATTTCATTATTTTGTCATTTTTACGGGTTTGGCTAGCATTCATCTGTACTTTATGATCAAATATATCATAAGATCAATGAACTAATAGCAAAAACCCTAGAAAAAGGACTAAATTTTATAAAAAATAGAAATTCAAAAATTTAAATCTTGCAAGCAAATCTTCAAAATTGAAATTTTGAGCTATTCTTTTACATTTTTCAAAATTAAAGCTATTAGCCAAACCCCGTACCCTTACCAACACATCATCCATCACACATAATGTAATCTGATAATATCACACAAAACACTTAAAAATAAAAGCCTTAAATAACTGTTCAATGCCATGTATTTTGAAATTTTATAGCATTTCTGCGAATACATCAGCATCAATAACTTTATGTCGAAGATAAGCTTTCAAGGATCTAAATCAATCATAAAATTTAAACATTAAAAATTCACGTAATCGAAAACGTTTTTTACAAGCTTTGGCTAAATGGCTTTTGAATTTTTAAAACTGAGGGTGTTTTTTTCGTCATTAATTCTTAAGGACATGTCAATTTGACGAAGATCCTAATTTAGCCGACTAAGTTGTCATTTTTCTTTCTGTTTTCTGAAGTTTGTTTGATTTGGTAATGTGTTTACTGTTCGAATAGAAGAATGATAAGTGTCGTTAAATTTTAAACTGTTGTAGAGTTTATGACTATATTCGTAGTGCTACATCACTCCACGTACAATCAAAAAATACAATTAAATAATAGTTAAATCGTTTGTTCCTTTGAGAGCACAAGAATCGTACCAAACCATAAATTTCTCTAGCATTTAAATAATAATAATTCACAGCAATCTAGGAATGAGTGAAATGTGACGTGACTTGATGCCTTTTGTTACATCCAACAGTAATCGATTCATCTCACTTCTATTGTGTAATTTAATGCCATGCATCACATAACATGAGCACAATAAGAATTATTGTAGGATTTAAATATTAAAATTTTTATGATTGTGTTTTTGTTTCTTATTGTTGTTGACGGAAAAGAATATTGAAAAACATTTAATTTGCATGAAAATAAACAAAAACAAAGGAAAAAAGAATTTTTCATCCGCCCAAACTCTTCCGAGAAAATGAGATTCTGTTTAAATTGAAATCTGAAGTCATTAGAATGGAATGAAATTTTTCTTTCTCTTTTGGATGAAGCAAATCTTGTAAATAATACTTGGAATTCAGATTATTAAAGAACTTATTTTTGCAAACTCATTGTTTTTTGTTGGATGAATCTTACGAACCAAATTAATGATAATTAACTGAGTAAATAGAAAAATATTTTTTCAAATCTTGGAATCGATATAAAGCTTGTAAATTTATGATTTGTAATCTTTAAGGGAGTTAAAGTCAATATTGTTCTAAACTTCATTTTCAAACATTTTTAAAACAAAAAGCTTTTTTTTTTTATTCAGCCAACCTTCATCGCATACTCAATACACAACCCAAAAATACCCAAGATATTATGCATAAGCCTACAACAGCAGATTACAAATAATTGAATCTTTATCTAACATTTATAAGAAATCTCAAAATAAAATATCAATAACAAGAACAATTTGTGTACTCAAGCTATGACGTAAAATATTCAGAAAATCTCTCAGAATTCCATGGAAAATTTAATCATCAGGACAGGCAAGAAAACATCTGTAAACACGGAATCAAGTTGACAATTCCACGAACATTGAATAACATGACATTTATCAATCATGATAAAGTTGCTAAATTATGACGTCAGCAGTCAAACAATCGGAGATAGATAGTCTGCATGCGAGTAGTAAATGATTCCTCAATTTTATCATTCATATCTACTAGATTTGCGTATTTTAGTGGGTTTAGATAATGAACATGAATAGATCATTAATAATTTTTGGAAATGAATTATGTGGGAAAATTTGAGATTTTCACAGACGTGTGACGTTCGAAGGGGAGAGGGAATGGATCAAGGTCGAGATCAATAGAGTTTCTAGAATTATTTTTGTTCCTTTTTTAAAAAATGATTGTTAATTTCCCACGTCATTTGTGAACGACTCCTTACGAATGAATCCCCAAAATAAATAAGAAAAATGAATTTATTTTATCCGCACGTGTACTTAAAAGCAGTATTTGTGTTTAAAAAAAAGTAATAATCATCGTGGGATCTACCAACAGTCCTTTTCTCCCTTTGACATTTAGCAGTAAAAAATTGCAAATTTAAGATATTTTCGTGCCAAAACACACACAAGCCATCAAAAAAAAAAAGTTTCAATGAATTGAAAAAAGAAATTTTCTGACGTCGAATAAAAAATGAAAATGAAAGCTTTTATTAGGACTACTTTTTATTTTGTGTCGGTAGAACATAAACAATCTCGGATGGTCTTCATTAATGGAAATTGGTTTTGATGTTTTTAAATTTCATTCAATGCTTGAAGGCAGGAAAAATGAAGAGACGAAAAGGAAAAAAAGTTATTAAAAAGATTCAGAAAAGTGGAATCAATCTTTATTAAGAAATTTATTCGATGAAAATTAGTTGATGTATAAAAAAGTTGGGTACTTTAATTAGTTAAGAGTTTGTCATTAAGAATTGACTAAAGTGTCAGGCTAGAACTTGATTTTTCGACATTAATTTGATATAGCAATATAGCCAAGAGGGTCTGAACCCTCAGAAGAAATTTGAATCACAGTTAGAGCACGGTTAAAAATTTTCTAATGGAATTCAGAACCTGCTGACTATGCCTATCTAACTCAGTGCTGGCCAACCTTTTTTGTACCACGGCCACTTTGTGAGTGAGTCATTGTTAAAACCGCACGCGGAACACGGCTCGTGGTATTTTTTGAAAAAAGATTCGGTACACTAGTGTGTCGCGGCATACCGGTTGGCCATCACTGATCTAACTTGATACCCCTAAGTTAATTGTGGACTTTTGACTAGACTTCCTAAGTTAATTCCATCTCAAAAGTCCACAAGCATTACAGAATACAAAATTTTTCCACACACACAAAAAACGTAAAATGCATTAAATTTTCATCATAAAATCGCCCACTAGAGTTGCCATGCAAACTCTATAAATCATAATCTTTATAAAATTTTCAAAATTTTTCCCTTAAGCAAAATAAATTGCGAATAAAATATGCAGGAGTATGAAATGTGTTCTTTCACTAAATATCATGTTTTACATGAAAATTCTTAAAATGTCATAGAGATGGAAGAATGTGAAAATTCACTGAATAATCGAATAAAATTGTGGAATTCATCTTTCATGAAGAGTTTTTCAGTTTAAATATTTTTCAAAAAAATTTATGATTAAAGTCACTTATTAAATACTTAAGATTTAAAAATCATAGACTTGCCCCTAATGATCAAAATAATCATCATAAAAAAACTCATTTTCCAACTTTTTAATCTCCAAACTTTTCATCATCCACCCAAAAAAAATTCTCACATTATATTCAATTTCTTTTTATTTTATTGCCAAATGACCCAGACTGTCTGACGTGAATCCATAAAAAAAAATCATTTTTTCAAATCACAACTCACAAAAAAAATATGATTGAATTCCATTTTGTAGGCAACAAAACATACAATTTCATTTCAGACAAATTCTGTCCATAAAATAATACATAAGCTTCTCCCCTGACCACAAACAATGATCCAATCATTCATGTTCCCATAAATCCTAAACTTTTCAAGTGCTTTTATCGCATCAGCCGTAGAAACGCTGATAAATACCACCTGATAAAGCATTTGACGCATTTTGTTGGGCAGGTGTGGAGGTAGAAGATTTATTGAGGTTGGGATGTTAAGGAGATTCAAAGTAAATTAGGATAAAAATTGGCACAAGATTGTTTTGACTCCATACTCCATCCCTGATGCTGCTGGTGTTTACTGAATACAAAAATAACTCACAAAGTATCCCTTAGCAATAAAATGGATTTAACACCAAATCAATGGCTTCGTGTGGGTTTTTTTTCTCTCAAGATTCAAGTGTAATCGAAAAAGTCGTCATCACAGCAGATTTCTTTTGTCTCTGTTATCATAGCTTAAAGTGTTATTTACTTACGAATTTTTTCAGCCAAAAAATATTTTTTTGATCTTGAGACTGTAAAGTAAAAATGGATTACACAATTGTGTTTGTGTCCATAAAATCTGAGACAGACTTTCAGGCTCCATATTTTTTCACTGTGTTTCTCTTTTGGATGATGATGTGAGATAAATAAAAATGTGTTTGCTCTTCGTTGACTTTACCCCTCACATGATGATAAAATTTTCATAACGGTTTATTGGATTTTGTTCTTTTAGAGCATTTTTAGTATGAAAATGCTAGAAGTTTGAGGGTTCATGTTGTTGGATTTTGCCAATTTGTCTTGTAATTTATGAACCAGAAAGTTAGCGAATTTGTGAAGAACTTAGGATATATTGAATTAATTTTTTTTAAAAAAAAAAGAGATTTGAGTTTAAATAGTTCCCATATTTCAAAAAGATGGAAATGTTAAAAAATATACCCTTGTAGCACAAGTCGGTTAATCTAGAGGAAAAACCACCTCGACGATGAATATTTGGTCATGACGAGAAATTCGCCGTAATTTTGATATCACGTTACCATGAGGTGGTTATTTCACTAGATTAAATTTGTAAATTTGTAAAAACTAGGATAGTCACAGAAATTTACTAGAATTGCGCAGTTTACAAATTAGCTTTCTTTAACATTTTGTCTGTAGTTCAATTTGTTCTTATTCTTAGGAAAAAATAAACTAATTCATTCATGCATAATAAGAACATAAATTATGAATGCTTACTCTAATAAGCTTTTTGTCGTTTGTTTATTGAAGACTAAATATATTTGTTGATCAAGCAGAAAAGAAGACTCTAAATAAGTAATGTCTAAATAAGTAATTATATCACCTTGAATTGGATAAGTTTGAAAAGATTCTTTTTAACTTCTTAATTTACTTTTACCTACTTTTACTTAGTTGTTCAAAAATAAGTTTCGTGATTTGTAAATAATTAATGAAAATTAGAAGGTTTAGAATTTTTTTTCTATGATTTGGTTAATCAGTGACTTTAGTTTAGTACTTTTAAATTTTTTGGACTTAAGTAGAAAATACAATTTAAATTTTTAGACAACAAACCCGCCTCCAGACTAGCCACAAATTATTAACTTGACTTGAAAATGGAAAATATCAACTTGACCCAGATTTCCTTAGTTATGCAACTCTTAAAAGGCAATTCAAGTTAACTTGTAAGTGTGTCAAGCAGAAAAAAATTGAGTCGCAATTTTAAAATCGATGGTGACGCAGAAGCCTTTTATAAAATCAAACGAAATAATGTCTTGTGTTTTGCGTTGCTAGGTTTCTAAGCATCATAAAAGATTGCAAGACTTTTAACAAGAAATTGCAAATTAAATTTCTCCTCGAACATAAAAATTTGCAAAAAAAAAAATGCAAGAAGAAAATTGAATAAATAGCAAAGTTTTTCTGAAAAATGTAGGATGGAAGTCATGTTTAGAATTGTTTCGAATAATGAAAACAAAAAAAACTTCCACGCAAAATTTGTATTTTTTTTCTTCATCCACCTAAGTTTACGGACATCTTGTTATTTTATTTACTTCTTCATATTTTTTACATTAAAATCCTACTTCTGTTAATAAGAATAATATAGAGCACGAATTTACAAAATTATATTTAATAAATGATAATCAGTCTACATTGTAAGTCTATTAACTCAAAATATAATTTAAAAACATTACGCTTCTCCAATCTCCATCAATAAATGAATAATTTCATCATCCATAAAATTCAATTATGTATTTCCGAATTCCTCATTGTGAGTAGTATGCTCATCATTTTTGCTGTAATTTTATTCAATTCACACAAAATTTTCAAGTGTGCGACTTATTGATTTCTGTATTTATCACATTCATACTACATAAATTTCATTTTTTATATCCTTGACATGAAAATTTAATAAAGTATATTTTTTTGATGTTTAAAGGCATTCTCGCTAATATTTGGTATGCGTTCAATGGAATTGATAGTGATTGTTATGGAATGTTCAGTATTTTATTATTATTGAAACATTTTTTTCAAGATAAGATTCCAAATTTTCTTATCAAGTTCAATGAACTAAAACTGAAGTGTGAGGACACTTTTGCAAAAAAAAAATAATGATTTCATCTAAACTCAATAATTTTCCAAAAATTATTTATGAACTGACATGCACTGGTATGTTTACGGCATGAAGATAAAGATTTTAGAGGTATAAAAACAAAAATGAGATTTTTATGACTTAAAATATAAAGTAAGAAATATGACACAGCATTAATTTCAATTTTCGGATTCTTTCAACATTTTTATTACTTAAAGTAGGCTTGGAAGAATTAAAACAGCTCATAATTTTTTGGTTGTGTTTTATTTAAAAAGTAACGAATATTTTAAACTCAAATTGTGAAAGATGCAAAAATTTGTGAGGTTTTAGAAGACGCAAAAATTTGTAAGGTTCAGAATAAGATGCAGAATTTTTCTTTGTTTTGAATTAAAAGTGAGATAAATGTTTAAAAGTTAGTGAAATAGGCATCAAAATAATATCAAATCGATTGCAAAATAACACTAAATCATCAATAAGGTAAGTGATTATGAAACAAATGTTAATGTGATTGAATTTAGCTTCAAATTCGAAATTTTTTGAAAAAATACATTTTTTAATCAAATTTAATTCAAAATACTTTATATTCATGTTAAATTGGAGTTAACAATGAATATACTCCTCATGCAAGCTAATTGTGTTCAACAAAACCTAAAAACTTAAATTTTTTACTTTCAATTTCAAGTTCCACAACTGAGTAAAAAAAATTATATACCAAAAGACTTTAAAAGCTCTCTCAACTTCCATCTATTGATAAAATATTCAATGAATTTGAAAATATCAATAAAATTGTATCCTATGTAAATTTTAAGCAGCACAACCTTTAAAAAATCTCCCTTTTAACCTTAAATTGAACATTATTGAGTAAAGTTTATTTTTATGATGTCTCAGAAACATTTTTCGTGGTTCTTTGTTCTTCTTTATTATGGATGGCACACAGAGTAAAAAGTTTATTGAAATTTTTTATAACACAATAAAGCGTCTGAAAAAGTTAATAATGTACAATTTTTCGAAAAAAAGTACAACAAGCAAGTAATTTAAAGAGTAGTTTAATGGTTCATTTTTATTGCAAATATTTTACTGACTGAAATTTCAATTTCATTAAAATGTGATAAGAACCATTAGGAGTTCAAATAGAAAAAAAAATCTTAAACGTCATTTACAATACATTAATTAGAGGAAATAAAAAGGTTTAATTAAGGATTACAAAATCTTTTAGAATTTTGATTAATTTGATGAATTACTTAACATCATTAATCTTATTAAATGTATTATTATTCTTAGAAAAATTGTTTTATATAATTCATTTTAATACCAGGAAATGTTCTAATAAATTTAAATTTTCAATAAGCTTCATAATTTATTCGAATAATAAGTCATATGAATCTGATGCTTTTTTCCAATGAATTTATATCAATTTATATTCAAATCAAATTAAAAAGATTCAAGTCATTCTCTTCAAATCTAACAAAAACTCTAAAAAAGCGTAAGTTAATTACAATTTTTGTACCAAAAAAAAAAAAAAAACCTAAGTTATCAACAAGAAAAAAAAAATCTTTTCAAAATTAACCAGAATTAGAATATTTAAGGTTAAAATAATTAAAAAATTTCAACATCCTTTGTGGGTAGCAAAGTCAGCAAAATATACAACCCGAAAAATATTATTTCTCATTTAATGTTAAACGCCAACAACCTGAAAATAATCTAAACATTCACATTCATAATTAATGTATTTTTTTGGAAAAATATTTTTTTATTTTTTACAAACATTTTGTTAAATGTCAGGAGTCAGACATTTTGGTTGCTTCATTCAAAATGTGTTAATTAGGGAGATTTGAATTACGTTCAAAAATTCCAGTCTTTAACTTTAGCATCCAATCACATAAATTCCTTCTCATAAATGAAACATGAATTAAACTGCAAATTGATGTTAAGGATTCTGTGAAATTAAAGAGGAAATTGTGGAATAATGCAATTTGAGAAGAGAACTTTCTGTCTTATGCAGCTTCAACATGTACTTTTTTCATCCTTTTTTCTTACTCAATTTTTTTCTCATTTAAGAAACTTTCAATTAAAAACTTTTTATTAAGTACGTCATGCAAAATAATGGAAGAAGACAAGAAAGAAGCTGCATTCGTTCGGAAGCTATAATGGGGTTATTGTTAAAACGCTTGAAGTGAATTCTTGAGAAAATCAGATTTTATGATTTTGGACATTAACTTAAACTAAAATTTAAGATTCAGCACAAATCTAACTTTAATAAAGGTTCTTTTAATCATACTTAAAAACCACTCAAACTTTAGACATCAAATAGTAATCAAAGACCCACAACTCTTAAGTTCAGCTCTACAATCATACTGACATACCACAATACCCAATCTCAAAGATCAAAACTCTTTTAACACCTCAGCAATCTTCAACTTAATTAAAGCAACCACAGTCAGTCAAAAGAACAATAGAAGCATCACCTCAACATTAAAATCTGCTCGAAAAAAAAAACGAAGTGAATGAAGAAGCAACTGAAAATGGATTAATTTTCTTCATCATCATATCCAACACAAGACAAGAGAAAAAGTTAAAATGAATGAACAGAAAAAAAATGTGAGAATGAGTCAAGAAAATTTTCTTAGCGTTCAAGAGGCGTCGTCCTGTCTCTTTAAGGCATGAATGAAGTTTACGTAGTAGTTTCAACACATTGAGTTGCTATAGCATTATGAATAGTGTTTTATGTAGCATGGTCTATGTGGGCACGCTCGAATGAAAATTAATTAGATTTTGTTTAATTGTTTTATTTTAATTACATAAACATTTGGATAGTGTAAGTTAGATGTTATGAGTTGGATATTCTTTTGTAGAAAAAATTAATGAAGTTATTCTATTGTGTCTTGTGGGTTGAGGATTGTTTAGGGAATACGAATAGCTTTAAGTAATATAGTTATTTGTTCGAAATTCTAGCAACATTATGTTCAAAAATCTAGGAAACACAAAACTTGAAAATACTGAGAAACACCAATTTTGGAAACACTCAATTTTGGCATGCTGTAAAATTTCATAAAGTCCATAACCTAATTTAGTAACCCACCCCTTATTTATGTTCTTCAATAATGACGTTCAAAATATTTTTTCATCATGAAAAACTTTCTACATTATTATTGTGAAACTAAAACTGTAAATTCATAATGCTTTTTTATAAGCACAACAGATTTCGTTAAGCAAAATTTGACTGTAGACGATTTTTTTGCACTTTTATGTCTGCGATGGATCATTGAGAATTTAATTAAAAAAAAAATTCAAAGTTAAGAGAAGTGGAAAAATTTTATGTTCATATGCAATTACTCTCGTTGAATGTTCCTAGCTCGAAATGAATTATGCAAACTTTCATGGGAAAATAGCTTTATTTGGAATGATGTAATTGGCAGTAAAATTGAAGTGCAATTTGATTAGTTATGCAATGAAATTAATTAATGCAAAAATTATGTAATTTAAACTGCAATTAAATATGGACGTACAGTTGCTATATCAAGTATCCAATTTTAGTCTCAACCAAATTAAACTTACATCATTAAAAAGTTTTCCAAAACTACTTGAGACATTTCCTTAAAAACCTACAAAACATCTCTTCCAATAATTAATGCTAATGTCATTCTCCTTTTAATCTGTTTGAAAATCCATTTTCCCATTCTGTTTACTGAACATTTTTCATCTTTCTATATCTGCTTCAACTTGTTGTTTCAGCAAACTCAAAGTAAATAAAGATTGGGTACTTTTTAACGCTCGACATATTACGAGAATTTCCGCAATTACTCACCTCCTCAAGATTCCTTCTTTGTCTTAAAGAATGAAGAAGAATGAAGGTACAAAAATATTTTTATCACAACCTTACACATTTTTTTATATGTTGCTTCATATAGGATAGGGGAAATATCGAGAACATTTTTTTGATGTCATCATAAATTTATGCAAGTAAATGAATAGCTACGTACATATGGCTAGAGCATATTTTTAGCAATTTTGGAGTAAATTTGAATAATTTATTATTACAAGAGGAAAAAAATCCGTAAGTTCTATTTTTGGAAGGAAGGTAGATAGAAGAAAACATTGAAGGATATTGATGGTGAAGAAATGCTCGAGAGGAAGATAAATGGAATAATTTCTAGGTTAAGAAGTAGCTCTTATTGTGAGGACTGGGGATGAATTTTTGTTTCTGCTATGTTAATAAGATTTTAGATTTTTAGAAACCTTAAAGGGCCCGTTCACTTATGACGTCCATCAAAAACTTGGATTTTTAGATCCCCCTCCTCATCTCTTTGACAAAATTTTCGAACGAAAAAATCCTATTGTTTAAAACTGTCACATTTCATCAGACCCTCTCCCCCCTAAAAATCGTTGATGTCCGATCCAAATAGTATTTTTGGTTTTAGTTATTTTTTTAATAATTTTTGCACGAAACTAGTATTTAGAACAGTGAATGCCAAACTGTGTGTTGCGGAAACATGCAAAATAGGTGTGTAGTTATTAGAAACTGACTGTGGTAGTAAATTAATATTAATTTTTATTATTTCACTAATAAAGTTGCTTAAAATTCTAAAAAAACCAACAATTAACTAAGTAAATCAGGTACATGTTCTGCACAATAACTTAATCTTGCCTCCAAGACACACTTAACGTTACAAAAATATTAATCAAAGCACCTACAAAGAGCGAAAAGTAAAACACCCTCAAAAGCTTTACGTAAGTGCCACAATAATAATTAATATTATACGTTGCAACGCTTATGAAGAGGATTTAATTGCTTTCTTTGTGCTATAAAGCGCACATCCTTCATATGTTCAACAAAAAAAAAAAAAAACTTCTGCATATATTTTATATTATATTTAAATTCAGTATTCTCTCTTTATTCCCTCATCTCACTCACGTTTATTATATTTTATGACTGTACAACAAAAAAGCCTTATAAGCATGAATGAAATGAAGAGAAAAAAAGTTCAAAGAGCATTCGCGTGGGACGTGCGGTTAAAGAGAAAAGAAAATTGCTATTTTGCTATTTATATTGCACAGTATGAATACTCATATAAATATTTTTTTTGAAGGACATCAACGATACTGCAAGAAATTTAAATTCAGTTTTTGACTTTATCGATCAATAAATTTCCCTCCTGAAATCGATACGAAGAAGACTTTAATTGAGAACATAAAGCTTTTGAGACTTTTTTTATGGCTTTATCAAATTTTTAATGAATTGAATTTCATCAAAATTCAAAGACGAATTTTCATCATCTTTTGATGCGATTTCTTATACTCGACGTATCGCATAAATTTTCAATTCCAAGTTGTGCTTTATATAGATCATAAACCTCACAGAATCATCCCATCATACCTTCCATAATGTCTTCCATCTCAAATGTATCACATACATTCATTCTCATATGTGCGCATTCAAATTTTTTTGTCTCAAAAAAAAGGCAAATAAAATGAAGAATTGCTGAAGAAAGAAGAACTTCTTTTGTGACAGTAAGTTAAAAATTTATATGAAAGGAAATCAACTTTTGCATAGAATTTATTCTGCGCATTTGGATGGAAAGAAGTATATTTTTCATTATAAGATGTAAATACATGAATAACTAACTAGAACAAATTGAAGCTGTAGCTTTAGGGCAAGAAAATCAAAAGAGTACAGGAGGTCCTCGATTTGAACAGATTCGATTTGAATTATTTCGATTTACAATATATATATTTGATATATATTTGATTAACTAAAAATTTTCCAAACAAAAATTCAAATGTTCATTTTTAACGGTCATTTTTCAAACGTTTTGATTTGAATGGAAAAATTTGGGAATAAAACAACTATTCAAATTGAGGACCCCCTGTAGATGATTTTATAGCTTTTGACTGCAATTTTTAGTGCTAGAGCTGAAACTAAGTTACATTTTAGCCTTAAATACTCAAAATTTTATCAATTTTTAAAATGCGCTTCCAACACGAAACCTAAAAATTTCCTTACTTGCTCCATTTCACATCCTTTTTGTTCTACATCATAGCATGCCTACATTCCATGCGACCCATTCATTTAAATGGCGCAACATTTTTATTTTCTTCTTTCTACCTTTTTCAATTTTCAATTCACAACCATTTCAATCTTCCTCGTGATATTGCATATTTCCAACTGAATGATGACAAAATTTTTATTTTTGCTTCTCATTGAGCTTTTTTTTCTCTCTTTTTATTATTATGATGTCAAAACATGAGAAAATACCGTATGTGTGATATAGAAATAGCAATAAGCACATTTGATGTTGATTTGAGTGATGTGTGACTGAAAATTTATAGCTTTGCTATGTAAATTTTTCGACATTTTCTCTTTTTTCACGTTGACGGATTCAATTAAGCATAGCTTACAAAGAGAAACTGTTAAAGCACGAATACATATGTATATACAAACGCATGTTTTGTCGAGGGGCCTTTTAGCCCATAAAGTTTTCAAGACTGAACATAACCTGTTGCTTTGAATGGAACGACAACGGATTTTGAGGATGCGAATGAAAAGAAAGTAGAGAGTGTTTGGAGATGTAATTTAAAACGGCAGAATGGAAGGTTTCAGAGAACATTAAATTGCTATGATTTGTATAGCAAAATTTTCTCGCTCTTCCGCTTTTTTGTCTGCAAATGTTACTGCTGTAGATTTTAATTTGAAGAGATTTTCAAGTCTTTTTGTTCATTTTGTGGATTTTTTGGAGTACATTAGGTTTTATTTTCAAGAAGTTTTAATTAAAGATCTTAGATTTAAAGTAAAAGTTGTGAAAATATAAAACTCGAAGATAATTTTAAAGCCTTTTAAACGTTCTTTTAAAAAAAGGATTTTATTAAGTTGAATGCCCCTCACGTAAGCTGCATATCACACAACAAAGTTGTGTACCCCTTAATGAAATGTATTTTTGCTATAATGGTGTCTTTTCTTAAATAAAATTGTTTAATCCTCAACTAAGCTCAACATCCTCTCCTAAAATTTGATTGCACGTCACACAGAAAAGTTACATGCTCTCAGTCAAGTTTAAAGACCCTTAGGGGCCGTTCACAAAGTACGATACGCAAAAAAATGACTTTTTTGACCCCCCTCCCCCCTTTGTTACGCATTTTGTATAAAAATTCTTATGTTTTGTTTAATCTGTTACAAAATCTTAGACCCCCCCCTCCCCCCTAAAAAGTGAACGTACTAAGTGAACGACCCCTTACCTAAGTCACTAGAAATATTTAAAACAATTTAAATTCATTAATTCTACCACGATTTTACCAAAATTGTCAATTATTCACAGTAAAAATACCAACATTTGAAGCATCAGACAAGTACGGCAAGGTCGACGGTAGATGTAAACTTTCTGTTAAATTTTAAATTCATAAAAAATTCCACATTAACCGCATCATATTCCATCATATTCGTTGTAAAATAAAATTTCTATATTAGGATTGACATCATATATAACGACATCATTGTTATCATACCTCACATACTCTCCTGCCTTTGCATTTACTGACTAAATTCCATTAATAAAAGAAGGTAAAATCGTTGCTATTTTCATCACAGATTTCACGTATGCTTTTCATTTTTTTTTTTTTAAAAAATGTTATTTTTTATTTTGCTTTTCATAATAATTACAAATATATAAATTTATAAATATTAATTTTAAGAGTTCAAGCAGCAGCTTATTCATCTTAAATGTTGATTTTATGGCGAAGATTTTATTGCCTTTTTGATGCGTTGACATCGATGGATTTTGTGTTGTTTTTGTCATAAAATGACGATTTGTGTTTTTTTGCCATAGATATGGCGAATGCTTTCTGCAAGCTCTGCACAATTACATTGACCTAGGGTATATCAATGTAATGTACCTAGCAAAATTTGTGTTTCGCGACGACACAAACCGAGCTGCCAGACTAGAAGCAGCGAAAAAGCACCAGATCCGACTAGACTTTCCCTAGGATCAAACCCAGGTCGTTGATATAGGAGGCCGACACTCTAACCACTCTATGCTTTTCATTAGGTATGACAAAATTTTATTTACATTTTTTTTTTTTGAGTAGAATGTAGGCTGGGAAAAAAAGCTTTTAGCAAATATCAAATAAATAAAATGCGACAGAAAAATTTGAAGTGATCCTCAATTGCCTACGCTCAACATTTTCCGGAAAGGGAATTTAATTTCCACCATAATCTCTCAGGCTTATAGGATAATTCTACTTTTATGCGAAGATTCTATTTTTATTCTTTTCGTTTGTTTCTTTTAAATGTCATCAGATTTTCGAGTGTTGGTGTTTTCCAATGAGAGGTTCTATGTTAATATATGAAATGAAGAAAAAGTGGCAACTGAGTTACTTATTTCACAGTTCAACGGAATCCAGAAGCTGATTTAATTATCTAATTATGAACGTTTAATTATTTTTCAAACAAATATTCTTCAAATATCAAAAAAATCCTAAACGAACCATTCTTCGTGCAATCAGTATTTTAAAACAACAAATACTAAACACCCATAAATTATGCATGAAACGTTAGTTAAAATTAAAAATAAACTTTAGCAAGTCAGAAGAGTTTATTTTCCACATGCTGTTATGTCTATCATATCAGGCTTCATTCCTAGAATTTATGTGTCGGATATTAAATACCTCAGGCATGTGCTTCTGACAACGTCGTATGTATCATATTCAAAATTAGAAACCAGAATTCTGAAGAGTTATTTTTGGAAGGTTGAGAATTTGATAGACTCTTGTGAAAATTTATTAGAAAAAGTTTAGTTAAATTGGCGGTAAAGTGTGAAGAATTATTGAATTGTTTACAGTTTTATGGTTTTATTGTAACTTTAACAAAATTCCTGCAAAATCTTGATTTTTATATTTGAAATGTCTTTAATTTCATTTCAAACAGATTAATTTGACAAAAGTCATATTCGAGCAGAATATGCATGTGAATAAGACTTCAAATGTTTATTTAAAAGCTCATAAAGTTTTATTTCTGTAAATGTATTTTTGAAAGCTGTTCTGAAAGCTCCAATGAATATTTGAGCTTTTAACCTTTCACACTTTATCTTTCATTCCAAAATTGCTAAGTGGTATGGTAAAGTTAGGTTGACTATATGGTCGAATAGGGTTGAATATTTACGACAATTTTTTTCTAACTTCAGATTTAAATTTTTGTTTCAAATTCTTTTTAATGCTTGATTGTACGAATGAATTTGTAAGAATTTTGTGAAATTAAGCTATGACTTGATGTCTAAATCTTACAAATCCACGAAATATTTAGCTACAAATATACATTGAGATACTTCTTACAAGAAAACATTCTGTAGACATCTTACACTTTCTTCAAAAACTTCTCAGTCATCCTCCTACCAACACGCAATAAAATTCTCACATCGTCTAATTCAATAAAGTCTTCACATTTGAAACTTTTAAATCAATAAAGATCTCAGTGCTGCCGAAAAAAAATCTCATCAATGAGTTTGCACTTACATCGAATATGAAGAAGAATTATTAGAAGATTAGTGAATTTTTTTGTTAGAAGTAAACGCAAAACTTTGACAGTTTGATGGTTATTGGAAGACTGAATTATTTCATTTGATCGATTTTAATTGAAATTCTTTGAGCTGAGCTTAAAATAGTTTTAAATTAAAAATTTCTTTAAAGACAAAAATTTACTGAAATCTACAAAAATCTCAAACAATGAACAGACAAACAACCAAACAAAATTTGAACTGCACAGACACCTACGTTCTCTCTTACCCAAACAAATCCTCTAATCCTCAACCTTTCCATGAAAATTGATCTTTAACTCAAAATCCCATCAATTAAATTCAAACATTTTACCAAAATGTATGAAAAATCCGTTTAAAATCCACACACATATCCACACCCATACATAACCTTTCCCACTTGATAAAATCGATTTAGCACACATGAGACAAAATGTACACAAAAAAAACTCGAATCGAATTCATCAAAAATAAGACCGACCATTAAAGGAAGCAAGAAAAAACACATTCTTAAGGCAATACACATCAATTCAAACCTTTTGAAAGGAAATGTTAGAAAAATGAGATGAAAAAAGTTCTTTCATTTTATGAAGTGGCCGAATAAAAGCTTTCAGCAATTCTTTTTTTCATTGTGCTATAAATGTTATCGAATCCTACACATTGGTGTTTGATGTCAATTGAGTATGGAATGTATTTATGGTTTAGGAACTGTAATGTGATTATGGATGTTGGTCATGAAGTGGGTTGTTGCAGTTTCAGGAAATTTTAGGGCTGTAAAAATTCTGAGAATCAACACTAGAAATTTGAAGTATTTTGTTTGGCTTACGTGCCGCACAATTAATACTTTCAAATTTTGACTACAACCAGAGCAACAATCACATCCATTCAAACCTAAATCATTTTAAACCTAAAAAACACCCAAAATCACATCCAACAACCCCCCTCCAAAAAAAATCATCACTATCAATCACATCTTGGGAAAAACATGAAGTTCACTTGTCACGTACCCAGCACTATATACATCCAAACTCTCAGAACACTTATAAAGGTGTCTGTATCAAAAATCATTTGAATGGCTACAACATTTCCTTCTTGAAATTTCTTTAGGTTACGATACAATGAATAAGTATATTCACCTTTGTATGACACATAACAGAATGTGGTACACGTGTCTATCCTGCCAATTTATTATTTTTTTTTTGCAATGATTCTCAATGTGGAAAAGTTTTGTGGATGCTGATTGCTGAGCTTTTTCTTTCTTTAATGTGGGATTATTTTTTGATATGTAAGCACCATTTGTTCTGCATCAAGAAACTTTGCAGTAACTTCCAAGCAAAAAAATATATATATCTGAAGGATTAACTTGTGAATGCAATTTCTAAGTAGAATAAAATACATTTATATAAGATTTTTGTAACACTTACAATTGACCTAAATAGTATTGAATTTAGCTTCTCATATTTCAAAGCTATCATAAAAGAAGACATAAAGCATAGAATAATCGTGCTTTCAATCAGAAAATGGAGATTATCTGGATTACTAGTTTTTAGTTTCAACATTCAAAATTGACAGTTATTGGCTTATGAATTTATCGATTTGACTTGATGGTGTTGAAGATTGTGGAAGAATCTTGATGAGGATTAGGTTGAGAAATGCACGAAATTGTGGTTAAATTTTTGAGCTAAAACGTTTGTATTTGGATTGAAATTAGAGAATCAACAAAAATAAAATATATTTTTACATATATATAACCCGAAAATCCCATCAAATTAAGATAATTTTGGCAGCGAGCTATCTTTTCTCTTTAATCCTAAAATCATCAAATCTTCTGAGCTTTTCAACACTTTCTATTCACAGAACGCAAAAAATAAAGTTCAAATCCCACCTATCGATTTCATATTCATTAAACTTTCATAATCAACATTTGCCATCAAATTCAAGTCTCATTTTATGAGTACTCATTTCCGTCCAAATTTTTCTAGCTACATAGCAAAAAAAAATGTGGAAGCATATGCAATATTATTACGTTCAACACAAGTTTCATGTACTGTTATTGAATATCATCAACATGAGATCTTGTGTCTATACGCACGTACAAATGTATTATGCATAACATCCATTGCCATAATGATTTTTGAATGAAATAACAAAGGGAAAGGAAAAAAAAATTAAATAAAAAAACTGAAAATCTTCAAAAATCCCAAAACATATAAAAAAATTCAATTTAATTATTAATGACATTTGACAAGCTATTAGCCATCGGCATCGTACGTTCAAAGGTAAATTCCTCTACGCATGCAGATAAAAAAGAATTTTTGTCGCTTCCTTTGACATCTTTTGTGGAGGAAACAAAAATTTTGAGTTTGACATTTTCATGAACGGAATTAAGGAAAGAAGAATGTTTTTCATTGATGCTCAAAATTAACTCTGACATTATTGAACTTTGACATTATTATTCGCTGTTATATTCAAACGATATTAAAAATTATGTGCGTGGGGAGGAATTAAGTAAAGCTCATAATAATCCTTTTCTGACAATTTTTGTTGCTTTAATAAATGAAAAAAAAAAATAAATAAAAAAAGATCCAAGTGATTAACTTGATAACTATGCGGCTGACTGATTTACACAGTAATTAAGTCAACACGATGCTGAATAAAAAACAAGAAACAAAACATCCATTTGACATTTAATGTTTAATCAATAGAAGAGTTGAGAACTTTGCAAATAAATTTGATTAAAGAAATTCCAATTAAAAAGTATTTGTAATTAAAACGATACAGATTTGATTAAGGAACAGGGATTAAACGTAATATAATGTAATTTAAGAACGATTGTTTCATAAAAGTAAGATTATAATCTCGTAAAATTAAAGAGTTAACTGATGGTAGTAGAAATGTGCATCATCATCTTTTTAAAGATTAATCAGCCGCATCTAGGAGCATTTTTTTAGAATTTTTATAGACCTTCGAGATATATTTAAAAATTTACCATGGTTTGGAACTGATCAAATATTTACATCAAAAATTTGATTTTATCAGTTTTTAAATTAATTTATTGACACTTCCACCAATTTTAAAAATACGTTTTTTTTTTCTTGAAAAAATCAAAATATTTAAAATGTTAATGAATAAATTCCATACAAATATACGTTAAAAACTTCCACATATGATTTTTTTCAGACATTCATGAATATTTTTAGCTCTTCAAAAACAAATTTTTTAAAACTTTTGTGAATGATATTTTCCTCAGCCCTCATTCAACATTATTAAAAATTGTGAAAATGAAAAGTTTTATTCACTTCTCGTCTCATCTCTCGGGAAATTCCTTTAGCGAGAAGTAATTTAAAGTTGAATGCGTGTGGGTTTAAACAAGAGCACTGAGCTGTAACTTTTATTTTATGAAAAGTCGAGTGAAAGTTTTAAGAATTGAATTGTTTTAAATTTTTGATAAAGGTTATAAGTTAAAAGTTTGGAACGAAAATAAGGCTCAATTCAAACTTATTGTTGACATTTATTGAAAAAGACAACAACACTTTACAGATCATTTATTGAGTGACTTCAGAAATGTTTATAATTTTTGCTACGGCTTCATTTCAAATGGTTTTACTTTAATTATTCGACGCTTTATCTTCCTTGACTTTTTAGTTGTTTTGAATTTTTTTAGCACAAAGTATCCACCGCTAATAGATTCTCGACATGAGATGAATTCTTTCCTTCCAATTTTGAATTCTAATGATCGAGTTCGTTCTTTTGATTGCATCATTTCACATTTAGTGTTAGAAATTCTACCATAAATAAATTTTTGCTTCCAACTGTCTAACTTCAATTTTTTCTTCCATCTTACCATCGACTGAACATTGACTTTATTATTCCGCCAATTTTGCCATCGATAGACAACATTTTCAATCAGAAATGTCATCAATGCTATTAATGATCCAATCAATAGTAAAATTATTGGAACGTACATGCCATCAAATCCAATTATATCATCCTGAGTCATTTTGTTTGAATTTTCCTTATTGAGAACAATTTCTAATGTTTGCCTTTCCCATAACCTATAAATTCCAGCTTCTACTAATCTCCCAACAAAATCTTTAAACTTGTCAATGTAAAAGAATCCAGTACTGATTGAGTAGCATTGGCGCATATGTGTGATAGTCATTTTTTCAAACAGCTGATTATTGTCACGATAGTTTCTCGATGAATGAATAAATGCTTCTGCATATTTGCAGTTTACTAAGTAGACAAGATTTACGTCAAAGTAATCTGGCAGGAAAGCAGGAAGACTGGAATCATCTGGACTCAAATAGTTCATTATTAGATCATCTCTTACGTGGGGTAAATGGCCTAATTTAGCAAAATTTGAAGTGTAAAATGAATAAAATTTTGCATTGCTCTCATTAAGCTCTTGTAGGTCGTAAGCAGATCTAAAACTTGGTTCCATAAGCATTAAAGATAAAATTATAGATTCATATGATGACACTAATATAAAGGAACTGAATATGAAGCAATACACTAAGAAATTTTCCCTCAAAGTTAATTCTTCTATGCCAGAAGCACCAAGGTTTAGAATTAATTCATAAACAGCAAATAATATAGAACTGATTGACATTTCATCGGTGATTTTAATCCATGTAATTATAACTAACACTGTAGAAACAAAAGCAAGTATCAGTGATGGCTTATCCATTGGCATTATGTAGTTCTCAAACGCGGTTATTGGAATGTTTTTAGGAACTAATAAGCACATTCCATCTCTAGTATTAAGCCATACATTCACAACATTTTCAGTGTAAATAACTGAATTTATATTAATTGAAATTTCTGCTGTAGTGTCGAGATATTTATAAATATTACTTAATGCTGGTCTGGTTAGTTGATTATTTACAATTAAAACACTTGTGTTGAGCTTCTTGCTGAATTCATAAATTAAATTTCCATCAGCACCAACAATTGTACCATTTCTCAAGTATGACATTGGATACGAATAAAAATAGATTATTCTAAGAGGAAGAGTTGAAGTGTCAATGGCGTCTTTGTTCTCTAAGAATTTTTGATCTTTAGATTCTCGCATTATAAAGTTTAAAGCTTGCCTTGATGATCTTTCGATTGCTGTACGATAAATGCTGAATTCTCCTGTGCTTTCATGAAATATGATGTAGACATTGCAGTACTTGAGAAGAGTTAGCATATTCCATATCAATTTTGCATTCCTCTTGTCTCTTGAGTCACTTACAATGAGGAATATTTTTAAAGTCTTGTCAAGGAAAACACGACGAAAATAATCCTGAATGATACTCTGATAGTTCGCAATTAAGTCATTTACCAAAAATATCATAAAGTTATTGCGTCCATTATCCAATAATTTAAGAATAAACTTTGTATCTTTTCTCATCACCAAATGTCCCTTTGAATATTTTGCCAATGTCTCATCAAACCCATCATATTTTAATCTTGCGTTACCTAGCTCAATAAATAAAATTACAGCATCTACTTGTCCTTTAATTCCATCGTCACTATTTAACATCATTTGAACTAGATGTTGAGATAAATTGTCCCACTTTTCTAACGAGTTCATCTTGAGATTACTCAGGAAGCTTGATTCATTGAAACTTGATGCGAATGAAATGTAAGCAAGCATTAACAGAATCGCTTTAAATTGCATTCTTAAATTTTTTACTGATTTATTTAAGTACGACTTTGAAACTAATATTTATTGCTAGTCTTTTGACTTTTCTAGGAGGAGTTTGATTTGTAACTGAATGACTAGTACAGATACTTTAAGTTTAAATAGTAAGTATTCAATAAGGATAGATTTGTTTGGTAATATTGAATCATATGACAACCAGTTGATTGCAGTCTTTATTTACAGCAGATTCCAGGACAACCTTATCTTTTATTTGCATTTCAAAGTTTTTTTTTATTTGGTTGCTAAGACATTATCAGCTTTTTTTATCAAATAATTATAAGATTAGCTTTTATGATTCAAAAGAAAGTTCAGTAATAAATCACAGTAGTTAAAAGTTTGTGAAATAGACTAGTGCTTTGAATTGTTATTTCAAAATTTGACATAAATGGACAATTTAAAATTCATCTAAGGGGCCGTTCACTTATTACGTAACGCTCTGAGGGGGGGGGGTCGAGATTTTGTTACGGTCTATTGTTCTCGCACCTGATTCTTTTGTTAAAAACGTTACGCAGGGGGGGGGGTAAAAAAACCCGAATTTTCGCGTTACGTAATAAGTGAACGGCCCCTAACCTCAAAACTAGAATCTCATATTTTTTTGAATTTTAAATCCATCAAACGAGTGTATCGAATACTCTAGTTCCTTCACACAACGATAATATTTTCACAAGATAAGAAGAAAAAAAAATAATCAAAACGGAAATGTCAAATTTATCTTTCATTACCATAACTTCCTTTTTTAAATGTCAAAAATCATCCTACATCAAAAATTACCTTAGTATTTTGCTACAGGAAATGCTTAAGAGAGAAATATGATACACACAATAAGTGGTTGTTGTTACAATGTATAATAATGACAGGAAGGAAAAGTTGGATGTGGTTCTGAAAAAGTTTGCTTAAAACTTTTATTTTAGTATTAGATTTTTTTGTTATCTTAAAGTATATGACTACCAGTAGCTAGAAATGACAAATTGAGCTAGTATATCTAGAATATTTTATCTTGGATACTCAAATAGAAGACAAAGCATATAATAATAATTATAAGAAATTGTTCATATGCTGATGGAAATTCTTCTTAGTCATCAAACAGACGGAGAAAGAAATCTGCATCACAAAAAAATGAAATAAAAAATCCTTCAAGAACAATAAGGAATCTCATTTTACTGTTAAATGTAGAATATAGGGTTACAAATGTGAATTGTGCTCGAAGCTTCCATTATACAATAAATTATGTCACTGTGTGGTTATCATCTCCATTGCTCCGTTATTTTCCATTGTTTTCTTCTTTCTATAAAATACATTTAACAGCCACCTCGGTCGGTTTATCAATTTTATATCCATTTGATTGTTTTCTTAATAGCTTTTGCCTTTATAGAATGTGAAAATTTTACAATAGCATTAAAAAGGAAAATTACATTTAACTACTGCCATATTATGGAAATTATTTTACGGTCTTATCAATGGGAAAAATTAAAATAATTGAAAATGTGTTTATAGTTATCGATGTTAGTCATGTTTTGGAGGTTATGAATAGCAACACGTGATTTTTATAGGTAAAACTTAAACTAAATCTCGCATCAGAATCCCAATTTCAACATCTACTCAAATTAGAATGTTCGTCAAATTTCAATGTCTCGTCAATATTTTATTCCTTTTAATCTGCTTCCAATTTACGTTATATTTGACGAATTCAATTTCTATTATATTTTAAATAAATTTAATTTCGAAGCTTTAAATCATTATCAAACCGTGACTGTGGTAACGGCCAACTGTATGCATGAAGAATTAACCGCAACATGCTGTACATTTATAAATAAATTTACCTTTTGAATATTAATTAATGTTCATGATCTCATTAACTTTGTAATTAGATTTGACAGTTTTGGAGAACAGAAGAAAAAAATAATCAATGAATTGTAGATCGACATTGAAAGTTGGGGTATTGATGCTGATATTGAAATTGGAAAACTTTAAAATAATATCTTGTTACTAAACGCACTTTTGAAGCAAATTTTTTTACTGAACGCACTCGTGATGCAAAAAATTACTGAACGCACTCTTCATTCATTTTCTTACTAAATTCTCTCATAACTTAAGTGCTAATGATCCTTAAAACTTTTCTTTTATGCAATCTGTTCCTCAAAGTGTGATAGACACTTTTCTCGTTAAAGTTAATAGGCAAACAGAGCTGAAAATAACAACATGAAAATTGCTTGTTGCTGAAGTTATAATGGAATTTATTATAGATTAATTGTTTATGAAGCAAGATTTAATGCTGTTATACAAAAGTTATAGGTCAACGGTGATTGGATGGAAAAAAACGTTAAGAAATAAATATGAGAAAATATCCTGAATCATCCCTACAGCGCGTACGAGAGCTAAATATGAAATAGAAAATATTTATCTCAATGAAGCACTCGACATGATGTCTCATGACGTTCATAGGATATGGAGCACTGAATAGGTCATTTTTCTCCATTCATCTCTGTATTAAAGTTCATTGCTGCTGTGCTTTCGATTTACTTTTACTACTTTCTCTTTGTCGGTGCTATTTTTAAAAAAGAAATCCTACAAACAATACAAAAATAAATCCTAAATCGCTTTGAGAATTCCTTTCGCATTTGATCTATTTTTGCTTTGTTTATTTATTGTTCAAACAATTTACGAATGAAAAATTCCCAATCAATAAAATGCACGGGTGGAGAAATCTGCAAACAAACCTTGCGAGCTTGCCAAAAAAAATTATTCTGGAAAGGGATTTTACAGCATTTTATGATCTGAAAGGTGAGCTATTCAGCTATCATGACTAGAAGATATAAATTTTATCGTGAAAGCTGCAGAAAGTTATGTAAAAATGCAGAAACATGAATTGTTTGATGTTTGGATAAATGAAGTGTTCTATAGAGTTCTAGAGTGTTTTATTGAGCTTTGTTGAGCTACATTTATGCTGGTAAATGAATTGAAAATAGATTAAAATTAGAAAAACTTTAAAAACATGTTTTTATGAATTTAACGATCAAAATATTTTAAAATTTTTCAGATCTTTTTATTCCTCAAATTAGTTGTCAGCCCCTTCAGTTTCTTTTGATTTTTAGTCTTCTTTTGGAAATCAAACAGTAAACATCATTAAAAATTCAGTGAAAATTTATTTTTAGACATATTTATTGCTCAATAACTAAAATAGAATCTATTTAATAGAATCGATAAAAGTGATCAAATTGCAAAAGTTCAAACATAAAAATTCAATGACATTTCCAAAAAATTTTGTTTACTTTGATTTATTTCAATGTAAACGATATCAATAAATAAAAGAGAGTAAAAATGGGTAAAAATAGAAATTCCAAGAATAAAACTTCCAAAAATAAATGTCAATTGACAAATTGAACGAGATAATGTGTTTCACATAAAATTAATTAAGTTGCCAAGTAAATATTACATTTCGTAGAGTAAAACTACTCAGTTGAGAGAAGAAATCTTCATTTCACGTGGGCATAAGTAAACAAATACCCAAGGACATAATACTAATGAACAAAGTATTAAAGATCAGAAGCCATCACGACATCCATATGCTAGATTCAACCAGCACCGAAAAAAGTTAAAATAATAACCATAAAAATTGTTTTTGATAAGTAAAGTCATCGGATAAAGAAAGTAAATGAGAGAAGTTCAAACGTGTGGGAGAGAACCAAAACAAAATGGAATGGATGAGAGAATGAGTAAGTAGTAGGGTGGGGGTTGTTGAAGATGGTAAACTTTTCCACCATGCGGATCGATATTTTTTTTTCTTTTCTCTCGAAAAAAAGGAACAAAAAAGAATTATTTTTGTGCTCTGTTTTCCTTCATTCCTGTATACTTTTATGCTCTTCAAATTGCATGAATGGAAAATCTTACATTTTTTTTGCTGTAGTTATGTAAACTATTAACTCATAATCTGCTTTATATCACTTAATTTGTGCTCTAATTCCACTATGTAAACATTTATTTCAACTTTTTACATTAAATTTCACAATTTTTTCTTAAGAATTTAATTTTTTACAACTTTTTAATCACTTTTTACAGCTTTTTAACTTTTTAATTATAATTTCTATTTATTTCATCAACTTTTTATTAGCTTTTCCGTCACAAAAAATCTAAATTAATTTTTTACACAACTTTTTTGAGTTAAATAAGCGAGACAAAAACGGAAATTCGACTTTCAACGCGAAAAGTTTGACTCAGACTGATGGAGAATTTTTTTTTAATCGTTAATTTTGAGAGAAAATTTGAAAATTTTTTGTGAGAATTTTCTCACATTTTTCCATTGTTGAGTGAGAGCAATGTTGAATGTTTTATTTTGGTTTAAAAAGCACGTGGCTTGGTCTTATTGATGCGTTTGTGTTGTTTTTGTTATGTTTTTACGAGTTTATTGACGTTTTTAATGTTTTGCTTTTTTTACTGTGTAGTATGAAGAGAAAAACGTGTTTTTTTAAAAAAAAAAAAAATTTATCAAACACGCAGTGTATCTCAAAATTTTTAACACACGAGCCATAAAAAGGCGGTTTGAGCATAAATTTGAATATTTAAATCTTGTAACCGATATGCAATATCTAGAAAATAATATTAATATAACCTGAATTTTTAATGGGCGTATTTCCCAAGAATCTTATTTGCATAATTTCTATAAATAGTTTAAACAAGATTGATACATTATCGCGAGCTGATTATCTGCATGAATTTTGAAAAATATTAAACTAGAAATTAAATTATTATCTACTGAAAAATTGATCTCAGGTCTCAGTTTCTAAAATTCTCGGGATCGAGACCAAAACCGAAAATTGTTGACAATTCGGAGAATTCTCGGGAATTCTCTGTCTCGATTTCGGCATCGGCAACCCTTAATATCTACAACAAGAGTAATTAGTTAAGTTTTTCCTTTACATTTCTAACTTTTTTCTTCTTAAAAATTAAATACAATAACCCAATCAAAATTATCAAATATATTAACCCCTGATTATAAGGCGTTCCAAAATAAGATAAACTTCCAAAGTCCTTTGCATATGCAATTCGATTTTTAATTGCATTATTTACATGCCAAACAATTAGATCACGATTACTGTTTAGCTGATCGTATGCCAGAGATCGAATTCTTCTTATATTTGTCACATATTTTGGTTTGATCATTTCCTGTATTGCTGCATTCAGTTCAAACTCATCAAAATTATTTAAATCCAATTTCATACCAATTCCTTTCTCAACTATATTTCTCACATTAAATGAATGATCAGATGCTAATGGAAATGCAATCATCGGAACACCTCGATCAATTGCTTCATAAATTGAACAAAGTCCGCCATGAAGAATGAGCAGTTTTACATTTTTATGTGCTAGGACATCAGCTAGTGGCATACTTGCAACAATTTTGACGTTATTTGGAATTTTGTCCATATCTTCAATTCCATCGATCTTCCATAAAACATTCATATTTGTCATCTTGAATGCACTTATAAATTTATTGACCACATCAGTTCCTAATTTTTTTGTATTTGCTATAGACCCAAAATTCATCATAATCACTCCATTTGTTGATAAATCCAAAAATCTCTTAATATCTAATTCTTTTATTTCTTTTGGTTTCTCGACATGCACAAATCCTATCTGAATTGAATGTGGCATCATTGGACGGACATATCCAAGAGCTTGATTAGTGTTGGTCATTAATAATGAAAGACGGTTTGATGGTGGTTTAAAAGCGACCATACCTAAATGACTGAAGTTATTAAAATTGATTATTCCAGTTAAAATCATGACGACAAACTTGAAGATGAATTCTTGAAAGATTTTGAATACAATTGAATCTAGTTTTTCTAGAAACGACAGCTTTCCATAAACATATGGCATAAACATCTCAGAAAATTTTAACGGATTAGCATCATTACCAAAGAATTCGTGGCCCATATTACTTATTTCAGCTGCGCTAAGAATAGCGATTGGACAGTCATGAATCTCAGCGAGTACGAGAAAAGAGCAAATGTAACATTCGATGATCAATAAGTCAAATTTATAATTGGAACTATTGCTGATCATTTTTTGAATTTCTGGATGCTTCATTTCCTTACTAACGGATATAAAATGAGCCCATGCTTCATGATACAACATCCTTTTTGCATAGCTTGTTCTTGATTTTTTAAACCCCACAATATCCACATGATTGTTATGAATTTCTTCAGATTCTGTAAATAAATGCTGTGTAACATTTGGATTATCACCATAATCATGAGGATGGGATGTAAAAATTGTCAAACTGTGTCCTTCATCTGCCAATATTTTTAAAACTTTGTTATGAAAATGTTGATGGCTGTATGCAGGAAATGAAAATATTGCTAGAATATTCGCAGCTTGTGCTGTAATGACGCAGGAAAGCACAAAAACTGCGAGCGTCAGAAGCCTCATTTTCAGTTGGAGATCAGTAAGCAAGCTGAAATGCAGAATAAAATTCAGAATTTTTAGTGCAAAAAGAAATTTTATATATAAAAACTAGCAAAAATCTATTACCAATGAAAGGCATACGACACTCAAATATTGCAAAATATGTACATTTGAAATCTTTTTATTTTAAAAAAGGTAATAAAAAAGTAAATAAATTTTAATTTTTTTTAAAAAAAAATAAACATTAAATGCAAATAATGTAATAAGAGCATTAAAAAATTATATTTAAATACCTAATCAAAAATTCTAAATTTGCAGATTTATTATTCATTTTCGAATTTTTTATAAAATTAAAATTTAATTAAAATGGATTTCATTTAACACCAAATTTAAAATTTAATAAATAATTACCAAAAAAAATTATTTTCATATGTAAACTGAACTACTTTAATAATTAAGCAAATATTTTAAATAATATTAAATTTACATGTTTCTTCTAAACAAACGTTATTTATTTATGATATAAACATTTTTTAAATCAACTTTCTAATAGTTCAGAAAAATTTCAAAATTTCACTAGAAAGTAAAGTTCGTTCACTTTTTAATCAAAATTCAATCCAAAAAGCTTGGCACTAAAATTTGAAAAACTCGTTTTATAATTTGCACATTAATCAAGCCTAAACGTACGGATATTTTTTTGTCAGGCAGGGGGATAGAAAGCTTATATAACAAAGAAAAAAAAATTATCTAAAATGTCAAAATATATCAAATCAAAGAAAAATAAAATAATATTAAAACACCAAAGTTATTTACAGAAGAGTCACATAAGTTCTACACCCCCTGCATTTTTCCGTTTTTCGTTTATGTTCTTTTCAATTTAATTAGTATTTATTTTTATGAAATTACACTTATTAAAAATTTTTTAATTAATTTTTGAATAATAATTGTTATTTACTATTTGTGAGTTTAAAAATACAATCAGATACCAAAGTTGTTGAACTTTTAGAGAGCGTTATTTCGCGAAATCTATAGTAAAGATGTTAGTAATACAACCACAAACTATCTACTGTGTTTAGAAAAAATAAAACTCTTTCTTTCGATGGAACATTTTTTGAAAAAATGTAAATTTTTCTATTTCTCTTACATAAAAAATCTAATGGAGATTAGAGCTCGTCCAAATGAAAATGCCTCATGGCGATTTTTTGGTTTTTAAGCCATTCTTCATCAACATCTTGATGATATTTAACATATTGAGTATCGTTGGAAAACTAAAGATGACATGCACTAATTTTTTTGTAAAACTTTTACTGTGACCCACCAAAGAAGATCAAATGACGGAAAATAAGCAACTTTCAACATACGATTTTTTGGCGCATAATTGATTAGAAAAATTAATTTGAAAATCAAGATATTATGACTTTTTAGTACAATTTTTTTTGTGATTTCAATAGTTGCATTTTCAGAAGTTTTTTTACTACTACCACATTTTTGACTTATTTGCCACACAAATTATACGCGAAAACTGCTTAAAAACCATATTTTTGGATCACAGAATTTTTTAAGAAAAAAATTTGAAAAATTTTGTTTTTCAATTTAATTTTTCTAATCAATTTTGAGTAGAAAAAAAATTGTAAGATGTGGGTTTTTATTCTTATTTAGTAGTAAATAATTTTTAAAATAATAGTTTTTTTTTAATTAAGCAAGTGGTTAAAAACGTATGCGTATGTTAAAAAATAGCCAGCTTTCCTGTCATCTGAGCTGCTCTGGTGGGTCATAGTGTAATTTTTACAAAAAAGTTCTCGACAAATCTAATAGCTGCTGTCTTTAGATTTACAACGATACTCAATAAGTTAAATATCATCAAGATGTTGATGAAAAATGGCTTAAAAACCTTAAAAATCGTAATAAGGCATTTTCATTTGGACGAGCTCATATACGACAAAAAGTCAGCAAGTTATGAGTCGTTCGTATAATTCGTAACGCCAAAAATGACCATTTTAGACCTCTTCCCTCTCCTTGTCACAAAGTATAACAAATCTCTGATAATTTTCTATTTTCACAAATTTTCCGAGTTTTTCCGAACATTTTTGTTTTCAATATTTTAATACTATACATTTTTTCATATTTTTATAAGACCGAAAAAAAAAATATTTTTACAAAAAATATTCATACAAGACTTTTTCATATTTTTTGATATTTCAACGGTGTAATTTTTTAATTTCCTAAGTTTTGTATACATTATGCTTTTTCTATTTTTTTTAATTCTATGTCGCATATGATATTTTTATTATTTATACCTTTTTTATTCATGGACGATTCCTTCATGATCGATTCCTTTTCTGTCAATTTTAAATTTTCGGTTAATAAAGAATAGTTATAGTTGAATATTAGGTTTGTGCTTTTGAGGTTTTAAATTTTGTGTCCTTACTAATCGCGCTAAATGCGCTTTCGTCGGCTACGAGTGACCACGTTGATACTAGTTATTTCTGACTCCATAAATATCTTTTTCAAAATTTATATTGGATTAATATATAATATTTTATTCATACAAAATTGTAAATGTAGAATGATGTAACGCTATAAAACATTGGTTCTCAAACCTTAAAATTGATCTTAGCAGTTGCTGCACATACATATACGAAAAAACGGTCGTAGATTTATTTAGTTATTTTGTTGTTGATTTTTAGTTATATCACGAGGAATGTTTAATTCAATACTAGATGATATCTAAATATTTTTCTTAAATGTCAACATTTTCGCAATTTTATAATGATGTGATTTTTTTTAAAAAAAATAATGCTATTAGTTTCATTTTGTTCGGATGGCTGACTAACTAGCTGGATGAGCTTTGAGATATCTGAAACCAGACAAAGTTAAAGAAAAATTTATGGGCGGTTTTTTTTTTGGATTTTTTTCAACAAAAAACCCCAACAAATTGAAGAAATTTTCCCAAAAGAGGAAATCAAAACCCCCTCAAATCATTTGACCTTTTGCTTTATTTTTCTGATTCTTTTCCTAAAAACATAATACAAGAATCCAATCAAAATTATCAAATATATTAATCCCTGGTTAAAAGGCGTTCCAAAATAAGATAAACTTCCAAAGTCCTCGGCATATGCAATTCGATTCTTAATTGCATTATTTACATGCCAAACAATTAGATCACGATTACTGTTTAGCTGATCGTATGCTAGAGATCGAATTCTTCTTATATTTGTCACATATTTTGGTTTGATCATTTCCTGTATTGCTGCATTCAGTTCAAACTCATCAAAATTATTTAAATCCAATTTCATACCAATTCCTTTCTCAACTATATTTCTCACATTAAATGAATGATCAGATGCTAATGGAAATGCAATCATCGGAACACCTCGATCAATTGCTTCATAAATTGAACAAAGTCCGCCATGAAGAATGAGCAGTTTTACATTTTTATGTGCTAGGACATCAGCTAGTGGCATACTTGCAACAATTTTGAAGTTATTTGGAATTTTGTCCATATCTTCAATTCCATCGATCTTCCACAAAACATTCATATTTGTCATCTTGAATGCACTTATAAATTTATTGACCACATCAGTTCCTAATTTTTTTGTATTTGCTATAGACCCGAAATTCATCACAATCACTCCATTTGTTGATGTATCCAAAAATCTTTTAATGTCTAATTCTTTTATTTCTTTTGGTTTCTCGATATGCACAAATCCTATCTGGATTGAATGTGGCATCATTGGACGGACATATCCAAGCGCTTGATTAGTGTTGATCATTAATAATGAAAGTCGATTTGAAGGTGGCTGAAAGGCGACCATACCCAAATGACTGAAGTTATTAAAATTGATTATTCCAGTTAAAATCATGACGATAAAGTTAAAGATGAATTCTTGAAAGATTTTGAAGGTTATTGAGTCTATTTTGTTAAGTATGGACAGCTTTCCATGAACGTATGGCATAAATAGCTCAGAAAATTTTAACGGATTAGCATCATTACCGAAGAATTCGTGGCCCATATTACTTATTTCAGCTGCGCTAAGAATAGCGATTGGACAGTCATGAATTTCAGCAAGTACGAAAAATGGACACATGTAGCACTCGACGATTAATAAATCAAATTTATAGTTTGAACTATTGCTGATCATTTTCTGAATTTCCGGATGCTTCATTTCCTTACTAACGGATATAAAATGAGCCCATGCTTCATGATACAACATCCTTTTTACATAGCTTGTTTTTGATTTTTTAAACATGACATTATCAATATGCTTATTATGAATTTCTTCAGATTCTGTAAATAAATGCTGTGTAACATTTGGATTGTCTCCGTAATCATGAGGATGAGATGTAAAAATTGTCAAACTATGTCCTTCATCTGCTAAGATTTTTAAAACTTTGTTGTGAAATTGTTGATGGCTATATGCAGGAAATGAAAATATTGCTAGAATATTTGCAGCTTCAACCGTAATAGCACAAGATATCAGAAAAGCTACGAGCTTTTGAAGTCTCATCGAATTTTAGTCAGTTTAGTCTAAAATCAGAAAGAACACTGAAATAGAAATAAAATGTGAACTGCATATATTGAAAATCACTAAAAGGAATGTCATCAAGTATATTTGTTACGTTTTCTTGTGTGTCGTGCTTCATGTATATTTTGGTGGATGTATTTTTTGGGGACTAGAAAGAGACAAAGAGAGATTCCTTTTTAGAATCTTTCTTTTTTTGCGATCTAAACTCATTCTTTTGAAGAATTTGGTTTTCTGAAAGATGTATTGGGACTTAGTTTTTGAGGACGTTTGTAAAATTGGTGATTGCGAAAATGACCATTTGAGACCTCTCCCTGATCGTAATTTTCCAAAATTTTAAGAAAACGCTGGATTGTTCATAAATGACGTCCAAATTTAACGGTCATTTTTTTTGTGAAGAAAAAATGAGAGTAAAATCAAAGAAATTCTTGCACCCCCCCCCCTCCTTTAATGTTATTTATGAACGACCCCCAACAAAGTGAATCTCAAAAAATCGAATATAGAGTCCAAGAAAAATTAAATAGTAAGAATGTTCACATAAATGTGATGAAATTATTAACTTTAATAACTTAAATTAATTATTAACTTTATTAATTTTACGAATTTTTTTATGATTTTCATCAAATTTTCATGAACTTATTTTCTGGAATTTTCATTGAATTTAAAGATTTTTTTTGACTCCGAGACCCCAAGATGGGAGGGTTGACTCTTCCCTTATTAAGGAACACATTTTGAACATGTGTGCCAATTTCAAGTGATTTGGACTTAAAACATAAATTTCATATAAAAAAGTCAAATTTGCATGAATAATATCAAGAAAATTTACTTCTAACAGCCATAATTCGGAATGGAAGTTACCAGTCACAAATTCATTTTTTCAGGCTTGTTCAGCATAATGAAGCTTTCACTGTGCCAAATGTCAAGACAAATTGCAAGACTTAAAATAAGATGAGATAAAATTTTAACTCCAGTCCCGTAATGCTTAGAAATACTCACAAATATTGAACCAACACATACATTTACAATTCTATTATATATTCAATAAAATAGTTTTTCTTTCATTTTTTCAGCGCGTGCAATATTCACACTGCATTAGATCTTAACTTTTTGTTATTTTTAATGAAAAAAAAAATATATTGAATAATAAGCCTATAAATACCTATATGAAAATGCAAATATAACAAAATTTTATTTTTTGAACTTAAAACTACGTGACAAAAGTGATTAATTTTCTATCATTAAACCTCATTAAGTTATTGTCAAAAAAAAACATAAAAGTGCTTTTATTTTGGCCGTTGAAAACGGTAACGGTTTTGACACATCTTAATATACATCATAACAAGACATCTAAATATTTTGCCACTCAGAATGTGCTCGTTTTCAACAAAAATGCAAAATTTAATATTTTTGCAATTGCAAAATAATCAGGAATTGCATATTCTTAGAAGCTGTAAGGAAAAAACCAAAAAGATGTTTTTATATTCTGGTCTTAATGTGTGTTGTCATTCTCTACTCATATCTTAAATTTCATTTAACTGTTTGCTTTCAAAGTCGCCTAGATTTTTTTTTGTGGAATAAATAAAAAATTTCGAACGCTTTGACTTTTTTAAGTTTTCATTTTATTTTATTGATATATAATTGATCCATAGATGCTAATCTTATTAGTTAGTTAATTCATTTCTGTAATTTTCGATTGATGGAAACTTTTAAAAATGTAAATGGGAAATTTCTGGTTTTTTCTTTTTTATTTTGATTGTAAGGTAGGGTAAAAAATATTGAAATTCGTACAAAACCAAAATTCGTACGAACAAATTTACAAAATTTTTTTTTCACAATTTTTAGACTTGAAAAAATTGCCTTTAAACTCAAGATTGGCCATATGTTAAGATCTTATGACTTTGCTCGTGCACTCTAATTTCCAATTAAATTAAGTCAAGGCATAAATTAGCACTGCTTATACGAAAAAAATCCACCTCATTCCAAATATTGAAATTCGTACAGAAGAAATATTGAAATTCGTACAAAATTTCAATAGTAGGCGATGAAGAATTTTAATTGTTTTTGTGTAAACAAATTAAATAAATCAATTTTAAGGACAAAGAAGGGACTCATGATGAATAAAAACCTCCTCAAATGAAAATACTGCAAAAATATTATTTTTTTCTCAAGTTTTGGATGCAAAAATCGTGAGTACTTAGTGTACGAATTTCAATATTTGAGTGTACGAATTTCAATATTTGTGTGTACGAATTTCAATATTTGAAATAAAGTGGATTTTTTTCTGCTTTATGCTGCACAAATTACTCTTTTCAAGTTCGAATAAAAAAAAATTTTCGTTTTGTACGAATTTCAATATTTTTTACCCTAATTAATAACGGTAAAAAAAATTTAAAATTTTATTGCGGGGTTTTCCAAGGATTTTCTGGGGTTTTCAACAATTTTCCTTTTCTTATTTAATGTTATATCGTTAATTATAGGAATTGTGGATCGTTAAATGATTTTTTAATAGCCGTGGCAAATTGAATAAATTTTCCAAAAAGAAGGGGAGGGGGGTTAAAACCCCGCCTGGCTACGCCCCTGGTGTCTGGTATTAGATATCTCAGAGCTCATCCAGCCGATTTTTTTTTCTAAAATGCGCTAAAAATTGTAATAATTTTTTTATTACTTTTTTTCAACAATGTTAAGCTTTTAAATCGACAATTAGAAAAACAAGCCTGACCACAGATATTTTCTTTATTTACAAAAAACATTGTTTAAAAACTATGAAGTATCAAATTTAATTAAAACTCATGGCATACTTTCTAAATTTCTCTGCAAATTTTTTTCAAAACATTTTTTTGATGAAATCAAGCTAAATATTTTTTTTGTATTAACTTTTTCAGCATCATTTTGTATTTTTACTGGTTTGACTGGATAAAAATGTATAATTTAGACAAAATATTAGAGAAAAAAAAAACCAAGTCACAGTAGTCGTGAGAAAGAAGTCAACAAGTCAACAATGGAAAAATCTAAAAAGGAGTAACCAGAAATTAATAAATTATTATGTTGAATCTTAATATTAATTCATGTCATTTATCTGTAACAGAAATAATGTTAGTGAAAACAACGTTAAACTTTTGGAGCAAACTTCTGCTGAATGGTGGGATCCTCATGGAATGCAACACAGTTTACATACAATGAATCCATTGAGAGTAAGATTTGTTTGTGATCAACTAGTAAGATCAGGAATGCTAAAAGCTGAAAACATCAATAAACCAGATGTCTTGACGGGAATTAAGATTCTTGATGTTGGATGTGGAGCTGGAGTTTTTTCTGAAGCATTAGCAAAATTGGGCGCTGAAGTGACTGGCATAGATCCATCAGAAAAACTACTAGTAATTGCAAGAAATCATCTTGAAGGACAATCCTTAAATGTAGAATATATTGCTGAATATATTGAAAATTTTTCAATCGGCAATGCCAACAAATACGATGTAGTCGTTTGCAGTGAAGTTCTTGAGCATATTCCAAATCAAAAAGAATTTCTAATCGAAATGGCAAAGTGTGTGAAATCGAGTGGAAGTCTCATTGTTACAACTCCCAATAGAACTATAATATCATGGTTAACAACAAAATTTGCTGAAACTTTTAATCTTTTACAAAAAGATTCTCATATTTGGAGTCTCTTTATGACTGATTCAGAGACAGAAGAAATATTGGCAAAAGAAAATTTTAAAACAGTTTCAGTTCGTGGAATTTTTTATTTTCCTATAATTAACATTTTCACACATATACCGTACAAGGGAATACATTATTTTCTACATGCAGTAAAACAAGATATTAAGAAACAAAAATGAAATCATTTACCGATCGGCACACTATGAAATGTTGCTAGCTCGGCGCCGAGCCGGCAGTATACTTAGAACCAAGTGGCGATTTTGTTCATTTTCGCCAACATTTCAAAGTGTGCCGATCGTGGGGGTTTTCAATCCCGGGTTACGGCGGGATACGGGTTTTCCCTGTGCAGGCAAATTCCGGCCACCTGTATTGCAACTCTGGATAATACCCTAGAACCCAAGGACAAAAATAATTTCATTAGTACAATTTATTTTTAAAAAAATTATTGACAGTTCGGTATTCTTAAAATGTTGTTTAAACAAGTTTTTTGTGAATTCTTTTAAAAACTGACGAAAATCAATTTATACAAAATAAAGAGCTTCAAAATAAATTCTTCTTAATACTTTGAACTTAAATAGTAGTCAAATCAAAAGCTTTAAATAAATAATTTCTCATAAAAAAATAAATAAAATAATTGAACAAAATCTAAGGTTTAAACTATTTAATTTACAATTGCTCAATTAAAAGATAGGTTTTTAAAAACCATTTTTTTAAAAAAAAAAAAAAAATGTTATTTTTTATTTTGCTTTTCATAATAATTACAAATATATAAATTTATAAATATTAATTTTATGAGTTCAAGCAGCAGCTTATTCATCTTAAATGTTGATTTTTTGGTGAAGATTTTATTGTCTTTTTGATGCGTTGACATCGATGGATTTTGTGTTGTTTTTGTCATAAAATGACGATTTGTGTTTTTTTGCCATAGATATGGCGAATGCTTTCTGCAAGCTCTGCACAATTACATTGACCTAGGGTATATCAATGTAATGTACCTAGCAAAATTTGTGTTTCGCGACGACACAAACCGAGCTGCCAGACTAGAAGCAGCGAAAAAGCACCAGATCCGACTAGACTTTCCCTAGGATCAAACCCAGGTCGTTGACATAGGAGGCCGACACTCTAACCACTCGGCCACCGCGGCTTTTTCGCTGCCTTAAAAACCATTGAAAAATTGCAAAAATTCCAATTTTCGCACCAAAAAAAATATGAACTTTCATTGACCAACTATTTGTGCAAATATTTGGGGTCCACTATTTTGGAGTTTGGATATTTCAATAAATAGTAAAAACCCAAATATTTTCATCTCCAGTAAGAAGTTTAAACAAAATTAATAAAATTGCTCAATAATATTAAGACAAGAAAATCTTAACTCCAGTCCCCTACTACTTACAAAAAAAAACCAAAAATATTGAACTACTACATACATCTACAGTTCTTTAGATATTCAATAAAATAGTTTTATCTTTCTATTTTTCAGCGCGTGCAGCATTCACACTACATTTTATCTTAATTTTGAGCTATTTTTTGTAACTAATAGAATATATATTTTTTTCTTAAAAAAAATATTTTTTCGAGAATCTAAAAATATATTTTTAAAATTTTTAAAAAATTAAAATTTTAACGGATTTTAAAATTTAAACCAATCTAAAATCAATTTTTAGAATTTTAAAAAATTTATTAAGATTATTCGTACAAATCTACAAAATTATTTTTCTAAAACACACTCTTAGAAATTATAGAAAATTTCAAAATATTTAAAAAAATAACAGAAAAAGTGCTCAATGTTCTATATTGGATTTGCAAATTTTATAATTCTACGTATAGATTTACATCAGATTTACATCCGAAAATACGAATTTCTAGAGCTTTCTAGTATAACTAATTATTAATTACTTTTTAAAATACAAATAAAAGAAAAATTGTGTAAGGTGTGAATTTTTTGAAGATGCGTAAATCACTATTTTTAATTCCGCTGATCAAAAATCTGCTAATCAGATTTTCTATCAAAAATGTTATGATATTTGGACAGCTTTCTACGAAATATAATGTTTTCGATCCTCCCTTGGACGTCATTCATGAATGACCCCTAATTAAATAAGTTTATAGAAAAGAAAAAAAATGACATTTTTATGGCTTTTTTTAAGGGTCGTTTACTCATGAAGTCAAAAAACATCAAAAAACTAAACTTTGTGACCGTTAAAGTTTCCCGATAAAAGTGTAAAAATGGCACTTTTGTCTGTCTGTCAAGCAAAATTTGAAGTTTAATACCCTTTTTTTCGAAAATTAGAAAAAACTTTCAACTCAAATTAAACATTTCCAAGCATTTTTGTTTGAAGAAAATAATTCACTCCATGAATTAGGACTACATCGATGTCAAATCAGTTATAAAACTCCTAAAAAGATAGAAAATTCAAAAAATAGCGTAACGTATTTTTTTGAATTTTTAATTTTCGAATAAACTTAATTGAATACCCCTAGACTTTCAATAAGTCTGTCGAAATTGAATAGCGAGTATCAGTGTAAAATTTTAGGATCTTTCGCAAATGACGCTTGTAATTTAAAAGATTAGAATTTTAAATTTTAAAAAAATTGTTGTGTTCAATCAAAAACATAAATCAAACTATCTTCTGTTATTTTTCAGCTGTTATCTAAAAAAATTGAAAATGTTTGTATTTTGAACGTTGAAATAGATTATTCTTATACCAGTATTTATACAGTAGCGTCCAAAAGTTTAGAAACAGTCACATTTTTGACGAATTTTAACAAAAAATCATACTTAAACATATGCAAATGAGCTCAAATTATCACCAGTTGTATATTTTTACATGAGTTATCATTGTGTAATTACAATTTATGCTATAATTAAGTATTTAAAAGATTACCGTTAAAATTCAAAATGGCTGCGGTCCAAAAGTTTGGAAACGATATTTCAATAATTTTTTTCAGCCTTTACACATAGCTTAGACATGATTAAAGGCTTGTAACATAAAATATGTACTTTATTCTTTATTTTAATGCAAAAAAGTTTACCTAATAGTATTTCTTTCATGCCTTATTTTAAATTTCAAAATGACTTACATTTTTTCAAATCTTTTATAAAAAATTTAAGTTTAACAACATTAATTGATTATGTTTTATAGATTATTGTAAAGCATTTTTAAATATCTTTCAGGAAATATATAGTTTGTAAGGTTTACGTTTGGTTTTAAATAAAAAATTTAAGAAAATTTGACTTTTGTCGCTCAAATTTCACTACTTGCAAAAGTTTTTGTAAGTTTAATTTGTTAAATACCTTCAAACTATTAGATATTTTGGTATCATTTTGTTGCATTTTGTCTCTACTTTACATTTTGATATGATTTATACTTTGTAATCGAGCGGTCAGAGATATATTTATAATTCATTAAACAATAACAATGGACCTCAATAGGCATAAAAATATTTTAGTAAATTTTTTACTTAAATCACTTTATATTTAGTAGTAAAGTGACTAAAGGTTAATAAAACTACATATTATTAATTAAAAAAAGCAAACCTATTTGATTAATTATGCTAATCAGAAAATTTTGACTAAAATATATTCATGCCTATTGAGGTCCATTGTTACTGTTTTATGAATTATAAATATATCTCTGACCGCTCGATTACAAAGTATAAATCATATCAAAATGTAAAGTAGAGACAAAATGCAACAAAATGATACCAAAATATCTAATAGTTTGAAGGTATTTAACAAATTAAACTTACAAAAACTTTTGCAAGTAGTGAAATTTGAGCGACAAAAGTCAAATTTTCTTAAATTTTTTATTCAAAACCAAACGTAAACCTTACAAACTATATATTTCCTGAAAGATATTTAAAAATACTTTACAATAATCTATAAAACATAACCAATTAATGTTGTTAAACTTAAATTTTTTATAAAAGATTTGAAAAAATGTAAGTCATTTTGAAATTTAAAATAAGGCATGAAAGAAATACTATTAGGTAAACTTTTTTGCATTAAAATAAAGAATAAAGTACATATTTTATGTTACAAGCCTTTAATCATGTCTAAGCTATGTGTAAAGGCTGAAAAAAATTATTGAAATATCGTTTCCAAACTTTTGGACCGCAGCCATTTTGAATTTTAACGGTAATCTTTTAAATACTTAATTATAGCATAAATTGTAATTACACAATGATAACTCATGTAAAAATATACAACTGGTGATAATTTGAGCTCATTTGCATATGTTTAAGTATGATTTTTTGTTAAAATTCGTCAAAAATGTGACTGTTTCTAAACTTTTGGACGCTACTGTATATATATTGGTCTATATTGGTATTCATTGGGTATTCAATTTGTATCCAAATTCTCGTTTCAACTAAAACTTTCTGCGCGTGTGTTGTCATTTTTTGGCTAATATCTTAAATATCGTTTACCTGTTTGATTTCAAAATCGAATAGTGTTTTTTCTGGAATAAATTAAAAATTTTGAATGAAAAATATATTTTATTGACCTTTCTATTTTCTTTTTTATTTTTAATTTTATGTAACTTAAAATTTCTTCATTGATTAACTTTTATTTTTAATTTTCACTCTTAAACATTTTTTTTCTTAATTTATTTATTATTAATTCTTGATATATATAATGTATCTAATGAATGCTAATCTTAACTTTTTGTGTGTTGAATTTAGATAAAAATTGTGTCAAGGATTTGAATTGAAAATCTGTGAAATACACAAAGTTTTTTCATTGCGTAAACATTAGCTGTATATTTTCAGGATATTCAATGTCTATCCAAGTGTTATTTTTTTATTTCTGTAATTGTCAATTGATGGAAACTTTTAGGAATTTTGATTGAAAACCAGAAAAACTTTTCCCTTATTAGTTTCAGTTTTTATTCTGATGCACTAAATGTCTCTTTTTTAAATTTATATTGAACGAGTTTATTTTTCAAACTCGTTTTTGTAAAAAAAAAAGTAATGCAAGCGTGATGAACAGGTTGTTCTCAAACTTTTAGTAGAAACTAAATTTTTAAAAAATGGGATGTAAAATTTATTTAAATTCTAATTTCGCATCAAGACTAATCTAAACTTAAAAGTGATGCAATTTTATTTAAGCATCTTAGCTAGTCTTAACTCAATCATTTTTTTTGTAAAATTCCATACATTTTTTTCGAGTATTCTATTTTTTTAAGTCTCCTAACTTATGACCTCATTTTTTGATCCACGACTGAAAATCTCAATTTATTTTTCATTTCGAATTTAAAAATAAATTCAGTTAATTATTTAACTTTTTGCTTTACTTTCCTAAATTTTTTCTTAAAAATGAAATACAATAATGTAATAAAAAGGACAAAATAAATCAAACACTGATTTAAAGGCGTTCCAAAGTAACTCATGCTACCAAAATCCTTAGCATACACAATTCGATTCTTTATTACATTATTTACATGCCACACTATTAGATCTCGATTGCTGTTTAGTTGATCGTACGCTAGTGACCGTAAATTTTTTATATTTGTCACATATTTTGGCTTTATCATTTCTTGTATTGCCAAATTTAATTTAAACTCATCAAAATCATTTAAATCCATGTCCATCCCAACCCCTTTATCAATCAAATTTTTTGCATTCAACATTTGATCCGATGCCATTGGAAATAGAATCATTGGTACACCGCGATCAATTGCTTCATAGATTGAACAAAGTCCTCCATGAAGGATGTAAAGTTTTACATTTGGATGTGCCAAGACATCAGCTAGTGGCATCCATGAGACAGTTTTTACATTATTTGGTATTGAAAACTCATCCTTAATTCCATCAATTTTCCATAAAACACTCATATTTGTCATTTTAAAGGAATTAAGAAATTTATTAATCACATCAGCCCCTAAATTTTTTGGATTAGCTCTTGATCCAAATGCCATCACAATTACTCCATTTATTGATTCATCCAGAAACTCTTTTAATTCTAATTCTTTAATTTCCTTTGGTTTTTCAACATGCACAAATCCAATCTGTACCGAGTGTGGCATCATCGGACGAACATATCCAACTGCTTGATTTGTATTGATCATCAATAATGACAGTCGATTTGTTGGTGGTTGAAATGCAGCCGTACCCAAATGACGAAAGTTATTAAAATTAATTATTCCGGTTAAAATGATGACAATAAAATTAAAAATAAACTAGTAATGAAGCGGATCACGCTTCATGGGGTATATTCACACCACCAGTAGAACTTCCTTCGATTTCAATTAGAGAAAAAAAAATAATTATACTTTATCTACTGATTTATTTATAATCGCAAAAAAACTTATCTACCTAATTAAAAAAATTTGCCTAAAATATTTAAGAAACTTTCTATTCACTTTTAGTAAATAACATAAAATCTATATTAGAGCTTTGCAAATATTCTTCATTTTTCACTTTTCATTATCTTATGAATCGAAAGTCTGGGAACAATTTAGGAAAATTTTCACAACTTCACCACTTCGCTTCGTTCAGGATGTAAAAATTTGTGAGCTTCGCTCAACCAGTTGAACTGCATTCAAACTATATGTGTTCGAGCTTCGCTCGAAAGCATTTTCCACTTTCATTTCCTCATTAGCTTCGCTCAACCAAGTTTGAATCATGTTCAAACTATATGTGTTCGAGCTTCGCTCGAACATTTTTCCCCTTTCATTTCCTCATTATCTTTTGAAAAGAAAGTCTGTGAACGGTTAGGGAAAATTTTAACACCTTCGCCCTTCGCTTCGTTCAGGATGTAAAATTTGTGGAGCTTCGCTCAACCAAGTTTGAACTGCGTTCAAACTATATGTGTTCGAGCTTCGCTCGAACATTTTCCTTTTCATTTCCTCATTATCTTTTGAATCGAAAGTCTGGGAACAGTTAGGGAAAATTTTCACACCTTCACTTGCTTTGGCCGTTAGATAACATCATATTTAATCGTTTTAAAACCCTACATCTGTTCAGCGCGCATTTAGCACTATAACTAAAGTACAGCCTACGAAAAATTTTTCGATTTTTCAACTTTTTTGTTACACTGCGCATGAAAATTTTTTTGTCATTATAGTGTGAATTATACCTTAAATAATGCTTAATCTAACACCGAAAATTTGAAATCATTTGGTTAAGTTATGTCTGAGATATTAAAGAAAATGTAAAAATTTTTGCATATTTTGGTCAAAAATGGCACATTTTCGTCCACTGTGCCTCACTGGAAGCATCTCATGACCCCAAAAACTATACAGCAAATCTATAGACTGTTTCCAACCAGACGCAAAAAACCCGAAGTCTTAATATTGAGTTGGAGTCGAGTTATCGCTCCGATTAACTAACTAACTAACTAACTAACTAACTAACTAACTAACTAACTAACTAACTAACTAAATAACAGAATGCGTTTTTTTGCGATTTCTCTTGACTGGAGGCACCAAATGAGATGCCGTTTTCACTGCTAGATTGGTATTTTCTAGCACAGACTTTCCACCATAGACAGTATGGGATAAAATTGTAATCCTGAAGCAGCAAGTTAGAAAATGTGGTTTTCAGTTTTATACAAAAGCAACATATTCACCCAAATTGAAAATTTGGTAAAGTATGGTTTCGGGTTTTTTTGATGTATTTGGATGTTTTTAGGTCCTAGAACACTGAATATGCTAAAAAAATTTCATGATATGCGCATTAAGGGGGTATATTTAGGCAAAAATTCAAATTGACCTAGTACTCATAGGTTTCATTTTTATGAGCTGAAACTTTGCATATACCTTCTGTGCATCAATATCTCTAGACGTTTTTGGAACTATTCCATTTGGACTTAATATTGAGGAGAACGAGACAATTTTGTGTCAAAACACGAAAAAATTTTTCGGTTTTTCAACTTTTTGTTACACTGCGCATGAAAATTTTTTTGTCATTATAGTGTGAATTATACCTTAAATAATGCTTAATCTAACACCGAAAATTTGAAATCATTTGGTTAAGTTATGTCTGAGATATTAAAGAAAATGTACAAAAATTTTTGCATATTTTGGTCAAAAATGGCACATTTTCGTCCACTGTGCCTCACTGGAAGCATCTCATGACCCCAAAAACTATACAGCAAATCTATAGACTGTTTCCAACCAGACGCAAAAAACCCGAAGTCTTAATATTGAGTTGGAGTCGAGTTATCGCTCCGATTAACTAACTAACTAACTAACTAACTAACTAACTAACTAACTAACTAACTAAATAACAGAATGCGTTTTTTTGCGATTTCTCTTGACTGGAGGCACCAAATGAGATGCGGTTTTCACTGCTAGATTGGTATTTTCAAGCACAGACTTTCCACCATAGACAGTATGGGATAAAATTGTAATCCTGAAGCAGCAAGTTAGAAAATGTGGTTTTCAGTTTTATACAAAAGCAACATATTCACCCAAATTGAAAATTTGGTGTGAATATGATTCTTGGTAAATTTTGAAGATCATTGAGTTAATTTTGTCTAGCAGTGACAGCTTTCCATGTACATATGGTAGAAATAATTCAGGATATTTTAACGGATTGGCATCATTACCAAATAAATCATGAACCACATTACTTAATTCGGATGAACTGTGAATGGCAATTGGACAGTCATAAATTTCAGCAAGCACAAAAAATGAGCACATATAACATTCCACGATTAATAAATCAAATTTATAATTGGAACTATTGTGGATTATTTTTTGCATTTCTGGATGATTTAATTCCTTACTAACGGATATAAAATGAGCCCATGCTTCATAAAGTAATGTCCTTTTCACATAATTAAATTTATTCCTTTTGAACATCACCATATCGGTCAGCTTATTATGAATTTCTTCTGATTCCGCAAATAAATGCTGTGTGACATTTGGATTGTCTCCATAATCATGAGGATGAGATGTAAAAATTGTCAAACTGTGTCCTTCATCTGCCAAAATTTCCAAAACTTTATGATGAAAGTGTTGATGACTGTAGGACGGAAATGAAAATATTGCAAGAATATTTGCAGATCTGACAGTAGACACGAAAAGTATTGAAAAAAGTAAAAGTTTTAAGGATTTCATCGGAATCTAGTTGGTTTGGAATCAAAAAATAAACTGAAATGCGAAACAGAATGTGAATTGTATTTATGGCAAGCTAGAATGTCATCGCTTAATAATATTGTATTTTAGCAAATTTTATTTTGTTTTGTGCATCAGCGTTATTTTACTGCACGTTTTTTTAAAGCAGAAGAGTGACGATGAGAGGTGATTTTTTTTATAATTCTATAGGTGACAGTGGCGTTGCCAGAGGGAATTTATGGTAGAGTTTTTTGAGAAAAAAAAATCTGTCATTTTCTGATTGCTAGAAAATAAACATCTTTAAAATATTTTTCGTATAGAATTCTTCTTTTATTAACTGACTATTACTTTAATTAATTGCGATTTTACAGATACATAGGCAGATTAAACTTTAAATGAAAACTATTAAAAAAAAATCCTGAATGTGTTAAAAAATTTGAAGAAAAATCTAAAAAAAAATATCCTACCGCCTTGCTGTATGCCAAAAATACGGAACGTAATTGCCTGGTCTATTTTCTGTTCTTTTAGCGCCGAACATAAAATCATGATCATATTAATTGATTCTTAAATTAAATTTTCTATAAAATTTGCTTCTATCGTAAAATGTTATAATATTTTATACAGTTTTAAACTAAAAACATAAATTTGAATCAAATAAAGTAAAAAATAAAAAAAAAATAAAAAAAAAATTTTTTACCGTTGAAAAAGGAAATATTTTTGTATACATCCATATTTACTATCTAAATTGTGCACGTTTTCACCGAAAATGCATAAATTTATTTATTTATTTATTTTTTTTTGTGAAATCATCTTATTTTTTTAGTTGCAAATCTTCTCAAAATCAGTATGGAAAACCCAAAAAATAATATAAATTTTGGATTCACATTCTCGTTTCAACTGATTCTATCTGAAATCTTTCAGAGTGTGTGTTGTCTTTCTTTAGCTAATATCCAAAATCTCATTTACCTGTTTAAAGTAACGGTCATCTTATTTAATAATGATGATTTGGTTATCGAAATATTTATTGGTAAATAAATTAACTGAAGAACTTCTTCAGTTTCTGATTAAAGTATAATTTTAATTTACCTGTTTACTTCCTAAAACTGTAATTTTTTTTTCTGAAATCAATTTAAAATTTTAATTAAAATAATATTTATATAAACTTTTTTATTTATTATTTATTTTATGTAACTTAGAATTTCTTTATTGATGAAAATTATCTCACTTTTTTTTTTTAATTTTCATTGTGAGACAATCATGACGCTATCATCTCTCTATCTCAAAAAGTTATATTAATTAATAGACATATATCATAATCATAATCATTTAACATATTTTCACTCTTAAACATATTTTTCTTCTTAATTTATTTATTTATTTCTTGATATTTATAATGGATCTAATGAATGCTAATCTTAACTTTTTGTTTTTTGAAATTAGATAAAAATTGTGTCAAGGACTTGAATTGAAAATCTGTGCAATACACAAAGTTCTTTCATTGTGTCAACAATAGCTGTATATTTTCAGGATATTCAATGTCCATCCACGTGTTATTTTTTTTTTTCATTTCTGTAATTGTCAATTGATGGAAACTTTTAGGAATTAAAATTGAAAATCAGAAAAACTTTTCCCTGATTGTAAGGTAGTTCTTCTGAGATTGACGTAATTTGCTGCTTTTGTTCAAAACTTTTTAAATTAAATTGCATTTTTCAAAAGTTTTCCATCAATTGACGATGAGTTGCTTTTTTTCAAATTATAATTACTTTTTTATGATTTTTCAATTTTATTTATTTAATGAAAACAAGCTAATTATTATTTTTATATCAACTTTTCCCTTTTCTGTTTATGATTTAACATTTTTTAATATTTTCTTAATAACATTTTTTTAACGCTAATTTTCTTATTCGTTGATGTGTGAGTTCATATTAATTTTTTTTTTGGAGAATTTAGTAGATTATGAGATTCTTAGTAATCCATTCCCAAAGATCGGTTTTGAAAGGAAAATTAATTTAAATTCATACTAACTAAAATCAATTAAAAGAAACCTAAAACAACAAACTAATTAAACAGCATTTTTTTATTGTCAACCTGATAAATAAGTGTATAAAGAATTGATTTGCAGAAACAAGTGTAGTTCTCATTCAATTAATTGATATCAAGCTTAAACAATCAGAATATTTTTTGCTCATATTTTTCACTCTTCATAGATTTATAAATAAAATTTGTTTCTGTGTATAATATTCAACATGACTATGAGTTAGCTGTGGATGTGGTTGAGAAGAGAATATGATTGAAATAAATTTTATAACTGTCAAATTTAAATTTTTGAAATAAAAAAATTTGAATTAAAAATTAAAAAAATTTGAAATTAAAAATTTTTGATTTATTTTGAATTTTAAAATTTTTATTTTTTAATATAAAGAATTTAAAAGTTAAAAATTGAAAAAATAAAAGTGTTTCAAAAAATTTTCAAATTTTTTCAAAATTTAAATTCATCAGCTAATTTAAATTTTGAAGATTTAAAAAATTTTTAATTTGAAAATGTAAGAAATCATTTGGTTTTATATTTATAAAATAGTTTTTAGAAATAATCGTTTATTTAAAAATAATAATAATTCAAAAATATCATATCACTTTCAACATCCACTAACATAACCCTAAATGTAAATATTTTATCATCCATCTTAAATAAAAATTATTTAAAACTTTTAGCATTTCATTTTTTTGTTGTTCTTCTGTATATAATACTTTTATTTTTTTATTTATTTTTTTATAGATTTTTTTTTTTTTGTATGTAAAATTGTTGTTGTTTTTTTATTTTTCATATTAATTAATAAGTAAATAAGTTTTCATTATATTGTCAGTATATGATATTTTACTTCACTTTCTTTTTGTAATTTCTCATTCTATATCACTACTTTTTTTTAAAAAAATTAAGAATATTAAATTGAATTAATTTTCTTCTTTTTTCAACTTTAACATTTAGCGACTTTTATATCATTTATTATGTATTATCATTAATAGTTGATTAATGCAAGAAATTTTCATTCTTCTTATTTCAAAAATTTAAACGGGGATAACAAGACAAAATATTTTATGTAGATAGGATTTTTTTTTTTCATTTGTTGAATAGGTTTAAATAGATTATAGTGTCGAATGAGAAACATATATTAGTAAAGTTAAACTACAATAGAATGAGAAAAGTCAAATTGGGGATTTAATTTTTTTGTGGGAATTTTGAACTTTTAATAAAGTGAAATTTTGTTATAAAATTTAAAAATTTATTCCAAAATGCTAATTTGTATCTTAATATTAGCATCATAAAAAATTAAAAAATCCCACAAAATAATTATTTTTTAAAAAAATTTATTTCAAACAGGATATATGGCTGATTATATTATTCATTTACTTTGATTTGATTAAGTAAATTGATAACATTATTTAAAGTAAATAGTTTCATTTATCACTTGTAAATATCCATAAAAAGCAACATAGACATTTAAAAAAAATTTCTTCTTTTTTTTAATTAATGACTTCATTTTTTGGGATTTAAATATTGTTAGAGTATAGCAAGACAGTATCATTAATTTTGTTTTTATTTTTTTATTAATTGCGTTATTAAGAAAATTTATTATTAATAGTAATAGTCATGCGATAAATCCTCACTGGATGCTGAAAGCTCAATTCAATTTTGAACTTATAACAGCAAGGACTTATCACAAAATTGAATTAATTAATATCATTATTGTATTTTCTTTGTTGTAAATATGATTTCTACCAATGTGCCCAATATATTTGATGAAATATTTCCTCAATGTGTGATGTGTGCATTTTTTTCTAATGAATGTGCTCAGTTCTTTTCCTACTGATTCTGACGATCATATAATAAATCGATATTAATTGACATATACCTACAATTTCCTCAATTAGTATCTCATAAAATTAAGTTTAATTTCATAAAGGTTAGGGAAACTTGAATTTTTACTTAACCCAAGTGAGGTGAAATTGTTGTTGTTGTAGTGCCTGTTGGATCAATAGAGTGGAAGTCAAAATACAAATTAAAACTTCAACTTTGGAAATTTTGAGGTTTTTTGGAGGAATTTCTATTTAATTCATGGACATTGCTATTATTTTTAGGAAAATAAATTTTGATGGTTAGTCAGATCCTCCAAATTACTAGCTTATATTAATCTTTATTACTGGTATATGAACTTCAGAATTTTTTCATTCAAACTAGACTTTATAGTCTGAATGATTGTAAAATCAATATAGTTTGATTGGTACCAATCCTAGGTACCAGATACAAATGGACCAAGCAACTGCATCCTCATGCCACTTATGATTACTATTTTCAAAAACAAGAAAAGTCTTTCAAATTAAGCAGATGCCAAATTTTTTAAATTCTCATATTGATAACAGTCGATTAACATCCACAACAAATCAACTAACAATAATCTCTACCATCACTTGGGCCTTAATACTTTTGAGCTTTTCCATAATCCTACATAGGAACTCTCCAACTAAATTGCTGCAAAAACATTTTGCTTAATTAAATCGAATTATTTACGAAGATAGAAAAAAGACCTGCTCGATAATACTTTTCATTCTTTGAATGCTGGAATGGATGTGTTGATGACTTTCGAGATTATAATTTTAAAATCTCAAAATTTCATTTTTCAAACCCATTGCAGCAAGTTTTCACCCATCAACCTTGTAAGACACTTTTCATTCTACTTTTTAATACATATTCTATTTAATATGATTATTCTTCACATCTAGGCAACATCACTTTCTATACTTATGTACGTCATTTCTTGATATATTTTGTTTTGTAAATTATTATCCCATGATATCGATAAGTTTAAATAAGATTAATAAATTAATTGTATAAGTTATAGTAGCTGCTTTCAATACGAATTTGAATAGTAAATGATATTAGATTAACGAAAATAGCTAATAGACAGCATAAAAATTGATAGCATAGACAGTTGAATCGAACAAGGTTGATAACTTTTGGTTGGGATTGGAATATGTTAAAAGTAATTATAATACCCAACATATCCGATTCCAACCCCCAAAAATCAACCTAACTCACTGAAATTCCAGAAATTTAATTAAATTTTAAATCTCAAGGTTTAGTTCTGCATTATTCTAATCCTAAGATCTAAAGTTATAATCACACATTTCCTACAAACTAAATTTTTTAAAACTGAACGATTATCATACAATATGGAACTGGAACTAAAATCTGCTTTATCAATAATTTAATAAATCTTTGGATTTAACTTTAATCCGCTCATAACAAATTTTTAAATTTTTATCTGCATTATCGACAAACTGTGAAAACTGTCATACTCTCATTATTGCGCACATTGAAATCATAATTATGTATATGCTCTATGTGTATTCAATTAATCAGTTTAATTAATTAAATTTAGTAAATTTAAATCACTTAACATTTTTTTTCGCTCTCATTTCGATATTTTTTTTTTTTTGTTATGCTTTTCATCATTATTAATTTTATGCTTATTTATTTATGTATGTATCAATAATGTATTTTCTTTTATGTTTATATGTTGCCGTTCATATAAAAAGCAAAGCACTTCAAACAGCACACGGCATAGCATGAAGAAAATGAAATTCGAAATTAAACATAATGTTTTAATTTATTTAAGGTCATATTCATCGTCGTTATTGCTCCATAATTTACTACCCGATGAAGTTGTTGTTGTTTTTGGCGTGTCAAAATCTGAAAATGCATCATTGCTTATGCCTGCACGTGTTGACAGCACTGTTGGATCATGTGTAAAATCACCATCCTTATCGGATGAGACACTCAAGCTTTTCTGGAATGAATTATCTCGTCGTGGATCTCGACTTCCATAGACATAGTTTGAGTCTGTGCTTGTGCTCGTGAAGCTTGAATTTGATCTGTTTCTAGCATAGCTACTTGGTTTGAATGATGAAGAATCGGCGCCTGTTGATGAGACTTTTATTGCACCGAAAATGATATCAGCATCTGACATTTTTCTCTCGAATTGTCCTCGTGGCTTTTCAGAATCTTCTGTATCGACACTTGATTCCTTTTCTGTTTCTGTTGGTGCTTTTGTTCCTGAATAAAGTGGAACTGGTGCAGTTGGAGGCTTATAGCTGTAATCAAAGCCAGCAACTTTAGATAGATCAGGTTTGAAAATATCTTTTGGAACTTGTGGCTTTTCATCCTTTGTCGTGGATGTCGAGAATGTACTAGATGCTGAACTATATGGTGAATAAGAGACGCTTGCCGTTACTGGCGTTTTATTCTTATCAAATGGATTAATCCTCTCATGTGAGACATTTGAGATCGGTGGTCTGTAACTTTCATATGTTGCCGTGATTCCACTTGTTATAGGCTGCTGTTCTGGCTGTTGGCTATATGTTGATGATGCGTATGTAGATATGGAGCTTCTATCAAAAGAAGAAGAAGCAACTGAACCGGTTAATGATGATGGCTGCGGTTGTGACTGCTTTGATGTAATTCCTGAGCTTATAGTGCCATTTAGAATTTTCTCATTTGCACTTTTAGATGATGCGGTTGTTGATGATTTTGGTTGCGTTATAATTGTATCATTGATTGAGTCAATACTCTCTTGGGAGACGGCTACGCCTGCCCGTTGTTGCTTCTTCTTCTTTGCTAAATCCTACATGTCACCGAATATTCCTGCGAAAGTTTTACGAAGATTCTTCATCGTATCCTCAGCTTCGTCGACGACTGATGACTGTTGTGTTGGACGTGGTGGTTGTGATCCTTTTGAGCCTGCCTGCGATGACTGTGATGTCTGTGAATCTCTACGTCCCGTGCTGGCAAGTGATGGTGCTGATGATTCTGAACTTTGCTCCATATTTGCTCCGCCTAAGCTTCCATGACGAGCAATTGATCCAACACCAGGTGTTTGACGTTCTGGAATTGGTGGAGGTGGTCCGCCTGGTGGGAAGTTTCCAGTTATTGAACCGCTGCGAATACCAGCTGAGATTGGTGGTGTTTCTTCTGTTGGGCTACTTGTGTGAGATCCAACTGTTGGTCTCGATTGAGATTTTGGAATTGGTGGTCTGCAGACGTTCTGAAATATTAATTAAAATCATTAATCTGCTGAGGATTATAAGGAATTTACGAAAGCTTACCTGCATACGTGCACTAACAATATCAGCAATCGTACGTCTGTCTTCTTCTTGTGTATCTCCAATGAGACTGAACGTACAGTCAGATGCCTTCAAAATATACTCCTTGTTATCCTTTGCGACAATTACTGACAGTGCACAAATTTCCATTCCACCAAAAAGTTCAGATACCTGGAAGGATGGAGATAAAAAAAATTAATGTTTAATAGATTTTTCTTTTTGTTGGGTATGACTTTGTGTGACTTTCTATTAAATATTTATGGAATTATTTTGAATCGGAAATCTTTTTGGACATGAATTTTTTATAAAATCTTAACTGACTTAATTGGATGTTTGTGTTTTATGGGGTGAGAATTGTTATTGGTTGATAAAGAATTCGGTAGATTTATTATAGATTAAAGTAGAATTTTTGGATTTTGTGGAGAACATTCGAACTCTAGATTGTTTTCTATCCATGCAACCTTTAAGACATCCTAGATACCTCTATAAAATAAAATACCGTAGAACAAGCTCTAAACTATATAAATTTGAAATATTAAATTTCTGAATAATCATAAAAATGCCAAACTTGACATTTATTATCAGCTACACAAAAATCATCCATACCGACGACCTTTTGCATTTCCCTTTACTCTATCCAACCAATCAAAATGTTCCATCCATTAAAAAGCAATTAAATGTTAATTCATCAATTTTTATTCATGTTTAGCAGATAGCCTGCAATTTGATATTTTTCCCATATCCCAACACACTAAATGAGTAATCGACACTGAAAATATTTCTGATGAAAAATTCCAAATCGAAATATTTTTTTTTTTTCTAGTCTAAAAATATCTCCTAAGTGTAATTCATCAGAATGGTCAGAATTTATAGCCTGTTTGCTTACTGTCTGCCTCATCATGTATTATCTATATAGCGCCTCACACGAGCGTAAGAGTATTCATTCATTTATTGACCACCAAAAATAAATTATTTCATTTTCATTTCTTAGATATAAAAAAAAAATTAGAGAAAAAAGAAGATTTTCCTCACACTCGACCCGATTTTTTTTGTATTTTATTTTTGATTATTGATGTTTTGTAACAAGAATGAGAAGAAAATCATTGGAATTTTCATTGACAGCTATCGCTTATTTTGAGTGAGATGGGAAGGGTTGTCAGTGTTGCTTAAACTTTTTGTGGCAATTTATTGTGGATTGTTCTGAAATAGACATTTTAATACATTCTACTTTAGAACTTTTAGATTATTCTAAAATTTTAGACATTTAAAAAATCAATCAAGAAAAAAAAATTTCTAGAACTTTATAAGTGGCCGTTCATTTAGTACGTTCAGGGGGGGGGGGGGGGGTAAATAAGAATAAAACAATAGAAATTCTAGAACTTTATAAAAACATTTTTGAATTTTTTGTAAAACTCTATAAACATCTTATCCCAAACTCCTAAAAATACTTCAGAAAAAAAATCAATATAGACACGATTCTTACGTTCTTTTGTGTCCACGTGTATGACATGATCGAGCATTTTTCAGCCTCATTTATAATTTTTACGAGCAAAAATTTTAGTGTAAAAAAGTCGATTTACTTAGTGAAAAAAAAAAATTATTTTACATGATATTTCAATTAATTACGTGATGAACTCGCCCTTCATTGTCTCACATTTGTTTATTTGCTTTTCAAGCTACAGTTAAGCACATACTTGTTTTCGTTTAGAATCAATTAATTAATTAGATTTCAATGTTTGTATTATGACTAATGTGAGGTATTATAAAATCTATCAGATCATTCATGGATGTGAGATTTATTGCCTATAAATCTGGATAGTTATAGTTATTTAAATAAATAGAAGCCGCACTGCTATAAAATTTGACATTGAAGTGAAATTGAAATGTGATAAGCATTGAATTTCGAAGACGTATCAAATGAATTTTTAATTTTTTTGCATGCAATCTCTGGTATCAATTTCATTGAGCAAATCATAAAAAAATGTTTACATTGAATCTTGGTCGACATTGTAGTTTGAATGGTGATAAAATTTAATTTGGAACATTTTTTTTATTTTTTATAATTTTTTTTTTGGAATTTTAACCCTTCAGGAATGTAGCCACAAATTTTTTCTTGTGGGTCAAAAAATTTTTCTGGTTTGAAGAAAATTTTTAAGGAGGGTCCAAAATGCTTTTCTCCCTAAAAACCCTAGCAAAATAAAGAAATTTTTCCTCAACGAAAAGAAGGTCTCTCCCCTGGCTACGCCCCTGAAGCCCTTTGAGCTAAATCACGTCACTAGCGAAAAAGAAAATAATTCCACAATTTACAACGAAAAACCTAACTTAGAATGCCAAAAACAAAATTTCCATAGAAAAATTTATTTGTTCAAATTCACTCAAGAATAAATAGATTGACATTTCCCCCATTCAAAAATATATTTATTCAAAAATTTACAAAAGATCACATTGAATTCACCAGAAATCCATCCACAAAAATTACATTAAATAAGAACCTCCATTCAGACAGATAATTTCATTACATCACACACATAACGAACATGAACAATCGCGTACTCTACATTTTATGAGATAATAGGAAATGATATACATTCTTCGTTTATAAAACAAACATTTTCTGTCTCTATATGCTGTGACATCACTCAAAAAGAGAATTTCTTCTTACTTTCAATTTCTTCGTCTTCATCTTCGTCATCTTATTATTAAGTTAGGCATGAAAATTGTTGAACGACGAAATGATCATCGCATGTTATGAATTATTGTGCAGAATACAATGAAGAGGAAAGAAGATATTTTAATGTGACACATTAATTGTTGTCATTCATGATCTCGTCTCGCTCTCGATGCAATTTACTTTAATTTATGATAAATGATTCCATCAACGAGTATACTTGTTGGTGTGTTTGAGACATCATACAAATGACCTCATATATTCTTGGAAATTTTTACAATAAGTTTTTTGAAATGATTGTATTTGGAGTCAAGTATCTGGTGTCAAGTAAACTTGATCAAGTTTTAAACAAGTTTTAAAAATTTACAAAAAAATCACTAAAATTTGATTTTTTTTTATTATTGAAAATTTTTGGCCAATTTTTCAGTTTTTTTTTTAATTTTGAAGTTTCTAGCATTTATTATAAAGCATCCAAAATCCATCCAACCACCATCCCTGCCAAAAATCTCAAACTTTAAAAATCGTCATGAATCTTTCTCTCTAAAAAACATATATGAACACATATGACGTGATAAATCGGCCATGCGGACTGTAAAAAAAATTATTTTTCGAGTGTGTAGTGTTGATTTATAATCCCAATTTCGCAAATGTATTCACACATATTCCCTTCTTATTTATTCACAATTTACGAAATGGGCAATGACGAGATATCTTTTTGTTTTAGTATTTCTGATTATGGTGATGCTAAAAATGGAATATTTAGGGCGGAATATCTTGAAGTTGTCGTCATTGTTTGATTCAATTGTAAATGAGTCACTATGACAGTTGTTGACTGGTTCTGTAGTGGATGTGTCGATCATCATTAGTATTTGAATTAGAAATGAGAGTTTGTTGGGTGTTCTTAAAGAAAATGGGATAAATAAAGTCAGTTGACATTTTGATTAAGCTATTGAGCAATTTTTGATTGTTCAATAGATAAAAGCATAGAGACTTTAGTAGATAGTATACTATAGAGCAGGGGGAAGGGAAGTTGGTGGTTAAAAACCTTCCTATTTTCGCGAGGTTTACACTAGATATTATGATAGAATTTTCAGATCCGAACCAAAAAAACAAAACGTCGAAAAATAGCAAACCACCTCCCCCCATTCCTCTCCTCAAAAAATTCCTGGCAATGCCCCTGCTATAGAGTACCCCTAGGAACCCGCACTTAGTTCAATTTTTATCAAAGAATATGTCCATTTAATATTCATTATTAGGATTAAAAAATATTAAAATCAAGTTCAAAGATCCAATCAGCAAAAATTAAAGAAATTCAATTCTACATCCATAAAATTCATTACACCTTCAAGCGATTATCAGAAGAAACTTGATTGCATTTTATGAGTCAATAAAATAGAAAGTCATTCGATTGGAATGTGTGTTTATACGATACTACAAAGGAAGCTTCAAAGACCCTACACAAAATGCTACATTGTTTAACCTACACGCCAACCGATAAAAAAAGTTTTAATATCTACTCATTAAATATTCTGCAAATTTGCTTAATCTTTCCGTGAAAATAAAATAAAAATAAAAAAATTTGAGCGGAAGCACATTTTATAGTGAGAGAATAACGATTATCGACGTAATTCAATATTATTCTGGCATCTTTTCACGCTCACCCACGTAATTTGCTCCACACTTATTTTCTTGTTTTTTTTTTTTGTTCGCCGATTATGAATGATTAAATCATTTGATTATTTTTAAGTAAAAATTCATTTGAATATTTCATTCATAGATCGTTGTTTAAAATAGAAAATTTTCTATTGAATTGTAAACAAAATTGAATCACTTGAGAAAAATTGCGAAATTATTTTTTATTGTTTATTTACCCTATTATAGACCTTTCATTTTCATATAATTATGGCCCATTAGCTGATCTCATTAATATCGAATTAATGAATTTTCAATTAGCTTACGTGATGAGAATCATTTCTTATCGTGGGTGTCAAACGGGTGAGTGAATAATAGGCTTGATTATCTAAAACCTTTCTATATGTGTAGCTATTAAATATCCGGGTGATAAAATTTTAAAGGTATAATTAAATTTGTTGAAGGATTTTGCTAGGTGGGGTGAGGAAATGAGCTTTTAGATAATTTAATTATTTACAGTTTAGATATTAAAATATTTTTATGGATTAGAAGAGTCAAATATGCTACTTAAGACCCATTTATGACCTAATAATAATTAAAAATGGGCTCGGCCGAAAAAAAAGTTCCATTTTACAAATCATTAAATAACCTGATTAATTTAATATAATTCATGAATGTGATGCACATAACAATAAGATTGAACATTTTTATAACTTTTGAGCGAGATTTAGCTTCTAACTTCTCGTAATTATTGATTTTTTCGCAATTTTTAATATTTTTTGCAATATTTTGTTGTTGTGAAAAACAAAAGAAAATTTCAAATTTTGTCCGTTAAAACAAGAAGTTAACATTAAAAATCATAAATTTATCCATTATTTGAGTACTTTTTGATTGTTTTACATATATTGCAATGCGCATAATTGAAAAGTAAAGCAGTCTGTGCATAATTCATTAAGTAAAAATGTGTTTTCACACAGAAATAATGGATTTTTCAAATTTTTTCAAACAAAAGTAACAAATTTTCAGCATCAGTAACGCAGAGTTTTTTGGATTTTGTGCTTTAATTAACGCATTACATTATGCAATTTGCATTTTGAAAGGTGTATTTTCAATAATTCTATGATATTTGATACAGAAACATTTATCAAAATGTCTAGGAAAAGATAAAATTGATAAAAACTCTCCGTTACTGATGCTGAATTAGATAATGGCCAAGCCCAAATACAGTCAACGTTACTTCCTGGACAGAAGGTTTAATAGCAGAATAATTTAATATTTTTTGAGTCTACATCAAGTTTCGAACCCTCTGACTTCTGTTATAAAGGATAAAAATTAATCCTAGACGACAGAACCACTGCACCAGGGTATAATAGTTCAATTGTTAAATGTTGACAATAACTGCATTTAATTTTCCCTAAATTTTCTCAAAACTTAATATCCCTTAATCGCACAAAAATCTTGTTATTTTTTCAATCATTCCATCAACATCCCCTCGAAATTTCCATCAAACAATTTGCAAAACATCAAAATTTCCATCAATAGCTTTTGGCCACTTCTGTTCAATAAGATTATAAACCGATTATAACAGATTATTGACAGAAAATCTTGCACATGCCTCTTTCTAAAATTTTCCTACCACATTTGCTATTTGTGTTTGAAATTTTTTGTCTAACTCGTGCAAATTTTTCTGTCTAAAATCACACTCCCCATCAGCTGAAGTCTTTCATCGATCAACAGTTGTGTATACCAAATTGAATAACTCATTCATACTAATAAGTGTGCCTCAGACACATGTACGAAAGATTTGTCATCTCTTTTTTATATAGAATAAAAAATAAAATCAATCTACCCTCAACACATGGCTGTCAATTCATATAATTCAAATTCTTATGCGATTAAACTTTACAAAAATAGATCGATGATGTCAACCTTGTTTTCATAATATTTCACTAAGCCGGAATTCAATTGAAATCAAGTGCTATGCTTAATTAATTTTTTTTAACTGCCTCATTTCTTCTTCCATTTATTTTATTTCTAGTATTTATTGAGCAAATACTCTTATTAGGAATAGACACAGGTCATTCAACTAGTAATATGAATAGAGCAGAACAGAAGCTTTGCGATTTGTTTTCTGTAATAGCAATCGATTCTTTAGAAATCAGAAGCATCAATTTACGACTTTGAATTGCAATGAAAATATTGTCACTATAAATAACAGGATATAGCCATCTGTGAAGCTTAGCTGGTGATGTTGTTGGTGGATTGAGGTAGGAATGAATTTGAAGCGCAGTTTTTTGATGAATTTGAAGCGGATGCTGAGGTTTAGTATGAGACTCAATGATATTTCAAAGGGATCTACCTGTTTTTAAACCATTTTTGGATCGGTCTGTCAAAAATGATGTCTAACTTTAATGATGAAAGGATTTTAAATCAGTTCAGCAATTTTATTGGAAAACTAACCAAGACTGTCCTTAAAAAATGCAATAATAGATATTCGACCTAAATTACCCAGCCACTCTGCACTCCATATCAAATTCTAACTTCATCCACAGCAAGTAAATCCAGATGACATTAATACATCTTTAAATTGCTCAATAAAATCCTCCATTTCCATTTCGAACGCTATCGAAGATAATTTCTTTAAATATTCATCGCTATAAATGTCGATATGCATTTATTGCTCCAATTCCCACAACTTACATTGTTGTAAAAGATTTAAATGATAAAAAGTTACAATTTAAGGTACAGCAAGCAAGAAAGAAAGGATTCAAATATTCAACGTGAAACAATGAAAAGTATCAAGAAGATAAAATAAGAAGAATCTTTCTTATCATATTCAGGAAATTGGCCATTTCTTGAATCCTTTCCTTCGTCTCACTTCTTTTATCTGATACTTTCCTTTTTTTGTTTCAACCTTTCCAACGTCTTTATGTCTACAGGGGTAAAGTCTGCATGATAATTTAATATAATTCAGTTTCAATCTTCTCACAAAAATGTATTTTGTATCAATTTATTCTCGGTACTGATTGATAAAGTGTGCGACTTTCGTTTAGCCGCACTTAAATTTTTTCAATTTTTTCATCAATGATTGATTTTACCATAACAAATATGTAATAAAATTATGAAAAATAACAATAATGACTGAGAATCACTTCATTTAGTTGATTAAAGATTATATTTATTTAAAAAATTGATTTTTTCCAAAAATTACAACAACAACATGAGAAGTTCGTTTAGCCGCACTTCATAAATAGTAAAAAATTCTTTTATTTATGCATGTTTAACATTAAATTTGTTTGCCATTTTTGTTAATTAGTTTGAAAATACGATCAGGCATCGAATTCACCAAATTATCAAGAAGTTCTTGGCTTATTTCTCGCCAGTAATGTCGAACAGCAACTTCAAGCTCTTGAACAGTTGAAAACTTACGGTTATTGCTATAAACTCTACGTGCTAGTATGCCCCATAAATTCTCAATTGGATTGAGATCAGGAGAACGTGCAGGCCAATCGAGAAGTTGTATGTCTTTAGCTAAAAACCATGCTTTTGCATATTTACTGACATGTATGGCAGCATTATCCTGCTGATACACAAAATCTCCTTCCATAAAGTCATCCGTATATGGAATTAAGACATCATCAAGCATTTCTACATACTTCTGGGAATTCATTCGAGTTCCAATCTTTACCAATGGAGTCTTACCATACATTGAAAATGCTGCCCATACCATCAATGATCCACCACCAAAATTTCTGCTGTAATTAAACTTTTTTTCCTTCCTTAAGTCATGCCAGTAGTATGCAAATCCATCGGGACCATCTAAATTAAACTTTTTCTCATCAGAAAAAACAACTTGAGTCCATTCTGTAGTCCAGGATATGTGATTTTTAGCCCATTGTAATCTTGCAGCTTCATGCTCAGGTTTCAAATATGGTTGTCTCATTTTTTTGGTGTATTTGAAGCATCCTGTTCTCTTCAAAATGCGTGACACTTGTCGCTTACCGATTGGAAGATCCAGTTCCTTAATCATTTGAATTGAATTATGCAATCCCGAAGATGCAAGTGAAACTAGTTGATTTTTTTGACGATTTGTAATTTTTGTATTGCCTTTAGTTCTACGTTTCTTGCCATAATCCGATCCTAGATGAATATAGTTACGCACTACTTTATCACTTCTATTAATTCTACCAGCAATATCACGATAAGACAAGCCAAGAGTAATCAATTGATCGATTACTGCCTTTTCTGATTCACTCAAATATTTTTGCTTAGGCATTTTTAATAAAGCTTCAAATAAATTTATTGATTGTTTACATTCGTAAATCTTACATTAGAAAACAGTTTTAAAATCCAAAAATACGTTAAACATGCATAAATAAAAGAATTTTTTACTATTTATGAAGTGCGGCTAAACGAACTTCTCATGTTGTTGTTGTAATTTTTGGAAAAAATCAATTTTTTAAATAAATATAATCTTTAATCAACTAAATGAAGTGATTCTCAGTCATTATTGTTATTTTTCATAATTTTATTACATATTTGTTATGGTAAAATCAATCATTGATGAAAAAATTGAAAAAATTTAAGTGCGGCTAAACGAAAGTCGCACACTTTATATCTAATGTCTTTACTTAGTATATGATACTGATTTTTGTGTAGTGAGGATTCTTTTATTGCTGCTAGCAAGTGGATGTAGTATCGTATGGATCAATAACATAACTTTAAGTAGTATTTATTATTTCTGAGACATTGAAATGCCTGTGAATGCTAGTAGTTTTGAATCTATTTAGTCAAAATTAAGTTCTGCAGGGGTAATTAGACCCTCAAACAATTTTAATCTAGCTACTTTATCGATTGCACTTATTAAATCATCAAAATTCACAAAAAGCTTTAAAATTCCCTTTTCTTCTTCCCTTTTCATCTCTAAGAAGCTTTATTGCATTTCTAAAATCCATCCATTTCCCTGTTATTCCTCCGCATAGACGTAATTCTCTAGTTGATGCTAATAGCATTGATGATTACTATGTTGTAAGTCTCTTTCCTTTCCTTTCTCCATTCACAAGAGATTTTCATGAAAATAAGTTTTGAACTTTTCTTCGTGTAAAAAAAAATTTAGTTCATAAAAAATGTATGAGAAGCTTTTTATGTTATTGTCGGTGCGCTTCTGTTGAAAAAGAGGATGAAAAATAAGGAACGAAAGTGAATTCATGAATATCAATTCTCTTACTCATAATTAACAACTCATGAAGTTCCTTATATGGGGAATGAATTTAGGAAGAGAAGAAAGATGTTGCATGTTCTGTAGAAAATAATTTGTGTTCATTCAAAACAAATGGAATAGCATATTTGAGATGTTAAGGAGTTTCCAGAAATTTTATGGGCTGTAAGCACTTGTTTGAAGATTATTCCACTGGAATTAATTAATGGAAATTTCCGAAAAATTTATTTTATGATGATAGATTTTAGAATGTTTAAATTAAACTAGAATTAGAGATTAGAACAACATCAAACCCAAAACTTTCCACTCTGCCTCAACACTTCATTACCTATTCCAAAACTACTCCAATTTCATATTAAATCACTGCTCTGATTCATTCATTCATTAAAATCAAACCTTTACACTTGACGACACATTTTGCTCTACATATAATAATAAATCCTCATTGTCATTTGAATGATTCAATTCTAATTAATCAAACGTCAGACGTTAAAAATATTTCTAACTAACTATACTCGTAGATTAGAAGCATTTTAATTAAAATTGTTAATCTTTTCAATTTAAAAATAATTTCACATCATATTCATCGCCTATATGAGTGCGAATGAATGAAATATGACAAATGTGTATGATGAGCATAAATTAAAAAAAAAAAAAATAGCGATAGATGCTTCCGATGAAAATAAATATAGCTGATAGGGATACAATTTTATTTTTGGTTTATTTTCGTTGAATGAAGTCAATTCCAAGTTATTTCTTGCCTTATCAGCTTCAGGGGGGAATTTCACCGGATTCAAATTGTTTATTTATTTACTTGACGTACTTTTTGTGGGGTGATAAGAAGGTAATATGATGAAATCGAAATGAGAACTTTAGTTTGAGGGAATAGAGTTGAGGTTATCAGTGTGAGGTTGTAGACAATGAGTCTGGCTGTTACCAACTGTTGTTTTTATAAGATTATATTGTAATAAATATTGAAATTGAATGTTCCGGAAGAAGAACGTCCTCTAAAAAAACGATCGTTTTGAATTTGAAAATTGTTGACCGATTTTTGCAAAACACATACTTAAAATATTTTATTTACACAGAAAAAATTCAATTTTTCATGTTTTAATATCATTAAAATATGTACTCAAAATGTTAAATAAATAACATTAAAGCATGACGAATTGAATTTTCCTGTGTAAATAAAATATTTTAAGTATGTGTTTTGCAAAAATCGGTCAACAATTTTCAAATTCAAAACGATCGTTTTTTTAGAGGACGTTCTTCTTCCGGAACGTTCAATTCATCTTTATAGTCGAAATCGAGCATTATCTTTAAGACTCAGGATTTTTGAAGTTCGATCTACATTTATCCATAACAAGAACCCCTTTAACTATACAAACCTATCAGACATCCTCATACAAAACATCTATACTCATCTCAAAAACACACATCAACATAAGTATAAATAAGCAGCAGTAGCACATGTGCGAAATAAATTACTTAAATTTCCTCAACCATTTAATTGCTGCATTCTTATATGAAATTATCATAAGTATATATCTTCATGTCTTATAAATAGAAAGCAATGATGTTTCTGCAAATTACACAACATAATTCTCTCCGCCATATGACGGCATGGAATGTCGGCATTTTTCCTTACCTCATCAACCCAGTTCTTGTATTTCTCAGTGATTGGCATTTGTTCCAGCATTGCAGAGCCCTGATTTGTCTTCCAATTTCCAGTCATTGATTTGCGCCTGTTATTAAATAAGAAGAAGAAAATAAAATGTCAAAAAATTACAGCTAATTAATAAATATATTCTCTCTAATGTGCATTGACCACGATTCAATGTCAAGCATAGAAAAATAAACTTATTACTGTTCAATAAAATGTCTAATTCATTGTCAAAGCCGTTAAGTCCATTTGAAATATGTACTTGTACCGGTTTGAGTGCTTTGAATATAAGCTATTTTTAAAATAAAAGTAATAATAATAAAAAATATCTCAAATGCGAAAAAAGTTATAGTAAAACTGAGTAAGAGACACAGCATCTGAGACAGCAGAGTGAAGAGAAAAAAAAAACATAAAAAGAAATAAAAAACAATTACACAGACTCAAGAGTCGATCTTAATTGAAATTGTGGTCGAGTGTACATCTCTCGTGCATATAAATATGTGTAAAAATTCACATGCAAGACAACATTTTTGAGGTGAGAAATGAACAAGAAGGTTGATTAACCGATGACATCGAGGAATTGAAAGAGATTGGTGGAAGTGGAAGGTTAAAATGTCATCGAGGAAGCTCTCGACTTTGTGACGGTTGAATTAAATGGAGGAAAAAAAGAGATTCGTTTCTCTTGTGGAACTAAATTATAATGCACGACGACGTTGAGGTCAAAAGATTGCTTGGAAATTGTTTTGCTTGGAAATTGATTTGAGACGTCATTTAGAGGTACTTTTTCTGCTTTATGCCGGTAAGTAATGGATTGGGATAGTCTTTAACTTGAGATTTCATTAGACTGTGTACAATGATGTTGTTTATTGGATTTTAAAGCAGTTTTTTGTGTCAAATGAGGTAAATATTTGTATGAAGGGGCTAACAACTTTAAAAGGGGAAATCAACTATTTTAGTTCAAAATATAATTCAAATTTTAAATAACCGTTAATTTCTTGAGTTTTTTTTTAAATAAAAGACTCTATTTCACTAAATTACTACCAAATTTAAATGGCAAAGACCAAATATTAACCAAACCTATGGCACGTACTAAACACTCATTAATCTTCAAATAAATTCGCTAAATTTGACCATTAAACCCTCATAATCTGCCTTTATAAAGCCAACTCGAAATTCAAAACAATTTCAAAGCCTTGACCTTCCTGCACAACAACAGCCGTCTCTTAATTCCCATCAATCTATCCATAACAAATCATTAAGCAGTAAGTAAGTTAACTTTCACGATCGAATGCATAAAAACGGCTAGATACATTTTTTAAACTCACATAAAGGCCTTATAGCTGCTGCCAATCTTCTGTATCAAGATATCGTATTTGGCATCAATATATGGCTCGATGCAGCAGTATGAACCTTGATTATTAAGCACAGGACCACACAACAAACCAGCAGCATCTTGTAATGCGCCCGCTATATCCAATTTTGCAATTGCTCTTCCACCATGACAGTGACCCGCTTTTAAGACACAGGGAAACTTGTTCCAATTGCACTGAAAGAAAAGAAAAGAAATAAGTAAGTAAATATGAAAAGAATTCTTCTGTAAAGTCCAGAGATCGAAGCCGCCGACTTTTAAGCCGGCGGCGGCTGCAAAATCGGCTTACGTAAGCCGATTTCTAAGCCGGCTAAAGATTCGGCTTACGTAAGCCGATCTGTAAGCTCGGCTTAGAAAACGGCTTACGTAAGCCGATTTGTAAGCCGAGCTTAGAAATCGGCTTACGTAAGCCGATTTGTAAGCCGAGCTTAGAAATCGGCTTACGTAAGCCATTTTTTTAGCCGACGGCTAAGCCGATGCAATTTCATACAAAAATTTTTGAAAAATATGTGTGAAAATCAATTGGGAAAATTTGCTATTCCGAGGAATTTTTCATCTCAAATAAGAAAATCAATGTGAAAAATGGCTTTTCCGAGGGGTTTTTCATCTCAAATAAGAAAATCAATGCGAAAAATGGCATTTCTGAGGGGTTTTTCATCCCAAATAAGAAAATAAACGCGAAAAACGGCTTTTCCGAGGGGTTTTTCATCCCAAATAAGAAAATAAATGCGAAAAACGGCTTTTCCGAGGGGTTTTTCATCTCAAATAAGAAAATCAACGCGAAAAATGGCTTTTCCGAGAGGTTTTTCATCCCAAATAAGAAAATTAACGCGAAAAACGGCTTTTCCGAGGGGTTTTTCATCTCAAATAAGAAAATCAATGCGAAAAATGGCTTTTCTGAGGTGTTTTTTATTAAATTTCAAATTTTTTCCTCAATTTTCTTATTTGAGATGAAAAACCCCTCGGAAAAGCCGTTTTTCGCGTTTATTTTCTTAGTTGGTATGAAAAACCCCTCGGAAAAGCCATTTTTCGCGTTGATTTTCTTATTTGGGATGAAAAACCCCTCGGAAAAGCCGTTTTTCGCATTTATTTTCTTATTTGGGATGAAAAACCCCTCGGAAAAGCCGTTTTTCGCATTTATTTTCTTATTTGGGATGAAAAACCTCTCGGAAAAGCCATTTTTCGTGTTGATTTTCTTATTTGGGATGAAAAACCCCTCGGAAAAGCCATTTTTCGCGTTGATTTTCTTATTTGGGATGAAAAACCCCTCAGAAAAGCCGTTTTTCGCATTTATTTTCTTATTTGGGATGAAAAACCCCTCGGAAAAGCCATTTTTCACATTGATTTTCTTATTTGAGATGAAAAATTCCTCGAATACCAAATTTTCCCCATTGTTTTTCAACCATAATTTACAAAAAATTTTTGTATGAAATTGCATCGGCTTAGCCGTCGGCTAAAAAAATGGCTTACGTAAGCCGATTTCGCTCGGCTTACAAATCGGCTTACGTAAGCCGATTTCTAAGCTCGGCTTACAAATCGGCTTACGTAAGCCGTTTTCTAAGCCGAGCTTACAGATCGGCTTACGTAAGCCGAATCTTTAGCCGGCTTAGAATATCGGCTTACTAAGCCGATTTTTAGCCGCCGAGCTAAGCGACTTCGATCTCTGGTAAAGTCAATGAACGTTCATTTGTTTTCGTTGCTATTTTGAAAAAAGTCGTGTGCGATGAAACGTCAAATCGTGATAGACAATTATATAAGGAAAGTGTGTACAGTAAAGTAAATGAGTGACTAAAAAATAATTTTTACATGTGAAGCGTGTCAAAAGAGTAAAAAAACTTATTCCTCACAGCACAAAATAACTCATTCTGAGGTTCAATTCTTTACGTGTTTCTATGAATGGCACGTGCCTTTTACACAAATGAAATTTTTTGTATGAATTTTTTATAAGTTTGGAATTGGCGATTGAAGGTTTATTGGATAATAAGGCGCACGTTTTGGAAGGACTTCTTCTTGGAAATGAGATTTAGTGTTCTATTAAAGATGCTTGTTGCTTAAATCTTCTCGAAAGTCAAGGATAATTTCATTAAAGGGATTTCAAATTAAGAAACTAAGGTTGTTCTGCAATAATGTTCTAAACCAATCCCAATCGTGATTTTAACCTTTAAAGGCATATAGCTACTTAATTTCCCAAAATATGACATCAAAAAAATATTTCTCACCCCAAAAAAATAAACAATAAATTCTGAGAAAATAAAAAAATTGCAAACTTTCAATTTTTTTGGCGGACTCTTCAATATTTCTCATTTGTATTTACTTTACTCAAGCGTGGTCTCAAGAGAAAGGAAAGACGATAATTTGTATATTTTATATCGTTTTCTCACAATATATAAACATTTGGCATCAATTAACTTCTTCCTTCCTTCACATTTGTTAAAAGAATTATATTTACATGCAATTTCTTAAATGACATCATCGACATAAAAGTTGTGTTTTTATTTTACGTTTCGAATGTTTTTTTGCTGACAAGTTAATGACATTGAAATCAAGAAAGACAGACTCAAAAAATTATTTTACGATCTTTCTCTTGTTTTTTTTTTATTATTCAAAATATATATATAATTTTTGTTTTGAGAGAGTGAGAGGCTCGCTATTGACATTGCAAATGTCATGAATGATGTAAGATTTAAGATTTTTGACTTGCAAATTTTTATTTTTTGATGTGTTCTGATCAAGTTTTGCGAATCGTGGGATTTGAAATTCAATACAATCCAATAAGGTTTATTGCTTGATTGTTATTGCCACCATATGAAGGATCAAGTCATTGCTGCTGCTGCTGACAAACAAAAAACATTTAAATAATTTTCAATAAATATTTTTTTTTAAAAAAAAATCTTCAATTTTTAATGACGTCAATGCTCAATGTTCTCGCCTCAATATGGAACATATAAAAGTCACTCAATCTCATCACCTGAGGATCAGTTGTAAAGAAGAGATTGAGAATGAGATGAGAACGAAAATTGTGAATAAACATTGCGAAATCTTGATGTGTGAGGAGTTAAACACTTTCATCACTTTATTGCAAATTCTTATGTTTATTGCAAGTGAAATAAAGTCTTTGAAGGTTTTTCATAACATTTTTGGAAGAATTTGAGTGGGTTTGGTGAAAGTTTTTGGTGATTGATGGAATTTGGAATAAAAATGAAGATTTTTTATTTGCATGAATAAAAAATAAACTTATTTAAAATAAAATTTATCCAATTTTGTGTAACAAGAAAAATTGAAAAAAAAAATAAAAATTTAAATTTTTTTAAATAAAATTTTTAAAATTTTTTTTTTTAAAAATTTTTTAAAAAAAAATTTTGAAAATTTTTAACTTAAAAAAAAAATATTTTTGAAAAAATTCAACTTTAAAAAAAATAAGAAGAAATCAAAAAATGAAGATTTAAAAAATCCTTAAAATTATTAAACATAAATTTTTATTAAATATTATAAAATCAATCAACTTCCAAGACTAGCCACTCCATAAACCAACAAACTTATCAAATCCAAATCATATTTCACCAATTTATCAATCAAGAAACTTATAAAATTCAGCAGCAGTTTCACAAACTCATAAAAAAAATTTACAATGTATTAAAAAGTGGCCACCAAAAGTCTACCAAATCACCTAGCAAATGCCCATCGCTTCCAAAACAAACATTAAAAAAATCATGCAGTTAAAAATTTCTGTCAACTGACATAAAAAAGTCTCTCAACAAAAATCACTTTTTAGTGCAGAGAAATGAATTGAATTGAAAATAAATGCCGGTGATTAATTCGTGAAACGGTTGCAAAGTGATTTATGTGTATTCATATATGATCATCATCAATTCTATTCAGATAAAGTTGTTGACATTAAAAAAAAAAGTCTTTAAAAAATTTATGAAAATTATTTAATAATTTTTTTTGCGTTTTTTTATGGAAATAATTTGAATATTGATTGTTAAAAAATATGAATTTTAATGTTATTGATGAAATTTTGATGGATTGAAGGAGTGGTTTTGATAATTTTTGGTGGGAAAATTAGGTTTAGACAATTTTTAAAATATTTTAAAAACATTTTTCAGAAAAATGAAAATTTGATTTAAAAAATTTGGAAAACTCATAAAATTAACTTTGCAACAAAGTATTCCAGAATTTCCCATCATATCCCCCACAATAACCACAAATCATCCTCATAACCTCATATTCATATCCACAAGTCGATCAAAAAGCAATTCATTCACAATCTCGTCCCATTTACTTTTATGAATATCTTCAATAAATCTGGTTGAATTTATCGTTATCATCTCATTCGACAACAAATTCTCCTTGACAAAAAACCGCGACGCCGATGTAATTAAGAACACTTTTATGTACATTTAATTAAATTATCTTAACCGACTGACTAGAAAATCGAAAAAAGAAGAAATTTTTTATTTTATAACTTTTTAATTTGAACAAAAAATCTTTTTCTCTTTCTTCTTTAAACATTTTTTACTCCGTCTCATCATCTCATCATATATTCACATCACATTATTACATTCACAATATATCATGATCATCATAAATAACTATAATTAACGTGAATGCGTAAAACTTATTAGAAGAATTTGAGAAATTCGTTCTAGTTTTCATCTCACTTGAAGTTTATTATGATTACGATGAATATGTTAAGGGAGCACTGACTGACTGGCTTGATGCCAGCAAGAAAGAAAAATCTCTGTAAGTGTAACAGTGTCATCAACATCGAAAAGGTGATGAGAGAAGGCATATATCGTGGGTAAAGTGTTTTATGCTTCTTTTTTACTTTCAATATTTTAGTTGAATGTTTTTTGCGGATTTAATTTGAAGTAAATTATGAAATTATAGAGGAGAGATAGATTGATGACCTGAGCGCGGCTTTTGTGATGGGAAAACTTTCAAGTTTAGAATATTTTGGTATACAAATAGCGAGGATTTTCTATCATCACCAGTAAATATTGAGTCCACATTGACCTGAGAGCCTGAATTTCTTCGATTTTTCAATAATTTAATTTATTTTAATAATATATTTTAGTTTAGTTTACTTTTTAACACACACATTTACAAAATTTATGTTTTGAACCTTAAATTTGAATTTTTATCATCCGTTAAAGACAAAATATTTTTTTTTTTAAATTATTTTTTGAATTTCAAAGTACCGTTTGTTTTTTTCATAAGTTTCTTAAAAGATTTTCACAAAAAATCATTGAAACTTATTTAATGTATTCGTAATAATGTAATTAATATGACTTGACAAATAAAATAATAATAAAGGGTCCTCGATTTGAGCAGTTGTTTTTTTTTCAAACTTTTTCTATTCAAATCGAGGACCTCCTGGATTTTCGTCTCATTTGGACTAAGGATACGTTTCCATTCATTTATTGCCATTTATTATAGTTTGGATTATTCTGTTGAATATGCCTTTATAGTTCAAGGAACTTAAATTGATCTTTTATTTTTTCAATAAGACAATTTTCTTTCATGATTTTCAATCTAGAATTATTTACTTAGGAAAAAAGTTAGTGGTGAGCGCGTTTTTCTCTAGCTTGTGGCTTTATCCAAGCTTTTGAAACCATAAAAATTTGAATTCTATCACTTAAACTATTCAGATTAAAAAAAATCCCAGTTCTAGCGCGTTTTTCACAATACGTCGTCACCCAAATAGTCACCAGACTGTCATTTTCACACCAAATTTGCACCTATTACCTCCTGCCAGTTCGCTAACCCATTTCATGCTCAAACAATAAAGAAAATGCTCAAAGAATAAAAAAATTCCACATAAACTTATTACATCAATTGCAACTGCAAATCACGCTAAAACATCAATTAACACATCCAGCAACTGTCAGTTAAATTTTTCGCACAAACTTCATCCCCTTTTGATTCTATCATGCACAGTTATGTCATTAATTAATTATCACTTAACAAGGCAAGGATAAACAAGTGAAACGACTTCCGGAAATGTCATGAAAAACATTCATTAATAGTTCGTTACTTAGAAGCTGCCATGTGTCATGTTTTTAATCATGTTAGAAATTTCTCATCTTCACCTTCGCATATTTTTTCTCTCTCATTCGCTAATTCTCCTTATTTGCTCATAAAGAAGCTGGTTGAGTTAATCACAGCGAGGTTATTTGTTCTCGTACATATAGCATCGTGTCTTATGCATAAACCGTGTAATACAACAATCTACATACGGCGACGACAATAGAGGGAAATTGAAAATTGCAACAAATTAACATTGAGTTCACAGATTTCATTTCCATTACTGTTAGAGAGTTGGATGCATCACAAATATGTAAATTGATATTAATAATATAATATTTATATTCAATTGATGTAAAGTAAATATATCAGCATTGCCCGAGTTACACAAAGACTTCAATATAGATTTAAAATTAATTTTTGAAGTCATAGGTTAATAATATTGATATCCAGAATGTATATGAGGTACCCTCACTAATTTTGGACACAAACTGAAATTTTATATAAAGATTTTTGTCATATATTTAGTAACAGATGCCACATAAGCCATTTCTACCATATTCCTATGTCTCTCGGGTTTAAAATGTAGTCAGTGTTGCAAATTTCTAAAAACGTCAATAATTGAAAAGTATAAATCAATTGGATTGTCTGTAGTGTGTCGTGAGAAAGAGTTTGTAATGACGAGTGACTAGCAATCACGCGAAGAATCTCTTGGTCGCGTGCAGATTATGTGAATCAGGCGATGAACTTGTATATGTAAATTTTGTATGGATAATAATTGATAATGGAACTGCTAAGATAATTCCTAAAAATACTTTAATCTATGATTTAATCATCAACTAACATATCCTATATAAAAAATTATAATATTTGTAGAATAATTAGCAATACTTAATTTTTCATGTACAGGAAAGCATTTCTGCCTGTGAATGATCACAAAAAGTAATTAGCAGTCGTTTGATTAATTATTAACCTTCAAGTGCTCACTTATGCCTTTTTTATTTCAATTAAGATAAATCTAAACAATCATTTTTCAATTTGCATTTTTTTATTCTTGGAATTTTTCTAGTGCGGAAAACTTTTATATTTCAAGTGAAAATGAAAGAGACTATAAAGTGAAATTAATGAATACGTGACTTTTAGCAGGTGTTGAGGATGATATGTGAATTTTGGGTAAAATTATGCAAGTTTTTAAATATAAATCGACCTAAAATAAATGTTGAACTTAAGAGCATGTTAAAGTCCAAAGTTTGAATCCCAAGTCTGATTAATCTCAAAACCCTTTCATACTCTCATCCACAAGTCCCATTAAAAATAAATCAAATCTCAATATTAGTCACATCGTTGAAATTTCCTGTGAAAAATCTAAATAAAAAGAAGAGAAAAATTGCTCGCTTTAATTAAGATAGAACGGCACTTGAAAAGTGACATGCTTAATAACTTAAAATAGTTTAGGATGACTTGGTCGTTCATCATCAAAATGTATACAAATTGTTGCTTGAATAAAACGAACAAATGTTTGCCTTAAAATTAATCACTAGACAATTTTAGGAAACTAGTTATGTGATGATGCTTGGATTCATTTGAAAATTGGAAGTAGATCCTAAAATTGCTTTACTTGGGAAAAATTAACAATTTATGAGAATTGAGATGATATGGATTATTTTTAAGAAAATATGAATGAATGATGTCAATTTCAGCATAAATTGTAGATATGAAAGGCTTTGAATGACGTAAGAATTTGGATTGCAAAATTTAAATTTGAATATTAAGAAAAATTCTTTAAAAAAGGAATTTTTAAAGACAAATTTCTTAAAGACTTCTTAAGTCAAAGTTTCCATTTAGAAAGGATTATTTTGAATTTTAAACAGGTTATTTGTTTATGTAATAAAATAATACTCTTTGCATCTTAATAGCCTTACAAGGCAGAACTAATGGAAAAGTTAAATAGAAATTTCCATGAAAATGTTCAATAAGGTTGAGGATTAAGATATTTTTTTCTTTCTCTTGGAATGAATAAATTTAATTCATTTTAATGAAACTAAAGTATTAAGAATGAAAAAAGTATTTGCATAAAAATTTCTATATTCATCTAAAGATTTATGATTGTTCTTTAAAGGATTTTTCATTTCTGTCAACATATATAAATTAATTTGAAAATATAATGGAGATTCTTAAAAAAAATTGAAATGGTTTAAAATTATTTCAAAACAGGATGAAGCCACTTTTCAAATTCATAATACAATCTTTAATTAATCATCTGTGCAAATTAATCTAAAACTAGGTATTACAATATATGATGTAATTTTAATAATAATAAAAAAAAATACAATTTTAATTGAACGTAAATCATTTGAAATTAATTTCCCGTGGTTTTGCATCAAAAATGCTCAATTCGATGAAATCCGATAAAATTTACATTAAATGAAATGCATTAAGTTGCAACAGGATAAACAATCCTTAGAAATTAATTGCCCATTAATTGCCATTTCCTCACCTAAACTTTTTAATTTAATTCCTACAATAAATAAAAAATAGTTTCGACTAAAAATTAAGTTTTTAATTTGTTTTTCTGTATTGATGCCAAGTTCATCTTCATAAATTTCCTCAAAATTAAAATAAGAAAGTCTCAAAACAATAGAAAAAGAATTTACAAAACGTGGGTGGCTGAAGCGCATATTTTAATAACAACTTGTGGATTCTCAGACTTTTTAAGCAAAACATGTGTCATCTGCAAGGTGTGAGGTGGTCTAAAAATTTGGTTTGAGATTGCCTTAGTATTATTATTCTGATGTTTTTTGGGTCAATAACACGAAAAATACCTGCGACAAATCTTAGTTAATGCTTGAGATTCCTTTTGGTGACCGTTTGTTGAATTGGGTATTATGGATTAGGAGGTGTTAAGGGTGAAGTTATGAGAATTGCAGTTAGTCATGTGAATAATAAGTGTTGATTGATGAAGATTGAAAAAAGAAGACTTGTGATTTTTGCGATAGTTCGAATCCTATTTTAGACAATTTTAAGGAACAAGTTTCAGTTGCTCAAGATTTAACCAAATTTAAAACTGCAATCCTTTCAAATTCATATCAAAGCCTTTAATTCTCAAAAAACTACCAAAACCTCTCCAAAAACACCCCAAAAAACTCATCAATTCACAATTTCCATCACAAAACCCTCAAAATAATTTAAATTTATTAACCACAAAGGAGGGGTTGAAACATCTCCGCAATAAACCTTCCTAAATTACTTTTGGCATCGACCTGTACAAAGTCATAGCTGCCAACAGAGAGAAAAAAAAATTTCCATTCAGAAAATTAATATTTCCTCATCGACCGCATCATATTTCACTTGAAACAACAACAGACAAAAAAAAATTAATTGATTTTCAAAACGTGAAAAAAAAAAGGTTTTTAAGGAAAGATGAGTTAGAGCTGCACATTTTAGTACTAAATCTAATGCAGTAATATTCTGCGGTATGTGTGTTGCTTAATAAAGTAATTTGGCGCCCACTTAATAGAAATTCAATGCACATGCACGAAAAAAAAAGCGGCAAACATCATCTGAGAATTTTTTTTAGTTCCTTATAAGTCTCGACAAATGAAGCGATTCGTTAGTAATTCAGAGTATGATGAAGAAGTGGAAGAAATATGTGTGAGAAAAGAGAATTTTTAAATATTTTGTTAGATCAATTTTTGGGTGGTAAGGTGGTCGTTTTGTCTAAACTGTAAGCCACATGAGATTTATACTAATTTGAAATTTTAATAACCGTTATAAATTCCTATATTTTTGATTTTTTTCAAATCTTTATCTTTTTATCGATTTTTTGCAAATCATTAAAATTTTCTTAGTTTGAATTATCAGAAACCGTTATAAATTCTTCTAGTTTTGACTTTTTTTACAAAGCTGTAAAATTTGCTTAATTTGAACTTTTGAAAAACCGGTAAAATTCCTTTAATTTTTTTTTTTTTAAAAAACATCAAAAAATTCATAAACAGCTTAAAATTGCATCAAAAACTGCGCCAAAACCACTAATCCACTTCATTAAACTCACATTATTCGAAGTGTATGAATTATGCAAAAAAAGAACAACAACGAAGATGTTTATGCTGAAATCTCAATCTCAAACAATCCGGTAAGTAGAATAACACACATGAGAGCATCTGGTATGTAGTAAGAATTTTTTTTTCTTTTTTTTTTGCTAATTAACTCTAATCTTTAATTCTTCAACTCTTTTTTTCCCTACAATTCCTTCATTCCGCGCGCGGTGATCACATGTGAGCGAAATATATGCGAGTAGTTGTGTAAATGAAATGAGAGAGAAAGAAAAAAAAATAATTTTGTTAAATGGAAATATAAAAATTGAGCGTTGAGAGCATATACAATTCAGTATTCATCGGCTCTTTGCGTTGTGCATAACGAAAAAAAAATTATTTGAAAAAAAAAATCAAAAAAGAAAAAAAGAATTCTTTTGAAAAAATTCAAGTCGTATCAGCGTGTTTAAGTTTTGTCGAAAAATAAAAAAGATTCCAAGAAAAAAAATAAGAATAATAAAAATTCTTAAGAAAAAAGTGAAAATTGGAAAATTTTAACCCCAAAAAAAAGTGAAAAATTCAAAAGGAAATAAAATTCATAAAAGTTGAATTTAAGAATAGCCTTGTGTGCCTAAAAAGAAAGCTTAACCACCAAAGTGAATTTTTTTAATAACAAAACAGAAGGAAAAAAAAGTATTTTTTTAACCGAGAAGAGGCAAACACAATAAATAACAACACACAGAATACAGCATAAAAAAGTAAGAAAAGCAAGCCGAAATCGCCTCTGGAGATTAATATAGACGAAACAACTGTTTCTGTTACTTCTTATTACACTTTTTATACACTTTTTTTGCAAAAAATGAGCATGAAAGACACAAAATAAAATTAACGGTGTGAGTCGCTGCCTATATGACTTAATTTATATCTCTTTCTGATCTCATTAAAATTTAATCACAATTTTTTTTATATATATATTTATTGTATTTTCCACACTACAATGTCGAGACACTTTTCGTGTGTGTAATGCGACTCAGAATCATCCTCGTGGTGATAATTAAGTGAATATCGTTCTTTTTATGGAATTTGCACTTAAATTTTGATCGTTCTGGCAATGAAAGTCAACAAAATTAATCGTCAAATGGGAATGAGGAGATTTTTGAATTTAAAATTTTTAAATTTCAGATTTCAGAATTTTTTTGAAATTCAAATTTTTACCGAATTTTGAAATAAAAATTCTTAACGAATTTTTGAAATTCAAATTTTTAACGAATTTTTGAGACTTTTAAAAACGCTTTGAGCATAAAATTTTCAAAATCTCGAAAAATTTCATTAATATTTGAATTTCTAAATATTCGAAAAAAATCTCCAAAAAAATCCATCAACTTCCACCAAAAATTATTAATCCCCTGAAAACCCCCTTAACAAATCACCACAATTATCATCACAACGACAGAAATCCTCATCAACAATTCTCAATCCTCACAAGAGCGACGAAAAGGAATTAAATTTATTTATTTACTAAACGACAACAAAAATTCATGTGCGTAATAAATTTTTCACTTGAAAAAAATTATTTTTCGTGCAAAATTCATTCGAAATCTTAATGAAATCATCTGTTATAACTTGGCTCAAATCCCAATTCAAATCTTTTTGTTTCAACTCGGAGGATACAAAAAAAAAAATAATTTTTGTTTGTCAAAATGCGCGTGGATTTTTTGTTTTGACTGACTGAATGTCATATTGAATATGAGTTATTGATTTATTATGGTATGTGAACATTTTTTGGGAGGTTTAAGCTGAATTTTTGAGATGTGTACGGTTGTCAGTGGAAATTAGGAAGGAAAGTCAGAGAAATTTGTGATTTATTAGATTTTTAAGGTGGAATTTCGTGTGATAAATCAAGTGTTGGATTTTGTGACGCACAGGGTCCAACATTCAAAATTCAAATCGTTTCAAATCTCACTAAAATCCAACCAGGAAGGAGACAATAAACTTCCAGATTTGGTCATTAAACTTTTGAGATTCTAATGCATCTGATTACGATTTGAAAAAAAAAAACTTTTAAAAAAATTATTTCCTATCAAAAACTAGATTTCTCAAGAAATCGGCAAATAAAATCAACAGAAGCCCACTTCAGAAATAAAATTATTTTTATATATTTTTTTTGTTTTACCTACTTCAGCCAACGCTTATCGCAAGGAGACAAAATTTATCTTTTACAGACTGCAAATAAAATCTTACTCATGAGCTGCAAAATAAAATCAGCATATGAAATACTTTTTTTGTGTATGAGATGTGCATTAATTGTGAAATCAAGCTTGTTATTAGAATTAATAATTTAGAGTGGGGTCGTTAGGAAAATTTGTAACACTGAGGGAGAAGGGTAGAGTTTAAGTTTTTTCTCTTTGTTAAATTTTTCAAAATCCTATTCAAAATTTGTTACGGCCAAAAATGGCAATTTAAGGCCCCAGTCTTAAAAATCAAAAATCTTACTTTTTAATCTGCCCTGTAGATTTTTAATTTCATACTCTTGTTACCAAGAGACTTAAGTTTAAAAAATCAGATATTATATTTATTCAGACACAACATGGTTGTACATATCATGCTAAGAAACATGACTCCAATTTTTTTATGAATATGTTATCTTCATATTTTTACAGAGAAATTAATAAGGGTCATTGATATTTTTAAAACTAAAATAATTGGAAGTAATTTTAGCACTTTCAAGTGTTTTTTTGCACATTTTGACTTAAGAATGTTATCAGTTTTATGATGTCATTGAAAGTTGTTGATGAATTTCACTTGAAAATTGCCAATATTGTGTAATTTTAGGCGAAATTTGAAGTTTGCATAAGATAATTACAGAATTAGCAGTAAATGTGGGCAATTCTTTGGATGAATTTTTTTCAAAAATTTCGGAAGAATCAATTTTTCTCAATATTTTTCCATTAACATGCTTAGTTTTAACAGCTAGTTCAATGCATAATCATTAAAACTATCATATTTTGCTATTTAAGCATTTTCAAAATGTCTAATTTTAAAGATATTTAAACTTTTTGTCAAAATTGCTGTCACCCAAAATGGAATTTTCATCCGAAGAATCAAAATTTTAGGAAAACTGAACACGTAATAAATGTTGTAAGTATACAGGTCGATAGAATTTTTGAAAATCTATCTAACTGTATTTAAACTTCAATCTTAATATGTTTAATATGCTTAAAATTTTAATTTTTAACATAATTTTTTGGGTGACAGCAATTTTTCAAAGCGCTTCAAAAAAATTTGAATTTAAAAAAACCGTTATTATGAAATTGAAAAATTATTGCAAAATTTTATTTAGAGCCTTTAATTTTTTAAGGCTATCAAATAATAATGATTCGCAAAAAATGGTTGCGTTTCAAAACATAAAAAGCAAGAAAAATTAATAAATATACTTTTTAAATGAAAAATCGGGCACAATTTTAACGGTTTTTTGAAATTCAAAACAACTCAAGTAGAGTAAGAATTGCAATCGACTTTTTAAAATTCAACTTATCCAAAGAATTGCCCATGTGTAAAAATTTGCATGACTTGAACTTTGGTTAATTTTTTGGTCTTCAATGGGATTTGAACCTAGTTTAGTATAGTTTTACAGTTCTGACTCTTAATTCACTTAACCACAATAGCTCCAATTGACTCCAATCATGTCTTAGAAAAATTGAATGCTCAAAATTGATATTCTACTTCCAACTCCAAAAAAACCACAAAACTAGATTCAAAAAATGCTAAATTCTGCACCTACAACTCCAATTCCTTTCATGTTTGCGAATCAACACAAAAAATAATTATTTTACACATTCTTATCTCCACAAACACATGCCGAAAAAAAACAGAAATATAAATTCGATCAAGGTTAAAAAAAATAATTTTGCAACACAACATTTCGTAATAATTTTAATTCCTGATAATTCCAAAAAAATGCGCTCTGCATGCACGAACGAGAATCAACGCTGTTCATGCATGTATGAATGGATGATGAGTCGAGGATTAAAAATAAACCGCGGACAGAAGCGAAAAATAACATATAATATGAAAAACTTTAATTAATTAGTCGCCTTGCTTCACCTCGACTTGCGTTTTTCTTTTTAATTTTTTTTATATTTTTCTCTCTTAAGTTTTTTTATCACCACTGAGGGATTTCATTAAGTGACGAAGAATTTTTTTTTAATTCTATTTTTACAAATCAAAACAGAACACGATTTCCATTCGTGTCGCGAGACTTTTATCTTCATTCACTTTCTATGACTTTTTTTTTGTTTTTTAATTTGTGTTTTTTTTCTGTTGTTTTTCTCTGAATTTTTTAATAGTGACTTTTTTTTGTTCTGGAATTTTTAATTTGTTATTTTTTTCACATAACGAACATGGGAATAAAAAAACTTATTTTGAATCGTGTAAAAAAGATCAAATTAAAAATTCTAGCAAGAGATTTATAAGCATGAAAAATATATGATACAAGATTGAAGATTAAGTGGTCCGCCTTTTTATCATGTTGAGTTATCACATGTAGGGTTTTTTGGATATTAAGTGGAAAATATTTCATTTTTTATAATGTTAAGAAAATTTATGAGTGCTTTTGTGAAACTAACAAAATCACAAGATTTAATGGGGAAAAAAATATTTTTCGGAGCATTTTTAAATTTTTTGAGTATTTTTTTTTCAATTTTTGCAGTAAGTGGATGTTTTTTCAAAAATAGCAGTAGAATTATAAGATTTTTTTTTTCTTGAACTTAGACCTCCTCCCCCTCCCCAACTCCCCGTAGATGTGAAAATTTGTAACTGTTTTAGAATTTTTGAGTTTCAAAAATTTTTCATTAAACATAATAAATTTCAACTTGAAGCTGAATTACAACTCAAAAAATACCCAGAATATTCTCAAAAATATGCTACATGCTAGTAAATTATCCATCATAATTTTAGTACTCAATCACGTCATTTCTCAAGATCCTCAATAGAAAATTCATTAACAGCAAAAAAAAACTTAAAAAAAATATTTCAAAATTCTTTTCACAGATTCAAACAAAAAAATAATCCACTTCAGCAAATTCCAAGCGATCGACTGTATTAACTTCTCATACTGATTAGAGATTTATGTTTTATTAATTTTACATTTCACGCTTTGAATTTAGTCAAGATATACACATCCGAGTCATAATTCATCTTTTTTTTCTTGACATTTTCCTCCCCGTCATGAGAAAAAACATTAATCAATTACTCTGATTACCTCATGCATATTTTTAGTACATACTAATTTACTTCTTTCAGATTTGAAACTTTTTCGTACTTATTATTTTTGCTTGTTTAATAATTCATGACGTGAATGCATCATCTGAGCGAAGCTAGAGATAAACCTCAAAGATGACTCAAATTGACTTCTCTTTTTCACTTTGTTATTATTTTTTACGACACAAGTGCTTGGGGGTTCCGTATCGTTTTTGTGGGAATTTTCTCGAAATTTTTTAATGAAAATTATAAAAAGTTCCTAGAATTTTAAGAAATTCATTGAACAGTCATGCCACGTCTAAAAATAAATTTGAATTTTCCGAAATATTTTCCTTTGAAATATTTTGATGATGAAAAGAATTTTATTTTCATGTCTGAGACTATTCCGTTGGGATGAGTCAGGTTTTGAATTTTGAGATATTTTCGAAAAATTTTTGTTTAAAAATTGTCTAGTTTAAATGATTGAGCTTGTAAGTATCAAAAGAGACTTAACTCTTGGGTATTTAAGCAAGTATATGAAGGTGGATCTTTTTAGATTGCATGAGGGTCTCTATAGGCCAGTGGAACAATTAATGTTACTTCAAACTTAAATTATTGCATACGATCCTACAAAACTTACAAAAATTCTTGTAATAAGACCAAACAGTTGGAATTAATCATTCTCTGTGGGTTTGCCACAGAGAATGATTAATTCCAACTGTGTAGCAACAATGTACACGAAAAGTATTACTTTTGCCCCATATTCTCTCTTTCCATCCTCACGACTTGCCATAAACCACACAACTAAACAATAGTAATTATCGTTATCATCCACATCATCATCATCATCAGACTTTATTAGCCCCCAAAAAAAGAATCATTGGAATCTCTAAAACAGACATTCGGCTTCTCTGTTATTAACCAATACTCATTTCCGGGCGTACTGAACATGAACATCTCTACGACAAAAAAGGAGGGAGATGAAAAAAGCCACAAAAACAATTTTTTTGCATTAAAAAAATTTTTTTCTGCTCTGCCGTTGCACCGCTAATTAATATTCTCGTGAAATCTGTTTTGGTTTATTGCTTCTCATGTAAGACTCGAAATGTGCATGCTTTACTCTTCTTACAAATTTTGCTTATTTTTTCATGCTCTTATCGTTGAATTTTTATAATATTTTTAATGCTTGTCGAAAGAAAAAAAAGCAGCAAAAATTAAAAATTTTAATGAGAAATTAAGGTCTATTAAGGCACGATTTCATTTATCAGAATATTTACCTTTTTACACTTACTTGCTCGCTCATAGAGCCCATTGTCTTAGTGTAAAACAGAATATTAATATGTAAGTATCCGTAAGTATGCGAGACGTGAATTCAAAATTCTTTACACTTTTCGTTTTACAAATATTTAATCATGAAATTCCTCAATAGAAAGAAAAATAATTGAAACAAACACACGGAATGAACTTTTTTATATCGCTGAGTTTGTGATAAGATTTTTTTTTTGCTGTATAAATTTTGTTTCTAGCTCTGTAAACAATTATTCGTACATGAGAGTTTGTTATACTTCAAATGAGAAGGTCTTTACCTTTGTAGATTGTATAATTTAGATTAAATGTCGTTATGTTGGTTGATTTGCTGATAGTTTTATATATCAAGGTCAAGAATCATCTAATTTGCAAGGCAAAAAATTTAACGATTTTTTTTAAAAATTTGAATTCTTAGTTGCACACCCTTTGTCTACATTGAAAGTTATAACTTAATTTTCTTATTGAAAACAAACTTAATGTCTTCTAAGTCTTTGGAATTTACTTTGAAATAATGGCACAATTAAGTTTTTAGCTGAAATAATCCGTAAAATCTTTATATCAAAAAATTTGTATAGTTTCACTCCCTTCATCCACTTCAAAAAGTAAATCGCAATTAACTTATCTTTCTCTAATCATTTTTAAGCAGAAATTTCACCCACTCACCACAAAAACATGGCAATTATCAAGTGCAAGTACATTAAAAGTAGATAGCTTGTCTCATTGACAAGTAACGAGTGAGTCAGTGATTCAATACACTTCTCTCGCCCTTCATAACGACATGACGTACTAGTTTATCGGGAACATCAATACAAAGAGCTTATAGTCATGTAATATCTATTATATTACGACTTCGACATGGTTTCAATATCGATTTGTTTTAATTATGAATTGAGTTTGTGTTTATGGGAAACCACTTGACTTTGCACTTTAATTGATTTGATTTTTTTTATCGATTTTTTTAAAGGAAGTATGAAATCTAAATCGATATAAATCGAGTTTCGAGATAGTTAATTGTTTGTTGTTTCATCTGTACAGATTTTATTTTATTTTTTTGAGTAATATGATTTTTATTTGAGAATTAAGAAAAAAGGGCATGAAGATGTTTTCATAGCCTCAGAATATTTCTTTATGTAGTAATTTAATATATGGTATTGTATCATTCAGAGAACAGAAAAATTAATTAATAAATCTGAATGATTTATGAGTTTTAATTGAGTATTGCGTATCAAATTCATTATTTTGTGTTTAGAGGGTTTTGAGGGATCTTAATTAATATTTTGTATAGGATTGAGCTGTATTTAATCTGGGAATATTTAGAGATCATCTTTGGATTTATTCGTTGGATTTGTAGACAGATTGCTTGATTTAATATTGAGTCTTTAAGCTAGGGTATAGTATGGTCTATACAGACTCTTATTAGGTACTATAATTAAACAAAAGCTCACATAATCCATGAAAATTCCCTTCATACATGACTAAATTTAATTTAATTTTCCACAACCTAAAGTAATTTTAAATTAAATTGAGTGAAAAGCATTAAAAAGGGAGAATAAGAAAAATTCCTCAACTTTTTTTCCAACACCCATAAATTGTCGCAGTGTTTATGTATCGAGGGCCATAAAAATTTTTTGACCAGGCTGTAACGCCCCAATAAACCGCTCGAGAAACGTTTGACAATGTTGATCTTTTTGCGTACTTTAAAATGCACAACCACAAAAGGGGCCGTTCACTTATTACGTAACGAAAAAATTGGTATTTTTTTAACCCCCCCCCCCCCCCTGCGTAACGTTTTTATCAAAAGAATCAGTTGCGAGAACAATAGACCGTAACAAACTCTCGCCCCCCCCCCCCCCCCCCTCCGCGCGTTACGTAATAACGGAACGGCCCCAAACGACAGAATATTATTTCTACTAGACTGCTCTGTGTGTATTTGCATATCATTCTGCTGTGGAATTTTTACGATATTTGCGAGCTTATTTTTTTGTTCGTCTTTTTTTTACTTTCCGTATGTACATACACATTATTCTCCTTTTAAGAGATTCTGCTTTGATGGTTATCTAATCGTAAGAATATAATAAAATTGTGTACATTCACAATCATTTTAACATGTACGAAAATAAAATATTACATATGTACATGTGCAAGCGTGAATTATTTGTCAGAGAATTATATCAAAATCCAATAATTTACTTTATTTTGATAAGAAAACAATTTTTTTTATAAGAAATGTGAATGAATCAAAGAAAAAATGAACGAATTCATGTATAAATGGCAATGATTAATTGACGGCAAAAATAAGAACATGACAAGTTTTTTTCGGTAAAGCATTTATTTTCAAATTGTATCGACGTTCAAATTTATTATTTGCTTTATATTTGGAGCAGATATTAGTTATATCATGAATTTAAATGAGGTTATTGATTTTTTTGGGGCTATGTAAAGAAAGAATTGATCTGTAATTTGTCTTTAATGCTGTTAAATGTATCTTGAATTAAATTTAAATCAATTACACGATAAAACTGTTGAAAAGTATTATTTAATTTATTTAGAGTCCATAAATTACTTAACCAAGTGAAATATCAAGAATTATAAGTAATTTAATTTGTTTTAAGCAATAAAATTATTCAATTCGTTTGAATTTCTTAGGAATCTGTCACAAATATCAAAAGAGTTGTTCGTAAAATTCATAACGCCAAAATTGAACATTTTTAACCCCCACCCCCCCCCCCCCTTAAAAAAATTGTACGGGATTTTATATGGAGCTTAATAAAATTTTCGATCCCCCCTCGCTAAGTGTTACAAATTTTACGAACCAACCCAAACCTAATTAAATTATATTTTATTAATATAATTTGCAAACTATTAACAAATCGCCAAAAAGCTCTATATTCTCAGAAAATGTCAAAACTAAGTAATGAATTGAATTGAATGTCTTTGAATTTCTAGAAAATTTAATACATTTCGTTGATGTTGAGTCCTTAATATTTGACTCAATCTTTTTTAAAACCAATAAAATTTCTATAATTTTCAAACAAAATTGCAAAATTTTTTTCTTCATTTAGCAATTCTTCCATACAAAAGAATATGACAAGTAAAAGTTGCTATTCAGGTATTCTTCACATTTTAAAATTCAAAAGATTCAATCAAGTCGAAAAAAAAGAGAAAAATTTTCCACTACTTCAAAAACGTCACTCAAAATACCGCAAAGTACAAGATTTTTTTTAAATTTTCATATTTTTTTTTGCAATCTATAGCTCTTTAATAATGGCATTATAATCAACTTTTTAATTTATTGCTCGACATTAATTTGACTCTCGAGTGTAAATTTTATTAATTTATTTTATATTATGATTCAATCGTGATGATTTGCACATATATATATATTTTTGCAATAGCTTTGTGGTTTCATGAAAAATGTGCTCGAGAGGTGTGCATAGTGCTAATTAATCACATTTATTCGCTGTGAATAATTGAAATGCAAATTTTTTAAAGTATACGCTTGTAATCATCAATCTATTTTTAATCGATGTTGTAATTTTGTTGAATGGATTATTGCGTGCTAATTTGGAATTGATTATCGGATGAATCAATTTAAGTTGTGAATGTTAATGTTTTGGATGTAAAATTAATCGAATCCACTTAATATGTAGCGCAAAAGTTCGAGTTTTTAACCTTCCCTTCCTCCCTTCACCCCGTTCCGGAAAAGGTGAAAAAACATAAGGCCGTAATAAACTCCCGTACCCCCTTCCCCCTCAGAACATTACGTAATTAATCAAATCCAGTTAGATTCGAAAAAAAAACTTCCACAATAAAAATTCCAACCATCAAATCTCACTCATCCAGTCCAATCCCAAACTCCATCATAAATTAGAAATAAAAGGCGTAAATCGTGCATTATTTTAGCTACTCCGCATTATTTACTCCGGCTAACTCCAAAAACCATAAAAATAATAAACTTTAGAAACAAAACAATATGCTGTTGGAATTATACACAGCATATCTCAACAACAAAACTCGATAATTTGCGTGTTGATTGCTCGTCAATTCAATTATCATCTGGAAAAGTAATTGTCAGTTTGTGCTGTTGTTAGCTTTTATTTTCATACAATTTCATTTTTATTTTTATTATTACAATTGAGAATCATTCTTCGGCCCTCACACGATGTGTGTATGCTTTACTTAAAACTCAGTGCCATTTGTCAGTTTCCCTTGGTACTGTCTGTATTATTATTATTATTATTGAAGTCAATGAGGCACAAAAATGGTAAAAATGATGGCAGAAAGAGAGCGAATGAGAAATTGTTTTGTTATTTATAAGTACTGAATGAGACAATAATTTAATTAATCACTTTAATTACACTGCTTGGCGAGTGAGATGGGGATTCTAGATAATCGGAAGTTTTCGTCGAATTCAGTTGTGAGAAGGTTAATTAAAGTTGGAATTTTTTATTTTGCTGTTTTTGAATTGTTTTTACCTTTAATTAGTTTAATTTAATGTTGTTTATGTCACTGATAAGGGCTTAATTGTTTAACGAATCATTATACCTTTGAATTGAGCCTATTATGCTGTTTTTCACTAAAAATTAATAAAACTTTAACTTTACAGAAAAACCTTACAAATTTTTCGCATCTTTTTAAAACAATACAATTTATTTTTGCGTCTTTTGATTCAAATTTGAATATGTCGTTAAGTTTTAAAAACCACAAAATGTCATCAAAAACCAATTACAATCACTTTAAAAACCCTAAACTCCAAATCCAATCCATTTAATTCTGTTATTATTAACAAAATCACTTGCTATTCATAACTTTAGTGATTCATACAAGTCAATATGATTATTTATTTCTCTCCCTTTATATGGTGATTAATTTATGACATTAAACAACAATCATGACAAATGAAATTGTTGTCATGGGAAATGCACTCCAAATGCATTATGTATTTAATAACAATTGACAATTCACAAGAGCCTCGCTTAGCGAGAAAGTGCGATTGATTTCAAACAACCAAATGTACACACAAAACAAAAATCATTCGACACACAATTTTTGTTCGATTGTTTATTGATGGTAAATAATACTTATGCATGGTTTTATTGGTAAATAATGAATAATGTACGTTCATGCATAAGTAAATTAAATATATGCATAAATAAATATCACATAGAAACGACTTACTCTATTAGATTTCTAAGTATTATAGCTTAAAGAAAATATACAAGCAATCCATTAAGATAAATACAGAAAAAAGTTGTAATCACGAAATATTTTCATCGTCCATGAGAGAAGAGAAAGGGGGAAAAAGAAGTCGTGATGTTAAGTGACAAACATTCGCCGATATTTGTAAAATAAAACAACAAAACTTCGAGAGAGAGAAAGAATTTTTAAAAGCGAGAAGTAAACACCAGATAATTGTTTGCATAAAGTGAATGTTAAAATGTTGTATCGTTCATGTAATGCTAATGAATCCGAAATTATCAACCAACTTCATCACGATGCTTGGTGACTGAACATGGTCTTCTGTTGGAAGATGTCAAAAAGCTCTTGAAAGAATTTTTCATTACGTTCAGCATTTTTTTTTCTTTTGCTTAAGTGCATGATGTTTTTCGCCAAATTGGAATATGAGGTTTGGGAGAAAGTGTTGCTAGGTTTGAGGCAGTTTGAGCAATGAATAAAATTTCAAAATTTTAGAGTTGAAAATTAAGAAAATTTTTCAATTTTAAGAATTTTTAATTTTTTGTAAGATAAAAAAATTGTAAAAATTTACAGAACGGATCTTTAATGCCTCTCCTACTTATATTTTCCTCTTATTTCATCTTTTCTAAAGAGTTGCATGATGAAAAGAACTCATTAAGAATGAATTTCAGTAAAAAATAAAAAATTAACAGAAGCAACCTTAATTATTTTCTTTTGCAAGGGTAAAGACTCTTATAATATTCACTCGGAATGATTTTAAGAGTTATTTGTGATACCTCTCAACATAAGCCATGTACTAGCTAGTCAGCGAAGAATTTCTCGCAAAATGTAAATGAACTCACTCCTTTCAAGTTGTCTTGTAGCAAATAAATCATAACAGTCTACAACTACCAAATAACCGTCAGCATCATCAATTATCTTTATTTAAATGTCGTATGTACATTTGTGTACCACTTTTTACCTCCCACTTGCGGGATTCTTTCAATGTCTTTAAATTCCATTATCTAAATTTCTGTTCTGCACTTTTTTTTTGGATAAATAATAATTTAATTTTTATTTCCATTACTCAAGAGAGCGAGAAGATTTCCTCAAGAAATGGATGTTATTTTCATAAACGGCAACACCTACACACTTTCAAATACCTTTCAGCTAAATATTTCCTGTATCAAGCATTTTTCATCTGAATTTATTTATTTATTTATGAACTACGAAGATGAGCAAGAGAAAAAAAGATCGGAAAGGTGATTTTAAGTCATAGAGAAATCATCATTCCAGTTGAAATATTAAAGAGAATGTCTGTAGGAAAATGGGATTTAAAAATGTCCCATTTCTGTTACAGAAAATGGACTAATGGAAATGATGCATAGGAATAGATTTTTTGTGCTTTTTAGATTAGGGGTGGGTCTAGGGTATTTTAAAGAGTATCCCATATATCTAAGGATATACCCAAAAAACCCGTAGCAGCTTTTTTGAGATTCTGTGAAAAAAATTTAACTTTTTTTGGATATGATTAATTTTTAAATGTTAAAGTTTCTAAAAATGCTACCATTAAATTTTAAATTTTTTAAATCAGTTAAAAATTCAAATTTTTTTAAAACATCGTTAAAGCTCTCCTTAAATCCAAACAAAATATTTTTCTTCTCGTTAAATTCTCGCCGGACATAAAACACTCAGCATATTAACTCATTCCCTAAAGGCATGAAAAATTTTCCCTTTTCATTCAGTCTTTTATCATTAGCCACGACACCGTTAAGCATTTTTATATTTTTTTTTTATTTATTTCGATGACCCGTAAGATATATTACTTTCATGAAATTTTCCACAGACATCAATTTCTCTTATTTCATATTTTTCTCTGCTGTTTATGATGAAAATTCATTTCAGATCATTATTCAATCTGAGTGCCTCCCATTATGAGATTTTTGTCGGAAATTTCAAGTAAATTTTTGCAAAAATTTTAAGGTTAAGAATTTAATTTATTGCTGATCATCCAGGAAATCATAAATTTAATCAATTTTGCATAAAAATTCCAATCTAGGGATATTCACACAGATTCCAAGTGATTTATAGACTCAGATAATGCTGATTGAAGATTTATAAAGCTCAAAAAAATTATGACTAAACAGGATTCTTTCTGATTGACATTTCCTACTAAATCCCAGTCATAAATGATCGATAGCATCCCTAATATGCATTAAGCCATCAACAGAACTTCCCCTCATGTCAAACAAATCAACTCTGCATAACAAAAGGCAAATAATGCAGGAAAAATTATGCAAACGAGCAAACACACGACTTTTTTTGATGTTTCATTTCTATTTCTTCATTTAAAATGTTCAATACAACTCTATTGTTGTAGATAAGCAGTGGAAAAATGCACGGCATTGTTTAGATATGTTATTTGCTACATTTTTCTCTATTCCATCGCCACACAATAACCAAATTCTTTAGAAACTTTTTAAGAATATGCAAAAATATTTCATGATAAAAGACGACATGCGAATAACAAAATACTTTTAAAGATTGAAACTCTAGTGCTTGTGTTCTGAATTTTTAGGTCAAATATTCAACTAGAGATGAAATCAATTGGGGCAAGTTGTGGGAATTGTTGGATGGAAAAAAGGTGGAATGAAGTGGTAGCGCATTGTTTTGTAAGATTAAGATGAAAAATTTGTGGTATTTGACCGGATTCGTAAATCTCTTGAGAAGGATGAAGATGTTGTGTATTTTTTGATGAGTATTTCGGAAATTGAAGAATTAGGGTGTTTTGAAGAGGATTTTTGAGATGTTGACAAAGAAATTGTCGATGGAAAGTATTTGCAAAATAATTATCAAGTTAAAAAGTTCACAGATTCTTTATCTAGTCAAAAGCTACTTGATCAAGTTTAAAGTTACTTAATCAAGTTTAAAGTAACTTGATCAAGTTGATAGATAATTGATTTGTATTGTATTTATTTATTTATTATTCATAAGGCAAAAAAGTCCGTTTAAGCGTAGTTCCACTTCAAAACTACGCAATCAAGTTCATAGCTACTTGAACAAGGTCAAATCTAATTAATAAAGTTCTAAGTTATTGGACCAAGTTTATAAACTACTTCATCAAGTTTATAGCTGATTGATCAAGTTTATAACTACTTGATCAAGTTCAAAGCTACTTGATCAAGTTCATAAAAATTTTGTTAAATTCAAAAATTCACTCATCAGGCTCATAAATTCTGTTGGCGCACAACTGATAGGCAATCAAAGAAACAAGCATATATCATCGCTCCATAAAGTTAACGTTCGTTTTATCGCAAAATAATGCTAAAAAAAATTCTCACATAATAGAGACAAAGTCGTCATTCAGACTCACTTCTCGAGTGAATAAATCTTTCGGCATATCGATAATCGATATTATTGCAGCAACAAAAAAAATATATATTCAAGAATAGCTGAAATCACATAATAAATAGGATGGATATAATCTCGAACATTAGATCCAATAATTTATCTCTTTAAAAAAAATAAATATAAATTCAATGTCATCTAAAAACCAAAAGAGATACAAAATAACAATTTCTTTCATAATTTACAATAAAGAGCGACTCCTCTTAATTCTACAAATGTTTCTGTCAAGGAAATAATTTATCGTGACGAAAAACAAAAACAAGAGACAAGAAAAGGAATTTTTATCTAAAGCGTATTCAAATTAAATTTCTTGTTCTTCTTTTTACTTCCTTTATATTCTGTGTTTTTCTCCTCACTTTTTTTGTTATTTTGCAATTTAATATTTTTTTTAAAAAAAAAAAAAATCGCTCATGGTGGGCTTATAAGCAGATATCAACGAGCTTGTAACCATAGTAAGTGTGTGATGATTTATAATTAAGCGTGAAATTAAAGAGCATTAAAATTTATGCATTTGTAGCACAATAAATAATAAATGAGGAATTTTTAGAATTGTCGCGAACAGAACAAGATCGAATTTTTTGAAAATTAATTAATTTTGAAATTCACATTTTGTGCTGAGGGGATTGAATAACAAACATCATGTCTTGTCAAAAAAATAACAAATAATGCTCGTGTTTCGCTTAAATCCTTGAGGGCGCCTGTTGAGAAATTAAATCAGAGATTTTTTTTTTAATTTGGAAAAATGACTTTTCTGAGGGCTCCTTAGTGAGATACAGTCCAATTACTCTTTTATTATAAATTTGAAGAGCCATTGACTTTAATCAGTTTTGTTAAGATTATATTTTTTGGGGTATAATTTTTGTGGATCAAGGAAAATTATTTTCAAGCTTTTAGCTTCGAGTTTTTGATGAAAATCAAAATTTTTAAAAATTTAAAAATTAATTTTTAAAAGTTGGAACTTTAGTTTTAAAGCAATACAAAAATTTATTTTGAAATTGTAAAGTTAAATTTCAAAAAAATATCAACTATCAATTTCGAGATCCAGAAGTTATTTTAATTTGAGAATTTTCTAAATAAGAACAAAAGTTTCTTAAAATTATAGGAAAGTTATAAATTATTCTGTTAAAAATTCCTTAACTTTCAAATGTTTAACATTTTTCCTACTGATTAACTTCAAGCTCAAGTTTTTTATTTGTCAAATTTTACCCCAAAGAAATTTTCAAAAAGAATACAAAACTTTCAACTCAGAAAAAATTTTCTTTTTTAAAAACAACATTCATAATTAAATTACTTACTTTATATTCAAGCTACCATAAATTTAGGACAAAAAAAACTTTCATTTCAAAATTTCTTTTCCTAACTCACAAAATAATGTCTATCTTTAGCAATCTTTAGATTAAAAAAGAAGAAAAAAAATTCTCAAATGTCTCTTAAAAAAAGTAAATAAAAGCATTTGAAGAATGAACGAACAAATTTTCATCGTAGCTTACAATCCTCTTCTGTTTGCTTATTGAATTTGCATGAATGATTATTTCAAGGGTAGCATTTTTCATCGGAACAAAAATTTCAATTGAAATTGAGACATTTTCCAGCGAATAAGAATAAGAGAAGAAAAAAAAATAAATTTTCTGCTTAATTTTCCAAAAATGGTAATGTAACCCATAATATTAATGCCTTGAGTTTGCTCAGATTAAATGTTATGAATGAATATTAATTCAAAAACATCAATGAACTGTTAACTCGATTCATCGTGATGATGATATCATAAACGGAATCTCATGTTTATTCATTCCTTTTTTTATGATGTTTAGACACATATCTTGGGATACAGATCTACGTCAACGCTATAAAAATATTAGCCGCGCGAAAAATAAATGACTCAATTTTTGTTGCTTTAAAAAAATATGAAATAAAAAAAAAATTCTTTTGAAGTCTTAATCTCAAATGATTTGACATTCAATTTTTTTTTCTCAGACTTTTCTTGTTCTTTTATTCCCACAGTCCGTCTTACTAATCTCATTATTCTCTTAGATTTTTTTTCCGTTACGCTCAATTAGGCAAACAAGAAACTGTCAATTTGAGGTGCATGATTTATTTTATTATTTATTTGAAATGAGCAGTCAGAAAATGAATTAATGGTGTGTAATAAGGTTATGGTGAGGTTGGTTTTGTGAAGTTGAAATCTCATGTTTTGAATAAAAATTTGACAATTATTTTTAGTTCTCAAAATTATTAAAAAAATGCAAAATCCGAAATTTCAAATTAGATTTATATTTTAGATCTCAAATTTAATTTTCATTTAGGGTAAAAAATATTGAAATTTGTACAAAAAATATTGAAATTTGTACAAACAAATATTGAAATTTGTATACCACATTCTCTCAATTTTTGCATCCAAAAATTTGAAAAAATTAAATTTTTTGCAGAACTTTTGTTTGAGTAGGTTCTGCATCATCTTGAGCTGCTTATTAGTCCTTTAAATTTAATTTAATTAATTTGTTTACACAAAAACAATTGAAATTCTTCACCGCCTACTGTTGAAATTTTGTACAAATTTCAATATTTGTTGTATACAAATTTCAATATTTGGAATGAAGTGGATTTTTTTCGTATAAGCAGTGATTTGTACGGGCAAAAGTTTAGTTAATCGTATACTTCAATCTCCGAGCAAAGTCATAAGACCTTAATATGTGGACCAAAATGTCTTCTTAGCCAATTTTTTCATGTTCGAAAATTGTACAAAAAATTTTTTGTGATTTTGTTCATACAAATTTCAATATTGTACAAATTTCAATATTTTTTACCCTAATTTATCGATAATTTTATTTAATTTAAAATTTTGAATTTTAATTTCTAATTTTTGTGAATTCATTTGCCAATTTTTCGAGTCTCAAAGTTTTTAAAATTCAAAATCACACTTTAATTTCAAAGCAATTTTCCCTCAACTTTTCAGATTAAATTTTTAAAAGAAACCAAAAAAATTCTCCCCCAAAGCCATGTTTTTAAGTATTTAAGTAGCAACAAGCAACTTGACAACCCATGAAATTCCATTCACAAAATTTTATTCTTATTATTAACTTTACCTCAATTCACTTTTCAGTCCCCAAAAAGCTTCTGTCAAAAACATAAATTCTATTTCCAAGAACATGGCTCCAAACTTACAAAGTAAGCACTGAGGCTTAAAAAATTTCACACCAGCACCTTTTTACTCTCTATCTCTCTCCGCATGGCCTTTTTGAATTTTTTATTATTCTCATTATGAAGTAAAATTATTTGGTCATCTCAAGTTTCATAAATGAACATTTGCCTTTCAAAAAGAGATCATTTTAAGAAAAATTGTCTGTTTGCAATAATTTTTGCACCAACGACAAAATCATTGAGTGAATGTCAACCATAAGGAATCAGATTTCGGTCTCATGATGAATTTATGAATTTATTTTTTATTTATTATCTTTTTTGGCCTAGAATGTCATGGAAATGTGCAAAAAGTATAATATAATATGAAATTTAAGAACCCACATAAGCATTTAATTTATTTGCAAAAAAATTCGGGGAATTCATTCAGTGTTAAATTATGGAAATGGAAACAATTAACACGTGTAGTGCTTAATTGCTTATTTGTTAAGCTAGTTGTTTTAGGGGTCGTTCACTTACTACGTAACACTCTGAGGGGGGAGGGGGTCGAGAGTTTGTTACGGTCTATTGTTCTCGCACCTGATTCTTTTGTTAAAAACGTTACGGAGGGGGGGGGGGGGTAAAAAACCCGAAATTTTGCGTTACGTAATAAGTGAACGACCCCTTAATTAAATTTGATATTTTTTGGACTTTAAATTTTTGTAATTTGTCATGGATGTTTTGAGCTATTAACTTTTAAATTTAAAATTTTATTTTTTACGAAACGTATAAAATTATTTTTCATGCAAAAAAAACAAATTCAAAAATGTCAAATTCTCACCAGAGTTAGTTTACATCAATTTAAATATTTCCTGTGGGATTAGCATAATTGAGAATATTTTTGCTATTTTTTAAGTCTCATTTTTTTATCTGTTTATTACCAAATTTAGCGAATTATCAAATTATAAAAAAATTAACAAACACAATAAATTAATTCCTTGATATTTTAAGAGCCATAAAATCAGTGAAAAAACATGATCATTTAAATGAAATTAAATCTCCAAAAATATTTACATTAACAAAAAAAATTTGAACGATTTCATAATTATAATATGAATATTTTAAGAGCATATAAGGACGCAAATAAAAATTTTATTACTCTTTAATTAAATGCCACATTTTGCAAATAAAATCAGCACCATAAGAAGCAAAAGTTTATGAATAAATTTGAAACAGATCCTCCATAAATTTCCATAACTTTTTGGTCATGCCAATTTATTAAAATTCAAACAAAAAAATAAATAACAGCTATAATCTTATGTCAGCTACTAACAATATAAATTTTCTTATATTGATCTCGATATCATCTACTTAAATTCCTCGTATTATTTACAATCTATCAATACCTTTTGCTTATTTTTTTCGGTGTATCGAGAGGAAATTGATGACGCACATATTTTGCTATTCGATATCAACATTCATTTTTGTTTACAATTCAGGAATATTTTTTTTTAAAAGATTTTTTTTTCTTCTTTGAGTTGAGATTGTTTGTGTTTATGGCATCAGATTGTCTGGATGGAATGTTTAGAAGACTATAAAGTTGTAGAAAGGTTTTGTGTGATTAGATCATCTCAATGTCCTGTTTATCTAATGTATATAGTGCACAGGAATGCTTAAACATACTAGGAATAAAATTTCCAATGATAAAAAAGAGGATACTTGACGTATCTCATATAATCCATCTCAAGGAATATACCTAAGTTAGCTCAAGACATTATCCATAAGTTCAAAGTAAATTATCTTAAAAATTCTACTCATAGTAAATGTTAGTTCATATCAAACCTTTCCATCTATCCAAAACATTTAGATCTTAATCCAAAACCCCCTAAACAACCTCTAACATCTCTCTTACTCGTCTTCTTCATCCCATTCTTTATTGATTCATCATCTCTTTCAAAAGATCCTGATGATGTTGTATGAGTTCATTATGGTCATGTAAAGAATCAAATTCGATAGACTTGAATATTTCTTCTTTCGTACATAGCATATGAAAGAAAACAAGTATGATTAGCACAGTCTTTTATTCTCAAAACTATACACAAAAGAGAAATATTTTTTATATATTTTTTTTTCGCATATCGAAGAGAATAAACAGCAAAAAAGTAAAAATATAAAAATTACGACAGCAATTAATTTTGTTTTGTGAGAGAGGATGAGGAGAAAAAAAATTGAAAGATCAACAGAAAAAAGAATAATCTCATCAACATTTATTGAATTAGTAATCGCGCGCGTACTTTTTATTTGGTTTTTTGATTTAACAAAATTTATGGCACCAAAAAAAGAGAGAATTTTGATCGGCAAATTTTCTAAAATTCTGAACGTAACAAAATGCAAAAATCTAAATATAAACCTCAAAACTCAGGTTAATACCCCAAAAAAAAAAAAATTCAAAAATTTCTCGTCCCATCATTTTCTGGCAGTGAATGACCAACAAAACAGGCTGAGTAAACAGAACACAGAGAGAGAAAAAGTAAAGTCGGTAAAGGCAAATAAACAAGACTCTTGAGATCATAAACGAATATAAATTTGTATTTACACAATTCATTCATTCCGTTGTGCGTAAATTAAATTGAAAGTTCAAATGGAAGTTCTCTTTGATGACTTAACTGGATGAGGAAAATTATGCGATATTTTGTAATTAAAATGCATTTCCTGTGAGAATCTTCAAGTTACTAAGTAATAATGTAAATAACATTTTGTATTTGCTGTGTAAATGAGTCTCTTAAGGTCACTTGAGGAATTTTTGTTCAAGTTTTTTGCTCTTTCTCTCTTCGAAATGTTTGTAAATGAAAGAGGCATTCATATTAGGGTTTCTGAAAAACCGCGTTTTTAGAGAACCGCGGTTCTGCGGTTTTCAATAATTTTAAAAACCGCGGTTTTCGCGGTTTTTGCGGTTTTCAAACAAATGTATGAAATTTTTCAAAAAAAATTCAAAATTCGAATTTTCATACACAAATCTTTAAATTTTGATGAACTTCATCTTAAAAAAAAAAAAACTAACCAAAAATTTCGATTGACATAAAAAATTTTAATTTTAATTTTAATTTTTTGATCTAATTTAGGGTAAAAAAAATATTGAAATTTGTACAAAGCGAACAAATTTTTTTTAATGGCCTGTTACTTTCATTGGAAGCAATGTTGATTTTAAAATTTTTTCCCAGAACTTTATTTGGTTTCTATATTTTTTTATTCAATCTTGAAAACAGTTATTTTTGCAGCATAAAGCACTAAAAAACGTCTTGACATTTAAATATTGAAATTTGTACAAAAAATGTTGTTTTGTACAAAAAAAAAACAAATATTCTCACGATTTTTGCACCCAAAACTTGGGAAAAATTAAATTTTTTGCATCTCATTTATTTGAAGAAGTTCTACAATATCTTGAGCTGCTCATTAGTATAAATTAAATTCATTTAATTTGTTTACACAAAAACAATTGAAATTCTTCAACGCTTACTATTGAAAAAGTGTCCAAATTTTTAAATTTGAGATGAGATGGACATTTCTGGAAATTCAGTGATTTTTTCAGGTAAGAGTTTAAATAATCGAAAACTGCAATCTCCGATCAAATTCATAAGACCATAACATGTGGACCAAAATGTCTTCTTTGCCAATTATTTCATATTGAAAAATTGTACAGAAATTTTTTGATGATTTTGTCCGTATAAATTTTAATATATTTTTAGTTATATGATTTTTTCCGTTAGTTTTGGGTTTGAAAAAACAAAAAATAACAATAAAGTAAAAAATTTACTTTCATAAAAATTTTTCTTGTAAGTTTTCTAAATTTTTAGTATAAAAAATTCTAAAACCGCGGTTTTTCACCCATAACCGCGGTTTTTTAAAAACCGCATTTTTAGGCCAAAAAGTGCGGTTATGCGGTTTTGCGAAAACCGCAATCAGAAACCCTAATTCATATACATAAAGACATTATAATTACAGCAGTTAAAGGATTTCATTTGAGACCTGTCTCAGACGGAATATGAATTTGCAGAAATATGAGAAGCAGAGAATGGTTCATTGACATTTTTAACTAATTCTTAAGCATGAAACTTCAATTATTGACATCCAACTCTGACTTTTATTTGCCTATGAATGTGTAAGAATTAATGTTGGAACTTGAATGGCTTTATTACCTCTTTGTGTCTTTGGGGCATTTATGATAAGTTTGTGTTCATTTGTAATGCTTATTCGACCGGCATTTTATGCTTTCATAAAGGCAAATTGCACGAAAAATATAAATTACTCGATTATAAAGAGAAATGATTCAGAAAGCAATTTTAAAATAAGAAAACTATAATATCCTTGATATTAAGAATCGTAAAATGTTAATTAATTCGATAATATAATAATTTGCAGTATTTAATTGTTGATTATCGGAATAACTTCAGACGAAGTCGTAAAACTGTTTAATTTCAATATGGAATTTAATTTTAAGTCTGTTGGAGATGAGAATCTCATTAAAATTTGGGTTGAAAAGTAAAGATTTGGATGCTGTGCTTTTGATAATTTAAATTTAAGTTATTGCTATTGTTTACTCACATTTATTCCTTAAAACTGACAACTTTACTTATTTTTCTTCAAAATTACTAAAATTGACACTTTCTTTGTTTACTTTGATTTTTTTAAAACTCTATAAATATTTTGCATCTTTTTAAAAACCATACAATATTTGCGTCTTTTATTCAAATGTCGAAAATACGTTAAATCCAAATAAAATCACGAGTTATTTTCCATTAACTCATAAATTTCAAAACTTAATAGCTTGTAAATCTTTGGATCAAACAAGTATAAATATCAAGATTTATTTGAATAATTCACAAGTTTTAATCAACAAATTCACATTAAAATGACATTTATGCCACTTTAATTCCAATTTATTTCCTTAGTAATCTTCAAATTAAATTTTAATACCTTTTAAAATAAATATTCAGCTACTCAATCTAAACGCAAACATGCAACTTCCATTTATCACTATACAAAAAGCCACCCATGCATCCGAAACTTCCTATTTCAATTTTATGCAAACGAATCAATTAAATTCATTCAAAATCTTATCATTCTTTATTTACGATATAAACATATAAAAATAACTTTTTTACGGTCAATTCCCATTGCTTACTGCTGCATTAAGTGGCATTAATTTTTCAATTTATCAATAATTTATTTCCATTTATATATTTATTTATTCACTTTTGTATGCTGCGTGCTGTCTGCCCAAAGACTTTCGTACAAATATGTAATTGAGTAAGCAAAAGAGAGAAAGGAAAGACAATTTCTACAATTATGTCGTGTTCTTTAATGCCACGGTTTTGTTACAGTGCTTAGATACCATTAGCATTTAGTTGTGTGGGCGGTAAATTGGTCGAGTAATAAAACAGCAAAGAAAATAAAAAGAATTATCCTCAATTTTTCAAAATTGATCATCTCATTAAGCATGAAAAGAATTTTTTTTTTTTTTTCGTAGCCTCAAGGGACATTCAACATCTAATGAGCACTTTATCTAACGAAAGTGCCGTTTTGCTATAAACAGAAACAGATGAGAGAGCGGAAAAAATTACGACCACGCGTTTAAACTCATAAATCTACTTTTCAAGTTTTGATGGTGCAGTCAACCAGCTCATTGTTGGAATAAAATATAACATTTGACAGATTTATGACTGTGATTGTATATATGGCTGGAACTTTCTCACTCATGAGATGATTCTGTTTTTACACAACAAGTAATTCATATTTTAATATATGATCTCGTTTCCCACTTAATACTGTTAATATTAATAATAATATTTGTTTGATGTCCATCGTGCGCCATATGTGTGGGGTGTGGTGTGCCAATAGATTTTATTGTGATATTAAGAATCTTTAAATTAGTCCTAATATCATCTTTACGATGATATACCCAATTTTTAGTAGCTTGCCCTTCATGGCCGTGTTTCTAGGGTATACTCTATACCTTATGGGATATACCCCTAGGGTATGGGGTATATCATTGAATTTACCTTTGAAACCTGCATCAGCTCATCCTCAAATTTATTCCATTAGCTCACTCTTCATAATGTCATGTTCTGTTAAAGATGATAGTAGCGACAGTGCGAAAAAGGCGATCGTTACTTGTCACTTTCGGTGTCGGAAATAATTCATATGTACATGTCTGAAATTGTTGATTATAAAAACGTCACATTTCAATTTACAGTATGCAAAAGGTTTAAAATCCATTCGAATGGAATTAAGAATGACTTTAATGATTTAATAATTTAATTTTTTGAGTGAGGACGATTAATCGGATTATAAGTAGGAATTAATTTTAAATCATTAATGATTTAATTTAATTAAGGTATTTAAAGTATTTAATTAAATTAATCTCGAGCTCATGGCGGATTTAAAATTATTTCAAAAAAATTAATTAATGTAACTCGTGAGAATTTCTGATGCTTAAAAATGTATCGATTTTCATTACCAAACTCAATCAATCTTAATGCTACAATGATGAATGCTAATGTAATGAATATTACAAGAGGCTTTTTAAATGAATACCTCACGACAAGTGAAGATGTTTCTACGTCTTTCAATTTCAATCAGAAGAAGGAAATTGAGTGATTGACGCCTTTATTATTGCATTACTTTTATGCTTCCTTCCGATCGTTATATGCTATCGTGTAAAAGAGCAAGTTTCTATCAATTACTTAGTTTTCTCCTATGTATGCAGCTTTGAGGAGACTTTTTTAAAAGAATTTTGTGGACGGTTTGTCTGTAGGGTTGAAAGGAGTGAAAATAAGTCGATAATATGAATTTTAGGTCAAGTTTGGTGAGTTTGGTGAATTTCTGTCATACTTTGGTGAGTTTGGTGAATTTCTCTTAAACTTCATTGAATTTTTGTCTGAATTTGGTAAATTATAAAAAAAAAATCTCATAATTTGGTAAAATTGAACTTTGCTTATGATTTCTGCTATTCGAAACTGCGTCAAATCCCAAGCCATATCCAAAACCACCTCAAACTCATTTCCTCATATCTACACAACATTTAATCATCAATTAAACGTGTATCCAATAGCTACACACATTACACACTTTGCTTTCCATTTTTATTATGTTATCATCAACACGGCGTCCACGCTCTGACATGCATTTTACTCTTTTTTATTCACTTCTGCTTATAATTTTAAATCATTCACTTGCAGTTGCTGATGCTGTTGTTGTTGGTTACTATTGATCGCCGACATCGTGAGCGTACATTAAAATTGACTATAGCCTTATTATAAGCCATTGCGCAAATCGACTTCATGTCTGGACAATTAAGCTATATAATTTCCACAGTCACGATGCTCAAGTCTCAACTTCTTTTTCAAAATAATTATTTATGACGTTTGCAAGACGCTTGAAAGGAGCGATTTTGATTTTTTTATTTTTTATTCTCTCTCTCCTCTTTCCCCATTCTCTCTTACTTATTTTATGTATAAAGCAAGCATAATATTAAAAAAAATGACTTTTTCAATATTTTTATTACATTTTCATCTCCATCTCCATGATACTTAAGGTGAATTTTTATACATATCTCAGTCGTGAGATGTAAATACGTTGAGATTATTAACAATAAATGTCAGGTGCTTGCTAAAATGTTGAACTCATTTTATTTATATTCCCCATACATGATATGTGTCTTCGATGTCTTTCTGATATAAATCAAATGAGAGGTGAATGAAATATTTTTTTTTTTATGAATTAGATTTTTCACGGCTTTATTTTTGGCAGATTTCTTCTTCGTCTTATTGTAAAGAGAAAGAGAATGTGGGTTATGTGAATTTGATGATGTAAGACTGTTGTTGGCGGTTTCTGTGCATGTCAGATTAACGAAGCTTATGATTTATTTTTGGCAAGGATTGAAATAATTTTTGATAATCTTTCAAGAATCTTATTTTTGGAAACTTTTAAGCTCAACAAGAAAATTGCATACAAAATTTGGAAAAAAAAGAAATTTACCCAATATTTGTGAGATTCGAACTTCACACCTCTTAATTGCTGGTCAAGTTTTTTTGAATAAGAGACTAGCTTTTTAACATGAAACTATAAACTGAGTAGGAATAGAGACTATACAAAATAATTATCTACATTCCTTCACATAAAAATTCTCAGACAAAATGACGGTAAAGTGAAATTCAAAATGATAGATAGCGATAATTAAAGAGCTGACACATTAGCTTGAGTCATACTTGCTGTTAAATGACATTCTACTCTTCATTACAATGTCTCTTAACAAAGCGACATATTGTCGCTGAAAATATCTGTGCCACTCACGATCCTTCCTTCAATAAAATTCAAATAAGTTTTTAAAGAGCTAAACTTACATTAAAAATTCAATCGTGTGAAAAAGTGAAAGTTATTTGATCCTGTTTCTCTAGCTATATATAAATCATGATTACCTCATTCGCAATTATCACTTAAGTTTACGATCACACAAGTATAAACAAATGATAAGCCCCACAGTAAGACACCTGACATCATGAAGTAAAAAGAAGATGAAAACTTCTAGCGGAATTTGTGTTTTGTGCAAAAATAAAGTAAACAGCAAGCTATTAAGATTTCTATCTCAAAAGTCACATACCGAGAGAGAAATTTCATTGAAAATCAAAGGGAAAGCCGCATTAAGTTGTAAACAAATCAAGTTGTGATTTATTTCATGCAAAATTATGTAAGTCTAGAATGGGAGTTGAATCTTGATGATGTAAATATGTCAGTTGTCGTTATGCGAATGGAAATAGATTTTGATGGTTAATTGCTGTGGATGAGAAAGTTGATGGAAATTCTTGATTGAATTGTTTTAAGGTTGGGACTTAGTTTTTTGCAATTTAACTGTCCATAACCTAAAAATCATCACGTAATTGGCCAATCAGTTCAAAAAAGTTTTCTAAATTATAATTCTAACCTCAAAAGTCTCAAAAATGCGTCCTATGTCACCCACCCAAACCACCATTAAATCTCAACGGTAAAAATATAAAAAATTCATAAAAATTAAGATCACATAAAAATGTTTATGATACCATAGATTTATTGAGTTCATTTGTGAAATTTTTTTATTGCCATTATCTGTGACTGACTTTTATAATAAATTAGCATATGTGTGGAATTGTTACTGAAAATCGCAATCATAAATCATCCAACGTTTCTAGGTCACGACATCAACCTTAAGAACTACGAAACAAAAAAAAATATTAAAAAGCCCAACAAATTGTAAAGTTCATTACCTCAATCTAGAATGTGACTTAATTTCACAACTTATTGTATGCGAGAGAGACGAGAAACAGTTATGATTATGTCATTATTGAGAACTAGCAAAAATATTACATTAATAGTCAAACAATATATCATATTGGTCCATTAACATAAATGAATGTCGATATTTCATCGACCTATATGAGAACAATGTAACGAGACAACAAGACCTTTACTATATGCTTCATATTTAACAAGATAATTTATAATTGAATCAATGAATATTATGTCTGTACATAAATTGAGAAACTATACCGAAAAAAAATCTTTATGTACTTAATTTTGTTTTTCATTTGCCTCTCATCTCGTTCGTACGCTTACTCAAAGACCTTTTCAGTCATGTTTAGATATTTATGTACTCTTTTGAGGGCTCTTTTTGTCAATAGCCGGCACAAAAGTTAAGTAATAATTTCAATTAACATGATAATACCATTAAGTGCCTTTTTTATTGAAATGAAAATAGTTTTTTAGAAGCATATCAACACATAATAATAAATTATTGTGTTAATAGGTTTAGGGGAGTAGAATGGGAGCACTTGTAGTTTGTTTGAAGATTGCAGCGCATTTTGATGTTGTTTTTATTTCAATTTATCATTTTCAGTAATGTGAGCAATTTTTACAGCATATTGTTAATAGTTTTAGACCCTTTAAAGTTAAAATGTAGTGTAGTTTCAAACCCTTTGGAAATAAAAACCTAACGTAGTTTCATACCCTTTCCGAAAAATTGTGTAGTTTCAAACTGTTTCAAACGTTAATGAAAGAAAATATTATGATTTAAGACCCCTTTTTGCATTTTATTTAAGTAACTACGCCCTTTTAAAATTTTGGTTCTGTATAGTTGCATACCCCTTCAAAAATTACAAATAGCTCCTTACTCACTTAAGACAAACTGAATCTCATATCTCACAAACTTTTCCAAACAAAATCACAAAAAAATAATTTGATTTAACTTAACAAGCAGCAAACAATTATCGTTTCAACGCGTACATGGCATATTAATTGAATTCAAATCAAGCCAATTGATCAGCTTTAGCTTTACCTTTATTAACTACAAAATTGAATTTGAATTGAGCTTAGAAGAAAGAGAAGTACAAAAAAAATGATTTCGTGACACATAACATTCCTGAATGTATTGCAAATCGATTAGATATTCATAGGAGATAAAACGACATGACTTAGGCCGATGTTTATTGAACATGCTAATCGCTCATTTCCAATGATAATTGACCGATTATTTGTTATTCAATTTTTACTTGTTACTATCTTAATCTGATTTTTATATTTTTGAATCAATTGCCTGCAAATTCATTTCAAATTCATTAATTCATTGAGCAATAAAGTTAGTAGTGCTATTTTCACACAATAATTTGTTTCTGCATAAACTCGTTTATCACCTCGTGCAGCGCTCATGTGTGAATTAAAAAACAATTTTTTTTATTCCTCATCTCTTCTTTTTATTTCAATATTGATTATGATTTATTGCTCGATTCTGATTAGACATTGATGATTTACTTCATAAAATCACTCATATTTCATACTTTAATGCACAATCAGTTATGCACATGAATGGATGTTATTGAGGTCTCAGTTCCAGGAAAGAGATAAAAATAATATTATGAGGAAATATTGCAAAAAAAAAATATTTATAATAAAGCTTTGAGCAAAATGTAGACAAGATGGAAAGCTATTTGTGCATAAACACAATTCATATTTGATTTTTGATAAGGTTTGAAAGTATATTTTGCATTCCTTGAAATCATCATATGAAATTTACTAGCAGCAAGGGATTGGATAAGTTTTTGAAATCTTTTATGAAAACACGTGCTAGAGGGGCATGCAACTATGTAACTCCTAAGTTTTAGGTCTTTTAATGTCGAAATATTAAAGCATTCTTGGCATAGAAAATTTAAAGTCATTTATTCATTTCCACGATTCTAGCTGACATAATCTGCTTTAAAATTTCCAAGAACCACCCAATCCTATTAAATTTATTTCAAACACCGTAAAGGACTTGTTCAAATCCCATAAAAACGCAAAAGTGTACAAAAAATTCTCCTTAAAAAACAATTCAATCTCACAAATCATTTTATTACGTCATTAAAAATGTATAACGTAAAGAAGCACTCAGAATTTTCAAATACGGAAAATTATCAACATAGCCATATAAAAAAGTAAGCAAATTTCATCTTGTGTAGGTTTTCACAAACATACAGCAATTGAGTAATTCTTGTTTCAAATAGCAAAAAAAGAGCATAAAGAAGAAAAAAATACGTTGAATATATTTTGTTTTACATGTCAAACAGAGTTCGCTGAACTTTTGATGATATATAAATGGTTGATTTAAATCTTTTAAATCATTTGGCTGAACTGTCAGGTAAATAAAAACAGTCAACCGTAACAAAATTTAATTTAAATTGAGTGCGAACAATTTTAGCAATTAAATTATCAGCTTTAATTGAATTTTTTTGAATTTATTCAGTAAAAAAGTTTAACATTTAGAATTTGAAAAAAAAAATATTTTTTAACCGTACCAGTGGCTTTTCAAGTTAAACAAATTTGTTCATTTCACCACCTTTCCATATAACTTCATTACATTTTGAAAAGTTTATACAAAAAAAGGTGTTTTCTGCCCCAAAGAACTTTGTCTACATTTCTGTAGATATAAAAATGAGATTGCTTTATAAAACCAGCATGGTACGAGTCATAAGATCAAGTTTTGTGTGATTTTCATCATCAAATTTTTTTTTCGTATTAAATTTTCAACAAGAATAAGAATTTTTTGTTGACATTTTTGTGTCTGAATTTAATTTTAAAAGCTAAAGAGTTGTTCGCAAATGATGTTTGTTTAGGAGAATGTCATTTATTAGAGACTAAAATATTTGACTTAATCAATAAACAACGCCCCTCCCCCTCCCCTAAAAAAATTAATCTCATAAATCAAATTTAAAAACTTTTTTTTATCCCATTGATATTTCGTCAACTTAATGAACACTTGATCCCGGATAAAATTATCAATTCAAATTTGTATGCACATCTTCTCATTTCATATTACATTACTTAATATATATTGACTTGTTTGACACCCACTCAAACTCATATCAGCCAAATAAGCGCCCAGAAGAAAACAAGAAGAAAGAAGAAGAAACAAAAACAATATTTATTAGACTGCACAAAAAATCAAAAAATGAAGAATGAAGAAATAAAATAAAGTGGGTAAATAAGTAGAATGCCTTATTTGGAGGCTTTAGAGCGCTTATATTTATGGCTAATAGATTGTTTTGAATATTGTAATGTAGTGATTTGAATAAGAACATGAATTATTGATGTAGATACAATAATCAGAAATTAACGGTTTATTGAGATTTGAATTAAATTTATTTACTTTTTAATTCAACTACAAAATGGCGGAAATCTTCACTTAAAAAGTATTTTCAAATTTTCAAAGCTCTTTTATCGAATTTTAATTAAATTATAAACTCATTGAACTCATAAATATAGCAAAAATTCAATGAAATCAATTTCGCTAATTTAAAACCTCAAATTTTCAATAAAATCAAACATTAACCTATTCAGTCACGAAAAAGTAAACAACAGTCCATAATATAACAATAAAATTGTGCTAAAAATCACTTCACGTTGATGATTTGATCTTGAACCTTAAAAAATATTCGCATATAGTCTCTCGATGATTGAAAGCATTATGAAAAGAATCGTTTTCAATTTATGAGAAATTTAATTAAATTAATAATGAATGCATTTGATTGATTTCATTTGAATAATTTGAATTTTTTTGTGTGATAGAAATTGATTTTTTTTTTTTTTGAGGTCATGAGAAGAATTTTTCGTGTGCAAAAGCAAGTACTTTTTCTTTAAATTCGTCGATGCCATAATATAAGGGCGTTTCCAATCATTTTGAAAATCATAAAATTTTATTTCATGGCTATTATCATTATAACACTTTTCTGTGTACTTATATCCTCAGGACATACTACACTTTCAATGATTGTTATCTCTCCATTTTCAATGATTGCCTCTTTCACAGCTTTAATGAGCAAATTGAGTTAACGATAAATATTTTCAGAATATTTACTGTCAGACTTGTTTTCGCACAAAATAAGATTTTTTGTGGCTGTAATGTGAGAGACGTAAAGTTTTAAGTTATGTAATATTCATGGTTTCTCAGTAATTTTTGATAGATGATACAAAGTAATTTTTCAATCTTGACAAAATCGATCATAGTTCTCGATTAATCTTAAATTGTGAAGCGGTTTTTGGTTGGAATTTTCTGGCTGGAAATTTGATACATGGATAGATATGATCAGATTTATTTTTGCTTAGTAGACGATGTGCAGAATAGGGACTATGATCGGGTGGATAGTAATGAACATACTAAGTATACTATCTATAAGAGATAGTATTCCTAGAATAGTATACATAGTAAGCTAAATATAGTATATTTAGTATGCGAAATATAGTATACTTGGTATTAAAGCATTCTCCTTTTAATTTGCAATGATATGTATATGACCATAACTTCGAAAGTACATACTTTTCTAGTGCTATAATATACAGATATCTCATGGTCTCCATCACCTCCTCCGTAATTCACTCTACCTCATAACCTTGTGACCGAATAACTAACTCTTCGCTCTTTAATATATTTTCTTTTCTCATTCTAAATAAATTTAATTTCAATAGCTTTTATCTTCGTGCTCCTCCTCCTCCCTAATTCAATTATTCCACATAAAAGTTCAGTTTGTATCTGTTGTCGATTAATCTTATAGGCATTAATTCCTTTATATTAATATTATTTATTTGAATGAAAAGGCAATAAATTCAACGATTACGGAACTACAATAAAGAAAAAAAATCTCCTAAAGTGTTTCTAAATAGCAACTTTTATCGTGATGATAAATATCATTAGCTTTCAATTAAACTATTAAGTACTTATTGTAATGAAAAATTTAAATGATATACACTGAATTGTAGCACATTCAGCATTCATAATATTCCATTATATGTACATTACAAGAATATTCAATTAAATGATTCATGAATCAAATATATACAACATGAATATGATTATCGATTAATAATTTGTAAACATTTCAACGCTCACGCATTCTTACATACGTGATTGTATGTTATTCATTTAAAAATATGTTCGAGCTGCTTAAAAATGAAGAAGATTGGATTGCGACAATCATTATGAAGTGTGAAATAATTGAACGACAGTCAGAGTTGGAAGAAAACTAAAAATTATTAACTGCTAGTAAAGCTTCAAGCTATCATGAAAATTTAATTTAAATATGTCAATGAAAAGTGCCATCAGATAAAATATTGGCCGATGTCAACCTTCTAAGTCTCCAAACTTGAACAACAAAAAATGACCCAAAAAGTTTTTTATCACAGTTAAATCCTTCCTTCTTAGTATTTTTGTTTTCATTCTTATTTTAAATATGTTCAGACTTTTTGGGCAACTTTCTCATCAGTCCTTTTGCCTGTCACAATAAAAATCTCATTTAAGATGTTTCGAAATTTCCTTGGAGCTCTTTTGAATGGAATTTTGATAAGAAAAATTATACTTTCGGTTCAGATTCCAATGAATGGGTAATTTGATTACAGATGTGAGGTTATTGTGGTATGAATAAATGCTACTTTAGGTAGATAGCATTCAATAATGTCTAATAATTAAATTAAAGTACTTTTTAACGACTTTTAAAGACGTTTACTGATGTAATGATGAATTTTGACTGGAAATACTCTAAAGGGTCATTCAACTATATTTTGACGAGAAAATTTAAATATTTTTTGACCGTTTTTTTATAAATTTTAAAACTTTTCTAAATCAACTCTGTAAAAAAAAATCAACCAAAAGTTATTCAACCATTCACATAAAAATTACAAACACGCAATATTCAAATCCAAGAAGATCTCCCTTTTGTGTCGGAGTGAGAAAAATAAAAATTATTCGTCAGTCTCAACATTTTTTTTCGCAGATGTAAATAATCGTTGTGTGATTCATAGACGGCAAGTCAATGACACTTTATGCCAATAGCTAGCTATTCGGTCAATCTATTCAAACATTGAAATTTATCTTGGATTTTCCATTCGGCTGGTAAAATATGCATGAGATGGGTTTTCTGAGAACACACTCAATGCTTTGTTGTGTAAATAGGTTGAACAAGCAGGATGCATGAGAAATTTTTCAATATTTCGTTGTTATTTAGTTGCAGTAATGTTTGATTAGAGGACAGATTTGATTGATTGGTTTTTTGCATGTTCAAATGGATGATTAATAAATAATTATTGCTTGTAGATTACAACTTAGTCATGAATTATTGTTATGAATTTTTATTTACCAAATATAACCTCAATTTGAGGACTTTTCAAAAACAACATCCAATAAAGGGTAAAATATTAGCCATTATGTAAATAACAATGTTCAAAAGTACCAAAATAACAACCTAATAAATATCTTCCAACTGACAGCCTCCTGCTATTATATGTCACTCGGGTGCCATACCGAGAAATGTCATTCCATATTACGAGGTTGCAAAAATTATTATTACTATTATTTGAAGATTTTAAGTAAGCTTACTCTTTTTGGAATTCAATTGTCTCATTTCCTTCGCAGCACCACAAAAAAAAATTATTTGTGTATAAAAAGTGAATGTCACATAATTGAGTGACAATAAGAAGAATGTAATTTAATTTATTGCTTAATTTATCATAAAATAATTACTTAATTTGGCATTCAACTTTATGAAACTTTTTTTTTCTTTTATTTTAATTTCAGTCAATTTCTTGCTCGTTTCCCCTAAATTGCTCTTCTTTATACCCAAAATAAAGCATACAATCTCTCTACGTCCTCCGACGTATATTGTTAGCCAGTAGCAGAAAGAAATTTCATCTCACAATTTATTACACACAGAGTCAAGATCAAAATGAGTCATAAGAAGCTGTTACTTACGATATTCGCAATATCATTTTCCTTTTTAATGCTAGCAGATGAGACGCTCGCCTGCTCGTGTATGCCATCACATCCGCAAACAAGTTATTGCAATGCAGAATATGGTGAGTTGATTAAAGGATACTGTTGATGTTAAATAATTAATTAACACTCATTTTTCCTTTACAGTGATTGTTGCTAGAATTCTCCGAAGATCCAATCGTAAAATCAACAATCATCACATCTATAAAATTGATATTGTGAAAACATATAAGGCATCTGAGAAAGCACAACAGTATCTTAAACAGTCGAGATTAATTACAGCTCCAAATGATGGACTTTGTGGAATTAATTTCAGTAAGTTACAGTCTCAATTTTTATTCTGTTGACTCTTAGTTTCATTTCTTTATCTCATCTATTTATAGAAATCGGACAACTTTATGCCATTGCTGGTAACTCACAGAAAGTTGGATTATGTCAATATGTCAAAGAATATTCGAAAATGACACAGGTTGAGAAGCGTGGCATAGCTGGAGCATACAAAAAAGGTTGTGGATGTGAGGTAATGCCAAATTATTGTTATTGTTGTAGAACAGGATGCTTATCAAATTATGAAACTGAGATATATTTTTTGCGGGGGAAAATAACATGATTTACTGTGTCTAAAGTGTGGGATATAAGGGTCGGTCTACGCAATTTCTCATTGAATGAGATACTTTGTTGTTTGATTAAGATGATTTGTTGCCTGTTAGAGTCAGTGAGAAAATGGAAAAATTTATGGTTTATGAGGATTCTGTTAAAGTTCTACTTGTGCAACTTTATCTACTGACTTTTTGCTATTGTTTTGAAGTATGATTCATGGATATTTGTTAGATTGTTATACTCTAGCATTTATTTAACTCAGAAAACATTTTTTAGTAAGGCAAAGAAACAAAATGGCAGATTTATATTTTTAAAATTTTTTGAATTTTCAAAAACCGTTAAATTTATAAATTTTCCTTCCCACTTAAACAAGACTTAAAACATTTCCGTACTTTCAATACAATTTCACACTGATTTCTTTGATAATAAAAAAGTTAGAATCACTCAACTTTTCAGAAAGGAAATTTATTTAAGATTTAACATCCGAATGAATTTCCTCAAAGTTTATACTTGAAAAGGGAATTAAATGACTTTAAGTGTATGTAACTGTAATGGAAAGATGTGTACGTGATAGCGATACGTAATAATAGAAATGGGTATTTAAGTTGGACATGCAAGCAAATTAAGTTCATTTGGTGACTTAAGGACTTGTTCAATTAAATAAAACACCTTATGACAATGACTGGTGCAATTTCCTAAAAACTTCCTAAACATTATGATTGAAATGCGTAACTAACATATTTTACAACTTTTTTTAATCCATATCTAGATCAACTTATGCGTGAACAACATGAACTGTCAAACAGCACCCAGAAGTTGTGATTGGTCACTGTTTAATGAGTGTGAAACTGACTACGGTATTTGTGTGCCAATTAAGAGTTCAAAGATTCCATCAAAACAGACAAAATGTCAATGGAGACGCAGCCCATTATACCAGTCATGTCTTCTCGATCCATAAATCAATCACGGACTACATAAAATACTATTGAGGACTATGAAGATGATATAAAATTATTATTATAAAAAGAAAGGTTTTTTTATATATAAAAAAAGAAAATTTAAATTTAACATTAAAGCTATGTATGTACATTAACGAACACATTTGGAACTTTAATGATAAAGTTTCATTAAATTTAACAAAGTTTTTTTTTACTTCTTTTGATTTCAACTCTCAAAAAATTTCTATTTATTTGCTATTATTATTACTGTTATGATTATTATACTGTGGTATTTTCTTGAAAAACATACAAAAAAAAATATTTTTAAAGGAAATTTTATGCTTTATTTTACTCAAGAAAGAAATTGTGAGAATGAAGTTTTCCATCGAGATTCAGAGTTGTTTGGGGGATTGGATAGGGACTAGAGTTGGTTATAGGGTAGAACAGGTTTGAAAAAGTTGAATCAAAATTTTATTCAAATATTTGAGGTTAGGTTCTTCAAAATTCATAAAAATTCAAATTTGAAGAGTTTAGATTCCAAAATCTAGCCTTAAAGCTAACTTTTATTTAGCTTTATCCCTCTTAATCCAAATCTTAAATCAACCAAAAATTCATTCGCAAACAAAAGAACCAACAAAAGGAATCAAATCCATCAACAACTCTGTCAAATACAAAACTCTTCCGCATTCAAACGAATATCATTTAAAATGCACTCAAGCATGAAAGAGAAATTTTGATACGGAGATAAGGATTCACAATTGAATGAAAAGAAATGCTGAATTGAAATTGAAATTGAAATGAAATGCTCGCTAGAAATGAAGAACAAAAAAAAAGTATAAAAAAATATTGAGCAAAATGAAAAATTATTATTAAGGAGATAGTTTCAAATAGAAATATGATAAATTAAGTCATACAATTTATTATTTGTATGTGCTTTTGAAAGTGCATTGATTTGATAAGGAAAGGAATTTTTTCTGTGCTTTGTCTGCATGAAGTTATTGAAATGATTTCAAATGGAAAGAAATGCTTGGAATGCTTTTGATTTGAAGATTCAGGAAATTGTATGAAAATTTCGTAATCATTAAGCTTCGACAGTAAAAATAACCTTTAGCATATCCAGCACAAAAATATTTCTTTTCATTACCAAAAAGATCAAACATTCATTTTTGATGTAGTTTAATATTGGATATTGAAGAAAAAAATATTAAAAAATATTCTCGCAAAAACCAAAACAAAGAATCAGCTTAAAAAAATTGTATATATATTGGCAAATAGAACCAAAAGTAACAACAGCATAAATTTTTTGTTTTTCAACAACAAAATCTTAATTAAATTAATTAATTAAGATTTTTTTTTTAATTTTTGCTACTTAACGATAAAAAAAAATATATTTTTGATTAATAATTTTTTAATGAGAATTTATGGAGGAAATTAGTTAAGTTAATTAGAAATGAGTAAAAAAAAATTTTGCAAAAAAAATCCGCATGTGAAATAATTTAAATTATTTATGAGAGGTATGGGCGTGGCAGACACCCGCTGTAGATTAATCTTGAGATTTTTTTAAAAATTTCAAAATAAGATATTTCAATATAAATTTACAGCACAGGAAAATAAAAAGATTTATGAATTTTTAATGTCTTTTATGAAATTTTGATAAATTGAAATTTAAAATTTGCCTGACTTCCTCACTGAATTTTGTACACCTTTCCTTGACATTTCTAATCTTTCTACCTGAATATCATTAATTTACATTACGTTTTTCACAAAAACGGTTCATGTGAATTCCCCAGCTGATATTTTATACATTTTTACGCACGGAAATGGCACTTGATATTTAAGTTCTAACTTTAGTGACAAAGCTTTTACAGATGATTAAAAGCTTATGGTTCACTGTCATATGAATGAACATTATAATTTGCTCAAGTTGCTTCTGCTTCCAAGAATCTTATTATATATCATTTATGAAGATTATTAATGTCTTTGGGTAAGCAGATTAGTCGTGGATCGTATGAGACCAATTAGGCTGTCATTTCAAGGATTATTATTAGATTGAAATTATCTTGAGTAATTTTTTGGATCATTTAAGAAGCAAATTGATGATATTATTAGGAATTAGATAGATTCTTAAAAGTTTGAGTGAATTTATGTGGGTTATTAGGTTTTGAGGTTAATTCTGAGTTATTTTGTCAATATGAGATATTATTTGCGACTAATCCAAGTTCAATTCTCATCGAAAACCACAAATTAATAGATTTGAATTGAAAATTGACGGGAATTAAGAAAAAACCTCAAATTATCATCAATCCAAATGATAGCTGACCAGTCTAAATTTCGACACAATTCCCCACCTAACCTCAAATTTATTGACCAAAACAACCTCAAATTAAATCAACAATTCACTAAAATACAGCCTCAATTAGTTTCGATCTAGAGATTTTATCTTCCCAGAAAGCAAAAGAAAAATCCATTAAAAAATTTCATTGAAGGAAATTAAAAAGGCAAAAATTTATTTTTTTTTTCTGTCACGTTGAAAGCATTTTCCACCAGTCTATAAGAAATATTTTCATAAAATTCACCTTTAAGGCTTCAATAAAAAAAATTCTTTATAATTTTTATCAATATAGAAAAATGTGAAAAAAAAAAAAATACGAAAGATGTAAGAAGAACACTGATGAGAGTAAAATAAAAAAATATTCTTTTATGCTTTTTGTATTATATAGTACAAATTTTTATAGAAGCTAAGAAACCTAATATGGATGAGAAAAAAATTGCTTATTGGAATTTTAAAGTTCTTATTATTTTTAGTCTTAATTTGTCTTATCAGAAACAAAAAAAAATTGAATTTTCATTTATGAATAAATTATTAATATTATTTCTCGAGGAGTATTATGAGGTAAAGGATGTAATTAATTAGGTTCATAGAACCTATTGAAAGCTCCACAAACCCTCATGTACTACTCGGGTCACTATTTCTCCTTTTGTAAAGTATATCATAAATAATAAAGTATCGTTGAATTTTTAGTGCCGTAAGGATTACTTGATGATGCAAATTGTTTGTATAAAAAAAAATTATATGGAATAATAATAAAGAATATGTTATAGCAACGAGAACACACGAAGAAAAAAAGGTCTAAAAAAGTTATTTTCTTGTACTCACCATTTCAGTTGGATTTGGGAAGAAGTGCTGCTCGATTAATGGAAATTGATCCTTTCCCAAGCGACGTTGTAGTTGTAAAAGTGCAGCAAAAACGTTCGGTCGATCCTGTCATGATAAAAAGAAATAAGAAAAAAGAAAATGTAAATAATTTTTTTATGTAACAAAATCTCAACCTTATCAATTTATCATGTCACGTTTCAGCAACGCGTGTCAAATCAACAATAAAAAGCAATTGCTTCGTCTTTTATGCAAGAATGGCAGTGAAGTGAGCTGAGTTAATATTTTTAATGAAAATGTTCTACAAAACTTTCATTCAGTTGAGTTATTTTATGGCGATAGCTTTATTAAGCTTTGAAGCTGTCATAATTGAGATGTCGAGTAAATTAGAGAAAATGCTTTTGATGCTGTTGTAAGACGGAAGAAATATTCTCGAGTTTCTTAATTTGATGTTGTTTATAAAATTTTTGGATACTTAGCTACCGTAATAGATGTGATGTAATTATGTTTATTTTGAATTTTATGCTTTTCATAATATTCCGAGTATTTTTAAGGCTAAAAAATTTTAAATTTTTAAAAAATTTCCCACAGCTGAATGGCCCTTCATAAAGGCCTTTAATAGCAAAAATAATTAAAAATAAATTAAATTAAGTGATACATCTTCAATTTTATGAGAATTCCTGATATAAAATTTCAAGCCCCATCAGAAATGTCAAAACCCCCCAAAACTTAAAATTTAAGCATCATTAGAAGACAATTCATCTGCAAAACCCCCAAAAATCTTTAACCACAATATTTTTCTCCCAAAACTATCAAATATCAATTCCAATCTCATTCTATACTTTAGTCAACAAAATTTTCACAATTAAACCCGACACCATTCACGTGTCTCTTCCCCAAAAATAATTAACAAAAATTTCCACAGCTACCAAAAAAAGCCTTACGTAAAAGTTTCACAACAAGCTCCAATAATTCACATTTTAATTAACCTAATTGAATCATTGTTTTTTATATCACCGTAATATTTCATTCAATAACTAACGCTAATAGCATCATGGATTTGTTGTGTAATATCGAATATGACTTCATATTATAATACACAATTAATTAAAATTTATTTTATTCTTTCAACATTCATGCATCTATTCAGTTGCAATGGAATCATACATTATGTACAATAAACATCATGAAGTCTCACGTTACATGAATGTAAACATTCTATATCGCCGTACATACACTTGATCTTTTATTCATATGAAGACAAATTATGAGCATATTTTATTCCACAAGTGCGAAAGGTGCTTCAATTTTCTGTCTGACGGAGATGTAAATTTCAAAAAAAATATTGAAAGTAAAATTTATACTTCCAACTCAGATGCTTTCTGGGATGGATGAATTTTTGTTGTTGAATGAATATATTTATGTGAGACAGAAGGTGAGTGTTAAGTAAATACATTTTGAGTTATTAGCTTTTGAATAATTTTTAGAAGTTACACTATCATATGTGTGAGTAGAAATTGATATTCAAATATTGTGCAGAAGAAAACCCACAGGGAAGTTAGTCTTGTCTTAATTCAATTAAGGCTTCTTTGTGATAGAATTTTGTAAAACGTTTTAAATGCACATTTTATGATACTATAGCTGTTGAAAGTGTTTAGAAATGAAATTAAAGTTAATTCATCTAAAAATGTATGGAACTGGAATTTTAACAGGGCGTAGCTGGAAATTTTCTTAAGGGGGACAGTAAAATTTCGACGTTGGTCCAAATGATTTTTGCCTCAAAAAACCCTAGCAAAATTATTAAATTTTTCTTTAATAGCCTTGAATTTAGGGAGGTATTCACCCTCCTCTGGCTACACCCTTGAATCATAAGTTAACAGCATTTTATCAAAAGCGGCGATTAAGGCTTAGCTCATATGATATTTAGGAATTGAACCCACGTCAAAAATTTCCTAGAGACATCTTTATTTCATTCAAATATTTTATGATAGAATCTCACTTCAAACTTGACAGAATGTTAATTTAAAAAAAATACATTTGGATTTTGATATATTTTTAATAAAAATTAAATCTGCTATAATCCAGCTCTTTATATAAGCATCAATATTTAATAATAATTCTTCTTTTTATTTATTGATTTAATGTTCGAAGTACATTTGATTATTTTTAACACCAACCTTATCGGTTTTAATTTAAATACAAATTGAATATTATTTTGTTTGTTGATTTTGATTGTAATTGAAAGTATTTGGATGAAAACAATATTTAATTAATATGCCAAAAACACTATTTTCAATTTCCAATTTTCATTTCAAAAATAATAAACTCCCATCATCCACAAATCTAATTTAAAAAAAAAAACAACACTCAGTAATGCGTTCTGTCCATCGTCGACTTCATTTAACCACATTTCAACTCCACTCATATTCTCGATCCGAGATTAAGCTCAACAAATCCGAGATTATACTGCCAATATTCATTACATTTACCGATAGAAATAAATATCATTGTAAACTTTCAAATTTATTTCTATAATATTAATACATAACAAGCACGTCATGTCAATTTCATGTCAACGCAAAAGCGGCAAAAGCAAAAATAGCAAAAAAAAAAAATTTTAATAAGAGCAAAATGCAGTGACACATTAAATGCGATGAAAATAGATTGAGAGGTAGGAAAGAAGGCAATGGCAAAGAGAAGTAAAATAAAAAGCAGAATAAATGCATGTATGGCACCACAATTTGTTTTACGTAATATTATTTTTTATAACTAAATTAGTAGAGCCACACAAAGTCGCTCGTAGCTAAGTGATAAGAGGCAAGCAGGCAGAGAGCATATTGTTGTACAATAAATATACTATCGCATATCATGTGTGCATTAATTTCAATTAAAAGCATAGCATAGCATAATAAAAGCGTAGTGAACAAAAGCACAATGTTACTATGAAGCATAAAAGCTTTCAACACCTAGGCTACCAAGCAAAAGCCAAATTTCATTTCATTATTACTCTTGGACAATTACATGGTTGCTTTGGTGATGAAACTTTGTGTGTAATATTTTTTTATTGCAATGCATTAAAGCTTATTCATTTAATCCTTAGATTTTACCACACAAACACAACGTTTTATTTTCAAACTTTATTTTTAGAGCAAAAAAAGGCACTGCGTAAGCTTAATAATGTTAAAATGTGCGGGTTTCAACTAACCTGGAATTGGTAGATTGAGTTAAGAGAATTAATTGACGGTACACCGCCATATTTCAAGCCCAACAATGTTGAACGATAATCCTTTGCTCCATCACGCGGTGGTTGTCTTATCAACACAAAATCTGGCCTAAATGATCTTGATGCCTGTTTACATATGAGAAGAAAAGGGATTTGTTAGTCAGAGATTTAATTTCAGATAAATTTTCATTTAAGTTGTGCATGTGGAAACACGAATTTCGCTTTTTTAGTTTGTTTAGTAAAAACTGATGCAAAAGAAATTCCATCAAAAGGGTCTTTAGTAAAAAAGATGCAAAAAATTTTGCATCAAAAGTATATTCAACAAAAAGATGCAAAAAATCTGCATCTCTGCAAATTCTTTACTCACCTTCGATCCACTTCGATAGCTTACAATCGACACAGTTGGCCCACCTTCACCACTAGCCGTAACCGAAATTTCATTAAATTCCGCTTGCTCGACACGAATATCGTAGTCGCCATGTAAGCGCTTACCACGGAAATATTTTGACCAATCAGTATTCTGATCGTCAACAACAAGCAATGTAAAGCAACGATCTTTATTAAATGCTTGAACACGCGAAACGGTAGATGCAGCGGCACCGATAATACTTGCACCTTGATCACGAGCCGCACCAGTTAAACTTTGAACACGTTGTAATAAACTTTCGCGCGATTTAGCTGGGCTTGATGGTGCCGAGGTGTGTTTTGGTCCTTTACCAAAACTCAATGATAATTCCGGTGCGGTTGATGTTGGTCCTGCTGATCCAGGTACAGCTTTATTGTGGATGAGAATTTGATTTATAATTATTTTTGATATAACTATGTGATGGAATAATTAATGCGGTAGGAAATGAATGGTGCTAATGAATATGATGTTTACATTACTAATCATGTCACAATCTTGTTGATTTGGAATTTGTTAAATTGTGAATGAAATGGGAATTTTAATTGGATTTCAACTTCAAAATTTTTTGAAATTTAACGGCTGCATAATTTTTGAATTTTTTTAAGAAAAAGTTGTTTTCCCCTTTATATTGTTTTGCTTCCATTATTATTGACAGAAATTTACTTTAATTTAATTATTAGACTCCATTTAAAACTTTAGTATAGAAAAACTTAGTATGATGAAGTTAAAATGAGAAAGGTAACTGATTAAAATCAGCACAAATAAAAGGAAAGTCATTATATATGCAAAAACACAGAAAAACTAATAACTTCATTAAACTCAAATTAAACTTTTGATTTATTCCCACAATTTTCACAATTCCCAACTACTTTCTTCAATTTAGCATATTCATAATCCCATTAACAATTCAAATAACTGAATCATAATGAAAAATTATTATTTTATAATTGCATGCATCACTCTACATACCAGTTGGTGGTGGAATATTAGGTGGACCCGTTCCAACAGGTTGAGTTTGTAAAGGTGGAGGTCGATTTCCTGCTGCTCCAGCTGTTGCTGCAGAATCACCACTTTGTTCACCATCTTCACACTCGGAACTTAAATCTCCCGAGCTGAACCTGCACGAATAGAAAATTGGTTTATGAATTCAATTTTCTTTTAATTTGTTTTCAAAAAAACATAGTTTTTACTATATTGCTGCTTGTTGAAAATGCATAAATTGAAAAATACAAAATACGTACGGTGGTGGAAATTAAAAAATTAAAATAGGCAAATTGCATGAAAATTTAGGAATTAAAAAAGAGGAAAAAGGGAAAAAAGATGAAAATACAATAAATAAATTCTACCAACAATTTATATATTGAAAATCGAGCTATAATTATTACGAATGATACGTTCATTTATTATGAACAATGTTATTACGTTAATTAATCAGCAACTCGCTATTATTACAACACAACAAGGAGAGAATAAACAATCGAACAGAAAAAATTTTCAAAATGAAAAACCAATTGTATAGCCAATGGAATCAATCAATTAATAATGAGCAATATGCAATCGAAAAATAAAGGATGTAATTGAATTTTTTGATATGTAATTTTGATGGCTACAAATCCATTTATGTTGAAACATGTCAGAAATAAAATTATGTTCAAAAGGCAACATTGAAGATATAAATACAATTAAAACTTCAAATTTTCTACACGAATTTAAGGATGAATAATAAAAAATATAATAATGTGCACTTTTATTAATGAATGATTTTTGCAATGAATTTCATTTCTAATTTGGAATATTTAGGTCACTACACCTTCAAGATGTTCTCAAAGAAACTTAATTAGCCAAGAAGCTTAAAAGTTTCAGTGAAAAAGTTTTCGAGATATTAAAACTTTTCCATAATTGCATAGCTTCTTTTAGATCCTTCAATAGCAAATTTTCCTAAACCTTTTCTAACTAAACTTAGAAATAGCTGCGCAATTAATTATTTACGTTATTTATTTCCGTTAATGGAAAACTTTATAAATAGCCTAATTCAGCATAAGGCGTTAAAATCAGGATTTAGATCACATACATCAATTAATTTTGTGGAAATGTATTGATTACTTGGGATTGCTGTATATTTGGGTAGTTGGTGGTATTAAGGAATTCTTTATCTCTCAAAAACCGTTAAATTTGGATTTAAATGCCCTTATTTTTGCAATTAAGGAATTAGTTCACAGAATGCTTCAAATATTAAATCCTTTATTACTAAATTTATCAAATTTCCAATCGATGCTTCTAATAATACTTCAACCCACCACAAACTACAAATCAAGGTATCTCCTAACTTAAAAATAAATGGCAATTAAGAAGTTTACAAACTCTAGTCCAAACATAGAAGATTGAATAAAATTTGAACAGCATTTTCAATTTCTTTGAGCAATTTTGGTTTACAGACTTAATTGCTATTCGGAGTCTCCTATCAAAATATTTATTTTATCCTTCAACGAGTATGATTTACAGAGAATTGCAGCCATACATAGTTGACTGAACTTTGTAAAACTGCAGACACGGAATAATTTATCAAAGGATGGTTTGCATGGCAAACTTTTAATGACCACCAATTATTTATTGGCCGATAATCAATGAGTATTTCCTACTTTGTGAATCTGTATGAAAGGTTTTAGTAAGTGTATGGAAGCTATGTGTCTAGTATGAAGGATTATAGAAGCATTTGTGTTAATAAAAGTGCACAAAAAATTCTAACAGGATTTAAAGAAAAACATTTTCTTTGCTTTGCAAATTTAAAAAAAAAAAAATCCAATAAAAAGTTCCAATTTTGCATTTTCAAAAAATTTCCAAAATTCAGTCATCAATTTACAAAGCAAATGGCCAATAAGAAGTAACAAAGTGTCAAAAAAGGAATAAAACTGATGAAATAAATGAAAAAAAACTGGTTCAAAAGCAAACAAAATGAACAAATTTTGTTGCGACTTTTTCTTTTGTTGTTTTGTAAGGAAAAACTTATCTGTTCGTGAGCTTTGTTAGCTGCTCGCTATTTAAGTTTTCACAATCGTTATGAAAACACAGTTTTATATGTTCAATAAATATTAGTATTTTTATCAGGTATATAAAAAAAAAGAAGAAAAATAGAAAGAAAAACGAGAAAATTAAAATTAAAAAATTTGTTTTGACAATAAAAAGAGGAATGGAAAGGAAGAAAGTCACTTTTGATGGAGAAATGAAGAAATTAAAACTAAAACTTTTTCAAATGTATATTTAGATAGAGAGATAATAAATATATCTGATTTCTCATTCAAATTTATTTGTTATAATAGTTTTTAGTAGAGAAGAAAAACAGAAAATGAAGAATAAAATTTTTCATGCCTTTTTGAGAAAATTAAATTTCTTACCTCCTTTTCAGGAAATTGACATTAGTAGTGAAACTACTTTTGAAGCTTGCGAAAGACAGGGTGCTGGTTGGTTGTTCCTAAAGTTTTTGAGAAAGACAATGTAAAAGTTTTAATTAAATGATTATTTTGGATTAATTTTTATGTCTTTGGTAGAAGTTTTCAATTATTCTGAGTTCATTAGCTCCAAAATGTTTTTTTCTACCAAATAACTGACATTTAAAATTCAAAAGTTAACATTTTTAGTTCTGCAGCCAACTTTACGTATATTTTTGCGAGTTGTCAGCCCACTTAAAAATCAATTTCAGTCTTACTTCACAACTAAGACAGTAAATTTTACTTAATTTGCTTTAATTTAATTATTAGACTTTATCAATTTCTGTTTAACATAGCTTTAATTTAATTATTAGAGTTTCTTAATTGCTGCTCAACAAATTAAGAATCAACATTTTAACAGAGTAATAATTAACTCAGAAATCCAAGAAAACATTCTTTCAAAGAATTAATCTTAAATAAATAGCTTAAAATGAACAATAAACAATTCAACGCTATCAAAAAATGTTTAAACTCGCATAAAATAAATAAAGGTAAAAGCAGAAATCGTGAGTACAGGACAGACTGTTCAGTTTTTGTGTATTTTAGCATTTTCTTTTTTTTTAATTCCAAATAAACCTTAAAAGCTTTTGTTATAGCATAAAAATTTCTGTTGTGCTCTGTTTAATGTTCTTGTTTTCCATCTGTGTATTATTGTTGCATGTATTATAATTTGGCAAAACTTCAACACAAAAAAAGGAGGAAGTGTAAAAAGGATGAACATTTTCATCCCAGCGAATTCACTAGCTTTTTTATTAAAGAGCTTTAAGCTGTCGTAAAAAATTCACACTTTGCAGCTTCAATAAGAGAAAAGACTAAGTTCAACGGTTTACTTGAGGATATAATTCTGATGAAAATTAGTGAGCATTCACGGAACTTCATGGCTTGTTACATAAAACTTTCTTCATCAAAATTTAATGCGATTCAAGGGAAAATAATTCTTAAATATTTTCATTTCGTTTTTGGGATGGAGATAGTGAAGCATTACAGCATGAATTTTTGTTATGGCCAATAATCCAACTTTGTTGTTTTTTAAACGCTTTATGATGATTGTTTAAATTGAAAAAGAGAATTGAAATAAATTGTTTCCTTTGTTTTATTTTCGTTAAGACTTTAAGGAATTAAAGGAAAGTAAATTATTCTTTATGCCATCAAATAAGGTACAGTTTGCTCAAAAAGATGAATTTGAGAGTTTATTTTCCTTTTTTGGATCATCCGGAAAGAATTTTTTTGATGGAAAACATAAATCAGAGATTTTGAATTTTACATGATTTATGAGAAAGATAAAGACAATTTGATTCAATTCAAAAACTTTAATTTGGAGATGTTTCAAATTAAAATCTAGAGAAATGTATTTCTGAATAATTTTGAAGTTATTTCCAATTTTTACTTAAAAGTTTGAATAAATTTTAATGTAAATAGTTTATTTCAAATGAGGTGTTTGAATTTAGCAGGAATTTAGCTTTCAATTATAATTAATTTTAGGTCTATCTACTCATGATACGCTCAACTTGATTGATTCTTTAAAATTATACTCTTTTTTTTTTAAAAAAAAAAATAATTTTAAATAGAATAGAAAACGCTTTAACATACTTCCATGATGATTTATCAAAATTTCTCCTAAATGTTTCGAAAATGTCCTAAATTTCCACGACTCTAAGATTTCTAGGGACAAGAAAAATGTAGTTTTATATAAGCAAAATGTAATATTTTTTTTAAATCGAAATATCGTGCTTAAATTGAAAACTTTCTCAAAAATCAGTATCAAAAATTCTTACAAAATTCAATGTTTTATTAAAAAATAATTGGAGTAAAAATATTAATTTATTATCCATTTAAAATTCAGGATCGAAATCTAATGAATTAAAAATAATGTTTATTTAGTCTACAGTTATGTTTTTTCTTACAATTTAGAAACCTACCAACCAAAATTTTCAAGAATTAATATTTATAATTCAAAATGTTCCTAGTACAAAAATATCAAAATTAACATATTTATAAATTATCCGGAAACAGAATTAATAAAGTCTCCAAAAATATTTTAAACTTAATCCCCTCCCTACCCAAATCTCATGAAAATATTGTTGCTATAAAACAAAGCTCAAAGCATGGCATGTAAAAATTAATTTTAAAAGCTTTTTACATGATGTTATTTTTTTTCACTATCAGCTTGAATCGCAAATGGATAATTGAGGTTTAGAAAATGTAATTAACGAGTAACAAAAAGCAATTAGAAAATTTTTTAACCTATTTAAATGGAAAATGGCTGCATTAAAAATTCAAAGAAAAAAAATAAACAAAAGGTAATCAACCCATTCGGTGTAAAATTATCAGAACGCAAAAATGTGTGACTAGCTAGCTCTTTAATAAAATGGAATCAATGCAACAAGTGTCGTGTTTTTGGACTAAAAAGGAAGCGAGAAGCAAGCAAGCATGTAAACGTGCAAAATAAAATAAAAAAAACGAAAAACAAGAACAAAAGGAAGAGAACAAAAAAAGTACATTCTCTGTCGGACAGAGATTTACCTTAGCTTGAGTAATTGAGGGACAAACAGCCCCTCCACAATTTATCGCGTCTATCGCGCTAATATTGGAAACTTTTAAGAAAGAACTTCTTAAATTCTTTTTTTTTCTAATTAATAAGGCAACTCTCCTTCGTTAATCACTTAATCTTCCTTTCAAAACGTCAATCACTGTTAATGGTATGGAATGTCTGTCGGTATTGCGTGAGCTTAAACTTTCAACTGAACAGTTTGCCTTAAATTGAATAGAGGAAAAATAAATTTTGGAGTCTATTAAAATACATTTTTTATCTATGCCTGACTAAATGGAATTTAAATGAAAAGTTTGAATGATGAAACTCAGTGTTGTTGATTTGGTGGGTATCAAGGGCGTAGCAAGATGGGTTCGGGCAATCCTAAAAATTTTAAATCGTGCTCTCGCTGCAGTTAAAAATCTTTGGGGGTGTGTCCGGGACCCTTCTGGCTAAGCCTCTGGTTAGTAAATATTCAATTTTTTGGGTTTGATGTCCAGAATCTACTTCCAAGTTAACAACACTGATGTCAACAATGGATATGAGAAAATTTCCTAGATTATTTTCACAAAAAATACAACTTTTACGAACACAAATACACATGGAATTTATGAGTATGAGTACCACCAACAAAAGCTGTTCAGTTTCAGAATTTTCACAAAAAAAAAATAAAATAAAAACAATGGAACTGAAAATAGTTGAATGGAGATGAAAAAATAAAGTTTTCGACCGTAAAATTGTACAAAATATGGGAGTTTATTTTTAAAACTATCATGTACATGGAATATAATTCAACCTAAACTATTGTTTTCGTAAATACTGTAGATCCTTTATGAAACTATATTAAATAGAACTGGAGTTTATTGCTTATTATCCTGAATTATGTAAGAGGATATTACAGAAAAGTTGCAATGTAATGAAATTATTTGCTGGAATTTTATTAATGTTAAGCTACTTATCAATTTTTCTATTTAAAAAAATAAATTTATTTGAAAATAATTTAAAAAGTTTAAAAGCTTTAAAATTAATTTTTTTAAACTCCGTCTCTAAAGTTTTCTCAAGATACTTTTTTTTCCATTTCTAACATAACAATACGAAGTTGAAACTAAACTTTGCAAACTGAATTGGAAACTTTCTTGCTTCTTTTGCAATCCTTCCTTATCTCTTATTTTTCATTTTTCCCTCGAAACTTTTAAAATTAAATATAAAGAGCAGCATGACAACTACAAATGTCGTCACTGAGTCTGAATATTTTTTTCTTGATTTTTTCTTTCGTCAAACTTTTTATCTGCTTAACAGTACATTGCTCTAATGAATGTCACCTCCTTTAAGGCTATTATGATTTGAAATTATTTCTACAGACTCAAGTCTTAATGATGCAAATTTTTTTATGTCTGACTTTTATTAGTTAACGCCTAGTAAATTTTTAACGAGGGTGCTTTTTTAAGCTATTCAAATTGATGCTCAAAATTGTATCAAAATAATTTGGAATTGCTGCAAAAATATCTAAAAAATTTGAACATAACCTCAAAATTCAAATCAAACACTAAAGTTACTTAATCCTTAGCTTCAAATCAACAAAAACTATCGCTACTACATTTCATTTCCTCCCCTTCAACTCAACTCAAATAAAAGTATCACAACAACCCACAATTACAAGTCTTCCTTATCCAATTTACTGCAAGATAGATGCCATCATAATCTGTTCTATTCCCAGAGAAGCCTTTTGAATATTTGAACAACTTCGTCACCCCTTAATGCTCATACAATTTTTATCATTGCGAGACCTATTAAAAGCTGCTTACAGAAGAGTCAAAAAAAATTATGCTGAATGAAAATTAATGTCCAGTTAGATGTAAAAAATTTTGAACAGAAGGGTCAATGAAATTTTGTTGTGAACATTTTCATTCATAAAAAATCAGATTTGAGGATTCACAATTGTGTGCTTTAATTCTATATTTTTGTGCTGCAAAAGAAGGAAAATTTCATCGCAGATTAAAGAAATTTAGCAGCTTATTCAAGTGAAAATTGTCATCTGCAGCTTTTCTCGTTTGAAAATATTTTCATTTAATCTTTATGGAAATTTTTTAAAAGAAGGTTTGGGGTCGTTTGAAAGTGACGTCTTTTGTAGAAATTGAATCTTAATGCTATTCAGATAAATTTCAAATAAGATTCGTAAATCTGTTAAAGACAGCATGATCAACCTTCAAAGGTTAAACCTCATTGATGAACGACTCAAAACAAAAACTCAAGAATTCTCCCTTATTCAAAAACGGGTTCAAAGGAGCTCAATTCAATCAATAAATACCCTTTGTCGATTTTTCTTTTGTTATTCATGTCTATATAAATTCACAAAGGATCTTTCATCAAAATAATAACCGATATATGATCGAAAATAAATACACAAGACATACGTACAACAAAAGGGAAATAAATAAACTCAAAAAAAAAGTAAGGAAAAGGAAATTTGATGAAATAGAAAATTTTTGTTACCTTTTTTTAATAGAATAAATAAATTGGCTCACAAGCCTTAGTTTGATGATGAAACAGGATGAGAGCTTTTTCTTGTTATAACAACGTCAACGTTTAAGCCACACAGACAGCTCTCTTGTTCTACTCACGGATAAGTCTGTAAAGATAAGAATAAGAAGGATATGAATGAATAAAAATGATGACAGTATGAATGTAAAGTTTTATGAGTAACTGGAATTTTTATTTTATGGTTGAAGTGCACTTTTGTGGGATGTTTTATTCATATTTACTATTTAATTCAACAGAGTAAGACAATGGTGGTGGAAATGAATGAATAAGTGCAAGGAAGTCTTGGAATTTTGAAAAATACTTTTCATAATATGTTTTCTTGCAACTATGTAGGGTTTTGAAAACGATTTTTCTCGTCAATTGGTTAGGGATTAATGAAAATTTTTCAATTTTGAAGCAAAGTATACTCCTCACATGCCAAAGCTGGTATAGCAAGAAAAATCAATCGTTGGCTAAATTGTCAGCGCTTAAAAAATATTATTTAAAAAATGAATATGGATTCGATTCTCGTTATGAAAAAATATCTTGGAATTCTAATTTTATTTTCTTTTTGTATAATTTTCTTCCTACCCCATCCCTATAACCTCTTTTTTGTTATTCATTCCTCAAAATCTTTATTGTTCAACATAAAACTTCTGAATCTGTTGAATATTTCATGCCACATGTAGACGAAAAAATATTTTACTTTAGTAGGCAATCATGAAAACCTGACATGCAAGGTATTTATTTAATATCAAGCTAGTGCGTACTGGAATTTTAGTTGAATAGAATTTTTACGATCATAATATTTGTTCAGCAATACGTGTGGGTGTCATCTTATGGATTTTTTTTTATGGAATGTTACGCAATAAATCAATGAAGAAATAAAAATGACTTCTTTTCAAGGTCATTTAAATTTTTATTGGAAATTGAAAATGTGCAGGATATCAATTTGATGCTTCAAAAATCAATGTTTAAACTCCATAAACCCAAAAGCTTGTGGATACGTGTGATTACAGTTTTCTTTTCAACCCACACGAGGATCACATAGCTCGAGGATAAACATATAGGAACGCAAATATGGATAAAGAAAAGCCGAAGCCTCCTTGATATATCACAAGCTTCTTAATAATGTTTAAGGAGTGTGCTATCAAAACGTCCAATAAATTTACATTTTTAACTGAGTATCAAGACGGGTGGCTGTTCAAGTTTGCTTTTAATATTTTCCACAATATAAGCACATAATTCATAAATGTCAGCAATAAAAATTACTTCATCTCTACTCGTTTCCATACACAAATTGGTTTTGAGTTATTATGTGAGGGAAACTTTTGGAAGCTTTTCTAGGCTGCGTTGTTTATAGAAGGGAAGCTTTAAAAAGGGAAAAGGGAAGTTATTGGAGCTTTTTAAAATGGATTTGGAGACATTTTTCCTAGAGATACCTTAATATTTCATTCAAACACCTCCAAATATCGCTTTGTTCCTAAGACTGGCTCCTTGTAAATTCCAGAATAGCTAAGCCATGAAATAAGAGTTTCTATAACCCAAATGATTAAATTTGAAGCAAAAATTGGGATTCGAACCTTTACTCTAGTTTGGTCTAGATTACAGCCTGTATTAGCTGTAATCTAGACCAAACTAGAACTAAAATCCATTTTCAAAGTTTAAAATGTTATCAATTCAACTAAGTCCTTCACAAACCCTTTTATTTTCATATTCCTCTTAACATCCTTAACCCTCAACAACATCAAGTCCCTATAGCCCTCAATCCAATAAGTCAATGAGCTCCTTATCCAAAAGAAATCTTCATTTACTGTAAAAAAGTTTCAAATATCCCTTTGGTCAATGACTTTAGACAGCTCATTCACATTAATCATGAACCTTACATCCTATAGAGAATTTCCAAGGAAATTCAACCTTTTCATTTCACTTTCACTTTAAAACAAGTAAATTCACCGCACCCACATCAATGAAGATGTATTTTCAATAATACAGTAATGTTCTACATTTTTCTTTAGGAATCGCGTCTTGACAGGCAATCACATTTTGCATTATTGATGAAGTATTATAAAATATTCAGGAGTTAATCATGTAAATAAATTGAAACAGCAAGAATCATTTCTTCACCCTACATCAGTTACTTATTTACAGCTTGTTTGTGTTTCTGTTCCTTTATATCTTATCGCTTTCAATATTATTTGTGAAACTTTTTGGCACTTTGGATTTATGAACTTTTTTTCAAGTATAAAAGTAAATCTCTTTTGTTTGACACGATCTGTTTGCTTTGTGCTGAATAAATTTGCTCAATTCTATTGCCATACACAGTCTAAGTTTCTTTAAATATTCATAGCTTTATGTGTGTGGGACGCAAAAGTTCATTAACCTTTTATATATAAAGTTTAATTAAATCTCAGTCAGAACTTTTTTTATTCTGTCCATTTTGCTCCCTAAAGATGAACTTTTTTATATGCGACTGTTTTGAACGACCCTTTTAATTAGTGTCACAAGGGGATGATATCAAGAACCATTACATATAATGTTCATAAAAACGAAGGGGTTTCGTGCTGACATTTGGTATGAAAGTTGGTAATGACATTTTGATAAAAACTTTAAGTGCTGCAATTATTTTTGAATCTGTGGGTTTTGATAATTCTTTCCGAGAGCTGCAAACTCTTTAAAACAACAAAATCACAACCATCATAGAACTTATGTTTCCCTAACTCTAAACAAGCTTAAACAATCAAGCAATTTGCATTTTATCTCCCCATGCATTTCAAATGATAAATTTCCTCAACTTTTCTCGTGTTGCACTAATGTGTTTTGGTGTTTAAATAACACCGAATATGACGGTGTATCGTGGGAACGATATTGTAACAGAAAATCTCTGATGCATCGCAGCGGGATGTTGCTGCATTGAAAAAATAAATACGATGGAAAAAACTGTGTTGTTATTTGTGCTTTTCAAACCATTACGTAGTCAAAATCAGCATGAATGTTGTGTGCTTCATAGTTTGGATGATAAATTTTTAAATATTTTGGTATTTTGAGGGGATTTTGAAGGTGTAGAATTATAGTTTGTTTGAAGGTATACGATGCAGTAGTTTTGGTTAATTTACGAGTAGATTTTGATTGTTCTAAATTCTATTTAAAAAATTTCAGATCTCAAAAAATTAGTAGCTTAGGCAGCCCATGAGAAAATTCAAAACTGCAGCGAGAGTATAGCTCAAAATTTTCACATGGGTGGAAATAACCTCCTGACTACGCTACTGTCTGAAATAATAATTTTTTTCCGCACGTAATTCAAACCGAAAATCAGATATTTCTGTCACAGACTTCCAATACGAAAATGGTATGAAAACGTAATCAAAATTAGAATAATTAGCCATTCAAATAATTTAAACAGATAAACTTTGAATAATTTAATAGTCTCGATCCATTTCCATTTGTTCAAACTTTTCCAACAGGTTACTGACACCTCATCTGTACGTAACAGATATTGATTTTTGGATGGAACTTTTCTGTTACTTAGAATTTTATCTCTATTGTTTAAAAATTATTTTAAAGCACATCAGTGGATATATCCTTTAATCTTTAGTGAGTGGTTATAAAAAGCTAGAGAAAAAATATAGCACAGAACGTTTTCTTTACTCTCAAGTCTTTATGTATCTTTCAATCAATAATCTAGAGCTTTTTCAATTTTCTGTTCTACTCTTTTTCTTTATTTTTCTCGTTTAACGTCATTCGAGGGAAAAAAAGCAGTGAAAAGTTTTCTCCTTAAACTTTTTTATCTTTTCTAGAATGTTTTTAAAGAGAATGAGATGGTACTATCAGTTAAGGTCTGACTGTCTGGGTGTTCTTCTATCTGAAGGCATGTCTGGTACCTACTTGGATGATCCATTCTCCAAATTTTTTGGATTAAAATTCAATAAAATCCATCTCTGAATATTTAACCTTAAATTGTTGTAATCTTCATTCAAAACCCCAAAAGACGCACCCAAAAAACCCAAACTGACCTCATCCAAACTTGTCTTTATTCTTTTACATCTTTTCTTTAAAAATGGCATGTCAAATATTCTCATTAGTTCTCTTTGCCTCAGTTGGAAGAAAGGAAATTATTTTTTTCTGTTTATGACTACAAAAAACAAGTTTGTCATGTCAACCTTTTCAGAATCTAGGCAAGGACAGATTTTATGTAAGAATTTAACGTTGAGAATGTCAAAGGAAACATCATTTTGACAAGAAATTGAAAGCAATTTGCAAAGTAAATCGGTATTTTGTGGATGTAAGCTTCAAGAATCTTTCTTAGGAAAATGAAAGCTGTTTACGGTATTTCGTGCTTTTGAATAACTTACCGAAGGTAAACAGGAGAAGATTTACTTTTCCTTTCAAAACTTTTCACTTTTTTACTTATTTACGGAGAGATTTTTTTAAAGTTAGAAATTTTCAAAGCTTACTTGATTGAAAAAATTCGAAGTTAAATGTTTCTTTTATTGAAAAGTTTATAGGTATTGAAGTTATTCAACAAAACAACTAAATTACTTTACAGTTTAATTAGTAAATAGATGTTTATAGTTTGAAAATTGTAAACAGACTAAATAATTGCAAAAAAGGGTTTAACAACTATGAAAAGGGGAAATCAACTAATTTTAGTAGCAAATAAAATTCAAAAATCAAATGACAGTTGCTATAAATCAAACTACATCGATGTTTATAAGTAGTAAATACATATTAGCTGCTTCCCATATGTCCCATTATAATCAACATAAAATAATACAGACTGTAAAAGCATCATAACATGCCCAAACGACCCTTAATCTCATATCAGATACTCATCATAGCAACTTGATTACAAACATTAAGTTTACATAAATAACATTTTCTCCAAACTTTATCGAAAAAAAAGTCTCATTGAGTCCATTTCGGAACATATAAAAACTTTTTCTCTTAATGGAAAATTCACAAACTTGCATGTCAATTGAGTTGTTGGAAAAAATAAAAATGATTTCATGTGGAAGGAAAAAAATTTGCTATGGCATGAATGTGATTGCATTTCGTCTGTCAGATAGGTTTTTTTGTCTCATTTTATTTGTGATGCTATGAATGGTACTTTTATTTCCGCAGTGCTCTCTTCATTTATCATCCTTTTCATAACGGAATTAAATAACTTTGGAAACATTTATTATTTGTAAGGAATGGCCTGAATTTCCTATAATTAAATTTATTTTCGCTTCTGGATCTTTTAGGTTAGGATTTATCAATTAGAAAATTAATGTTTCCGCGGCATATCGCAGCAGCAAAGTCTTGTGAAAACGTACCGTTGTGCTTTAGTTAAATTTAGATCTATATTAGTCATATTATATGCCAACTTATGATGTTTTGTAAGAGTTTTTTATAATTTTCAAAAATTTTACATTTTTTTTTAAAAAAGTAAACACTTAATTTTGTAAACACTTCACTTTATACAAAAAAAAAAAATCACTTTAAAGTTCAATGAAAAATAAACCTTTTTACTTCCTTTTAAAAATCAAATCCTCTCATTACTTTAACAACACATTTCCAACTTTTAATCCAGCTTTCACATAAGCCGACACCCATTGAAGCATTTAATAAATAAACAATAACTTTATCTTGCCTTTTTCCATTAATTGAAACTTCTAATTTTAATCTAATCGGGTAAAAAGCTTTGCAGAAGGGATTCTTTACACAATAATCAACACCATGAGCAGATGTTACTCTTTCAGTTTTCTAATTTTGTTTACTTATTCTTCATCTCATTGAAATAATTATTTTTCTTTCTGTAATCCTCTTATTGAAGGCTTTGCATCCATTTATACATATACTTTGACGTTTTTAAAAAAGTTTGAACAAATAAGGATTTGATCATACAGGACGTAATACATGTTTATTAAGGAACAAAAGCTTGAGTTTCTGATGGATTTGAAACGTTTGCAAGAAATTTTAGTCTTTTTAGGTTAGAGTCAATGGTACAATAGGACCCGCCTTCGATAGGGATCGCAGTGCCTCCAGCTATTCATGGCGGCTCACACTTTTCGTTGGACATTGGACTACGTTTTCGTGCTGAAAGATGCATTATTGGCTATATTGGAACCCTATTTGTCATTATTATTAGGTTAGAGTCAAAAATTTATGGTTCTAGTCTTCTAGGAGTAAAAAAAATACTAAAAATTAAGGGACACTTGTTCTTATTTACCTCATGAAACATGTTTTTTTCAAACCCTCGCCCTTCCTTCTTACTCAAACTCCTGTAAAACCAATGATTTAAAAGTTATACTTCAAAAAGTACCAAAAACAAATGTTTTTTTTTCTCCAAATCATTCAGTTCGAAAGCTTCATGTGTATTGAAGCATATCTTTTTGTTTCTTCAAGCACGTGATGTCGAACAGAGCGAGACGATGTGACGAAAAAATGAAAATTATTCGGTAAAAAAAGAAAATTGGTATGAATGTGTATACTGTATAGGGAAAACAGGTCCATTAAGAAAAATCAATAAACGCATGGAATAGAAAATTAAGCCTTTTTTAAAAGGAAAAAAAGCTTCGCCGACAGTTAACTATAAAAAAGTGGAAATATATCCCTCACATACGATGTGGAAGTAAATGTGTTACTTTATTTCTTTCCTTCTTTTTTTCAGCCAACTTCCTGTAGAAATGAATGAAAGTAAAAAATTATTGCTGAGAGATATGTGCTGATTCTATTCATTTACATTTAAATTTGAGGAAGTGGAAGATTCATTACGGAGAATTTTTTTCTCTTTTTCCGTTCGTGGGTTGTTTGTAAGTGATGACTATGGAAAAACTTCAGTTTCTGGTGCTGGTTTCTAGGTTACACCCTAGAAACCCAATTTTGGGATGTTAATGCTTATTAAAGGAGAAAAAAAGACTCAAACCTAGTGGGATTGGTTTTGAGCATTTAAACTGAATTAAATTAAATTTCTTAAAAATATGGTAACAGGATTATATTATGAACTTTTTAGGTTTAGGAAATTTTTTAAACTTACTTAAGAATTAATTTACTAGAAAAAATAGACATCCTTGAATTTAATCGAAAATCCTAACCTAAAAAACAAGGGATGACACGACTTCATCCAGAAATTTTCTATTGTTCCGGACAAGAAACGGAGGAAAATCTTTTTGTTCTGGATGAAGACGTCAACCCCTAGCAAAAAAATGAAACCCCTTCCTCTTTGTCAGTTTTACTATAGAATACCCTAGGAGGCCACTCAAGAAAATAGTAACAATAAAATCCACATAAATCCAAAATTCTTATAAACATCATTCCTTCACAAGCCCTTCCAACACCAACGTTATTTATTTATTTTATTTCCCACTTTTATTCCAATATCTATAAGCTATTTGAAGCTTTACAATTTCTAAGATACGATCATCACAATAATGAGGTGGGCGTCAGATGTGTTTTAAAATGAACAATTGTCTATCATAACTGTCATGTGACGCAATTATTAGATCTGCAAACTTTTTTATATTGACACAATGATGAGAACTTATTGATTAGGATGTTTGCTGTGAAAATAAAATAAAAATGCAAGTCATGTCATTCAATTGGATTCTTGGGGATGTGTTTTTGAGGCACGTATGTGCTTGTGTTTGGAATTGTCGGCTTTATTAGTTTGCTTGCATTTGGTTGAAATTAAACCTTTTTATTAAAATTTTGTAAATTTTAGGTTAGGGAGACTCCTGTTAGATCTAACAGCTGAATTTAGTTGATTAAGTCACAATTTTTGACCTAATTTGTTCAGTTCTCGTAAATTCTTTATTTTTCACTGTACCCGTAAAACTTTTCCTCAAAATTATTGATCACGTTCTTTGAGAAACTGCCAAAAAAACTTATTCTTCCTATATTTTACGACTAGCTTAATTTAGAACACAAAAATCCTTGAATAAATTACCACAAAACGTTGAACTTTAACCACCAGACGAGACAATCGTTAGAGAGAAAATTCCCTCAAAAAAATCATTAGAACACAATACATCAAAAAAGCTACTTACTCAGAACTTTCGGTCTTTTGTATCCTCTTCCGAAAATTCTCTTTTTCGTATTTAATTTTTATCCAAAAATTCTGTGCGTAGAACTCAGCCTGAAATTCACTGTGAAATTTAATTAATTAGATCACGAGTAAAATTTTTTTTATATTTAATTTTTCGAGACACACAAAAATGAGTTCACTTCTTCCGCAACTTTTTTTTTCTTTCAAAAAAAACCCCACAACACCCTCAACCTCATTCATTCATTCCTTCTTTTTATTCACATGAAAAATTTTTTTCTTCTTGTTATTTTAGTAAAAAAAATTTTTGAAAGAAATTTCCACAAAAAATCCTTTGTGGCTCACAAAACACAAACATTTATCGATTAAGTCTAATTTAAAATAACAATTTGGAAAACATTTTACCTCACAATTATAATTCACTACTGAAAAAAATTAAAATTTTTTCACGAGCAGGATTTTCCCGTAGCAAAGTAGAATCGAGAATGAAAAGTTTTTCCAATTTTTCGATCGAAAGCTTCGATTTGAGGCATGCGCGTGGGATGTTGTCGAGGGACATTTTTACTCCTCTTTAATTTCCCTTTTCGAAAAAGTGAATAAGGAGTAATTTGCATTCAGAGCTAGGCAGGCAATAGTAATAAATTCTTTTTTGGGGATGTTTTTATTTTATTATTTTTCTATTTTTATTATTTTCTATTTTTTCTTCTCAGTGATTAACGGTAACAAGGAAGGAAATAACTAACAAACTAATTTAAATTAATTCAATATATTAAATATTATTAATACTTTTTGATTCGCTTCTTTAGTATCAGTTTTGTGATGTCTATAAACTTAATTAGTAGATAATATCATCGGGGTTTTAAATTATTGTTAAATTATATGAAAGCTAGTAGACATTTATAGCTAATCAAATCACATAGTGATGAAATTAAAGTGGGTTTAAGTTATAGGAATAGGATTTGCTACTTCTTTGAACGTTTAGAGGACGATTTATCATTTGGTGAGGGATTGTCATCTGTAAATTTGAGAAAAAATAATGCAAAGTAAGAAACGGAATTCACGGATGTTGAAGATTTTTTTTAAAAAGAGAAGGATATAAAGTATTTGAAAATTGGATGAATAATAAAAAAAATACTAGGTGTCCTCGATTTAAACAGTCTCAATTTAAATACTCAAAAATTTCCCATACACATTTTTAACAGTCATTTTTCATACACTTGAATAAATTCTATCTAAGTATAAAATTTTTGGACAAAAACTGTTCAAATCTAATTAAATAATATGAATAAATCAAATTTAAATATTCAGTTTAATCGAATCTCATTATTAATTGAGATGAATTAAAATAAATAATATGTTAATTATTTATAAAAAACAAGGTTCAAATCCTTTTAAACCTGATTTAAATGAGTATCTTTCAAGAATAATTCGTATTTTTATTTTTTTTTTTCGATGCAACTTATTTTCAATGTATTGTAACCTATTGTAAGTAAATGAAATGCTTGAATTTCAATGTTCTTAAAAAAAATATTTACAATCAATTAAAAAGTGTAACGCAACTATACTAACTTTAAGCCAAACAAAAAAAAATAAACAAATAAATTTCACAAATGAACGAAAATTTTAAAAATATCTCAAAGTCAAAGGTTCAAATCCTAGAATGTTTTAAATTCTAAATAAATGTTTCATGCCGATATGCAGTAAAATAACTTTTTTTTTAATTTTTCAAAATTATTTATAAAAAAAAAGACAAGAATAAGCAATAGACAAGAATAAGCACCTTATTTTTTTAAGAATTTTAATTATCCAATTTCCAAATATTTAAATCCATCTTTCTCTTAAAAAAATATTTCACAATAATAGTAAAAAAGAGTAAACGACAGAAAACAACGGTTTTTAAGATTATATAAAAGACAAAATATTTTATTGCATTAAAAAAATTTGTTATTATTGGCTCGTTAATTGAGAGATAGAGAGAAATAAAAAAAAATATAGAAAAAAAAATTCACACAAAAAAATGTTCAAGTTACAATTTTTGTCCTTTTTTCATCAAGTTTTAAGAGAAATCTTTGAGAGAAATTCAAAATTAAAGCGACAATATGCAAAAGTAATAATAAAAAAATTATATGGCATTTTCAGCACGTAAATGTATCAAAAGAAAACTTTAGTAAGCATAAAAAAGTAATTAATTAATTCTCAAAACTGTTGTTTTCTCTCAAAACATTCTCACCTGAAGAAGTCGGTTCTTCAATAATTTTACTGCGACCAGTGCGTGTTGGTCGTGCGGGAGGTAATTTTTTACGATTGCTCTGAGCTAATTTTCCTTTTCGTACGGGTTCTTCTTCCTCTTCCGAATCTGATGAGACTTGTCGTTGCTTTCGTCTTCCTCCTCTTCGTGGATTATTTTCAGCCTCACTGTCGCTACTTTCATCGCTCGAGACTTGTTGGCGTCGTCCACGTCCTCCACGACCTCTGGTAGCTGGAGTTTTTGAAGCATTCTTACCTTTTCCTTTTTGTACTGTTGCTGGTGCACGTTTGCTGACTGTATTTGGTCGACGAATGCTCATGTTGGATTCATCATGTTCATTTTGTTCAGTTGGATTATCATTAACTGCCAAACATTCTTCGAGCTTCATTTCAAAGTCTTGAACGACGGTCTGTGAATGAAATAAGAATTTGATAGAAATTAACGGTTAATTAGGATTTGAAAAAAGTAACAGCTATTTCAAATTTAAAAAATTTCGTTAAATTTTAACGAAAGTTTCAAATTTTCAAAAAAACTGAAAATTCTTTTTAAAAAATAATAAATTCAAAAAATAACTGTTAAAGTTCGACAAGATTTTTCAAAAATTCAAAATATAACGGAAAATTTCAAATTTTCAAAATATAACGGAAAAATTTTCAAATCTTCAAAATATACCGGAAAAATTTTCAAATCATCAAAATTTAACGGAAAGTTTTAAAATATAACAAAAAATTCAAATTTTCATAGTTTAACGGAAAATTTAAAATTTTCAAAATTTAACGGAAAGCTTCAAATTAAAAAAAAATCAAATTATAGCGAAAATTTCAAATTTTAACTGCCAAAAAAATCAAAAATAACTCACCTTCAGCTCAGGTTTAGCAAGTTTCAATGTGTTCGTAATGATTTGTCGGAAATAGTCATAAACCTCTTGAATTTGTACTTTATCCTTAAAGAATCCAATATTCTCAATCAACTTCTTAATTGTCTTCTCCGTGTACGATAGCAATGACAGACAGAAAGCAATATCACGCCATTGCCTTTCTTGTTCAGTCATTTTAAATCGATAGCAAAGTTTATCAACAAGACTCTCAATTTGTCGATCCTTACTGATTAATCCAATAATATATCTCATAATAACTTGATACTTTCCCTCTTCAAGATTAAGATTTGGATCGCCTAATCGACTAATGATGTCAGGCAGTACGTTATATAGAATATTTGATTTATGTGCGATTTCTTTAAAGAAAACTTCTGTCGATGTACGAATTTCGTCATCTTTATCGACAAGGCACATGGCAAGGTCAGAAATTTGTCCTTTAATGAGAATCATTTCGTGTGAAATTAAATGCGATAAAATTCGTACACTTGTAAGACGTAAAACTCGATTTTCATCATGTAATGTTGAATACATGTGAGCTGACCACGGCTCAACAATATTTGGAAATCTGAATGTTAAATCACTCATTCCAATTATCACATTACATTTAATGTCGATATCTTGTGAATGTGAGAAAATATTCATCAAAAATTCCATATTTTTTTGACAAAACTCCGAGCTGACTGACATGAAGTGAATTAATGCTAATAAGGCTGATCGTTGTAATTCGGGATTATTGAATCGTTTTGGATATTTTAGTACTTCGAGGATTAAAGGCACAAATTTCCTGAAAATTCCGTCTTTTTGGAAAAGCAGCTCGTGTTCACAAATTGTATTAATTTGCTCAGCAAAAGCATCTTCAGCCGACGGTCCAATCACATCCTCCTCATTATTTTCTTCTTCATCTTGATTTTGTTGTGGATTTGGTAGAACTGATTTACGTACGGCTGCTGTTGCTGACATATTTAACGTTGATTTACGTCCATTAATTTTATTAGCAATTGCATTTGTCTTCTTTTTATTTTTTTGTATATCTGCTAATTCTTGACGATATTTTAAGTTTGTATAAATATCAATGTCCAAATAAATAAGCTCTTTCATTGCAACGTAGCCAATCATGAAAATAAAACGTGATAAAAGTATCGCTGGTAATTTCATGTTTCCTACACGCAACAACGATCCATTTTGACTTGGACGAATAAAAGGTGTTTGTGTTAAGCCATTGTCTTGTGTTGTTGTTGCTGTTACTATATCCTGCGTTGCCTTATCTCCCTCACCCTCGATGATTTTATCAGATATTTTACGCATCTCATCCCATATCTCAATTATTATTTGTTGACTGATGACGTTTGGCTGGTGGCACATTTTGTAGATGTATTGAAATGTTCTACTGCAAATATCATCAAAATTTGAAACTTTATGATTGTGGAAAAAATTTTTGTAGCAATTTGTCACGGTCGTTACACGTTCGTTATCGAATTCCATCCGTGGATAAATTTGATCCTCCTTATCAGCATAATAGTTCATCAGAAACTCGAGTGTTTGTACGAAGATTCTTGGATCACGTTGACCTCGCTCGCCAAAACCGATATTTTCAATTACTTCAGAGTTTACGCGTGTTATGGCTGCTTTAACTCTGTAATAAATAAAAATATTTTTTTTCATTAGTTTTTGACTTTAAAACTTAACTTTCCGATACTTACGACGAGCATATTATGAGCAATTGAAGTGCAAGACGAGAATCATTGCTTGTGACATTCTCGATTTTCTTCGAATAAATCTCAAACATTACTTGAATCATTGAATTGTCAATGTCGTCATTGAGGACATATTCTCGTACCAATTCTTCGAAGGCGATGTAGTGACTGAATGTTAGTCCTTCAATAAATCTCATCAAGTTGTAGACAACTTTTACGGAATGTGCGCTAGAATAATAAATTAGATTGAAATTAGCTTCAAGCTTGGATGTGATTTTTTAAAAGGATTTTTTGAGAATATAAATTTTACAGGACTTTTGAAAATTAAAAATTTAGCGGTTTTTAAAAAATTTGAATTTTTTTCGTCAAGTTCAAAAAAGTTTCGTCAAAAAATTTAAAATTTTAAAAGTCGTTAAATTTAAAATTTAAAAAGACGTTAAATTTAAAATTTAAAAAGACGTTAAATTTAAAATTTAAAAAGTCGTTAAATTTAAAATTTAAAAAGTAGCTAAATTCAAAATTTAAAAAGTCGTTAAATTTAAAAATTTCAAGTCGGTAAATTTGAATTTCAAAAAATTCGTTAAATTTGAATTTCAAAAATTCGTTAAATTTGAATTTCAAAAATTAGTTAAATTTGAATTTTTAAAAATCGTTAAATTTAAATTTCAAAAGTTCGTTAAGTTTCAAAATTTCTAAAAGTCGTTAAATTGCAAAATTTCAAATCCTTAAAATTCGTTATAAATCAAATTAAAAGAGAACCACTTACCGTCCAGTCTGATCAGTCTTCCACAAAACATGTTTAAATGCTTCACGAACAGGCTCACGTTTTTCCTTTGCCGTAGCCCACACCAAATATAACATCTGACGTAATCCATGTTCAGTATTTTTAATGCCAAATAAGTAGGCGGCTGTGAAGAAATTGATAGCTTCTGCTGAGTCGCTTTCTGTTTTTGACATCAACAAATTCTGTAGCTTTGGAACGGCAGCAACGAGGAGTTTTGAGAACTCCAAGCAATCCTCCAAATAACGTACAGCATTTTCAGCCTTTTTGTAATCTTCTTCATAATCTTTGCAGTTATTTTGGAGTAAAAAGTATGATTTAAGAAGTACAGCAAAGTACAACAATGCTTCTTCTTGCTGAAAACCTTTAATAGTTTCCCAATTTCCATTTAATTCCTCAGCTTTACGTACGAGTAATGACAAACGCTTATAATCCTTTTCTTCCAATAATTTATCAAAATCACTGTAAAGTTGAGCACAATCTTCAGCTCTAATGCCTTCATCATCAATCGATGTGAGTGTTATGCATCGTATAATGTGTTCATGCATGTCTTTAATCAAATCCTCACATTTTGTATTAACTTCATCAACCTTATTCGATTCCTCAATCATTTTATTACGAAAATCACTCAATTCCTTAATTTTCTCATTATAACGTGCCTCAAGTTCCTCAATCGATAATTTCGATGCAAATGGATTTCGTTCCAAAAATGACGTCATCAAGTGAATTGCATTTTTACGTACCAATGCTGATTTATCTTCTAAACGACTTGCAACAACTTTCATGATCGGTGATAGCCAAATTACAGGCACGGCATCAACACTTTTCATGTGTGTCCATAATGCTAATGCTTTTGAGCGTACGTGTGCATTTACGTCATGAATATGATAATAAATGTGTTCCAAATATTCATTTCTAATGTCTTTATGATCTTGTATGAGATTCTCGCCTGTTAATTCCGTACAAATAATTTCGGACATTAATGTGAGAATGCAGATTCTTAATTGATATGATTCCAAGCTTAATACATCACTGGCAATGTCTCGTACAAATGGCATTAATAGAACTGGCGCAATACTTCCTAATTCAGTGAAAAATTGTGATATATTCTTAATTGTTAAAGCGTCAGCGGAATCATCAAGTCCTTCCAAAACCTGCTCGACCATAACTTTAAAAATTGTCTGCATACCATACTGCTCATACAACACAACCATTCCTTGACATATTGATGGAATTGCCATTTCGCATGACTTTAAAATCTCAAATATTCTCACTGGAAATACCATGGAATGATTATAGCGCTTAAGTAGCGTTCCAAGTATCTGTATGGATGTATCACCGACATTTTTATCTTTAATCGTTGGATGTTCAAGCGAGCGATAAGCAATGTCGGCAATTAAATTAACAAAATTCTCTTCCGGAACTGGCGGTTGCCATAAATTTTCTAATGGAAGTTGAATTATGTTAAATAATTGTAATAAACTTTTATATCTTCGTTCCTCCCACTGTCCATGTTCTAAATCTTCTGGTGAATGCTTTTTAGACTTTCCCTTTCCTTCTGTATATGCAAATACATCCTTATCGATCTTCTTCATTAATGTTATTTTTGCATAAATTAACATTTTTAATGCATTTAAATTAACACTACGTTCATCTTGTGATAATGTTGTCGATTGAAGAGATTCAGCGAGATCTTGTCCCAATTTGTCAATTGATTTATACAAAAGATCAGTTGCACGAAAAATCTGTTGCTTTTGAAGATCTTTTGCGAGTTCCGTGATCGAGAAAAATGTCTCGAAATAATCAAAAATGTATGATATGCCATGTTCTGTAAGTGCTAAGCGTGCAACTATAAAGCATAAATGAAGATTATTAACATCCAGAATAATGTATTTATTTATAAAAATTAAAAGACTTACGCCGCAATTTTTCAAAGCATTCTTTTTCGTTATAAACTTTTGTGACACAAAATGAATTTCCTGTGCCTGTTTCCAGCAGATCTGAATTCTTTTGTGGTATTATGAACTCAAACTCCATTTTTGGACTGTTCTGCTTAACTAATTGTTATTAAATGATCTATTTTTTTAATTAATTAATAATTTCTTCTTAATTTCAAAAATTTCAAACAAAGCGCGTTCAAATTATTGACCGTTGCGGGTTGTGCTACTTATTTGCATCTTTGTTGCACTTTTTGCGTCTTCTTTTTTCGCATCATCTCACTAATACTACTTTATGCTGTATCGTGTATCAACACATCACCAACACATTCAAACATTTGTTTACAGTTTAAAACGTGCTCAATTCTTTAAAAATCAAAATTAATTGAATTAATCCACAATGTCATCGGATGAAGAGGATTTTAAGGTCAATAAAGCATCACATAAGAAGCTTTTATCGGAAATTAATGATATTGTGAAATTTCAACACATTAAAAAGCCAAAAAGAACAGAACCGGCAATAAAAAATGATGAATTTCATTTAATTAAGACAAAGTCATTAGGAGATGAGGATGATGAGAATTCAGCTAAGAAATCCAATAAAAAGAGTGTCGCAATTACAGCATTAGCAAATTTAGTGAGGAAAAATGAGAGTCAAAAGAAAATTAGTAATCAGTTCCAAGATACATTCAAGAAGACAAAAGTCCTTAAAAAGCCATTGGAAAAGATTCATGCTGATAGAATTCAGCGTACAATAGCTTATGATAGTACGAAGAATAAGTTATCAAAATGGGATGCAATTGTCACAAAAAATAAAAATGCTGATCAATTGAGATTTCCATTAAATTATGACAAGACATTTATGAAGGATGATGATCAGAAAGAGACTGGATTCTCACAATTTCGATACAAGTCTAAAATGCTACAAGAAATGGAAGCAATACACAATGAATGCTTTCCAAAAGGTGAGGAACCAGAACTGCCAAAAAATGATTCAGCTGAGTTGTTAACTCTTGAGGAAATGAAGGAACGACGAAAGGAATTAGCTCGATTAAAAATGCGAGAATCTTATCAAATTGCTAAGAAGCGTTTGCAAGGCAAAATTAAGAGTAAGAAGTATCACAGACTGAAGAAAAGAGATGAAATTAAGCAGAAATTGAAGGAATTTGAGGATTTGAAAGCTGTCAATCCAGAAGCTGCTTTGAAGGAATTGGAGAAGATTGAAAAGCAGAGAATTCAGGAACGAGTCAATTTGAGACACAAAAATACTGGAACTTGGGCTAAAAATATGAAGGTGAGCTGCATTGGTTTCATTTTAAAATTTAACGGATTTTTTTAATTTAAATTTTTGAAATTTAGTAAAAAAATTGATAAAATTTTGAATTTTAAAAAACCGTTAAATTGAAGTTCAATTTTTGAACTTAATTTTTTTATAAAATATTGAAATGCAAGTGACCGTTGAAATTTAAAATTCCAAAAATCGTTAAAATTAACTTTATTAAATCTTTTAAATTAATTTCAGATTCGTGCAAAATACGACACAACAGCTCAACAAGAAATAGAAGCACAACTGCAATTAGCACGTGAATTAACTCAAAAAACACAAAAGATGTCAAGTGACTCAGAAAGTGATGAGGAAGTTCCAACTAGTTCTAATAAAAATGCTGATAATCCGTGGTTATCAGGAAAAAATCCAGATGATAATGATGAGATTTTTAGTGGATATAGAAAATTCTGGGAAGAGAAAAATGCTAATGAAAAGGCATTAAAGAAGTTAAGGAAAGTCAATGAAAAACCGGAACTTCCAGAAGAGCCAAAAGCTGAAAATGATGGCGAAAATGGCAAAACTGAGGATGCAGGCACAGATAAATCAGATGAGGAGCAATCAATGAGTGAAAATGATGAAAAAATGTCAGAAAATGATAGTGAGGAGGAAGCTGAGTCACAAAATGACTCAAAAACTGGCTGGGTTGAAGAAGATGTCTCATCAGACAATGAAGATCCATCAAACTTCATTAACGACTTATTCGATAAAGCAGAAGAAAATATCACCAAGAAAATGGAATCAAAATTGAAGGAATTAAAGCCAAAACTGCTTACAAGTTCCAAACCTCAAAATAAAAAGAATAAAAAGTCAAAAACTAAGTCAGACGTGAATGATCCAAAATATTTAGAATTCAACCGTGAAGCACGTCTTGATGACATCGATGAAGCACTAAATGAAGGCAGTGATGATGAAAAACAAGAAGTTACACGACTTCCACCATCCAAAAAGCTCAAAATTGAAATTGAACAGCTTAAGGATGAGAAAAAGGCATTTATGCGCGGAACTAAGGACGAAATTGATCCAACATCATTTTTAAATGTTAAATCCAAGCATTTATTAACATCAATTCCAAAAACACAGGAACTGGACGATGTCGATGAGGAGGAATTTGAAAATTTAGAAGCAGCCAATAAAATGAGTTTGGCTGAAGCTTTTGAAAACGATGACATTATTCATGACTTTATTGAGGATGTTGAGGAAGAAGCAAAGAAAAATCAGAAAACTGACAACAATGGACTTGCTGGTTGGGGTTCATGGGCTGGTGAAGGAATTAAGGAAAAGAAGAGAAAATTTATTGACAGAAATCCACAAATTAAGAGAAAAGATCGAGTCATTGTGAACACGACACCTCATGAAAGCCTTAAAAAACATTTAATATCGTCAGTGCCATTTCCATTTACAACAATTAAAGATTTTCAAGCTTCTATGCGTGTACCAATTGGCAAAGATTTTATTCCATCGTCTGCTCATAGTAAGTTGACAATGGAAAGTGTTGTAACGAAAGCAGGAACAATTATAGAGCCAATGAGTGAGGAAGCACTTGTAAAGACGAAAAATGAGAGGAAAAAGAGGAAATTTATGAAAAATAAAATGAAGAAACCTGTTGTTAGATGAATGAATTAATATTTTTGTGTATTTAACAATTTAAATGAAATAAAAAAAAATTTGAATTAAAAATTTAAAGCTCTAAAAATACGTTAAAATTTAAAATAAAAAAAAATTGAATCAAAAAAATACGTTAAAATTTAAAATAAAGAAAATTTGAATTTTAAAAAGCCGTTAAATTTTATTCCCAATTTTATAACAAATTACAGAGATTAATAATTCAAAAGTATTGAGGCGTGTCAATCGCAATCATTTTCTTGCATTTATCAATATTTCCAGATTGCATTTCAAGATACAATTCAAGCATTTTAACATGAAAAGTGACAATTGGATGCCTGGACATTGCAACTGTTGTTCTTGCTAGCTCAAAATCCCCATAAATAGCAAGTGACACAGCCAAATTATATGTAAAGACAGCACTAGCAGCTTCCAATGTATTAATATTCCAATCTGGCGATGATCGTGTCTCAAAATCCGTACTTTTCAGCTCAGTCATAAGTTTTGGATCCAAAAATGAAATAGCTTCAGCAGTTCTGTCCAACATGATGCAGCTCTCGGCAGAATAAAGAAATCCCAACATTTTATGTGTATCTGGAATATTTTCCATTTTTAGCAGTTCCTTTGCATGCTGTAATGCAATTGTATAGTCACCAAGACACAAACTGACATAACTTGATGCTGTAAGGATGTGCATTCTTAATTTCTCAATTGCTGCCTTCGATAAAGGTTTTGATGGATTACAAAGGACGCCGTCGTCCAATGTTTTGTTCCAATTATTGCCAAATACCTCAAATGTCTCAGTTTTAACGGACTTCAAGTCCAAAGCATTAGAAATTTGTAGATAATGATTAACAAGTGTCAGTGCATTTCTGAGACACAAAAGTGCAAATTCTAGACTTGTACTTGGAATCGCTGACGATCCAGTGTCATCGACTGAATATTTAAGCTGTGACGGAGTTATTACGAATTTCCTGTGTACACCACTTCCAATGACAGACGAGACAATGTTTTTATTTTGTGATTCTTGCTCCTTTAAGTGCTGTTTATGGACCATAATACATGCTTCCGCTAATCTCAGCCATAATCTTGGATTTTTATGATAAACATTAAGTGGAACTAGCAAGCAATCAAATGCATCTTTTGGACGTTGAAGATACAGCAAAGCAATGCCTAAATTATACAAAATATCTGGCCGCTTTGTAGCTCCAAGACAATGTAATGGAAGTTGATTATTGAAGTCCTTTCGTGCTGTTTCCAATGCTTTTTGATCAAACATCAATGCTTGTTGGAAGAATCTAACAGCCAGCGAATAATGCTTGACACTAAAGTGTATTAATCCCATATTATTAGCAATGCAGACATTCTGATCCTCTCCGTACTTTTTGACTGTAACAACATCATTTTTAAACTGTTTTGAGAGACATTTTGCTGACATTTGGAAGTCATTGAGTAAATAAAATTGATGAGCTTTTAAAATTGAGAAGTTTGATGTCTCTTCCAATGGAATAATGACGGACTTTCTGTTCAACAGACGAGAACGGATTAAAGCAAGTCTGAAGAGATTTCTGTAAATTTCTTCTTCCTCGTCCAATTCTTCTTGCTTTCTGCCTTGTTCTGATTCCAATATCTCATCATCAGCAAGCAGGATATCATCATTATTGATGTTTAATCGATTCTGTAGCATTTCCAATAACTGATCAGCCTTTTTGTGATGATTTGTGTCCAACAGAATGCAAACTGTCAAAAGTCCAACTTTTTCCAAAAATTTATTATTTAAATGATCGACATGTTGAAGAATTCCAGTCATAATCTTTAGTGCTGAATATAGTTGCTTTTGATGGAACAAAACGACAGCATAATTGTAGTAAAGTGGACATAAATTGACTGACGAAATATCCACAACTTGAACTGACTGGATGTCATTTAAATTTAATAAGGATAAGAGTGTCTTCTTAAATTGATCACATTTTGTTAGATCACTTTTGTAGAAATCAGCTACTGCCTTGTTATGTGCTGCTTTAATTTCGGCTATTTCTGTTTCCTGAAATTGTTTTTGGAATATTTTGTAAATTTTAAAGTTTTTAGCTAGAATGATGATTAATTTTAATGCTTACCATTTTTATAGGATGTTAAGGTAATGATAAAGTAATTCTGTGTGTTGCTAATGATGTATTATAGCTGGAATTAATTAATTTTTAATTTTTTCAAAAATGTTTGTTTTGAAAAGTTTTTTTCCCCAAGAATTCAAATTTCAAAAAACCGTTAATTCTGAACTGAAACTTTTTAGGTATTTATTGAAGATTTAATAGTAAGCCACACATTAAGGCACAGAAAAACCTTTATTCTTATAGTAACTAGCTACAAATATAATTTTCATATTCTAAATCAGCTTCTAAATAGAAATTTTGAGGATTTCAGCTTCTAAGTACTGGAACCTCGTCCTCAGTCTTCTTAAAGTTCTTACACAGAATGTGGCTCTGAAATTTGGTCATAAAAATATTAAATTGATTATTTTTGAATCAAGCTCACAGCTACTTACACAATAAACCACAATTGGCAGTGTAATCAAGCATGCTCCAATAACATCAGCAGGTCGATGCCAATTGTCAGAAATTCTTGTGACACAGCAAAAACTCGTCCATAAAATAATAATTGAATGTATAAAGACAACAAGTAATTTCGATGGCATTTCATGGAATCTAGCCTGAATGTAACTCATTAAAAAAACACTGCTGAAAAATACTGAATAAGTATGTCCAGATGGAAATGACCGTTGTGACTCAAATACTGTGTATGAGTCATATTCAGTGCTTGTGCATTTATATTGTGATATGACAGTTCCCGCTGTACAATTTACAGCTGCATCTGGTTTACAGACTTCAAAGAAGAATGGCCTCAAAGATCCATAAAGATTTTTGATTGTCGATGAGACTAGAATCACACAAATGAAAGATACGAAGTAATATTTGAACCATCTGAGGACTCTTTTTAATACTTTAAAGAATCTTTGCTTTACTGGACCTTTTCTTTCTAGAATGAATTCTATGAGAAGGATCTGAAAAATTATTGAAGAAATAACGCTAACGGTTGAAAAATATTTTGAAAATTTAACGGTCATTTAAAATTTAACGACCAAAAAATTTTTAAAATTTTAGGTTCAAAATTTTTGAACTTTTAAAGTTCAAAATATTTGTTAAAATTCAAAATTTAACTGTCAAAAAATATTTGAATTATCAGGTTCAAAATTTTGAAAAAAAATTCAAAAAAATAACGGTCATTTACTGGATCTTTACCAAAATCATAGTTCCATAAAAATAATAATGCAGCCATCGTCCTCTAATCGTTGATCTCTTATATGGCAATGACAGTGACTTGTCACCACACACAAATGGTCTAGAAATGTGTGGAACTACTGAATCTACTTTATTCCATGCTAATAAAACTGAAAAATAAATAAAATTGGATTTAATTTAAATCCTGAATCAAATTAGCCATTGAAAAACTTACAAACAGCATAAATAACAACATCTATGATCCATCGCATCAATGTTCTTCTTTCAACCATGATTATTTAATGTTTTTTGTTGATTCCAACAAGTGGAATTTCTGAACTTTAAATTTGTTTACTTTAAAGGCACAGCACACGTTTTAATGTCAATATTTGTTATTGTTTGCAAATATTTGAATTTAGGTTGATGAGCTTTAGTTAATGCAGGTCAGTTCTTGTATAAGATTGTAGAAAAATACACAAAAAAAAATAAATTATTTTTAATCTTCCGACACAACAAACAACTTTTAATGCTGCGTGATCGTGTTTGACTAACACATTCTCATTGTTCTAGAATGTCTAAATGTCTAATTGCTCTATTACTGTGTAATATTTTTTATTGTTTTATTATGTATGTCATATGTGAAATTTTAATAGATCTTTAAGAATAGGAATTTTAATGCATTTTTTTATAGCTGAAAATTACATTTTTGAATATTTGAAAACCTTATAAATTCTGGATTTAAACCATACAAATGCAAATGTTCTGCTCAAAACCTTACAAATTCTTTATAAAACCGTCAAATTTATTTTTAAAAAACCATATAAATTCTTTTGTAGAGCCTTTCAAATGTTTTTTAATTCAAAACCGTTCAAATGTTTTCTAGAAACAATTATACCGTTTTCAAATTTGAAATTTAACTGACCGTTATTTTTTTAATAATTAATTTCTAAAGTTTTTAAATCTTCAACTTTATAAATTGACTGTTAAAATGTAATAAACGTACCAATTTGAAGCAAATTTATAATCTGAAAATCAAAAACAACTTCTGTAATCCATAAAAAACACCAATGTTTTATTTTTTTTAAACATTTTTTTTTTTTATTTTATTTTATTTGATAAAAGCTAAATGATCGTGTACATCCCATAAAAAATAGTAATTTTATATCTCTTGTTCCAATTTGTAATAAATGAATATATATGTTTCTTGTTTTTTTTTCCTTTATAATTATATATATATATGAAGATGAAGTTTTCGTGTTAAATTTTTTAACTTTCTTTCCCTGCACATCCGATGGATTCTCGATTCTATCCACCTTATTATGCTTTTTATTTTATTAAAAAAAAAATCTTACTTACATTACAAATCCCTTTTTAAGAAAATAAAAATTGGGAGGATGGAAAACTTATGGTACACTTATAACTTAATATACATTTTCAAAAAAAATACAAGAAAAAAAAATAATTAAAAAATAAATTAAGAATTTTGAACGAAATATTTATGAAGGGTATTGTTGTTCGTTTTTGTGCTGCTTAATCGTGTCTTTGAATGATGACTTGACGGAATGGATGAATTTGATGCATTTGATGCTGTGGTTTGCCAATTCATCATCAACTCACGTTGAACTTCTAATGGAAGTTCTTGCCATACTGTAAATGACAAATTAGGATACACATATTAAGATTTTAATCCGATGGATTTATTTTTAATCTTTGAAATTTTAACGTATTTTCAAAATTTGAATTTTGAATTTAAAATTAAATGACTTTTGACAATTTGAACTTTCAGCTTAAATTTAACGGTTTTATAAATTCAAATTTTTTTTTTGAACTTCAAATTTAACGACTTTTTGATATTCAAATTTTGAATTTAATTTTAACTACCTTAAAAAAAATACGAATTTTGAACCTAAATTTAACGGCTTTTCACAATTCAAAATTTTGAACTTTAAATCTAACGAATTTGAAACTTCAGATTTAACGGGTTTCTTAGATTGGAATTTTGAGCTTAATTTTAACTACTTTTGAAAATTTGAATTTTGAACTTTGGATTTAACGAATTTTTATGATTCAAGTTTTTAATTTCAAATTTTATGATTTTTTGAAATTCGAATTTTGAACTTCATAAATAAAAAATTTTGAAAATTTCAAATTTCAACGAACATTTTTTAATCCTCAAAGATTAATTTTAATTCACGACGGAAGTAAAACTTAATCTCACCTGATGGATCAATATTCGGTGGAATTTCAGTTTGTTTTGTGGAAGAACACGCAATAGGCTCTGAATTTTTACATAACGGTGAAATAATACGAGTTGGTGTTGACGTATCCATGATTGATGTGCCATTTAAATGTAAATCTGAGACATTTAATTTACTCGGCGATGCAATATCGTCATTACTTGAATATCGTCGATTTCTAGCTACGAGCAATAAATTGAGCTTTTTACGTTTTTTCGGTGACGGTTCCAATTCAGTTTCCGATGATCCAGACAAATCCAGCGAGTTATTTGAGAGCGTTTCAAAGTCCATTAATGATGACGATGGCGATGCCGTTTTTGATCGAAAACTATCACTTAATGATCCATTAATTGTCTCATTACTCAAATTCGTAATTGATTGAACTTCAACATCCTGTTTCTTCATTAAATAATTTGCAATTGATCCAGGTCCTTTCTTTTGTTCTTGAAATTTACTAAAGCATAATCCTAATAATGTTATATTAAATTGTTGCTTTAAATCGACCATCCTGTCAAACAGCATGAGAACATTCTTAATAATTTTCTGTTCAGCACCATCCATTAATTGAATTTTACCATCGACACATCGAAATAGCGACGGTACCAATGTACATTGTTTCGTTTCTCTAATACTATTTTTCTTAACTGGATCATATTTTCTAACTGTTACTTTAATTGATTGTGGTACACGTCCATCATCCTGTATTTGTATCATTAATCTGGATAATAAGGCTTGAAATTTTTCAGCTGCATCACTTCGTATTGAAATTGGACGAAATGAGTCTTCAAGACCGACAGTTTTGGGCTTTCCTGTTGCTTTAATTTCCGACGAATCAATACCTAAGGACATTTCTTTAAGTCTCGTTGCCATATCAATGCCAAATTTCTTTTGTAGTCGCTGTATGTCACAATCTTGAAGATCTGCGACTGTCATAATTCCTAATTCTTGTATCCTTGATGCCGTCTTCTCACCAATACCTGTAATACTGCGTAGATTTTTGAGATCAGCCATAAATACTTTTGCAGCCGTTGGTGCTAATGCCGTCTGATTATTTGGCTTATTCATAGTTCCGACAAGTTTTGCAAGTAATTTATTATGTGCAATTCCAATTGAGCATGTTATTTTAAGATCATCATATAATCGCTTTCTCACACGATCCGCTATTTCTGTACCTAACATAATTCTTGTTTTACATCCACATTTACATTCATCAAATGTCTCTTCGTCCGGAAAAATTGGTCCAACAAAATGATGCTCATTTACATCCAATTCCGTTAATTGTCGTTCAATCTCCTTTGTTATGTCAATATAATGCTCATCAAGTCCCATTCGTTCCGTTGTACCGAACATTTTGTGCAATAATTCACTGACACGCTTTGAATAAACTTTATAATTTGTCAAATCTTCGCCGTTCACAATTACAAGTTCTGGACATTTTTCGAGACATTCCTTTAGCGGTTTCCACTTCCCAACACCATATTCTCTCGCAACATAATTACATGTGACGATATTTAAGCCTTGTTTAACGCCCAATGGCTTTCCTTTTAATTCTGGATTAAGAATTTCCTCAACTTGAGCGTAAAAATAATCAATGTCAAGATGAATTATCACATTTAAATGCTTCTGATCACTCGATGTATCAAATTCTTCATCTTGTTCCATTTTTTTTAATGCTTGCAGTTTTTTTTTTGCCTACAAAAAAAAAAGAGAAATTTTTTTGTGTTTCTTACTTTTAACTTTTTTTAATGTTTTTTGTTAACGTTCTAATTTGCTTTTAAATTATCACACAATATAAATACGATAAGATTCTATCTACCTGACACGTTGATAACTTAATTAGGTATGCATTTATAACTTTTGCGATTTATTTTTTTAATAACATTTAAATATTTTTATAATTTTTTGTTATTGAGTGAAACTTTTTATTCTGCATCTCTTTTGTTTGGTCTAGCATGTTTTTGTTGATGTACTTACGGTTAGGTATTGGATTGTCTTGCTGTCTGGATTGTTAGAGGCTTAGTTAAACTGAATTTTTAATTATTTTTGTTTAGTTAACTTTTTTCACACTTTTTGTAAACAAAAACTTAACGATTTTTGAGATTCAAATTTTGAACTTTAATTTTAACGGATTTTTCAAATTTTAATTTTAACGAAACTTTTTTCTTTGTCAATAATGAATCTTAAAAGTTTTCAAAAAAAGAATGGATGAATCTGCCTGTGAATCTATCATTTTTAATGTATAAATAAACAACAAATTATTAAAGGTCTCATAAAGTTCCATCATTCAACCTAAATTGCGTCTCAAAAAAACATTTTTTTAACTTATTCTCGCATCTTTCGTCTAAAAATAGCTAATTTTCGCCAGGAATTTTATTTAACGAAAGAGTTTAACGTTTTTTCTAACATTCAAATTTTCACACGCCTTGTTTTGTTAAAAAAAATTTCTAAAGGTGAATTTTGAAAATCAGCGTTTCAAAGAAAAATTTAATTTAAGTAGGTAAGAAGGGAATTATCAGCTATAAATTTACTTCTGAATCATCAGTTAGAAGTCTGTTAAGCAGTGCATCATAAAAAATACACAAAATTTATCGAATTTATAGCTTAATTTTTTTATTTAAAAAAAAAAAGTTCTCGAACAAAAAAAAAGATACAGCACTGGATCTATTTTTTTTCAAAACAACAAAAAAGTTTCGAAACTTTTTACTATAATTCGTGTTATCATATCGTAAATAAATCTAAATTTAATCTCATTCCTAATAGTTTCGTGTATCAGTTCAGTTTACATCCTTTAATAAAAGAAAATCAGATCAGATCAAAATGCAGACAATTAAGCTTCAGTCATCAGACAATGAAATCTTTGAATGCGATTTAGCTGTCGCAAAATGTTCAGCCACAATTCGTACAATGTTGGAAGATTTAGGAATCGATGAGAATTCTGAAGATGAAGTTGTTCCTTTACCAAATGTCAATTCTGCCATTTTACGAAAGGTCATTCAATTCTGTACTTATCATAAAGATGATCCAGTTCCATCAAGCACTGATGATGATGAAAATAAGGAAAAACGTACAGATGACATTACGTCTTGGGATGCTGACTTTTTGAAGGTAAATTTGACATTTCTATGGAATTTCATAACATTAATGACTATATAAATTGTTATACATGTTATGACTCATAACTAATCTATTTATTCTTCATTTTTAATAGGTTGATCAAGGAACACTCTTCGAACTCATTTTGGCAGCAAATTATTTAGATATTCGCAGCTTATTGGATGTGACATGCAAGACTGTTGCAAATATGATCAAGGGAAAGACACCAGATGAGATTCGTAAGACCTTTAACATTAAGAATGATTTTACACCGGCCGAAGAGGAACAAGTACGCAAGGAAAATACTTGGTGTGAAGAAAAGTAAAAGCTTAATATAAAAGTCTTGTCATCAGCTCTATAAATTAACCTTTTCTCATTGATATCGTAAGAAACTATGATTATTCTTTGAAAAAAAAAATAATAATAATAATGTATATCTTTTGATTTTCTTACAATTTATCCCCCATATTAATTTAAAACTATCCAAAAAAAATTATTAAGATTATGTTTCACGATTAAAAATCAAAGCTTCAATTCTGGAAAAATTAAAATAATAAAAACATCTCGAAGAAGAGTAAAATTTTTGAAAATGTAAGGAAAATTGAGTATAATTTAATTACGTATCTAATTTTATAAAAGGACTGGAAAATATCTAAAATAACGGTGGAAAAAATTTCAAAAAATAACGTTTATGAAGAATTCAAAAAATTAACTGCTTAAAATTTGACGAAAATGTAACGTTTAAAAATTATTCAAATTTTTGAAAAAAGAGACGATTGAATTTAACGGTCAAAAATACCTAGTTTGAATTTTAAATGACAGAATTTTAATGGTAAAAAAAATATTTAAATTTGAACAAAAATTTTAACGGTAAAAAAAATTTAAATTTGAACAAAAAATTTGAACGGCCAAAAAATATTTAAATTTGAACAAAAATTTTTAACGGTTAAAAAAAATTTAAATTTGAACAAAAATTTTAACGGTAAAAAAATATTTAAATTGAACAAAAATTTTAACGGCAAGAAAATTGCATTTGAACAAAAAATTTTAACTGCAAAAAATATTTAAATTTGAACAAAAAGTTAACGATTATAAAGTTTGAATTTAAATCGAATTTAACGGTCATTTTTTGAAATTTAACCGCTAAAAAATATTTAAATTTGATGCACAAACAAAAATTTAACGGTTTTAGTATATTTGAATTTTAATCAAACCAAATTTCAAATTTCAGTTCAATTTTTCGAATTTTAACGGACAAAACATATTTAAATTTTTAAAATTAACAAATTTTGAACTTCAACGGTCTCGGAATTTTTTTCATTTCTCATGAGTAATCTTCTCCACACCTGTTGATTTTCAACATGAACTCATAAATTAAAAACTGCAGTTTACTTCATTATCCTAGAAAGGTAATATCGTCAATGTGACTCGAATTTCATCCTTAACTATGTATGCTTTATTTCTTCAAGTAATTCAACTTAATCATATTGTTACTAAGCATTTTTTATGTCTATTTCTTCTTAATTCCAAATGTGTTAGCAACTATCTCTTATTACTATACACTCCGGAGAAATTCGAGTCAACTTGCACATGTCAATCTTTATTGTCACATTTTTTGTGTGTCATTTACAACAATTTAATTTTAATTTCTATAAAATCAGTTTCCAAAAAAAAAAAAAAATTCTTAAGTTTTACTTAACAATGGCAAAATTTTAAGGCATTAAACAGCATAGATTGTACCACGACAAGCTTTTGATCCACAATGGCATTCAATATAGTACGAGTGTGAGCAATTCATTCTTTCTGTTGTAGGGACAGATTCTATTGGACTGTAATCAATTGTAATCTCCTCATCCTTCTCAATTTGTCTCAATGCAAAAATGCAAATTTTCCTGAAGAAAATTAAACTTTAAAAATCCATTAAATTAAGTAATTTTTAATACTTACTGATTCTTTGGATTTTTTGTACAATCACTGACAATCCAAATGCTTGAATTTGGATCACATGAATGATTAACGAATCTTGCCAAGTTGCCATATTTAAATGCATCAATTGTATAATATCCATGCTGTAATCGGTCCATATTAAGGTCAAATAGATATGCAGTTTCTTCTCTCTTTCCAGCTTCAACATTTCCCATTAGCTCGCCTGTATATTCAAGGATGAAAACACCACGTTTAATTTGTGCCAATGTCTTAACACCCCATCCACGTTGTTCGGTCTTAAAGAGGCACAATGAGAGGTTCCGTTTCTGTTGAGTTACACGATTAAGACAATTTTTGTCACATTTGCAATTATCACAGCATTCAATGATTGGTTCTTGTCGAAGCAGTCTCACGACTTTCGAATGACGAGTTTCTTTGTATGCAAATGGTAAATTAAGTAATTTTGGACAACATCCAATTGACTCTTTGTTGCATTTTCCAATGTCACATTCACAACCCTTTATGGCACTTGTTGAGTCTAATTCGGTTTGACTTAAGATTGTATCATTCGCATTTGATGATTCCTTATTGGTATCTTCGGTAAAAATATTCTTATTAATGTATTCAAATTCTGGTGGAGATTCAAAATCAACATCATTCTCAACAATCACTGTCATGCCTTCCTTTTCAGACATTTCTTTTGCCAATGCATCTTGTTTAATCCTTTGCACTTGATCCAACATAAAGAAATGATTACGAAATACAAGATCCAGTAGATATGCTCGATACTTTTTTGGTGGATCACACATTAAATGGAACACAACTTGATGAACTTTATATTCAAATGGATCGAATGGAAAGACCTTTTGCATCATAATTACGACTTTTAATTCCTCATTGAGTGCTTTACGTCGCTTAAATTTAATCTTTTCTTTTATGTTGGCGATGTTGACGAAAATGTCAGCTTCAAATTCCTTAAACTTGCTATTGATGAAATTGATGAAGACAGTATTAAGTCTGAGACTGTCCAAAGGTTCCCATGAATTGTTTTCAGGTCCATATCCGTGCCATTTTACAAGGAATTGAAGATTAACACCAGCTACTTCTGGATCTAATCGATAGCCTTTAAAAAATCATTAACATTAGTTTAATCAGCTATAATTTATTTAATTATCATCAATACATACTTAATATTTCAGAAACTTCATAAGTTTGTTGTGAATTTGATGATTTTTTCTGTGTTTTATTAGATAAAGTCTCATCGTTCCTTATCTCCTTGCTAGTTCCTTTAGACATCGAAACACGTCGCTTCTTCTTTAACGGTGGCATTGATTTAATTTATGGCACTTGTTAATGTTTAATTTATTATTCTAAGAGCTATTAATAATAGCAACAATAACAATTAGCTGAAATTAACAGAATTTTGGATTAGAGTTTCAAAATATAATGTAACTTGCGTTTGTGACGCGAAAATCAGTTTGAATTAAGCATGAATGCTTTAATTTTTATATTCACACCTTCATCCTTTGTTTTGTTTGATGGAATTTTGATTATAACCTAATTCACATTGTTTACTTACATAGCGGTCAAAATATATTTAAAATTTTCTTTCGTTAAGTTTTGTTAAATTTCGCAATATTTCGTTAAATTTTAAAAATTCAAAAAAATTAAAATGATCGTTTTATTAAAACATAAAATTTATAGAATATCAAGCATAAAGCATCGGTGTGAATATATCTCTGCATCTATCGAACTTTCGCGTCGATAATATGTGAAAAAAAAACAAATAAAAGCAAATCATAAAAAAAATTATCATTTAAAAAAAGTCTTATTAATAAATTTAATCAATGATGGATCGAAAGAAGAACACAAAAGTAACGCCAGATAGTGAGCATCAGCATAGAATAAAGCGACTATTACAGGAATTGGAGAAAGAGTTTGACAACTTAATATCAGAGAATTTAAATTGTAAGTTCTTATAATTTATTAGATATTAAAAAAAGATCAAGGACTTGAATGATGAAAAAAAAAATCGATAATTTCCACATAATTCCATTATATCACATTTATCCAAACATAATTCATCAAATAATAAATAATTTTCACTTTCATTTGTCATAATTATTATGTACAGTACAAGAGCAACTAAATCGATTAAACACAACTGAAAGTGGGACAACAGCAAGCAAAGAAAATGAACGTCCTTCAGATTATAATTTTGAAACAGAAAATAAAAAGCTAAAAGCCAAACTAACATCGAGTGGCTCAAAGGCAGGCATAAAAATTAGAGGACAAGCGAGCAGAATCGTTTCAAGTTTTAAGACGCAATCGATTGTGTGTAATTTAGTCAGAGATTTTAGTGGCGTACATAATGATGGAATTTGGGAGACGAGTTGTAGTCAAATTCATCCACTTATTGCTAGTGCCAGTGCTGATCATTTATCATGCATTTTTAGCATTGATTCAGGCAAATGTCTGCTTAAATATGAAGGACATTCAGGTTCCGTTAATTCTGTTAAATTCCATCCATCCAAAGATTTAATGTTGACAAGTTCGGGTGATAATACAGCACATATATGGCAAGGTGCTGTAAATTATGAGACAGTCTCAAATCGTCGTTGTGGATCAAGTGAGGAGGAATTAGACGACGATCCAGATGAAATTATCCATCATGAAGAACGGGAACGAATAGATACATTGCGAACGCCACTGCAAGAATTCAGTGGACATAGTTCTGTCGTTGTATCTGCTGATTGGATCTCACAACAATCAAATAATGAGTCACCGACACAAATAATTACAGCATCATGGGACCGAACTGCAATACTTTGGGATATTGAGACAAAGGCATCAATTCAGACCCTTACAGGACATGATAATGAATTGACTCATTGTTCAGCACATTCTAGTAATCGATTAGTTGTTACAAGTTCAAGAGATTCAACGTTTAGGCTGTGGGACTTTAGGTATGCATTAATATTAATTTAAATTCACCAAAAATTAACTTTATATCCTTTACAGAAGTGACATTCCAGCCGTTAGTGTTTTTCAAGGTCACATCGATAGCGTGACCTCGACAATTTTCTCAAAAGACGATCAAGTGCTATCTGGCAGCGATGGTAAGTTCGTTACTTTTTTGTTTTGAATTTTTTGAAAATTTTTAACCGTTAAATTTTTTTTAAAAAAAAAGTTGATAAATTTTCAAATTCATTTTGACCGTTATTTTTGAATTTATATTAATTTTGAATATTTACAGATAAATCCGTTAAAATTTGGGAATTAAGAAACATGCGGTCACCGCTCTTTACAATTCGTACTGACAGTGCAGTAAATCGTCTTGCTGTGTCATCAAATGGATTAATTGCAATACCAAATGACAATCGATCAATCAGAATATTTGAATTGAATGGTCAGCGAATAAGTCGCATACAAAAGCGTTCACATCGTCGGATGGTAACAAGCTGTTGCTTTAAGGAAGGTTCGTCATCATGTAATCTATTTTCATCGGGATTCGATAGAAAAATATTTGGATGGAATATATCGGTGTAAACAGACATGTAATTATTGTCGATTTATTCAATTTTTGAAGCCATAGAAGTTACCCCAAAATTTATTACATTATATATATTTACTGATTTGATAATTAACTGAATTAAGGTTTCAGTATTATTCAGTCTCGATATAATGAAGCAACTAATGTTAACTACTAACCTATTCAGCAATATTTGAATTAATTATTATTAACTATACCTCTCCATGCATCTTAATATATTCCTTAATTTTACTTGGTATGAAGTACTAATGTATCCTATTTAGCTTTAATTTATTTACTCTATTGTAGGTTCATTTGTAAATGATGTCAAAAATTGAGTTTACTAGTCTAAAAAACAAAGATATATTTAAAGATTTGAGAGTCCATCCCTCGATTTTTTGACATCATTTGTGAATGACCTCAAAATTTTATTTTCAATGCATTTACTGTGTTCGCACAGTAAGGTTTATAAGACTTTACTAACATTTTTCTTATAAGAATTTCCTCAACAAATTTTTAATAACTCTACAGCAACAAGTCCTTTCAAAAAAAGCTCTTATTTCTGTGTTCTGTGCTGTACAAAAAAAAAAAATCAGAATTTATTTCTTTTTGGGAATCTCCAATTTTGAATAGAAAAATAAAATTTTAGAAAGGATAAAGCTCACTTTTTGAAGAGAAGATTGTAGGAAATAATGTCCAGAATTTACTATAGTTAACTATTTAATCTACTATTTTTGGAATCATATAGTTCAAAACGATTTTAATTGAATCTAAATTTGATGATTTTATTGAATTTTAAAATTTTTTAAATTTAAATTTATTAATATCGAATTTTGATCCAATCAAATTTTGAAGGATTTAAAATATTTATCAAATACAGGGGGTCCTCGATTTGAACAGTTTTTTTTTGTTTCAGAAAAATCTCATTCAAATCGAAACGATGAAAAATTTCCGTTAAATTAAAAAATTTACATTTTCATAATGGAAAATTTTGACTATTTAAATAGTGGACCCTCTGTAATTTAATTTTAAATTCATGAATTAAAAAAAATATATTTTTTAAATCCCAAGATTAAAATTTTTAATCCTTTAATTCTAGATTGGATTAAGATATTTACAAAGTAATAAAAATTAAATCTTGTTAAAACTTAATCCAAATTCAATGTGAATTATGACATTTGAGAAAAATATCAAAAAAATCTCATTTTTGAAGATCAATAAGCTCAGATGTATGTGTGGTAGCTAAAAAAAATTGCATAAATTTTTTTTTCTTGTTAGAAAAAAATTATTCAATTCAATATTTACGATTTTAAAGTAGTTGGAGCTTATGTTAATTTCAATAATGTGATTTTTGTGGGTTATATGGAATTGATGTTTATGTCTATTTAGGCTCATCTTCTTATTTGATACTATTAAAGTGTTAAATAACAAATTTGCATAATAAGATAGAATATAAATTTAATTTTGGTGCAATAAGTCATTAATCACTTGAATTTGGATTGAACACACCAAGTACTGAACGAAAGCACTCTTTATGGAATCTAATAATGACATCTTTACATCCTTTTCCTCTTTTTCTGCCTTCTTACTTTCCCTTTTCATCACTCAAATTGACTCAAATAATAATAAAATATTAAAAAATGACATTAAAAGTTAAAAATATTCCTTCCAAAAAAGCTATAAATTACAACTATCTATCTCTCTAGCTATTACCGATAATTTCACGTCCATTTTCATCTGTTCAAGTCGATTTTAAAAGTATATTAAAAATAATAATTTTTTAACCAAAAAAATAATAATGCACTCATGAATTTTGTTTAGAAATATTCGGCCTATTTCACTAAGGTGGATAATCCTATCCGAAGATTATCCCTTTTTTCGATCCGAGGATAATCCACAAAATTTTTTCACGTTTAAAATTTCATGAAAAATTAGAAAAAGTTATTTTTAAAATTTTTTTAAGGATTGATGGATTTCACTAAAAAAAGATAATCCATGGATAAGGATTATCTAGAGATTATCCACACTGAAAATCGAAAATGTTAATCTTGGTCTCCCCCAAGTTTTTCATTTTCGGATAATCCACTGGATAATCTCTGGATAATCCCTATCCATGGATTATCTTTTTTTAGTGAAATCCATCAATCCTTAAAATTTTTTTACAAATAACTTTTTCCAATTTTTCATGAAATTTTAAACGTGAAAAAATTTTGAGGATTATCCTCGGATCGAAAAAAAGGATAATCTTCGGATAGGATTATCCATCTTAGTGAAATAGGCCGATTGGGTTAATGAATCTCTTATTCTTATTAAGGAGGGAAAATAATGAAAGAAAAAGTAACAAATTTGTATTTACTAATTTATGAGAAGGTAATAAATTTATTATTTGTTGTCTTGTAAATGAAGTAAAATAATGAAATATATATCATGAAAGTATGAAAAAAAGACACAAGATTTTTTTTGCATAATCTACCGTTTCAGAAATCTTTTATTTCTTTCCATTTCATTTAACTTTATAGCAAGGTTTGTAGGTAAATGCTGCACATTTCGGGTAATCACCTTGACTATGTCTAGATAAACCGTGATATTCTGAATTTGATTTATTCTCTAATGAACAGATAAGTCGTAATTTGATAAAAAGTCGATTAATTTAAAAAGTAAACAAGGAAATTTTCCTGATTTTGGATCAAATTGATAAGATATCGTTAGCTTGTGCAATATATCCGCTATTTTCGATGCATGTGTAGATATTGGTTACTTCGTATCTGTTAGTTGTTTATAGGATTGCTGATTTTCTTGTTTTGATCAAATACGACTTAAAAATTTGCAATTTTCCGAAAAATAGGATTGATTTAAAGTTGATTCAATTTTCTTATGATGAGATCATGAATCTTAAGCCCTATGAAGTGATTCTTAATGTTTAATTAACAGTTTGCTCTTGATTTTGTTAGATTTGATTTGACTTAACTTTTTCTAGACTTTTAATTGATTTTTTTTTATGCAAAATCTTATCAAGTTCAAATTTTGAACTTTAATTTTTCAGATTCCAAAATTCCGTTAGTTATTTTTTGAATCCTGCTTGAAAAATGCTTCCATAAATTATTAAACTTGAAAAATTCTTCTGAAGACTAGTCCCATCTTTATCACATCATGCTACCATAAAAAGTATGACTATTCAGTCTGAAACCGAAATAATTCATCAGAAAATGTCAATATAACAATCATCCAATTTCGAGAAGAGTTAAATCCATAAAGTGCCATAAAATACAGTCACTACTCAAAAATCTCTTAAGTAATCGCTACTACGTCAAAAAAGATTGCAACCATGTCGATAAAGGTTCACATTTATATTATTTTTCTTGCAAAACGGCAGTAAACAAAGCTGATAAAAGTTTTTCCCATTCAGCACGATTTTGTGCGCAAATAAACAATAAAATGCGCCTAAGTCATTCAGTTCCACGAACTCTTCATTCGTCTGCATTTTGTTTATTTATAATAACAGCCATTTATAGTTGAATTGTAATTATGACGTGACATCATTTCGTGGGGACGTGAAAGAAAAGAAGAAATGATTATCCCAATTCTATCATTCAAAATAAGAAATAAAAAAAAGCTATGTGATCATGTTTATATGTGCGAAAAGATCCAAGCAAACTACTCAAACGAGAGAAAGAGCCATAAAGTGTAAAAATCTTAACCATTCTATTGCAATCATCGTTTCGTCTCAAGGCCTTAAGCTAGATTTCCTTTTTTGTATGGTGCTGCTACGGCCACAATACAAAACGTTATAACCATAATACAATAACTATATTTGCAGTTTTCCTCTTCTCGCATACTTGTGTTTATTTATTTTATTTTTATTGGCTCTATATATGCATACCTATACGTACGTTGTGGTCGATCTCTCCGCGCTCTCCTTCTCTCATGAGAGTCTCTAAGACTTTATAATTTTTTTTTTTCTTCATACGTATGTAAAGCTTGCACCATTGCCTAAGAAAGAAGTAAAAATTTCTCTCATCTCCTTCTTTGTATGCGGCGTGCACGATGTGTCGATGTATATCATAAAATCAGCTGTATTTGAACTTCATTTCTCCATTTTTGTCATCTTCGTAACGCTTTCTCACTTGATCATTCATTCCACTGAACTTGTAGGAATAATAAAAAATAAAAACAGAGAAAGAGTGAGAGAGAGAGACCGAATGGAAAAAGACGACGACGGTTAACTAACGAAACTGTCTCCAACGATCATTCTTTTTTATTAGAATTGGACTTAATTGAATGTAAATGCCAGAATGAGGAAAATAAAAATACTTTTTATTAATAAACATAAATGATAAAGTGACTCTTCGTGATAAAGACGGCGATGACTCACAAATTTATTATTGCTTGTGCTTGGGTTTTATTCCAGTTTAAGGCAATCCTACTTCGTTTATGAGAATGATGTCTGAAGCTCATCTTGAGCAACGTAATTTATGATTTATTATCCTTGCGTGGAGCTTTTCAATTGAGGACTTATTTTTTTGGGTTTATTGAGATGGTTTGGAGATGACCTTGAAGTGAAATTGAGGGTGACACATGCAAACAGTAACATAATTTCTGAAGATTAAAGTTTATAACCGATTTACAGAACCCGATATCAACTAAACCATTTTGTATGAAATCTTATACTTCACAAGTGAAAGAAAAAAAAAATTCATAAAAAATTAAATTTACCTCTAGAGCGGGCTTGTCGAGGTAGAGGTAGATGTAGTTTATCAATTTCTTTCTTAATTTTTCTCAAGTACCCTTGGTTAAAAAAGTTTAAGCAACCTTTGAAATTTTTCATAATAAAAAAAAATTAAATTTGTTTAAAAAGTGTTTCAAATTTTTTTGTTTGTGCTAAAATAAAATCAAAACGATGAACCAGCTGCTCAATTTATGGAACATCCTAAAGGTAAGTGCCAAACTATCACAATCTACCAAAACTATCCACTAAAATCTCAATCAAGAGAAGCTAGACAAAACATACACATCATATTGATTTGTGTGCCGTTTGTTGTATTGTTCAAGTGCGATTTTTCAATTCCGTACAAATTCATGCAAGTCTCTCTCTCTGTTTTTTTTTTGCCTGTCTGTTATTGCCTCTTATTCATTTTTTTTTTCTTTACAAGTTTTCTTTCTCCACATCTCTACAACATTGAAATAAAATATTGAATGGAATAAAATAATAAAGTAAAAATGAAAAAAAAAAATCTCTTTTGGTCTATATATGCGATTGTGTGTATGAAAAAAAATATCATGCCTTATTCAACATAATTTTTTTTTTCTTGAGCACTTTTCTGTTTTCTACTTACTTCACAGTTCAGTTCAGCTCATTCATCTGATTGAAACGCACACGCGGCGCGCGGTACGGAGATTTCGCGACATTTTTTTGTGCTACTGAGAAATCTCTATTCGCGTTAGATTTTTTTTAAAAGTTAAATTTTTTGCCAGTTTTTAAAATAAAGTAAGCGACAATTTTTATTTTTTTAAAAAAACCAAAATGCAATAAAATAAAAAATTCTTATCAGTTATCGTGGAAGTAGTTTTTGTGGATGAATGCAAAAAAAAAGATCTGCAGGAAGTGAATTTTAAGACTGTCAAATTTAAAATGCATTGCCATATGCTGATTTTATTTTTTTAAAAAAATTATTCTCTAAGCTCGTTGCTCCATGCATGCCATCCGCGCGAGTTTTTCATGTTTTTATATATATTATAAATATAATATATTTTTTTATGTGTAGGATTTTTTTTTTCTTGCACAATTTTTTAACTTTATTTTATTTCTTCTGTGTAATCAGCATTCTGAATCTCTGAAGGTAAAAAGCAAGCAGTTTTTGTCTGTAACTTTTGTGGTTTAGAGACAATTTACGAATGTGAAAGAAATTTATCACATTTTTGTTTTGTGTTGTGCAATTTTTTTTCAAAGTCTCTTGTGCACGAAGAGACGAAAGAACTTAAAGATCGAAAAAAATAAGAATAAGTGAGAAAGGAATTGGAGAAGATAAATTGAAGGAGATGCTTTGAAAAAAAAAATTAACTTTTTTAACCTCATTTAGAGTAAATAATTTAAATTTAAAATAATTTGAGAACACGAATTCTGGAGAGGATTTTGAGGATTGCCACTTAAATGACTTATCATTAATTCTGAGAATATTTCGTCACTTCTCAAGAAAAATGAAGAGGAGATTTTTGCACAGTGAATAATTTCATTTTCATAAGAATTGAATTAATGATAAAAGAAAAAAAATATTCACGATAAAAATTATTACATATTATCTGCTCAGTCAATACACTCAAAAATACATTTTAAACACTCGTGGTATGAACAGAAATTACAATTATTTTTTTTTTTAAATTTATTACTTTGTAAGTCTCATGCGAGGCTAAAACGGGAGTTAAAGCTTTATTTTTTTTTATATTTTTTGTGTTTATAAGTTGAATATTTATTACAGATAGATTTTTTCAGAAGAAAAAAAAATTCAATCAATTTTAATTTGTGCTAAGCAATCGTACATGCATACATATGTATGTACAAAAAAAAAAAAATTTGTTGAGGCCATAAACATGTAAACATTAAAAAAAATTAAAGTGCAGTTTTGAGTGTGATAAATTATGAGCGCATTTGTAAAGTGACGAAAAATTCTTCAAAAAAAAAATCATGATATTCGACTTTAAAAACATTTATTCTTAATAATTTTTGAGATTTGAACTCATGCTTTCAAGGATTTTTTCACATTATCCTGACATGTCAATTTATTTGTGCGGATTTGATCTCTAAAATTAATTTTTAAGATGCAATAATGATTTGCTATTCAAAAGCAATGTTGTAAGTTTTAATTCATATTAATTCCTGAGAAACTTTTCTACAAAATCATCATTCAGATAAAAAGATTACTAAAATATTAAAATAAATAAATAAAAAAAAAAAATTATGTGCAGCTGTATTTCGAAATTAGCCGAAATTTTATTAATTGGGGTTGAGAATCGAACTCACGTTTTTCAAGAACTTTTTATCAAATCCAATTCCTTGAAAAATTACTTTGATTATCATTCACCATCATTTTATTACTATTTTAAAGCGAAGTAAACAAGAAATAATATTGAAAAATATTAAAGCTGGGTAATAAGATCAAATTGGTAGCAAAAAACTCCAATTTCTTGAAGTATTCTATCACTTTTTTTTTTTTAAAAAAAAAAATAAAACTTGCAAAAATAAAAATGTTTCAAATGTGAAAGATGTTATATATTTTACCCCAATAACCAAAAATTTTAAAAGTTAGTATTCAGATAGTTTATCTCAAGGCTATCTACAAATACACTAGCTTAAATCTAGCTTTTAACTAACTTTTAACGGTCGTGGTTACTAGGGTTAAAGAATGTTGGAAGACTCGAACTTCTACATATTACAGAATTTCTGTATCGATTTGATTTTCTGAACAAATTTCTATTAACAATATTTTGCAATAAATAAATCAAAAGTTCACATCAACAACTTAAACTCTCCAATTCACAAATCAACAGCAAACTTCCGTATTAATTAAACAATCCACATTTAAATGTGATAATTCCTCAGAATCAAAACAACCCTCACAGAAGACAAAATGTTAACGACAAGACATTAGTTTTAACTTAAAAATCAGCACACAAACTAAAGCCAATAAAAAGTTAAGTGCAAACACAAGCCAATTTCCATTTTTAGTGAGAAGCAAAAGAAATTAAAATTATTTTAGTCAATTAAATTTGTTTGTAAATAATTTTTTTTATGCAGTTTAAGTCTTTTTGCATAATCTGAAAATTATTTGACATCCACGATATTTCCTCAATATAAATTTTGTGTTATAGTAGATTTTTTGTTTTATTGCATTCTGTGTCCACGCTTTTCAATTAATTGAAAAATGTGACTTTAATTTTTTATTTCTTAATTTTCCTTGAAGCTTATCACCAAGAAGAATTTTTAATATTTTTATTTTTTCTTCTCTTTTTTTTTTCATTCAAGAAAAAACATTTTTTTAGTGAGAAACGATAAAAAAAGAAGTTGTTGAGCCGAAACAAAATATTTTTTTCATTTTATTTCAATTTTTTGTTGTTTCACTGTTATCGACGCTTATCAGTTTGAATAAAAAAAAAAGACAAGTGCAGTAAATACAGAGAAATAGAAATACAAATCGAAAAAAGGTGTTTTTCTTACGAAAAATTTATAAATAACTGAGAATTTATGAAACTCAATAAAATATAATAATAAGTGTGTGGAAGATAGTGGATACATGCGATAATGTTATATTGATATTGATACGACAAAATATAAGCAAGTAATATCAGAAGAGAGAAAAAAAAGAAATGAAAACAAAAAATTTCGAAATGCGGAAACAATGAAATGAAATGTTTGTTGAATGTACGACACAAAGCGAGACTGAATAATAATAAAAACAGAAGTAACAATAAAAATTATTAAAAAATATAAATAGTTAAAATAAAAAGACAGAGAAGTCAAATAATAATAAATTAAAGATGTCTAACACAAAAGTCTTAAATTTCTCAACAACAACATCATCAGTTAATAAAGCATCAACTTTCAAGTCGACAGCAATTGAAAGTAAATTATCAAAAATGCCACCGCATTCACAAACGACAAAGACGACGACATCGACAACGCCTCGAATGACTAGAAAGCCCTGTACTGATAATTCCAAATCATCATTTTTCAATTCAACAGCAACGTCAAATGCGAATAATAATTTTTCACTCCTTAAATCGCCACAATTGGTTCGAACAAAAAACTGGATAAATAGTAATAGTTGTAAAGTGAGTTCGGGAGGAAGTTCGACATGTTCGGACGAGTCAATTATTCCAAAATATACCGAGCACTCTACAGCAACAAGCTATATCAATACATCACAGAAGCGTGCCTATAATTTCAACAAAATAACGACCACGAAAAAGCTGCTAAATAGTGCGAGAAATACTGCAATGGTATTCGAGAGAGATTTGAAAGTCTCAACTATTGCTGCTAATAAAATTAATAATAATAATAATGAAAATCATAATAATGTGAAATTTTTATCACGAAATTGTGAGATAAATAAAAGTTTTAAAAGTAATAATAGCAGCAAAATTGTGCCAAATAAGATTTTCAAGCCCACAATTCATTCATCAAATTCCTCATCGTCATCATCCTCAACTGCATCGTCATTGAAATCATTCTCATCAAAATATCCCAATGGATTACCATTTGAGGATGAATTCTATCATTATCGTAACAATAAGACAACAAGTACTGCATTTACAAGTCATATTAAAAGCACTGCTGAGAATAATTTACGTAAGATAAATCGCCATAATATGATGAATAACAATATAAGAATTAGTCGTTCTGTGGGATCTGTAGCATCAGACAAATCCTCATCATCATTAAGTAACAATAGTCAAAATGATTTTCATGAATTAAATGATGATGCTGATCATATGCATATCCGATCATCGCCATATTTTCCAACCTCATATGATAGTGATGTCATGTATGTTGATTTTACATTGAAATCTGATGACAAATTGAAGCAAATTACTAGTCAACAGCGTAATGGTATACATGGCATAAAACGGCCAACATTGAGTGCTGTTAAAACGACTTATTATATAAATGACAAAAATGACAATTGTTTTTGTGAATTTGAAAGTATTAAAGGCACAAATGGCGCTATCAAGAAGCTAATTGACAGAAAACAAGAGCATAATAATGATGGTTTTGCAAATGCTATAGATAAACGAAATAAAGATTCTGTCGTCTACATCGCTCTTGCATGGTAAGTGAATTCTTTTTTTATATTCTTCTTTTGTCTTATTTTTACTCGTTTTTCTAGTTATTGACTTTTATAATGATGAAAGTGCTTGTATACTTAGTTTGTCTTGTTATCTTGAAATTTAAACAGATATTATTCTAAGGTCTGAACTCAGGTGAAATTAGGAACTTTGAATCGCTTAATGAGGGGGAGGGGGGTCTAAGAATATACTTTATGTTAATTTTGTCAAAAGCTTTTACAAAATTAATTACGACCAAGGGGAGGGGGGTCAACTTGTCAACTAACTGCTAATCAAAGTTGCCAGCTAATTCAATCAGATTCAATCATAAATTTAGCCTAATTTGATAAAAGTTCCTAGCCTTATCTTTGCTGTTAAAAGCTCTTAATTTCTTGTTGGCACAATTTTTTTGGTCAGATAACCCAATTTTACGTCAATGCATCTTGCAGAGGGATTAATTTTAGTGATAAGAAAAAATAGAAAATCATGTCTGTAAAATAAAGACATATGCTTATATTTATTTGATATTTATTCACCGAAAAAACTGTATTATTTATTGATTTACTCAATTGATTTCATTGTTACCAATAACATCTTCAGGATTGTTCAAGAGTTTCAAATAATAACCTTTATCATGTCTATAATTAAGCTTTTCATGAAATTGTTTAAAAATCAGTACCAAGCGTATTTTTTTGTTCGTAAAATTTAACCTAGGATATACTTTAAGACAAATCCAACTCTAGGATATGGGATACTTTAGAGTGTACCGTAGAGACCGGCACCAGATGGGGTTTTCTTGGCTGTAAAATTTGATGCTTTCGTAGTTTCAAGGAAATTAAAATTCCATTTAAAATTTTTGAAACAAGAAAAAAGGAATTTTTCAAAAATTTCTGGCTATACCTCTGCAACCAATAAGATCAAATTCAACCCCTTCAAATCAATTTTATAATGCATCAAAAAACTGCATTTAAGACAGTATATTACTCATGCTTCATATACTTGCTGATTAAATTATATTCGCATATTATATGAGTTAAGAATTGCTCATTTCATGACTACAAAAAGAGTCAATCCAATCTATTGTATAAGCAAGTCTTTCTTTTCTCTCTACATTTTTTTTGCTGTTTGATCTTGTGATGTGTGAAAAAAGTGGGTCACATTTGAATTTCTAATTGACTCTGCTTAGAATCTACTTAATATAATGTAAGTCTCGTTGTCATGTCTGTCTTGTTGAACAAAACGATATATTCATTCAATTCCAATTCTATTTATGCATATTAAAGTAATATAAGAAGAATATTTATTGTAGGATAACATCAAGGAATCTTGCAGTTTTATTTCCACTCGCATCAACAGCTAAAGTTGTCATATTACACATGACATGACATAAACTCATTTCATTCATCGCATTTCATTCAATTTCTTGCCTTTAAACTAAAGAATTCTCTTTATATTCTCGATTTCTCTCCCAAGACTTCAACTCCATCCAGCCATGTATGATCATCAAATTATTGTGTATATTCTTTTTCCTTGTTTTTCATTCACTTCAAACTTGTAATGAGTACATATCGATGTTCAAATGTATGTCACAATTGCATGTGCTTATGAATGGAATTGGTACATTCATGTATGCTAATTTAATATATCTAATTTTGGATAAGTATATCAAGGCCCTAGAACTAATTGCACTTTACCTACACTCACTACTTTTTTACTCCTTTTCTCCTCCTTTTTTACTGATATTTTGCTACACTTAGTACACTTTGTATTACAATGCTACACTTTGAACAATTTTACTAATTTTTAAATGCACTTTACTACACTTGTCTAAACTTTACTACACTTGGCTGCACTTTGCTAAACTTTACTACTTTTTGATACTTTTTTGATGCACCTGCATGCACTTGCATGCACTTTACTAAGTTTTGCTGCACTTTGATGCACTTGACTCATGCTTTAATGCACTTCATTTAATTCCACAAAAAATGAATTAAAATGCCAAAAATTTATGAATATTTTGGAAAACTAAATTTACTGAGCAATTTTTGACAGAACTTAAAAGATGAGTAAGAAAAATTAAAATTTAAGCTAACATTTCAAACAATTTAAATTATTTTCTTAAACAAACATGAAATTCTTTTCAATTTTTTAAAAAATGCACGAATTTTATTAAAATAGGTGCTTAAAACCTTAAAAAAATAATTACATCTTTTTTTTAATTTATGATATTATCTTTACTTTATTGAATCATTAACGGGTTTTGAAACCTTAAGATTGAGTTTCAACTACGGATTTATTATTTCTCGAATTTGTATGATTTTCGGGACTCTTGACAAATTTCAAACTCAAATATTTTCCAAACTACAAAAAAAAAAATTAGTCTTATTTAAAGCTTTAGTTGATGTCATTTACTGATAAAAATATTTCAAAACAATAATTTTAAAAATAATTTTTTTAATTTTCGAGTTATTGTAGTTTAAAGTTTTGACTTTTGTCCCAAAAATGGACGGGAAATCGTGAATCCCTACTTTCAACACTAGAATTTACGGACTTTTAATATTTTCATATTAGCATTCATATAGACTAGTAAGCAAATCAAGATGATGCAGAACCACCTCCTCAAACAAAAGTACTGCCAATTTTTTATGTTCGAAAATTGTACAAATTTTTTTTTTTGTGATTTTGTTTGTACAACTTTCAATATTTTTTACCCTAAATAAATTTTGCCCTACTAACTGTAGGGACGTTAATTCAATATTTTCTAATGAAATATTTTATAATTTGAGCAAGAAACAACAATTGTTATTAAAACTCGGAGTTTTTTTCTTTTTTGATCATTTACTGATTACTGCATCAAAAATACGCTAAAAACTCTCAATTAAATACGATAAATTTCGCATTTCTTAAAAAAATTAAAAATTTATAAAATATAAAAGTTCATTTATGGATTGAATTTTATCCTTGTTAAGCAGTATTATTTTAATTTGATCTAGTTATCAACTTTTCATTGTTTAATTAACAATTATTTAGTTTTTTTGGCCCATTAAAGTGTTAAATAAAATCACTACAATTGCTGCACTTTAAATACACTTTCACTGCACTATCACTAAATTTACTACACTTTGATGCACTTTTATGCACTTTACTCCACCTAACTAATTTTTACTGCACTTTGCTGCACATGGATGATTTTTCAATGCACAATTTTGGGAGTTCTATGGCCTTGAAGTATATGGCTTTAGATAAAAAGAAAACACATATCCAGAGGAGGCTAAATTACATAAATTTTACGATGTTAATTGCATGTGCATAAACATTAATTTGTAAAGTTTCAACATGTTTTATTTTTTTTTTAAGTTGTTTGAAAACTTAGCATTGAAACTTTTTTTTTCGTCGGTTTCTATTTTTTTCGTATCATTATTTTCGTACACAGTCTTGTTAAATATGTTAAATTATCAATGACAAAAATTGTATTTAGTATTGTTGCTTAAAAAAAATTTTCTCTTTATTTTTACCTCAAAAAAGTACGCGATATTGTCAGTGATGTTAATTTTGATGATTAGGCTAGGTCATATTTTGTTAGGTTTAAAACGTTTTATGTAAATTTTGAATTTTCCCGCCTTTTTTCAAATATTTGTTTACAAAAATTTTCTTAATTTTTCAAAATTAAAATGATTCAAATTTTTGACTAATTAGTGAACTTTAATGTTCTAAAATGAAGTTAAAAGATTGATTTAATAACCATGATTGATTTTTATACATTTATATCAATTCAGGCATCAATTTTAAGCATTAAATGAAACAAACTAAAATGTAAACAAATAATTAGGTTAGGTTAGAATATTTAATTTTTCAAGCAGTTTTCAAGCATAAAATCTCTATTGCACATATCTTAAGTCATACTAAGACACAGCTAAGATAGCAACTCTGACAATTACCTTAAAAACCAACCTTTTTTCGATCTCTTAAAATTCGCCAATTATTAGGAAATTAAAAATTATTATTTATTGCCAAAAATGATGTCTGTGATTATGTTTTTTAAAATCAATAAAGTCTATACTTAACAGCAGATGGTTTCATGGTCAGATTGATGAGTGAAAGATTATTCATAAATATTTTTGACAAAATGTGATATTTGATACATGAAATCCGACACAAAATATACATTTTTAAAAATGGATATAATTCAATTGACAATGTCTTCAAGTCATCACACACAACTGCCTTATTGATTTGAGACGATACGATACATATTTATGATGAAGTTGAGAGGATTCATTTGATTGACTTGAAGAGTTTTTGATTGCCTCAATCGAGTCTTGAGAATGTGTATCATATGTTGCGGTTGGTTATGGAAAATTCCAAAAAGTTATTGAGATCACTGAGCACTTAATGGGGCATCTTTTTAGGTTGGTGGTCGGCATACAAAAATAAAAAAATTAATGGTTCTGATGACTTTTGTGCTTATTACGAATATTTTATTTTTAAACATTTTATTTTCATTTTTTTAAATGTTTCTATTGTTAGAGCGCCTGGCTGGATACAAGCCAAAACAATTACTAAATTCGTTCCGTGTTCCGGTCAACACAGATTACATTTCGGGACTTTTTGTAGATCTTCACATATGAAGAATCTTGACCAATATATCAAAATCTCATTAGAAGTTTACTCAAATTACCGTTCGACGATCATGTCCAAAATTGGATAAAATGTCAAATTTTTCAATCATTTTCGGTCCATTAAAAGATTGATTCTAAATTGGTTTGTTTACTTTTTGGCGATGAACTTAGGAATTTGGTTAGTTGTTCTAATGAGCTGGTGATGTAAGATGTTATGGGAATTGGGTTATTCGGTCATATATAGATGATTCTGTCAAAGTGATTTGTCAAGGGAAGTTTTCTGTGGTTAAGAGATTATGTCTCCCTATTTTGACAATTAAAGTTCAATTCTTATCAAAAACTAATCTTCATTATATTAGGATTACTTTACAAGTTAATCTGTAACTACATCCTGGAGTAAACTGACTCAGTAAAAACCACAAAAAGAAAAATGCCATGAAACTCCAAACCATTTTTGTCAATTCCCCTCAAAAAATATCAACTAAGCCTTCTCATTGTGTCACTCTTAGATTGTGCATTTAATTTCACTCTTTTTTTACATTCAATGTCAAAAACAAATAAACCGAAAAAAATAATAAAAATTTTAATAAATTTCAAAACCGCCTTAATATCGCATTTGAGACAATAAGAAGAATTGCCAACTCAATTGCCTTCACATTTGAGCAAAAATTAATTAGGATTTTTTTTTTCTTTCAATAAAAATTGAAATTCACACCGGAGTAATTTTAATGAATCGGATGATAAGAAATATGACGGTAATAAATTAGACACAGAAGTAGTAATTTATTATGCTGACAAATTTTGTATTTGCACAGTGTATATAATTTTTTTGGATAAATTAAAATTCTTAGTGTTACTTCTTTTAATGCTTTAAAAAAAAATTCAAATGGCTTATGAATAATTATACATAACACGCCTAGAAACAAAAGCCAGCACGTTTTGGCTAATAATAGACGCAAATTCAATTAGACTCATTGAATCTCAACACACGAGAAGAAAAAAATAAATTCTTTAAAGCACTTAAAAAATATTTTCTTCCAAATTGGGAAAAACTCTTATGTAATGTGATCCTTTATGCTTCCTGAAGTACTATTCATCGATCATTCTATCGATCGATTTTGAGTATGAACAAAGAACAAGTTGTGTGTTTTTTTTGCAGAAGATATATCGACACTCCTTAATCACGCAATGTGCGATCTTCAGGGTTGTTTTTATTGATTTTTGAGGTTAAGGTTCGTTGTATGATTAGTAAAGGAAGCGTTTGAGTATTTTCTTTAGTTTAATTATGGATAAAGTATCCCCTGACAGAATTATACTCGATTGTGGATATATCATCAGATTTTAAGTTAAAGTTTGAGATATTAATGCTCCGAGATCCAGATTAGAGCAAATTTTATCTAAATTTATGTAGTTCACCAGCCATATTCTACTCAAAAACATTCCCCAACTCCGAATACCATCCCAACACCAACCCTGAAAAGCACACATTAACCAGATCAAAGATTAACCGAGTAACTCAAAAGAAATACACGATTGAAGATCTTGAGGCAATATATTCCTGTTATTCACCCAAATGAATCGTGTGTATACCTAGAACTTCCTCATTTTTACTAATGCATCATCATCATCATCATCATCATTACAGTACAAAAATAAAATTATTGAAATCTAATGTATTGTCTCAACACTGACTCTCGGCCTCAACAATGAACGTAAGAACTTTAAAAAGACATTAAAGAAAGAGACTTGCATGTACGTTGAGTGAGCACTTCTAACTGTTTTCATCTCGGTTTTGTCATTCCTTATTTTCTACAAACAAACAAACAAACATACAGCAAATTCTATATTGTGTATATAGACTTGAAATAAGACAATGCTTTTGTTTGCAAACTTCCTTAATTGAATTGCCTGTATGACTCTGAAAAGAGAGTTTTTGTATATATTTTAGCGCATTTTTTGTCATAGATGGCTTGTTTTCGTTCTGACTGGCTTGTGGGAATTTTGTTTTTCAAGAGACTCATGCAATTTGTTATAAAGTAATTTATGCTTTTATTACTTAAATTATATACCTACCTGATCTCTTCATCAATAAATTTGATGAGTTTTTTATTCAGTATTATAATAAATAGTTATTAAATTCAGGGTATGGAGATGTTTGCAAATACTTCATTATGAAAATAGATTTACTAACCGAAATTATGACGAGATCCAAAATAATTTAGTAATTGGATACTAAGAAGCATTTGATGATTAAGATCTGGAAGGATCTTTTGAGAATTAATAGATTCTGTCTGTAATTGCATGTTGATGTAGATATTAAATTTAATATTTTAATGGGTCAGTTGTTGTATGATCTTGATTTGGGTTAGTAGTGTCTGAGTATAAGATACAAGTGGTTATATCCTAAATTCCTTCATCTGAATTTTTTGTGCTTCTTGATCATATGTAGCTTGGGGAATATAAAAAAACTTTAGAGCATCTTAAGAAGACAATCAATGAGAATCGTACCCAAGTCAAGTTCTCCTTCTTTATAACACCTCAGCATTCATTCAGACATACTTGAAGATCCCAAATAACCAAAATTCCCACCAAACATCCATGAAATCCAAGTAGGAAACACCTCGACTTGATTAATTTCCCAAAATAATCCACAGAGCTTCCAAGCAGATTTATCAAATCACTTTACAGACAGCGGTATCATACATCAGTAATTTAATTATCTCCGATTCCGCATTGCCTGTATGAAAGGCCAAATTTCTAAAAAAAAATCGTATCTAATTTCACTTAAAATTGATCTCGAGACAGGTCAATGATAAAAAATCAACTTCAGGGTCAAGTCATACCAGCATACATATATGCTAATATCTAAGCAAAATATCAAGATTAGAATCAAAATGCACCTCAATTAATCAACTCAATGTGATTTCCTTACTAATTTCGTCTCGTACTTTTTTCCTTAAATAATTGAGCATTTCTCGTTGTGTCTGACTGTTTGTGCACTGTGTTTGCGTGAAAAAGAAAACTTCCGATATGTCATAAATTTCATGACATGGAAAAGCATATTTATCGCATTTTACCTTAGCTCTCTTTATTCAAATTATGGACAAACAAGTAAAAAAAATATTTTTTTTTTCGTTGCCTAATACCATAAATGGAAGTAAAAGTTTTCTTTACTGTCGTTGTCGTCGTCTCTCTGAGATTATTAGTGATTTATGATGAAAGGTTAGTGGTTTTTGATTGCATTCTATTATCTTGCATTAACACACGGTCTCAATTCAATCGCTCCTCTCACCTCCTTTGCTGCTATCTAGCTGTATACATTACTCATAAAGTCTTGATTTTTTTTGTCTTGTGTGATGGAAAATGAATTCAAATAATAATATTAATAAATTCACAAATCTTTAATTTATTGACTGAATTTTTTATGAGCTGCAGTTTCGATGACGTAATATACCGCGCAACGTCCTAAATCCATAAATTCATAATTAAAATCCCCACAATAAATATGTTAATTAAGTTTCTAAATACATTGTCGAGGTTTTTATAGGTTAAGATTCGTAGCCAAGGCATACAACAATATGTAGTGAATTTTTCATGCATCCAGCATCCAAATGTTCCGCTACAGCATTTTTTTCCTCCACTGTGTCTCTTTTTCCATGAACGCGTGCAAATTTATTTATATTTTATTTAATCCAAAAGTGAGTCAGCAATTTAAATTCCTTTTTGCACATGAAATTGAGATTTCATGTATGTATGATTGTACAGTAAATACAATAAATCTTTGGTCATATTTAGGCATGAAGTAACTGAGAACATTTTTTTTCAGACATTTCCTTCTCCAATTGATTGTGATTATATTATTTTTTATTTTGCATTATAATAATAATTTTATTATTGTAAACGAATATTTGCTCAATTAACCTCACGACTTTACCCGAACAACAAAGAACATCACCGTCATGATTCTTCCTTTAACAGTAAAAAATCAACTTTGTTGTTAATTCTTCTTCTAATTCGTTTCGTTTGATTGCTATATGAGCTTAAATTTCATAACATACGACTTTACTCGTGTCTATTCATATGAATATTTAATCAGAGTTGATGTTTTGATGGATTTTTGGGTTTAAATTGTAAGAATTTAGTGTTTAATTTGATTTGTTCACTTGTTTTCTGAAAATTTGTAATTTAAAAGGAAAGTGACTACGATTTTGAAAAGAATTAGAATTGAAGGGATAAAACTATGTTAGAGAAAAATTTAAATTTCAAAAGTTCGTTAAAATCTTAAATCTTCATTCTGATCAATTTGAAGCTTAGCCCAACTTAGTTTAACCTAGAAATTAGAAATGAAAACAAAGATTGTAAATTAAATCATTAAAAAAGTCAAATTTATCAAGATAAAACAATCATAACTTTAGCTCCCCATGGATGCTAAATCTCCACATAAATCATTTAACTACACTTGAACTTGAACATTACCTTGCTAATCCTTCTAACAAACAATCAAAAGTCTAGATACTAAATTCGATAACAACTCTGCATCTGTCTGAGCGACGTATCTGTGCAAAATAAAGAAAAACATAATCATTAAAATAATGTAATATATGAATGTCTAGTCGAGACTACTTGCTATCTGTTATGCGATTCTCTTTCTTATATTGTTGTTTATACTTTTTTTACAACATGTGAAATAGAAGAAAAAAAAAGTTAATAAATTTTATTATTATAAACGAAAGGTATTGAATTTTAAAAGTATATATTCAATTTATTTTCATCTTTTTTTATTTGGCATATCCGCATTTAATTTAGTTAACTGATGATATTTGCACAAAAAACGATAAATAAAGGAACAGACATTAGTAAAACGAATTGAAATGTAGTTTATTTAAAGATTGAAATGCCCAATGAAGAGCTTTTTTTTACATTAATTATTCAATGTTGTTTTACATTATTTAGTTAATATTGACCTTAAGTTGTGTAGAATGTTGCTTATTCTTAGCAAATAAAATTATTTAGAGAGGGAAAAAAATTTAAATTAATTCTAAAAATGCTCAGCATGCAAAAATTAATCGTGAAAAGTTGTTGTGGCAAAAAACAAATGTTATTTATAGAAATACCTGCTTATCTTCGGAGGCTTCATGCTTAATAAAAAAAAACAAGCGAAGAAGTCATTGTAGGTTGTATCTACTAGGGTGGGTATTTTTGCTGACTAAATAATGAATTTATTCAATTTAAATGTTCAACAAGTGATAAAAAATAAAAATGACAACGGAATCTCGTTCCTTAGAATTGAGAAAAATTCCAGACTCCACACAAGTCCTTGCACATACCATCCTTGACCAAATTCGTTCATTATTTTGTATTAAAATGTAATTTTTTTTTCTCTTAGCTGAATCGAATAAATTATTTTTGCAAACCCACCAATTTGTAAAACATCACGAACAAGAATTGTTTGGATATTTTGTTGATGAAATATTTGCATTATGGATATAAAATATGGATTGCGGTCAATCTTTGGCTTCAAAATTTGAATAATTGATTTGTTGACTGACCCTTTTATTTGATTTTTAACATTTTGAACTTGAGTTGTTAATTGGGAGTTTTTGGAAGAAGTTGAAAATGACTTGACAGCTTCTCGTTCAAAAGTTGATAGCTTAAAAACTACCAGTTTTAGATGGAAAGTTTGACAAGTTGAATCTCATCCTTTGATTTTTCAAGTCTGATTTGAATTCTTGGGGATTTTCGCAAATCCATCCAAATCGAAGCTATTTAGCATTAAAATCAAGTTTTAAGATTTTCTTGCAGTTAAGCATTGGTTAATAAATAAAATTTAATGCAGAAAACTCCATTCTTTGCCAATCCTTTCAAAATTCCTCATTAGTCATTAAAACAATGTCTGATTCAAAAAAACTCTCCAAACGCATCAGTAACCACTTAACTTTCCCAGACAATCTTAATAATCCCTAATTTATACTCAATATACTTAGTAATGATCAACCTTATTACATCTAATCCCAATAAAAATTATACCGGATAATCAATTCATTTTTACTCATTTATTAAACTCTAAATTCACATAATATCCATCAAAAAATTGAATCTTTCATGCCCATAATCACAACACAAACTGCATCCAAGTATGTAATAGTAAATTTTCTAATAAGCCATATCGAGTAATAAAGAAACTAAATAGCATAAAGTTATGATAATGCGATCAACTTGATTGAATATTTTTCTATGTAATTGGCTGTAATATGAGTGAGTGACTATTAAAGCCATGTGTGTACATTTGCATACATTAAGTCTACATTACATTAAAAAAAATAGTTGAGTGAAATTTTCTATTTCATAATGAATAAAAAATAAAGCCATTAAAAAATTATATAAAGAGAGATGTTGCGATGATGAAGACTTTTATGTGTCGTCAGAATGAGATGCCAAACGAATCAAATTACAAAAGTTGTTAAGAACCGAAACCAACATGATCTTGAGGCATTTTAATAGCTCATTTGGGTAGAATATAAAATTCTTCTGATATCAATCAAACCATAGCTAAATTTGGTAAATTAATTATATGACTTTACAGCCAAGTCATTAAAAAAATTTTTCAATCGAATTGAGGAACTGATAGTGATGTAGATACGATAATAATGATGATAAGAAATTCCCAGTGATATTGGTATGACAAGACAATAGCTGTAAATTATTTTATAAACATCCGTGGCCGTAAAAAAAGTCATTTGCCATGGGTGCACACACTTTACTATTTAGAAAAGAGCTTTTTTTCTTCTCTTCCTTAGCCAATCTAGGAAATAAAACAATAACGGACGACTATAGCGCGTGTGTTTATCCATATGAAATGGCATTTTATAGTCTCGTATTCAAAATGAATATTTTTTAATTGTCTACAAACATCCTTGGTGTGCTTCACTTTTTTTTCGGTGTGCAAGAAAGAAAAGAAAACACACTTTGCGTGTGCGTTCAATGTCGCATACTTCCATCCATCCACAACGGGGCAATAACTATTTGCATATTGGAGAAAAGTGTATGTACGAATCCGCAGGAAATTGCAATGAACTTCTCTCGCTGTTGCTTTTAAATTCACTGTCAAGCTGCAACCGAGAGTTAAAAATATTTATTTTTTTATTTATTCGGTGGTAAAAATTCTCTTGCCTCGCATGCACTTATTTAGTATCATTTCTTTCTTATTTTGGTCATAAAAGTAATTGGTTGTGATGTGAGTGACTAGTCAAAGCCATGTGTATGTTTAAACACATGCTTGTCATTTTATTAAAAATTAAAGTGAAAATTTTCTTCTTTTGCATTACATATTCTGCTATAAATTGAACAGATGGGAATGTTGTGAGATGATTGGTGGTAATTTTAAATTCAGAGTTTTGGGAAGTATTTTGGTCAATGTGACACTTTTTAAACAAATTCAAAGCCTTGAATTTTAGTTTTATTAAAATAACGGCTTTTCAAAACTTAAAATTTTGTTAGTTTACAAATTTTGACAAATATCTTAAAATTTATTAGGTAATCTTCAAAAGTATTCAATCCTGAAGCTTTCTGAATGATAAAAACGATAAATTCATGAACGCTCACTACAATTTTATCATCTCAAATGAAATAAACACAAATTAAAAGCCTAATTTTCTCAAAAACCACTTTGAAACTTTTGAAGTGGGGAATGTAAACAAAGCTATTTCAATTTAATAAATTCAGCTGAAAAATTCAATTCTATCCAGAAGAATCTACTAAAACACATGGTTTCTCGATGAATTTCACAAGATTTTAAAAGCACTTCACCCTCGGTGATTTTTACATTACCATTATCTTCGATCAAAAAAAAAAAATTACGCGATAGATTCATAAGAAAAAGAAAAACGAAAGAAATAATAACAGCAAGCAAGCGAAGCAGAGCAGATGTGTTGTATACATACACTTGACATCTTTCGAGGCTAATTTGCATAAAGTCTTCGTTCGCGAAGGCAAACTTGAGAAAGAGAATACACTGAATATTAATATTACTATAGCGTTTTCTGAATATATTTATTGAGAGTTGTATGAACTGGCGAAAAAAAAGTAAAGATGAGATGCAAGAAGAAATCCACAACAAGAATGATCCATTCATTGACCTCAAGTCTCGTCTCTTTTTTTTCTTAATTCCTTTCATAATCTCTTTTATTTTCTTTCGTAATCTTAACGAAATTTCGCGCATTTTTAATGAGAAGAAAGAAATTTTTGTCTTTTTTTCACCTTGCAAAAAGATTTAAAATAATTTTTTCTTGTGTACTATTAAAAGTTACTTAAGATGCCGCAACCCAAAAAAATTTCATTATAATATGTGATTTCCTCTTATAATCGCTATAAAGTCGAGACGAATAGTCTCGTAAAAATTATATTTTTGTGAATTATTAAATAATATTTGAATGAGGCAATTATGAATGCATATGGAAGTTAAATTTGGTGATGTTTGTGGATGTGGATTCACTTTTAATAGACTGTAGATTTATTTACTATGAAAATAATAATTTTTAGATTTTTGTGTGTACACAATTAAAGGAAGACGCGTAACACAATGACGAATTTGAATTCAACCTTGAGAAAAATTAAGCGAACAATACAGTCATGTGTCGACCCAAAAAATGAAGATTCATTAACATGATTGATCATACAATTAGAGTAGGAATGTTTCGTAAGAAAAAAAATTCCGGATGTCTTGTGCTAATGATCTGAGCGTCAAAATGTCATTCTGTCAAGGTTTATGTAAACATAATTACTCCTATAGCCATCTTGTAAAGAATCTGGTTTAAACCGTGACTGTAAAATAATTGATGGATACATCAGAACTTTCCCATGGCTAACATTCTACAATATCCATATCCACGTTTCAAGTAGCTCAATTAAACAATTTTTTATTACATTATTCTCACCTTGATTTGTTCGATGACACAAAGTAACATTACAAGCTTCATCAACGCTACTTGGAATTACTTTTACCTTACAATAAATATTTAAAATAACTGTATGAAACCAATGAAAATAAAATTACTTTTGCAAGGAAGCATCGCAGCAGGGTAACAAGAGACGTGCATGAATATTTAAAAAAGTGTTCCGTTAGATGTAACTTTCTTTGTTGCCATTGTATAGTTTAAAGTGGAGTAAAGGGATAAAAAAAATGCATAACACAATGTGTACCGTTATGCAGAACATTCTTTGAGATCCATTAATCAAGATGGAAATCTTGAAAGATCTAAATAAATTTTATTTCTCTTGAATACGTGCTAATTTTGGCTATCATGTTTGTGTCTTAAATTCATCGCTAGATTTTTTATTGCATACATAAAATAAGGTAGAAAAACTAACAAAGTTATAAAAGAAATTTAAACCGTATTTCGTAATATGGAGATTTATTTATCATCCGATGTAATACCATCAAATTAATCATACTCGAGATTCTTAATGAATTTAACTGCCATAAACAGGAAAGCTCTTAATAATGAAAAATACCGGATCATTTCGTGTATTAAACGTGCTAAAATTCTGAAAGATCTGTTAAATTTCAATACTTTGTTTTTCTTCTGAAGAAGCTTCTGCAAAGAAACTCATTATAGATATCCAAAATTAACCGTATTATTTTTATTTATATAATGATTGAAAGCATAAATTTTCTTCTTTATTTACAAAAAGATTTCCAATTTTAATCTTTACGCGACTCTTGTGAGTGAATAAATTAAATTTACATATCAAGAGCCAAAATCATTCAGAGTTGACATTATCAATAGCTGTTAGTAATTTGCTATGGCAAATTTTTTTGTGTCACCAAATTTGTGAATGAAAAATTAGTTAATGGATGTGAATTGCCTGATCGAAATTTTTTAGTCACAGTTTGAGATTCCGGATAAAATTGTGAATATTTCCTATGAAATTCAATGTAGTTTTTGTCAATTGGCACTTACTGCTGTGTGCTTTTGTTAAAGAGTTGTTAAATATGTCTAATAATTAAATTAAAGTACTTTTGAGTGATGTTTACTGTTTGAAGATTGAAATTGTCAATAAGGGGCAAACTACTTTTGAGTAATTTGAAAATTTAAAATAATTTTTTCCGTTAAATTCTATTTTCTTTGAAATGTATTCAAATTTCATTTTAACAGCTTTTATCAAAAATTTAATTGCAAATCCATTAAGTTCCAGTTTCCCGAACTCTGAAAACTCCATTCAATTCTCAAAAAAAGTTCTCAAAAGACAGCATTTGCGTGTGAATTTCTTTCAGAACATTTGATATGAATGGCAAGAAAACGAAAAGAAAGGAAACGCAAAAAGATTCTAACAGTTCCGCTGTATGATCAGACTTTAATCCTCTCACTATAATAATACATAAGTCATGACCGTAAAAGATCATATTTGAGTTTAGTAGCTTCTAAAAATGCTAAAAGCTATCGACCAGTCGGCAATAATCAATAATTAACCATTAAGCTGCTAATTAATTAATAAAAAATCTCAATTTCCTCATTCGTAACGCTCTCTATACGCCTTGATCAACGTGTGCGGATTATTCCCTTCTCTCTTACTCTTACTCGTCATCTATAATTAAATATTGTGTGTGAGCACACACAATTCCAAAAAGAACTAGTAATGAAGCGGATCACGCTTCATGGGTATATTCACACCACCAGTAGAACTTCTTTTGATTTCAAATAGAGAAAAAAATAATTAAACTTTATCTACTGATTATAGATTACATCATTCATAATTAATCGTTTTAAAACCCTACATCTGTTCAGCGCGCATTTAGCACTATAACTAAAGTACAGCCTGCGTCGGCGCCCCGCAGGGGAAAAATTTTTCGATTTTTCAACTTTTTTGTTACACTGCGCATGAAAATTTTTTTGTCATTATAGTGTGAATTATACCTTAAATAATGCTTAATCTAACACCGAAAATTTCAAATCATTTGGTTAAGTTATGTCTGAGATATTAAAGAAAATGTAAAATTTTTTGCATATTTTGGTCAAAAATGGCACATTTTCGTCCATTGTGCCTCACAGGAAGCAGCTCATGACTCCAAAAACTATACCGGTTTTCCTTGGGCCAATATTAATCAAATGCAAAAAACCCGAAGTCTTAACGTTTCGTTGAAATTGAGTTATCGCGGAAACTAACTTGCTAACTTGCTAACTTGCTAACTTGCTAACTTGCTAACTTGCTAACTTGCTAAATGACAGAATGCGTTTTTTTGCGATTTCTCTTGACTGGAAGCACCAAATGAGATGCGGTTTTCACTGTTAGATTGGTATTTTCAGGCACAGACTTTCCACCATAGACAGTATGGGATAAAATTGTAATCCTGAAGCAGCAAGTTAGAAAATGTGGTTTTCAGTTTTATACAAAAGCAATATATTCACCCAAATTGAAAATTTGGTGTGAATATGATAAAGTATGGTTTCGGGTTTTTGATAGAATTCGATGTATTTGGATGTTTTTAGGTCCTAGAACACTGTATATGTTAAAAAAATTTCATAATATGCGCATTAAGAGGGTATATTTAGGCAAAAATTCAAATTGACCTAGTACTCATTGGTTTCATTTTTATGAGCTGAAACTTTGCATATACATTTTGTGCATCTATATCTCTAGACGTTTTTGGAATTATTCCATTTGGACTTAATATTGAGGAGAACGAAACAATTTTGTGTCAAAATACGAAAAATTTTTCGATTTTTCAACTTTTTTGTTACACTGCGCATGAAATTTTTTTTTGTCATTATAGTGTGAATTATACCTTAAATAATGCTTAATCTAACACCGAAAATTTCAAATCATTTGGTTAAGTTATGTCTGAGATATTAAAGAAAATGTAAAATTTTTTGCATATTTTGGTCAAAAATGGCACATTTTCGTCCATTGTGCCTCACAGGAAGCAGCTCATGACTCCAAAAACTGTACCGGTTTTCCTTGGGCCAATATTAATCAAATGCAAAAAACCCGAAGTCTTAACGTTTCGTTGAAATTGAGTTATCGCGGAAACTAACTTGCTAACTTGCTAACTTGCTAACTTGCTAACTTGCTAAATGACAGAATGCGTTTTTTTGCGATTTCTCTTGACTGGAAGCACCAAATGAGATGCGGTTTTCACTGTTAGATTGGTATTTTCAGGCACAGACTTTCCACCATAGACAGTATGGGATAAAATTGTAATCCTGAAGCAGCAAGTTAGAAAATGTGGTTTTCAGTTTTATACAAAAGCAATATATTCACCCAAATTGAAAATTTGGTGTGAATATGATAAAGTATGGTTTCGGGTTTTTTGATAGAATTCGATGTATTTGGATGTTTTTAGGTCCTAGAACACTGTATATGTTAAAAAATTTCATAATATGCGCATTAAGAGGGTATATTTAGGCAAAAATTCAAATTGACCTAGTACTCATTGGTTTCATTTTTATGAGCTGAAACTTTGCATATACATTTTGTGCATCTATATCTCTAGACGTTTTTGGAATTATTCCATTTGGACTTAATATTGAGGAGAACAGAAACAATTTTGTGTCAAAATACGAAAAATTTTTCGATTTTTCAACTTTTTTGTTACACTGCGCATGAAATTTTTTTTGTCATTATAGTGTGAATTATACCTTAAATAATGCTTAATCTAACACCGAAAATTTCAAATCATTTGGTTAAGTTATGTCTGAGATATTAAAGAAAATGTAAAATTTTTTGCATATTTTGGTCAAAAATGGCACATTTTCGTCCATTGTGCCTCACAGGAAGCAGCTCATGACTCCAAAAACTATACCGGTTTTCCTTGGGCCAATATTAATCAAATGCAAAAAACCCGAAGTCTTAACGTTTCGTTGAAATTGAGTTATCGCGGAAACTAACTTGCTAACTTGCTAACTTGCTAACTTGCTAACTTGCTAACTTGCTAAATGACAGAATGCGTTTTTTTGCGATTTCTCTTGACTGGAAGCACCAAATGAGATGCGGTTTTCACTGTTAGATTGGTATTTTCAGGCACAGACTTTCCACCATAGACAGTATGGGATAAAATTGTAATCCTGAAGCAGCAAGTTAGAAAATGTGGTTTTCAGTTTTATACAAAAGCAATATATTCACCCAAATTGAAAATTTGGTGTGAATATGATTACATGAAATCTGCTATTTTATTGAGACACTCACCTTGCCATTGGGATCACCAAAATTGAAAATGTAGATCTATAAAGAAGAAAAGCTGATTTTAAATGTAACAAGTTGTAAACGAAACTGTTTTTCTTTTTGTCTCATTATTATAAATTCATATGTGCGTCTTACGGCAAAATAATTTGCATGCGTGTGTGTATATGGTGCTCATAACAAATATATATCACAGAAATGTGCAGCAAATTTTTGATATTCAAGAATGTTTTGGTGTCTTTTCGAGGTTTTTAAAAAAAGAGTTGTCAAAATTTTATCGGACAGTATCGATCAATTCGGTGTCATTTAAATCATTTTGGCGAGCGTGGGGTGCATTATTGCTGACAATTTGGTTATCACTTAATTTTCACAACTGTGTAGATGTGGAAATTTAAGATATGTAGATTTTTTATGAAGGCTGGATGATTTGATATACACAGTAAATGCCATAACCTATAAACCTGAAGATACAATAGACATTGATCAGGCTTATTAGCATCAGGACTACAACTTAAATGAGTAATTATTGACAGTATTACACAGCATATTAACTTCAACTTGCTAATCACTCAATTGTCGGCTAATTGTTAAATTATGTGTACCTGACAAAAACTTCATCCAAGGGAACAGTAGTTTTGAAATTTTGCCATTGAAAAAGTTTGTGCAACTAGTGATTAATTTTTTTTCGTACAATGCACACCTTGTAAAATTTTACGCATAGTAGCAAAATGTGACAGTGACTTCATTGGCAACATTTGATCTCTTCTTACTGTGTTTACCAATGATTATTATTCTTTTTTTCTTTCATTGCCAAAAACCAAAACTGACAATATTCATATTTAAATTTGCTTATGAAAATTAATCGAATGAAAACATATTCCATATTTAAAAAATGTGCCGTGAGATCAGTGTTGGTGTTTGGCTATTTGATTGGCAGAGGGTATCAAACTTTGAGATAATTCGAAGGGTAGTCAACCATAATACTCAAAGGGTGTTGAACTACGAAGTTCAATGTGATTCAAAATATGAGTTTCAAACAATGTTGTTGAATTCAAAGGTATTAAACTATGAGAATCAAGGGGTTTGAGACTAAACAATTTAAAAGGTTCATAAAAAGAGTCGAAGGGGTCTTAAACTATTAATATCAAATGGTGGCAAATTATTTATTTTTAAAGAAACTAAACCAAGATCAATATTAGATCTCTATGATCAACGCTGCTTACAACAACCTCAAAGACACAGCATCGCATGAAACGAGAGAAGTTTTGTGTCAACTCTATTACTGGTAAATCCAGTTATTGTCAATTTTACTGCCAATTGACTTGATGTTCATGTATCATTAGCGATTATTTTTTTTCGAATTATAAGTTAAAAAATTTATAATTTCTGATGTCTGACAGATCAGATCCTACGCGTTGAATGGTTTTTTAGCTCACTTTTAGCCAACAACTGCATTATGTCTTAATTTTGACTCTCACATGATGTCAGAAACGTAAAAGGTTTTAAGCTGATATATGAGCGACATTTTGTTCGGCAGTAAAAGTAACCATAAATCATCCACGTGTGCGCATTGCAACGCTTTGGGCTATAAAAAAATTTAAAAAAATCTTTACGATCAATTTCATTATCCTGGACGATGAATGGAAAGCACTGCTCGAGATTAACTGTAAATATCAACAATTAAAAAACTCTCTTTTGTAAATGAAATTGTGACTTGGAATTAATTGCCTTAAAAATAAACATTTCAGGCCCCACGTGTATATGAAATATGCACGTAAAAATGCGCTGTATAATTTACTCTTATATCAATATTAACTGCAATTTTTTAAATTCCAAAATGAATTTCCTGTTACCTAGTGAAAATGTAAGAATCTTAAGTTCAACAAGAAAATTTTCCTGTTAAATACAATATACGAAAAAAACACTAAGGTTACAGGCTCTAGAACAGTTGTTGAAAAAAGAGGAGTTCACATATATTGGTAAATTGCCAATTCCAATGGCTAAGCCCGATAGCTTAGTGGTCTGAGCACTTGACCGGCAATCGAGAGGTGTGAGGTTCGATTCCCACTCGGGTCGAACTATTGGGTGAATTTCCCTTTTTTTCAACATTTTTTCCTGTTACCTGTTTGCTGCTGTTATTATGCTTATTTTGTGGATTTCGGTCATTTATAATATTGATAGCTTGAAGCTTGTAGCTTGATTCGGCAATAAAAATAGTAGATTTATTTCAATTATCGTAAGATTATTAAGTTGTTAATTCACCTGATTCTCTTATTATAGTTATTGGTATTTCTGCTGCTTTTATTGTTTTGTAAGTTTCGTTAAATTATTATAATCTCATTATTTTGTGAAAATGACGTCAGGCTTGTGAGAAAATGTTGCTTTTAAATTGGATGAAGCTAGTCGATTGTTATTCGGTTAGATAATTCACTTAAAGTAATGATTGGCACCTGCTATAAATCTCTAATGTATTGATTTAATGGAATAGGGTTGAAAATTGAAGTGTTCGTACATTAAGTTTGGAATGAGGTAATTGCTTTGTTTTCGTGAGAATATCGGAAGTTAGTTAAGGGGTTAATGACTTTTTGTTTGAAGTTTGAGAAAATTGCGGAATCCGACTGGATTTTTTTATTTTTTTAACTATTGACCAGTGCTTTTTAGAAATAAAAAGTCAATAATTGACTCGATCTGCCATCAGAACGCTAGTATACTGTCATACAACTTTGATTGCTTCATTAAAACATCTCAAAACTCCTAAAGTGTCAAAAACAAGACACCTCGTAATTTCATATAAAAATTACATTCATCCTGTCACATAAAACCTGTTAGTAAATTAGCAAAGCAAAAAAATACTTGTATAATTTAACAATTTTGCCGAATAAAATAGTAGCTGAAAAAAAAAATTGAAACGAATTAAATCTAACATAATAATGATCATTTTTTCATTTATTGAAATAATAGACATTATTTCTTTGCATAAAATTGGATATATAATAGTAGCAAATCAGTATAGGAAGTTTTATTAGGTATAAAAAATTTTCAATTAACAATTTGTTCTGCTAGTTGAGAAACATTGAGATTTTTACTAAACAATATACACGCGTGATGAAAAAATTCAATTCCTGGAAGTATTCTAAATTGTTTTTAATAGACATAAAAACATGAATATGGACATTGGATTATAAACATTCGTTATAGTCTATTTCATTGATTTTCAATAAATTGTACTAAAGATGCATCACATTTGCATCCTTATAAGTCACAGCAACAACAAAGTTGTATTTTATGAAGCAATTTTCTCCTCCATAGGGATCGTCCAGACATGCAATAACAATTCATAGACATTATAAAATTATCAACCTATTCTATTCTCTTCTTATTCAGACACACATCTCACACGCCATAACTAGCCGTTCATAGACTTAGCAATTTATTGATTAATGTATATTTAATTCTACACTATAAACTCCAATCAGCTTGCTGTCAATATAGGAATTTCCATAAATAATGGAACCCAACAAGCTTTACAAAACATTTTAATTCTATTTTACTACGACCATATTTAAATTTGAATTATTTATAGTTGGAAATTTATTAGACAAAGGAATTTTGTTGACTCTCAGGAAGCAAGTAATTGGAATTTTTATGGAAAGAAAGTTAAGACTGAGGGGTGTCAAAAAGCTACGCAATGAAACTTGATCAAAATTTTTTACAACTTGCTAAAACTGAGGCATTAAAAGTGTCAATTAAACAGAAGATCGTGTAATGTTGAGTTGTTAAAAACAGTTGTAAATGATAACTATGTAATAAGGAAATAGTCATGCAAGTTTTAATGTTTAAGAAAGGTTTATGATGAAGCAAAATGTAAAGCAATTAATCTTTAACTAAAGTATCGTTTTACGGATATAAATATTTTAAAAATTTTGGGTCACAATTATTCTTTACAGAATAATCATAAATTCCTTTAAACTTGTTTTTAAGACAGGGACATGCAGCACTGACCTATATTGTACTTTAAATATGCCAGCAAAGTTGAATTGCATGAAAAAAATTGTCAACAGAATTTTTTTGCAGATTTTGAAATTTTAAAAAAATTGCAATTTTTGCTTGTTATTCGACATGTATGAAAATATATTTTGAATTATTTTATAGTTTGTCGATTAATGCTTAGCTAATAAGCAATGATTTTTGTCTAATAATTAAATTAAAGTAATTTTATCCATGTTTTACTTACCAATTCACAATTTAGCTTGAAAAATCAAAACAAAACCAAAGGGACTACAGCTACTTGTAATTACCGGAAAATTCAAATTTCATTAATCCGTTAAACCCCGCTAAACTGAATTTTCTTTGCAAAATCCATCAAATTACACAAAAGACATGTCATAAAATAAAATGACAAAAAAATTCTACAATAACCTTTAAACGAAGCACAAAAAACATTCTATACGTCCTTCCTTGCTTCCTCGTCTTCATTTATTGTTATTAATACACTAATTTGTTACGCAAATGAAGCAGCGGCGAAATTAAAACAAAGAGTAACATGCATGAAATTCAAAATAAAGGCAAAGAATTCAATTGCCCTAAATAAATATACAACAATATGAATTGTAATGTAATGTAATGATATTATATTAAGTACAAGTACAAGGGAAAATTTAGGCAATGGAAAAAATAATTGAATAAAGAAAATATTAACTGTCATCGCTTTGTGAGCATCACGTCATTCATGAAACACACCCGCTAGTCAATATGTATTATTGTGTTTAATTGAAAGAGCAGAGCAGGAATGTATAGAGACGAAATGCTAATTATTGATTGACAATATCTGTGGGATAATAATCCCGTTTGTTTCTATTGAATTGATTTCTTATTTTGCTCTTTCTTATTAGATTGATTTCTGATCGATGTCGATGTGAAAATCCAAAAATGTCGAAGACGAATGGATTTTGCAGAGTTGGTGGTTTAAAGTTACTTGCTGAATATCGGAAACTAATAAGGTACTAAGTCAAGCTAAGATTAGTGCTTAGAATGGATTTTGGAGCTCAGAGTATTCTAAATAGTTTTTTAGAAGACTATCTTAGTCACAAAGACTATGTAATGCTTCCAATGCTCCAAATCCTACCCAACACAGCTAATCCGAATTCGAAAAACTACCAACCCCTCGCAAACATCAAACCATCAACTCTGCATTAGAATCAAAGTTTATTTCTCTTTCATTTCCTCAAAATGAGTCTCGAACACAATGAATGAAAATAGATCCATTAATCACAATTTCTTCGTTCCAAGTACGAACCTACGGTATGAGTCAATGAGAAAAGATTATGGTTCAACATTGACATTGTTAATTTTCTTTATTATTATTCCATTATTCCATTTCGTACGATGAAAACGTTTCCGTATTCAGACAGAAGAAGAGGTTATAAATGATTATTTATTTAAGAAATGCATCTGATTAAGGCTAATCCCATGTAATTCTCTCTCGGTCGAATGCAAATTTAAGAATTCTTTCACTTTCAAAATGAAATAAAAACAAGTATAACGGTGGTCACTCGTGACCGACGAAAGCGCATTTTCCGCGATCAGTAAATACACAAAGAATTAAAACCCCAAAAGTACAAAGCCAAATATTTAACTATAACCATTCTTTATTTACCCAAAAATTTAAAATTGACAGAAAAAAATGGAAGAAAAACATTATGCAACATAGAATTTAAAAAAAGCAAAAAAGTATTTGGTGACGGGCTAGGATTGAACCCATGACTCTAATGGTAGGATCCGCACTCTCTATCACTTACGCCACTGATAATCTTTTTATTATAGTTATAACGTGACATTTTGATTATTTATATTGATGAGATTTCTTTTATAGATGTAAGTTTTTATAATATATACAAAACTTTTCGGAAAAATTATGAAAATCTAGGAAAAAGAAAAATTTAACAGCTAAAATATAAAAAAATGTAAAGAAAATCATTTTTTCAGAAAAATATATGAAAATATTAAATTTTTTTTAAAAAAATGTTCGGAAAAACTTGGAAAATTCGTGAAAATGGAAAATTATGACATAAATAAATGTTATATGTCATAAGAAATCAAAAAAAGTAAAAAAGCGTAAAAAAAAAGCAAAAAATAACTTGCCGGGAGCTAGGATCGAACCTTAGACTCCACGGTAGTAGTCGAGCGCTCTAACACTTACGCCACTGCTGTTCTTTTTTTGAGATTTTCATGTGACAATTTGATTATTTATATTGATGAGTTTTTTTTAAATTAAAGTGAATTATTTTTCGAATTTCACAAAATTTTCCGGAAAAACTATGAAAAATCCATGAAAATAGAAAACTTAACAACTAAAATATCAAAAAAAAAATATAAAAAATTAATTATTTATGAGAATTGTATGAAAATATTGAAAATTTTAACAAAAATCGTCGAAAAAAACTCGGGAAAATTGTGAAAATGGAAAATTATGAGATGATTCAATATTATATGTCATAAGAAATCAAAAAAGCATCAAAAAAAGCAAAAAAAAATTTGTCATCAGTGGGATTTGAACCGAGGAAGGCTGAGTTTCTGAAAAGTCAACATTTTAGTGCATTCGACCACACTAACACATACAAAGAAATGGCATTTTGGCACTTTTTACGCTGGTTCCAGCAGAGGAAGTGACCATTCGTGCTGATTTTTGGTTACATGGTAGCCAGACATACTACACACATTTTAAGCTAAAAACCGCATCAAAAAAGCTTAACCCTGAGGAGGAGATGCGGTGACAGACAGACAGACGGACAAAGTGCGGACAATAGCGTCCTTTTCCCAAGAGGAAAATGCGCTAAAAATAATAATTTCACTCTCAGACTCTTCAGTTCTTCTTTTAGCAGGAAATACAATAAAATTCATTTGTTATTATTCATCGTCTCGTCGTGTCTTCTTATTCTTTAAATATCATTTTTTAGAGCTTCTTCCAAAACAGTCAGAATTTTGCTTATTTATTCTTGTAAAATGAAATTACTGAAGCGTGTTACAGCACACATGAAGTAAATTTATTTAAGTATGAAAATAACCATAAATGGATGAGTTAAGAGTGTATCACTTCTTTTGGATTGATTTGAGAGTGGTTTGGCTGGTTAAAGCGCTTTTTGTGAATTGATTGAGTGACTGGAATGAGGTTGGATAGTAATAGCTTCCCTAGATCAGTTAAAATTCTCATACCTTAAGTTTTGAATCTCTTTATTGCAAAATTTCACAAAACTTGCATAATTTCCGTCATAATCACTCAAACATCACACAAAAGACATTCCACAATCAGCATAGCTCGTCATATTAGTCATCACAACAAAACAGTTATTCAAATTTCAAATGTGATTCACAACAAGAATTCATATTTCATGAGACCAAAGGTTAATCAAATACTTGCATTCAACGTGCATGCTTGACATTATCATTTAATCTAATGCTTGTTAGGAATTCAAATAAGGAACAGAAAATAAAATAAAAATCATTTTAATTGTTCATGATCAGAATTAAAAACACTAATTGATGGAAGTACGATTTTTAAATAAAACAAATTTGTCATTCTCACGAAATTGTTATCGAGATTGTAAAGTATTAAATGAATGCGATAACAATCAACTGACTCTCGAATCAAATACGCAAACTTAATATTTAATTACAGTGCTGCTTTGTTGCTGTTTGTCATTAATTAATTAATAATCCATTAATTTTTATGACTTGAAGAAAAAAATGTTTTTCGGAATCTCAAATTCAAATCCTGTTCATATAAAAAAGTATTGAGTTCTTGGCAAAAATATCATATTTCACAGGAAGTGTTGATATTTGTCGTTATAAATTTGAATATTTTGAATTTTTAATAAATTTTTAATGTGAAGTTTCGTTTAATTAGTTATGGATATGATCAGTTTTTGAAAATATTATGGATTCGTTCAGTTCAAAGATTTTGGATTAATCGCATAAAAATAATGATTTTTTTTATTTCTAGTAAATAAGTTCAGTTCAAAGGGGGATACGTTCAGTTTCAAAAAGGGATAAGTTCAGTTTCAAAAAGGGATAAGTTCAGTTCAAAATTTTTGAATAATCATTTCAATCAAAGTAATATGTTTACAATTTCAATTCCCACGTCCAAACCACACAACATTCCCAAACAAACATCAAACCTGTATTCAAGAAGTCCAAAATGAAGACTCAGTTCTCCATTCTTAATTGCTAAATAAAAAAAACTTGTTGAAAATGAAGAACATCCGCTGATTTAAAGTAAAGTTTAGTAAAGTAAAACGTACTGCATGCATGAGTTTTCACATATTTCGAAATTCCCAAATGTAATTATCTCGTTAGCCGTTCATACAGAGAATTACGGGCAATGGCAATAACAACCGTAAAGTGATGGTTACCTTAACGATGAATTTATAATACGAATGAGCTGAAGCAACTGACTATTTTTTTATATCTTTGCTAGACATGGGGATTTTATGCATTTTTGACTCACTTTTTAAGTCAATCTCAATCTTATTATTCATATTTCTTCTTTATAATATGGACGTATGCATTTCATTAGCATAACAGCACGCATTCATCCTCTCTGGCTCAAGGTTATTACCGAATAAAATTATTGAAATTTCTGTGTAAGATATGGAACTTTCTTTTATATAAGGAAATGTCCAAGTCATTTAACAATAAGACGTGTGAATCGCGCTCGTTTTTTAACAGTTAAAAGCATATAAAATGAGTAACAGCGAAGAAAGAAGAAAAAAAAAATAAAAGTGAAAAGTGAAACTTGCCGTCTACTGACTGGGAAGACTCGACGATTGACTTTCATAATATTTTGACGACACTGAAAAAAACTTCTTTGAGTTGGCTTATGTAGCTTAAAAACTCTTTTTTTTTCTTCAAACATGGAAAGTAGACTGTGACTCTGTATGCAGAGTTTAATGGCGCATATGACAATAATATTTGCATAATATTATAGAATAGGCGAAAAATGTAAGCAAGCGAGAGTAGTAAAAAAATTACGTAAGTTGGCGCAATATTTTTTTTTTCTTTTTGACTGAACATCGTCAAATGAGCATTTATGTGCGTATGAATGAATGTCCATAATTTTTTTTTTGCTTGTAGCTCATTAGCAAATGTCGTGTTTTGATATGTCTTTCTTTACACCTCAATAAATGCAAACAGATGAAGATGATGATGTCAAGGGGGTTGGGTGCTTGACGAAAAAAATCAAGTTTTACGCTGATTAAAGTTTGAAAAGTGAAATTGAAAGCTTATTGATAAGTAATGGCAATGATTTATTTTTAGATGAGTGGCATTGAAGGTTGTAATAGCAAAATTTTGGATTGTCATGTGTTATCACACATTTTTGTCGACCGAAACTGTGCAAAGATTTTGAGGCTCTTGAAAATTCATGGTTGAAGATTTGGAAGGTTTTAATTTATGATGAAATAATTTAAATTTAAAGTATTGAACATTTGAAAAATTAAAGAAACGTTAAAATTTTTGAAAAAGTCACCAAATATTCAAAATGTATAAAACCGTTAAATGTCTGAACATTGAAAAATCGTTGAAGTTTAAAAATTACGAAATCACAAAAAATTGAAAATTTTGAACAAACTTTGAATTTTTGAAAGACGTTATATTTTCGAAAATTTCAAAATCGTTACAAATTATTTGTTTGTTCAAATTTAAATAATTTACAGCCCGTTAATTGATAAAAAGCTGTAAATAACTGTCATATAGTAAGAAATATTTAAAAACAGTTCTTCAATATTTCATCCAAAAAATATTTTTTCCTCTTTTGAATTCCGAAAAATGCACAAACAAAAAAAAACTTTAATTGGTTCATCGATTTCATGAACTAAAATTCCATATTCAGCTATTTCTTTCTGGTCTAATAGGAAACAACGAAACAAAAATTTATTCTGAATTTATTTAAATGTTATTGCCACACACAAAAAAAAAGAAACAAAAATCATGAAATTAAGAGTGAACGGCTTATAAGTGCGATATCGATCGTACCGTAAGTGAATGAATCATTCTTAGATGAAAGGAAAAATATGTATCATACCACACAGAGGTATTAATAAAGCACTTGAGAGAAGAAAAAAAAAAGATTTAGGGCATAGAAAGAAATTTCACAATGTTATTGTATCTCTTTCAATCGATGACGCTAATCTGCCGTTTTTATTATTATTATTTCGAGAAATTAGGAAAAAGTCTTTTGTCCCATTAATGTTGTATTAAACACAATTCAATTTCTAATTTGATGTTTTTTTGCCTACGTACTTAATTAAAAGAAAAAAGTTTATTTGAGGGCTGCAGTCGACGCGCGAAAATGTAGATCAATTGAAACAATGATAAAAGTGTAATTATTTAGGTGAACTACAAAGTGACACACTTTTTATTCTGTAGTTTTTGCTGTACAACAATCAATTATTGTGAAATTAAGGCTTTAAGCCATCAAAAACAGGTCCAATGAACTCTGATTATCCTACGATTATCATAAAATTATTTTTATTAATAATAAAATTCTCGTAAAAATGAAACTATATTTTTATTATTTCCAATAAATTTTGTTTCTCGGTGTTATTGTTGCTGGCTTTATTTTGTGTGCTTCTGTCATCGTTGGACGTAAAAATTTAATTTGCAGATTCTTTAATCTTTTTTATCTCGATGATATTTGGCAGCTTTTTGGCGTCTCGAGAGGAAGTTTAAAGTGGCTTTGAGAAAATTGATTGAGATCTTTTGGATTCGTACTTGAGTTATGTAGGTCTATTAAGCTGCATTTTTTGGACTTGAACCTAGAATGCATTTGTTTTACGATTTTTGGATGTGTTGAACTTCAGATCAGTTTGTAACTTAGCTTTGTTAGTTATCTTTAGTATATTTTAATAAGGTCATATTCTAAACTTCTTAACTATGAATCTCGAGTCAAAATTCTCAAATTCATCTCCACAATAAGTAAAATCAAGTCAGTCCATAAAATCCAAGAAATTTCTCATCAATTATCTGTCATTTCCCAACCATCTTGTTATCTTCCCTTTTGAAGAGGATTTTTATACAGTAATCATATTAAGGCATGATAATCTTTAGTAGCATTACTTTTGACATGCCATTGCAGAAGCAAAAGTCATCAATGTAAAGCTTGAATAATGATTATTTTAATTTTACGAGTCGTTGATTGTTTTGTGATGCAATTGGATATAATCGTTATTTAATGTAATTTTATCACCTTAACAATGTACTTTTTATCAGGTTGTGATAATCCTTGAATGGTAGTTTACGGTTTTTATGGATTTAAGTGATTAAGTTTGAGGAAGTTTGTATGAAAAAAATATTTTTATTGAATTTATTTTTGACCTAAAACAATGTCAATTGATAGCATTTTAGTTCCAATTACCAAAAAAATATTGATGATTTATCATTGACATTCGTGCCAAAAATCCAATAAATTGATAAATTTCAAAACTTCAATCACAGTCTATAATTACAAATCAAAGTTTTAGGTCAGGACCTAAATTCACTTTCACAAAATCTTGTAATCAGACATTATTGCACCAAATTCTACAAAACTTAATAACAGTCGACAAAAAAATAATAAATGTAGATTGTATCAGAAATGTGCTGAATTTCGGCAAATGCGGTAATGTGATTGTCGTAAATGTTACAATCTGTCACTAATTAATTAATTATTGTTACCCCAAAAACCTTATCAACTTGTTCTTAAATTGGCAATATTGATTGATGTTTTTGATGTTTAGGCACTCAATTTGTGGTGAAATTAGTAACTGGAACTGCAAAAAAATTGTTCACAACAATCAGAAAATTTACCCACCAAAAAAACAGCTCGAAACAAAATATTTGCCGACTTTACAGCTTTTATTTCAAGAACAAAGTCATAAAATTTTTCCAAGAACACTTTTACAATCAGGATTAAACCTTAATATTGCTAAATACTAAAGAAAACTTGCTTGTTCCTTGACAATACCACAAAACGTGCTTGACTAAAATTTATCAGATTATCTGACGTGTCTGCTCGTGTTGTTCCAACTAAAAATACATTTTCATGCTAATAATAAATTAGCCAGCACAGAACAAATAAAAAAATTCAGCATAATAAATTTTCATGAGCAATTCCATCTAATCCAGTCACAACTTATCACCATGCATTCTCCTTTTTAATTATGATTTATTGATCCACAAAAATTTTCCTTATACATTTTTGGCGACGAATAAAATATCGATGTGCAGTTCTGAATAAGGAATTAGCAAGAATTATCCTAAATAGTAGTGTGAACTGCTTCAAAATTAATTAGTCACAAAAACGAGTTCAAAAAAATTTTGCCGTCATGTCCTTTTAAGCTATAAGCACTCTGTCAAACAATAATAAAAAAAATATCGGAAGATAATAAAAAGTCAAAAATAAATCGCTACCAGATTAATATTGAATTTGCATAGCCTACGAGAAAAAATGATAAATAAACAATAAAAATGAAAAATGAAACTGAAATCAACACACTAAAAAGAGTCTATAGAGAATAAAAGTTGAATTTAGATCAATGTTGGCAATGAAAATGGGAATTATTGGAGGAATAATGGGAGCAGTTTTAGGCAGGGGTGATAATTGTAGAAATTTTTAAGAGATATTGAAATCATTAAAAATATTAAACTAAAAGTTAAAATGTTAAAAAATTGCTTTTAAAAAGTTTGTTTACAAATAAAATTATAAAAATTTTAGTTTTCTATTAAATTAAGGCTCTTTTCATTTGTTTCTTCTATAATTTTACTGATCTCTCGATAGTTTATAGTCTAAAGAAAGACAATAAGCTATTTTCAAAGCATTAAAATTAATAAAAAAGTCAAAATATTATTTTTTACTATTTTTGTGTCAGCCATTTTGTACTAAAACAAAAAGTACTAAAAAGCCGCTTATAATAGAACGAACGAATTAAATAAATTAGAGCAATAATGTTAGGAGTTAAGCTGATTACTGACAGTTAGAATAGTTTGTCATAATTTTGGACTAAAGTTCTAAAGATTTTAAAACAAAAATGGAAAAAGTCCTTGACAAAAGATTCTAAAATATTTGATTTAAGAAAATTATTATTCATCACAGTAGTCATTGATTCATAATTTTTTGAAAAAAATATTCAAAATGTTTGAAAAATTAAATTTGTCAAAAAATTTTAAAGCTTGGTTTATTTTGAGCTTGGTAAAACAGACATAGCAGTAAAATCCTTAGTTCAATTCGAACATCAAGGCAAATCGTTTTAAACTTCAAGATTAGCTAAAATTTTAGGATTTTTTGAATTAAAGGCAGAAGTTAAAGAGGTAAAGCTGATCAATTTTCACTCAGATTTTAAAATCAAAATCTAAATCCACCATCAACCCTGCCTCAATGATTGTTTCTCAAATTCCTCTTCATCACATATATCTAACATTAAAACACAAATAAAGGCTAAAGAGGAAGAGAAAAAGAGAGGAAAAACAGTGTGGAAGCAAAAAAATCGATTGCTCGTGTTGCAATATCGAAATCGCTTTTCACCAACAAATAAAAAAACACTCTTTATATTCTAAATAATAAAGGAAAGGAAAAGAAAAGAAAATTTTTTTATATTCCATATTTTTCAATTCTACAATTTTTTTTTTGGAACGATGCCTCAGTTGCATACAAGCACTTTCATCGTTCATGTCGGTTCATGGCGATGAAGGGTGAAAATTTTGTTGATTTTATGAAAACAATGTTTAAGAAATTGATTAAGACGAAAATTGTAGTGAAACGGAATGTTAATTTCATGTTAAATCTTTTCTACAGTTATGACATACCACATCGTAATGAGCGATATCAACGACGAAGTTTGGAGAATGATAAGAAACTCTCACGGCGACATCGCAAGCATCGTAACGATACAAGGGATCAAGAGGTGATAGGTGGTAGTATGAAGAATAATAAGGATGGAGTTGGACAAAAAAAGGTGAGTTTTTTTGATTTTATTTTTATTTTTTAAAAAAATAAGGTATTTAATGTTGGGGGAATCAAGCGAAAATCAAAGTGAAGTGATAGTGAAAATTTCTACGAAAGTGAAATGTTAATTATATAATTTTATTTTATCATGTCTGTCAATTTGCAAAATCTTTTCGAGTTTAAGTTAAATAATTAACAAAAAAAACCTTCTTTTTCAACATTAATGGAGTTGTCAATTTAACATTCTATTAATTAAGACAAAAAAATTTCTCTTTAATAAACTCTCTAATGAAAAGATGTTGTTGATAAAACTGAATGAGGCTTGTGTCAATGATACTTCAGGCGCACAATAGGCGCTAATTGTGTTCAATAAAATGTCACAGATGTTTTGTTTTCTCGCGAATTGTTTCCTGATCTGTTACTAATTTTATCTTTTATTCTGTAAATTCATTGAACTTTGTGGATTATTGTGGGGATATAAAATTGAATTCTTTATTGATGATGAGTTTCTGATGCCGTAATTAGTGTTATTGGAAATTTTTTTGAGTAAAAAATGAAAACTGTTTACTTTCTCGTCTAAAGTTTTTGTTAGAAAAAATTGACTTAACTAAAAGGATTTTAACAGGTTTAATAGCTAGAAACTGTTAATCGTATATGAGAATAGGTTTTCGCACTAAAATTGATCATCAAATCATTCTTAATCATTCAAAAATTACAATTTTTAATATTCAATAATTTTGTAAACAAACTTCAAAAAGTGCGGGAAATTTTGTAAAAAAATTTAAATTTCAAAAAATAACGATCATTTCATTCTTATTCAAACTTTTTAAGCTGCAAACATATTGCAATAATCTGTTTCAATCCACACCAAAAAGTCAACGATCTCAACTAAACTTCAATTCTAGAATTCACATTGGAATTTCCCAACTTCTTAAGGTCAAAAACTGCAATAATCACCATAAAATTTTGCGTTAACAAGAATAGTCTACAGCCATACTAATAAGACACGATCTCTATTCACTTGAACTCTATTCATTTAAAAAAATGCATCAGCACGTAAATTTTCAAATTGCCAGCAAAATTGACACATTGCTACTTCAAATTATTATTAATTTTAAAATTAGTGTCATTAGTTAGCAAATGCCTCGCAATTAGTCACGATTTTTTGCTACTACTTTTCTAGACAATTGAATAAGTAGTAAGCGTTGCGAAGGTTAATTACATTTTATCAAAAATGAAAACATTTTTTTTTTCTTGTAAAAGAACTCAATTTTGTAATTAACTATTCTTGCAATAATATATAATGTGAATAGATATGGACAAACGTGAAATAAGAATAAGTCATTACTATGACATGCTTTAATAGACTTTAAGTGCAACAATAATTTGCTTATTAACAATAAACCGAATAAAAATGAAAATTTCACATAATTCATGCTTGACGCTTTTCAGACTAGTTTCCATAAATACAGAATTTTTTTATATTTTGCAAAGCTACTGTCAAAATATTCCCCTCGATTTATAGCACAAATTGAATAACCATACAGCTCAAAATATCAGATATTTTATACATCATATTTTTGCTTTCATTTAAAACGATTTAAAATTTCGGAATGATTTAACTCTTGAAACAATCATAAAGCAGGCAGGCAAGTAAAAATACAGAAGAACGATGAAAAATGTTTCCCAACAAACAGCACATCCACAAAAGCCATTCAATTGATCTCAATCGTCTTCAAATATTTTTTTACGATCTCTCTTAAATCAAGAGGAAGAAGATAAAGGGAAAAGTTTGAGGTTATGTTAGGTGGCTGTGGGTATTGAACGCTGATTTGATCTAAAATCAAAAGGTCCTGAAAAAACCTTTCAGCTTCAAAAATGTCATTTTCGGATCGATACAAAAAAATTCAGAAACCTTGTCAAAAATTTCTCAAAATTGATCAGTTTATTGACCTCGAAAAAGGGTTTATCCACCTCACACCTATCAATATACCTTCTCAGTTCCCCAAACAGTCAGAAAAATATTCACAACAATCGCCTCATTTAAACTCAAACCTTAAAAGTTATAAAATATTCGCTAAACATACAGCTTTCTATAAACAAAAACTGTTCAGCAAAAAAGAAAGAAAAAAAAATCAATTGATGTCGATAATCAAGATGATGAGATGCCCGGAAGCAAAATATCAATCAATGGGGGGTTTCATCATCGATTATTCACATTCATTCATTCTTTTCTCGTCTTATTTGCCAAAAAAAAAATCACCAAGAGGCCATTTAAAGGCACTCGGAAAATATTGATTATTTTTTTCTCGAACTCACACCGGTTGTGAACCTGAAATGAATGCGGCAAAAAAAGAAGACGATTGCATTGCATGCAGTTTTGCACTTATTGTAAATATAAATAAAATAAATTTCATTTCACTTTGGATTGCCACTTTATATTGTACCATATTTTATTTGTAATAAATTTAATTTTTATTTTCGTCTTGGAGGCATTACTGTCATTGTGACGAATAAACATTGTTGACTGTTTGGTAAAGGATGTAGTGGAAAACGCAGGGAACCCCCAAGTCTGTATGATATAATTGACTATATCTTAACCCCAAATAGGAGCTCTAAGTAGCCCCAAAAAAATCATATCATTGTTTTTTATCTGAAAGCTGAAGATTATTAATGAACACGTATGTCATGCGTCATTACAACACAAAAAAATGAAAATAAAAAAACTTTTAATCATTGATGAAATATTTTTTCGTACAACTCATTCAACGCATTTATAGAGACGATCGAGATGAAAATTTATTTTTAGAATTGAAAAAAAAAAAAATCTCTCTCTGAAAAAAAAGTTTTTATTTCTTCCTCTTGAATGACTTTTGTGCTCATTGCTCTCAAAATTTTTTTAAAAAACACACAAAAAAAGTCATGTCTAATGATGAGATCAGAAATTTCTTATACATTCAGATCATGTGAGTGTAGATAAAGTACATAGTATGTAAATATATTTTTTTTCTGAAGAGTCACATAACTTTATGTATATGTAATCGTCGATGACTTTGCTCTTGTTCACTTCTGTTACATTTAATGAGCAACTTGATGATGCTGTTTATGTATTTTTTTGTATAAGATTATGTACAAGTTGAAAAGTCATAATAATATGAGAGATCACTTAAAGTTTTATGTAAACAATGCGATTATCGTGAGATGCATCTGGTGATTAGGGATTGAAATGTTATGATTTAAAATCTGGAAATTCTCTGTTCCATCTTATCAATATTTTTATTCCCAGACGAGCCTACAAAATTTCCAGATTATTAATCGACGTCATCCATGATTGACCCCCACTTTTAAGTGTCTCACTCGATTTGAGATTATTGCGTATTATATAAATCTGTATCTGTCATTAGTTATTTGATTCTGAGTGATGAGTTTCGCATTGTTGCGCGCGGTGATAGAAAGTGCAGGAATTTTGTGACGTCTAAGGTGTGGGATTATTTTTTTGCGTCAAAAGAAAAAAAGTTAATTAATGTTTTATAAACTTTGTGTTATATTTATGGTTGGGAATATTTTTGCCACCTGTTGGACAATTGGTGTCGGGTGTTTTTAATCGGAATGACGAGATATTTAAGCCTTAATGTCAGATAAGAGATGAATTGAAGAGAATGTGAATTTTTTTGCACAGTTTTGAGATTAATCTCAGAGATCATGAGTAAAAATTTACTGTATAAGTTAAAACGTGTCGTTAATAGTTAAAATTCAAATAAAATTGTTGCTAAAAAGTTATGAATTGATAAAGTGATGAATTTATAATAAAAAAAGCTATCAGATGTACAAAAACAATAAATCTGTATTACTAACTAAGTAATGACTAAGTTTACTGTAATCGTCACAGTTTTGGAAACTAAAATCGACTTTAATCAAGTAATAAAATGTTGTAAAATGGATGATTATTAAAAGAGAGTTGAAAACACACTAAATATTTGTATGAAGGGGCTAACAACTGATAAGGAAAATCAACTTTCTTAAATTTCAAATAAATTTCAAATCTCAAATGACCGTTACACCTCAAACAACTTCCAATCAATGAAAAATTCATAAAAATTCTTAAATACGACAAACTGAACATAAAATAAACTTCTTCCACATCAAAACATGCACACGAACAAAAATATTTGACTGCATCTGAACATATGCAGCAGTAGTGATAATATTTTGTTGACATTCAATAATGAACATGATGCAGTTTCTCTTTAAGTAGTGTACATTGTAGTGTTAATAAATTAAGTGCTGAATATGATAAAATATTCAAATAAATCCTCAACACAGCAAGCCCAGGTCCATCAAGTATCCAAAATTGTTACGGTAAATTAAACACATTTTTTTTATAATTTATTATGTTTTTTGTGTATCTTGTGACAAAAAAAAACGACACGAGGATTAAAATAATCTTCACTTTCACAAGTTGTCGTACACAAAATATTCCGGAGAGAAACGCCTTGCTTGCTACAGCACATGCAAAACATTACTGCTTACTAAATTTTCGTCTAAATTTTTACTCAATTTTTTTCTTTCTTGATCCCTACACTCCCGAAAAGAACGAAGTTGATGATCATGATGACGATGATGATGAAAAAAAGAAAAGAAGAAAATAAAAATATAATTAAGATGCTCACTCGACTATAGTGAACATTTTCCGCGAGAGTTCTAAAAAAGATTTTCACTTCTGTATATATTTTTTTTTCTTTTCTTTTTTTCTCTTGGACGATATTTTGCGAAGATATCGTTTTAGTCACAGCTGAAACAGTCAATAGTCCTCAGCCTCATTCACGTTCGTTGTTCGAAATAAAAATAAGAAAAAAATATAAGAAAAATAAGTTTTTCAAAAAAAATAGTGACTTTGTTTGCTTATTCAAGAGGCAATTGAAGTTTTTCTTTTAAAAAATAAATAGCAATTGTGATTCAATAAAAGTAAGAAGAAGTTGCAGTGTGATAACGTGAAAAATTCTCATTTTTTTGCCTTCTTTTTGTTCCATGCATAAGTTTTTTTTTTGACTTGAAATTGTGAGAAGATAAAAGTCACTGTGTGAGGATCATTGAAGAGAAAAATGAATGATTTTTGCGTGTTCTTACCCGAGTGACACGTCAGGCTTCCATGGGGATTGTAGTTATATTTTATGATGGAGTAATAGGTTCAGGAGAAACTATAATTCCTTAAATAATACCTTTCATTAGGTAAACTTATCAGTTCTGATTATAATAGAATTGTAATAGGATATGTCCTTCCTAAAGTACTTAAAAGACATCCACCATCAAGATCAAGATTATTTAAGGTTAGCAATCTTCAATTCAAGAATAGTAATCTAGCCCTATCAATATACATTAGGTTAAAATCATAAATATGACAATTCTGACAAAAGACAAGTTAAAGTCATTCCAAAAAGCAATCCATCCAATATCCTCAGCCTTATCATAGTCGCTCGGGTTAGCAGACGTAAAAATACATCTTTTTGTATCAAATTGCGAGATATTTAGTGAATAGTGTTGATGAAAGAGCTTCTTTGTGTATTGAAGAGGATCAATAATGCAAAAAATAAAATAATAACAAGAAGAAGGTGAAAATTGTCTGTGATATCAATTACAAAACAATTCGATGATCAGATGTGATCGTTAATGAGCAATTGTATTAGAATTGAAGGAATCTTCTTTACATTTGTGATGTGACCTCTAACTGAGAATCAAAATACGAGAAAAAAATATTTTTTTTTTCATATTTATTTTTTCTTCTTAAATCTGTGTGTCGGAAAGGAATGAAGAGCGATCTGTATAAGTGTATTTCTCGCAATTTCAGGGACGCGCAATTTTCTCTCACAATTTCTCATACGCAAAATAATAAAAGAAACAGGAAAATTTATTTACATTTTCATAAACATTGATTTATATTTCGTTTTTATAATCAACATAAAACAATTCTTATGCGTTTATTTGTTTATGATGATATTCGCATCATCTCTGATTTCCATTTGGACTATTGTGGAGGCGATGAAAAACTTTTTGAGTGTTCATAAAAAAATTGTATAATTTTAATTTTAGATAATGCATTAATTTATAACCAAAAATTCAAATTTTTATTGCACCACAAAACCACCTGTTTGGCAGTAAAAATTGAAGATTCATAAAGCTATGATGATTAAATTTGCATACACAGCTAACAAGGTGTCAATATTAATGAACATTAAATTAATATATTGATATGAAAGAGTTTACGAAATTAGTTCAGTTTTTTTGACAGTGAAATAAAAGCGATTTTATAGCTAATTAGATTCACAGAATTAGCTTTCGCGCAATTGGCAATTGTGTTGACGTTGAGAATTGAGTGTCCGTGAAGTACGCGGGAACAGGTTGTCAGAATGCCCTGAAACTTGGCCAGAATTACGTCCATATTACGTCCATTTACGTCCAGCATTCAAATATTTTCGTCCTACCTTCAGTTCCTGGATATAGCACATTAAAGGTTTTTGGTATCTTTCCCGCGTACTTCTAATTTTTTTCGCGGGAAAGATATGCGGAACTAACTTTTATGGACATATTATATATCAAAATGCATCTAATTATTACGTCCAATTACGTCCTGCAAAAATTTTTGGAATTGGACATGAGTGGCAAGAGTTATGGACTTCCAAAGTTTTGGACCAAATTTCTCGAAGAATAAAAAAAAATTTACCTGAAAAAAAAAAGTTTCTTAAAATTATTTTTTATCAAAATTCAATATATTAAAGATTTTTATGATTTTAATCTATGCTTTTGGACTTTTGGCAGTTCCAATCAAATGGTCGTGCCTTAATAAAGCACAAGCAGATCTCAAAAATCCTTAAAATCGTGTTGTATATCAAATAACATCTATTTTTTCTAACAATTTCAAATCTGTTAACATTTTTAAGATCCATTTTATTATAATTTAGAACATAAGGCAGTTTTATATTATCGAATTAGGAAACTAAATATTACAAACGTCATATTTAAATTTTGTCAAATTTTGGCCAAAACATATTTTATGTTTAATCATATCTACTTTTTGTGAGAATTTTTAATTTAAAAAAAAGAGAAAATTTTATTTTAAAAAATCAATTCAATTTTAAATTTCAGAAAAAAAATTAAAAAAAAATTTCTAACGTTTCTAAAGTTGAGAATAATCATAAGATTTTCTGATTAAGTATCCATAAAAACGTTTTTTAAGAATATATTTTAGGTGTATTTAAAACTTTTTAATTTTTAAATTTGTTTTTAATTTTTTTTCTGAAATTTAAAATTGAATTGATTTTTTAAAATAAAATTTTCTCTTTTTTTTAAATCAAAAATTTCAATTACCTAATTAAAAATTCTCACAAAAAGTAGATATGATTAAATATAAAATATGTTTTGGCCAAAATTTGACAAAATTTAAATATGACGTTTGTAATATTTAGTTTCCTAATTCGATAATATAAAACTGCCTTATGTTCTAAATTATAATAAAATGGATCTTAAAAATGTTAACAGATTTGAAATTGTTAGAAAAAATAGATGTTATTTGATATACAACACGATTTTAAGGATTTTTGAGATCTGCTTGTGCTTTATTAAGGCACGACCATTTGATTGGAACTGCCAAAAGTCCAAAAGCATAGATTAAAATCATAAAAATCTTTAATATATTGAATTTTGATAAAAAATAATTTTAAGAAACTTTTTTTTTTTCAGGTAAATTTTTTTTTATTCTTCGAGAAATTTGGTCCAAAACTTTGGAAGTCCATAACTCTTGCCACTCATGTCCAATTCCAAAAATTTTTGCAGGACGTAATTGGACGTAATAATTAGATGCATTTTGATATATAATATGTCCATAAAAGTTCACATATCTTTCCCGCGAAAAAAATTAGAAGTACGCGGGAAAGATACCAAAAACCTTTAATGTGCTATATCCAGGAACTGAAGGTAGGACGAAAATATTTGAATGCTGGACGTAAATGGACGCAATATGGACATAATTCTGGCCAAGTTTCAGGGCATTCTGACAACCTGTTCCCGCGTACTTCACGGACACGAGAATTGAGTGAATTAGATGAGCTTTGAGGAAGGAAAATTGAGACTAAGTGTGATGATTTGTTTGTTTATTGAAGTTAGAAACTAAATTATCTTAAATTTAGCAGTTATGTGTAGTTAGACAGATAATCAAGTAAGCTTCAACTGCCAGAATGATATAAAGTTATCAAAATCAATTTTTGGAATCAAATATCAAGATGTTTATTGTAAGAGAGTTGAAACCAGACTAAATATTTTTATGAAGGGGCTAATGACTTTTGAAAAGGGGAAAACAACTAATTGAAGTTCAAAATACAATTCAAATACCAAAAGACCGTTGCTACAATTATCAGAAGTGAAATAATTTTAAACTTTTAGTTAAAAACTCTTACTTTAATGACATAATCCAATTCACCTAATTCTTCAATCATCTGTTTACAAAACTAGTCACAACAACTCAAATTATCCAATTTCACGACAATGCGACCACTCGAGACATGAATCGTAGGTTTTAACAGCCAATCCTCAACAAAAAGTCATTTGAACTTTAGTTTTCAATGAAATTTATCTCCTCACAATCTCAATAAATACAATAATTCAGGATTAAACATTGCAAATCTCTGTCAATTCAAGTATGACTTACTTCATGTTTTTTTATCATAACAATTACTCAACAAATTGCACATGTCCTTGAATACCTCAGCATTTCCATCTTTCAATTCAAATCTACTTAAGTAAATGAAATTTTAATGGTAAAGTTCAATAAGAATCACCCTCTTGACTTTATTCCTCATTTGGAACATCTCCAGATTTCAATAGGTTTCAATCGTAAATAAATGCTCATCAGGACATGCTGAAAAAACAATATTTTTTTGGATATAGGTCACGATTATTTTCGATCATGCTTGTGAATCTACAATTCAAATGATTGATGGTCCAGTAATTTTCAATTATAACACACTTCCGTTATCGCTTTTTGAAGCTGTGCAAAAAAGTAACAAAAATTTATTTTTCATAAGTGATAAGGTCAACATTCGACGATGCCATTAATTTGTGAATTAAGTAAAATAAATTGCTTTTACCATATATGATTTAACACGATTTGATGTTAAATAATAATTCTTGTATGAACTCGGCATTATTATTCGAAAGCTCGTGCTGGTTTCGTTTGAAAAAAAGGAGAATGAATGAGAATTAATTCTTAAGAAGCTTGAGGTTGAGGTTTGAAATTTGAGCCCTCTAAGCCAAAGCAGAATAAATTGTCTTTGTGAATGTGGTAAAAAATGAGCTTTTGGTTTCTGTGTGGCTTCTGACGCAAGTAAGAAGTTTTCTTGAAGGAATCAGGAAGTTTTATATGATCTGCCTCTTGAGGCATGAATTTTGAAAAACTTTAAGAATGAACAATCATAGTGCACGGATCATGGCAAATATTCAAATAATTTTCACTAGCTAGCCTCAAACCACAGACATGCATTCTACAAAAAATTCAAAAAACAATAAAAGTTTCACAACCCTGAGTAAAATCAAGCAAAATCATGCCAATTGACGACAATAGAAGCCACTTCAAACACAGATCTTTACTACATCATTAAAATTAACTGCACTAAATGTTTACAAAAGGTGCCAAATTTTTTTTTTCTTGCTTAAATTCTCAAATTTCCTGCGCAATCGAAACGATGTTTATGTCTATAAAGAGAGCAGTCATAGCATTTAGACAGTCTGATGAACATTTTGGGTATATTTGAATTGCATGCCTGCGAAAAAAATGCACAAAACCTGCCAATTAATAAACCAAAATTTAAGAATTAAAAATTGAAAAAATTTTCTCAAGACGAACATATTCCTGGAAGTATCAAGGTTCCTCATGTCTTCAAGGTGTCTCTTAAATTGTTCTTTTATTCAAATAAAATACTTCTCGCGTGATAATTGCATAGGAGCATGATATACAGCAATTTATAAGACTGTTGATACTTTTTTTTGGCAACCTTTAAAATATCAACCGAGTGTATATTTATTTAGAAAACCTTATGCTGTGATTAATTCAGTCGTATGATAATTTATAAAACATGATTTTATTTTTCGAACAAGATGATAATTATCACACCCATACGGATTGCTTTTTGGCGTCTAAACTAGTTATTTTGATCGCTTTAAAGATTTTGAATCAATCATTATAAAAATCTCACGAGATTAATTATCTTGGGCATCACTGTAATTGCTTGATATGATCTAAAGTTTGAATTTCAAATATTATAAAAATTAAATTCTTGTTCTAATCATTTTTAATGGCAAATTGTTGGCATAGTCTTTGTTTTGCAATACAATACTTTGTTACAAAACAATTAAAATTAATTTTCTCGAATTAAAACTAGTAAATTGGGGATTATTAGTAAATGATGTCTAGGGAGTACAGAAGATGTTTTTGGCGCCAAAATCTTCTTTAACCTCAATCTCGAACTAGATCGTTCAAGCTCCAAAAATATAAAGTTGACATCACTTCCATTCACCCCCAAAAAAGCAGAATCGCGAAAAAAAATATTAATGATGAAGAGATAATTACGGCAAATAGTCTGGTAAACTGTCAAATTCTGAATCATGGCTTGTTGAGTAACAGAGTCTGACATTTAAGAATTGAGATTTATAATATGTTCGTAAAAGGAAGCATTTAACAAACCTGTCCGAATAGTTTCAGTCCACAATTATCCTTTCATCCAATGTCTAAACTTGCGAAATGTGAACACACAAAATAAATATTTTTCATCAACTTTGCAATAAGTCCAAAGGAAGAAGCCGGAAATCGCTTAATTAACGTTTTACAAAAAAAAATCTTTAAAGCTAAAGTCTGAAGAGAGTTTGAAATTAGCAAACTAAGAAATGACAACAGTAATGAAAAGTCAGACAAATAATTGCACCAATGGCATCGCTAATTTATGCTGTCCATCAAATGTTGAACAGCAGCAGCAGAATGGTGTACCGAAAAAAATTGTCAAGGTTATCGATCCACTAAACAGAGAAATGAATGGGAAAGGACCTCTAAAATCTCCACCCCCGCCAATTGGCAATAGCAATAGTAACAGTGATTCAACAACGCCAGCTGATTTATTTAGCAAAATGAAGATTATTGAAGATGAGAGTTCAGCACATGGAATTAAACTAACTGATGTAGGATTGCCACATATTTCTGTACAGACACTTGAATGTAAAAAGAATGAAAAGCCTCATACGACAATTATTATCTATAAATCGAAAAACGGCAATCGTGCCCCAACGGCAAAAGTCATCATGACAAAGGTTTTGAATTCCAATTTTTATTTCTTTCTATTTCTGTCATATTTGTTTCTATATTTGTCCATCATCGTTTTGTTATCTTTTGTCAGTGACTGATACGATTTAATTAACATACTCATCAATTTTGAGATTATATTCCATTTTACCTTTTTTCTCACGTATTATGTGTCTATATTTGTCTTCCTACGTCTATAAAAAAAACTTTAGATATATTTAGATTATTTATGTGCGTAAATATACCTAACCATTCCACCGATAGTCATTCTGACTCAGTTCAGGTTCACAACAACAACAAAAAATATTTTAGCGCATTTTTCTCATCTTGTCCAAATAATTTCAATGTGTTTTTTAATTTTGAGATATCCGTGCTATGTCAAAGATTAAATTGACTGATTATCTGTTTGATTAATTACTCTATTAGTTAGAAACTCTTAAAAAAGTTTCTTTAGTGAATTATGTAAACAAAAATACGTACGTAAATTTACGTAAGTGAAAATACGTACTTCAAATTACGTAAGCCTTTTATGACGTTAATATTGAAAACATATTCGCGAAAAAATGCACTACAATCACTTACTAGTGACCGCATCTATGCCAGTTTTCATTTATGACGATTTTCCTTGTTGTTGCGGTGCTTTTATTATTATTTTTCTTACTTTTTGTGTCTCTCATAAAATAAATTTTTCTATTTTTATCTCAAAAGTAAGAAATTTTTAATATTTCACATTTGGATAAATTTAGTGAAGAGCAAGAGTAAAAAATATATATTTTATTTATATATGAAGGAATTACATACTCGAAGCATCTCTTGAAAGCTAGCCAAATAATAATAATTACCTCTCTTTCGCGTGCGCTATATTCTTTCAAGTTTGTCTTTGTCTCTTTCACTCGCTTGTCAAATGCAATAATTTCAAGATATATAGACTATATAAATACGATTGCACCTTACCTAACACATGTGTACGGAAAGTAAGGTGAGGAGTAAGAAGAACTCTGTTTTCTTTCGCAAAGATTTGGGGCACATAACTAAACGACATATTGACAGTGACAGATTAGCATTCGGTACACTTATTTGATAATGATATAACGCAACTGTAATAAATTTGCAGGGCTTGCGAAAGTTTTGATGTTAAGTAATTGTCATGCATGTCTCATTATGTGATCTATGGGAGACATTTTTTTCTTGTCTACATGAGTGGATTGTATGGTCGGCTGGGTAAATGGTCTGTGATTATGTAGATGAAAAATTTTTACCCAATTTTATAGATTACGAGTTGTAAGATAGGTTAGGGTCAGTTTAAAATGACAAACTTAGAGTATATATGCAGAAACTCCAGGATGAAGCCATATTTGGAGATACAACTTGTGTATTATTCAATATGGTCCCTAAAAATCAAAAGTCCTAATCCAGACAAAACTGCACTATAATATCTTTCTGAGCAATTAAACTTTGATCATCCTGCATTTTTCCATACAGATACCTGTATAAAACTAGTTCTCCAGGATGTTAACCTGCGATGAATCAATCTTTATGACACATCGATCACAAAGGGTTATTTAATTGCAGCTGCGGACGTTGTTACAATTAAGTGTTGATAGCTTTGCTAATTAACACTTATATCATCTCAGCAAGCGTCCTTATTATGCTAATTAAACAATTCTTTGTGTCACTGGGTATATTATCTGCATTACTCAGTCTGAATCTTTATGATTGCAGACTTAACATCTGAGATTAATGAGAAGGTTAAGTACTTAGATCTAACTAGATGAAGACTATATTAAATCACTAAATATATTTTAGATAAACTTGTGTGACACTTTATGTCTTCAACAGTCGATTTGCTAATTACAGTTGCCATCCACAACCACAACCCTGAGAGCACTAAAGCATCTCAAATTATTGACAGAGATGTCTCTTTCTTACATCCATAATGTGACATGAATGACAAACTTTTCGGCTTTTCATTAATGCACAATCTCGATTGCACAAAATGTGCATGTTGTGTCATTTATGTCTCATGTGACATTTTACATGACAAACAAGATCGATTTCTAAATTAAAAAATTTTGTAAAAGATAATTTTTTATTTTGTTCATGTGAGAAGAGCAGCAGGGAAGCTGTCTGCGACAAAATCTTTTCGTTTTTGCAATTCGTTGGCTCCAATTCTTTTAATTTTGTTCAAGGTCTCGTCTTGTGTATGAAAGAAAAAAAAATATATAAAGACATTTAATTGCAGAATCACTTTACAAATACGCATTCACAGTTACAACAAACAGAAAGAAATACAGCAACAAATCAAAATAATATTAGTAGTAATAATAATTATCATACGGAATCTACAGCTATAAATTTAAGTACGAACATGACACCGACAAGTTACAGCGTCAGTGGGAATGCAAATAGTGCTTCCGCAACCGACAAAATAATGACAACAATTGCAACTCCTTCTTCATCATCGTCTTCATTTATCGACACGTCAATCTTTACAGAATCGGCAGATACAGCTGAAATATTGAATAATGCACTTGAGAATGACTTAATCGATCTCACATCGAATGCAATTACAAAAGTGGCAACAAATGTGCCAGCTGATGATTTATTTACAGCTGATATAGACTTTATGAATAATTATCTTAAAAGTCTTCCGGATTATAGTAATGTGAGCAGCAATAGCACTAATAGTAATAATAATAATAACTGTAACAATGTCCAACAAATCACATCAACTGTTAAACTACGTGAACATCCAAATCCAAAGCCATTTCAGAATATATTTACGGAAACACACGTCCCGCTCCATAATCCAGCAACATATCAAAAACATGGAGTAAGTCAAAGTCCACAATTTCAAAGAAAACCTGTGAGGATACCGCTGTCCAAGTCAAATTCAATTCATACATTCACAAAGCAAAATATGAATATGAAAAGTTTTGGCAACATGCAGACAGCGAATGGCAATAATCAAATAAATTGCCATGAGAAAGATTCAGCATGTATAGCTGAGGATGTACAGAACAATAATAATAATAATAATGTCAGTAGCAATAATAATAAAATAAGTCGCAGTACATCATCAAACTCGATGATTAATGCAAATGATCCAAATGTTGGCACTGTGAAGGAAGGCACAGATTTTATGGGATTCATGAGAAAACCGTCGTCATTAATGAATATTTTTAAGAAATTGGGTGGCTCACATAGTAACAGCTTCTCACCGCAACAGCAGCAGCAATCACAGCAACAAAGTAACAATAATAATAATCAAGTAACAAGTCACGAAAATCTATCAAACGATTTGCATAAAAGCAGCAAGACGCCATCTGTCGAGCCAAAGAAATCAATCAGTGATTTTTGGCGAGAAAATGTTTCATCTACTAACCAACATACACCCAAGTTTGGATGGAATTATCATAAAATTATTCCACAGTTTAACCATAAAAGTAGTCAGCCACAAAGTCAATCAATTCAGCAGCAACAGCCACAACAAGTTCAAAACAGTACAAAACCTTTCCCTTCGCCTTCATCTGCAAAGCGCAAAATTAATGTCACGAATAAGAAAACAGAATCAAGTGCAACTATATCAAATTCCTCATCTGTGGCTACTGCATCAACATCAAGTCCAATGCCGGCGACAACGTCAAAGCCACAGCCAATTTTTCAACCAACAAAGTCGCGCGATTCACAACCAAAAAAGGAAAACATTTCGATACAGGAAAGTCCAAAGCAAAGACAGCAGTTACAGAAGCAATCGAGTCATGATAATCTGAATAAATCATCAAATTGTGAACAGCAGAGGCAAGAATTCCAAAAGCATAAGTCATTCTCATTGAATGATAGTCATCAAAACAATAGTAACAACAATACAGTCGTTAATGGCAGCAGCAGTAAGATTAAAGAGAATTTGAAATTAGCTAAAGAGGAATTTTTTAAAGGTGGAAATAAAGATGCTGTCAATAGCTCAAACAATAACAATAGCTTTAAGCCGTCACAAGAATTGATAAAATCATCATCAAATTCTCACATTTATATGAACGATCAAGATCCAAATTATTATAAAAATTTGCATAAGATTACAAAATCATTAAATAATAACGTAACGAATTTGATAGTCAGCAAGCCGCCAAATCAACAGCAACAGCAGCAACCACAGACAACCAATACACCAAATCAACCAATTCCATTGCATAAAAGCGTATCAAATTCGTCCGTACCAAATTACTTGGCACATCATCATCATCATCACCATCATCCACATAATTTTCATCATCATCCACACCATCCGCAACAAGTCTTCTTTCCACCTCCAGCACCAGCAAATTTTCAACCATCATCAGCACCAGTACATGGTCCGGCATTCATATATCCAGCATATCCATCTACACATGATATGCAAATGATACAAAAATCAAATATTCCAATATGCTATAAATATTCACTCAACAAGAGTTCATCGAATTCATCAATGGGCCCTGCAACATTCGGCTTCTATAGTCTTAATGAGAAACCGGCTTTTACGACACCAACGGGTGTTCCTGTATTATGGCCTCAACCGACACAACCAAATAATCAACAGCCACCACAACATCATCACCAATCTCTTATTAATAAAAGTTCATCGAGTTCATGCATATATGCAAAGACATTAAGTCAGCCAGCACACCTATCGAAAAATAATGGGATATTTTCGAGATACAAGCCAATCCTTTCAGACGATGATGATAACGATTCGGACATAAGTGATGATGATATCAGTAAGCACAGTAATGCATCGTGTGTTAATAATGTCCCAGCACCGCCTCCATTCAATCGTAAAAATTCTATGCCTAATTCGATAATGACGGTCACTAATAGTAGCAGCAACAACAGTATAAATAATTTCACTCCATTTACTAAAATCAGCACGATACAGATTCCAATAAATGGACAATTACCGCCACCATTTAAGAGTAAGAATGCAGCATTGGCAATGGAAAGACAGGAAGATCATCAAAAGTCATTAAATACTGTCGATAATAATGGCAACGCTATACAGAAGAATGTAATTATAGAAAATGATCATCACCAGCAAATTCAATCCTTGCCATCTTCAAGTCACAATATACAATCACATCCACCACAGTCAACTATTGCTACCGCCGTAATTCAAGCTAATAATATTTTCTATAATCTTATGTCAAACCCGTTGACCGCGACACAAAATGCAATTGCCATTAATCAGCAGAATAATAATATGCAGCAAATGCAACAACAAAAGGCACAAAAGCAACAACAAGATGGTCACCCGCATAGTACTGGAACATATTCAAGTGTAGGCGTGATCAGCGGAGAGCAAATTTATACTCCTTATACGAAATATTTATCAGACAGAAAATATTTTGCCGATTTGAATGTATGTGGCGAGAGTAAAGTACAGTCAACAGGCACAACAACAACAAAATCAACGCCATCGATCGAGCAGCAGAGGCGTAATTCTGGTACATCGACATGTACCAATAAATCAAAAATTCCAATGTATATTGAGAATAAATCGAAGCAAATTAAGGAACAACAACATGTACCACCAGCTGTTATCAATTCAAATAACAATTTACATACACAACAAAATCAACAGCAGCAGCAACAAATGAATAGTTGCAGCAGTAATAACAAGAAGGAGGACGATGAAATTGATATATTAAGTGCATTCGATCCTTTTTACGTGCCAACGACAGAACAAAATATATCATCAACAACCAGCAATAAACTTCATCAACTACTATCGTCTGTGGTCAATGAGCAATGGACTGACTATAAAACATGTGATGCATATGGCAGTGATCATCATTTCTCTACAGAAACTGCAGAGGTAGTTTCATTATTTTATATTGCTTGGACAGGGGTGTATCTGGTGGATTTTTTTGGACAGAGTATAAAACTATGAATTTATAATAAAAAAGGGGCCTGAAACTAAATATTAATTTATTCAAAAGGGGTATGAAACTATGAAATTAAAAATATTAAATAAATCTAGAAAATTGAAGAAAACTCAAAATCCACCCCTGGATACGCCCCTGTTGATGCAATTTTTCTCTTCTTAACATCATTGCTGCTTGGATGGATTAAATTATAGCTTGCATACTTAAGACTTATTTTTTAATAACAATAGTTATATAATAATATTTTTCATTACTACTTTTTTATGCTTTTACTTATTAATGTGATTTAAAATGAGTGCAATTACTTTATTATTAAATCGCTAGGCTAGAGAGCAAGCCAACGAGTCGAGAGAGTAGAAATAATTTTTTTATTGGATTTTTTTATGGCTTGATTCATTGGAAAAAGGCTCGATTGATGGAGTTGTTATTATTGAGAGGTAAAAACTGGGATCTGATTAATATCCAGTTGTCTTTAAGTTCTTAAATGTCCTTCGGTAAGGTTTCATAGTTAATGTGTTTTAAGATCAAGGGAGCGTTGATGGTTGCTTATTAAGTAAGGGATAATGAATCACGTTATTTAACTTTTGTTACGTGACTGTTCTTGTGAATATTGACCATCTGTTGAGGTTTAATGGTGGTAATTATGTGTTATTGATGGATTTTATTACACTTTGTTGTATTGATCTTATTTAATTTAATACTGAATAACGGATTTTTAATTTTTGAAATATTTTGCTTAAAAAGAGTTTGTTTACATTTTCGACTGAAATTTTGTTTCACTAAATTCGACTTTATCCAATGATTATGTAATTGCTTTACAAGTCATTTCAATATATTTTTTAGTGCCAAGTAATACTTTTTATAAAGTTTTAAAAGAAAATGACATTACCAGTCTCAAAAATTGTAAAATAAAATAACAACTCTGTCCCAACAAGCTAGTAAATTATTACTGTGATAAATCCTGTCAAAATTGTCCATAAATATAGTAAACGATGCTCATCAATATCGATATCCGAATTTGTTAATTATTAATTTAATGAAGTGACAAAACCAAAATTTTTACCATAAAAAGTTCTTTTCATCAATTTCATCCAAAATTATATTGAAATAAAAAATCGACTCGCCTTTAAAAAATTTTTTTTGTTGTGTTTTCTGCTTGACTGCTTTCCTTTTGCCTTTATTTTCTCTTATAAAATAATAATTCATGATATTTAGACCTCGAAGACTTAATAACAAAAGAGTTTTTTTTTTTTTTTGCTGCAGTTTATTAACAAAATATGGAAAATTTTACACTATCGACTTTGTTATGCCGACATGCTTGATAATTTACACAATCATTAATAGATTGATTGATCATGCCTCAATGATTTGGATTTTGCTAAAATTTTGATTGTGAGAGTCGTAAAGTCTTTAATTGAAGTGTCAGTTTTGTTTTCATGATTTGGACTTGTATTGAGTGAATTTAGAGTAGTTAGTAGAGTTACGATTGATTCCTCGAATAGAAAATTTTGAGTGAGATTTTATGGACTGAATTGCTTAATTATTGATTAGATTGTAGAATATACTATTGAACACATGATCAGGCATGTGATGAGTATTTATTGTGCTAAAATCATCAATAAATCGACAAATCTACAACAATATTAAATTGCTTTTCTAGAATTAAATCCAATATATAGATCCAGTTGCAAAAAATTTGTCGCAATAATTCCGAGTTATTTGCACTGCTTAATCAATGATAAATGGCGATTTACGCCAATTTTGATCATTAAATTAAATGATATTCTTAAAAGAATAGATCCGACTCATATTCCTAAAATACATGTAAATAAATTTAAAGCGATGTAGCAGTTCCTATTATAAATTGAATAAAATATATTGTTTTGGATTAGATCCATATTTTTTTTTTGAAATCATCATATAATCTGAAAGTTGAAAGACAGCTCGTTTAGGTTGCTGTTTATTTTTTTATATCTTTTCATATTCATAAGTTTATTGCGATCATTTTTAGTTCTTCTTTGGGGTTTTTGTCTTGAAAAATTGATGAGGGTCTAAATGTTTTTGACCTTGGACTGATTTACAATTTGTTAAGGATGAGATAATTTACTAAATCAATTTATTAGATAATATATTCACTTTGTAATGATTGTTAAAATTTGGTTAAAGTTGAACTCTTAAATTTAATCGAAATTTGAAATTATTAGCGAAAAAATATTGTCCGCCATTTTGTTTGTTTACATTTTCTAATTGACAATTTTAAAGCCTAAAATGCGGTATGTTCTTACAAAAACTGTCTCAATTAATAAATAAAATTATAATATATCACTTAATGCCATTAAAAGCCAAGCTACAAAGCAAAAAATGTCAAAAATTGAAATTTTCTTACAAAACTTAGTTTCCGCGCCAAATTTGGATCTAAACTTTCAAAATCTCTCAAAATTTTCACAAACCCCAACAAATTACCCAGAAACACACCTCATATCATGTGAATGCCTCAAAACCGTGAACTTCTCATCTCGATTATTCATGAACTATTGAAGCACAACGAGAAACATTGCTCCAAATCCATATTTTCACCTCCATTTCATTTCAAAGCCTCAAACACTTTACTTATCATAATTTCTTCTCAAATTGTTTATAATAACACACATCGTAATAATGATAAATAGAGATCATCATAAATTATCAAAGTCTATTCCAACAATGCCGCTTCACGAGCTTTGCAGCTTTGTGAGTGGAACTAATTGCTGTTGGAAATGTTACTCCGATATTTTTACGTGGAGATCGTATAGATTATTAAATAAAATAACTAAATGCATATTTTATTATTAAATTATTTAGATAAATGAAAAATTTGCCTAATTGCATCGCATTTTAATTAATTAATTAAATACACATTGATTAACATAAATGGGAAAATATGTATGTGGGCAGTTAAACAAAAAAAAAAAAAAAATGTGGTGAAAATCAGTTTAATGATCTCGACCAGAGAGTTTTTTTTAAAAAATAATGTACAAAAAATTTTTCACGTGGTTAATTTCACGAATAATTAAGCAAAAAATATGAAGAAGAAGTAGCAACAATGCTTTATTGCAAAGTTATTTCTTTCTGTATTTATGGTAGCTGAAATCCACATGGGAAGTATTGTGGTATATGTATAGAACATACACAGGATGTTCATTATAACATCATCATTATTTATGTGGGTGTGTCAATTGCATATACAATCTCTGTCTTATGTATTATAAATTATATTACGTACACAAGACATATCGTAGACTCTTTTAAGTAAGCATTATTGCATTATGAAGAAAAAATAAAAGAGAAAATGTTGTGATATACTTTAAACACATCTTTGTAACTTTGCATGACAAAAAAATAATGTTGCACGATTCGTTATGATTATTATGATGATTTTCCTCATTGTTACGATCATTTTTTGTATGATTGTTGGAACATCTGTTTGTTCAAAATGTAAATGCTCTAGAAAATTTGACTCTACTTCCGTAAAGAAATAGTTTTGTGATCATTCATTAGATTTAATGATCGTTGAACTTTAGATTTGCTTGATGAAAGATTTAACGGTCGTTTAAGATTTAAAAAATTGGAGAAGAAAATGACGCGAAAAATTTAAATTTTTAATGACCGTTAAATTTGAATTTTGAATTTTCTACATCAATATTTCAAAATTTACAACAAACTCAATAAAAATTAATTTTGCAATAAAATATTAACGATCCACAAGCAACTTCTCATCCCACAAGTACAGTTAATTTCAGGGACCGAAAATCAAAATCAAAATCATTGATTTAACGGAAAATCAAAATCATTTTTGAATGAAAATCATGATTTCGCGAAATCATGATTTTGCGAAATCATGATTTTGCAAAATCGTGATTTTGAAAATCATTGATTTTCATACAAAAATGATTTCAGCGAAATCATTTGTGATTTCAGATCAGTGATTTAAAAGAAAATTTTTTTGGTTTTGTATGGAATTTCGATGAATGAAAATTTGATACTTTTGCTCTATTTCATGCTGAAAATTGTTCCTTTAAGGGTTTTTGAATGCATTGTATTACAAATATGCTATTTTCAGCTCCATGGCCATTAAAATCATAGTCGCCATTGCTTCTTATTTGATTCCTTTCTTTGAAATGTTGGTTACTTCGATGCTATTGTTTTAATAGAAATAACATAAGATCCAGTTGGCACTTCCAACTGTCTGGAACTGACCAAAAATTTTTCCTTCATTTCTCGACTTTTTATACATTTTTAGGCAGGTGTTGAGTTCTCAGGAACTAAGCACTTCCATTACTTCCTTTGCAGTAATTAAGCATCTTTTAGTCATACTGAACCTCTGAAAATAAATTGGAAGTGAAGGAAGTGCACAGTTCTTTCAAGTTCCAACATTTTGCATAAATTCTTCAAATATTTTTTTAAATATGACCAATTCTACAGAACCAAGGAGTTCCTTCACTTCCAATTTATTTTCAGAGGTTCAGTATGACTAAAAGATGCTTAATTACTGCAAAGGAAGTAATGGAAGTGCTTAGTTCCTGAGAACTCAACACCTGCCTAAAAATGTATAAAAAGTCGAGAAATGAAGGAAAAATTTTTGGTCAGTTCCAGACAGTTGGAAGTGCCAACTGGATCTTATGTTATTTCTATTAAAACAATAGCATCGAAGTAACCAACATTTCAAAGAAAGGAATCAAATAAGAAGCAATGGCGACTATGATTTTAATGGCCATGGAGCTGAAAATAGCATATTTGTAATACAATGCATTCAAAAACCCTTAAAGGAACAATTTTCAGCATGAAATAGAGCAAAAGTATCAAATTTTCATTCATCGAAATTCCATACAAAACCAAAAAAATTTTCTTTTAAATCACTGATCTGAAATCACAAATGATTTCGCTGAAATCATTTTTGTATGAAAATCAATGATTTTCAAAATCACGATTTTGCAAAATCATGATTTCGCAAAATCATGATTTCGCGAAATCATGATTTTCATTCAAAAATGATTTTGATTTTCCGTTAAATCAATGATTTTGATTTTGATTTTCGGTCCCTGGTTAATTTACCCATTCATGTTTTACGAGTACATATCATTTGAGATAATTTTCTGTCAATGCAACAATGTGACAGATTGAAACAAGAGAAATTTTTATATATTTGCAATTAATTTTGACCGCAAAAACCTTAAGTAAGCAATACAAAATGAAATGAGAAGCACGAAACCATCACAAATTGATGTCAAATACTTAAAACATGTATCATTTCATATTTTCAATCAATCAATGTCATTATAGTCGCATTATAATTAATTAGCTTCATTTCGTTAGGGGTAATAAAAAAAAAACAGTAAAAGTATTCAAATAAAAATAATTAAAAGAAAGTTTTACAATTGGTAATGATGACATTGATCATATCACATGACTTATATGTGACCCATTTGTAACAAGCACAAATCAAACTAGCAATAAAAATAATGGCAAAATGTTAATAATTTTTTTTTTCTTTCTTTTTTTTTGTACTCCACCAACTCATGTCATTATTATTTTCTTTCTTCTTCAAACAAAAAAGCTTTTTTCAATTTAATTGAGGTTCAAACAAAATCTATCTAATTTTTAGCATAGTTTTTGGGATGGTTGGGGAGATTTGTAAGCAATTTGGGTTATTGAAAAATTCAAAATTTAGAATTCTACAAAACAGTTACATTTTGAATTTTACAAAACCGTTAAATTTTGAATTTTATAAAACCGTTAAGTTTTAAATTTTACAAAACCGTTAAGTTATGAATTTTACAAAACCGTTAAATTTTGAATTTGAATTTTTAAAAAATCTTTTAAAAATGCGTTTTAGTTCAACAATGCATAACTTATCACCCAAAAAATAATAGTTTTCTCTGCTTAAATACACCAAGAAGAGTACTTAAAACACACCTTTGATGACTCGACAAGATTCACTTTTTATTTCTCTTTCAATATATCTTTTTTCGCGAACATGATAATTAGATGAGACCCAATTTTCTCTGCCATCAACCTTTACCGATTTGCGTGTAAAGTAGAAAAAAAAAATCTTTTTTTCGCTCTTACTTTTTATATTCTTTTTTATTTTGACGAAAGGAATTTTAATGTTAGCTTGTTACATAGATATAGGTGTCAACAGGCAATCTCCACGAGGAAGAAGAAGCAATTGAGAGGGAGAAAGATCAGATAAATAAATATCGCACGCAAAACAGATTCAAATTGGAACGCAAATGAGTAAGAAGAAAAAGACAAGAAATTATTTTTTTTAAGAGTTGAGGACCTTCGACTATACTTGAAAGATCTCTTTGGGCATACATACACAGTATTAGATTTATGCGGGGGCTTGATATCGCTTATGATATCAAATAAGACTCTTATACAAATAATTTAACAATGAATTATAAAAAAAGTTCCATGATCTAGACATTTTTACTTTCCATTTCATTCAGACACTTTTAATGCTCACTTTTTTTGTGAATGGGAACTGAAATTGAAATTATGATTTGCTCATTTGTTGTTATTATTACAATATAACTCTTTTGGATGAATGAAAGCGAAATTTTATTTATTTTTGAGATTTTGTTATGATGTTTATAAGATGAGGCATTTATATGATTTACTGGCTATTAATTACGTTGAAAGGTAACATGGGTCGTCTTTTTTTGTTATTAATGGACATGAAAGGTTGACGTAGAATGTTCTGAAGACGGAATTACAAAGAATTGCGGATTAACTTTAAATTAATTGTTGTTTTGAGGCTTTTTGAGGAAATTTTGAGTTGGGATGGCTTTTGAGGTTAATAATCTTGTTGAATATCGGTTTTTATGTGGAATTGAATTGGATACAGATTATTGAGATTACTTGGATGAAGATATGAGTCGATTGGGTTGATTAAAGATGAATAAAGGTTTGATTCTTAGAATTTCTCAGAAAACCTTAATTTAATCGAATTATTAACATTAAATGAGTTAAAATAATAATTTATTACCTTAAAACTTACTTAGATAGTAAGTTTTTACGTTTTCAATTCCTAAATTTCAATCAATTTGAGTAAAATTGAATTTAAACTTAATTTAAAATCTAAAACTTTTCGAATCACTAAAAAGATGCGAAAAATTTTGCATCAATAATAAATTTTTTCTGCGTCTTTAATTACAAGCTTGTAATATTTTAAGCTTCAACACAGCTGCTTCTAGAATTTCATCCAGTTCTTCTTAATTTCCCCTTTCAAATCAACAAAACAACAATTTAACAATCTCAAAAGCTAAAATTTCGCGATCTACACAAAACTAGTTCACATTTTTCATCAGCAATCCCAATCCTGTCATCCATAATGATTTATTAGATCAACCTGACAAAATACATACAAAGTAATTAACTAAACGAATCACAAACAAGAGAAAATTTGGCATAAATTCACGAACATCTAGAAAAATTTGTCCATATATCAAGCCCCTGCCAGCGATACATGATTGCATAAAAAATACGTTTTTTGTCTAAAAGTTAATTTTTTTTCTCAGTGGCAGTGAAATTTTCAAACACAATCTGGCAACACCTGCCACAAAATTGAGAGAACTTTTCCTCTCAATTTCATCTTTTATTTCCTTTGAAATTTATTTCGTATTTTTTTCACTCACAAAACATTTTTTTTTTTTTATTTTTAAAAAAAGAACTGCTGAGAAAAAATTGATGTACATATGAGCATTATTCTTAATTATTTCATGTGTATATTGTATGTATGTCGGGATGCGGAGAGAATTGTGAACACATATAGCACTTTAGCCGCCACTTTACTTATACAATATTTCTTTTTTCTTCCTGTGATGAACAGTTCTTATTTTTATTTTTCAAACATAAGCTCGTTCAACCCGTTCGATCGTGTGTGACTTACTCTCAAATCCATAAGTGTGTTATTTACACAATCGCATTAACCTCCATGCACATCATCATCAATTATTCTCATTTTATTATCAAATTAATATGAATTATAGTCACCTCTGGAGGACGGAAGAGTTGTGATACTTGTTATTTATTACTAGTGCTGTTGACCCGTTGTGGATTGTGATGAAAGATTTAATTGCTCAATTAACTAGAGATGGGAGCTCATTAGCTTATCTGAAGATAGTTTGTGAGGTTGGATCTAGTAATTTTCCGAATTAAGGACAAGAATTTCTTGTAGATTCTTCTTTAGTACTAGATTTTTAAATAATTTAATATTAGATTTTTTCTTAAACTAGAATTTCATTCTTGCACTAATTTTTTGTAAACTACAATTCCATTTTGTACTAGATTCAAAAAGTTAACTAAGTACTAGATTTTTCGTAATCTAGAATCTCATTTTATGTACCAGATTTTTCAAAACTAGTACTCAATTTTTGTACTAGATTCTCATTAAATCTAGAAAACTAACTTTAGTACTAGATTTTAACTTGAGCAATGAAACTTAATTCACAAGTTTCTCATCATTTCGTTTTCAAAACACACTTCAATCTTCCTCAAATCGATAGCAATCTTTCATCCAAAACTATATAACATCTCAATAAAATACCAAAAAGAAAAGAAAATCAAGAGAGAGAATTTTCTGTTCTGAAAGAAAAATAGTAGAGCACACACAGAAGAGATCCCACGACGTGCGTGAATATTTATTATGTTTCTAATTATAACACAACAAGACAGAAGAAGAGTATCGTCTTTATTTTTTTGTTAAGCCGCAGCTAGAGACAAACTTCAGTCTCTCGGCATTTTCTCGATAGTCAAAATCAAAATAAGTAACAAAATTTTTCCGATACGATTAAGTAATTTATTTCATTTCTTATTTTTTATTCACGCGGGTATCATTGGAAAGAAAATAAAGAGTGCGCAATAGGAAATATAAATGTCGGGTCAACTGCGATCGGTGCCATAAGTGAATTTCAATTGACTGAAATAAGAAAGAAAAAAGAGAATAAGAAGAGGAAATGAGGCAAAGAAATGCTTAGAGAAAAAAGAAATGTGTGAAATTTTGTAGGTCACGGTCAATTCTTCACATTATAGTCACTAAATGAGTGACTAGATAGACGGATTAATTAAAAGCCTCTTTTCTTTTTTTTATTTAAAATTACAAGACTTAAAGAGAAATATTTTCAAATTTGTGTCGAAAGGTGAAAACTGATCATTTCATCTTCTGTCTGCCTAATCTTCTCTCTGTCTTTCTATTTTTTTCATACCCAAAAATTTAGCAATTTAAAAATCTTTTTTTATGAAAAGGAATTAACCATTAAATGACGGCTGTGCAATATACATACGGTTAGGTCATAACTTTCGTGAATTCTCTTTTGATGAACTTTAAATAACAAATAATCCTCTAATTTCGAATCTTTCCTTTCATATAAATTATGGATGATAGACATTGAGACTGTAGAAATTTATGAAAATAAAATAATAATAAATATTTTTTTAGTGTGACCGCTTATAGTTTACTAATTGATTTATTATTATGAAGAGTCTTATTAAGAGAAATGCAGAGCTTAATGATGCCGAAATCTCTTTTATTTTACCTCACATTTGCATGAATTGTTTTTTATGAATTATGGTTGTAAAATGATTTCAAACGGTTTTATGGGACCCTAAAATTTGCTAACTGTTCTATAGGATTTTATTACTTTTGTTATATAAAATGTTTATAAAAATTATCACAGCGGTTCTGTAAGAGAAATCAGACATTAATCAGTTTTTAATTTCATTTCTGGGCAAATCTATGAATGAAGGGAACTGAAAAATTTTCCTAAAAACTTTTAAAACTGATTTTTCTCAAAGATTACTCAGTTTAGAGCATCATTTTCTTGCTTTTCTTTATGTTTTCAATGATATTTGATAACAAAAAGAAGTTAAAAGTTAAAAAAATTGCATTTTTAAGTTGAAAATATGCTGTGTGTTTTGCAATAATCGGCTAAAAAGTTGACTCAGAAACGCTATTTTTGCTTAATTTCTCAATGATTAAGCATTTTTAATTAACATTTTAAGCGTTATTTGAAAGTGTTAGTAGGCGAAAATATATTTTAATGATTCCTATTATTTAAAAAGTTGTATTTTCACGAAAATTTGGATTTAAATTTTTTTTGACTTTTTATAAAATTGACTCAGAAACACTTTAAAATTGAAATAACTTTTTAACAAAGCAACTTACAAAACATATTAAATGTGAAAATTATAGTATTTTGATGACTTTAGTAGGAACAACTTCTAAAAGTTGTTCATAATGCGTCATTTTAACAAATTTTATGAATTTACATTACAACATCAAAAATTTCATTCATAGATTTGCCCTTCTATAATTTATGTTGTAACGGATTTATCAATTTCCAATTTAACGGTTCTATAAAATTCAAAAAAACATTATCGAAAATTTAACGAAGAAAATTTTTAATTTGTTTGTAAACAAACAAACGAATCGTGACAAAAAGTGTTAATTAATGCATTTATCATCAAGGAAGCAAAAGTGTAGACGGAAAAGCCTGTGATTTAAGTACAAAACACATCAGACAATGTCTCTGCGAAGAAATCATTCGTCTAGATGATTGCGGGAGGTCAAACTGAGATTTCAGTAAGGAAAAAAAAAACAGAAAAGAAACTAATTAATCATAATTTGAACTGCTTAGCCGATCATTTCATATTGTTGTGCTTCCAAAAAGTCATTTATCATGCAAATTTTGATAAATTCTCTGAACGAAAGAGAATAACTAACAGCAATTAGGCTTTGCCACAATAAAAGAAAAGAATTTCCATTCGCAAAATCCTAACATGATTAATAATCACTGCGAAGATTCATTCTATTTTCGATATGCTAAAGTATTTCATCACCATTTATTTTTCTCGCGCATTCTACAAAGAGAGACTATAAAAGAGTTAATAATACTTAGTTCCAACGCTACATACGAAAAAATTTTGTATCTTTTTTTTCTTTTATGAAAAATTCTTTGTAAAATGAAAAATCATTCATAGAAAGAAAAGTAGTAAGGAAGAGAGAAGAAGATTGAAGGACATGAAAATGAGAAGATGAGAGCATTCACATGATCCATAATCATCAACATTACTTTCAATTTTTGAGACACTGAGAATATTTCTTTTTAAAAGAAAAAATATATTTTTTAGTCTAAATGAGTGAGAAAAGTGAGCATAAGAGAACAGCAGAGATTCTCTGAGTGACGTTCGTGAAAAAAATAAAAAGAAAAAAAAAATAATCTTTTCGGATGTGATCAGTGGAGATCCACAATCATCGTACAATACAAACGTTTGTATCACGGGAATGATTGTGGAGGTGCTCGGTGTGTGAGGGAGTCAAGTTTATATTATTAATATACAAAATATATATATGAAAAAAGAGCATATGAAGTGCACATGAATTTGTGATTTTTTTTTTTTTGATCATCGCGCTTGTGAAACTTTTCCACCTTCAAAAAAAAAGGTTTTTCATATACACAACAAGAAATTTTCCTACGTAAAAAAATAAGTGAAAAATGGCAAGTAGTAGCACACAGAGACGTCAACAGCGATATGTGCGGAGCTCAACTACAGCAAGCGTTACTCAGCTCCTTTCTGACAGTTACAATAATATTCTGCAACGATTTCGACGTCCGCCAAGTGAAAAATATAATAGTACGGCTGATAAATTATCATTGACATCAAATCGGTAATAAGTGAATTGAGTATCTCGAACTATGGCAATTGTGATGATGATTGAATTGCACTGACATAAAAATAGTTATTGTCGACATAAATTTCATTTTTAATTAAGTTTTTCTTTTTCTTCTTCTTTCTCTGTGCTTAATTAGAGAAATTATTTTTACTTCGAATATGAAAAAAAGAAAGAATTTAATTAAAATTTCCTTTATGTATTGAATGAAATAACAGGAAAGAGCAGTCGATTCCCGAAAAAAACTATGTAAATTGAGTGATGATTGAGTTAAAAAATATAATTAACTAAAGTATGAGCAAATGTGTAATGTTTAAACAAAATAAGCACGAACGAGTCATAAAAATCTGTTTAGTCATTATGAGGAGATGAAAGGGGGTCATTTGGAAGTGGTGACTATCAATTTTTATGTCACTTCCTTTGTTTATAATTTAACAGACAGTTAGGATTTGAAATTCTGTGAAGTTTGGAAAAGTTCAAAAAAGTTCGTTATAAATTGAATTTAAGTTAAAAAAAATAGTTAAAACTTAAATTTAGCTTCAAAAAATTTCGTTAAAATTCAAAAAAATTGTTTAATTTTGAATTTTAGTTCAAAAGTGTTCGTTAAATTTGCCAAAACTTAAAATTTAATCAATAGACATCATAACTGAATAAGCCCAACCAAGCAAATTGATTCTCAATTTTTCCAACCATTATTACTGCTTACTTTCCTCTTTTGTCATGAATCTCAAGCATTTGGAATCTGTGTGTCGTGTTTATGCTTCTTAATAAATAAAATGTTTCACGAGTTAGGTCATTTAAATGAAATGAAAAGAAATAAGTTAAGTTTAAATTGATATAGCGATTTTTTCTAAAAATAGGAACTAAAAATTTTTCTCCTCACTTTTTTATATTCCTTCAAAAAAATAAAGTGTAAATTGGCCTCATCTTAAAAAAATGAAAACGAATTTTTTAAAAATAAAAGCGCAAAAGAGACATAAAAATTATTATTTTATAGTTCATAGTACGAACATTATTATCTCTATAAAGTTTTCATCCATGCAGTTTTGTTCGTAGGGAAATTTTAATGAGTCGAGAGTCAAATTTCGAGAAATTACTCATTCTTATTTTGTTTATTGTGAGGAATTTGAGTTATGCGGCCTTGACTTTAATGCGATTGAGGGCATTAATTCTTGCAGTTCTTGCTTGAATTGCATTATTTAATTTATTCGTGAGATTATTGTTGGTTTTGTTATCTTCTTTGTGAGTACTTAGTAAAGGTTTTGTTTTACTTTACTTTGTTTATTTTCTTTGCATATTCAAGTTTCTTTGTGATTTGTTTGCTGCTAAAGTTCAAATATCTTTTACTTCTAATGATTATTTCAGAATTTAGAATTCAAATTTGCAAAAAAAAAATCAAAACTAAAATGTCCGTTACAAATTCAAGTTACTCAATATTATTAATTATTCCTGTTTAATCTCAAAACTAATTATTTACACAAAGGTCAGTAAAATATAAATTCACAACGCAATTCCACATAGAACCTGTAATTTGCGAACATGTAATCTATTCCTCGTCTACAGTAAACATGAAGTAATTTTTATTGTAAATAGGATGTAAACCAAACCCAATAATCTCATTAAATGCTCATTACCAGAAAAATTCTTTAAGAAAAAATATTTTTGCGTATTCAAAAAATCTTTACAATGAACATCACTGGCTTGATGTGTCTACAGAGAGAGGATGAACAAAATATTTTTTTTCACACGATCCAACAGAAAAAAAAATAAAAATTTTCATATTTACGTCTACTTTTTTGTGAATAAAATGAAGAAGTAAGCAGAGAATATTGAGTGAAATTTGTGACTAAGAGAATTAATTTTATGATAGATATACAAGGGGAAATAACGTGATCACTGGCCAATACGGCAAGAAATTGTGTAAATAAAGAAATTAAATGAAAGACCTGCGTGGGCGGTCAAAGAAAAAAGGAAATGAAATTGAATTTCTTCATTCCTTGAGCTAGGGTTGATTTCTTTATTGTCGCGTGCAATGCCAATGCAATTTGAATTAATTTTTTCGCATTGTCATCATCATCATAATCGCCTGACGTTCAAAATGATAATCGACAATATATTAACCAAAACACGACAACAAAAAAAAGAGTTTCTTCCTGATTGTGATTCATGCCATATTTAAAACTAAATTGAATCTCATATATTATTGCTTAGCGTCCGACTTAATGAGCATCATCATCTGAACGGCAATAGCAGCAGCACAAGTCTAAATGACATTGATAATTCACTTTTGAATAGTAGTGAAAGCAATAGAGGAACAAAAACAATGAAATCAAGTCATTCAACAGTCACCGATTATGGACATACGAGCAGTTCAGACAATATACCTGGAAGATTCTCGTCAGCACTGAATCGTATTAAATATAGCTATGACTATAAGCCTCTCATGCGGACAATTACACGGCGATTTGACTCACCTACAAAAGTACTTGTCATATTCTTTATTCTGCGTCTTAATTGAGTTGTAAACCAATGGAAGACAACAATATTATCGACATTATTTGTAATTTGCAAGGATTTGTTTACAAATTCACTTCAAGAGTTTAATTGCAAAGTTCTGCTTGAATTCTTGTGTTTAAGTCTTTTATTTGATTGCAAACTCTTTTAAATCAGTGAGCCTAGATGTTGCAATTGTATTTTCATGTCTTATTGCTTTAAATATTCTAAAATTTGCAATTTTTCAATTATAATTCTTCAAAATTGTTTGTAAACAAACTTGAAGAAAAATTCAAAATTTTCAAAAAAAATGACGGTTTTAAGTTGTCTTTCATTGGATTGTTGACAACAAAATTAATAACAATAACCACTCTTTGTAGAGTATTCCGGAAGAGACAGGATCATCATACAAACCATCATCGTCATCGTCGTCATTAGCAGCAACAAAAGACAAGGAAAAGACACCAATAATCGGTGAAAAGCCTCAAAATGTCATATCGCGTTTGGAGTCTAAATACTCAGACATTCTTGATCGTGTCGCAAAGCGTAAAGAGAAACAGCGACAAGAACAACTTCAAAGTGACGATCGAGATAAGACACTCGAACCCGATGACAGTAATAGAGCGAGAAAAGCAAATCCACTAATGAAAAGTGCAACTACTTCTAGTGTTACAAAATCATCATACTCAAGTGCTGCAAGTTCTTCGCAGAAAGAACGAACGCCATTTAAGATGGAAAGAAATAAGCATAAATATCATAATTATGACACAATGGATTCATTGACTAATGGCAGTAGTAGTACTTCCTCATCATCATCCACAAATAGTTCAAAAGTAAAACGATCAGACATTCTGGGAAGTACGAGTACTGATGAATATCCTTCATATTCCAAGCTTAAATCACATGACAGTGGATACTTTGATGGAAGTTACTACAAGTCAAAATATGAAGATTTATTGACAGATGTCTCAAACAATCGACATACACCTAAAAAAGTCACAATGCCCTATGCAGGCTCATCAACATCAAGACAATTGAAGCCATACAAAAGAACTGACAGTACAAGTAATGATAAGCATCGTACAGCCATCAATCTGTATGACTTACTGGATAATGATGAAGGTTCAACGTCTTCACAAAAGCAACAGCAACAACAGCCGCAAACATCCACATCACAAGTTAATGGAAGTTATAGGCGGCAATATTCTCAAAGGAAAAGTGCGGGACAGTCACTTAGAACAGCATATAATCATGATAATAATTTATCGACAACTGACGATTCCAGTGATTCGGATTTTGAGAAAACTGAACGCGAGAATCGCCGTAAAGAAATTCAAAGTCTGATAATGAAATATGCACAACTTGATGATTTTTATAGTAAACCTTCCAATCTCAATGGTGATTCTGATGCTAAGAAAAAAGATACAAATAATAATCATATTGATCCATGGGATATAAAGGCACAATCACCCGTTGTCATACCAATGAAACAGCCAAACAGTAGTAAGCAACAAGCATCGACATCAAAAATTAATAATAGTAGTAGTAGTGGTGGCTTTAATGCACTTGGAAAATCACAAACAACTGCAAATATTCCACATTATCAAAGTAATTATGATTACAATGATTTGAGCTGGTATGGAAGTAATTACAGTAATAGTAGTAAAAATAAAGGCAGCAATGTTGTACCAATAACGACTTATGCACAAAAATCCTCGTCTAAATCGCGAATGTCTAAAGCATTATCAACATTTGTAAGAATTATAATTTTATGGCAATGAATAATGTTGAAGAAAATTTCGTTGATTTTTTTTATTATTAATGTGGCTGTTTTTTACGTTTTACTGATCGACAATAAGTCGACTTGCAAAATGCTTATTTGGGATTTTGATATTTGTTTCAAGTTTCTTCAATGCATTATGAGAGACTTGCTTATTGTGTGGTGTAATATTTTGAATGCTAGCAACTTATACTAATAACGCGCATTTCATCTTGAAAATAGTGGAAAATTAAAATTTAAATTTTTAACGGTTTTCAAACTTTTGAATTTCTGCATCTTCTTATAAATTCAAATTTATTGGATCTAAAAAAACTGACGATTTTATGTTCAAAAATAAATGTTTTGAAGCCGTAAAAACAGTTTTTTATTGTTTTCGCTTCAATAAATTTGAGATTATAAAAAGAAGCAGAAATTTAAAATTTTGAAATCCGTTTAAAATTCTAAATGTTCATATTCTCTGTTCATTAACAATCCAAACTGCATCACAAAATAAACTCATTTATTAAATATAATTGCGCGCGCAAAAAAATCATTGAGCATGTACAAATTGTGTCTTACTAACAAAATTGAACTGTGTGGCCGCTTTTAAATTAATATGATAGCATGAACTTCAGTGGCTAGTCCGATTAGTCACAGCTCTTTTTTCGTTAAACAAACATACTTTCATAAATGATTCAGCCACTTCTTTTGTGTGTCGTGATTTAAAACAAATATTTCAATTTTAGTCTTACCTACCTCAGTAGTAACAGTTGGATGTTAATAATCGCCTGTAATAATCAGTATGAACGTGTCAATATTAACTTTTGAGTTATTAAAAAGAAGCTTCATTGGATTTTAGCTTTGTTTTCTGGGTATTAATTCATAAATAGATTGAAGTTGTTGTTCATTATAGTTTATGGATGTTGAGTGCCAAATTTGAGATAATCCTAAAGTTAAGGACACATTTGTAGATATTATTGAGTTTTGGATTTGTTAATCTTAAGAAATTGGATCCGTTTTGTCCAAGGATTACTGTTTATCGATAGATCTGAGATTTTTTGAAAGATAGAGAAGCTAGCATTGAAATTTAAATGAAAAATGCCAAGATTTACTTGAATTCTCTCTTAGAATCACAGATATCAGTTTAATTCCTCGAAAGCACATCCAGTACAAAATATCACAAGATCTATTGCAAAACTCTTATCTACTCCAAATCGATCAAAAACAATGAAAATGTGACATTAATAACATCTTAAATACATTGTGCTTATCGATAAACTCTTATTTACATACCTGAAAAATTCCTTAGTAGATAAACAAGAGAATAATTCGACAGACTTTAATTTTTTTATTGACTCACATGTGCCTTAAAACCATAAAAATTTAATCATCATCGTAAAGTTTATGTAATGGGTTCTTTATGTACTTCACAATTGAAACTTGTGTACATAAGGAAACATTGTTTCCAATGCCTTTTATTTGGGATTATGATGATATGATGTCTGATGAAAATTTTGATTTTTAAATTTATAACGGTTTTTGAAATTTGAATTTTTACTGCTATTCAAAATTTGAATCTTTGCTTCTTTGAGAAAATTAGAAAATGATGCAAAAATTCAAATGTTTTGCATAGCGTTGAAAAAAGATGCTAAAATTTTGAATTTTAAATTAAATTACTTGAAATTCAAATTCAAAAAAATCGTTAAATTTTTAAAAATCAAAAACATTTCAAAACATCATTTGCATATGAGCCCCCACTTAAAAAGCAATTTGTTTACCAACTTATCATCATAATCGGATGATAAAAATCACATTAGCAATTAAAACTTATCAAAATCAATAAAATAGCTGGGTGTAGACGTGAATGAAGCTATTAAAATTCAATTGAATAAGTCATCATTATCTTGTAGTAATTAACAAGTTTTTGCAATTATTGACTCAAATTGTAATTGGAAAGAAATCTTCACTTTGTGTTTTTTGCGATTTCCCCTCGACTAACGTGCTGTTTTATACTTAACATGCGTAATCATTAAATGCTTCCACTTGAATAACAATGAAATAAATAATAAGTTAATGAAAAATTTTCTCACTCATATAATTATTTCTTATTAAAAACAGAGAGCTCCAGAAGTACGTGATGATGCAGATGGACATTTGATCTATCATGCTGGTGATATGATACAGAATCGTTACAAAATCTTGGCGACGCTCGGTGAGGGAACGTTTGGACGTGTTGTTAAAGTTAAAGATAGTGAATCGTAAGTTGAATCTATTTATTTTTATATTTATTGCCGCTGCATTTCAATGCATTTTTATTGACTTTATGTGTGTTTTGGTGTCTCAGCTATAAATTGGAAATTAGAACGTTTTTGTAGTCGAGTTTCTAATGATATTCTGATGCTGGATTGAGGATATTTTCAATTTTATTTCTTTTTAATCTGGATTATTTTTTTATTGACTCTACTGATCTGTATACTACAAAGTACAAACAAAAATTATTTTCAGGAGCGAAATTTTTGTCTTTAAAAATTTCGCATCATTTTAAGCAGAGACACAATTTTGCGTCGTTTTTTGAGTCTTGGATCTTTTCTAAAATTTCTGCATCTTTTTAAAAATTTCGCATCATTTTTAACAAAAGCATGTTTTTTAAATAATTTCCAAGATTCAAGAAATTTGAAAATTTCCTTAAATTTAAATTTTTATCAAGGACACATTTCTGCTTCTTTTCCAAATTCTGAACCAATTTGTTTTAAACTCCAAAAAATCGGTAAAATCAAACTGATCACAATTTCTTATCAATCCAGATCAAAATTCCCAGCGATAATCTTCTTTTGTTTGTCACGTTATTTTTTTTACAATATTTTAATGAGAATGTCATGAAATGGAAATGAAGAACCGTTTCATGTTTGTGTAATAAAAGACAAGAATCTGGTTAATTCCGCTCACAGCATCTTTACTCTTTATTATTATTATCATTTTATTTCTAAAAAAATCCAATTAATTTAAACTGAGTCGCATGCATGATATTGCACAAGATATATACACTTGATTGCATTGCCGTAGCGGCATCATTGCAATTAACCTTAATGCGTTATGATTTTACAATTAATAAATTTTTCATTACCAATTTTAGTGATCAAACGATGGCTCTGAAAGTCATTAAGAATGTAGAAAAATATCGTGAAGCTGCCAAATTAGAGATAAATGCACTGGAAAAGTTGGCTGAGAAGAATGCTACAGAACAGTAAGTATCACATGACCTACCACAACAAGCAATCTTTTACGTAATTAATCAGACTTAATGACCTACTACTTACATTCTATTGTCTATTTTCATCATCTTCTCTCTTTTTTTATTTTACAGTTTATGTGTTAAGATTCTCGATTGGTTCGATTATCATGGCCATTACTGCATTGCTTTTGAAATGCTGGGGTTGAGCGTTTTCGACTTTTTGGTAAGCATCCAAAAAAATTTTTTATGTTTAATTTATTTTTAGCGCATTCTTTAGAATGTATTCAATTTTTTGTTTCTTTTTGTTGGTGATGAATGGCTTTGTGGTTCGATGAATGTCTAAATAGATTGGTTGACTGTTAAAATTAGATGAGTTAAGTGATATTTTGGCTGTAAATTTGTTTACTGGATCTTATTTTCGGATGATTAATGTGAGATTGTTGTGATTGGAATATAGATTTAATAAAATAATTTGAGGCAAAAAATGATGCAGAAAGTTTTGCTTCATTTTTAGTAATAAAATTGGGTATTAAAAGAAGCAAAAATTTCTGCTTCAATTTTAAAAAAGACGCAAAATATTTCACTTCAAGCTTAAGATTTTTATAATGACGCAAAGTATTCTGCATCATTTTTTAATTTAAAAAACTGACGCTAAAAGTTTTGCTTCATTTTTGCGTCTCTAAAAACTAATGCAAAACTTTTTGCTTCACATTTTAAACAAAAGGCGTAAAATTGACCTTCGACACTAACTTATCACTTAACTACGTCAAAGTCAATCACCTCTAAATGTCATTCCCACTTTTATTCACACAACTGCAGTCAACAAAACAGAAAACACACTCGAAATATAAATTATTCCGAATATTTTTATTCATCCTCATCCTCAATCTTTTCTTATTTTCTCATTAAATTTTTTCTTATATTTTGTTGTGATTTTATTTTTTACAGAGAGAAAATAACTATGAGCCATATCCAATGGATCATGTGCGTCATATTTCATATCAATTGTGCTATGCAGTGAAATTTCTTCATGAAAATAAATTGACTCATACAGATTTGAAGCCAGAAAATATTTTATTTATTAGTTCTGATTACTCAACATCCTTCCATGCCAGAAAGGTAAGTACATGCAGCTGTCAAGTTTTAACATCATTTACTAATGTAATTTACTTGTAATTCCACAACAGAACCGTGAAATTCGTCGTGTTAAGAACACCGATATTAGATTAATTGATTTTGGTAGTGCAACGTTTGATCATGAACATCATAGTACGATCGTGTCTACAAGGCATTATCGTGCACCAGAAGTTATACTTGAATTAGGTTGGGCACAGCCATGTGATGTTTGGAGTATTGGCTGTATAATGTTTGAATTATATCTCGGAATTACGCTCTTTCAAACGCATGATAACCGCGAACATCTTGCAATGATGGAGAGAATTCTTGGAACTATTCCTTATAGAATGGCTAGGTAAGTTATTATTACTGCTTACTGTAAAAGCATAAAAGCTATTAATTGCTTGTTTATCCATAGAAAAACAAAAACGAAATATTTCTATCATGGTAAATTGGACTGGGACGATAAATCTTCAGCTGGACGATACGTGAGAGATCATTGTAAGCCACTTCATCGATATGTTATGTCCGAAACACCTGATCATCTGCAATTGTTCGATTTGATTCGAAAAATGTTGGATTATGATCCTGCAACTAGAATTACCTTAGGTGAGTATGAATGTGTATTGATATACGTGATAAGGGCTGAATCTGAAGGGTTATAGCTTAATGTGCAAGATTAGAGGTGAATCTGAAGGGTTATAGCTTAATATGAAAGATTAAGGCTAAATCCGAAGGGTTATAGCTTAATGTGCAAAATTAAGGCTTAATCTTAAGAGTTATAGCTTAATATTCAAGATTAAGGCTTAATCCGAAGGGTTATAGTTTAATATGCAAGATTAAGGCTTAATCCGAAGGGTTATAGCTTAATGTGCAAGATTAAGATAATATTTATAAGCTGAATCCGAAGGGTTACATCGAAATACAGCTTAAAATTAAATCTAATGCCAACTTTACCTCCAATTCCATTGCAGATCAAGCTCTACGTCATCCATACTTCGGAAGACTTCCGCCTCATCAAAAGTTACACGACAAAAGTAATGATAACTCAATGTCAAGTAGTCCTGAAAGTTCACCACATAGTTTATCAAGATGAATTTAACACAACCATAAACCGCACGCACACACACACATAAAATTTTCTAATGAATCAAAAACAAAAAAATAACAATTTATTTTTTAAAAAAATCAATTATTAATTAACTTATAAACTGAATTCAATGCATTGCCTCTTAAAGAGAATTACCGTAGTCGATTCATACTTGTTCATTTGATTAGATTTTAAGTTCTTACAGGAATCCATTAAACCACCTTAATTTTATGTCATTTTTTCTCTTTTATTATTTTGACTCATTTTAGAAAAGCACATTTAAGTCAGACAACATAATTTATTATTTTTTTACATATATATCTCACTGATGCTCATAATTATCATTTTTCAACTTATTTATATCCCCATAAAGATTAGGTAAATGCTCAAAGAAAAAAAGTTATTATCATCAATTTATGTCTAGTGATTATTAAACTTGAGTCATTTTATACGTTGTAAGAATCAATTTAAAGTTTTGTGACATCCTATTTTGAAATTGAGGCAAGAATTCTGAAGAAATGTTTTCATTCGGTCTTTTTAAGAATTATGTTTTGGAACTGATTAAAATTCATTATTTATTTTATTTTTAAGGAATTGCAAATTTCTGTTATTTTGGCTATAAAATTTAAAAAATTTTGAAGACCGTTGAAGATTTTTTTGCATGAATTTCTTGTCTTGAATTTAGATTAGTAAGATTCCCATGCCAATACGTACATCAACTTGCAATAAACATAATTTGTTAGTATTGCGTAAATGGAAAGTACGTAAGCTAATACGTACGTAAAATTCACGTAAGCAAATTACGTACGTAAAATTTACGTAAAGTAAACAAAAATACGTAAGCAAGTTGCGTTGTACGTACAAGTCATTAAGTTTTAATCTTAATTTAGTGTTCTATGTGCAAAGATTGAGTTAAAATCAAGGGCAAAAAGATGTTTTTGATAATTTTAGTAAGTGGATTGCCATTGGAACTGATTTGTGGACAAGAATTTTTAAAATTTCTAAGAAAATCAATTTTTTGACGGATTTGGTCAATTTTTAATGAAAAATGACAAAAATTGTCAAATTAAGATTACTTTTATTAGATACCAACATTCTGGAACTAGACTTACTAAGATTTAGTCAATTCAAACAAGATTAAACATTTCTAAATTCCAATGACATTCTACTCACTGGATGTTAATAATGTAATTTCTAACTGAACAAAAACAAGTCATGTTATTGTTATGACTAACAAGAAAAGAAAAATCAAGAATCAGATGAAAAGTGCAACTGCTTTGTGTTCCTAACTATGTTGTTGATGTGTCAAAAAAATTAAAGAATTATTTAATTAAATTTTTCTCCATTTTTTTCTTCAATCTTGTAAACTCTTGAAATTAAATTCAAAAAATTTAATAGAGTTTAGAGTTGTTGGAAAATCGACAGCAAAATCAACAGTCAAAAAACCAGCAACAACGTTGAAGAAGACGCCAAAGCAAACAGAAAAGAAAGAAGAATGAAGGAAGGAAATTTTTGTAGTTAGATAAAAAAATTTAATGAAGTTAACTAAACAAAAATAAAAGAATAATTATGTGATGTCAAATGAAGCCTCTTACTTAAAATTATTAACTAAAGAAATGAAGAAAGAAAGAAAAACTTAAATGAAAGTGAAATTTTTGAAGTTTTGTACTCAAGAAATGAATTTAATGATGTTGAAGATGTTAGGCAAGGGATGGACGAAGTTTTGATTTTTAGTGCTTTGAAGTTGAAAAATTAAATTTTTTTATAAAATTTTGAAAGTTGTTTTTATAAAATTTAAAAAATAACTTTTTAAAAAATTTTATATAAACTTTAAAAAAACTTTTCTATATTTTTTAAAAAACTTAAATTTTTCAAAGCAATCAAAAGTTCAAAATTTCAAATTTCCAACCCCTAAAAATAACAAAAACAAAGATGACAACAGAAGTAAATCCGAGGGGAGTATGACGATTGCCCACTGACGATTGCCCACTCATTATTTGCCCACTGACATTAGCCCACTGATTATTTGCCCACTGGTACTTTTGCCCACTAGTATTTTTGCCCATTCATTATTTCCCCATTGATTACTTGCCCACTGGTACTTTTGCCCACTGGTACATTTGCCCATCACTCATATCCCCACTCATTATTTTCCCACTCGTACGTTTGATCTTTGATAATTTTGCAAGAATTATTTTTCGTCAAACTTTTTTTAACAATTTATTGGTAAAGATGAATTAATTCAAGTTTTTGATGGTTATAAAATTTTTAATGCTTATTATTGCAGCTTTAAGGTTATAATTTATAATCTATGCTAAGAAAATGTTAAATATGACAGCTAAATTTAAACTTAAAATTTTTGTTTCCATTAAAGTTTTACAGTTTGTTCAATTATTTAAAATATATGAGATACTTTTAACTTTATAAACGCTCAATTTGACTAAAGTTTCATCTTTGTATGTCCATGAAAGGCCAAACAAGGATAGGAAAAATTGGAATATATTTTAGTTGGATGCATGGGGTATTATACAGTCTTCTTTAAGGTGCAAATTGTAAAAGATTTAGTATTGTTTTGATTGAGCAGAATTGCAGCAGAAATATGTCTATTGACTTTTAGACAATTTGGGCATAGAAAGAGAAGTGTTTTATTCGATATTCAATACATAATTATAATAAACATATAACTTTTATGACTGTGAATTGAAGTTTTATTGTTTGCGTTTATGAATTATCAACATTATGGATTTGTGCAAATATAACTTTACTAGTTTCGTCTAATTTTTTTCTTTCATATATTTAAAGCTGGAACTATATTAATTTTTATATATACAAATGAAAAGTAAAAAGCAAGATTTCAAAATTAACAAAATTTTGAGGACTTCAGATGAAGTTGCATCTACAATTGCATCGAGGTGATAAAAGTTTAAAAGTTCTGCTACTTAAGTAAAATGATACTGGAATTTGAATATCCTTAATTTGTACGGATTTTTCCTAGATATCAAAAATTTCCTAAAAGTTAAATGTTCAAAATCTGCTTTTTTTTACAAAAAAGCTATACCTGTGATAGGTAAATTATTTTTGCAAAATTATCAAAGATCAAACGTACGAGTGGGAAAATAATGAGTGGGGATATGAGTGATGGGCAAATGTACCAGTGGGCAAAAGTACCAGTGGGCAAGTAATCAATGGGGAAATAATGAATGGGCAAAAATACTAGTGGGCAAAAGTACCAGTGGGCAAATAATCAGTGGGCTAATGTCAGTGGGCAAACAATGAGTGGGCAATCGTCAGTGGGCAATCGGACCAAACCCAATCCGAGTGAGAATGCATATAGACAATATATATTTTTATCATAAATAACTGAATATTTTATCATTTTCAACGAATTATTTTTTATATAATTTATAAATAGGACAAACAAAAAATAGAAGATGACAAACTATGAAATTTTTATGCTTTCTTATTTTTCTCTTTGTCCGAGTTTTTTTGAGTTTTTTTTAAATGACGATTATGTAAAATAATAAAAATTAAAAAAAAAAGAAATATTGAAAATGAAAAGAATTTTTTAGAAACGAAAAAAAAAGAAAAATATGAAAAAAATATTTAAAAATGAAAAAAACGTGTGTGATCAATTTGTAAATAATTATTAAAGAATTAAAAAAGGAAGTTATGTCTTGGAAACAAGAAAATTAATTTAATTAAAAAATATTGAATAATAAAAATACAAAAGAAAAAGATTGAAGAAAAAATTTTGAATTTTAATTTAAAATGGATTAAACTTATTTTCAGAAAATTAAAGCTTAATAATTTAAAGTTTTCAGAAATTTACAGATTTAAATTTTCTAAATAAAATATTTTTTAGGTTTTTAAATATTTTAGGGTAAAAAATCTGTTTTTGGTGGTAATCTATTTTTTGTGGTATTCATCTTTAACTGTGAAACATACTTTTAAAGCATTAAAAATTCCTCATTTCTTGACAGATGTGTTACAAATAATGATTAAAGCATGTATGCTTAATCTGAATTGTCTAATTAATTTCTATCTTTTAATATTTGCAATTTAAAATTTCACACCAAAAATCAAAATTTCTTACCATTTTTCATGCGTAATTTTTTGCTTAATTTCGTTGTGATTCTGTCAGAAGAATCATTATTGTGACAAATAAACGTTCACTGTTTAATATTTAATCATATTTAATGCATATAAGTTAACAAAATAATCGAAAATTACAATTTACTTTGTATAAACATTGAATCTATTTTTTGTGGTACTAAAATCTATTTTTTGTGGTATTTGTTTACAAAAAAATCCATACAAACTAAAGTTGATATTACCCTGAAAGTTGACAGTCCCCTAAACAATTTGAAAAATAAAAATCCGGTAAAATATTATGAAACTATTTTTAATAAATTTAATGTATTTTAATCATTTAAATAACTTAATTTGACTTGTTATCGATTCATTTTGCATTAAAGATGATGTATTTAAAGTAATAACTAAAATTTATCATGTAATTTCATTACTTTTTTCTACCACAAAAAATAGATTTTTTTACCACAAAAAATAGATTTCATACCACCAAAAATAGATTTGGTGTTTAATTTAGTTTTTCACTAAAAGCTTAATGTTACAGTAGTAAATGAATATAAGACTTTAAAGTCTTTTGGTTCCTGAATATTTTGAGCCATTATTCATTTAAAAAGGATGAATCAGTGAATATTTATTTAAATTCAAAGTTGATGAAAAGCAAAATACCACAAAAAACAGATTTTTTACCCTAATTGTTTATTACCAAAAAATTAAAATATTTTGAGATTTTTAAAAATTTATTTAGTAAATTAAAATATTTTGATTCTTTATGAATGAGTTTTAAAAATTTTATTTCAAAATCCTACCACAAGATGGTGTTGAAGAAAACTTATATTGTTGACGAATAGATGGCGTTAGTTTATTGAAAATGTTTTAAAAAATTAAAAAAGAAACTAAAATTGTTTTAGAAAATTTTCATAATTTCAATTATCTGAAAAATAGTTTTAAAAATTCTACTTTTTCAAATTAAAAAAAAAATAGCTCAAAACATTCATTCATAAATCCATATTTAAATTTTTATGATTATTGATGATTTTATTTATCAATAAAAAAGGATTTTTTTGCCTTACTTTTTAATTTAATTTTAATATCTTTTTCATCCTTTTTGTTATCTTTTCACAATTTTTTTTTTTTGTCTCAAACATTTCACAAAAAATAAAATTCTCATTTTTTCATTTTTCGATATTTTTTTCTCTTTGAATATGAAAAGTGAAGGAAAATTAGAAAAATTTGAAATGCATTTTCTGTGTATCTTCTGCCTTAAATTTTATATTATTACAAAAATTGTCTCTATTTACGTCCTTTTCTCATTAATTTATCATTTTTTAATTCATTTCTTCATTTTTTTAGGGTTATGTTTTTCAATCACCTTTTTGTCAAGTTCTGATGGATTTTCATTTTGAATTAAGGTCGAGATTTTGCTTTTTTTGTGATGTCCTTGGATGGTTTTTTGCGTTTTAGATTTTAAATTCAGAGATTAAAGCTTCAAAAATATTATAATTTTGAACCAAAAGTTAATAGATTCAAAATCTAATTTTTAAATAATCAATTCTGGTAAAATTTTAGGTTACAAATCCAATTTTAATGACTTAACTCATCGAATGATCAGAAAATCTATCAAAATTTTTGAAAATCTAATTTTTAATGGCATAGGGTGGGTTGAATACGCAAATTTAACAGTTTTAACCATTTTAAAAAAAATTCAAAAACCAACTCAAACTTTGAAGGACATCAAGAAGTCAAAAAGCAAAATCTCAGCACAAAATGTAAATCCAGTCCATCTTACTTATTCCTTTAACCACATCTAGTCTCTCTCGAGATTTCCTACGTGTTAAAACTTAAAACATCATAATATCCATCACACGACTAACATTCTCTCACACAATTCACATGAAGGAACCAAGAAAAATGATTAAAATGTTTTTTTTTTTGTTTTGCAATTTTTTATGCTTTATTTTGCCATTTTTTTGCAATAAATTGTTTTTCATATTCTTAAAAATACCACTTACAAAAAGAGAACATTTCTTTACTTTTATTTAAATTACTTTAATGTTAATTTCTTTATTTTTTCATCTTATCTCTGTGATTTTTTTTTTTCAATTCTTTCTTCTTATTTTTTTTCGGCGGAGGAGGAGGAGGAGCTCAATTGAGGGAATATACGAAGATAATGTGGAAATTTTTTATGATTTTTAAAAATTTTCTTTTTTTTAATGTTGAATGATACTGATTTTTCTTTATTTATTTATTTTATTTATTTATATGCAACAATTTTCCTTTCATGCTCAATTTAACTCAAGCTTTTGTTTGGGTTTGGATATGAAAATTATGAGGAAAATGGGTAATGAATTTTCGGGAAGAGATGTGAGTTGTTTATTTTTCCTTTTTTTAGAAGCTTTTATTGTTAAAATTTTGACAATTTATAAGGTTTTTAGAATTTTTTGAAGAATTTTAAAAATTTTAAATCTTTGAAATTTTTTTTTAAAAAAAAAAACAAATTTAAAAATTTATTGATTTTTAATATAATAATTCCTTAACTTTTTTTTAAATATTTCAAACTTTGTTTAGAACTTTCAAAATTTTCAAAATTTTTTCAAATTTTTTAAATTCAATCCTTAAAAATTTCCAATTTTACAAATCTCTTAAAATTCAAAATTTTGTGAGAAAATTTGAATTCCTAAATTTTGTTAAAAGTCATTTGAAACTAACCAAACATGTATCCTTTCTACAACAATATTTCCTAAATCAGTTACACGTAAAATCACATCATGGACGATATTTGATACAAAAAATTTCTCATTTTGTGGGAAATGTTTTCGAATCAAAGCCACAGAAAATATTCATAATGATTTTACCAAGAATCAATATAGAAATAAAGAATGTTGTAAAAGTTAGAAATTTGATATTTTAGTCTAAATTTAGATGAATTCTGAGTAAGAATTTCAGCAATATTATCGATTACACAAAAGGGAATTTCATCCTGATAAGGTCAAAGCAGCAGTCATAGAGATGAAGTTGAGGCAAGAAAGTAAAATTGTTGCATAAATTTCGGTGTACATAATTAAATTTGAAAATGAAGGTTTTGTCATTTTTGAATGCGAAAATGTTCTTCTTTTGGAATTGTTTTCTTTAATTTCTTTAATATTTACAAAACTTTTTTTAATATTTTTATTTATTTTTTTTTTTATTTTTTTCCCTTCATTTACTAAATTAGGTAATTAATTTTTTTTTCTTTGTGAATTGCGAAATAATTTTATTTTCCATCTTCTCATTTTTTTATTTTATTCATTTTTTAATTTAAAGAGATTTATTTAATTATGCATGAATTAATTACTTTAATCTGCTTCATTTTTTTTACACAATATTTTTTTCCTCGGGAGCTTTTAAAAAAGTTTTTTTTAAAAATTTTTTTCATCTTTTTTTTTATTATTTTCACTCAAAAACGAATGTACAATTTACAAAATTAATTAATTAGATGTACTATAAGTATAAGGTTTTTTTGATAACTGACAGATGAATGAAGATAAAGAGAGTGAGAGAGATAGATAGTGAAAATATTTTTAATGATTTTTTTTTGCTTTATTTTTTTCTGTGTTGATTCGGTGAGTAACAAAATTTTTTCTATTTTTTAAGAACTTAAAAAAGTTTTTTTACTAAAAAATAACTAAAAAGAGAAAAAAAAAATAATGATTAAGACTAAAAATATTAATTAATTAATCCTAATTCACGTGGAGCAATGTGTGTGTGTGTGTTTTTATTAATTTATGTTTTATTTTATTGAGGTTGCAAAGTCACAAATCTCACATTTTACAATAATTCTGTGCGATTTATGTTGCAAAAAAAAAATTATTTTTTCATATAAAACTAAACGCACTTAATTCACATTGTTTACTTTATTAGGTAGGTCATTAATTAAACTAAAATAAAAGTTAACAAGAAAAAAATCAGTTTTTCTTTCTTTTTTTGTTTGTGAATTTTTTTCTTTCTTAAATTGCATTTTAAAAGGCTTAATTTCATTAATTTGTAATATACTTTAACAGAAACAGGTTTGTAACACGCGCGGCGTATTGATGCAGTGTAAAAGATCGAAATTTAGACTTTTTGGAATTTCTGGTTTGAAATTTTAGACAATTCACGAGCAAATTTGCAATTTTGAGGTTAGAAAATTTATTAAACTTACAAAAATCGTTAAAATTTGGATTTTTTTTATGACTTTGGTTAAGTTTTTGAAAATTTAAAAGTCGTTAGAATTTAAATTTGAATTCAAAAATGCAAATTTTACTTTACCGTTAAAATTCAATTTTTTTCAAAACCCATCGAAATTCAATTTAGAAAAATCGATTGAAAATTCAAAATTTGAAAATCCGTTAAAAATTTCAAATCTCAATAACTCCAAAAAATCTCAATTCCCAGATACAGAAATCATAAAAGAAAGTCACACAGTCACGGACATTGAATTTAGAAGGGAATAATAATAAAAAAGATTATTTCAAGGATAAGGAGACAAAAAGGATAAATTTCAGCACTGCTTTCAACTGCTCATTTTTTTTTTTGTATAAAAACTTAAATCTGCATTCTATCTCATCTGATATTTGATTTTATTATTAAAAATAATAATAATTAAAAAAAAATCTAAATTTATTTATAAGATCATTTCAATTTTCTTTTTTTCTTTTTTTTCAATCTATGTACAGTTTACAGAATCGAATGAGATTCGTTGATTGCACAATTTCTGACGTGAACAGTTCTTTATTTGTCATTTCAAATCGATATCATCTATTTTTAAATGATAAAAATATCTTCATGCATATTGGTTTAAATATGAAACCTAAATTTTATGTAGGCAGCACATAGCACATTATGTTACTGATAAATATATTTTCTCATGAAATTGAGGAGCATAAACTCGAAATCGGTTACTAAGGACTATGTACATTATATAATTTCACATCATTTACTTTGTAATGAAAATGTAGCATTTGTGTTGATTCAAAATTCTGTTTATCTCATTATTTCAACTAAATTAAATGATTCGAGCAGAATTGTGTTGGTAACGCATAACACATGCAGAAAATTTTGAGGATTTTTTTAAAACACGAATATCTTTTTTATTTAATTTAGTTGAAATTCTGTACCTAGTTCAAAGTTTCTTGAATTTCAATTTGAGTTTAAAAAAAACAATGTTGAAAATATTTTTGAAAATTTCAGGTTCAAAATTTGAGCTTCAATTCAAATTCTAAAAAAACCGTTGAAATTTTTTGAACCTTGTCAAAGGTTCATAATACATAAATTTGAACCAAATCCAACTCTCAATAAGACAAATTCTTCTAAGCCAGAAGCCGTGCAATCCAACATTTTCCATCCCATTCATCATCATCTTTACTATAATTAAATTTTACTTACAATATCTTAACAATTAAGAAATAAATCGATTTAATCAGTTAATCAGTTTCATATCATCTTAATTCACTTCACTTACTTTTTTCATTACTTTTTAATTCTTTTTTTTTCTGTAGGAAATGAGAAAAAAATTATTTTTTTCTTCTTCTTAAAATCTGGAAAGTTTCATCTTTTTACATCTCTCAATTAACCATAAATTGTAGCATTATGATTTACTTTGTATCGCATTAATTATCTCATAATATTGATTTGTAAAACAAAACTCAATTTTGCGAATCAAATCAAAAATTTTTTTCCCCAAAAAAAAGTAAAGATTTTTTTCAATAAGGGAAAAAAGAAATTAAAGTGAAAAGAAATTTTGGGAAGGAGAATTTAATTGAGCAGTGCCTCCATATTAAAGCCATGATGTGTTGGTGTTGGCTGGTGATGAATTGGAGGCGGTAAAATTTGTGCTTGTGATACTTTTTGCTGTATGGGTCAATCGAGAATTACGACTTGTGGACCTTCAGGAGTTGAAGAAGAATTATTTGAGAAATTATTATTCACTGATGTTTTTCGCCATGGCTTTCGTGCTAGTCTCCTTAATTCTATTACTGATAAATTACGTCGTGATCGTCTGTAATTAAATAAGTTCTTTGATTAGACTACAGTCTTTAATTATCGATCAAATTTGCATTACTTACTTATTGTTCTCTGTTGGTCGGAAATAATAGTCATCAGGTGCATCCATCCAACTTATTACTTGCTTACGGCCTGATCCTGACCGAGACATTTGAGCGATTTTGGGTTTTCCATTCATCTGTGAATTTATTTTTTAATTTTAAAATGTCAATTTTTGGTATTGAAAGTTTATCTTAAGCTTATCTTACATGTGTTCTAGGTAACGGCTGTCCTGCGGCTTGAGCTGCTTCAATCATTGCAGCATACTGCTCTGGTGATGGTCGAAATGAGGGCATTGGATCTTTATTCGGTCGTTTTGTGGGTGGTGGTGCTACTGCAGCTAAAAATAACAATCAAATTAATACTTTGAATAACAATTCTAGTGAGAAGCTTAACTTACGATCAAGTCCATTCAATTCATAGGCTCGTCGCTTTCCCGAAGGCGGAAGTGGCGCTGAGATGGGTGTGGCAGTCACTGATGCAGGTAGATTTGGCAATGATGGTGGCATTCCAATATTCGATGGTGTGATTATTGTACATCCGATTGTGTTTGGTATTACAAACTTTTCTGGTTCCGGTGTTGCCTTGTTTGGAATACGCTCGTATATTAGACTTCCGTCTGGTCCTTTAGGTGGTTTTGGGAATGCCACTTTCTCTGGCTTTGGCATCATATCTTTCGGTGTCAATTTCAACCATTCACAACCTGTTGTCGCTGGATTACCGAGACGATTTGCAATCAATGTCACACTGCCGCGATCCTTTTTCTTATACTTGAGGAAAGTCTTCATGTCTGTGATGTTGACTTTTGCGATTGCAATTGCGACTATAATTGGAGGATGATTAGCTAAACTAAACAATTGACAAGAGAAATGTCAAACTTACATTCATTCTTTACCGCTGTCAGACTAACAGCATATGATGGCTGTCTTGCAGCTTTCTTTGATTTGATCACATGCCGACATAATTTACGTGATAATTTTGTTGTAACGGTGGTTTGAAGATAAAATGCTGAACGCGTCTTCATGATGGGACGTGGTGAGTTTGATCGAATAGCAATTCCATGAGCTTGTGCATAATGTCTTGCTAAATGCGCTTTTAGCTTAAATTCCTTGCCACAGTTGACATATGTGCATCTAGAAACGACATTATTATAGTATCGAAATATAAGACAAAGTCATGTATACTCACTTGTTACTGCTCTGCCGATGTGCCGACGTTACTTTCTCCTCATCCTCAAAATTTTCAACTGGACGTTTCTTTAGTGCTTCAACATCATTTTCAGCCAATCGAGATGCTGTTTTAAGGCCACCATATTTCTTCCAATAATTCCAACACGTCTGACATAATCGACAAGTGAGATGAGACGGTCCCCATGTATACCAATTCGCTGATGATGATGTCGAACACGATTCACAAGGCTTATTGCCCGTTAGTGCCAATATATCGTTGTTTCCATTCGCTGTTCCATTGAGAAGATTACTCTTGCTGTTGTTTGTAATCAATGCTGGACTGGGTTTTGTGTAATTAGGAATGTAGACTTGCTTTAATTTTGATTCAGCCTCGACTGCTTTAACGCGTTTTTGTTGAACATAACGATCTGTCGTCTTCCACATGTAATAATATTCAACAATGTTCTTTAGCGTCTTCCAAGGTAACTGTAAGGAAACATAGGAAAAATATGGAAAGTTAATTTTTGTTAGAAAGATGAGGGTTTGTTCATGATTGATGTTCATCGAGATTTTATAAGTAGGGTCTGATATCCTTCAAGTTATACATCATTTCTGAACCATCCCCTCAAAAACATTCGTAAACTCCATCATAATAATAAGCAAGGTAAAGATAATGATTCTATATTCCCCACACGAGAGAATATACTCTTTATGATAGGTACATATTTTCTCACTCACAAAGTCATTTCGAATATCATTAAAGTCTTTGCCATATTTATCGAGGGCCTCTTCAAAGAGATTTGCTTCACTTGCACTCCACTCTTCCATCTCATCGCGACACAGCACTGGACCACTTGACGGTACGAGGGAGCACATGGCTGCCTCAATTGAATAATTATGTTTATGTAATGTATCCATAGCATGAAACTAGATTTATAAGGAAGAGATAATTTGGTCATTAATTGTGTAAAGATTGTGTGAAGAAGTAGCTTACCAGTGTAATATCACGACTAGCAGCAGCTGCTGACATATGTAAGGACGGTTGCTTGACAGAACTGCTACAATCAAGGGCTCGTGCAAAGGTTCCCACAGATCTTGACACCACAAGAAATTGATCGATTTTCCTATCAGTCAAATTATGATGCGGCGTCCATACGAGAGTTTCCAGCTCTTCAAGCTTTCGTTCATCCGTTTCATCCTCTTTTAATAGGTGTTGAAGGTCTGTTTGATATCGACTACCTACACGAATTTCACCTTTGTCTGCTAAGAGAGTCTTTTGGGTTGGGTCGAAGACGAGACAATAGAAAAATGTGTCCTGTAAAGAAAGACATGATTGATAAGTTGAATAAGATCTTGAAGGACTGATGACAAGAAAGCCCGAACAATACACATAATTTCCATTCAATGGTTTTTTCGCGCCAAAAAATAAGTTTGTATTGCTTCGAGCCATGATCATGTTGAACTCATGGAATGTTCATACAGTACAACTACTCACGTCTTTATTTAAATAACTAAGCAATGATTCCTCTTCGTTGAGCAGCGTTACCGAGCATTTTCCTCGGATGTGTGTTGCAGGCAGGGTTTCAACTTGTCTCGATAAAAATAGCTCACGATGCTTCATCTGATGTTTCTGTTTATTTGATAATTCTGACTTGTCTGTGCCATTGCTATTTGCATTGTTTCTTTGCTCCTCCTCGAGAGCGGCTGTTAATGATATAAGAAATATAAAATTATTATAAGTTGCGTAATAAAATAAATGATAAAAATCGAAAGTGAAAATAAAAAAAAAAAAAAAAAAATGGAAATCGATGCGTTCAATAAATAAATATGACTCAATTTTATGGCATTAATCATTCATTACTGAATTAATTAATCATTCAATTAATCATATACATGCACGAATACAATAACTGCTTTATTTACTTAATATACGTTAAATGCTGCCAAATATTTTTTAATTCACGCAATATTTTTTTTTTGTTCTCATCATTCATGCCGCTTACTGGATACACAGAAATTATTGGTTGATGAATGAGGATATGAATGGATAACCACAAAAAACATTAACATATTGCCACTTATTCAGAGCATTTTTTTTAATACATAAATGAAGTTATGAGCTTTTGTGACATTGTTGACTTGGATGTGGTGTATGGTATGAAGCAGTAAGTGCATTCATGGAAGCAGAATTTTTTCTATTCGGAATTGTGGAGGAGTATGTAAAGGTTAATATGATTCATAACGAGAAGTGAATTTAAAACTTGAGAGTTTGGTATTTTAGTTATAAAGTAGCTTGACTCTTTTAGAGCATTGCTCCTTTGGGATTGAATTATTACCCTTATAAGTAATGCTTGTCATGGTTTTGTGCTATTCTCTTTGTAATGATCAGCTTTCTTCCTTTTACTTCTAATCCATCTAAGCATCCAAAATGTATGCAATTATATACCAAACTTAAATCAACCACTAACCCCCATTAAAAATCGCACCTTTAACACTAATAGCCTTTCATCACCAACAATGCGTCCAATATGTTAAAATCAAAAATAATTCATTAACTTTTATTTAAAAAAAACATTCTCAATCTGGATGTTTATATGTGTGACACCGCAGCTTTTTCATGACTTATTTCATTTTTTATGAATTTATCAGAAAAAAATGAAATAATTTTTTTCATATTTAAATAAATAAAAAATGAAAAATAAAAAGTGAAAATCGTTGTGTTGTTGATAACTTATAGGCCAATTATGTGAGGTAAAATGCATTTTCATATGTATGGGAAAATTTTCAGTTTTTTTTTTGGGGTTGTTGAATGCTGATTCCAAAAGCCGGTATATGAATGAAAATGAATGAAAGTGAAAAAAATGAAAAAAAACCGTAAATTTGATAAAAATTAAAATCACGTAATAATTTTTTTTGTTATGTGTGGATTCACGGCTACACACTTATATGTCATACATAAAAAAGCACTCTCGTTGACACCTGATGAACTCGTATTATACGCGTAAATATTTGTTTGATGGACATGGGGATTAAATGGTCCTATAAGTGAATTTTCATAAAAGGCATTTAATGAGCTTTTGTGGAAGTTAATTCTGTTGCAGTTTAATTAAGTGATGTTAATTGGGAATCTCTATGTGAATTGTGTGTTATTTTTGTTGTGGATCTGATTGATGAATTGTTTTGAGCTGTTTAAAAGAATGAATTTCTTGAAATAAGTTCCAAGTCAAATCCTCACAAAAACCCAAACTAATTAATTCCTGATCTCCATTATAGATCAATCCTAATATAGACATCAAAATATCACATTCAAAATTCAATACTCTCAATAATGAAAAGTTTAACATCTCTAAAAATAATTTACGAAATGAACATTGAATATTTATGTCCAATAATTGACGACTGATTCCGTTAATGGACATATGAAACATCATATATACAACATGCATTAAGTACTCTCTAGAGGATTAGCCTCGTATACAAATTTTCCAATTTATGTTTAAAGGTATTGGTGGAATTGCCACAAGCAGGATAAGAGCCAAAAAATAGTGTACTATTTTGAATTCATTAATTTATTTAAATGAGCGAATGAAACTGTAAATGCCTCTCGGATATATGTTTCATCAGTTATTACTAAAGAGTCATTAATAATCAACGACCACTCCAAGTTCTTTTTTTCCCATGAAAAATATTTTTCATGCCTTTTTTCCGCTCTCTCTTTGGTATGGAACCTATCAGGGAGGTAGAATTGTCGTGTAGCTTGCAATTGTTTAATATGTAATATGCAGGTGATAACTATAGTTCAATGCTATAAAAAGTTTTGTTCTGGAAATTTTTTATGAATATTTAGTTGAAGTTGATATCAGTTAATTCAAGCTTTTGTTAAGAGCTTATTATGTACGTCGCTAATTGGTTGGATGAAAGATGTACTTTTGTAATATATCCATCTGAAATTCAGCGTTAGGAATATAATATTGATCATTTAGATATAGTTTCACGAATGATTTGATCACTTTGATAACTTTTGATTCTTGTAGTTTTGATGCTTTCGTCCAATTTCCATTAGGGATTATTTTAAATTTTTCATTTTTTAACCATTTGATTACTGCATTCAAAATTTAAAAATTCATTAAATTTTTTAAATTTGGACGATATTCCAAAAATTTTCATTCCAAATAAAGTTTTTTCAAAAATTCCGTGACAAAAAAATATTTTCCAAAAAAATATGCTTCCCCGATAAGAAAGTAAGATTACTTGTCAGGAGAATAACAATCCACAACAAGAGTCTAAACTGAGATTAAAATCAAAAAATAATTGACAGAACAACAAAGCCCTTTCCTTTCTTCCTTTTCAAATCCACTTCAGCTCATTTACTCCACTAAGATAAAGCTTGGATTCAAAGAAAAAAGGCAACTTAAGGAAGAAACAGAAAAAAAACCTATTGAGCTTTAGAAAATCTCTAAAAAGCACAAAGCATACAAAGAAGAGGAGGAAGCTCTTCAGAGGATTTTGACTTCACATAATTTTAAAGTTGTTTGTAAAAAAAATATTCAAATCCCAGACAAACATTGCTTTTTTAAGCAGTAAACTAAAGCTTTAACAAATTCCACTTCAAAAAAATAGAGAGTAACTCACAAACTACAAATTGCAATTTCCTTTCAATATCTCACAGTCGAAACACACAGAGTAAAAAATAATGGAGAATCTAACTCTCAATTTTAAATGTGAAATTTATGGATATAAAATATAGAAACACAACATGGGAAAATATCCTTTTTGCATATTTTTCTTTCATCGCATTTTTCGTTACTGAGTTTTTCGCCGTCGAATTGCAATTTGTGTATTGCAGCCGAAAGCTACAAAAGCGAGAGATTTTTTTTTTTTTTGTTGCTGTTATATTTTCGGTGCTACATTCCTCGATAAAAAGCAAGGGCAATAACAACATCAGCAGCATTATTTCTCCCTCCTTCCTTTATTATGGGAAAAAAGGCAAAATTATATCATATATGCATGTATATACATATTGTGTGTATGCATAAACTTTGATGCAATGCAATATTCACACAAACAGAACATAAATTTTTCGATATTATTTTATAGTTCCATTGTACGCGAGGGAGTTGAAGTGTTTGCTATTTTGCAGCATCATTGTGCATGATGATAGTTTTTTTTTCTCATTTTTATCGAGAGGAAGAGCTAGGCGAGTAGGAGAGACAGTGAAAATTTCTCATGGTATATGGGGGTATATGAAAATGGCATGTATAACATTGCATCCGATTGAATATGGAGCTTTTTTAGAGGGGTTGATTGCTTTCCTATGAACAATAATGATGATCTTACTAAAGTTCATTTCATTGTGAAGGAGGATTACAGAATGAGATTTTTTTTGAGTTTTAAGCTTTAAGTGTTCGCTCAAAATTCACATAAAAATTTTTTTAAAGCTTTTGTGTCTTGGAAAATGCTGAATTCGTTTGTTAAACTCGTTGTATTTTTAACGGAGTCTTTGTATTCTCAGAAGGATGAAGATTTGCTTTGAGATGTATTTGAGAAAATTTGGTGCTTTATATTTAGCAAGTCTAGAGAATCAGCTTAAATTTAGAATTGATTGCCTGAATGTCATCCCCGACACTTTCTTTATGTAATAAGGGGTCGTTTACTTATAACGTTCATCAAAAACATGGATTTTTAGACCCCCTCCTCCCTCTATCACAAAATCTTTATACAAAAAAAATTCTATTGTTTAAAACTGTCAAACAGCATCACATCCCCTCCCCCTGTAAAAATTGGACATCATAAGTGAACAAGCTTTATGTATAAAAAATAGGGTCATTTTGTTGAAATTTGAACTCAATTTTAATAGTTTCTTAAGTTTTGAAAGCTTAGGATATTTGAATTTTAAATAATACCTAAAATTAGAAAAATGTATTAATTAAAAATTTGCTATTTGAAAAAATTAAGATATTATGAAAGAATTCAAAACAATAATTTGCAAAACTATCTGCTTATTAAGTGCATGAATATACCAAATTAAGACGTAATTACATAAAAATTAAACCTGATATTTAATAACCAAAATGTTATGCAAAGTTTGTTACATTCTTTCATAAATTTAGGTAGAATCAATTAAAATGCAATATTTTTTTTTACCTCAATTACGAAACAATTAATAAGAGTTTGAAAATAAACTTGCAGAATCATAATTCTCACGAAGGAAATTCTAATATTTCATAAAATTTTCTTTCATCACTTCTCAACTCAACAATTTACAGAATATTTAATGATTCTAGAAAATATTTAGGCTCGCAAAAAAAAATTTAAATTTACAAAATCTTTAATAATTCTAGAATATTTTCAGTCTAACAAGAATAAAATTTAATAAAACTTTCTCCTTAAAATCAACAAATGAAATTCTTTTTATTCTCATTTAATAATTTTTTTAAGTCAAAAAGATGGCAAAAAGTTGTTAATAACTTCCATTTATCCCACACCCATGTCCATTTTTCATAATATAAAAATATTATTCTTTCTACACATACAGTCATGTAAATTTGGTTACTGAAAATAAATACGCAAGCAGCATAACCTTCCCATCTCTCTAATGGGTTTATTTAATGCTTATTTTTTTGTGTGCTCTATGATAATTGTGCGTCAGATGAGAAAGTTGTACGTAAATAGATGAAGGGAAAATGATACTTATGAAGAGAAAAATGTATAAAATAAAATGAGCAATTTCACATATTTAACAAGTTTTTATTGCTTCCTCAAAAGTTATTCTATTGAAGAAATAAAAAAATGTTTTCTTTTGATGGGTCAAAAGCATTTTTGAGATTCATATATTGTGGCTTACAGCCGAATATTTTTTTTCATATTCATCATTTTAATAAAAAAAAAATCACGGAACCAACCACGAGATACACGAAAAAAGAAAAATTCCTGCCTTATATTGCATTTTATTTGCATTTTTTCCTTATTTTAATTTTTTTTTCTCCATAGCACAAAAAATATTATTTTTCTATTTTCTCTGCTTATGTATTTTCCAAATACACAAAATGGAGATTGGAAAACATTACACATCCGAAGTTGAATAAAAAAATCGTTAAGAGTGGGTGGCAAAAAAAAGAGTCACCCACATTTCGTAACTTGGCTATATTATTTAACTCACACACTTTACTCTTTCCATAAATTTCATCTCTCACCCCCACCTTCACCCCACACCGTTTACTTCTATTTTGTACTGACACTTTTTCTGTTGGTTTCAAATACATCGCGTTACTGTACTGTATCAGTTATATTCTAGATAAGTTTGGGGTGGAAAATACTTTTTTTAATTTGAGAAATTCAGAAAAAGGTAAAATTTGGACATTCATTGCGCCAATAATAATTTATTGCTAACTTACTGCATGAAAAACTTTAATGTAGAATATTCTATATTAAGCAGACATACTAATGAGCTAAATGCTGATTTTATGTATTTGTCAATGCACACACGTGTAAAGTAAAAGAAAGGAGCTAAACACATCCCTGTGCATGACACGAGATACAATAATTCTTATAAGTTTTATGATTGTGAGAAGCACCTAAACATTCCCATGTCACGCCATTTCTGTCCTCAATAAATATTTCACATTGAAATGAAAGCAAAAAAAAAAAACAGAAATTTTATGCAGGGATGTATTGAGGGTAAATGATTTGCGACATTTTGTAAAGATGAATAGCCTTAGAAGCTCGAATGAAATATTTTCTACAATTTACAGAACATGACTCTTTCCCTCTTAACCAACCCTGATACACAGTCAAAACCATCGACTTTTTGTAATGGTCAAACTGCTCATATTAGCAGTGCAAACTGTTTTCCATTTGCATATCATTTATATTACTTCTGGTGCTCAAATGAGGGGAATTTGGAAATTATTACAAAAAATGTCGTTCCTAATAATTTTTTTTCTATTCAACAAAAAAAATATCGAATTATGTTTCTTAGAAGTAACAGAAGTGACTAAGTACACAAAAACAACAGAAATCGGAAACTTAAAAAGCAATGTTGTTGTTGCACAACAGGACATTCTGAGATCCAAAATTGGCTACAAGTCAGTTATTTTTAATCATATCATATCAACGAAAAGATTTACAACAAAATCAATCAAAAGTGTTTCCAAGAAGATGAAACATTTCATCATAAATATGGACACAAACAAAAATCTTTAATAAAATCCTTTGTTGACTCCACTTTCATCCTTATGGCACATTAAAATGCCAAAAAAAAATTCCGTGCCTCGGGCAAATTTAATAAATGTTATTTCAAAGCTTAGGGATCTATGATAACATGAATATATGATGTACAATGATAATGTATAGACTACGGATGTCAAAGAGTATCCAAAAATTAGATTCAGCAAATAAAAATTAAATTCCACGAGTTCATAAAATGGCGCGCATCAGCAAATTTATTTATTTAATTTTTTTTTGTGTTGCCTTGTATTCTTTAGGTATTGCACGAAAGCATTCTTAGAGAAAAAAATATCATATTACTGTGTTTAAATCCTTGAAAATCCTTTACCTTTGAATAAAGTATCTTATTGATTAAATCATTGTAAATCTTCGTGAATGTTAAATAAATTAAGAAGGAAAATGTTGAGGCTGTTAAGATAATTTCGTTATTATTTCAACATTATGGTAATTTACATATTGAGAGCGTTCAAAAGGACACGAATAAAGATTTGGGGTTGGTTCGTTAATAATGTCTCTTATGAAATTTTTTCGGCTAATACCAGGTCTACTCTTCCTAAACTTTAGATTGCAATTTACTGTTCAAACTTAAACCAAATGAGCCTTCCTCAACTGTCACACACCACTAACAAATAATTCCCAATTCCAATTTTCTAGCCAAAAAAAAATCTATCTATCCGAAAATTTCGTGTGTTGTGAGTGAAAACACAAAGCACAACAGCATCACGTTGAAATATATATAGGTAGATAATAAAATGAGATTGTAGGATGAGATATAGAAAGAGAGAAGGAATTATATCAACAGAAAAAGGAAAAAGAGAATTTTCCGCTTTTGCATATCAACACACCAAAAAAAGAAGAAAAATATTCGTTAATGCAAAAACGAGAAATACACATCGCCACTAATACCATTAAATAATTTACAATTAAAACCCCCTTCTGAAATCCCTGACATTTTCATCTCACCCTCTCATTCCACTACTCTAAATATTCTTTTTTTCCCTAAATGCTTCGACTACATTACATTAAAGAGAGAAAGAAGAAAAAAAATTACAAAAGTCCTCGTTTATATCGAGGGACTTCAGCGCATTTTTGACGCAGCGATTAGCAATTGATTAAATAGAAAAGAATGTCGAGTTTTAAAACTCTATTGCTGTTTCTTTAATCATAATGCATTTCAATAATAAGTTTAAAACTAAAGATCAAAATTCATTAAAATAGATTTTTATAATGTTCAATGTAAAAAATAGCTTTACGATTTAACGGTTTTTTGAAATTCAAAATTTTCCGTTAGCGAAAAATTTAAATTTCTGAACACATACATTATTTTTTAAATTTCTAAACGCACTTATATTTGTTTTGTATGAAAAAATTAAATGTTAATTAATTAAGGTGTATAAAAGAAAAAAATTTAATCCGAAATAACGGTCAAAAAAATTTCAAATTTTTTAACGGTTAGAAAAAATTCAAACTTATCATCAGCATAGCTTTGCCCTGCATTGTTTACATATTTTTTTTGAAATAAAAAATCTATGAATTCAGCTATTTAATGAGTGTTTTTTGACTTTTCAATATAAACGGCGGGAATAAAAACATTCAATGAAGCTATTAAAACAATTCCGAGCTTGCTACGAAGTCTAGATCAAGAGATAATTGGGACCCGAACGACCGAACGACCGAACGACCGAACGACCGAACGACCGAACGACCGATCAAAGTGCATGATTGAGCTTCCTTTTTGAAAACAAGTTTTCAAAAATGCGCTAAAAAACTTTTTTTCCAAAATTTATCATTTCCATTTTTTTGCTTCTGTTGGTTCATCCACTCGATATCAGGAAAAAACGATACGAAAAAAAATCTCATTTAATTAAAGCCATAAAACAATTGCAACTGAATCAGCATTAAACACACTGAAAAAAAAATATTCAAAAGTTTAAGTACAAAAATGTGTTTCCACAGCTTTAAAGGCATTGAAGTACAGGAAAATATTCAAGCATCATCTCCTGGGTGGATTTTTATTGATTTTTTTTTCCTTTCAGCTTCCACTTTTCGCCTCGAAAAACCATCTGATGGTGAAAATACTGTGGCGAAAATAAAAATGAAAAAAAGTAATCTCTCCCCTTTAAATACTTTTGGTGTATTTCTTTCCATTCCATCTCACTTACTCTATTTCTATCTAACTTTTTCTATTTGTCGTCTTTCTTGTTATTGATATGATACTTTCTTGAATCAGGGTTGATGATCTTTAGTGTGAATTGTGGAAGGTGATTTTAAGATGGTGATGGATTTATGAGAGGGGCTAGGTATAATCTAGAGGAGTCTGTCACTCTCAGGATTTTTTTTATAATTTTGAAGCAAACTAAATGGCATATTAAACTTTTTACATTTTTTCAGGATATGTCTTTTCATTCTCAACCAAAACTAGCTTATCCCTTTAATCTAACTCTGCCTCTCACCATTTTCTCTTTTTGTGTTACTTTTAAATATTTTTCTTATAGTGATTACGGCTCACGCAAAATTAAATAGTGCTGTGATAAATGTGGATAAGAATAATGGCAAATTTTTTATGTATTTCTATAGAACTATGTCGAGCACATTTTTACACACGCAATGAATTTGAGAAATTACTTTTCATTTCAAAATTAATTGCTTGCTTATGTTCTCATTATCAACCTTCTTTTTTTGAAGCTTTAATTTTCAGCTATGTACACGTTAAATTTTCGCATGTTTACAAGGAAATGCCTTGTTAATAAAAATTAGTTCTGTTTGAAGGGACAACGTCCAATGTTTTTTGAATCGATCTGATATGAATTGGTAGCAATAACCTTAAATTGAAAGAGGGTCATTTAGAGTTATGAGTGTGATGTAGGCTCTGTGTGATTTTGTGACTGAAGGAGTATAAAATGCTGGTTTTATTGGAAATCGAATAGCAATTTATCAGTATTAAAGTTGATTTTTTCCAATAAAGCTCAACAGATCAAAGGTTTTTTTTCTCTCAAACTCATTCAATTTCAATTCCATTTTGAAAATTTCTCACTAGTTGAAAAACTCTTTACAGCGCAATGCTCCATAATCTCGCATGGATATACAAAAGAGATTGAATTTTAAAAAAATTACAAAAGTCCTCGTTTATATCGAGGGACTTCAGCGCATTTTTGACGCAGCGATTAGCAATTGATTAAATAGAAAAGAATGTCGAGTTTTAAAACTCTATTGCTGTTTCTTTAATCATAATGCATTTCAATAATAAGTTTAAAACTAAAGATCAAAACTCTTTTAAAATTGATTTTTATAATGTTCAATGCAAATAATAGCTTTACGATTTACCGGTTTTTTGAAATTCAAAATTTTCCATTAGCGAAAAATTTAAATTTCTGAACACATCCATTATTTTTCAAATTTCTAAACGCACTTATATTTGTTTTGTATGCAATACTTAATCTCTAAGCTCCCGGCTTAAAATCATGAATGGAAATAAAGTGTTTTCCAATAAAGCTCAAAAAAATTTCAAATTTTTTAACGGTTAGAAAAAATTCAAACTTCTCATCAGCATAGCTTTGCCCTGCATTGTTTACATATTTTTTTTGAAATATAAAATCGATGAATTAAGCTATTTAATGAGTGTTTTTTGACTTTTCAATATGAACGGCGGGAATAAAAACATTCAATGAAGCTATTAAAACAATTCCGAGCTTGCTACGAAGTCTAGATCAAGAGATAATTGGGACCCGAACGACCGAACGACCGAACGACCGAACGACCGAACGACCGAACGACCGATCAAAGTGCATGATTGAGCTTCCTTTTTGAAAACAAGTTTTCAAAAATGCGCTAAAAATATATCCATATATCTCGCATGGATATACATAATAGAGATTGATATATATATATATATATATATATATATAAATGTATCCATACATATTTGCATGTTGAGGATGTCTTCCTCACTTAACAAGTACAGTACAGTTAAAAAAGATGAGAATGATTTTCATGGTTGCACAAAATATTCCAAAATACCATTATCTATTTACGTACATGTATGATTATACCAGCTCAAAACCAATCTCCATTAACCACCCACAGTTATAACAAAAAAGGCGACCACCCGAAAAACAGTGGAGATGAAAAAACCTTTTTTCGGATGGATGTGAAGATAATGATGAGAATGAGTGGAAAGTGGAGAAATGAGAAAGAAGAAAAAAATTATTTTAGAAGCACACATTGGGAAATGGCACAAAGAAGAAGGAAAAAAAGAAAATATTGAGATGAAAAATGGTGGAAATTTGTTATGTAAAAAATGAATTAAATAAGTGAGAAGCATAAAACTTTGTTAAGCATTCCGGAACAAAAATTGATGAAATTTTTTTTTTGTTCTTCATCAAGTGAAGACAGAAATTACAAATGACATTCGGTAATTAGGATTAATAAGGAGATTGCTAATTGTGATTTAATGAAAACATGTTTTTGAGTATGATTGAAGAGTTTTCAAGCGGGAAAAATGAAATAAAAAAATTATTTGCTGTAAAATTCTCAAGGTTGAATGTCTTATAACCACCACCATCTTTTTCTATCAATTCCATTTTTTATTTCATTTCGCAATGGTGTAGGTGTTCGTCACATGAAAAAATTGAGCCCTTCTTGTTTTTCCTTTCAAATAAAAAATTTTCTTCATTATTTTTTTTTTGCTTTTATCTTTTGGTTGTGATGTCCAGTAAAGAAAATGTATGGTGGGGGTAGGAATTGATTTTTATTCAAATATACCCCATCCTTCTTCGTTGAATCATTTGCAATATATCTACACTATTCGTGGATCCTGAACCCTAAACTTCTAGACTTTGTTGTCCATTCAACATCATTTACAAAAAACTCCAAAATTGAGCCTTCTTGTTATTTCTTTTTTATTTTTTGTGTATCAAAAAATAGATCAAAAAGGATATTCAATTTCATTTTTTTTTTTCCTTTCCTTTTGAAGCTTTTCCTAACATTATATAATAATTATTTGTTTGGAGTTTGTTACTTTATTTATACGATTCAGCAGATATGAAATTTTTTCCACCTTTCCTCACCAATTTTAAAGCTTAACAGCTCACTTTTTACAGCATTAATTAATGTATAATGAACCTCAACGATTCACACAAAACAAATTATTAAAAAAAATTTGTTCTCTTCCATTCTTCTTACTGCGTAAAACGCTGTGAACCATTGAAATATAAAATTTACTGCTTGAAAATCAAATATTGTGCAGCAACAACAAACAAGCTATCCATCCATTCTACCCATCTCACTTATATTATTCATTTAGAATTTATATATAAAATTTTCACATTCACATTTTTCCCAGACCACCCCAAACCCCCTCATGCCAAAAAAGGAGCTCAAAAAATTATTGCATGTGACGGAGCAGCGTACACTAGAGAGCTCTCGAGTTTGTTTTATATTCCCGGGCTTGAATGGCTGACTACTTTGCACTATAACATGTTTTATTCTCTCTCTCATCTACATTCTTTCCTCTCCATACCACCTTTATATTTTATGTATGTTTGAAAAAAGTAAAAAAATAAAATGTAAACGCAATTCATTACTAATGCTATTGATATACATACATTCGATTACTTCTGTTAAAAGCAAAAATATTGATGGAAAGAAAAAAATTTATATTTAAAGCTTTTGTCATTCTAGGAACAAGAATTAAAGGTTTTCGTGCTTTATTTTTGTCATGCAAATGAATTTTTATATGGGTAATAAAAACAATAGTACTAGTAATAATGATAATAGCATACCCATTGCTTCTAAATAGATATACGTACATGTATTTTCTTCTGCTTCACTGAAAACTTTATTTTTTTTTTTTTTTTTTTGAGAGATGAGAAGAAAAAAAGGGAAGAAAAGAAGAAAAAAAAATAAAAAAATTGAATGAGAGGAGCCTGTTTACTATGCGTAGAACGATACACAAAATATTGCAATTATTTACGGAACCGACAACATTCACATGTACGCTTTATAACCTCCTGCACATATAGAACAGCAGTGACAATGCTTTCTCTTCTCTATACATGCAAGCCATAGATGAAAATCCGCATATATAAAATATGAAGCAAGCTTATGCCTCATACCCATCCCTTTACGTACATATACCGAAAAATTTTCTCTTTATTTTTTGCTCTTCTACTTGACACAATAGTGCAACTCTCCATTTATACATAAACTTTTGTGTGTTGTTCACTCATCTATTGCTTTTGATACATATGGTCATTCTGTATGAATATTCCACCTATAACATTTCTTTTTTTGCCTCTTTTTCATTATTCAGAAATGGACAACACGTACGCACACAAAATGTGGGTAGGCGAGTGGTGGTGGGTAGGTTAGGATGGGTAGATCAGGGAAAAATAAAGAAGAAGAGGAGTGGTGGTGAGGAAGTGGATGGAGAGTATGGGGAAGATGGAAAAATGTAGGTACAGAGATGGAAAATCGATAAATGAAAACTGTCTTTTTCAAATCTCTCATTTTAGTTTTCCGTGTTGCACAGACGCCTGATATGTTTATAAATATAGATATGCATACGTACAAACATATTTATGCTATATACTTTTCCACAAATAATATTAACAATAATATTAGGTATGTAGTACATAAAGAAAACTATGTAGAATTTCTCGTGCTTCTGATTACTGTATTTGTTTTTCCACTATATTTGATTATATTCATGCATAATGATGAGATTGTTATTTTGAAGTTTAATTGTGAATTATTTCAGAAATTTATTTATTTTTTTTTCCCAATGTATTATTTTGCAATTCTCTATCGTCATAATGTATGAAACATATTCGCATCTACAGCATATATAAATTCATCAATTAATTAGTGCATTTTATAATCAAGAAATTTATTTAAAACCACACAATAGGATGCTGTCTATAGACTTCAGTAATAGGATATTTCGAGTATGATGCATGTTATTTATACATATTTTGGATGGACAAATAAGTTTGGGTATGGGATGAGGTGAGGTGGGGATGAAACGCATTTTTAAGGCTTTAAGATTATGATTTTGGGCATTTATATTTGAAAATTGCCTTAGATTAATTCGTTTTACCTCTAAAGACTTAGATGTTTCATAATGTATTCATCAAGCTTAGGTTCGAGTCCTTAACTCAAAAAAATTGCATAGATTCAAAGTAAAATTGAAAGTAAATTGCACTTTCCGCAAAAATTTGTAGGTTAAAAAATTTGTCCTAAAACTTGCAATCATGTCAACCAAACCAGACAAACCTAAAGCTAATCCCTTAACAATTCTCAATTTCCAGTTCCTCGATCATTATTTTAATTCTCAGTATTTAAAATCATCTCATGAATTTCATAAGCATTTAATAGCAAGTTCCTGTCCGATGAATTTATCAATTGAATATCTATAAAATTCTTTATATCTCATTTCCATAAAATGAATTTCATTAAGTCCAAAGCAAAGTTGAATTAACAAGCAAATTAAATAATGATTCTTTACAGTTCACTACTGTTATTGGGTCATAAATAATGTCGGCAATTGCCTCGTGAACTTTTTTCTTTTCTCCAACCACAAATAAAGATTCGCATCTTGGTTAAACACTATGAAATAAGTATATGCAAGAAAAAACTGACGATGAACACAGAAAAAAGAGATGAGATTCTTTGTTAGTTTCTTGTAGCTTTGATTTTATTTAGAAGAGAACAGAAGAGAAATGAGAAGCAGGAGGTAAAAAAAGAAGCGAAAAATCAAACGTAAAAAACCACAGCAAAATTACAGCTTTATGATCATTTATTCTGCCATTTGTAATGATTTAGCACACCATATAATGTGGTAAGATAAAAAGTATGGCAAAAAAATTTACCAAAAAGCTGATGCAGTTGTTAACTTTTTTATTGCCTGCAACTAACACAGAAATTTCCCACGTGGAATTTGTCAGTGCAAATTTCTATAATGTAAACAAAGTCTGGCATTTATTGCATTTGCATCTTCAGCTACTTTAAATATTGCAAATAAAACTAACCATTTTAGCATGGATTATTCAAAGCATTCTCAAATTATTTCTCTGAGCCACTCTAATTTGTATTACAATAGCTTATCTCGTTTCTTCTGTGTTTTGTATCTTGTTCTACATGTGGAATTTTTTTTTATTCATCCAAAATGAGATGAAAAAGAAACTCGCAAAACGTGAGTTTATCGATGAATAATTTTTTTGAAAACATTCCGTTCTCTTTTATGGATATTTTCTTGAATGAAATTAATCACATTTCAATTTATTCTATTTTGTAAAGGATTCAATGATAGAATCTTGATTCTGTACAAAAAAATCACAATTTTATAAAGTTTGATGTTTTCGCGAATGAGATTGCGCTAAAAATGGCTTTATATAAATAAATTTGAAAGCTTCAACGAGCTTCTATGGTTGACATTGTCAACAATTCTCAAATACGACCACTAGAACTGCTAACCACGATGATATCTATCATCTATAAACATTTTTATGCAGTTGATCGTTAGAACTGAGTTCATGGTTGATGATAATTTAGTATTGGAAATGACATTTTATGATGTTTTATTTTTTGGTGGAAAATTTTCAAAAATATTGGGATTTTTTGAGGGTTTCGCAACATAGTTGTTCTATTGCGAAAGAATAAATTTGGCATAGATTTTGAAAAGTATCAACTAGTCATAAACATTTCAAAAAAGCTCTAAACATCAATTTTCATAATTTAAATCACATAATTTCCCTAAACACACACAAACTCACACCAATGAAGAAAATGGAGGAAATGATATTGAAATGCAGTACCAGTGTTCATTAATGTTTAATTAGTCTATATGCTTATATGTGTCCATTTCAGGTAGTGATTAAAAAATTCATTATGCGTTTCAGACATTTTATATTTTTAATTCCTCTTCTCGATTTTCTCTTGATCTATAATATGCTTACGATTTCTGCGTGTTATGAATAATTCATTTTAATGATATCATGGCCAGTTTTCTTGTACGTTTCTCTCTTTTTCTATCTCTCATTCTATTTCATTGATTCTCAATGCTAATAATGATGATTATTATTGTTGTTATTCCATTGCAATAGAATTCAATAGTTTTAATTCTCGGACAATCTCTTTTCTCTCTTGAAATAATATTAAATTATGAAATATACCCTAATAAATATAAAGAATATATGTACATACAGACCAGGATATCATCAATGAATTTCTTGGAATTAATTTATAAAATAAATAAATTTTAATAAAGCACACATCATATGCATGAATTGTGTGTATTTGAGACTAATACAAAAGAAGAAAATGCATTTTTTTAAAAAATAAAATATATTGAAAATTAGCATATTATCGATAAGCGGATATGAAGTCCAAAACAATATTGTGAGTAAAACTGATGTCCATTGTTGCATTGCGTTTCAGTTTCATGCATTATGAGAGATATTATGTAAGATCATTTGCAATTAAATGTAAAGCATATTTGTTATGCAAACTTTTTTCTCATTTATCAAAGTGATTATGAGTATGTGCCTTGTTTATGGCTTCATTTTCTATAAGAGAATTATTTTTTTTTGTTGCTAACTAAATATGAAAAATTAAATGCGTCTCGAGTTTCCAGTAAATTTGTCTTACAGAAAAATTATTCATGCAGTATTATTCTTTATTTTCACGTTGTATATTTTCCCTATTTTCATACGTTCGTGCCTCAAGGTTGATTAAATGCTTTGCAGAAAAAAATTTAATCCTTTTCAAGAGAAATTAAAGCAAGAGTCTAGCATGTTACATGAATTTTGATAAGAGTTATTATAGGTATACATATATATAAGGATAAATTCAAGGATTTTGGAAGGTAATTTTTAAGTAAGAAATGTGAAATATTTCTTAATGGCTAAGCTATTTATTAAACCTTAGTTTCAAGAATTTGACTAGATTATCAATTATAGGTATTTTTGAACCTATAATTGATTACGTATCAAACCCCTTACGACAGACCAAACATCTCAGACTTTCAAATACCAACATGTCCCATCCCACAGCTTAAACCTTCATTATTCTGTTAAATATTCCATAAATCTCAAACTCTCAGTAGATTATTGTCCGCATCGTCCAAAAACTATCGAATAATAATGATTATGTTATGATAATTACCTATCGCAGGGTCTAGCACTGCTTGAGCCGCTTGTTCCTCACTTACAGGCGTTTTGAGCCACATTTTTTTCAGTTTCATAGCTACCGGTGAATCAGAATCTTCGGCTGTCGCCACTAGAATTTTTTGTAAATAAAGAAAAATGGAAAGAAGAATGATGTGTTTATGTGGCCACAAAATATTTTATTTTTTTGTTGATTTAAATTTTTTATTTTTTTTTTTTGCAAGATAAATAAAATTCTACAGTAAAGAAATTATTAAGCTCTACAAGAATAATAATAATAAAGAAAAAGATTTTTTTTAGATTGTTTTTTGTTGCTGAATTGAGAAAGAACATTACAAGACATTAAAGTTTTTCTACAACATTCATTTATCCATGTCAGATCTCTTTTGATATATTTTTCATAAATTTTAGACAGATAATTTTTAATAATAATAATTTTGAGCAACAGAATTTCATTAATTTGAGTAGCTTTTATTTGAAAATTTGTCACAATGAATGCCAATCAGAATTAGTAATGTTCTTCTACATTATGTTGCTTCCTATGTGTTAAGAAGTTTTGAAAAGAAAAATAATTATCTAAATAAAAAGTTTTGAAAATTTAAATTTTAGTTTTAATTGAGTTAAAATATTTTTTTAAGTTTTCTTATTTTTATAGAATCTACAATAAATTGCAATTTTCATAATAAAAATTACGACTAACAACGAGAGATATTCTACAAAACTTAGTAAAGCTAGTTAAAATAGATTTTAAAAAATAAAAATTTCAAAACATTTTTAAAAAACTAAATAGTAAAGTAGTAAAATAGTAAAGACAGTTTTAAGCCGTTTAAATACTATAGCCGTTTAAATAACCAGCAGAATTTCAACCAATAATCTCACAAAAACATAGTCTGGCCCCATCATCAGCCTATGATAACCTCCCCAAAACTCTTTAAAACAATTAACATTCAAGTCTAAATCAATGTAATTGAAAAGTTCATCTTAAACTTCTTTTTCTTCATAAAAGTAGAGATTTGTGTATTTTTAACCTTAACTTAAGAACTTTAAAGGTTATCTCAACAGGAATTCTTTCACCTTTCTAACTCGTGTCTACAAAGTTATAATCGTGCAATTTCATTTAATTAACACAAATTAATTATGAACAAAACGTTTCTGCGTCAATCCATTTGTATTTCTTTGAAAAAGTCTTCACAAATGTCCACGTTTTACTGAACACAATAGAATTGGCTAAAGTGTAGTACGGAGCATGAAATTTTGAGTTTACTGAATGTGACTATTGTAAAGCCCACGCTGTTGAGAAATACTTCTAGGTATGGGTCAAATGTAGACGAACGGAATCTTTAGAAATTTTGCATAACATCTGTCGTTAAATGAAGGGTGGACTAAGGTATGACTTATGTTTTTAAGACTTAAATATTTTATGCGTTCATGTTTAAGAGCACTGAAAAAAAAATTTCAGTCACAGTTCATACACAAGAAGACATCACAGCATACATATCATCAACAGAAACAGAGCAATAAAAATAATTTTTAAGAAGGAATCAAGTCCTTGAACTTATTGTTTATATGAGAAGAATACTGAATTCACTCTAAGATGGATGAAAAATTCACCCTCAACATTAAATATTAAAAAGTTCTGTTCCAAAATAAAAGAAAAATTTTGATCACAAAAAAATAATAATTTTAGGAAATTGGATTGTTGAGAATAAGTTTGATGAAAATTTAAAGCAATCAAAGGAGAAGAAGATTGATGTAATAACATTAGATTCTGTTACTTTAAGTACCCAAAAACAATATTTTAAGGATCTCATATCAAATTATCTTTCATATAAGGACTCAATACATTTTACAACAATGCATATCATGCACAACATCTATTATATCTCTCATTCTCTCGATGAACTTTATCTAAGAAAAGTAAAATTAAATCTGCATATGATATGCTTTTGTGTATTGTGTATGAATGTTATGTAGTAGTCGAAAATACACAGAGAACTGCGAGCGAGCAATGTTTTAAAACAAGGAGGATGAATTTTGAGCAGGAGTTGATTAAGGTTTCAGACGAGTATGAGGTGAGCTCATTCACAATGATTGAGGAAGAAGGTACAAAATTATGGATTTATTTATCTTTTCTATAAAACTACATACAACAAAAATATTTCCCATACAGAATCTCTGTATTATCGCATTGAAGTTAGCAGTAGGAAAAAAAATAAAATAAATAAAATAGGAGAAATAACCTACACCTAGCAATAATACGAATTATTCCATACAACACAAAAAGCATTTTGTAGATAGGATGGTTGGTTGGTTGGATGGCTGGTTGAAAATTTTTCGAGGTAGAATGATGAAGGTGATGGCAACAACAGCAACAAAAATCTAAGTAGAATGAGGAATGGAAAATATGGTAGGGTGAGGAGAAAGAAAGAAAAATTTTTGTATGTGAATCGGGTAAAAGTTTAGAGGTGGGTGAAAGTGTGGGTGGTGTTTCCAATCAAAATAAGTAGAATGAGACGATGTTCATCACAGAGACGGTTTTTTGTCACAGATATACTTTCATATTCTGCTACAAAATCCAAAATACACTTCTGTACAACTTTTTTTTGTGTTCTGTGGTGGCAATGCTGCTGCTGTTGCTGCTATGAATTGAATTGAATGAATGATGGTGTGAGGAAGTAAGAGAAGAATTTTCAAGCACGATGTAGATTTTTTGAGAAATAAGGGATGAATGGGGATGAGAGGCAAACGGCTTTTATTTTTTTTGTATGTGATGTGATACAAAGCTGGTTACTATGGGAACCACGAAGGGGGCAATACATGGAGAATAGATGGGTGGTAATATGTGTGTGTGTGTGTGTCTGTGTTTATGTGTGTACATTTATTTTATATATATTTATTTTCAACGGCGATGGGCTGGGTGGGTGGATTTTTAGGGATTTTCAATTTCATAGTTTTTGAAGTGTGAGAAAATAGAAAATTTTATCAAACGAATGTTGGCAGATTATAATCATGTGATGCAATATCATGTATGTTCTAGAGCTGTTTACATTGCACAAACATATCCAGTGTAGACAACATTTATAATTTAAAATTAAAGAATTTTTTGATGTGAAAAATTTTTAGATTCAAAATGACATTTGGCATTTAAGTTTGCTTCATAAATGAGTTATTGATCTGTTTAGAGAATTTCAATATTTTATGAACTCGTGATAAATATATTCTTTACAAAAATCATTCCAATTAAAACTTTTAAATAAATTATAGGCTTCGAAATTTACAATAATAATAATAATTATCATGTTCTAAAATTTAAATAATTCATCAATAATCATAATTATGAAAGTCCAAATCAACTAAAATCCATTGATGATTCTCAACTAATTAATTTATGATAATATTTCATCCCCATGTAAGCTTATGTCGTATATAATCTACTCAACCCATCTATCTCATGATGTATGTAAAATAATCCTTAATTAATCAATATTTCAATGAAAATTTTGTAATGATCAAATGAAGGAATTGATGCAATTATTATGCGTTAATTATCAATTCTAAATTATTGTATTTTCCATATGTTAGAAGATAGAAGATAGTGTCTTATTTCCTATATTCCTGCTATAAGGAAAAAATATATTTTATGTATGTATCAATCTAAGCACATTATAGAATCTTATGTGAAATGTGCAGTCTAAGTTGATACAATGAAATGATGAAAATTATTAACGAATTATAAACTAATTAAAGGAAATTTACATGCTAATAGAATGTGATGGATAATGAAGGTATTTTTGTCTATAATCATATTAGGATTTCAAGGTATGAAAATTTCAAACTCTCATTCTTAAACCAACTCATTCACAAGGACAAAACAAATGTGAAAAATTGTGAACATTATAGACACGATGCAGAGAAGAAACACAAGTCACAACACGATAACTATCATTCGAAGAAATAATTTTTTACGCGCAGCAGGAATTCAATTTTTTTCATGCAATCCGTTCAAGTGAGGACTATTGTGCTTCTTAACAAAACAAAGCAAGACTAAACATCAACTTGTTAGAGAAATTGATGTAAAAAAATCTCTGCAGACTACTAAGTTTATAGGTAAAGGTATGAGGATTTGTTTGAATGGTTTTGACTGTTCATGATAGAGATTTTGAAATTAAATGCTGGTTTTGAGGGTACGTCATTTAACTTTGGGAACCAATGACTTTAGAAATTTATAATTCTCAATTTTATTGAAATTTGAGTTCGAATCCTTATTAAATTAATTTTATCTTCAATTCATTACCTTTACATAAATGATAATATGAACAAGCATTCACTAGTGTTCATGTCATTACATTCCACATCCAAAAACATTCAATAGAAAGTGATTACATGATTATATAACCAAGCAACAATATTCACATTTTCAATCTCATTATAAATAACAATTTTCATGAATTATAAAATCTAATTTCCCATAGAAATGAAATATTGAGAATTTATATTTCACAATAAGTGATTACATAACAACAAGGAGAAAGAAAATTGTAGAATAAGAAAAAAATCTGTGAATAATACGTGAGTTAAAGGTAGCATAAGTTTATAATATAGACAAATAAGAAACTCGATGAGCATTCATTTCAATATTATACAAATTATTTTACTTTATTTTATTTTTTCGTGATCCATTCTCACACTGCTTTCCACCTCATCTTAATCACCCATTCAGTTCAACCCACCCTCATCATCCCATCATCAACTTAGCCATCAACCGTCCCAGGGTGGCTTCGTGTTTTCTGCCACATCGCTCTTTCTGTATGTCGTCAATGGGGACGCTTTATTTTTTTGTATGGAAGGTGAAAAATATGGAAGGATGCAAAAGCAATAGAGAGTAGTTTGAGGTTGAACGAAATGAAGAAAAAAAAGAAGCAAAAAAGTATGTGGATGGAGGAAAGCATAAATATGTATATACATCCCTGACTGTAAAGTTGTATGCAGATGTTGTACAAATATACACACATATATACACCCTAACCCACCAAAAAATATATGAATCTCCCTCTTCCTCCAAAAAAAGGGAAATTTTTTTACTTGAAAAGAAAAAAAAGGATGATGAGAAGAAAAAAAAAATAGAAAAGAATAAACTTTTACTCCCTCAGCTAAATGAATGTCATGTGAGCACAAGAAAAGGAATTTTTTTGCATTTTTTTCGGAGAATTTAAGAAAATATCTTTAGTTTTATTGTGTAGCACCCTAATACATTTTTATAATGCATTAAATGTATCAGAAATTTTAGCCTTTCTTATCGCTATCTTGCACTTGCTTTCAGATAAATGGGATTTACGGGTGAGACTTATGAAATTTCATTGAATTTTTTTTACTGAAAATTATTGGATGCAAACCGAAAATTCTGACATTGGAAATGAAAAAAAAAAAAAAATCTCACAAAATAAATAAAATAAAATTTTCACAGAAGTACAAATGTCTCACAAAAGCTATCATAACCTTACAGAAAGAAACTTGAGAAAATTTTGCAGAAAATAATAACAAACAAAGTACATCAATACCCTTGCGGCAATGTCTGTAACAATCGTTGTATCATCAGTTGACCTGATTTTACGGCAGATTTGTGTTTTTGGGAATCTTATGAGTCTTATAAGAATACAATAGAAATAGTGTTTTGAGTAAATTGAATTTTTAGGGGATGCAAAAATAAATGTGGACAATAATATGATTTTCATGCGACTTTTTGGCAGTTTGTGAAGTTGTGGATAGTTTTGAGGTTTTTATTCATAGTTTATTGATTGGTTTTGTGGGGTCTTATAGTTCTAGATTACAAATTGGGTTTGTTCTTATAGACGCTATTAATGTCTACTTTATCAACCCGAATTTGATTCCCAAAAAAAAACAACGAAAATATCAATTAAAAATTGAGATAATGTCAATATTATTCATACTTTTTGAAATTTAATCCATAAGTATTTAAGATCCATCAATCTATTCTTATCTATGAGTACACAAGCGAGAGAGCATTAGCGTTGTTATTAAATATGTAAGAAATTATGATGGTAGGAGAGAGAGAATCGAGTCAAGTCAAGTAAAAAGAATGAATATAAACTAATCGATATCCGGAATGTGTGTATATGTTTTTGTACTATTTTAAGGTTCATTGTAATGTTGCTATTCCCCCAGAAATTTCATGATCTCTTATTCGCTTTTTTTTCTCATTCTATTCTGAATTGTCGTTACAATATCCGTATCTTTGAATCTTTGATGGTGGTGACTGTACTTTTTTTTTTTGTTTCAATGCCATTTATTTTTTTTAAATTCCATCTTTTTTTTTGTTGTTGCTTATGGAAAGAGCGAAAAAAAAAAGACAGGAAAAGAAGAACTTTTTTTTGTGCAGACGGAGAAAAGGAGAAGGAGGGCATCATGTGATTTATAAAATTAACAAAAAATGAATTTGTTTTATAATTTCAATTAGTTAGATTACTTTTTGATTTGTTTCGAAAATTTTCCAGAAAATTCAATAATTTATTATTGTAAGACAAAAAAAAAGGATTCAGAAAGCTATGCGAATATAATTTAATATCTAAGCAAATATTTGTAATACTAAAAAGGGAGAAGAAATGAAAGAAAAAAAAATCAATTAAAAGGGAAACATTATGTGTAGTTTCTGTTCTTTTTTCGGCGATTAGAGTATGCGTTCTTCAGGTTTCTCTCCCATACTCGTCTTTTTACTGTTGCCTGCTACTTTCTACCCAAATGGATATTTTTCACTAACACATGTGCGCACATGAAGCTGAATATTGTATTATTGTTGGTTGACTGCTGTTTTTAAAAAATATTGTTTTTTGAGGGTTACGCAAAAATATAACTTTTTTTCATCTTTTAATTTCAATAATACAATAAAAGGCAAAGGCATGTTTAAATGAGATAAAAATGGGTAAATCGGTAACATCAAGGAAATATGGAAATCGTAATTAACATGGATGAAATGAATTATAGTAAAATTACAATTATTTTAAGGTTAGAATACATAAAATTGGAAAGTTAAGCGTGCATGCAACAAACACAAAATAAAAATGAAATAATAAATAATAAAAAAAAAATTGTCAACTACTTACTTTGATGTTTATCTGCTAATTGTACTAGAGGCGTTGGTAAATCACGTCGTCGGTAGAAACACATTACTTTTGCTTCTACATTACCAGATGGCGTTTTATTTAATTCCTCAATACGCCGTATCTGATATGGTGACGATGAAGATGTCTCAAAATAAACATAATCTGGATTTATAAGATTTTTTTTTTCACATTTTTATATTTTATTCCATTGGTCCGATGAGAATCACACAAAAAGAAGCGTTTGGAGAAGAAGAAGAAGAGGAAATATAATAACGGATTAGTAAAAGAAATACGAATTCTTTCATACATATATTTTTATTGTATGTATGGATTTTTACACTAAATATTCACTTCCACTACTCTGGATTATGTTAAGGCAAGAGATATCATTACAGATATAATAAAATGCCGAGAAGATTTCCAAACATTTTTTTTTTTTCGTTTTTCTTTCTTATTCTTATGTTTATCGTTCAGCGACTTTTTATGAACAATTTTTATTTTTTATTGAATAAGACTTGTTAAGATTTGGAGGGTTGTTTGGTGAATTTGTAACCTTTTGAAAGGAAGGTCCCAACGAGTGCGAACAGACTATGAAGAAGTTGACTTCGAAAAATTTGAAAATTTTGGGACTTTTTATAACGGATTGCGAAAATTTTTCGAAAATTCTGTTAAATTTATTATTAAAAATATCTTCATTTTAGGAACAATATACGTTTTGTTACTAGCCAATATCGATTGTTTTACATTTGTATAATATTAATCAACTATTTAAACTCTAATCCAAATGAAGCTTAATCACTTTTTGAATAATTTCTACTTTCGAATCAAATGTAAGCAAACGCTTTTGTTTACAAAAATTTTCGAAAATAAATTTCAAGAATAAGTAGGTTTTGACAAAATACTTATTGATGATAGATGAAATATGATAGATAATGCAAAATATTTTCATTTCGTAGTGAAATGAGCAAATAATGTTGCATAAATTCTTCACTAAATGATAAATAAGTTTTAACGGATTTTTTGGGTTTAAACTTTTTTTCCCGCGTTCGAAAAATAGTGTACCAAGTTCGAAAAATAAGTTCTTATTCGCACTAGTTGGGGAAGGTCTTGTCACCATATGTAACTACACCCTGTACAATACCGTTGCATAAAAATTCGTGCTTAAATTTACATGAAACTAATTTCAACCTAAAAACCTAGCAGATCATCTAAATAAAGCGTTCATAATCCCTTGATTAACCCTAAACATCATTAGCATATTCTCCACACGAATCAATTTTACAAAACTTGACAATTTACACGAGAAAACTAATTATCAGCCATATTAAATTCTTTCATTCATCTTTAAAAAAAATTTAAAATTTTAGAATCAACAAACAGGAAAAAAATTGGCATTTTTAAACACCAATTGTTTATAAAACATTGAAGAATTTATTTCACAACTTTTTTGTTTAAGAGAAGCACAGAAAGGTAAAATCGATTAAACAAATAATAAATAAATGATTTAGCTACCTTAGTATTAAGTATTTCTTAAGTCAGATAATGTTAGAACATATAACATTTTTTTTTGTGTGTGTTTATTTACACAAGTATTTAGTTAATGGAAAACAGATCTTCAATTAATGTGATAAAATTTCTTTGTCGGAATAAGAATTTTTTTTTTTTGAATATGCGTATTGAAATTTTTTTTCTGGCATTAGCTTCAGAATTTCCAAACCGTGAACAATTTCAATTTGATGAAAAAAATAAATAAAACGATAATTTATTTATATCTCCATTAATCTATACAACCTGTGTAACAACATTCTACAGTTGTCATTGCTCTCTTATATTTTTACATCATGGCTCTACTATGAGGTACTATTATGGTAAATGTTAGGCAATACTTGAACAATCATTAATACAATAAAATATCATCGATTAACACGCATAAGTAAGAAATTTGGAAGTTGGTTCTAAGAGTTGGAAAGCAATTGAAATTTGATCCTTAAATTCATGAATCTATAACAATTAAAACCAAAAAGGAAATTTTCTTGTTCAAAATCAATCAATATGCCACCAAGACTGATATCTCGAATCCTACCTCTAGACACCTCCATACTCAACATTCAATACAAAGCCATCAAATTTGTCTCACAATAATTTGCCAAAAAGTAAAATTATCTCCCTCAACATTCCTTTTTCCGATTTATTTCAATTCGGTTAATTATTATTTTTTTTTTTTTTTGTGTATTCTCATTCTATATGATAGGAAGAGCATGGCAGGCAAGCAATTTCCCAACGATTTTCATTTTTATCGGTTTATGATGTATCAATACAAGCATGAATGAGTGAGAGTTTATTAATTAATTCCGGTTTGATTTCAATAATGATAATCGAATATAAAATAAAAATGTATTGAATAAAACAGCGGTCATTTTTTATATGCATTCAGTCCGTTAAAAAAAGTGATTATTTCATGAATGTATTTGTTTTGCACACTTTTGTGACATGGGAAAATAATAAAAATAATGAAAACAATTATGTTTTTTTTTTAAAAAAAAATGCCTCTATATATAGGAGGAGTATGTATATTAATTTTTCATTCATGGTCAATATCAGTGGTTATATAAAAATTTTTTACTACTATTTAAACAAATCGATAATGTTTGACATTTGTCCATTCATCCATCAAGTGTTAATAATTATGAAAATGTGTTACAATTAATTGCGCAAATCGATTATTTTTTTCTCTCCTTCGTCTCATTTACTCTTTTCTCTGCTGTAAAGTATTTCGTGTAAAGAATGTACGTGCAGAAAAATGAAGTCACATAAAAAAGCTAACTATTGTGCAAGTAGACAGCGTGTCACATAATTACATTAAAAATACAACTGCAGGATAATTAAGAGACGTCACTTTTCGTCGGAAGCAGTAAAATAGCTTTAAATATAACTGAGAATTAAAATTTAACACGATAAATCTTTTTGGCAATGGATTGCTAAATAGTAAAACAAATATTAGCCTTTTCTTTGTTTATTGAATTTGTTACTTAACACTTCAATGTTCGGAATTACTTTGTAAGCAGCTAGAGTTTTTTTTTTTAATTTTTTTACTACGCAAAGCTATAGCTGTTCAGTTAACTGTTGAACTTTTTTTACCCTACAACTTTTTTTGTCATAAGAAGTGGATTTATTCATTTTTACTCTCAAATTCTTTTTGGTGATGATCTTTTGTAAAGTGATCACATTATTTCAGATTCAAGGTAAGTGTTACTGCTATCTGCGGGACATCACAGATGAAAAGCTTCATTTTTATGAATATTATTAAATTTCGGGTATCGAATTTTCTTGAAATCACATCAATTCAAGGGTTAGAAGATGGTGTAAATGTTCGAGATGATTTTTCAAGCTAAAATGAGCTGTTATTGAAACGAAAATTTGATACTTAATATGAATCATGTCTATTTAGTAAGAAAATATTAGTTGGGCGAAATCTAATTACTTTCATTTTCACATTTTCAATATTTGTAGGTTAACTCTTTAAAAATTGAGGTACTTTATAAAACTTTGTTTTAATTGCGATAATAAAATCTTAAATCGAGCCATTCTTGTAAACAAATAATCTTGATTTGCATTGCAAATTCATGAATTAAATTTTCGGTTATGCAAAAAAAATACAGAATTTTTGGCGTCTAAAGAGTTGCACGTGCATTAAATCATTTGAAAAACTGTTAAATGAAGCTTTAAGAGATTGAAAGATTAAAATTCACATAAATCTTAGAAAAAGATTAAAGATTTATCAAATTAAAGCGTTCAAGATTAATTAGTTTAACATTTTAAGATATTTAATTTTAAATTTGACAAAATTTGAAGCTTATTTAAAAAAAAAAACATGAACCAAATCAAAGATATGATTACCAAAAATTTTCTTGAATTTAAACTTATACCAAAAAGACATCAAATACCTCAATGATTATGAATATAAATCATTTTGAATTGCAATTTATCTTTTAAATTCTCTAAAAAAAAGTTCATCCTTTAACCTTCCAACATCAATCTCAACTAGAACATCTCATAGAAATAACTTTGAATGACTCAAGCAAGAGACAAAAAAACAATAATCAAATTTCAAGACAAAAATTGAAGATTTTCTGCCAATCGAGAAAGCCAAAATCTTTACAAATAAGATTAAATACTTTTGATACATATAAATAAGTTTCTTCACACAACAATTTGCCAATAAATGCACTTATTTAAAATAAAATAAATTTTATCTGAAAATAGAAATGAGGAAAAAGACAAATTGAGAGGAAAGATTGAAAAGTCATTAAGAGAAAAAGTTGTGTCAGGAAATTAAAGAAGGAAAACCTCAAGATATTGCTAAGTTTGTCTACATTTTTGGAGAGTTAGAGTCTCTGTTATCATATCCTCATACAAAACTTAAACACATAAAAATAAAAGAAGAAGAATATTTTGTTGTACGCAGATACAACATTGAGATAGATATTGAGAATGATATCCTCCCATACACACACTTGCCACCCTTTAGATACACAAAGAGCAAAGAAAAAAAAATAATTCAAATTCAATCAGCATTTTAAGGCACATACAATTGTGTGTCTTCATGAAATTTCATTTCATTTTCTAAATGTACACAGAAACGAAAATAAAACAATTTTTTCTTTCTTTTATTTTCGGGCGAACATTGACCCTACACCATCTCTCATTGCTTTACGACTTCTTATTATTCAATTTTATTATGATTTTTTTTTTATACACATTTACACAGAGCCGGAAGTAGCTAATTAGAAATTTTAATTTTGTCCAAAAATCATATGGGCTTTTAGAAATTGAGCGACTTAGAAGAAAATAATAAAAAAAATATGATATCAAATATTAAAATGTCATTTCTAATTTCATTCGTAGCATAGAATAACCGCACATTCGCAGAAAATCTCAATTTTTGTTTCTATGGCGCAATTTTTGTGTTGAATTATTGATTTTTTCCATTTCATAAAAAAGAGTATAGAAACAGCACAAGCGAAGTTAAAGGCAAAAGAATATCATAACGTACACAAATAAGTGTGAGAAAAAGACAAGGACGACAAAAAAGTGAAGAATAAGCAATAAAAAGATGCAATTTTTAACGGACCATAAACTTTTATATCTCAGTCTTAATTGCGTTAAAGCTAATCACGAGAGATTGTATGCTCACTTAGCGCTGATGCACCTTTAAGCTATATTCAAGTGCAGATATGAATAAGAATATTTAGGAAAAAAATACTATAAATCTCAGTCATAATGCACGCGCTAAAATATCTCACAATTAAGTTGCACATTATGTTACTGTTATTGTGTTATGGCTAAGTATATATTATCACGTGAGACTAATCGTACGTACAGCATAAAAGCGAACTTGTAGAAATGGTAAAGAAAGAAGGAAAAAAAACTTGCCGTGCATGTGCAACAATTCCACCAGACCGTTCAGTTTATGTTTTGTATGTTTTTTATTTCTCTTTTTTTTGTAAGAAATATTGAAACTAATACAGTCGTAGGGCATGCATATTATTATTGTATCTGGGGTTGACTGTCGATTATGTCTTTAGGGAAATGGGAGTAACCATGAGAATTTGAGATTGCTTGAAATTTTGATATCTAAAAATTCTAATCAAAATAAATTCATAATGCTTCCACATACTTTTAAACCCCTTCAGTATCCAAAAGTTCTCCAAGTGACATCACATCTTAATACCCTTCTTTAAAGCATTGTCAAGGAAATAACTTTATTTTCTTACTGTCATTTCAATAAAATAACTTTCACAGAAGAATTTTATTATGACTTTTTTTTCTGTATCGTTATTGCATACCTGCCTCACATAAATACATCCTACAGCATATGTATTACATAAATATTCATTGCAATGGGATTCAAAGTAATTTAACAAGGAGTCTATTCCTTCCTATAAAGTCTAAAGTTTTTGTATGAAGCTTTTAATACATACATTTTGATGTTTGACCTATGAATATTAATTTATCATAAAAAAAAAGTTTTGCAACTTTTGAATCTTTAGCCTTCACAAGGCAACCAATAACTCGAGTAAACTTATGAATATGGAATATTTATCTCATTTAGTAGTTTTCTTGTAAGGTGTGTTAATAAATTGCATGATTATTTTGCATTTTTAATTACTTTATAGCAAAATAAGATATTGATTCTTTTGCATTCATGTAATGTATGCAGTATGGCCAGAGGTGCTTTGTATGCATGTCACTGGAGTTATGCTCGAGGGAATTAAGTCTTCGTGTCTACAGCTCAGAAATCTTATCTATCAATGGATTTATTGGTTTTTGTTTTAAATTGATAGCGGAAATTGAGGTAAAGTTATTGAAATGTCATTTCATTGAGATAAGGACTAGAAATGTGATAAAGTTGATGATGAGTGGCATCTTGGTTATAATTAATTAGGGTCTTGGATTTAATTTGTATGTCTTACTATACGGTCAGATTTAATCACGAAAAATACCAAAAATCTACAACTTAATTCCCATAACTCAATCAAATCCCATTTTATTGCCAAATTCCACTTAGCGCAAAATTAAAATCTTTAAAGACAGTGAAGACAATTGCGTAAAACATCCGACATGTCTAATTTTGTGTAATTAGCAACACATGAATGCGCTATGCTCAATAAGTACTAATTATATTCACATTTCAAACAACACAAAAAAGAAGTAAAAAAAATGACAAGCAATGCAATTGAAGCGTGTAAAATTTTGAAAGAAGACATAACAAATTTTTTTTGAAAAATAAAATTTAAACTTTATCGAATGTGCACGGGGCAATATAGCGCGACTTTATATGCAAACGGCTAATGATCGTTTAACGATTGCTTCCACAATTTCACAAAAAAAGCAGCAACATTTTTTTCTTTCTTTCTTCTCTTTATCTCTCTCACTCTATTTCTCGTTTTTAGTACAAGCAAGCGGCTTTCGTTAAAATATATACAATTTTTTTTTTTACGAAATTAATTAGACAGTCATAAGTATAAGTATGCGTACATGTGTTTAAAATGTGATGGTGTAATTTAATTCAGTTTTGTTTCCTACGAATACCTGAAGCAAGTGAGCATACATTAATTCAGTCAACCGATAACGACGAAAGAGACACATGCTCATTGTAATTTTTGGAACGAATGCGAAAAAATATCTAGTGCTTAAAGTTTTGTATTTTTAGGAAGATTTGAATTAATTTGCAAGTTTTTATGATATTTTCGAGGTTGCAAATCATCGAGAGTAATGTTTTGGATTTTACTGTTGCTTGAAACAATTTTTTTGGGTATTATTAAGAAGATATATTTGGTAATCTTGTTTGAAATAAACAGTAAGCTAAGAGTAAGTACTAGTTGAATTTAGGTCAGAATATCATTAAAATCTGTTTAAAGCTCTATGCTGAAGCTTACAATATTAAAGATCGATGATAACCCCCTCAAAACTAATCCTCTATCAGCTATGATTCATCAAATCTAAAAAAACCTTTTCTTCTGTGACAAATATTTCACATACTTCCCGATACACTGGCGAATGACAAAACCGAAATAATGAGAGAGTGTTGTTGCCATAACTATCGGCAGATGCAATAACCGATTGTAATACATAAATTAAGCGTGTTGGTTTTTTCCTCGTCACGTTGTTGAAAATAAAAATTTTCTTTAAATATTATCATTTTTTCTTATCACTCGAAACACTTTCACACTGCCTTATGATTCACACGAGCATAAAATCACTTTGAGAGTTCATATGCATGACATTTTATTTTGTAAGTAAACCGTTGGAAATGTTTTTGAATTTCTATTATAATGGCGCTTGCTTGTTGTCATGTGAAATGCAATTTCCATCAATTAGTATGAAAAATTTAATTTAGTCTATCGACCACTCCCATAATTCTCAAAAATCTTCCATAATCTAACAAAACAACTCGATACCTTAATTACTAAACATTCTCAGAAAGCCCTCGATAAGATCTATAATAATAAAAGCAGTATTAAATTTCCAAAGAAGAATAAAAGTTGTGTCATATCACAATAAAAAATCTATAATCCATACAATCGAATCTAATTGATTAGTTACAAGCTTATCATCGCACTATATTATAATGCATAGCAGCAGAAAAAACAACGTTTTTTTTTGTAAACGTCATCGGAATAAAGAAGCAAAGCACATAATACAACAAAAAAAACGCGATGTGCCATCTACAAACAACGATGAAAAAAAAAGTATAAAAATGTGAATGAACACAATGAGCACAGAGAAAGAAAAAAAAAAAAGAATTTAATCGGGAATATTCTTGTTTTATAGGCGATGATGAGATTCGGGGATAAATTCAAATATGACGTATAGAAGTTCCCTCTTAAAAAGAAATCTTTTTGCTTTTTTTGTAGGTCAAGGACAAATTGATAAGCTTTAAAATTTTTTAATTTTTTTGTCTAAAAATTCCAGAAAAAAATAAATTCTGGATGACTAAGCCGTCGATCATGACATTTTTGTGAAATCGCTCCAATTTGTAATCGTACAAAAAAAAACTTATACATTTACATAATGAAGACCGATATAAAAGGAATTCTGTTTAGCATTTTACAATGCCTTGTATCGTCTATAAAAATAGATGGCCACTATATATTGCTACGCATATTTATCACACAAGTTCTTTTGCACTTCTTTTATGCATCCCTCATTCTCACTCCGTCTACCATAATTGGATCGACTTTTACGTGTTATTAGAACTAGTCGAAAGAAGAAAGAAATCAACCGAAGGAAATGAAATGAAAAGGAATGGACGATAGATAGACACAGAGCAGAAAAAAGAGAGGCAAATCCTCTTGTTATACGATTACAGACCATATGAGTTTGAGAGGTATCTGTAGCAGTAACAATAAATATAAAACATTAAATTAACTACACTATTTGTTGATTTTAACGAGGTTCGAATGCACGATTTTTTTTTTTTTTTATTTCTTCTTTTCTGCTCTCATGTTATGCCTTCTTCTTGGTTCTTTTTTTACTGTGTTTTCTTCTTCTTCCTTTTTTTGACTGTCGGTAACTCTCTGTTTATGTGTCTTCTACAGGCAGTAACACATATAGTTTTTTTAGGTATGCTTATTTCTCCATCATTTACAAATTTTTTATTTATATTATATTTATTTGTAAATATATTTGATCGTTTTAAAAGGTCATTAAGAAGCTATGGATCTTGAGTGGCGATCAATATTTTATGAAAAATTTCTTCTTTGAACTTGATGAAAGGAACTTGAAGTGATCTGTTGAAATTGTTTTTAAATTTTAAATTGCGATTTGCCTTCAATTTAATTTAAGTTTTTTTTTGTGTTCAGAAAAATATGGCAGCAATTCGAGTCGTTTTGTAGGGAAGCGACAACAAAATGAAATACAAGCCAGGTGTCAAAAAATTGGTCATTGATGCCATGTGACTTTCAGTTCATGTATCGATGTATGTTTCATTTTGATGGAAAAAATAATTATTTGATTCTTTGTGATAATAAATGTAATATTTGAAAGGTATGCAAGTTAGATTTTTTGACAGGTTAAGTAACACGTTTTTATTGAGATTTTATAGGTTAAGGGTGCCTCGTTGTCATAACTTTCAGTTATGTTATCTAGCATACTTTATGAACTCATTTGTAGTCATTTAAAGTAAAATTTATTGAATAATGAACATATGGACGCAATAAATAATTATTTCATGACATTTTCTCTACAGTCAATTCCAACCGTCATGGTTCGACAAGTTTAGAAGAAACTTTAAACGTAGGCTGACTTCAGATCAATGTGACACTTTTTATTCAATTGCATTTTAATAGCAAATATAAAATCATATAACTTTTAGTTAGACAAGGAAAGCGAAATAAGATAAAAGCAACAAATCAGAATTCGACATGTTACAGTCGTGATGAAAAAAAACGAACATTACTCTAGCTGATGTAAATTAATTGTACATGAAACATGGAAGTCTAATAATCTAAATGACCTTCAAATCCATCTTTATATCCAGTAATCAAAAAAACTTACTCTCCAATATAATATATTAAACAGTTTTTTTTCTTCTCGAATATATTCAAGTTTTTTGAGAAATTAAATTCCGCATTCACACATATTCACGTTGAGAACATAACAATGGGAATATTTTGCTACCAAAACGACGATGATGGGTGTCGGTTTTCAAGTTTTGGCTGCAATTGAAGACAGAACTATAATTTTTACTAATTATTTTTACCCGTTCTATATGCAAACTATATTTTCAAAAATGCGCTTCTATCAAGTTCTATTCAACTTTAAATCAATTTTATCATCCATACATTATGCTACAAATGCTAAAAACGCTCAAGTAGATTTACATGAGATATACAAAACAATAATTTTTAGTTTTAGTGCCATATACAAGAGACATCATTGAGAGATTAAACTATAAACACAAAAAAGACTGTTGCTTAACCAACTCGAGCGCAAAGCTCTCCATTATATGATCATTGACTTATTTCGCGTTTGATTCTTTCTCACTTGCTCATTAGAAAAAAAAAATTAAATTGTTTATAAAAAGCAGTCATGTTAGAATTTAAAACCTTTTGCATCTAATTTCAATGTCATTGGAGGAAGTGAGATTCAAAAAACGATTATAATTACATCACTGGATGAATGAAGGTTATTCAGATCATTAGATACTATGCCAAAATTTTAATTAAATTAATAAGAACGATAAGGTAACCTTCAAATTGTATTCACTCTACTTTCATAAATATCCATATCATAAATGCTCTTTTAATTACATTTTTTATCTCTTTCTATTTTCTTTTTTTTTTTGTTTGTTTCGAACACATTTTTCTGACATTCACATAATTCGAATGTACAGCAGAGAGAAAAAAAACGTCTTTCTGGTTCAACGAGATTTTTTTCATTCACAATCGTACACATATACAAGCAGCAATGCCGCGCAATCTGAGAACAATCCACAGTTTGGAGACGACAAAAAAAAGATGGGCAAAAAAACCCATCTAATGTAGACATGAAAGCGTACATAATAAAGTTAAAATGCTACAGCTCTTCATGCGTCTTTCTATCTTACTTTTTTTTCTTTCTTCCCCTCCTCTATCTTTCTTATCTCATTCACCACCGTGAGTTGAAGTTTTATCGAGAAAATTATATATATGTGTATGAAGCATGTGATGTTATCATTATACATGCGTTTAGTTAAGAGCAGGGTTGTCTTTATAGTTTGATTCGCTTTTTCATGTGAGAAATTTTTATTGCTTGCAAATTTATTTATTAACTTTATTAGTCATGAACGAAGCGTTTTTGACAGTATTTTATTTTCATATCTAGATTTTGGAGAAGATTTATACATATTTTATTTTTGTGTGGAGTTGCTGAGTGGTGAATTTAGATTGAATTTTTATGATTTCAAATGGATTGAGATTGAATCTTTTGAAAAAATTTATTTCCATATAAATTTTTTTTTTTTTGAGTTTCTAACGGTCAATTTAATTTCAAAATTTTGCAAATCAGTTAAAATTTAAAAAATCATTTAATCTAAAAATTATAAGTAAAGCCATCACTAAGCAACCAAAATCGTCAACTCTGCCATAAATGGATTTCTTTTGTCGATGAAAAGAATAGAAAAAAAAATAATCGATAACTGCCGATAAAAAGGTATTATTTTCAATACGCAAATCTATAACACTGATACATATGATTTAACGTCGGAAATGACTATTGAGTGTGAGAAGTGCAAGAAGAAATTATTATCACGAAATAATTTTCTTCTTCATTACAACCGCATCATCATTTTTTCATTTATTTACTTTTTTTCTTTAAAAATCGAATTCATTTACGACACTAAATGTGATGTGCTAGTGTGTTAAAAATATATATAAAAGCAAAGAAGAAGAAAATATATATAAAAAAATCAAATTGTGAAATATTTTGTATATATATTGACGATATTCCCATTTTATATATTTACTTTTTTTCATCGTTAATGATCATGAAATCGTTTTATATTTAATATATGAGGAATGTGTCAATGATCGATGATAAGAGAAATAGTAGAAGAGCATTTCACATTATTATTTGTTGTTGTTGTTTCATGTATTTCGTGATGCTTCGCCATGATTATTTCTTACATACTTTTTTCGCATGAAATTGCAGATGTTGCTTATCAACTTTTATTCCTTTACATTTTGCTACAAGTCTATATGATTTTAATAGGGTTGTGTCTATGGAAAAAGATGGTGGTGTCCAGTTCACTGCTTAAAATTTAATATTTTTATTAGAATTATGAATTCTTTAGTAACGATGTTAATGATAAAATAAGTAAGAATTGCCAAAATCTAAGATTTAGGTGGTTAAACTATGTAAAAAAATATAAATTTTTTCATGCTTAAAAAATTAATTAAATCGACAAACTGAACTTCACTAAAAAAAAGTAATCATATTCAATTTAAAAGAAAATGCGTCTCTATCGTTCAATATAGCAATCAAGTCTACGAACGAATTCTTTTCGTTCGGTCATGAGTAATGCATATCACTAACACAAAATTAACAATTATGAATTCACGTATGAAAAAGAACCAGCTACATAATTAGATTGTATTATATTCTTTCTCGTTGCTGATGATGATGATGACTGTTCTATTATACATTTCTCGTAGCGTTTATACTAATATTGTAAATTTAATTTATTTGTAAAATTGAATTGAATCATTTAGACTTGCAAAGATACACAAAAAAAATAAAATAATTTTTTATAAGAAAAAAAAGTAACATTCTCAACTCGATGATTTCTCGATCCTAATTTTAGATTTACTCAACATTTTATTTAATTTAATTTTTTTCGTAAATAATGCAGAAATGCATCTTCATTGCAATTTACTTTCAGAAGAAAAAAAAAATATAAAAGTAATGGGAAAAGTTGAAAGAAGAAACGGCTGAGAGAGAACGGACAATAATCAAAATGGAAAATATAAGCAAGTTGAAAGGTATGCATAAAAATAGTTATTTCATATATATTTGTGGAGAAGTGAAATCGTGCGACCGCCATTTAGACGTATTACTTGTGATAAGCATATTTGAAATCGAACTTACTATGGACTTTTTTATGCATGTTCTATCTACTACTCTACATATATACATAACTCTAAAGCTGCTTGAATAATTTTTTTTTCAAACTATATCCCGAGCTACAGTGTGTATAGAAAAAAAATAAAAGTGTGAGAGAGCGAGCGAGTAAGAGACAAGAACAAGCGAATAAGTGAGAAGGAAAGAAAAACAATGAAATACAGATAATTTTCAATCTAAAACCGTGTAAGTATAGAACAACACAGAAAAAAAGAACATGGAAGCATTTTGCCATCCGAATAAACAGGCAGGCAGGCAAGAAGAATCAACACACAAAAAGTAAAGAGAGGCGAAAAATGTATAGCTATAGAGCTATTTGGGGCGACTTCGACATTATTTTCCATGAACCCCGAAGTTTTCGTTCGTCATCGCATTCACATAATGTGTCGCTGCTGCTTGTTATCTGTATCTTTGTCTTTCCATATTTATTTTATTTTTTTTTTAGATGCGTTAATAAAATTATGAGCAGCATTTCTTTTTTTTTTGTTGAGTGTTCCAAGTGCATCGATGCATATTTGATGCATCATAATGCATATATGAAGTTGTCTATGTCTATGTCTCGATAGTCCGGACAATATCATTGCTTTTACAAGTATCGTGGTCGTAGAATGAGAAATAGTTCGGAAATATTACCTCAAAACCCTCCCTCACCGCGCACAAGAGACGCGATTAATATGCACTTTATTAAAACAAATATATAAATACATTTCCATCGCAACAAGCACGCAATCACTAGCCGTTTTATTATTTTATATATATTTTTCCGATTTCTTTTTTTTTTATTTCATTCGGTGAATTTAGAACACTTGACTTTTTTTTACAATTTTTTTTTTCTTTTCTCAAACACATTATTTTGTTTTTTTTTTTTCTTCTTCCATCCATTTTCATCTATCGTTAGGCCTTTTTCGTTATATCGTTTATTTTGCCTCTTTTTTTCTCTCTTTTATAATTTCATGAATAATTTAATCACTTTGGTGTTTTTGGATGGGTTTTTTTTTTTTCTTTTTTTCACTCTTCACTGCTGATATGTGTGTGCGCGTCTTCACTTTTTTTCTCAAAAATCCATTGTGAGGTATGAGGTACCAAACCAAAAAAAAAAAGTAACAAGACGACAAGACATGAAACAGAAATAACAAAATGTCTCTCACCAATTCGCAGTATAATAATTTAATTTTTTAATGGCCATTATATCGTTAAAATATTAAGCCGGTAAATGATGCACATACAAATACAAAAAAAGTAGATTACATTAACTAATTAATTAGATGCATAACGGCATCATCACAAATATTTTTTCACTTTTTTCCTCTCCTCAATCTTTTTACGTACATGATATTTCAATTTAAGTAATCCAATGTGGAAGTGAATATTTGCAATTGATAATCATTTTCATTTTTTTCTTTTCTATGCTTCATTTCCATTTATTTAATATTACCTCCAACTCGATAAGTTGACTCCGAATACATTTTATTATGTGTTGAATTATTATTTGCCATTATTAATTGGATCTTATTTTCAAGATCAGAAGAAATAAAACTTCTTTTAAATATTTTTTTTCTTCACTCTTTAATCACCTTTAATTTTTTTTTTTTTTTGCTTGCGCTTTCAAAAATTAACTTCACTTTATCTTTTTTTTCTTGTGGGAAATATTTTAAATACATAAAAACACTTATTTCCTTATAAATACACACATTACTCCAGTTTATTCACGTTCACGATTACTTTAACTCACGATTTTACTACTTTTTGGACCTTTTAGTCTTTGATATTAATTTTTTTAAGTGTTATTTTAATAATTTAGCATTTTCGCTTTTTTTCGCTTCTTCGCTTTCTTCCGACTAAGTTCGCGTCACTTAGTTTTTTAAGTGATTTGTAGTTTTTGTTTGGATTTTTTATTACCTTATTTTGTACAGAAGAAAGTTTATTAAATTTTCAATATTTTCAGTTTGTCAAAAACAATGCATATATTTATTTTTAATAATGCCTTAATTACTTTTAAAAACTCCTCAATTAATTAAAATGATATATTGTCCTTACATACTGATTCCTTAATAAATGTCCTTAATATTTAAAAATAAACTGAATTGAGTTTATTGTATAGACTTCTATTTGAAGCCAACATGTATGTTGAACTATTTTTCTAATTATTTTCATCAATAATTGGAAACCATAAGAATAATTATAAATAAAAGCGTCTTAAATCACGTACCTTTAGTCTTCTTAACATCTTTTGTAGCTTTTGCGTGGAATTTTCAGATTTTTTTACAATAATTTGCTTAAAATTTACAAAACCGTTACCATTAAATGTTTTCACTAAAATTATTAAATTCAATGCTTTCTTTGACTATTGAATTAATATTCTTTTATCAAATAATCATTGATTTTGTTTTAAAAGATCATTTAGTTTTTCCGACTCAACCATGTTTTTGTATTTTTTATTTGTGGATTTTCCAATTTCGATTGCATTTCTTCTGCTAAAGTTTCTAAAGTTAATTATTTATTTTACCTGAACAAAACTGTATTGATTCAACTAATTCCTCAAAAAAACTTAATAAAATTTAATATTTTTGGATAAGATCTAAACTGTTTGACTTCTCAAACACGAATGAATTATTTCACAAAAGACTTTTAAACAAAAAACGTGAAGTTCAAAATTTGAACCTAAATTTCAAAATTAAATTTTCCGTTATTTCTTTAAAACATTCTTGCTGATTATTCGTTGAATTTCCAGCCTAAATTTAGCATAAATCAACAACTTTAAAAACATTAGTTTAAAATTTTCATTCCAAGCTATGAATATACCGAATAAAAACATTATAAGCTCTGTATTGTTGTGTGTCTTATTTGCAGACAAAAAATAATAATTTTGCCTGCTTTAACTAAAAATAATAGCATTTAGAACGTAATAAGTAAACTAAGCAACTATGGATAAAGCTGAAAAGTTAAAAGCTGCACGTAAAAAGGTAAGACGAAGTGAAATAATGTAAAATATTTTAATTTTCCAAAAAAATTCATAAATTCCACATCATCAAATTTGCAGCTCAAGGATTTTCAAACGCATAAGAAGGATGGAGGTCATAATGATCAACCAAATGTTCCAACTACTGAGAATAATCAAGATCCAGTTGTTGAAGAAGTCAAAAATATTGAAAAAAGTCCAGAAAAAGCTGAACAGTCACAGAGTGTCTATATTCCACAGCAATCATTAATATCAAGTTATTTCGATACATCAACTAACAATACGAATAGCTTTATGTCTGCTTTTCATGGAGAATATCAACAGCAACAACAAAGGCCTGATTATATTTCAACTGCCAGTTTTGATGAAACTCATAAAATGCCAGAACAAAATCAAGTGACACAGGAATTACCACAGATCGTGTCTGATCAACAAAATCATCAGATTATGCAACTTAAATCTGAATTAGAATTTCATAGAACAACAGCAACAAATTTACAGAAAAATGTCGAGGAATTGAATCGACTTAGGCAGCAAGAGAAGCAACATGCTGATACAATTAAAGTTCTAGTGACTGAAAAGTCAAATCTTAGTGATTCTCTTCAAAAATCTGAACATCAAATTCAAGAATTAAAGAATGAGAATGAGGAGCTTCATAATCGGCTTAATCTTTCACGTCATCGTGTGAAGCAATTAGAATCACAGCATACAGTTCAACAGCCGATCCATAAAGTTGAAGATGATACCAAAAAATTAGAACAATTAGTCGAGGATCGTCTTAAAGAAATTAAGGATGCAAATGCTAAAATTGATTTAGAAAGAAATGAATTAAAATTGTTATTAAATCAACAACGAATTGAAATGGAAAATTTACAAAAGAATTTCGATCACATTAGTACAGAACTTCACCTTGCCACCGTTAAAATAGCACAACTTTCCGATGACACAACACAACTCCCAGAAAATGCTGATACAACTCATCAATCACACATTAATGCTTTAAATCAAGACATTGCCATTAAACAACAACAAATTAACGAATTGAATTCGATTATCGATCAATTAAATAATGAACGTGATTCAAACGAGACACAATATCAAAATTATGTGTCGGCAATGTCGAGTGAAATGAAGGAGCTAAAAGAACGATCGTTGGAGTTGACTAATGAGAATGATTCTTTGGTTAAACGAGAGCAAGAATTGTTGAAGCATGTTAGTGATTTGGAGAGACAAATGCAGCAGCAGATTCATAAGCAGAAGATTTATGCTGAACATAATAATTTGCAGGTAAAATTTTTTGATTTTGCAACGGTTTTGTAGGATTTGAAACTTTAAAAATTTAACGGTTTTGTAAGATTTGAAATTTTAATGGGTTTTAGAAAAATTTACAAATTTAACAGTTTTGTATGATTTGAAATTTTAGTGAATTTTTTGGAAAGATTAAAAATTAACGGAAAAGTTAGATTTGAAAATTTTACAATTTTGTAAATTTCAAAATTTTAACGATCTTTTGTAAATCAAATTCATTTATTTTTGTGAAAATTCAAATTTTAACAGCTTTTTGTAAGATTTCCGATTTTTTCAAATTAGAAATTTAACGAATTTTGAAGTTTTTAATTTTCAGTTTCTTTTGTTTAATTTAGATTCAAAAAAAAAATCAAATTTATTATATAACAGCTTTCTTACACAAAAATATTTTGCATCAAATTTCATAAAAATCATAAACTTTCTCTTTTATAGGAACACGCAAACAGCTCACCAGCCAAAACAAATGTTGACATAGAAAAATTGACTAGTCAAATCACAACATTTACTGCTGAAAATGAACATCTAAAAGCACAGTTAAATCAGTTGGAAAGTGATAAACTTGATTTATTAAAAACATTACAAGAAAAAATCGAAGAAGTTCAAGGACTAGAATTTCAAGTTGAAAAAATGAGAACAATAACACCAAATATGACACAATTAATGTCAGATTTTGATGATAAATCGACGGCAGCTTCGCGTGCATTAAGTCAAAATCAGGACTTGAAAGCTCAATTGGAAGAGCTGCAACGTGCCTTTGTTAACATTTCTAATGATAAAATGGAACTGACTGATAAGTTGCAGTCTGAAATGCATCTTTGTAAGGAAATGAAGCATCAATATGATTTTATGGAGTCAGAATTAAAGAATATGAAGGAAAAGTGGCAGTTTAAGGAAAATGAAATGATTCGATTGTCACACGAAAATACAGAACTCGAAAAGAAAATTTTAATGCAAACAATTGAAATTGATCGTCTTCGTCATTATGAATCGAAGGATTATCATGGAACAGAAGGTGGAATTGTCGAGCAGCAGTTTGAAAATTATAAGCACATAATTGAGAGTTTGAAGAATAAAATTAATGTTTTGGAAGGAAATGTACAGGAAGATCACGACCATTCACATGATGGACACGATCATTCACATGATGACGGACACGGACATTCACACAGTCACGATAATCATGGCCATTCACATGCTCATAAAGATGGACATTCTCATTCACATGGAAAAACTGTGAGTTTTTAAACTTTCAACGTTTTTCTTCTAAATTTTGAATTTTTCTATAATTTTGGATTTTTAACGGTTTTTTTAAATTAAAACTTTTTTTTTTAGTTTTTCTTAATTTGTGTTTTTTTTCAAAATTTGAATTTTTAGTTTTAAATTTTAGCTAAGTTTTAAAATTTTTAATTCTCTGTAACTTTTTATCGATTCTGTTAAATTTCAAACATAACAATTTAATAAATTTCAGAACGTTTGTGGTTTTAAAAAAAATTTAAAAATTTTGAGTTTTTAACGATTTTTTTAAAATGAATTTTTCACTGATTTTCAAAACTTCTAGAATTTATATCGGTTTTTGGATTCCGAATTTAAAAATTCAAACTTCCTAAAAAAAACATTTCATGAATTTGCTAAAATTTGAAATTCAAATTTTTGAGTTTTTGACGGTTTTCATAAATTTTGAATTTTTAACGATTTTTTAAACTTTTGAAGATTGTAGCGGTTTTCAGATTCAAAACTTTAATAATTGTTTAAAATTCAAAATTCTAACGACTTTATAAAGTTTAAAAACTTTATAATTTTTAAAAAATTTAAAATTCCTAAATTTAACGACTTTTCTTCCATTACATTTTCAGTGTGATGAACACGTACATGAAGGACATTCACACAGCCACGAAGGACATTCTCATAGTCATAATGATAAACACATTGAAAGCCCCAAAAAGAAGCCAGCATGTGACGTATCCAATAAGCATCTTTTAGAAGAAATAGAAATGTTAAAAATGGAAAAGAATGAATTAATTAAAGCAATTAATGACTTCCAAATGACTAAAAGATTGTCAAAAGACATCCAAAAAGATGATCAAGAGCCTAGAACCACCGAAAATGGAAATGATTCCGAAGAAATGACTGACGAAAAGTTAGAAAAAATGCAAAAAATGAGCGTCACGCCAAGTATTGCGACGGAAGAAGCACTTGAAAAATTACAGTCAAGATTCCGTCGTACAATGTTGGAAGTAGCTGAATTGAGTGAAGAAAAGCAGCGACTTGAACATGTTGTGACTCAATTGCAGTTTGAAACTGAAACAATTGGTGAATACATCACACTTTATCAGAATCAGAGAAGACAATTAAAGCAGAAGGAACACGAACGAGACATCCAGTTGAAAAATTTAGCAGCTGATCGTGAAATGATGAATGAAAAGTTGTGTCAATTGAACACATTAATTGAGAAATTTGTACTGCAACATACACCAGATCAGCATACAGAATTGGCAAAGGAAGCAACGAAATATTTGGAAACAACAAACTTAATCAATAGTGAGCCAATAATTAATCCTGACCATAATCATAGCAACGTAGATTTTGAGAAATTAAAGCGCGAAACTGCCGGAAAGATTTTAGAAATTTTATCAGACATAAAAACAACAAATACGAGAACTTATGGCTCGAATATTGGCGTTGAAAATTGCGCTTGTTGTTATGGTGAATTAAAAACAGTATAAATGAAAAATTAATTCGTAATCATTATCTCTTTGCTATTACGCCTTGCTTGATGGGCAATAAATTAATTACTGGTGAATTTTGATCGCTTAATTGCTAAATTTAGGATTTTGAGATTTGAATTTTTCAACCGTTTTGTAAAGTTTGAATTTTTCAACGGTTTTGTAAAATTTGAATTTTCAAAAATTTTGTAAAATTTGAATTTTTAAAAATTTTGTAAAATTTGAATTTTCAAAAATTTTGTAAAATTTGAAATTTTTTAATTCTCAATTTTAACTGTTTTGTAAAATTTAAATTTTTTCGCTTTTAAAAATTTGAATTTTACAAAACCGTTAATATTATAAATTTTACAAAACCGCTAAAAATTTAGCATTTTCTAGTTCTTAATCTATAAATTCAGCAATCAACCGACCAAAAATTCCAATTATTCCTAAAAAAAAAATACAAAAAATTATTCCTTAGTTTGTTTTGTAATTCAATTTTATTCTTTCAATAAAATCTATTTGTATCAGCATTATCTCTTTTCTATTCACAAGAAAAAAGGAAGAGGAAAAAAAATCATAAAAAAGGATTCACAATATTTTACTTAACAGTTTTTTTAATCTTTATAAATATCAGCAAAAAATATAAAGTAAATGTTGAGTTGATGGGTTTACGATTGAATTGATGATCAATGAATATTTTTATTTCCTTCTTTCATACTGGATCTTTTTAAAAACCATAATAACTGGGAATATATATTTAATGCATTCTTGTTAGATCTTCAACAATCTTAATAACGTTATCTACTGTAGCCTCCTCTTTAACGCCATTTACATCAATCTGTAATTATTAAAATTAAGATTAATATGGGTTTTAAAAATGTTTGAATCTAATTTAGTTACCTGAAGTCCTCCTACACATTCTCTCATTTTCTCACGATTAAGATCCAAGAAACTTTCCACAAGATCACCGTCAATAAATCCTGAAAAGAAAATATGAAAGTTTTGTACGTTTTTCAAAAATTTAAATTTGAAAACACCAAAAAAAATTAAATCTTAACGGTTTTCGAAAGTTCAAGTTTAAGTTTTTTCAAATTTTGACGGTTCTGAAAATTCAAAATTTAACGGTTTCCAAAATTTTGAATTTATCAAAAATCTATTCAAATTCAAAATGTCCGTTAAAATTATAACAAATTTCTCACCTTCACAAGCTTCAATTTTCTGGTCAGTCCTGAAACTTCTCCATGCACTATGATCAATTTTTCCAACAGACTTGATTGTTTCTTTTAAGCGCTTTTCAAGGCAGTGCAAAAATTCGTAGAACTCTTGAGGTATTTGTGTGACAAGTCCAATAGCTCCACTTACAGTTCCGTAAAGGACACAACCTGTCGTTGGTATTGTTCGTTCTCCTACATTCTGCATTGCTAGTGATCCATGACGAAAAACATTAATCATATCGCCTAAATGGAACTGTGCAACTTCTGGCATTTGCTGTCTTTCCTCGTCAGTCGTTGCAGCACTAAATTAGAATTGGAATTGTTTATAATTTGTCACATTGATAGAATTATTGATTTCTCAATTTACCTGTCTTTCTGTCCAACAAACAAATTACATGAATTTTCAGCTCCAAGGAAATTGTCATCGTCAAGAATTTCAATAGCTGTCATCCAATTTGGCTCATAATCTCGTGCAATTTCTTCAAAACTTCCTTCCATTGATTTATATTGAAGTAATGTGATGGATCGCATCAAGTCTCCCACCAAAATAAAGTCACCTGAAAATAGTCGTGTAATACATACGGTTAGTGAAATTGAACAGAAATAAGAGGGGTATTTGTGAATGGTGATCAAGAATCGTATGATGTGTGCGATTATTGAATTTTATGAGAAATATGAGGGGTATTTGCAAACGATGACCAAAAGTCGTACAATGTGTGCGATTTTAAACATGATATGACTCATAATAGGGTTATATGCCAAGAATACCAATAGTCGTACACAGCACATGACTTTTGATCACCCAACCAAAAAAAGTCAAAACTCACCTTTAGTCTTCAAATAAAGAGCCAGAACATTATTAAAATGCGAACATTCAAGTCGAAGATCCTTCTCATTTGTCCATTCATACAATCGAACTGTGGTATTAATACTGGCCAGTACTTTTCCATTAAATTCGACTAATGAGTAGCAAGCTCCTTTGATTTCCTTCTCACAAATTTGGTGAAGCTTTCCATCCGAATAATGAAAGACAATAATTCGACCAGTCTTTGGATCCGGTTCCTCTGGATTAACAATTGCAGTTCCAACAATATAATAAGTATTACCATCATCACCTAATTTTGCTGATATTAATGACATTGCAAACTCTGTCTGCATAAATTGATGAGCATGAAGAACTTCAAATGTATTTTGGTCCATAACGAGGAGATTATTGACCTCAATTTCCTGTCCAAATTCAACTTGTGTACAAACGCCGGGTCGCTGTGCTAATGTTGTTATTGTACTGGATGTTGTTATGTTTTGTGTTTGTGTCGATGCTGATGGCCTCATTGGAAGTAATCCTTCACTTTTTTGGACGTCTGTTCGTACTGAAATTACACCGAATGTATTTGATGCCTCTTGATGAGCAATTCGTCTTGGACTTTCGCCTAATTGGACAGTTCTGATGTGAAGCTTTTGAATTTCATCGATCGTTCCTGAAAATAGTTTAAATAATTATTTGAAAAATATGAATTTTTAACGGATATTCAAAATTTGAATTTTTAACGGATTTTCAAAATTTGAATTTTTAACGGATTTTCGAAATTCGAATTTTTAACGGATTTTAAAAATTTGAATTTTCAACGGATTTACAAAAATTGAATTTTTAACGGATTTTCAAAATTTAAATTTTTAACGGATTTTCAAAATTTGAATTTTCAACGAATTATTGTATTTTGAATTAAAAATTGAAACTTACCTAAAATAACTGAATTCTTCGTTGCCAATGCCAATGAGTCAGGATATGCTTCAGCATTAAGTGAGCACATATGATTGACTTCTTTCAAGTTGACATTACTAAAGACAAGTTTGTGATTTGATGAGTAAATGACAGTTGGTCGATCAGAACAAGCAAAAACATTTCTTGTTGATAAGGAACTGAATGTCCTTAAAATTGTGGGTTGTGTACCTAAAGTAACTTTCTTCTGATCCATCAAAATGCCAGCTTGTCGATCGAGTACAAAATAAAACATTGATCCATCACCAAGTGCACAAAGGAGATAATTAATGCCTTCAAATTGTGACACGAGAATTGATCTTGGAATAATTTCACCACCAAGCTTTTCAGTATAAAATTTCTCGAGTGATGGAAGCTTCAATAGACATACAGAAATGTCTGTCCATAATCCAACCGCTACTAAATCTGAACGAGTTGCTCCTTCGTCTAATGGTGAAATATCCAAGCATGCAACTTCATGTTCAAGTTGAACTTCTGATTTTTGTTCCAATTTTCCATCCAAAATTTCAATATAATAAATTTCAGTTCCCGATGCACAAACAAGCTGTTCTGTATTGCATGCAACGACACCAATTCTTTTACCATCTGGTGGACTCCAACTTGCAACCATTGCCTTTGTATCGCATTTAATTATTCGTGCTGTACTCGTTGTTACTTGAATAATTTGTCCATAATTGACATTAGCACAATAGAATGTCTGTTGATCACTTAAGAATCCGTCAATTTCGGTCTCTTCAACTTCTTCGCCTGTTAATGTTAAAATTCTCGTATGTCCAACGAATGACAAGACTAATGTGTTGTCGAATTTCGAATCATCAATGCCAATTTGTAATGCCCACATTCCTTTAATTCCTGGCAAGTCGATACAAGCATGTTCTTGTATTCCGATGCCATTTCTAATGATTCTTAAGGAACCGTCTTTAAATGATCCAGAACAGGTGATTATTTGACCTTGGCCTTGTCTTTCTAAGTCTACTACACACATGTCGAGAATGGGACCTGAATTGAAAGAAATTTTAAGACATTAAATGAAGATTTTAAAAAATAACGGTCAAAAAATATTTGAAAATTTTGAAGTTCAATTTTTGAACTTTTATTTTTTAATATTTTTTGACCGTTAATTTCTCAAGCACTATTTTTGTAGCAAAAATCTCAAATTTAACGTCATCTCACCTAAATTAGTGTATGTATCCATAACGACAACATAAGCTCCATTCTCATCGGGTACTGTATTCAATCTTACAAGTTGTGAGTCTCCATGACGAGATCCAATGAATAAAACGCCATTATCGAGATATGTTATGCACTCAGGAATGGAAATCTCACCGAGTAATTCAACTTTGAGGTCTTTAACGTACAAATTTCCTTGGGAATTAGTATCGGCTTCCAAAAATAGCATGAATAAATTGCCCGACATATTTCCAAGTAAATATCGATGACCTTTACGATCAACGCGTGCATAGCATGTAATAGTACTTTGTTTAATAATTGCTGGTGCTGATGCAACATAATTAGTTCCGTCATGATAAACGATAGATTCTTGACCAATAACAATTGCTCCACCCAAAGGTGTTGGAACTGGAATTAACATTGTTGCTTCTGTTTCGACATTCTCCTGCTTCCAGCTCATTTTTACAAATTCTTTTTCACGTAAACTTATTTCATGTGACTTTATATGTCGTCCATTGAGATCTTGATGAATTACAATAAGTGTTGGTGATGCACATCCATATAAAAATTCAACATCCTGTACATTCACATCTTCCATTCGTAAACTGTATGCTTTTAACTCATTACTATCCTTTTCTAATGGGATTATTTTGAATAGTCCTTCATACAATCTCATACCAATTAATCGTGCTTTTGGATCAATTACAGCTAATATGCCGGTTTCTGCCGGTTTACCTACTTTATCACTCACATTACCGTGTGCCTTTGTTATTATTTCAAAATCATCACGTTCTTTGTTGTATTTACATTCCAGAATCATAGCTTGATAAGCTTGCGTAAGTATGAAAATGAGATCCTTTTTCTCATCCTGAAATGCATTAAAATTGTCATTGGAAGTGAATTAAAGATGATAAATGATCAACTTACAGCTGGTCTAAAAAGTTTAAGAACCGCAATCTTTCCATAAATTCCTACTTCCTTGATTGGCTTTAGGCCTTCTGGAGTTACAAGAAATATCTCAAGACGTGAATTTTTCGCAATAACTAAATTTAAATCCGTTTCTGATGTAAAGTTTCCTGTTCAATAAATCAATTAAAGCATGAATTAGTATGATATTGATGTAATTAAGCAAGTTTTCAGCACGTTTAAAAAATGAAAATGCAAATCACTTTTACAGCTAAAATACAATTAGATTCACATAGTTTTCAATACCTGTGACGCAAGCATTTACTGCTGTCGGTTTTTGAGCAGTCACAATGTAATTGTGAGCCATTATAACTAGATTAATTAAAAAAAATTATTTTCTTCCGATGAAATTTTATTTTCGAATATTTTTGATCAACAGAGTAGTTTGAATTTTACAAAACCGTTAAGGCTGTTGTTTCCGTGTGAAAAATACAAATTATTGTGAAATTTTTTAAAACCTTTTATTTTATAGTTAGTTAAAGATTAAATGGAATGTTGAGAGTTATTTTGGACAAATAAGAAACTGTATTATCAGGTAGTATTTCAGAATTTTTGTGAAACTTATTATATTATCTAGAAACAGAGAAAATAAATTTTCACAAAGATTAACGGTTTTTAAAAATTCGAATCTAAATTTTCGCCATGGATAAATTTGAAATTTTTAAAACCGTTAATTTTTGGTTCAAAAAGAAATATTCTTTTAGTCACATTATTTACTTCAACCGGCAAAATGTTGACTATTTCCTGAAAGTAAACAAACACAAAGTATGATATAAACACAAAGAAAATATTTTTAAAATTAATCTTTTATTTCATTTTATCATTTTGAGTAAAAATATTCAATATAATGCATTTCTTGTTAGTTTTTCAAGTTTTTTTCAGCTGTTTTTTGTTTTTATAATTTCGATAATTAATTAAAAGAAAATATTCTTCCTTTCTTTCCTACTAAAAAAATTATATATTAAAAAAATTTTAAATTGCACACAATTCTCACAAAAAATTTTATGTGTGGATTTTTTTGTCATAATTTGATTAATTAAGGTTTCATTTTTTTTATAATAAAATGGAATCATTTTTTAATAAGAATTTTTTCTTCTTCATATATTATTAAACTTTATATTCTTTTAGAGAGCTCTGAATTGACGCATGAAAAGAAATCATTAAAAAATGAGAAAGAAATTATTTAATTAAGCTCAATGATAAATCTGCACGAGTCAATTCACGATTCATGTCTTGTGTGCGTTATCATAATCAAAATACTGCTGAAATGAGGATACAATTTCTTATAAAATTAATTATAATTAATTTTTATGTCTTGTGTCTTTTCCTCAGCAATTATTTAGTTTTACTCGACAATTTCTGTGTTTTACAGCAATTTTCTATTTCCTTTGTCATAACTTGATGATAATTAAGTGCAAGGATTAATCCAGTTAAATCCTAAAGTTATAAATCTATAAAATATCCAGTGTTTTATAATTTTATACTAAATGATGTTTATTGTTTGAAGATTGTAAACAGACTGAAAATTTATGAGACAAAGGGTAAACAACTATGTTCTTAATCAATATTTAAATACAATTTAAATTTTAAACGAACGTTACGACATATTAAATAGAATTTATCGATATAAAACACAGAAAGAGATGTAATAAAAGTTCCTGCTACTCATAATTGCATTGAATAATAACTTATCATCCTCAATCTTGTTTTAATAGGGATTAAATTTAACTTAGCATCAAAAATGAGATTTAAATTGAGAGTAAATATTAAGTGAATTAAAAATTATAATAATAATAGTTACAACTAATCTACATATATCAATGATTTCTTTTTACTCATTCTTGTTTTTTTTCTGTGAAATTAATATTAAGCAAAAAAGTCATTTCAATATTATACAATGAATATAATTACTATTTTTTTCTTCTCATTACGACAATTAATTTATCCATAAAAGTAGTAAAAAAAATCCATCAAAAAAGACTTAATTTTTAATGTTCTCTACCACTTCTTATGATCCTCAAGCCCTTACAATTTAAAGAAAACACATTTTGATTAAATTATGCTTTGAGAAATACCATATATAATAAAATTTAAAAATTATATCGATATATATATATCAAGATAAAGGAAAATTGTTTTTTTTTTTTTTATAACTTAAAAATCTACAAATATATAGTCCATCGCATTTACAACAAAATGTAAGTCTAAGGAATTTTTTTCATTTTTTTTTTCTTCTTTCTTTTTTCTCACTTATTAGCTAAATCATTTTAAGCGACATTTTTTTTTTTGTTTTTTCATCTTGATGCTATTTCTGATAATTAATTTAAAACTATATGTTGATTATCATTTGGAAAATGCTCGCATTTATTGCATCTTCTTGAAAATTTAGGTTGGTTTAAGGTTTCTTTAATTTTGATCACTTTCTGATTCAATTTGACGGAAGTTGAAGTTTTTGATTGATTTTTAATTTTTCAATTTATTTTGTGGATGGAACCTACCCTAAACATTAAATCTTCCTCCCATCCACATAAAGTTCAATTATCAGCATCCAGACTAATTAACTCCAGTTCAAGGCTTAATTTTTTGTTATTTAAATTTTTTATTCTTTGTATGAAAATTTCTAAAAAGTCTGAACATTTTTTTTATATCCCTGCCTCTATTTTTAATTATATCTTGAATTCTATTAAGTCCATTCAACTAATTACTTGTTTTAAATCATAATTAAATGCAATAACATGCCAGAGTTGATTTTATTTCAATGACTTGTATATGAAGATGCTTAGATTCATGGATTTGAGGAATTTGTCAAAAATTCTAGGTTAATTTCTAAAAATTTTTGAAAAACGTTTAAGAATCTTTAAGAAATTTTTCAAATTTATGAATCTTTGAAAATATTGTGCGCTTAATTAGGCAAAAGGGATGATTTTTGATAGTTGAGATATTTTTTAAGATCCAGCAAAGAATTTTAGATTAAATTTTCATAAATATTGAAATTCTAACCTCAAAAATTTAAAAACATCAAAAAATCATTTCTCAAGCCTAAATCAGCCAGCACTTAAGTCTATATAGGAATAAAGAAGAGGATTTTCATATTTTTTTGGCACACTGAAGAGATTGTTTGAGTTTGAAGTTTGGAAAGGATTAAATTTGTAAAAGTTTTATTTTTTGAATCACTGTATGTAAGTTTTCGTCGTGAAATAAAGCTCAATAAGAAGCAAAAAATTTGTTTCTGTCAGCTGAAAAATTTCAGGTTAAGGAAAATTAATCAATTTTCGTCATCCTCAAGCTTCTCAGAAATTTATTTAATTTCTCATGTGACCTCAAAACTTTTCACTTTTCTGCGACATTCTGTCAAGTGGGAGGAATGTCTCTTAATTGAGTGGAAAAATGAAAGGTTCTGTTGAGAAATTGCGCAAAAAATTTAGAGCTTCTTAAAGTGAATTTCGCGACACCTTTTTTGTGCAAAAAATTTGTCATTTCCAAAAGTTTTTTTCTTTTGCTTTTAAAAAATATTTTTTTTTATAAAGGCACATTGACGCAATTTATTTTTTTTTATGTTTTGTAGCTTTAGATTTCCATTGAATTTAAAAGAAAAAATTTCAGCATAAAATCTTTACTGATTGCACTTGGCGAAATAGAATGGTTTTTATTTTTATTTTTATCTGGAATGTCTTGTATATTGTGCGAATAGTTCCTTTAAAAATTGGAATATGAAGATGCTCTTAATACATTTTATAAAATTTTAAGCTTCAATAATTTTTCTTTTTCTTTCTTTATGCAAATTAATAAAAAGTGTGAAATTCTTTTTTGGGGAGTTGGTATCTAGTGATGTTAGAAGAAATTTAATTTTTAGGTTGGAATTTTAATCCTGCAACCCTAGACTCTATGATAAATCTAGATAACCTCAAAATTAAATTTTCTAACACACATCACTAATGCCAATCCCCGCAAAATTGTATAAATCTGTTTGTAAATACTCTCATCTCTTTTATGTGTAAAATGATCGTCAAATTGGTCAAAAAACTTTTCAGAAAATTTTGTAAAAATACATTTTTTTCATTCTTGATTCTAAAAAATCTACAGCTCAGTCTATGGGATATAACTTTTTTATCAATTAAAAAAAAACTTAAAAAAAAAAATCATTCTTGAGATTCCAATATTTTTTTCTTTTCTTTTCTTATACTGTGCCTGCCAATGTGTATATTATCAAAATTTTTATATGAAAGCCCATTAATTCTATCACCATCATAAGACATACGTATCATGCCAAAATATTTGTTAATTTAATTAAACACGAACAAAGCATTTTTACATTGAACAAAGAATTTTTTTCCATCGAATTATTTTTTTTTTTTTATTTTTCTGGATGAAAGTGATTGGAAATTAGCTTTTTTATTGACATTTCTTTGAGGAAGTCGGGTGGAAGTAATTTGATGTCTATTGATTGTGAAATTGAAGATTTTTGATTTGTTTCAATTTTGATTCATAGATTTAAAAATACTTAAATTAAATTATGCACGTAAAGATAGATTATGTACGATAGGTGTGAATTTCTAGGTTATACTCTAAGATATACCTCATACTCTAAGGGTATAAGGTATACCCTAGGAATATATCCTAGAGTACCCCTTAAAATTATAACCTAAAAACCCACTCCAGAGAAATAATGTGCGTAAGTTAGTTTGTGATAAATTCCTATCAGTAAAAATTCCGATAAAGTCCCAATTTTATGTTAAAAAGCATTTCCAATCACTTAAATCCTCACCTCAAAAAACTTTATTTCTTTCTAGGTATATAATTTAGCGCATTAAAAATTGACTTTGAAAAATCCCGAGCGACATACAACATTGAAAAAAAATTAATGTTACCACCAATATTTATATATATCTTCATACAACTGAGCATCGACCAAACGCCGACCATAGCTCAGTTGATTTGCTCAGTTTTTTGTACTGAAAATTTGATAGTGTTAGTGAATTTTTTCAAAATTTGAAAAAAAATAACTGTCACTTTTCTTATATGAAGACATATATAAATATTGGTTACCACGTAATTTAACCATCAAAATTGAAGATTTTGAATCGGCTAAGAAAAAGAGAATTTCTTTCCCAATTAAAATCTTCAATTAAATATGAAAAAAATAATTCTTGTTCTCGTCTCGCTTAATTTTACATCCCATCCAAACGATTATCAAAAATACATATTTTCTTCTTCAATAATTTATGTAATTTTATCAGCAGATTTTCTCTTTGTTTCTGTCATTTTCTTATAATTTAAATCTTGTGTAATGTTATGCCATTTACAAAAAAAAAGTTTCCATGGCTTTTAATTCAATAAGTAGAATTTTTTTACAATCATAAATAGATTTTTACTTTTTTTCATCTCCTTATATTCTATAAAATTATTATTTTTTTCCTTGAATGTCTTCCTTATAAATCGTTTATTAAAATCTTTAATTATATTATTTTTCGTCATTTTATAATTTTTTTGTTTGTTTGTTTATTCATCCTTTGTTGTAAAAATTGTTTTGTAAATATTTATGAAAATATTTCTCAATATTCCTCTTAAATATATATAATTCATGAATTCTTTTGTGTGTATGTGTATGTGTCCTTAAAGTGCCTGATTTCTCTCTTAAAATCTTGTCTAATTGGTTTTAATATTCACCATCAAAACATTGTCAAAATGTTGATTTGTATCTCATTCTAAAGGATTAAGGTAGTAGTGGGAAGGTTGATGTGGTGATTTGTGCTACTTAGTTCATCAGATTTTGTTGTTATTCTGAGAATTTGGATTTGGATTTTAGCTAAAATATTGAATCTAAACTTCTATACGGGATTTAAAGGTTAGATCCAGTAAAATCTTTTTGCGTTAGTTTAGGGCCCTTAGTGTCTTAAAAATAGACAAATCGACAAGAATCAAAATATTCTATAGAACTAGATTCCAAACCTTTACAAAAGAAAGGAATTTACCTAATTTATGTAATTGTTCCTAACCCTTGTAGCTTCATATATCTTCATTTACCACAGGACTACTTCCCACCTAATCCTCCTACCTTCTATTCTCATCGCAATAAATTGTAAATCACTTTTCACATTTCATAATTCTTTAAATTCAGACTTTGGTTGTTGATTGTTCACTTTTCATCCTTAATAGTGTTTCTTACTTACTTCTTAATTATGTTATTAAATATATAGATTTTTTTCCAATAAGAAAAAATTGTCCTGATTGTTGTTTCAATTAACATTTTCTCTGGTCCTAATGTTTCGATAAATTAAGTGGGACGTCTGCAAAAAAAAAAAGAACAGCATAAACATAAACAAAATTGTAATCAATCATTGTCTTTTTATGATTCTCCTCTTTCTTCTTCCTTTTCATGCATGTATAAATACACACAGTAACGAAAGTAATCTCATCAATTACAGCAATGGCTTGTACTCACCTGAACTTTGTTCATCCTTTACTTTTGAAATTAAATTATTACCATCACTGATGGAATGATGATGATGATTTGTTAATGAAATTGGATTCCAAGGCGATGTAGGTACGTATGAATGATGATGAGTTGTTGTTGCTTCTGGCGGTGATGAGGAGATTGATGAACTTCTTGGATGTCCATTTGAATTCTTATCATAATGATTCGACGATGGAGATGGTGTATGTGTATTTGATACTGGTGATAATGAAGTAGCCGTTGGAGGATATCCGGGTATTGGAAATCTGTAAGCTGCTGCCGCTGCTGCTGCCATCATTGCTGGATTATAAAATGAAGGATAATATGGCGGAACAGTTGGCGGTAAGTAACTTAATGGTGGATACATGTACGGATAGTGACTTAATGGTGCGGCAGGATGTCCGAGAGTAGACATTGGTGATGGTGGAATTAATGCTGAAGGTCTGAGCAGTGAATCAACATCCATTGGTTTTTCATTCTTTATATTTTGCACTGCAGTCGTTGTCGGAGCTGATTTACTGATTTTATTCGAACTTTCCATTGTCGGTGAACTAAATTGTTGCCTTAGTGCAGCCGTTTTCTTTGGAACCGTCCTAATTCCACTACTTGAACTCGTCGGAGTACTTCGATTATTATTATTATTGTTATTATTATTATTTGACATTGTCGATGATCTCTCGACATTTGGCGATAAAGAGGAATCTCTATGTGCCACACCAACGCTATAATTCTGTTGTTGAGGTGACGACGTTCCGTAATGAGAGGGTGAATGTTGGAAACTTCCAGTAGTACGTAATCTATCATGAGGTGATGGTGAACCACGCATATAATTCGGTGAATGATAACTGCTATTGTATGGTGACGATGATGCAGGATTTGACGTAGGCGTAGTCGTAATTGGTCGATATTTATGGAAAGCATGATGCTCGGGACTCGGACTTTGAGATGGTGATCCTATCGATTGATTTAGTCTAGGCGGTGACGTATTTGGCGATTTCCTTTTATTGTGCATCATTTGTGGAGACTTTGCCGTTGGAGGTGTTGGTGGAGAGTTTAGAGATAATCTCTGCTGTTGTTGCGGTTGCTGATGAAAGTGACTAGTTGATAATGAGTCATTTGAATTAATACTATTATTATTATTTAGATTATTACAGCCTGTCGACGTATTATGAGCTAACAGTGATGTAATACTATAACTGCTAATTGGACGAGAAACGGTCGGTGCTTTTTCAGTTTTTATCAGACTTCCATTTGAGAATGTATTGTTATTAATATTATTATTATTATGATTATTATTATTATTCAATGTTGCAGTCACATTTCCATTTATTGTTGCATTTGTTTTCGGTCTAGATCTTTTTGTATCTTCCAGTGACACCTTCTCAAGTTCCCTCAAAATTCTCTTACGTGGCGATACATGCTGATGTGGTTGGGTATTTATGGAATTTGCAATGTGCGATGCAAGTGAATAACTTGTTGGCGGTAAATTCGATGTTGTGTGATTATTATTGTTATTATTAGCATGATGGCCATTTGTGCTATTTCCATTAAGTGCTAATTTCGTTGATATTCTATCAGCAAGTTTCTTAAGAATTTTATCCAATTTATGTTGACTCATCTTTACGGATGTACTTGTCGTCGATGCTGTTGTATCTGTTAGCTTATTATTGTTATCCAATGAGTCACTAATACTCTCTTTTGAATCATTTGGTGATGAAGTTGAAGATGATGTCGATTCCTTTCCATCACTCTCATTTTCACTCTTTTTATCCGTACTCGATGTCACGACATCTTCACCATACACTTTCTTCTCCCTTTTAATATTATCATCATTAAATTTTATTGTTCCACATTTGTGCAATGGACGACGACGCATAAGTCGTGAAACTTTTTGGCAATCGCCTGTTAAATAAAGGCGAGTTGGACGATTGTAGAAAAAGGTCATTTCCTTTGAGATATTGTGACGAGGTCTCGATTGTTTCCAGCAATGATCTCTCTGCCATGGTGATGATTGTATGGAACTATTGTCATCTGAATCTATAAGTAGCAATACAAAAGAGTTTAAGTAATTTATTCAGACATGATTCATAGAAATTTCTTGTCTCGTTCAATACTCACAACTTAGCGATGTAGAGCTTTCATGTTTGCTAAATGTTGTACTTGAATTTGTTGATATTGTCGGCGGCCAAAATGTTTTCCTCGGTACAGATATCCATCCAGTTTTTTCACCTTCACGCGCACGTGCTAGTTCCAATATAAATTTTCCATCTATTTTTTTGTGGTCGTGTACATGAAAAGAATAAATAGATACATATTATATTTAAAAGGAGAAAATGAATAAAAAAAAGAATGGAATAACAAGAAAGAAATGTGGATGAATGAGGTCGTTAGAACATATCCATTATACTCGACGAAGAAATTGAGTTCTATGAATTAATTTTGTCTGCTTTAAGATAATAATAATTGATTTTGGGTTATGAGAATTTAATGGACTTTTGGTTGAATTCTTAAGGATCGATTTGTTGTAAATAAGAAATAAGATAAGGGAGGTGGGGGTCTATGGGTTTGGGAGTAACCGATTAAACTTTCTAACAAGATTATTTAATCAGATTGATTATCAGGTAGCAATAAATTCCAATATGACAAAAAAGCACTTCTAATTATAAGAAAAAAAACGCGGGAATTTTTGTTGATGACGTAAAACTGAAATCGGGGATTTTTCTTACATCACAAGTTTAATCATAAAAATTACTTATAGATAGCAGGTAATCAATAAAGATTAAAATTAAATCACCGAACAACTCTTAAGTCTTGAATTTCTGCAATGCATTCTTTCAACATCAAAACCGGAAACCCTTCCTGCTTATAAAATCAGCTTCCTACCCCAATAACGGAGCCTATTGCTCTAACAATGAATTATTAACTCAACGAAGAGGTATTAAGAATGTAGATTGAATCATCTGCTGCATATTTTAGTGAAATCGAGGATAATTTATTCTTGTTTTCAGCCTAAGATTCGATTTGTATAAATTGTAAACAAAATATCGATTTTGGAATGGAATTCATTTGATTTTTTTGATAGAATTTAACAGATTGCAATTTTTGAATAGTTTAATATGGAAATTAATTTTCAGGGACCTGGAGATGAAGCTATTTACAGATTTATGGTATTGAGCTGATGAAAAGGTTCTTGAGAATGATATAGCATCGAATTATGCATCAGGACAAAAATATTCCTAACTTAGGACTAAAAACGAGAACCTTATTTAGCCAATTAGATATCCTATAATCGATCTTCAAAGACAAGATCTTTAACAGATCAAACTAGATACACCCCCATCCAAAGCGCCTAATAACCAAATCCAATCAAATTTTCAACTTTCTTCAATTCTTTTCGCTTTGAATATGTCAGAACAGTATCTCCCACAAAATTGGTAATATATACATGTATGAAATTATCATAATTTATAATGATGTTGTATTGAGAATCACTCTCCATTTTTGTTCCACAATATTTTCTTATTTTTTATTTTTGTCTTCCATTTCTCTTCCTCCTGCTTCATTCATTTAACTTTTTCATATTTTTTTTTCTATATATTTAATTCTGTTTGTGCTTTTTGGTTCGACTGTTTCTTAATTTCCATATTGTTTTGTTTTGCATGGATATATATCCATTTGCAAGGCACATTGGAAGACAATACAACAATAAAGTAAAGTGAGAGAGAGAAGAAGAAAGATGGATGGAAAGAAATGAGCAGAGCAAGAGAAATAACGTGTGTGCAGTGAGGAATCAGGTGTAGGCGAGCGCGAGTACTTTATAATTCCTGAATACTGAATATGATACCTTGATCCGAATAATTGTTGCTATTTGACTCAATGTAATGTGTTTATTGTTATATTTCAAGCTTGAAACGGCCTAAAGAGAAATTCTGTTGTTGTTGTTGTTTGTACTGTTGAGCTGTTCGAGGCAATAACAGCTCACAAAAGAAGAGAGAATGAGAAATGAAAACACAGCCAGCGTAAAAAATCCGCGATGTAAAGAGTTCTTTAAAAAATAATAAATAATATTATTGCTATGAATGCAAAAGACTCCCGTTTTTTCGGCAGTTCTTTACATTTTTCATTTCTGTATCATCATGAAAAATAATCACCACAGGAATGAGTTCTATTTTGCACATAATTTTAAAATGATGTGTTTAGTATGTGCCTAAGAAAATGCTCCGTTACTTAATGCCGCGCATATATGTACTCATTGTTAATTAAAGCACATGATACTAAATACAACTGCCGACTAAAATATGTCTAGCTATGAGCTTGAAAAGAATAATTGTTGTTGCTTTTTTATCGGCATCGTGCTTAGTGAATGAAAAGAAGAATTTTTTTATTATAGATTTTTTATTTTGTTTTATGTTACTTCAATTGCTACATTGCTACTTTTTAGAGCATGGAATTTAGATGTGCTGCAATGTTGAAGACTGAATGTTAGAGATGAAAGTATATTCTGAATTATAGCGCCTTTTTATGAGTAGAATAGTAATTAATTAAAAATATATTTTCAAGAAGATGTTTTGATAAATTATAATGTGTATGAATTAAGGTTTTCTACGTGAATCACGCTTTTATTGCTCTTAAATAATGAAGTTTCAAACAAATCAAATTTTTTCAAGTTCTGCGTCTTTGAATATTTTTGCATCTTTAAATTCTCTTTGCATCTTTCCACATATTTCATTGTTTTGATGCAGAAAGTTAAATTTGTGAAATTTTGTTTATTTTAGCTCTAATTTGTTATTAAACAATCTATAAAATCAAAGAATAGAAAGTAAGCATATCAGAAGCATCAAATTGTCACATTTGAGTCTAAATCTATTTAAATAGGCAACTAATTCATATTATTTATTTTTCCAGACTCTTCACAAAATTCCATAGTTATTTTAAACTAAATGTAAGTTTTCTTACAAAATATCATTAAGTCTACTACATTAAAAACTATTTCTGACTGATTTAAACGAGTATCAATGATGCAATAACAGTTATCTCTGATTAAATGAAATATAAAGCAATTACAATGAAATATAAATTTCACAAGTCTATCCGACAAGGCCACGGATATGGTATACCGCAAAATTACAATGAAAGCAGTATGACAACTGATAAAAATGACATGTGCCAGTATTAAGTATTAACGAAAAAAAAATGTGGCGTAAAAGCTAGATCACGAAATATCTTAAATCATAAGATTGCTAAACAAATTCAAAGTATTTATCAGCTGCATACAATTTTACAACAAAAAACTATCATCCTTATCTCAAAGTAAAATTTTATGCGAAAATCACTTACTGTATGCAATATTGGCATTTTGTGATCCATAAAATTTAAAAAGAACAGAAAAGTGAAAAAAAATAAACGAGAACTCATGAAAAATTATCATAAAATTCTATTGAATTTATTTTTGTGAGATTTTCATGGAGTTTTGCTGCTTATTGGGACATCTGAAGGATGAATTTGTTGGCTTTTAGGCGATAGAGGAAAAGATTTACTGGAAGATGACGAACATATCAGTTTAGATATTGAAAAGAAAGAATAGACTAGGAAAGATAGCAGAAAGCATAAAACACCTTTATATCAACAACAAGAAAAGAGATATGCAAGAGTATTTTCCCATTATGGATCAGTAACGATTGAATCACAAAAAAAAATAATGTATAATGAACCTCAGATTCAAAAGTATACATAAACTCAAGAAGAAATTCCACGTCATGGTTGACGAGACAGCACACTTGCGAGCTATATGTGCAGAGTTATGAATAAACCCCCTCACAAAAAACCAAAGACAAAACGTATGAATGAATACAATTATTGTTTAAAAAAATATGCACTCTTTAAAAAAAAATAACGCACATACAGCACATAAACATACAATACACAATACAATGCGATGTTCATAGAGGAGAAGAGAGAGAGAGAAAGAAGGTGTAACGACAAAAAAATCCATCTATGCTCTCTGAACCATCACCGAAAATTGCTGTTTAAAGAGATCTTAGAAAAATTAGTTTACCATATCGTTCCTCATATACACACATTTCCCACAAAACAATGAGCACTATTACATATAGCTAGCTATAGCTTCATTATTCATTCGCACGATATACAGAGTGCTAAATGAGATTTTCAAGAAGCGATAAGGTGGCGATTATTCTTGACTTCTGGATGGATGTAAAAAAATATCATAAATGAGAGAAATGAGCGACTTCCTACGAGAAATTAAGCCTGAGATTTCTGATTTTTAACTGCCACACCATAATTTTTTTATGATTCATAAATGCTTGGCGACTTAATTGATTGACTGTGATCGATTATTAATTTTATTTGAAGTGCAAAAAATTGTCATCGTAATCAAAAATATTAAAAAAGTTTTGCTTACATTTACAAATCACCAAAATAAGCGATAGCAGCTAGTGATAATTTTTGCTATTATTATTATTTTTAAAATGCTTTTTCCTATGAAATATTATATCATTATCCGCAAAAATACATAAACTCTATTTAACAATAATTGCTAGTAATTCAATTTATTAGTAAGCAAAATGAGGCGATTGCACAAGCCAAACATTTTTTATTTCATTTTTTTTAAAAGAACTAGCATATCAATGAAACCTTTGAAATTCACTTCTTTTTTTGCAAGGCAGGTGCAATCATAAATAATCCTATCTTGATGGCTATATGGGGCTATTGCTGTTTATTTGATCAAATTTTTTTTCTTGCTTTTGTCAAATGTGTTTAAATTATGGAACTGGAACTAAAGTCTTGTGCTTATTGGAAGTAAATTAATTTTGAAGGGTTCATTAAAGAAGCCTAAAATATCATATTGATGTCATTTTGCATTATATGTAGATTCATTTAGGAACAACGGTGTAGCCAGGGGAGGGTCCAAGGGAGTTCGAACTTCCTCTTCGAGGAAAAATTTCTTCATTTGGGTTTTTGAGGAAAAAAAGTATTGGAACCCCTCTAGAAAAAATTTCTGTCTACGACCCTGTTTAGGATTAGGATGGAATTAGTCAGTTTGCTTTTTGTTTGAAAACTGAATGACAATTTCAGTTGACAATTTCTTGGAATTTTGTTAAGTTTGATAATTTTTTTTAGATGACAATTTAAACATGGATATTCATAGGCAGCAAAGAATCATTCTTTGTCTTTTTTTAAAGCAAGAAATTATCACAGAAACTGATTTTAACGGTTTCAAAAATTAAAATCTCTTTAACTCTTCTAAATAACTAAAATTAAGAAGACCTACCACAAATATTACAACCTTATCGAATTTAAAACTTATATATAAATTCCTCTCATTCTTAAATTAGAATTGAATTATTTAATTTTTAAATTACTAATCGTAATATTTTTAAAAATTAAATTAATGTGGTTTGATGAATATTTAGTTCGAAAATTAAGATTAACTTAATAGATTATCTGTTAGATTTAAATAGTTCATTTTGTAGAATTACAGAAAAAGAGGATATGATTTTGGGATATTCTGGACCAAAATTTCAAATTAAAAACAGACAGTATGTTGTAGAATAACAGAAAAAGAGAATATGATTTTGGGATATTCTGGACCAAAATTTCAAATTAAAAACAGACAATATAGTAGCAGGTGTTTTTTTTAAATAATAATTTTTTGCTAGAGTTAAAGTTATGTTTGATTGGGTTTAATAGGTCTAAAAGATTTAAGAGGGAAGTAAATTTTGTAATAAAAGTGTTTAAATTTTTTTAATAACTCTTAATCTTAAGAAAATTTGAATATGGATCAATAATAAGATTTATGTTAAGCTAAGATTGGTGAATAATGGTTGGTCAGATTCTGATCTATTCAGAATATTAATAAACTTGATTAAAGAATTATAAAATTGAGGGAAGTATTAAATAATTCTCCTATAGGTTATTCAATTATTATGCAATTTTCAAACAAAAATGTATGAAAATATTTCTTTAACAAATTTTTAGCTTAATAATTTAATATTTTAATTTTTGATTAGGTACTTAAGATTCTAAATTTTATCAGCTTCCATAAAACTTTCAACATTTAAAGAAATTCTATGAAGAGAAAAATGTTTAGAAATTCTTAGAATGCCTTCAAAAACCAAATCAAATTTCTAAGTCTATCCATAAAAAATGGATTCCAACAACAATTGCATCCGCAATTTTATTCATCTAAAATTCAACATTCACAATTTGAATGAAATTTTTAATAATTTCTGCGCGAGAGTAAGAATATTATTTTGAAAAAGGAAACTATAGAATCAAGATTCGGCATATGATCAAACATCATTTCATTCATAATGAAAAGGAAAGAAAGAAAAAAAAAAAATAAAAATACAACATCCGGACAGAAAAAAACGGAGTAAGTAGAAATATATTTATAAGAGAAAGAGAGAGAAAAGGCAACAAGCAAAGCAAAAAAAAAGCAGCAAGAATGAAGAAAAATCTTCTTGAAAATAAAAAAGATTCGGAGGCAAAAAAATAAAGCAGGCGGATGGTAGATGGACAAAACAAGAGAAAGAGAAAAAAGACAGAGCAACGAGAAGAGAGAAAAGAAAAGAAACTCCAGTTTCCCCAACGCAATATCAAAAAAATATTTTTTTTTTATCAAACGTAGAAAAAAAATAAGTTTTTTTTGCTTATATCGAGGGCGATATTTACCTTTGTAAAACTGTAATCTTCCGCCCACAATCGCTTTCGTTGTCGAATCCACATTAGAATTATTCAATTTCGTATGCTGTTGCTGCTGAATGTGATTATTACTTATCACAGAATCTCCATTTAAAACTCCATTTTTCAAATTTTCAACTTCTTTTGACATTTTTACACATTTTGTAAAATTTGTTTTTTTCACTTTATCTCCGACATTAAATTTTTCTTTCAATTTTTGCTTCATGTCATTTTTAGTAAATTACTTTTTTTTATATTTTTTTTCTTAACTTACTGGCCGAGAGAATGATTTTGTAATGAATTCTTCACACTTTTTTTTCTCCACTTTTTTCCTACATATAATATAGATTTATGTACTTTTTTTTATCCAACCATCCGAGTTCTTGTAAAACTTTTTGTTTTTATTTGTTAAAATATCACAATATTCACGCCATCGCTCATCATAACTCGCTTCTATGCATTCCCGTTAATGCATTTAACCGAAAATTATGTGTTTTTTAATTAAATATAAGAACATTTTTTGTTAATAAAATATATGATGGAATATTTATATGAATCGTTTTCGTCGTTTATTATAAACTACAATCAGTTATACGACAATGCGTTGGATATTCACTTATCCGATTATGTGTGTTTGTGTCGACGGGAAGTCGTTAACGAATTGTCGGATCTCAATTTTGAGTCTTTTTTTGGCCGTTAAATGTTGACTGCGATTGGTTTTAAATTTTTCAAAACATTTGAAGAAATTTTAATAAAAATTTAACTTTTTAATTTTTTAAAGTTCAAAATTAGGTATTTTATTTTCCGACAAATTTAAATCTTTTTTAAAATCTTCAAGATTTTAGGTTTATCAATTTTTTTTTAATTTGAATTTTAAAATTAAAATTTTTATTTATCAATTTTTGAAATTTAAATTTTAAAATTAAAATTTAAAAAAAATTTTTTAATTTTAAAACTAAAATTTAAAAAAAATTTTTTAATTTTAAAACTAAAAAAATTTCAAATTTAAATTTTAAAAATAAAATTTTAAATTTATCAATTTAATAAAAGAAACTTTTAAAAATGATAAATTTATATTTTTTAGAATTTTAACATTTTTAAATTTAGGTAACTAAATTTTTCTTTTCAAATCTTAACTTTCTTTATTTTATATTTTCTTAATTTCAATTTTTTTTTTTTTTAATTTTACCACGTTTTTCTTAATTATAATTTCAAAACCCTTTATTCTTGACAAAATAAAGTTTAAAATGATTTGAATAAAATTTAAAACAAAAAAAATAATAAATAAATAAATACCTAAATTTTCAAAGAATTGACAAAATTTGAAGCTTATTTTTTCTAAATCAAATTCGTGATGAATTTTAAAATTCAATTCAATTAGAAAATAAAGAATGATAAACGAAATTAAAAATTTGAAAAATTGTCAAAATTAGAATTTTTCTTAAAGTCATCACGAAATTGTTGAAAAGTTTCAAATTTTCAAAACTTTAAAAATTTGATTTTTAACTTGAAGCTTTGCTCAAACTTTATTTTTTATCTAAATGAATTAATTATTTAATAAACATATGATCCAAAATTCAATAAAACGTGCAGCTCTAAAATTAGTCCAATCCTACATAAATTACATTTAAAAATGCATAATTAATGAATTGACGCATTAGAGCTGATTAACACTTTCCTGATATCAAATAACAATAAATTAAATTCTAAATATATTTTCTTATCAGCAATATCAATGTCCATACGTGACAATTCATCCACCCAAAGTGATTAACTCTTCAACAAATTTCCAGTTTTATTTAAATTTTATCGGTTGCTATGCTTGTTTCCATCTGTTTACACATCTGGTTGCTAGCCAAAAAAACAGTTTCACTTGTGGATAGAACTTAAAAAAAAAAATAAAACATTTTTAATGTTAATTCAGTTCCAATAAGACATGGCAAAAGTTAATTCGTGGTTGTTAGTGAATTTAGGTTGTGAGATGCTGTACATCATTGATCAGCGTCTAATTGCTCAAAATATCGATAAGGAAAAGTCCTCAAAAGGTATGCAGACATAAAGTCTCGTCAATAATTTGTGGAAATTGATTTTTATTCATTTTCCTGACAGTCATGCGAGATGTCACTAACGCACTGCTGTCACCAACATTCTTTACCTACATATCGACAACATTTTCTGACGAAATTATGTCATTGGCACAAGCTAGAATACTTTTAACAGATATTGCATGCTGCTCACTCATGCGACTTGACGTCCATTCCCTAGACAAACTTTTCGACTTGATGGTTATGATTTTTAAATGGCAAATGTTCTTGATGAACAGCCCCGATGATTTGCTATCAATAACGTTGAGACATTTGCAGGGAATCTCAAGGATTATGCCTGAAAAAGCTAAAATGATACTTATTGATCAAGCAAATCAAAACTTTTTCACATCGTGGAGGGAATACAATGAAGAGTATAAATACTCAATTGTGAGAAAATTAAATAGATTTTTGGCACCGCATACAATTCGAATATCTTTACTGATTCGCATGAAATTGCAGCTACGGGACGGTTCGTTTGTTGATAAATCAACACCAAATGATTTTCTCAGTTATTACGTCCATAATGTTGGTGAGAATATTTATGAGAAAGTAAATCACTTTCCGCAGTGTCAAAATACTGGCAATAATGATGAGAAGCAGGCATCACAGGAAATTGATTTTTTATTTCAACAATTTAAAGTTGATTTGACTGAGGACGTGCCTGATGATAGAACGGAACTGACATCTCTGCCTAAAAATGACGAGCAGCATGAACATGATGAAAAGATACCGACTGATCAGAAAAAGACTTTAGATGAGCTGAAAAAGAAGTGCAAACTTGATGTGACACCACAGCACAATGACTTACAAGCTGATGATAATTTTCAGGAATTGTTAAACATGTTGGGAAACAACTCTTAAGCTTTTATTTACTTTTAATCGTATACTTAATGGCATGGTAAATTGTACTGCAATTGTAGTGAGAGAGACATAATATCTATATTAGAGGCTTACCGCTAACAAACAATAAACTTAATCTAAACATTTCTTAAATTTATTAATTAATTTTTCAATCTCTTCATTGTCTGCATTTTGAAGGATTAGGGCTTTGATGCGGAGTTTTAAGCTTTCAGCTTCTGCATTTTTGGAAATCTGTTGATTAAAATTTAAAGTTATAGTTTTATTATTTTTTGTAAAATAACGGTTTTTAGAAATTCAAAATTTTTCATTTTTTGATGTTCAATAATTTAACGGTTTTTTTAGATTCAAAAATTTGACGTATTTTTGGTTCAAAAATTATTTAACGTTTTTGATTTTAAAAATTTAACGATTTTTTCAGATTCAAAATTTTGACGTATTTTTTGGTTCAAAAATTAATTTAACGTTTTTCTAGTTCAAAAATTTAACGGATTTCAGATTCAAAAATTTAACAATTTTTAGAAATTCAAAAAATTGGGTCGTTTTCAAAAAAAATACCAATTCACTTAGAAAGCACAATGGTCTGAAATCGAAAAAAGTGTCCAAAATTTATATTTTGTTGTAAACTTTAGAGGTCGCAAAGTTTTGTTTGATTTTCTTTATTTTGAAAGTGTCAATAGCTTTGTCATGTCTTAATCATACATCTCTGAAAATATGAGCTTATGACATTAAGGATAAATATGATTTTTCATTAAAAGTTTAAAATTGTTTCTCAAAAAATTTTGTGCACAAGCAAATTTGTATGGAAAAATTTTGAAAAATAAGTGAAATTAAATTGCAAATATCACGAAATCGGGGGAGATTGGGGTCATCAGAGTATAATTAGAAGGTAAATTAAGACTCAATCTTTGTATTCTGGTAGGTTTCAGACCCGGCTTCGCCCGGCTTTTTAACTTATGGACATTTAAAGTTTTGGAAAATTTCAAAACTTTAATTGTATTTTCCCTAATGATAAAGCTATCTGCTAATGTTTTATAGGTTTTAACATAAAATTTGAGCATTAATTAAGGTATTGACAGTGATTAGAATGTAAATCAAACAACAGAAAGTAGAAAAATTTATGAAAACTTTTTCATGGTGTTTTTGTAAACAAATTTTTAGTGACTTTGGTTAATGATTGAAAGAGTTAGACAACGATTGGAAGCTTGATATTTTCACAGAAGATGCGTTAGTTTATGTTTTATAATACTGCATTCAAAAGATGAGGTTTAAAAGACACGACTTTAAATAAATTTTGGACACTTTTTTCGATTTCAGACCATTGTGGAAAGTTAACTTTTAAATTAATTGAAATAATTAAGACAATAGAAGAAACTACAACTCAAAATTGTGTGCAACCCACACTATGTAGTAGCACCAATCTGATAAAAAGAATTACAAGTTATTAATTGCTTTTCGGCCTCGCCGAAAAATTGAGGAATTCAAAGTAACGGTTTTTTGAAATTCAAATTATGACAAAATTTTTGTTTCGAGAAATACACTTCAAATCTTTATGATATTGATTATCTTAGCATCAAATCATAAAGAATTAAACTTAAATTTTGATTTCATGTACTTAAATACTTGAATTATTAGTTCATTCAAAAGTTTTTTCAATTTTTCCAAATTTTAGTCAATTGAAAAATTCAAATTTATTTCGACCGTTACAGATTTTTGAACATAAATTTGCAATTTCTCATATTTTAACAATTCCAAAAATTAATTTTGATATTATGATTTGTTAAGCAAGTGCTTACACAAAATTTGGCGTAAAAAATTTGAATATTACTGCAGTAACCGCAGAGATATTGACAGTTTTTAAAATAAAAATTAATTTTTCCTCAAAATTCTTCGTCAGGAACGCTCATTAAAATTGATTTTTCATCAAAATTAAGCATCGTATTGCTATAAATTTGGTATCAAAATGTTCGTCTCGAAGAAATACATAACTTAAAATAATAAAAGAAAATGTTTTCTTATAAAAAATCATAGTAAATTGATAAAAACTGTGCGTTCCTGACGAAGAATTTTTTTTCGGCGAGACCGTTTTTTATCTGCTTCATTAAATTTTAATGAGACATAACCTTAAAATTGATCATCATTTAACCATTTCTCCCAAAATTACCCATAAACCCCAAAAATATTCCATAAAACTTACCTCATGAGCACGACGAATAATTTCATGATCAATTCCAGCAAGTTTAGCAGCATTAAAACCAAACGAACGCGGACAACTTCCATCAACATATTTGTACAAAAATGTAACATTTTCTTTTGTAATATCCTCAGAATTTTCATTTTCAACAACACATGCCATATGACCCAACTTAATACGACTGTCATCTTGAAAATCATCAACCAAGCTATGATAATGAGTTGAGAACAGTGTTCGGCATTTCATGTCAGAGATAAAATTAGCTACAGCACGTGCAATAGCTGATCCATCAAATGTAGAAGTTCCACGACCTAATTCATCAAGTAAAATGAGACTGTTGGATGTGCAGTGCTTCAAAATTATGGCAGTTTCATTCAATTCAACCAGGAATGTACTTTGATTCTTCATAATGTTATCATTGGCACCAAGTCTTGTAAAAATTCGATCAATTAATGTCAAACTCATACTTTCAGCTGGAACTAAAGTTCCAATTTGTGCCAACATGCTTAACAATGCAACTTGTCGCATTAATGTCGATTTACCGCCCATATTAGGTCCCGTAATTAGTTCAAAGAATGCTCCATCTTTTCCAATTGTAACTCCATTGGCAATATAGTCATCACAATTCATTAAAGGATGTACACCATCCACAATTGTAAGATGGCTTTCTCCTGGATTTTTGGCCATTTCAAATACTTCTGGTACGCACGAGACACTGAGATTACGTGAGAATTCAGCAAAAGATGTAAGAACGTCCAATTTTGCTGTTAAATTGACAATTTGCTTAAATTCAGCATAATTTTTTGAGAATTTCTCAAAAACCCGACGACCAAAATCATTTAAAACATTTTTCTTCTTAACTTCTAGTTCCTGCATTCTAGTTAGAAATTCTTTTGTTTCATCCGATGTGTAGCGATTGACTGCATTCTTGCCTTTACCTTTTGAGTTCTCTAAATTCCAAACTTTTGGTACTTTCTTAAAATGACTTTCAGGCACTTCAATTTGATATCGTTTACGATCACTTCCAAAATAGTTTAATTTACATCCAATGACTTTTTCTTGTTGCTTCAAATAGACTTTAAGTTCAGTTTCAAGCGAGTCAATTTCATCGAGAACTGCATCATATTCATCATCTGCATTACGACCTGGAATTATATAGCCAGTCTTTTTTGCTTCCTCGATATTGAATGATTTTTGTAGCTTGCCAAGTTGTGGACTTAAATCGATGAATTTTCCGCCGTTTTCTTTTGTTTGTGTCAACATTTTAAGCATTGAGGATTTACATCCTTTAAAAACTTTTGGAAGACTCATTAATTGATCAAATGCATCAAGTGCAGCTGCAAAATCAATAATTTTATTCTTTCCATATGTCTCAGCTTCATATAAAATGGCTCTGGATTGTGGATGATTTTGCAGAATGTCCTTATTGCCAAGATGATGAATTTGACTTAAACTTCTCTCGACATCAACATTTAATGAGCTTAATAATCCACGACAGTCATTTAATAATCCAATATTCTCTTTTAATTCCTTAACTGCTTCCTGTCGTGCCTTAATTTCATCAATTTCACAGCTTGGCATGCAGACAATTTCCTTTAACAATCGTTTACCAAATTGTGTGCTGCAATAGTCCAATTTCATAATTAATGAATTTTCATCTCCATTAACATTCAAATTATGCAAAGTTATGGCATCAAGCATCATGTGTGTTTGCTGACGATTTTCTTTCTTCAATTTTGATCCATCAAATTCAATTTTTTGATCTGGTGGAAAGAAACGTTTGAATGTTGCCAATGATAATACTTGTTGATCCAGTAAATTATACTTTAAGTACCACAAACATCCACCTAAGGCTTTTAATGCCAATGCACAATCTTCAGATGGTTTTAAATGATCACTTTGCATTTCTTTTAAGCATTCAGGCCAGTCACTTTCACTTGTATATCTTGTCTCTGCAAGGTATTTGAGTGCTTTTGAGCCATTCCAGAATTGCTTCTCATTTGTCAGCTTTTCCTTGACCACGTTGATTCCTTTTAAGACCTGGATAAGAAATTGCAAAAATTTAACGGAATTTTAAAATTTGAAAATTAAAAGAAATTTTAGGTTCAATTTTTGAACTTTTCAAATTTAAAAATTTTTTGACCGTTATTTTTAAAAAAATTTTCAACATTTAAATTTTAAAAAATTTAATGATCGTTAATTTTTAAAATTTTCATAGTCGTTAACTTTTCAAATTTCCAACACTAATTAAAAGTGTAAAATGGTACAAACCTTAGCAGTACTCTCACTCATTCCTGTTCGTTCATGTAAAATTAATACTGGTGTGTAAAGAGACAATAAAGTAAGCAATCTCGAGCATTGATCATCATCATCAAATTCACCAATCATGAAATCTCCAATACTAGAATCAACAAATGCAATTCCATAACGATTTAAAGACGTATCAATTTTCTTCTCAGCAATACATAATAAAAAGTTTGGCATAGCTGAAAATTGACTTTTGGTCATCGAGCACAATCCAGTTGCATAATTTTGCATTCCAACATTTGTGACTTGACAAATCTCACGTTTAACGACCTTATCGAACTTTGACCGTTTATTTTCAGATTCACATCGCTTCTCCATCATTGCTGGTGTTTCAGTTTGTTCTACACGAGCTACTTTATATCCACGTTCAACCATTGTCGATGCCATTTTATCGTAAGCAGTTTCAGGGAAGCCACTATGTGCATAGTCCCCTTTCATGAATGTCAATCCGAGTTCTTTAACTCCTGTAACTGCATCTTGATGATACAATTCATAAAATTTGCCAACTTTAAAGAAGAAAATGCAGTCAAAATATTGACTTTTTAACTTCCACCATTGGAGATGTCCTGGTGTTTGTTGCTTAAGGAAGCTTTCTGGAATGTATAATGTTCTTGGATCATAATCTGGATGATTTGGTCTGTTCTTATTGGCATCTCTAATATGTTCTGGTTGAAGGAATTCAAAGCTGTTGTGAGCATAAACTTTCTGTTCATTGTCAAGTGACAATCCTTGATTTTCATCATCTTCATCTTCCTGATCATTCTTTGGAACTAACTTTGTTAAATCTTGCTTCTCTTCTTTGGACTTTTTGCTTGGTGTCGATTCTGATTCGGCATCTTCAGCAAATTTAGCAAGACTTGAAATTGTACTTTTTGGTGGTGGCATTGACTCATTTTCGTCATCTGAGTCGATAATACGTTTTTTGGCCTTTGGATTAACTTCATTCTTTTTGTTAAGGTCATTATTCTCTATATCCTCATCGGAATCAATGATTTTACGCTTCTTGGATGATTTGTTGACAATTAAATCTTCATCGTCACTTGAATTGGTTCGTTTACCTTAATTATATACATCATTAATTAAATATTATGTTTAATTATTCGATTAACTCATAACTTACCAAAATCAAGCTTCTTTCCTGTCAATTTCTCTGGAACTTCCTTTTTTACTGCCGAAACTTCCTTTTCTGCAGATTTGTCGACATTTTGAGATGTATTTAATGAATTTCTTGAAAAGTAATTGAACAGAGTGTTCTTTGGTGATGGTTTTGGCGATGCTTTAACTTTTTGCGACATGACAAATCCTTTAATACACAAACTTTAATTTTAATATTTTTAAGCTCACACTTTAGTTTGAAAAACAACTTTTTTCCGCCAAAATAGGGCGAATTTGCATGTTATGTGATTTATGGAATTGATTTTGATTTGTTTAATACTTTTAAAGGCAATTTTCTTAATTTAATTAATTAAATACTTAAAAACGCGTGATATAAATTTTAACGGATTAAAATAATTCAAATTTCACCCAAGTTCAAAAAAAAGTTCAAAATTTTGCACAAAATTTTTCAAAATCAACTTAACCGTTAATTTTTTGATTACATTTTTTTAGAACTAATTTTGTGGAATTTAAAAATTTATTAAATTAATCATAAAAGTGAGTAAATTCAAAGATTTAAAGTTATTCGTAAGTAAGAATATTGTGCAACGGCTACAGAAATTCCAAATTAGCCGCACTCGCAGTCGTCTTTAGCTTGCAACAAGGACATAAACGTATACTTTCGTGAGTGTTTTAATTTTCATTTTTCATTCATTCGATTTGTTATAAAAAAAATATATAAATTCTTAAATTAATCTAATCTTCTCATAGATCTTTACTTCCTTTTAGTAAACCAATAACTCTTTAGTTATTGTTCTACCGAAAAAATTACTATTAAGTGTGGCTGATAAAGAGGATAAGCATTTCAATGAGCAAGGTCTCGAAGATTTCTTTTATAAAAAAAAAAATCCGAAAAAGAAAATTTTTTATTTACATCTGAATGTGTCTATTTATTGATTTCTCATATCAATGAGCACTTTTCTTCATTGCCATTCGTTTATTTAGTGAACTAACGGAATAATTCCTCATTACAGCAAGTCCTGAAAGGATAGACCAAAACAGCGACAAAGTTTTAATAATGCCGTCTGTAGTAAATTCCGGATCATCAAATGCTACAGGACTAAATCATCAATCAGATGATATAAATCAAGAAGTTGGTATACGGGAAGTCTGGCGCCATAATCTTGAAGATGAATTTGTTCTCATCCGTAAAATTGTCAATAAATATTGTTATATTGCAATGGACACTGAATTTCCCGGTGAGTATTTCAGTCATGTCTTCTTCTTCCTTATTCCTCATACTAACTCGATTATTTCGACATTTTTAGGAGTTGTTGCACGACCTATTGGCGAATTTCGATCAACTTCCGATTACCAATATCAGTTATTAAGATGCAATGTTGATCTCCTTAAAATTATTCAGCTCGGTCTTACATTTATGGATGAAGATGGTAATGCAGCTCCTGATTATTCAACATTTCAATTTAATTTCAAATTCAGTCTAACGTGAGTGCTTTTGCAAATATATAAAGTGTCCCAAAGGAATTAAAATAAAATATTCTAATGTCCAATTCTTTTTTTTTTTATTTGTAGCGAGGATATGTACGCGCAAGATTCGATCGATTTACTGCAAAATTCAGGCATTCAATTTAAGAAGCATGAAGAAGATGGCATTGATCCAATTGATTTTGCTGAACTTCTCATGACATCTGGAATTGTTTTGATGGATAACATTAAATGGTTGAGCTTCCATTCTGGCTATGATTTTGGATATCTTTTGAAAGTTTTAACCGATCAGAATTTGCCAAGTGATGAAAGTGAATTTTTTGAATTATTACGAATCTATTTTCCTACTATCTACGATGTCAAGTATTTGATGAAGTCTTGTAAGAATCTTAAAGGTGAGAATTTTTATTTCTTTTTGGTGATAAAATGAAGTTTTTGATTTTTGTGAGTTAACGGTAATTTTTTAGAATTTGAATTCTCTGAGTTGATTTTGAATTTTTGATAACCGTTAAAATTTAATTAAAATTTTTGTCAGTTAAAAGTGATTCAATTTTTGTATAAAATTTAAATGACCGCTAAAATTGAATTTAAAAAAAAAAATTGCTAAAATTTACAAGAAATTTTTTTAATTTTAAAGTTTAAAATTCCATAGTTCGTTAATTTTTTCAAATTTAAAATGACCGTTAAATTGAATTTTATTTTGAATTCAAAAAAGCTGTTAAATTTACAAAATTATTTTAAATTTCAAATTTACATAATTCGTAATTTTTTTTTTCAAATTTGAAATTTAACCTTTAAAATCTTTAAAATTGAATTTTATTTTGAATTCAGAAAAGCTGGTAAAATTTAAAAAGAAAAAATGTTGGAAATTTTTTCAAATTTTTTTTTAAAATGAAAAAGCCGTTAAAATTTACAAAAAAGATTTTGAATTGAAAAACTTCGTTAAAATTTCGTTTTAAAGTTTCGTTAAATTTTTTTTGAAAATTCAAATTTCAAAATTCCGTTAAATGGTCATGAGTTTATAAAAAAAAAATTTTTATTTTTAGGCGGATTACAAGAAGTTGCTGAACAATTGGATATTCGAAGAATCGGTCCACAACATCAAGCTGGATCTGATTCTTTGTTAACTGGCATGGCCTTCTTCAAAATGCGAGAAGTGAGAAATTTTAATCAAAATTTTAAAGAATTATTTCAATTATTAATTTTATTATTAATTTTAGATGTTCTTCGAGGATAACATTGATAACGATAAATACTCAGGTCATTTGTTTGGCTTGTCATACAATCAAGCTGATCGCATTATGCCTGCAGAATAAGAAAAATAATCACAAAAAAAAAACAGAAATTTTGCACCCAACAAATTTTGGTGACATTTCAAACAACAACAAAACAACAATAATGAAAACTGAATGAAAAATTAATGATGGATATAATTTTTATATAATACAAGTAGGAAGAAAAGAGAAGAAGAAAAAAATCTGAAATTATTAAAGAATACCTAAATGCTGCATCGCTTTTTGCACAGACGCATATTTCAATAGCTATTCAACGTATATACACACATACACACACATTATTGCTTTAAAAATAATAATTCGTTCTATATAAAAAACAAAAGGATTAATAATATAAAAAAAACATAATTCAAGAAGTTCTTCGAAAAAATTTTCATAATGTTATAAAAAGGAAGTAATTAATTATGAAAGGATGAGATACACAATATAAAGAAAAATTCAAACAAAAAAAAAGTAATATTCTGATACCGATAAATAATAATGATACCTATTTAATAATTATTTATCCTTTATTATCCTTTATCTCCTATATTTAAATTTAAAGTAAACAAAAAATGGTGAAAATGATGAATTACGGCGCGATATGTAATACAATACAATTTTTTTCTGAAATAAAAAAAAATCATTTATAAAAGAAAATTGCAAGTCTTTGTTTAAGTTATTTATTTATTGTACATTTTATTGACCTTTTAAATATTAATTTTTCTTGAAGTTTAACGGTTTTCGCTAAGTTTTGAAATCTTCGTCAAAATGCACACGTAAAAACTTTACGTTACGTAAAATGTACGTAAAAGTTTGAACTTACGTAAAACATACGTAAAATTTCTGCGTTACGTGAAAAATACGTAAAAGTTCTACGTTACGTAGAACGTACGTAAAAGCCACAATGGTCTGAAATCGAAAAAAATGTTCAAAAATTAAAAAAAGTCATGTCTTTTAAACCTCATCTTTTGAATGCACGATTATAAAACATAAACTTACGCATCTTCTGTGAAAATATCAACCTTCCAATCGTTGTCTAACTCTGTCAATCATTAACCAAAGTCATGAAAAATTTGTTTACAAAAACACCATGAAAAAGTTTTTGTAAATTTTTCTACTTTATGATGTTTGTTCCATGTTCTAATTGCTGTCAATAGCTTAATTAATGCGCAAATTTTATGTTAAAACTTACAAAACATTAGCCAAATGCTTTATCATTAGGGAAATTGCAATTAAAATTTTGAAAATTTCCAAAACTAATCGTTCATAAGTTAAAAAGGTTTCCAAAGGTATTCACGGGACTAGCACAAAACGAAAGAATGAGTCTTAATTTACCTTTTAATCATACTCTGGTAATGCGCAAATATGCGCAAATTGAGATATTTGCATTTTAATTTCACTTGTTTTCCCATACAAATTTGTTTGTTTTTAAAAATTTTTGATACATTTTTAACAAAAAATCATACTTACACTTAATATTATAGGCTGATTTTTTCAGGAGTGTATAATCAAATCATAATAAAGCTATTAAAACTATCAAAATAAAGAAAATCGACAAAAACTTTTGAACCTCTAAATTTTCCCCTAAAATGTATTTTTGAACAATTTTTTCGATTTCAGACCATTGTGTTAACGTAAAAAGTGTACGCAAATTTTACTAGAAGAATCCTCAATGATTTCTTTGTTTCAGGTAAAATAAAAGGCCATAAAAGCAAAACCTTTCAAGCTAAAGCTATGCTATGAAGCAGCTACAAAGACCAGATGCCAATATTTCTATGATCAAGATTGATGATTTGTTTAGGATGAAATTTTTCTCTCATTTTCAGCTTCATTACGTTAATTATCCTTTCTAAAACATAGACATTAATAAACTACATGCTTAATCATAGAAAAAAGCAGATCTAAGCATTCATCAAAAATAACAAAACTCATATCTGGATGTTGGAAAAAAATCTTCAAATTTATGGAATTTCATCATATAATCTAATTACATTGTGTATAAATTAATGATTTCATCGTTTAATATCAACAAATTTCATTTTATTCAATAAAAAAGAGAAATTGGGCGTTTCCACGGATTGAATTTTTCAAAAATTTCGTCTTTGAGTTAAAATTTCTCTTAAAAGAGCTATCCAGACGATTAAAAGACTAATTTATGTCAAGTAGAATGCTGAATTCTGCTTATTTCCCTTTATATCTTACCTCCAAATGTATTCATTGATGAAATATTTGAGTTTTAGTGAGCGTTGGTACATTTCAAAATGTGGAATTTTTAACTTTAAACTAAAATTTTACACTATTTAGACATCCAGACAACATTTTACTGCCGTTTTCATGCACATGGTGTTTACTTTTATATATTTCAATGCTTTAATTCACTTTAAACACACTTATTAAGAAGTAAAATAAAAAATTTGTGAAAATTTTATGAAATGTACCAACAAAAAGCGTTCACTTGAGTTTTTAAAAAATTTGAAAATGAAAAAAACCGTCAAACTAGATACTAAAAATAAACAATTTGACTTGTTTAAACGCTAACTTAAATTAATTAGTGATCGTATTGCTGACATTTCTTAATAATCAACTGGAATATTAACTTATTTTAAGCTATTTGTGTATAATTGTCGATATTTGTTGAAGTTCAAAAATTTCAAGTAGAAGAAGAATTACAAGCGATTTTTAAGAAACTCCATCAATCCGTGGAAATGCCCAATTGAAAGATCTCAACCGTCAATTTAAAATTTGAAAATGTTCAAGGGGACTAAACATACGTCAAAGGTTTTAAAATGTAAAAATCATTGAAATTCGTTGTTTTTGTTTCAAATACCTAAATTGCCATTAATTCCACACATTCTGCAAGTAAGGTACATTACATTGAGCAACACAGCGGCTTCTTATATTCAATATTCAAAGAAAAAATCATCAAATAAGAAAAAAACAGGGAAGTTACCTGCGCTTGCCGTTCATGCATTCTATTGTTGTTAAAAAATATCTAAAACGCGAAAAATTATCAAAAAAACATTGAATTTATTAAAATTAATTAACTTTCTAATCGCTTAATAGTTATATCTAAATGGTAGCTAAGAGCTAATGTAGTTCAGCAATGGATAAAGACGGTAAAACATACAAAATTTAAGAAAATAATGAAAAAAATTGCAAAATAAAAAGTTTATTCATTCATTTCAGTATATAGAGTTATTAATTTTGATAGTATTATACTTGGAACCTTAATATCGGCTGATTGCGGTGGCATTGTAAGGAACTAAATTAAATTATATAATCTTAATAATTTAAACAATTAATTAATAAATTTATTTTTTTAGCTCCAATGTTCAACAACTGAGCAGGCATTTCAATTAATCTTTCATTCAGAAAAGCAGGAAGAATTTTCATTTATTATTGACATTGTGGATGTGAGAAAAATCTTTAAAAGTGTCAAAGACAGTCTAATAATATTGGACTTTAAGCTAAAACCAGCAAAAATAAAATCTGTTGGCGATTTGATTCGACCGAAAGGTACAAAGTTTATATTTTGAATCTTTAAAGGCTTCATTTTATTAAATTCTTCTCGATTTTTTTCAGACTACTTTTATCAAATCAGCAAGATCTCAGATGAGAGTAAATTCCAAATCTACCTTAATGACATAACAAATGAAGATGTTGCATTCATTGAAAAGTTTTTCGCGTAAGTCATTAAAAATTCTCATTAATTAAACATCCAGTACATAAATATTTTAATTTCAAAAAATTTCCAGATCGATTGATATATTCGATGGCGATGTTGGAAAGGTAGAAAAGGAACAACAAGATCCAGAACCAAATCATCAACAATCATCAAAGGCACATAAGCCAAATTTAATTAAACATCGAAAGAAGAAACATCACGATATAGATCCAGAAGACGGTTCACAAGATTATCATCCACAAAAACGTCCACGAAAGCAAAGTTTTTCCAAAACAAATGCCGATTGTGAAGTTATTGAAGAGATTCCAAAACGTAGCCTTCGAGTACGTAATCGTGATGATGTCAATTTATGTGAAGATATGTCAGAAGAGGCACAATTACAAGAGGCTTTAAAGAGATCATTAAAAGGTGTCGATCAGACAGTCATCGAGAGTTTGAGTCACATTGAAGATTCAAAATCGGAACAGGATATGGAACATGTTGAGATTTATGACAATATAGATAAAACAATTGAATTATTTACATATAGTACGAGCAATGGTGACATAATTGTGAGAATGGAAGATTACTTGTGCCTCTCACGTAATGAATATCTTAGTGATGTTATTATCGACTTTTATCTTCAGTATATTTATAATGAGAAAATGACAGCCGAACAGAGAGAAAAGACTTTAATTATAGGAACACACTTTTATACATTATATGCAACATCATCAGAATATTCAGGTTGGAATGATGGATTAAATGCTGGTCTTAATGCAAAGGAAAAACGTTATCGACGTATTGATGGAATTTTAAGGGATGATGTGAATATTTTTGATAAAGATTACATTATAATGCCTTTAATGGATCATAGTCATTGGTTCCTTGCAATTGTTTGCTTTCCAAAGCTTAATGGAAGTTACACGATCGATGGAAATGAAAAAGTTGATGATAATGATGTTAAACGTAATCCGAAAAAGAGTTTTCAGCCAGCAATTAAGTCGTCATGCATTCTCATCTTTGATTCAGTCAAAGGTAATGGATCTCGACGAACTGTTGCAATTAATCATATCAAGAATTTCTTAGAATATGAATGGATGAATAAGTATCGAGAAGAATTCCATTTTGATGTTAAATGCTTGAATGGACACTCACCAAAGGTAATTTTCAATTCTTAATGTCATTTTTTTGGGAATTTATATTTTTTTGGCTGTTATTTTTGAAAAATTTAAATTTTCATTCTTTGAAAAATTCTCGACCGTTAAATTTTCAGTTTTTGAAAAAATCTTGACCGTTAAAGTTTTAATATTTGAAAAAATCTTGACCGTTGAATTTTCAGTTTTTGAAAAAGTCTTGGTTAAATTAAATTTTTAATTTTTTATGTTGTTATTTTTTGAAAATCGAAGTTTTAAATTTTTTGAAAAAATTATTTCCGTTAAATTTCAAAAAAAAAAAAAAAAATTGAATGTTCGTTTTTGAAAATCTAAAAATAAATGACCGTTAAATTTAAAAATATTTTAAAACCAGACATTTTCAAAAAATTTTTGTCCGCTATTTTTTAAATTTTTATTTACCGTTAATTTTTGAATATTTTTTGACCGTTTTTTTTTTCAAATTTCTATTAACCGTTAATTTTTGAATTTCTAATTTTAGGTTCCACTTCAATTGAACAACGTTGACTGCGGATGTTTCATACTTGAATTTATGGAACGATTTTTCGTTTCCTCACCACTTGAAGACTTGCGATTTCCAATTGATCTTGGAGATTGGTTTTCACCGGAAGTAGTTCGTAGCTCAAAGCGACGTGAACTTGCTGACGTAATTCAAAACATAATGAAAGCCTCAAATAATCAAGTTGAATTGCCAAAAATTCGCTTTTATGGTGATCGAAAGAGAAAATCTTCAAAATCTGTCCAAATTGTTGATCTTGATAGTAGTATGGAAAATAATAATGGACATATAGATGAGACATTTCATGGTTCAGAGAATGGAAACGGAAATGCCGATGAAAATGGAAACAATAATGACGAAAACTTCAATAATAACAACGATTTTAATTGCCTCGATAGCAATAATAGTCTTCAAAATGGTAACATGATGAACGAAAATCAACAAGCTGTGCATAGTATTATGCGAGATGAAGGAATTGAAGATCCTATTGTCGAACGGGTAACAACTCAAGAATTAATGGAATATCAACAAGACTATATTGATGAAATGCTTAATGGTGGCATGGGTGATTCTGCTGGATATACGAGTGATGAAATGAATGTCGATGAAATTCCATCCGCTGAAAATGATCAAGACTCACAGACTGAAGATTTGATTGACAAGAATGAAGCAGAAAATGGCATAAAAGTTACAGAAATCATAAAAAGTCCACAAACATCACAAGTTGGTGCTAAATTAACTGAAAAGAATTCAAACGTCGAAATTGAGAATGCAGAAGTCCCAGAAAAAGATGCAAAAGTCACAAACGATGATGCAGAATTGAAGGAAATTGATGCAAAAAATCAAACTGATGCAGAAATAGATTCAAAAATTCAAAATAATACAGAAGTTGACGCAAAAATTCAAATTGATGCAGAAGTTGACGAAAAAATTCAAACTGAAGCAGAAATGGATGCAAAAATTCAAACTGATGCAGAAATGGATGCAAAAGTTCAAACTGATGCAGAAATGTATGCAAAAATCGAAACTGATGCAGAAATGGATGCAAAAATCGAAACTGATGCAGAAATGGATGCAAAAATCGAAACTGATGCAGAAATGGATGTAAAGGTTCAATGTGATGTAGAAGGTGATGCAAATCATTCAAAAAGTGACCCAAAAATAGATACCAGCATTAAAAAGCACAATTCCGACTCGGATATTGAGGAAATTCATATAACACCGGAAAAAATTGACTTAACACAGGATGATGAAGATTTCGATGAGATAAAATCAGTATATGGCAAAAACAGTGATATTAAAATTGATAAAATAGACTTAAATCCAAAAGCAGACACAGAACAAAATAATGATCAAATTGCACCAGAAAATGCTAAAAATGAAGAAGATGAAAAAAATCAAAAGTCGGGATCAATGCAATCAATTGCTGACCGAATTAGTCAAAGTATTAGTCTTAAGGAATCATCAACAATCGTACTGTTAGATTGATTAAGATGTCTTATAAGAATATATAATGGATGGTTGGTTGAATGAATGTGGATGAATGAGATCTGATGATTAAGAAGTACAAATATCTCACATTAGTATATAATTTAGAAGAAAAAAAAGAAGCATAAAATAACGTACTCAATATATCTAATATAGGTAGTAATATATTGAAGTAGCACAGAATATAATTTTTTCTACTCATTATTAATAATTAAAATAATTTTTGGCTAAAACCCTTTTTTTTACGAAAATTCATGTAAAACTATTGAAAATTACTAAACAACAAAAAATATCCCTTTTTTCATGATGTGATGTTAAGCATTTAATCATTGATTTAGAAGAAATAAAGATTTATAATAAAATAACTAAATTTTAACGGTTTTTTTAGATTTGAAAATTTCAGAGTAAAAATTTGAATTTAAAAAAGACGTTAAATTTTTAAACAAAAAAAAATTCTATTTTTACAGACCGATTTTTAAGTGAACAGCAGTGAACAGTTTGTGACTAGTTTCCGTACTGTCCGTGCGAGGTCGCTTTTGAAATTTTGTTATCTTTTGTGAATCATTCCAAATCCATCAAAAAATTGTATTTTTCTGTATTAATTGCATTTATTAATTAATAAAACCAGTTTATATCGTTGATGTAAGTAAAACTGCATGCCATCATTAAGTTTGCATGATAAAATTAACGCTAGTTTAGTCGAAAAATAAGCCTACTAACAAAATTTCAAATGGGAGGAGAAATTAATGACGAAGTAAAAATAATGAAAAAATCGTGAAATTCTAAATTTAAATCATTGAGCTTTTGGTGAATACAATATGCATTCGTTAATGTAGTAAACACTACATTAGAATACAAATTAAACAGCCTTCGAAAGTTTGCCTTATTACGAAATAAGTTTTAATCTTTGCGAGAAAAAAAAATTATCGATTTTTGGACATTTTTGAGATCCAGTTGAAATTTGGAGTTATCAACATCCAGAACACACATATCATAATGATTCCTATTGCGCCAATTCAGTTAATTTAAACCATAACAATTAATGTTATACAAATTTAAATTATCATGTATTAATATTTACATTTCAGAATTCGAGCATTTGAACCAAATCACGGAATGACTGACTCAAAATACTTTACGACCACCAAAAAGGGTGAGATTTTTGAGCTCAAATCGGAGCTTAATAGTGATAAGAAGGAGAAGAAGAAGGAAGCAGTTAAGAAAGTTATTGCAAGTATGACTGTTGGAAAAGATGTGTCGGCACTTTTTCCGGATGTTGTAAATTGCATGCAAACTGACAATTTGGAACTAAAGAAGCTTGTCTATTTGTACTTGATGAATTATGCAAAATCACAGCCTGATATGGCAATTATGGCTGTCAATACGTTTGTTAAGGTAAGTTCTAATATAAATTAATTACTTTTTCGAGGATATAACTGACATGTTATGTGAGATATTCGTAGATTCCTACATAATTATTAAGTTACAGTCATAAAATTCATTACTTTTATGTATATATTCCAATTAATTGCAATTGTAAGGATTTGCCACATTCTCAATTGATGAAGGTAAAAATGTATCAGCTACAATGCTTACAATTACTTTATCATGCTTCTGCAATGTAGTTCCTTTGGTGCATCTTTGATCCAGTCTAGTGAATATGCATTAAAGTCACTACTTTTACCCTGTTTTTACGTTATAAGCCAGTGGCTTATTTGAGAAAAAAAGTTCAAAAAATCTCGAAAAAAGGCTTATTAACGAGTAGTGGCTTATTAACGAAATGTAAACAAAGGAAGAAAAATCAAAAATTTTCATGGAAATCATGAAAAATTTTAAAACTTTTCTATCATAAACGATTTCAAATGTTGCAATAAGTCATTTAAAACCGAAAAAATATTTTTATCATGCTTAATTAATAGTATTTTGGTAGTGGCTTATTAACGGATACAAAAAACTTTTTAGGTTCAAATTTCTTTAACAAGCCAGTGGCTTAGTAACGAGTAGTGGCTTATAACGTAAAAACAGGGTAGTTCCTTTTGATTCTAATCGCATTTCATACGTGATTTAATTTTTTATTAAAAGTCCGTTAAAAATTCAAATTTTACAAAATATTAAATTTCAAATTTTACAAAACCGTTAAAATCAGTTCAAAACTATAAATTTTACATCAAATTTAAAGTTTTAACGGTTTTTCAATTTTAAATTTTTACCGGTTTTGTAAAATTTGAATTTTTAGTTTTACAAAATTTATTAAAATTTGAATTTGTAACGGTTTTTATTTAAAAATTTAGATTCAACAAAAAATTGGCAGAATCTTCCCCAAAAATTAATAGACGAATCATATTTAGCACATAACATTTCATTTATATATTTCACGCAATATTAAATTCTTATCAGTCAATTAATACCCATAATAATGCAATATTTTCTGTCTTAAAATTCTCATTTGTAGGACTGCGAAGATTCAAATCCATTGATAAGAGCATTGGCCGTCAGAACAATGGGATGTATTCGTGTTGATAAAATTACAGAGTATTTGTGTGAGCCATTGAGAAAATGTTTAAAAGATGAAGATCCATACGTACGTAAAACAGCTGCTGTATGTGTTGCTAAATTGTATGACATATCAAGCTCAATGGTTGAGGATCAAGGATTTTTGGATCAATTAAAGGATTTATTGTCAGATTCTAATCCAATGGTTGTTGCTAATGCTGTTGCTGCTTTGAGTGAGATTAATGAATCGTCAGCATCTGGACAGCCTTTAGTTGAGTTAAATTCAGCAACAATTAACAAACTTTTGACTGCTTTGAATGAATGTACTGAATGGGGTCAAGTCTTCATCCTCGATTCATTGGCTAATTATACGCCAAAGGATGAACGTGAAGCTCAATCAATTTGCGAACGAATTACACCACGTCTTGCTCATGCTAATGCTGCTGTCGTTTTGAGTGCTATTAAGGTACTCATGAAGTTATTAGAAATTCTTTCATCTGACAGTGACTTTTGTGCTACATTGACGAAGAAATTGGCACCGCCACTTGTCACTTTATTGTCATCAGAACCTGAAGTTCAGTATGTTGCATTGAGAAATATCAATTTAATTGTTCAGAAACGTCCAGACATCCTGAAACATGAAATGAAAGTATTCTTTGTTAAATACAATGATCCAATCTATGTCAAGCTTGAGAAATTGGACATTATGATTAGATTGGCTAATCAAAGCAATATTGCACAAGTTTTGAGTGAATTGAAGGAATATGCAACGGAAGTTGATGTTGATTTTGTTCGTAAGGCCGTTAGAGCTATTGGACGTTGTGCAATTAAGGTTGAACCATCTGCTGAACGTTGTGTATCTACATTACTTGAATTGATTCAGACTAAGGTCAACTATGTCGTTCAGGAAGCTATTGTTGTCATCAAGGATATTTTCAGGTGAGAAACGGTTTTTGTAAAATTTAAATTTAAAAACTTTAAAAATTCAAATTTTAACGGTTTTCTAATATTTAAAATTTGAATTTAAATGGTTTAAAAATTTTAACGGTTTTTGCAAAATGTGAAAACTAAACGGTTTTTGTAAAATTTTAATTTAAAAAATTTTAAAAATTCAAAACTTAAGTCATCAAAAATTTAAATTTTCAAAAACCGTTAAAAATGTTCAGTTCATAAAATACTAATAATCAATATTTAACATTCCAGAAAATATCCCAATAAGTATGAAAGCATCATTAGCACACTCTGTGAAAATTTGGACACTCTCGATGAGCCAGAAGCACGCGCATCAATGGTTTGGATTATTGGCGAATATGCTGAGCGTATTGATAATGCTGATGAACTTCTTGATAGCTTCTTGGAAGGATTCCAAGACGAAAATGCTCAAGTTCAATTGCAATTGTTAACAGCTGTTGTTAAATTGTTCTTGAAACGTCCAGCTGATACACAAGAGCTTGTTCAGCATGTATTGTCACTCGCAACACAAGACAGTGACAATCCAGATTTAAGAGATCGTGGATTCATTTACTGGCGTTTATTGTCAACAGATCCAGCTGCAGCAAAGGAAGTTGTTTTGGCTGATAAGCCATTAATTTCAGAAGAAACTGATTTATTGGAACCGACACTTTTGGATGAATTAATTTGTCATATTGCATCATTGGCTAGTGTCTATCATAAGCCACCAACAGCATTCGTTGAAGGACGTTCAGCAGGTGTGAGAAAGTCACTTCCAAATCGTTCAGTTGCTCATACAAATGATACAGAAAGTTCCGATGCCGCAACAGTCATTCCAAATCAAGAATCATTAATTGGTGACTTGTTGTCGATGGATATTAGTGCCCCTGTTCCTCCCGCCGCTATATCACAACCACCTCAAAGTAATATCGATCTTCTTGGTGGAGGATTGGATATTTTATTAGGTGGACCGCCTGCAGCAGAAGTCTCAGCACCTGTTCAAAATACAGGAAATGGACTGCTTGGCGATATATTTGGAATTAATACCCAAACAACGACAATGATTGCAATCCCTAAAATCACTTGGTTACCTGCAGAAAAAGGCAAAGGACTTGAGATTCAAGGAACATTTGCAAGACGTGGTGGCGGTGTTTATATGGACATGACATTCACAAATAAAGCAATGCAGGCTATGAGTGGATTTGCAATACAATTAAATAAAAATACATTCGGTATGGTACCTGGCGCACCATTACAAGTTCCAAACTTACCACCAGGACAAACTGCTGAAGTCTCACTAAAATTAAGCATTAGTGGTCCAATTATGCGAATGGAACCGATTAATAATCTTCAAATTGCTATTAAGAATAATGTTGATGTTTTCTACTTTGCATGCTTAGTGCATGGACATACATTATTTACAGAAGATGGACAATTGGATAAAAGAGTTTTCTTATCAACATGGAAAGAAATTCCAGCTGCAAATGAAGTCCAATATACATTGAGTGGAATTGTTGGCAATGCTGATGCAATTGCTGCTAAAATGACAGCAAATAATGTCTTTACGATTGCTAAAAGGAATGTTGAAGGACAAGATATGTTGTATCAGTCACTCAAGCTTGAAAATAATGTTTGGGCATTGCTTGAATTAAAATTGACACCAGGAAGTAGCGAAGGAACACTCAGTTTGAAATCAAGATCTGTTGAAGTTGCTCCAATGATCTTTACTGCTTACGATATGATCATCAAGTCATCATAAGTTGCTACTCATTATTATCACTTTTTCTCCCTCCCCATTGATGTATCGACAAGAAATTTAATTCCATTTAAATGAAGACGATTAGAAAGTATATAGAGGAACATTTATCTCATAAATTATGGTATCAAATTATGATAATGATAGTAATTATTATGATTTATTAAAAATTTATATATTTTCTTCTTCTATAAATTGGCAACTTTTGACTTTAAACATGAACATTTAATTGAAGTAGCCACACATGATGTTTAACTGTTATATGAGAATAATCTTTATTATAATCCTAATAAAATGAAACATTTAATCTTAATTGCATTGTTGGTTTGTCAATTTTAACGGTTCTTTGATTTTTGAAAAATCTTTGCATCATTTTGCCTTTATATTTCGGATCTTTTCATTTTAGATTCAGAGTTCAAAGTAAGCAGACGTATTGTTAAAACTGGTAAGTAAATAATCTTTATATTAATAATTTTTAAGATGCTTAACAATTTTGAAGCTGCTTAAGTGAATTTAACTACATAGTAAAAAATTTTTACTATGCATTCTTTGTTTACTTTTTGGACAATAAAATTCCTCATTTTATCCCATTGATTATAGGTTTTATCAGGAAAACGTAACTTGATTCTTAAAAAATTAAATCTATCAATGATTATTTGCAATCTTCTTAACAGTAATTAGATACAGCCCATATCGAAGAAAAAAATAATGGAAAGAAATCTAGTAAAGACGCTCAGAGCATTAAAGGATTAATACAGATATATCTATGTACTTTATCTTATCTTTCTTATCATGATTGATAAAAATGGCATTAAAAGTGAAACACACGAAATACTTTGTGCAGTTCAAATAAAATTTTCAAAGCTAGCGGACCTCTAGAAATGGATCAAATTAGACAAAATTTCTTTGTTATCGGTGGATTTATACTTACTTCTTATTTCTCATCACTCAAAGCACTTTCTTTGCATCAAATGACGTTAAACTTACAGGAAACAAACATTTGTGAAGATATAAATTTTGGTCTTTTACCTTACGAGCCTGATTGTGAATATTTCATAATTTGTCAAAACGGTTATCCACGAGTTGAAAGATGTCCATTTGATACGGTTTTTGATCGATTTGCTTCTGCATGCACTTATGGAAGTCGAGATCAATGTGAACACGATTTAGACAAACCAGAAAGCTGCCCAGTAGTTGACGATCCAGACAATCCTGTATTTTTTCCTGATCTCAATGACTGCAAGAAATATTTCGTGTGTTCAAATGGAAGTAAAATAGAACGGGAATGTACTGATGAACGTTTATGGAATCCGAAAGAAAATTCGTGCGACGATCCCGAAAACGTTGAGGACTGTAACTCTGATGACTCAATAACTCCATCTCCACCTTCAACCACTGAGAAAACACATAATTGTGCTGACTGGCATAGGTGCCCGATAAGTCATGGATTTCTTCCCCACTTACAAAATTGTCAAAGATATTTTGAATGTATAAATGGAATTAGATTTTTAAGAACATGCTTACATGGTGAAATTTTTGATATCAAATCTATGAAGTGTGGTGATGCGGTTAGTTCTAAATGTGCAAAATATACAGATTGCAGTTCTTAATGCTGTTGAAATTTTTTATAATGTCGAATAACTGTCTGAGTTGAATTTAAGAGCTTTATTTTTATACCTAATGTAATCCTTAGTAAGTTATACGATTAAATCTAAGATGGGAAGTTTCCAACAAAATAAAGTTGTAGTTGGTCGCAGTAAACAGATATACAGATATTTTAATCAGTATTCGCATTTTCTTATCGTTTTGAACCATGTCTTCTGTTTTCGAATCCTCTAGATTCAAAAAAATTGAGCTGATAAGCTTTCATATATTTAAGTTGGAAAATCCAATGCGTAATAACTATTAAGACTGGAAAATGGAAATTTTATGATGGCTTTTATCCATTCCTACATAACTAAAATGAGATCTTCTTTTAACATCGGGGTCATAAGGCTTAGGTTTATTGAAAAAGCTCCAATGAGTGAAAGAAGGTACCCAAAGATACCTACAAACAGTAAAAGTATATTCTGTTTGAGCCCAAAAAAAATCTAAATTATTATTTTAATTTTTGAAGAATAAAAAATCATTCATTATTTTAATTCTCCTAAGTACTTCTCCTTACTTGTAAGTGCTTGCTAACAATTTTGCTGAGCAATTTCATTCTGCATTTTCCAACTCTGCCACTCGAAATGATGACAAACAAATATTTTTAAAAATATCCGTCACAAACTTATCAGTTTATTGCAATGTTTTGGGAAGCAGCACTTACTAATCTCTTGATAATATTCGCAATACAAGCAACGCGGTAAAGTACAGGATATGAAAGAAATTGATAAGATTATGGCCCAATTGTGTGCGTATAAAGGCATTTGATTTTACAATTCATTCAGTCTTTTATAGAATTTTAAAGTGAAAACATATAGCAATGAACAAAAGCTTCATTTTCTTATCAGTATTTATTGGATTGGTAATACTTTTGCCACCAAATGAATCAGCCAATCAAATGGGTGATTTGGACTTTGATGAATTATGTGATGGATTATTATTCAATGCCATTCCACATCCGAGTGATCGAAATTTATTCATTGGATGTGTTCAGGGAAGAGGAACGCTATTCGGATGTGACGAAGCAGATTTGGTCTTTGATCCATATTCTGTGAAATGTGTAGATCCATCGACTATTACAACATCAACAGTGGCACCCATTACAACACCGTCGACAATATATACTAAAGAAACTACTAGTCAAGAGCCTGATACCACCACAATTTCAGTAACATCAACAGAAGGAACCACGACTACACGATCGGGAGGCGGTGGCGGAGGTGTTACTTTTGTGTGTCCACCATCTGGAGTAGGAAATATTCCACATAGAACTGAATGTAACAGATATTTTGAGTGCACTCGAGGCTTACAAAGTCCAAGAACATGTCCAGAAGGCCTTCTTTTTGACATCCTTACAAAGCAATGCCAACCAGCTAACACAGCTGTTTGTGCTGATATCATTCAATGTTCCTAAAATAATAAAATATAATAAAGGCTTATTTTTTTGTCCTTATCAGTTTCTAGTGTTAAGACTTCTCGGAAAGTTATCAATTTGTTAAGGAATCGTCCATAAATTACGTTTTTATCAGTTTTCATTAAATTATGATTATGCACAAAGTATAGGGACATGCTAACTGATTGTCTCTTTATAAATAGCTAGGACATTATTTATGAACGATTTCTGTAAATTGATTTTCTTTATCATTTTTATTATACCATTTTCAATAAAAATATATAACTCATAAAATTATCTATTTTCTTTGTATAAAAATTAAATCGTAGTAATCTTTGATATCCTTTACAATATTTTTAATTCTTTTGATAATAAAATATATAAAACTTAATTATGGTTTTCTTAACAAAAGAACAAATCATCAAGCGTAAGCGAAATGCAAGATTCAGGTTCAAAGCAGTTGTCCGTAAAGCTTTCGTTAACAAGAAGTGGCTCTCAGAACTTGACGGAAAAATTGGTGCTGACGTGAAGAAAAATGTAGCGATAATTTTAAATCGTTCGAACAAAAAAGTTGGAATTACTTTGCTCGAAAAAAGCATCTTGAAGATACCAGTTAATAAGAGGACTGAAGAGGAAGTGGAGATAATTGAAAAGCTTTTTAACAAAATTCCTTGTTTTCAAATTTTTATGCCGGTAAGTTCAGTTTGACTTGCTGCTTTTTTGACCATAAATAAATTCTTATCTTTTTACCAACGCATAACTGCTACTTCAAAAAAGGGGTTTCCCTCAAAATTCAATTAATTAAGCACTCGATTAAGCAATCAATAATTTAAAATTAATTATTATTAAAACCCCACTTACAGATAATTCGCAAAAAGCTCGCAAACGCCGTAGAATTTTATTTCTATTCAAAAGGTAAGAAATTGTATCAGGAAGGTCAAGCGTCGCAATCAATGAGTTTCATAATATCCGGCGAAGTGGTCGTTACACGTTTGACATACATCAAGTCAGACAATGAAATTGTCGACATGCCAGTTAACTTGCTTGGAAGTGGTGAATCCTTTGGTGAAATAGGCTTGATTTATAATGAGAGACGTTACGCATCGTGTACGGCTGAAAGTAAGTAGTTACAGTATTTAATGTTTTTTGCATGTGAGTAATATAATAAAATGAAAAAAATGATAGCTGACATGTTTCGTGATTTATTGGGTCGATGATGATTGTTGCTTTTTCCTACTTTCGTATCACATTTACATGCTTTAAACAGTATGAAAATTTTATGACTAGATATTGATGAATTTTTATTAAAAATCAAGTTAGGGAAGCACCCTGGGAGGCATTTGAAGGGATCATGTTGAGCATATGATCTCTAAGTTAATTAATGAGTTGGGATCTGCTGGTCAATCCTAGAATGTCATTATTTTGGTTGAATCTTAATCTACAAGAAATTTTCTTGATTATACTTTATTTGGGGTATACTAGGTGTAATAGGACATTTGAGCCTATTTGAGCTAATTTACTTCATACGATATGTCAATAATGATTAGGTTTTTTGTTTTAATCGTAATTAAACCAGTTAGTTCCTTGGTTTAATCGTAAAAATATCTAAAAATACAGCATTGCATTAGCATTGCATTTGGTATTGGAAATTGGCAGAAAGTAGCCAGCGACAGAGCCGCGTTTAGACGCCAACTAAGGGAGGCTATGGATCACAATTGATCTGTAAAGCCAGCGATGTATGTATGTATGTATCTAAAATACCGTAGAACAGTGGTGGTGGTCAAGAGATAAGGCCTTGACCAAAACCGTACACAGCATACGGTTCGTGGGATTTCTCATACCGTAGAGGAGTCGTTGAACAGGGAAGTACCCTTGTTAAAATAAAGGATACTGGGTCATACTTTTTCCACTATTCAAAGAAAGAATTTATGTAGATCTGAGTGGAAATAAAATATCCAGCCAAGCCAATAAATCAGAACACAACTACAACTCATCATCAATAATAAATTTGTGCGTTAAAACTTATTACCTTATTGAATGTATTGAAGATATCGATTAGAGGGTGAAATATGTGCTGTTTCTTACTCAACATTTCCCTCCTTTAACAATCCCGTAGCTTGTCAATCAATACACGTACGAAATGTATAAGAATCTACTTTGTTGTATTTCCTCTCCTATAATTGTCGATTATGCAAATTTTTCAATCGATGTACTGAATTATAGCTTTTTTCCATGCCTCAAATAGACTTTTGGGTGAACACAGAGAGAGCGAAGGGGAGAGACATGTTAGGCTTATTGTTTTTCGCGTGATGGCATACTTCTTTCAATCATTATATCCTTTAATTTGTTTTGCCTTGTTCTACCTGTATTTTTTTACGTGAAATTTTGTATTTTGTGATTTTTAGTTTTTCATTAGCTCGAAAGTCGTCGAAATATAAAGTCAGACTTTTCTGCTTTCAATTTCTATAAAAAAAATTTAATTTATATTATTTTATTCAATAGCTGATTGTGAGCTGTTGTTGTTGTATAAAGAGGACTTTGATAAAATATTAAGACCAACACTGGAGGCCAAACATGAAAATATTACAAAGGCACTACAGCGATTTGAGTATTTCAATAATTACACGGTCGAAAAGGTAAGACATTTAAATTTAATTGCGAATATTTTTTTTTTAATTTGTTGTGTGAAGTGATGAATCTAAATTAATTTTCATAAGATTGCGTGAGCGATTGACGACTGACTGTAATGAGATTGGCATTTGCTTGTAAAACACAACTTGGTAAAAACATAAAAATTGAAAAAAAAAATATTCCTTGTCAAAATTGGTGCTGTTTAAGTTGAGGGGTATCGAGGTGTATTTAGTCGTTTGAATATTTTGTGAATTTTTTGCAAAATTATTATTTATTATGAATTTGATGGAATAATAGGCAGGCTAGTTAGGGGTTTAAGTTTGAAAATATATGGTTTTGTGAATATTACGCCATGATTCTGAATGTTTTGTGAAATTGTGCCAAAAAAATTAAAATAGGAAATTTAACCTAATTCAATAATACTCAAAGTTCAAAGTAGCTACTAGCTGGTCATATACCAGCCTAGCTGGTCATATATATGCCTTGTACTAAATGAAAATCCTACCAAACCTCAGCATCGACTCAACCTTCTTGATTATTACACTAAAAATATCAAAAAATAGCTGCTAGCGTCAGTACTTAGTTATGACAACATGTGAAACTACGGATGCCTTTTTTTAGTCAAATGAACCTCAAAACTGTTAAATTTCTCTACCAGCTCAATTTTTTCTCAGCATCAATTTTTTCCCAAATGGAAGTTGTAACCGCAAAAGAGCAGTTGAGAAATTATTGTGTCCTGAGGCGAGTTACAAGAGTTATTTGACAGTGATTAACAACTGTTCAACAAGAGTCGGTATTTAATAAAAAGCATTTGCTTGAGATTGGAATCAATGGATTTGCGTGGGAAATAAAATTAGTTTATGGATGGTCTTAACAATGCGTTTTTGCATTTTGTGGATCCATCTATTTGTGGAAGTGCTTTATGATTATTAATTGACTTTATGATTCATTTCTTATCCCAATCGCTAATAAAGATTTTATTTTCATAAATCTAGATCCGAGAATGTTGTGTGATGTCCAAAATAGTTCAATATAATCCACAAGATATCATTTTCTCCCAGAACGACATTGTAAGATTCTCAAATTTATTCAATTATCTATTAGCTTACTACTATTAAATAACTCTATTCCATATCCATTCCAGTCGAACTTTTCATACTTTGTGCTGTCCGGTCAATGCATGATACTTCAATGTCTGAAATTAAGAGAAAAGCCAAACGGCAAAGTTACTCTCGTTGCGCCAAAGAAACGAATGAATCCATTGGATATGGCTATTACGAAAAATTTCTCGTCTGACAAATTGAAGTCCATAACGGATGGTGATGATGCGACCATAAAATATCAATTTGTGGATGTTGGTACATTCTCTGTTGGTGCTGTTTTTGGAATTAACGAAAATATTGAAAACCGTATAATTATTGCGAGGACGATTGTGCAGTGTCTGTTAATTCCACGATTATGGCTCTTCCAAAAAGCACAGAATATTGGAAATGTCTGGCCAAGAATCAAGTTGTTTCTGAATTCATCGATTCCATCACAAGAAAAATTGTTTCAAGAACATTTGAGAAATAAAAAGTGGAAAAAGTACAAGAAGACCACCATTGAGCAGATCAAGCAGCATAACAGAATTTCTGAACCTGAAACAAGATTTTACAATATTCCGACTGTCTGTAGGATTGAGGAACAATAAATGCAGTAATTGAATTTTAAACAATTTTTTTTATTAAACAATTCTTCTTTCATTTTTACAATTAATTAGCTTAAGCTTATTGGATGCTTTATTGAGGTTTGTGATATTTTGTGGATGTGATTTGGATAAGGAAAATTTAAAATTTCCTTTGATCTAATTGTGACGATAACGTAAGAGTGTTTTGTGTTGGAATTTTGAGGTTATATCATCTTACTGTATTTGTGACTATATCAACGTCCTACGAATTTATCCAAAGTTCATTGCTTCATCCACAAATTTTAAAAATTTCTCAAAAATATCAAAATGTAGATTCCGAGCAGGTCGGCATTTATATGTTTACAATGCGACTGCCACAGCTATACTTTATGCTATTCAGCAATTCAAAACACTTATTTCTTCAAAAATTTATTATCAATTATAAATTAATTAATCATCCGTCTTATTCTTACAAAATAATAAGGCATAGAAGCAACAAACAATAAATTGGATAAGCAATACATTTTATGGCGACTTAATAATCATCTTGTTTAGTAATCATAACATTAAAAGTAACAAAAAAATGATAAACAGGAAAATTTCATAAATAAAATAGAAGAAAGAGAATCAGAATTGGAAGTAAAAGGATCTAAGTGTAAAATAGACTAAGTTCATCTTCATTGTATCTCAGAAAATAGATTCAAGAATGAAGAAGAACAAACTAGAAACTCAGATTTTTGTACTTCCATTCTCACTTGAATCTTCCTGAATTATTTAATAAAAAGTTGTTAGGTACGCCGTGATTGAGTGCGAGTACTTTTGAGATTATTCTAAAGTCTTCTGATGAGCGTGAGCTAATGCCTGATTGTGCAAGAAGATTCTGTAACTGAACATCGAAGGTTCCATCAACTGGAACGATTTGTTGTTGCTGGAATTGCACATTCGGTGAGTTGAAACCAAAGTTTCCTGTCTGAAGTGCATCGTTACGGAAGACTCGATTGCGAGCTTCGGATTGAGGTGCCAAATCGGTGATTGATGGAAGGATATTGAGTGGTGCTGAATTGAAGACTTGGAAAGGCTTTTGTGGCAATTCGAGAGATGTTGGAAGTTGACTGAATGTTCTGAATTCTCCAGCTTGTCTGATTGGAAGTTCGAAACTTTGAACTTGACTGAATGGATTGAATTCCTTGGCAGGTTTGTTTGGAAGTTCTAATGCGATATTTTGGAATTGATTAAAAGAGTTGAAGTCTCTTGCTGATTTGACTGGAAGTTCCAATCCTGTTGGTAATCTTGATACTCCAATTTCTTGAATTTCAACCTTTTGAATTTGTGGCTGTTGAGCAAATCCTTGATTATTTTGTAAGTTTTGTTGCTGTTGTTGGAACTGCTTAAATTGGAATTGCTGTTGACGTTGAACGATTGATTTTTGGAAGTCTGGTTTATCTGGATTGAATTCTACTGGTCCTTTGAAAGGAAGTTGTTGCTCTACCGAAATTCCGACAGTATGGCCAACAGGAATGCTTGGAACAAATTGTACATTGACGGTTGGAGATGGTGGGGCAATAAGAGCAGCAGTTTGGGGCTGTTGGACTGACTGAATTTGCTGCTGTTGCTGACGGAAAACATTTTGTTGTTGTGATTCTTGCTGACGTCTTTGATCTTCCTCAAATCTTAATCTTTGTTCCAATGCTTGATGACGTCTGATGAATTCTTCCTGCTCACGTTGTCTAGCCTGTAAAATTCTAATTTGTTCTTCTAGCTGTCTTTGCTTTTCTTCATAAATTGAAATAATTCTTTGCTGTTCAACTGGAGCTTGAGACACATTTGGAAGTCTTAAAGTTGTCAATGGAGCTTGTGTAGATTGAGCAACAAATTCTGGTTGAGATGCACGGAATTCCATGTTGACAATCCTCTTATTATCTTGTTGTGGATTTTTAAATAAGGAAATGACTTTATTTGGCTGTCCATTGATGTCTTGTTGTACTGTAAATGCTGCCAACAATGGAGCTTGGAAGATCTTGACGCCATCCTTTGAAACTTTCTCTATATTTTCGCCATCGGAATTTGTGACTGGTGGCGGGAGAGTTGTTGTAGTTGTTTGTGGAGTGACTGGCTTGGTGATTGCCTTTTCTGATGCCTTTTTCTTTGGTTTATCCTCCTTTTTGTCAGCTTCAATTTGAGAATTCGTGCTGCGTGGTGAGACAATGTTGTCAGATTTTTCAGCAAATGTTGTAATTGGATCCGGTGTACTACCAAATTTGATTTGAACTGTGTCCTCATTTTCTGGTTTTGGTGGTGTCAAAGTTGATTTTGGGCGTGAAATGATGATTGTCTTGATGATTTCATTTTCATCAGACTTATCGCCATCAATTGAGAATGAATGAACTTTAATAATTGCAGGATTATTTGTTACATCTTCAATTTCTTCGCTTGTGATTGTTGTTGCTTCATCACTCGATTCTGTGCTATCTTCGCCTTCAAAATTGCTGAGTGCTTCAAGCAGTGCCTTTCGAAGTTTTGGATTAATTGTGACTGTGGTTCCGTCAGAGGTCGTATGAGAAGAAAGCGTCGTTGGTGGTGGCTGAGTTATGGCAGCAAATGTGCAAGACAGAAGTGCTATTGAGCATATGCCGATTAACTGTAAAAAGAAGAAAAAAAAGATGAAAAAATTTGTTGAAAGAGATTCCATAAAGATAAAGATCAAGTATGTGAAAATGGAATTTTTCCACGGCAATTTAATAAAAGATACATTTAAAGTTATGGCCGAAGTAAATTAATTCATACTCAGTTAGCATTTTATGGCTTTTAAAAAGATTTTACGATTCACTTCCAACTAGGTATGATGAATGGCTCTATTAACTTACAATTACAAGACTGAATAGATTTATAGCCACGACGACTGAGAGGCATTGTGTCTGCATTTAATAGCTCGAAAACATTTTCGTTATTGTTTTGGTTTTCTCAGAAAATAAACGTTTATTGTTTGATTGTGTGTGCCTTTTTATTGAGTGATAAGATATCAATTATGAGTCAGTTAATCTAAGTAAATCCCCTACTTCTTAAGAGAAAAGTTATTTTCAATTGCTGATATCAGCAATTACACCAAATTTGAAATTAATAGCTGTATCTATAAGAGTATTGATTTGAGATATATAAAGAGTACCGCCGATTAGATTTGAAATACCTCCTTAAAAAAAGGAACTCGTGTAAATGCTTATTGATATTGGCATTGAATTAAAATAGACAGAGGTTGAAGTTTTCACAGAATTTACATCAATTTTGATTTTTTGTTTTTTTAGATTTCTTCGCTTCAAATGACGCAATTTTTTTGGATCAATTTTGATTTTTTCGCTTCTTTTAAATTTCTTTGCTTCAAACGACGCAAAAATTTTGCATCTAAAGAAGCAAAAATTATTATTATTATTTTTTTATTTTATTTATATATAATTTTAAAGATACATTTAACATTTCTGCGTCAATCTACCAACTTCATTGACCCAAATCATCGAAAATATTTTCTTTTCATTTCCAACAAGAAATAAATAAAATATTTATTTTTGCAACTTTTCTTCATCAATATATTCCATTAAATATAAATTAACGAGCTTTAAATAACATAGAATCAACAATCAGATTATAGTTTTCAAACAATATGTTCCATTTTCCACGACGTTTTAATCGCATGAAATATATCATTGTTGATATTAATGACTTCTTCGTGGAAATATTTGACTGTCGATACTTTCTTAAGCTTATTGATTGAATTACATATATTTATTATCTGCAGACGTGAACATAACACGCTAATAATAATACACTATAGATGATCAAGTTAATGAAACAATAAGTCACAAAAGAAAGAAGAAAAGTATTTTTTTTTGTGTGTTGTTTTCGCTACTGGGTCTATCATTGTGATTGGCGCTAATCCGATAAAGTCAGTTACGCATAATATATTTTCCTATATCGACTGTATCATCATAACATTATTGCATCAGTAGTCATTATCATTATTGAGTACAGTGTGGATATTCCCATTGTTTATTCCGTGAATGAATTGTTAAAACCATTAAATAGAATAAAAAAAAAACTACAATCAATTCATTTTCAATCCGTGTTATTACACTGAACGATTTGTTTCCACAATTGTTCACAATGCTTTTGTAGCACGCAATAAAATCATTTCTCGCCCCGTCGAAATAACAATTTCATTGGATATCAATTTCGTATGCTGCAATCTTTCTTATTTAAGCTTTTACTCAGTTTCCGATTAATTACTATTACATGATGTGCCCATAACGTCGTCTCTTCTGTATTTTATAATTTTTATTTCTTGTTTTTCACAATTTCGTCTCACTTATGAAAACGATGTTAAAAAACATTGCTGCAAGTGCCGAGACATCTTTAGTCGGAAACTATTAGCAAATTGCGTTGTGAGAGAAAGTTTTTACTTTATTTGTACATACATCTTCTTTTTTTCGGTGTAATAACTACTTCTTGCTTCTTTCTGCGTGTTTTTGTAATAAATAATATGTCGTGTGATTCATTTTGAGTGATTTTAATAGCTGAATACTCGATTGTGTTGATTTAATTAAGATAATTCTGAAAGCACTGAAGTGTTTTTGAGATTTTGTTTACTTTTTTTCGAAAGGGAATGTTAAAGGGTGTGAACTTAAGATGTTTGTGAATTCCGCATAGAATTTTCAAATTTTTAGAATCCGTTACAAACTTTTAAAATTCTTTGTTTAGTTGCCTTAACTGCGCTTCTCAACCTCATCTACTTAAAATCTTAGCTTCAAAAAAGTTCAGGTAGCATCATAAAACTAGAGACATAACTCAATGAGTAGTTACATGTCAGAGACATTGTAGTAAAAAGCTTTAAAGTCTACACTTTCTGGTTGACAGCAATCATGGGAAAACCAAGAGAAGATGAATTAAACATTGTTGATTTTACGGAGCTCTTTTTTTACGTTCATAATAAAAATGGAAAAATTTCTCGAATTTGCTTCTGAATTTTTGAGCTCCTTGTTTTGCAAAAATTTATTTCAGCTAACAGGCAATTTGCAGAAAAAAATGTATTAAACTTCATATTGAATATTAAGTAATCAAACACGCGTGTAATCTTCAAATGTTTAACACTTTGTTTTTCAAGCCAGAAAATTTCTTTTCACGGCATTAACCTAATGAATGTAAATTTCTATTGCCGCTACAAAGGCATCAAATTGATTGATTTGGAGAAATGCTTAGCAGTTGATGTGGTCGCATGTGGTAAGTTGAAGTCATCTTCTTCTACTGTTTAATCTATTTATCATACTTAAGATCGTTTTTAGTCGTGGTTTAGCAATAATGTTTATTGTTTATGTGATTTTCTAGTTTTGAGGAATGGAAATGATGTATGGCTATTTTTGGGGTTTTATGAATGAAATATTTTTTTTTTGCGAAATTTGAATTTCTTTTTTTTTTTGAAGATGTGGAATAAACTTTGAATTAACTAACACTTCGGTTATCAAAATTAACGGAAAATCAATTTTTGAATTTTCTATCTATAATATTGATACTATACGTAGTTGTAAGCCCTTTGTTGTTTTTCAGTATTTAAGTGAAATTTAAAGAGAGTAAACATCAAAAAATTGTTTTAGAAAAGGTAAGAAATAATCAAGTAAGTTAGCTATAAAATATTTTAAGTGAATAAGAATCTCCAAAATGAAAATTATAAAAAATAATTTAAATACTTTACAAAATCATCCAAATATTGTAAAACAGTAAAAAATCTTTCACTTTACACGTACAGACCATGTCATAAATTAATTCAGTATCATCATCACACGAAAAAACATCCAATAAGAAAGTGAAACTGTTGACCTGTGATTTTGTCTTGAAAATTCCAGCTTTACCGCTTCTTTAGCAATAAAAATATATTTTATTGAGGTTCAATGTTAAACCGCACACATGTCCTTTTGTGACTTTCATTACTTTCACTTTCTTCTTATGTCTCGATGCACACAAGAATGTAAAGACATGCGTCTTCTATATAATCAGTTAATAATAAAATTCTTCCTGCACTCTCTTCTTCAACTGCATGGTGAAACAATAATAATTGCGATGAGCTCATAGACTGAAATTTTACTTTCATTTCATTGTTAAAATTCATCTCGCGTTCGACATTGCATAAGATAATGCTGCTGTAATTTCTACATATTATTTCACTTCATAAAAAGATGATCACGAAAAAAAATTGAAGTTCCAATGAGAGACACATGTGTCGATGGATGGATGAATAAAGTCATTGTTAAAATGACAGACAATTTTTGTGAAATGTCCCATCAAAATTGCATAAGTTTTGGATAATTTTGAATGGAAAGGACCTCTGGTCACCTTTCGAATTTGTCTGAGAAATTTATTGTGATGAGAAATTAACGTTTTTGAGCATTGAAATGCAAAAATTAATGAAAAACTTATTTTTTTCTTGGTTAACGAGTATTTTTGTAAATTTTTGTGATTATGGTTAAAAGTTCTTTTTTGAAGAATGCTTTATTTCTCATGATATCTTAATACCTAAGAAATATTCATCAAATACTAGAAAATGGTTGTTTAATTGTAGAATATCAATGACATAGGCCAATTTTCTGACTTGTTAACTAATAAATAAAGAACTAAAACCCCTTTATTAATCAAATCCAAGATATATAGATGGGCCAATACAAAGTATGCTCGACCATACTCGACCATACGAGACCATACGCTTTTTTTGTGTTTGTAAACAAACAAATGAAAAAAATTTTATGAAAAAAATTTCTAAATTAAGTTTTGATTTTTAGCTCAAATTTGTTTACTGGATCTCATTTTTGTAACTATAAAAGCAACATTATCATGTAAACTATCGTTTGTAATGCTTTTTACCCACGAAAACTAAATGAAAAGTTCAAAATTTTGAGGAACAAAATTTTCCAATTTTCTTTCATTGTGTTAGTGTTTACAAAAAATTTAAGATTTTTAAATTTTTATCCGTTAAAAACGGCAACTTTTTTACATTGGCCCATCTATATATCTTGATCAAATCGTAAATCCATCAATCAGTGTATTGATTAAACATAAATGGACTTGTGGTTCAAGATTATTAAATGGATTATGATTTATTGTAATTTATAAAAATGCGAATTATTGTAAATTTTTATTTTACCACATGAATTGTGTCTAAATTTGGCTTATTACTTATTATTTAAAGTTCGATACAATACAATAAATCATGATATTATTGTGTAGATTTGTTTATAAATTTGATATTTGCGATTTCTCTGACAAATAAAAAGATATTGGAAGTTTCTCTTTAAGCTTTAATCCTAAGTCATTTGATAAACAAGAATCCAATTAATAAGCTTCATCCAATCAAATTCTAAGGTCTAATAACCTCGATTTAATTCAAAACAATTTATGACTCAAGACGATTAAACTTAATTGCTGTTGCTCAAGTTTCTTAATCAATTCCTTCAAATCACGTTTAATCAATTAAAATCAATTCAAAAAATCAATCCACGATTCAGACTGTAGACATTGCTTAACATTCACTTATGATATTTTTATTAGAAATATCAAATTCTAATTCAAAACGAGTCAGATTTTCTAACAAAGAAGAAGCAAAGTAGTCAAACAGGAAGTAATTTTCAATTTAATCAAAAAGTGTTTCTTCTTTGTGCATGCGTACGATTGTGTCTCACAGTTTCTATAAAAAAAATACTAAAAATAAAAAATCAGCACCAACAAAAAAAAGCACAAAATTTGCATAAACTATTAGCATAAAGCAGCCAGCTTGTGAGCTTGATTTTTTTTTTCTATAAATATTTTTCAACAATCATCACGAGAAAAGAAAGAAGTCTGTTTGCAAATTGATGATAATTAAGTATGCCAATATCCACAAATCACATCATTAAACTTTCTCGCTTTCATTTGGATATTCAAACTATTTTCTTTGTTTGCTGGATTGTCGATTGGAATGTTGATGGGTTTGTGAATAGTTAATAATGGCAATGTCATGATCAAAGGGAAGTTCATTGCAGTTTACTGGTTGATTGAGGTAATTAAGGATGAAATTACTGTGTTTTAGGAATATAGAAGTGTCTGTTTTATGATCTTGGTTAGGTTATGACTTTATTGGAACAGATAACAGCAGAGGGATAAATTGAAGTGGATAGGTTCTACATGTATGGTTTTTTGGGTCCAATCGGCGTATTTTAGTCTTCCTTTACTATAAATGTGAGATTCATCCAAGAAATCAGGAATTAATAAGTGAATTTGTATTAAGCACTTTAGATCTAATGGCAAAAATTTCTTAAATCCAATTTAAATACCCAGCTTTCTCGCAAAATATTCCAGATTATATGTCTAGTAAGCTTTAATTTCCGTAAACACACATGCTGTTCAATCTTCAATCAATTGAAATTCTTCATACGAATTACACGTCTGATTACCCATTTCAATTCAATCGAGCATTCTTCTTCTTCCCTCTACACATATTCAATTGGTGTGACTGAATTGTTTTACATAAACACGGGCGCTAATTCATTAAATGAAGACATTTTTTTTCTCACCCATGTGAAATGGGTAAGAAAAAAAAAACATTTATAAAGTTACTTCCCATATCAGCCAATTGAGCATTGTTAAAAGATAATTTCAGACCTTTTTGATGTATATCTATAATAATTCTTCTTTTTATTTATTGATTTAATGTTCGAAGTACATTTGATTATTTTTAACACCAACCTTATCGGTTTTAATTTAAATACAATTTGAATATTATTTTGTTTGTTGATTTTGATTGTAATTGAAAGTATTTGGATGAAAAATTTTTTAAAAAAAAAACATCCTAAATTTTTTTTAACTTATATACTAATAACTAATAAGACTACAACTAATAAGACTAAAACTAGTAAGACTATTGACTAATGAGACTATCGAGATTACTCATAGCGATCTGGGTTTCGGTAATTTATGCTTAACTCTGAATTCCAAGGAGTCATACTCATAATTCCCTAGCTTGGAAATTAATTCATTGTTTATTGATCTATTGGAGTTATAAAATCGTGAGGTTAATTTTAATGAAAATTCTCTCACTGTTGGGAGGTTGGCACGTCGATGGAGTGAATCATTAGTTATGAAATCATCCCATTTGGTATTAAAAATTAGACGTAGCATTTTGTTTTGAAATACTTGAAGCTTATTGAAGTGGGATGCAGCACAGTTGACAAAAATTGGACAGGCATAAGTGAATACCGGGCGAATTAATGATTTATAGATTCTGATTTTTGAGTCTATTGACACACTCGACTTTCTACTCATGAGACAATAAAGTGTTTTGAATGACAATGATTTGGCTTTCGATAGAACCGTATTAATGTGGTGTTTGAAAAGAAGTTTATTATCTAAGTGAACACCTAGATATCTAACATGAGCTTTCCATTTGAAGGTGAGTCCATTGAAATTGATAACATCTGAACGGCACTTATTTAACATTATGGTGGATTTTGTAAATAAGATAAATTCAGTTTTTGAATTGTTTAGCTCAATTTTCCAATTATTGAAAAATTTTTTGAAATGATTGAAGTGCTTTTAATAGTGAGCTTTTAATATAATTGAAATTATAGTTTTGGGCTTCAATGAAAAATGCGGTGTCGTCCGCAAACAGAGCTATTTCACCACTGCTCGGGATAGGGATGTCATTTATGAAGATGTTGAATAAATGGGGAGCGATTACTGACCCTTGAGGGACGCCAGCGAGGATTCTAAATAGCTCAGAGACTGAGTTATTGATCGATACAAATGCTGTACGTCCAGCTAGATATGATTGAATAAGTTTAATCAAGTATAAAGGATACTTATATTTGATCAACTTGTGTATCAAGGCATCATGCCAGACAGAATCATAGGCTTTTTTTAGGTCAAGTAAAACGACTCCCAAGCTCCTGTTAGTATTGAAGCCCAAGGCCGCTTTTTCGGTGAGTCTAAGTATTTGCTGAGTAGTTGAGTGACGAGATTTAAATCCGAATTGCTGTTTAATAATGATTTTATGATCAATTTCAAACGAATTAAGTCTTATTTGGATAAGTTTCTCGAAAACTTTTCCTATCGTTGAGAGAAGTGAAATTGGTCTATATTCTGAGGGATTGCTTGAGGCTGATGTATATCTTCATCCAACACTTTTCTTGTTTTTGATGCACATAAGTAATTCCGAAAAAAATGTTCAATTTGTTATGCAAAATTTTATTGAGCGTAGTAATGGATATGATTGTTTTTATAGCTTAATATCTTTTGTTTCTGCTGCTTTGAGAAATTGGAAAATAAATTTATGAACTCACTGTGTGGAGATAAATGAGGCAAGGAGTTAGTTCTTATTGCTATAACTAAAACATCTGTTTGACCTCACGTTTCATGCACAACTCAATGTGAAAAGTCACTTCTTACTTGGTTAAGATCAAATTACGAAAATATCTTTTTCATGACTACTTAAATTATTGCTATATTTCATGGCTTGTGTCTCTTGCCAGTTTCGTGTGATTTTTGTATTTTAATTTGTATTTTTTTGCATTTAATTTTGGAACTGAGCACGACTGTAAGTTAGGTACACAGAATGAGCATAATTGAATATTTATGTATTTTTGAAAGAACTCTTTATATTTCAGGGGTTGATTCATTGTTTAAATTTTTGTCGTAATTAGTACTAAGTACCAGAGATATATGTAGTATGTATTGTAGATACTTGAGCTAACGACTGTTAACTTGAATTGTTTTTCTGATAAGACTAAGTTAGGGTCGTATTTAGGGGGATAAATGTAGACGTAACGGGACATTTTGAGATATTTATTAATAATTGAATCCATTTGTAATGAATTTAATTCAATTTCCTGAACAATAACTGAAAATCCACCAAAATCAAAAAATTCATAAATTCCATCCCAATTATTGAGCTCGACTGATCTTTTGATCCATAATTAGCTCATTACTTTTTAACAATCTTCCAATTTGTAGTTCCCCAAAATTACACTTTCAATCTATAGAAGCAAATTAAGCTCTAAAGTACCGCCATAGAGCCTTCTTTATTGCAAACTTATGAGCCAATTATAGTCAATAGAAATCAGTTTTCGCTCACATTGTATCAATATTCAAAAGACTTCAATTTAAAATGATTTTTTCCATGAAGCCAACTGTTGAAGATGAATTAGTCCAAATTAAATTAAAAATTTTTCACCTAAAATGTTCACTTCCGATTTACATAATTATGCTCATAATTTTTGTTAGTTCAATTATTTTCTCTGTAAGGAAATTCACTTTTTTTAATTCCTCAAAATCAGTTTCTCCTTTTTTGTAAGAAGTGCCTAAACCACAAATTATCTACATGTTGCTACTTTCATTGACTAATTTCCATATCGGTCATATTATTGCCCATAAATAGTAACACTTTCCATCACAAGCTTTAATTTGACAAATTAAAAGTGAGAAATTTCTTCTTTATGTCTGCAACAAAACAGCAGTCAATAGTATCGATCAATGATTGACATAAGACGGTTTTTTACTGCTCAGGCAATGCTTAATATCTTTATATAAAATCTTCTTCATACCATAATGATGATTATCATCGCATTATTATATTTTTTATTACTTACTACTCAGTTAGGCTAAGATAGTGCAAAAAAGTTAAATATAAGGTGTGAGGCGTGAGAAAATGACTTTTTGGTAGACGTAACTTTTGAAACAATAGCTATGAGCTAGACACTACCTGATGCTTCTATTTCCATGTCCATAATAATCTTGATAACTTTTGATTATATGCACATTATAAAGTGCGCAGCATGAATAAGAAGAAATTAAATAATAAAATGGTAATGAGAAGAACTGGTCATAGTGGTAATCTTGTGGATTTATTGTTATGTAATTATGCACAATCTTGGAGATTTCTGTGATTTTATAGCTCATATTTTGGTTGGAATGAATTTATTTATTACTGAAAGATCTTAAATTTAAAAATCCAGCAATAAATTTTATAATAGTAATAATTTATTTAATTTATTTATACAGGATTAAAGAAAACAATCCTTTGACATATAAATGGCAAAACTTCTCTTTGACATGCAACATCATTGAATCCAAGATTATGTTCCTCATAAAGGAACACAGACATGCAATACTCAAGATTGTCTTGAAAACTAGGTTCGTTTTTTCTCCAAGGTAAGGTATAAGGAATTTGCTTTCCAGTCTTTGTCCAATACCAATCTGTAGTAGAGTTTGGTGTTAGAGTCATTCCATCAGTAAAAAAATGAAAATATATATCATTTAATACGTTTACAAATTTATTCTCTTTGGCAATTTCGATAAATTTTTCAGCCTCATATAGAGTCTCGAATGTTGCGAGTTCTAATCCAAATGATTTGCAAAGTGTTTTTGATCCAAACCAATCAGCTCTTGCATATCGCGATATGAAGTATGTCTTTTCATATTTGACATTATCGTAGGTGAATGATTCTAGAAAAAATTTATTAATGAAGGAATTAAAACAAAGACCAAAATTTCACGTACTATGTGTAAGAAGCTTCACAAATGCAATATCTTTGATAGGATTTGACCTCTCACAATATGATTCCCCTGTTACATACTCAATTAAACTAATGGCAAATATTTTTGAAAAATTAAATTGGACGAGAAATATTGACAGAACTACTGTCGTGAACAACTTCATTGTACTGAAAGATTAAGTGATTTTTAGATATTTTTGAGCTTCTACTAATATTTTATTGCCACTTGACTCAAGTGTTGATTCTGATTAGATTAGGTTTTAATTGGAATTAACTGATTATTGAAGTAAAAATATTATAAACAAAACAATAACAATAGAAAACACTTGTTGCTGATAAATTGATGGACTCTTGTTGAAAATTTGACAGAAGAATGATGTTTTATAATTCATACAAGGAAGATCATTGAAGCCTTCTCTTGGGACTATTGAAAGACAAAATTCATTGCTACCAGCAAAATCAGGTTGATTAAGAGCCCATGTCATTGGAAAAGATACTTTATGACCAGAATTTGTCCAATACCAATCAGTGCTTGAGTTTGGCGTTAGAGTCATTGCATCAATGTGATAATACCAGAATGATGAAGATTTTATAAATTCGTGATTTCCAATCATAGGCATGAATACATTGTATTCACTGAGAGTTTCCAATGACAACAATTCAAGGTCAAATGATTTACAAATGGATTTAGCTTTAGTCCAGTCAGCTGTAACATATCTAGACACAAAGTATGTTTTTTGATATTCAGACCCTCCTGTGTATTTAAAATGTAATTTAGTTTCCTAATTCTCAAAACAAACTAAGCTTATAGTCTCACTATAACTTCCAACTTTCACAAATGCAATGTCATGTCGATCTATTGCTTCCTCATCATCACAAAAAGCAATTGAACTCCAAAATAAAATTACTAACAAAAACACTGTTAACGTTTTCATACTTCAATAATAACTGACATAATAACAAGACTTATCAGTAATACTTAACAAATTGAAATTTTTATTACTGCTACTCTAGAGACAAGAGCTGATTAAAAGAGAAAAAGGATTTCTAAGAAATTGTAAGTTATCGAGAAAAATAATCAATTTACACGTGCAGGAATAAAATAATCTACTCTTTGACATACAAAATGCCATTGTGGTATATTTTCACATTGGAAACCAACAAATCCAATAGAACTCGGTTCATTAGCTGTGAATGTTAGGCAATATTGTGTTCCCTCAGGAATTTGTGGGCTTTCACTCTGCCATGGAATCGCATAAGATATTTTTCTTCCAGAATTTGTCCAATACCATTCAGTTGTTGTACTTGAAGTGTCTGTCATGCCATCAACAGAAATATAAACTGCCCAAAGTGCATACACAAATGGATTATTTTTAGACATATCAAGAAAATTTTCAGCTTCATTTAAAGTCTCAAATGATGCTAATTCAAGATCGAATGATTTGCAAATTTCTTTAGCTTCAAACCAGCTTGCAGAAAAATGTTTTGAAATTAAATACGTTTTATGATATTCTGAGCCTTTGTCAGTAAAGCCACCTAGGGATTAATATGTGTTAATATTTATTTTGGTATAAATTTGGAATTTCTTACGATATCTTCCTATTCTCACAAATGCAACATCTACAGCTGTATTTTGAACTTCACACACTGACAAATCATCTGAATTGGCACAAAATGCAACAAGGATACAGATTAGATAAATATGAATTGAAAATAATTTCATAATTTTGAAGGAAAAAAAAATTGACAGCAGTGGATGATAGACGGGCTATAGACAACTGAAAGTGGCATCCATACCTCATTTGATAGAAAAGAATCGTCAATTTGTATGGAAGTGATTAGATTAAGGTGAACGTAAGTACAAAATATCCTCTGGAATGGGTTTCTTGTCACATACCCTCAAGGGTATATCCCTAGAGTTTACTCGAGAGTTTATCCTAGCAGTTTTTTTTATCACACTGATAAAAAAATTTTAAAAACTTTTTTTAAATTGTACGCTTAATAACAATTTTTAAAATTTAAAAAATATTTTTAAAAATTTTAATTTTTTTTTATCGTTAAAAAATTTTTTAAAAAAATGCTCGGAATGAGAATCGAACTTTTGACCTAAGGAATGATAGCCAGGCGATTTACCACTGAGCTACCAAGCCATGTGAATTATACTGGCAATATGTTTACATATACAGAAATATTTTTAAAAACCAGTTTTTAAATTTTAAAAATAATTTTTAAAAATAAGATTTTAAATTTTTTAATAATTTAATAAATATTTTTTAAAATTTTTTTTTATGAGTGCTGGAAATATTTTAAAGTTAAAAAAATTCCTTAGGGTAAGCTCTAGGGTTTGACTCTGGGGTATGGGATATACTCTAAAAAACAAACATCTGAAATTAAAACAATGGCGATTGCTAACAAAATATTACTAACCGATAAAATTAAAAGTTGTACTGAAAGATTAATTTATTTAACGGTATTTTTGAACTTTTATTAATATTTTTATTGCCACTTGACTTGAGTGTTGATTCTGATTAGGTTAACTTATACTTGAAATTATCTGATTAGTGAACTAGAAAAATTGTAAACAAAAGAAAAACATTACTAAACAATTGTAACTGATAACTCGATGGACTCTTGTTGAAAATTTGATATGATGATGCAGGGTTTGGTTCTTCGGGTCCAAAGCTCAATTATCTCTAATTTGTAAGAAATAATCAAGTCGTTGACAGATGAATGATGTTTTAAAATTCATACAAGGAAGATCATTGAAGCCTTCTCTTGGGACTATTGAAAGACAATATTCATTGCTACCATTAAAATCAGGTTGATTGGGAGCCCATGTCATTGGAAAAGATACTTTTTGACCAGAATTTGTCCAATACCAATCAGTTGGAGAGTATGGTGTCGCTGTCATTCCATTTATATGATAATACCAGAATGATGATGATTTTATAAATTCGTGATTGTCAATCAAAGACATAAACTCATTATATTCACTGAGAGTTTCCAATGACACCAATTCAAGATCAAATGATTTACAAATGGATTTAGCTTTAATCCAATCAGCTGAAGCATACCTAGACACAAAGAATGACTTTTGATATTCAGACCCAAAATTTGTGAATCCTCCTGTATAATCAATGTATCCTTTATTCTAATAAATCTCAAAATTAAGATTTAAGTCTTACTATAACTTCCAACTTTTACAAATGCAATACCATGACGATCTAGCGCCTCTTCATCCTCACAAAAAACAATTGAACTCCAAAATAAAATTACTAACAAAAATACTGTTAACGTTTTCATATTTCGATAATGACTGACATATGTATTAACAAAACTTGTAGGTAATACTAAACTAATGAAATTTTTATTGCGAAGGGTTTTAGACAGCTGAAAGTGGGATCCATATCAAGATACCTCATTTGATAAATAAGAATCGTTAATCTGTATATGATAAGATTAAGGTGAACGAAAGTACAAAACATTCTGAAATTAGGTAAAATAATGGCGCTTGCTAACAAGACGTTCCTGATCGATATATTAATAATAGTTAACAAAAATTATTAAATTCTAATCATAACCCCAAAAAATCGTAAAATACCACATTAAATTATGTAAATCAATAATTTATTCTAATAGGAATGAAATAATCAATTCTTTGACATATAAATGGCATTTCTTCATCTTGACACTTTACATCATTAAATCCTGTATTATATTGCTCCTTAAGAACGATGTCAAGGCAGTACTCAAGATTATCTTGAAAATTAGGTTCATTGATTCTCCAAGGTAAAGTGTAAGGAATTTTTTCCCCATTTCTTGTCCAATACCAGTCAGTTTTTGATCTTGGTGTAAGCGTCATGCCGTCAACAAGAACATTTGTATGTGGATTCCCCTTTATAAATGGATATTCTTTAGCAACTTCAATAAATTTTTCAGCCTCAGAAAGTGTCTCAAAAGTTGCTAGCTCTAAGCCGAAAGATTCACAATAGAGTTTAGCATTGAACCAATCAGCTACGACATGTTCACCTACGAAATATGTCTTTTGATATTCAGCACCATCGTAGGTAAATCCTTCTGAATTTAGTAAATAATTTGAAAAGTTATGAGCAGTTAGTGAATAAATTAAGCTGTATATTACTATATGTTCCTATTTTTAAAAAGGCAACATCCTTAACTGGATCTGAATTTTCACAAAATAAAGATTCTGTCGGACTATCACATAAAACTTTTAATAATTCAAACTTTAACAGAATAAGTATTGCAAATACTTCTTTAACCTTCATTGTACATACTGAAAAATTTACTGAGTCAAGTCTTGTAAAATATATAATTTTTTTAGTATTATCATTGTAACGATTAGATTAGCTAGACTGTATAATCTATAACTACAACTTGATAAAAATAAAAACCTAAGTCAATAAACTCATTAATATTTAATTGATACTTGAAATTTGACCACGCAATCTATTTATTAATTGTCACGTATTCGAGCAAAGAAATCAAGCCTTTGACATATGAATGGTGCTCTATGCTGTTCACAGTTTAAATCATTAAAGCCATCAAAAATTTTAAATGAAAGACAATATTCCCAACTTCCAGCAAAATCTGGCTGCCCATTTTGCCAAGGAAGTGAAAATGAAATTTTATATCCAGTATTTGTCCAATACCAATCAGTTGGTGAATAAGGTGTTTCTGTCATACCATCACAGATGAAATATTCATCTTCAAATGATTTCACAAATTCATGCTCTTGACACATTTTTAGGAATGTATTGACCTCATAAAGCGTCTCAAATGATACTAGTTCAAGATTAAATGAATTACAAATTGATTTAGCTTCAGTCCATCCAGATTTGGCATATCTGGATATATAGTATGTCTTTTGATATTCAGATTCGTTGTCTGTGAAACCTCCTGAATAATTTTTTAGTAGAATTTAGTTTGGTAATCGATTATAATTGATAGAAAGTCTTACGGAAGGTTCCAATTTTAACAAATGCAATTTCATCCCGATCTATGACAGGATCCTGATTCTTCTCAGTTGTCAGTTCTTCACAAAATATTAATTTTAAAAGGCAAATAGCTGCAAACACGCTTGATACTTTCATTTTTTAAAATCAACTGAAATATTGATTGGATTTTTGAGTCTAATTAGTCATGTATATAGGACACTAAATTAATTAGGCCATTTGATAAGAAAAATTGGTAGGTACTTGACAAAATTTCTTTTATTAGTAAATGTTATCAATATTTTTTTTTTTATTTAATTTGCTCGTACAGGAATAAAATAGTCTACTCTTTGACAAACAAATGCAATGGTCCCATCATGGCAAGGATAATCATTAAAACCCAATGTACTGGGTTCATTTGCTGATATTGCAAGACAATATTCCCCATTATCAGTAAAATTTGGTTCTCCTTTTTGCCAAGGTAAAGAAAATGAAACTTTAGTTCCAGAATTCGTCCAATACCATTCAGTTGTAGTATTCGGAGTGATTGTCATACCATCCACAATCATATGCTTTCCTCCGTACTGAATAACAAATGGATGAATTTTGGCAATATTTATGAAATTTTGAACTTCAGCTAAAGTCTCAAATGATGCTAGTTCCAAATCAGATGATATGCAATGAACTTTTGCTTCAAACCAATTGGTTCTTAGATGTTTATTAACAAAGTATGTTTTTTGGTATTCAGCCCCCTTATCAGTAAAACCTCCTAAATCAAAAATTATGATTTCTAAATTTATCTCAGATAAATATTAAAAATTCTTACGATATTGTCCTATTTTAATGAAAGCAACGTCTCTTAAAATCTCAGAATTTTTACATTCGCAAAATATTGTTGTTAACTTGAGTGAAAAAATTATTAACGCCACAGTAATTCGTTTCATTTTCAAAGTATGACTGTGGAAATGTCAGAAAAAATAAAAATAAGGAATAAAAAAATTGTGCGGCTCGTTGAAGTGCTGATAATGGTATTAGAGTCAGTAAATGTTTCAATAGTTCAAATTTATTTTTTTGAACCTTCATAAATTTTGCTTTACTGTTAGCATTTCATGCTCATGTTAAATAAATGTATGGAAGACTAAGAGCTTTATTGTAAATTTAGGGATTTCATTTTAAGTGACAAAATTTAAAAAATTTAAAAAATAAAAACAAATTAATAAATTTAATTTTAAATTAATTTCCAGCAACAAAATAATCAATTCGTTGGCAAATGTATGGCCATAAAAAACTCAGACATCCTCCATCATTAAATCCAATAACTCTTACATTTTGGATCCAAACTGAAAGGCAAAATTCTTCATTGTAAGCAAAATTTGGTTCATCTGGCTGCCAAGGAATTGGAAATGAAATTTTTTCACCATTTTTCGTCCAGTACCAATCTGTGGGAGATCCTGGAGTAAGGGTCATTCCATCAATCCAAAAATGAGTGACACTGTATGATTTTATAAATGGATTCTCATATGAAGATCTAAGAAAGATTTCAGCCTCAGTTAATGTCTCAAATGTTGCAAGTTCTAAGCCAAATGATTTGCATTGTGCTTTTGAACCATACCAATCAGATTTAGCATATCGAGGCGCAAAGTAAGTCTTTTTATATTCAGCATTATCGGAAGTAAAGCCTTCTAGATTTAGAAAAAGAAGGTATTAGTCATAGAACTATGAACATTAATGCAATATTCTCTTACTATATGATCCGATTTTCACAAATGCAACATCTTTGAAAGGGACTGAATTTTCACAAAATTCTGCTTCACTTGGAATATTGAAAAAAATCAGTAATAAAATGGGGATTGCTAATAACTTTAACATTATTGTTTACACGCTTCAAAATCGACTAAAATTGTAAACATATAGACGGCAGTATTATTTTGGACTAATTTGATAAGATAATTAATCTTTTTTCGGGGTTGTTGATATAAAATTTATAAAGATTAGGATTGATAAATTTTTAAAGGATTAGGCAATTTTTGTTTTTATTCAGTTTAATTTATTTCATGTTGAAAATGACATTGGACGTCATTGATGTAGGTCCTACTAGAGATAATAAAATAATCTACAACATAATTCCAAGAACCACTTCAAGTCAAGTAGCGCGGAAAGAACAAAAATTCCCAAAATTCAATTAATTAATCAGTACAGGAATAGAAAAATCGATTCTTTGACAAACAAACGGTAAGTTTCCTTTCTGACAACCAAAATCATTGAATCCAGGACCTATACCATCCGCAACAATAAAAGTAAGGCACCTTTCATCCTCATCTTTATCATCTGGTTGGTTTGGTGCCCATGAAATTGAAAATGAAATTTTTTGACCAGAACCCGTCCACCACCAATCAGTAATAGACTTTGGAGTATTGGCAATGCCATCAATAATTAAATGAGTAAATCCATTTGATTTTATGTAATCGTTCTCAATAGCCATTTTAATAAAAGCTTCTGCTTCTGGTAAAGTCTCAAATGACGCTAGATCAAAGCCAAATGATTTGCAGGAAACTTTAGCTTGAAACCAATTTAAATTTGAATATTTGTACAGTAGAAATGATTTTCGATATTCAGTGCCATTGTTAGCAAATCCATCTAAAGGATATAAAATTATTAGAATGTATTTAAAGGCTTTAGAAAGTCTTACGTTATGATCCTAACTTCATGAATGCAACATCCTTTTTTGGTTCAGTACTTTCGCAATAGAAACTGTCACAGAATACTAAGGAAATTTGAAGTATCAAGAGAGAAGAAGCAAGCAGCCTTTTCATGTTAAATTTCAGTAGATTACTGCAAAATTTCAAATTTATTTTTTTATGGATTAATATTCTTGCGCTTATCATTCTAGTTGGCACTGATAATTTCAATAATAAAAAATTGATGATTGCCTTAGTATGAAAATTTTGAAGTGCAATTAGATTTCATTACTAAAGACAGTTATGTAGACATTAATCAAGTCATAGCGTCGGGTAAAAATGACAAAAAAGCTTTTAGGTGTCAAATAACGTTTATTTTAATTTTCTCGTATAGGAATAACATAATCAAGTCTTTGACATACAAACGGCTTTACATATCCTTCATTGCAAGGAACGTCATTGAAACCTTGATAGTTTATTAACCTGAAAGCGATGAATGCTAAGCAATATTCATTATCACCGGCAAAATTTGGTTCATTCGGTTGCCATTGAATAGGAAAAGATATTTTATTACCAGAATTTGTCCAATACCAATTAGTAGTTGAGTTTGGTGTTAAAGTCATTCCGTCACAGTGGAAAAATGTTTCTCCAAATGATTGAATAACGTGACTATAAGAACACATATTCAAGAAATAATTGACTTCTGATAAAGTTTCAAATGACACCAATTCAAAATCAAATAATTTGCAATTGACTTTTGCTTCAAACCAATTGGATGTAAGATGTTTACTAACAAAGTATGTTTTTTGGTATTCAATTCCATTGTCAGTAAAACCTCCTGAATTGATAATTATGATTTCTAAATTTATTTTTGGTATAAACTAAAAATTCTTACGATACTGTCCAATTTTTATGAAAGCAACGTCTTTGAAATGACCAGAATTTTCACATTCGCAAAATATTGTTGTTAACTTTAAGGAACATATTATTATTAATAGAGCAATTGACTTCATTGTCAATAAAAGACTGGAGAAAAATAAATAAAAAAATTCGTCCTAGTTTTTCAAGTACTGATAATGGTATCTGATTAACAATTGAAGCTTGATTAAATTCGAAATTTTTTTCTATTGATTAAGTTTTATCTTATACAATTCTGGAAAAAACCTAGTACTACATTCAAAAAAAGAAAATTTTTGTATGGAACGTAACAAATTCTTAGACACGTCCCTTAAAATGTTACAAATTTTATGAACGGCCCTATATCGCAATATGAACTTATCACAAAAACCCAAACAACAAGAAAATTTACGCAAATTTTGAATGCCATTCATCAGTCAGTAATTGATGTTATCGATTGATACACAAAAAATTCATTATGTATGAAAAATAGCAAATTTTATTACTGTCAATAGTAGACAAATGATGAACTTTATGACATGAATAATGATCAGACTACATCCACAAATGTGATTTGTGCTGTAATTTTCAGCTTTAATAAACAAAGTTGATGAAAATAAAATTAATGATTTACTTCTTGTCTGGAGGTGCGTGTGAAAATGCGTAAGATTAGACATTGTTTGAGTTGCTTTTTCGCAATAACTTTATGTTGCCTTATTTGGTAGAAATTTTACACGTGTTATGGGCATTAAGATACGCCCAGTTGGTATTAATTGAAAATGTAATTCTGAATTTCTGGATTTGAAATGGTATATGGATATGGATGTGACCAAAATATGATGAATCAAATTAAATTATGATAATAGCTATCCACTGCAAAATTATTGCCAGAAACAAGAAAAAGTTTCTCTAAAAATTTGCCAATATGAATGCCTTCAAATTTAACAATATTGTCCAACAATCATTTTCCCATCCACATGGACAGATCCATCCATGAATATTCCTTATCATCAAATCTCCATTATTCAATCACTTTCTTTAATAATAATAAATTGAAAGCACTTACTGCTGTTTTTCCATACAACCATACAACATCCACGTAATCATCATCCTCAATTACTGACCTTTAGTGCCAGAAGACACAAAAATACCGAAAAAATGAGCCAGCATAAGCAGCTCTTCGTTTAATTTAAGTGAAGACGAAATAAACATTTCTTATCAGATCATGAGGCATGAGCATCGGAAAGTAAACTCATTACAACTTTCATTTGTAATGCATCAGTACAGAAAGGCGACTGTCGTGTTTATGGTTACTTGCTGTTGGCGCATCTTTTGAATGGAAGCGGACGAATGGGATATTTATTACTTGAATATGTTCCTCTGTGGTTTGTGGTATTTCCAGGTATTTTGAGGTTCATAAACATTTTGACAACATCATGCCACACAGATGATGACATTATTAATCATAATTGATGTCCATCCTGACTATATAATTTACTTTATCGATTAATGACTTACAATTAACTTTCAGATTGGACTTAATCATTATTATCGGCTTCAAACTATCAATTATGATGTAAAAAATCAGAAAATATCTTAATCATCCAAGACAAACCGATTTAATGGACATCAATTCATTCCATTCAAATCAAGCTAATGTTTTCAGTTCCATTTGAAATGTCACTCATGTGAATTTATTCAAATTTATTTATTCTTCTGTCTTCATCATAATTCCCTTGATGACGTAATTAACAAACATTCATAGTCATGCATAATTTTAGCCTTCTTCTTTTTCCTTTCTTTACTGTCTATTCAACTTATTGTAAGGCGAGATTTTTTACGCAGCATGAATATCGTGTGAACTGTTTTTACAGTGAATTACTTTTAAAAAAAGTACTTGACCGAGTGTAAAAAGAAATTAAAAGGCTGAGAAGTTGAAGTGGAAGAAGTGATTGATAATTTATTGTGAACATGCGCGACAACGAATGTCAAATGGGTTGATTGCTTTGTTTGTTATTTTATGTGTTTGATTGTTTTAAGAGTTTTGAGTAAATTATGCTTTTTGCTGGACATGAAAGTGGATTTTTATGTAGAAATTGCTTTATAGGACTTATTTGATTCATACTACAGAATATTATGATCTTAACGGAAAATTTAATTTTAAATTTTTTGCATCTAAACTTAGTAACATGCCCCATATTTTCAATTTTCAATTTTTAGTTAAAATTATAATTTCACACAGTAAACATCGCGAAAAGTCAAAGTTAGAAACACAAAGTTGCTGTTTATCAAAACCAGAAATATTCCATTCAACTAAAACGTGTACAATTCACAATAATCATTAAAGAAATGGCAAGAATTCACAATATTTCACCATAAATCATTGAAAATGCCTAACATTCATCTTACAATGCTATTTACATTAAAATTTCACTGCTGAGGCATCGATTCAAATTGTTTTACACAAGTAACAAGCAATTCTATCACTAAAACAGGTTATTTTTTGTAAATTTACAAATCGATCGCTTAAATCTTCCAATTTCTTTATAACATTTTCAATACCTTAGGGCATGATGATGCTGCATTCATCTTTCCATTTCTCTCACTTACAACTTGAAAATATTTTCTTAAAAAGCGCAATCAATAAGAAGCCGGAACGATTTTTTGCATTTGGCATCAGAAGAAGCAAGTCAGCCGCTTTATGGAAAGAAATGAACTTTGGCGAACGAGACGGAGAGAAAGTCGCAAGCGGAGAAGATGAATAAACATGATGTCAACGAGCCATTACAGTTTGAAACCATGAGATGCTATTTTCGACAAAATGAATAATTGAATTTTCCGTAAGTACTGCTTTATAATATTATTATAAGTAAGCAGTTCATAAGAGGGAATTAGTTATGAATTTAAAAAATATTTACGGGGCCTCTTTTCATGTGGAAGAGCTGGAAAATTTCTTTTATTTCCACATAATTGCAGGTTAAGGTTAATAAATGAGTGCTTGAATTTATAAAGTCCAGCATGTACTTAAAGGTTAAACAATATGGAACAATATGTAACGTCAAATGGTCAAAAACTATAAATTATGTAAGAAACTTGTCAATCTATTATTTTTTTGTGTGTAAAATGTCCAAAAGCATTAGAAGATTGATGCAAAATTGACAACATTAAGTTTGTTGACATGATTGATGCTTAACATGATTGACTTTTTTGTAAGCATAAAATAAAATGTTCGCAAAATATAAATTCAAATTTATGCTGAATATCAGCAAAAATCAGTTAATTCGTAGCCGGATCATGTCGGGTTATGAATTAAAATGTCTTCATAAGTCACTGATTATTTTTATCTCCTGCATAATTTCTCTTCTTTTTTATTTATGCACATTTTTATCAATAAAAATGATGTTCGCATGGATGTGAGGAATTCTTAAATATTCAATGGGGGTCATTTGAAAATAATGTTTACTGAAAATTCGGACAGCCTTAAACGATGAACAGCTTTAAATTCCTCTCAAATTGCTAGACATTACTCCTAACTGACCCCAAATAAGAAACGGGAATTTTTATTTTTATATTTTTTTGCCATTCGCTATCACCATTGTATTCAGTTCCATTTTTTTATTTGCATTTCTTTTGTACAAATCAGCAGAAAAGAAGACATTCCGTCAGACCATAATGTACTTAATATAATCAAGTAAAAGTTTAAGCATTTCATTAACATTCTTTTCATATAGACATCCAAAATATTTTATGAGCTATTTTAACATAAATTTTTTTGTGGTTTAGTTCAAAGGTTCCTTTTCACATGAGGATTTGATTCTTTTAAGTATGTGATGAGATTTTTATTCAAACTTACCTGAGAGGAAAGCGAAAGTTATTTTACGCATGTTTAGTGTTTTATTATTTGGGTGTTGATGACTTTTTGGTAGAAAAAGGTCAAAAATTGGTAAATATTTGGAAAATTGACTTTTGATAATAGGAGTTGTGGTTATGTTTAGCCACTGAAATTCAAATCCAATTTCAAATTATATTCAGTTACAACTAAATTTAAACTGTTATATTCTGTTATTGTAGTTACAATCTGGTACCCTGAACAGATTCACTGTGCAGCTAGGGTTTCTATTAATCTCCGCAACTTTTTAATCAATTTTTCATCCTCCTCTCAACATCTCATAACTCACATACGAACAACAATAATTCCGTCACCACCTCTTTTTACACAAATCATAAAAAAAATTCCTAAACATAAAAATTAATTAGTTTACATGCTCATACAGCATGTTCGGTGCACAGTGTGAAAATTCATTCATCATTTTGGACATTTCGTAGGTGTTCTTCCGTACTCTATGTCATTTTCCATTTCATCAGCTAATACCATAATTTCCAATGCATATTACAGTTTGTAAACATTTAATAGCAATTTGCATTATAAAGTCATTTCAAGTGCTGGATATTATGGCTCAATTTGTTACTAGTAATAAAAATAATTGATTTAAAATGGACATAAAAGGTATGAAGTGGGTGATGATGAAATTTAGGCCTAAATGGAAAATAACAAGAAGTGCACTTTAAACTATTGTATAGCATCATAACAGCTATCAATTTTAGCTATGATGCTCATAATTTTCCATTTAAGAAGAAATTATTCAGCAGAAAAAAATATCCAACAAAAGATCTTATGTCATGAAAGTCTTGGACTTGATTGTTGTTAAACAAACAAAATAAAAATTTTTTGAGTAAAATTATTTAGCAATTTTTTTTTGATGAGTTTGGGGATTCACATTGTGGGTAAATGACAAGGCAGCACATAACATCAATCAATACATGGATTGCTTAAGATGATGAGGTTCAATATACTTTAATGATGATGAAGCTGTCAATTTTCGGTATTTAAATATTTAATTTGGGTCTGATCTATAAACAACAGATTAGTACATCTAGTCTAATTTGTCTAATTTAGTACAAAATTTCATTTTGATTACTCATTCTAGTACTTCTAATTCTAAATCCAGATTGAAGATAAAAATCTATTACTAAACTTAGGACAATCAATCTAGTCTAAAATCTTGAATTCAACAAAAAATACTTTATAAAAAAAAACTTTTTAAAAAACCACGTTTTTCGCGTGGACTAAAAAGTAGAAAATAACTTTGTTTTGGATTAAATATAATTTTCTTTAAAAAATTTAATGTTTCAAAATTTTATTGTTGATTCAAATCGCATATGACCTAGTACGACTTAATGTTATCGTATACTTTGACAACCAAAAACGTGGGCGCATTAAAGAAAAAGTATTTAAATTGAAGTTTCTAAATTGCATTAAAATTTTTCAAACTATAATCTATTGTAAACAACTGTTCATTGTGAAGTAATGCGCCCACGTTTTTGGTTGTCAAAGTATACGATAACATTAAGTCGTACTAGGTCATATGCGATTTGAATCAACAAGAAAATTTTGAAACATTAAATTTTTTAAAGAAAATTATATTTAATCCAAAACAAAGTTATTTTCTACTTTTTAGTCCACGCGAAAAACGTGGTTTTTTAAAAAGTTTTTTTTTATAAAGTATTTATTTTCTACTTTTTAGTCTTATAAAGAGCAAAAAGTAAAAAAGTATTTTAAAAATTTATTATAACTTTTTATGAGCTTTTGATGATCTTTTTGTAAAAGGAAAAATTACAGTGAAATTCTTTTGTCACAAAATCCGATAAAATTTTTTCTATCGCTCGAACATTTTTACAGTTGCCATATGAATTAAAAGTCTGGGTACGTATTTGGAAAATTTTCACACCTTCACTCGCTTCGCTTCGTTCAGGATGTAAAAATTTGTGAGCTTCGCTCAACCTGGTTTGAACTACGTTCAAACTTTTTTTGTTCGAGCTTCGCTCGAACATTTTTACAGTTGCCGTATGAATTAAAAGTCTGGGTACGTATTTGGAAAATTTTCACACCTTCACTCGCTTCGCTTCGTTCAGGATGTAAAAATTTGTGAGCTTCGCTCAACCTGGTTTGAACTACGTTCAAACTTTTTATGTTCGAGCTTCGCTCGAACACTTTTACAGTTGCCATATGAATTAAAAGTCTGGGTACGTATTTGGAAAATTTTCACACCTTCACTCGCTTCGCTTCGTTCAGGATGTAAAAATTTGTGAGCTTCGCTCAACCTGGTTTGAGCAAATTTTACTTTATGAATCCAAAATCTGCAGTTGACTATTACAAATTACAGGAATGTTAGAGGTAGAGGATTACAGGAATGTTGAATTTCACTTCACTAAGCTTTGTCCGTTCGACTATTATAGATCACAGGAATGTCGAACTCCACTTCGCTTCGCTTCGTTCCGTTCGACTATCATAGATTACAGGAATGTCGAACTCCACTTCGCTTCGCTTCGTTCCGTTCGACTATCATAGATTACAGGAATGTCGAACTCCACTTCGCTTCGCTTCGTTCCGTTTGAATATTATAGATTACAGGAATGTCGAACTCCACTTCGCTTCGCTTCGTTCCGTTCGACTATCATAGATTACAGGAATGTCGAACTCCACTTCGCTTCGCTTCGTTCCGTTTGAATATTATAGATTACAGGAGTGTCGAACTCCACTTCGCTTCGCTTCGTTCCGTTCGACTATTATAGATTACAGGAATGTCGAACTCTACTTCGCTTCGCTTCGTTCCGTTCGACTATCATAGATTACAGGAATGTCGAACTCCACTTCGCTTCGCTTCGTTCCGTTCGACTATTATAGATTACAGGAATATCGAACTCCACTTCGCTTCGCTTCGTTCCGTTCGACTATTATAGATTACAGGAATGTCGAACTCTACTTCGCTTCGCTTCGCTTCGTTCCGTTCGACTATCATAGATTACAGGAATGTCGAACTCCACTTCGCTTCGCTTCGTTCCGTTCGACTATCATAGATTACAGGAATGTCGAACTCTACTTCGCTTCGCTTCGTTCCGTTCGACTATCATAGATTACAGGAATGAAGCCGAACTCCACTTCGCTTCGCTTCGTTCCGTTCGACTATCATAGATTACAGGAATGTCGAACTCCACTTCGCTTCGCTTCATTCCGTTCGACTATTATAGATTACAGGAGTGTTGAACTCCACTTCGCTTCGCTTCGTTCCGTTCGACTATCATAGATTACAGGAATGTCGAACTCCACTTCGCTTCGCTTCGTTCCGTTCGACTTTTATAGATTACAGGAGTGTCGAACTCCACTTCGCTTCGCTTCGTTCCGTTCGACTATTATAGATTACAGGAATATCGAACTCCACTTCGCTTCGCTTCGTTCCGTTCGACTATTATAGATTACAGGAATGTCGAACTCTACTTCGCTTCGCTTCGCTTCGTTCCGTTCGACTATCATAGATTACAGGAATGTCGAACTCCACTTCGCTTCGCTTCGTTCCGTTCGACTATCATAGATTACAGGAATGTCGAACTCTACTTCGCTTCGCTTCGTTCCGTTCGACTATCATAGATTACAGGAATGTCGAACTCCACTTCGCTTCGCTTCGTTCCGTTCGACTATCATAGATTACAGGAATGTCGAACTCCACTTCGCTTCGCTTCATTCCGTTCGACTATTATAGATTACAGGAGTGTTGAACTCCACTTCGCTTCGCTTCGTTCCGTTCGACTATCATAGATTACAGGAATGTCGAACTCCACTTCGCTTCGCTTCGTTCCGCTCGACTTTTATAGATTACAGGAGTGTCGAACTCCACTTCGCTTCGCTTCGTTCCGTTCGACTTTTATAGATTACGGGAATGTCGAACTCCACTTCGCTTCGCTTCATTCCGTTCGACTTTTATAGATTACAGGGGTGTCGAACTCCACTTCGCTTCGCTTCGTTCCGTTCGACTATTATAGATTACAGGAATGTCGAACTCCACTTCGCTTCGCTTCGTTCCGTTCGATTTTTATAGATTACAGGAGTGTCGAACTCCACTTCGCTTCGCTTCGTTCTGTTCGACTATTATAGATTACAGGAATGTCGAACTCCACTTCGCTTCGCTTCGTTTTACTATCATAGATTACAGGAATGTCGAACTCCACTTCGCTTCGCTTCGTTCCGTTCGACTATTATAGATTACAGGAATGTCGAACTCACAAAATGAGATCCAGTGAGCATTCACGATCATAAAATGAGAATAAGTAAGCATTCATGATCATAAAATGAGATCCAGTGAGCATTCATGATCATAAAATGATATTAAGTAAGCATACATGATCATAAAATAAGATCCTATGAGCATTAATGATCATAAAATGAGATCCAGTGAGCATTCATGATCATAAAATGATATTAAGTAAGCATACATGATCATAAAATAAGATCCTATGAGCATTAATGATCATAAAATGAGATCCAGTGAGCATTCATGATCATAAAATGATATTAAGTAAGCATACATGATCATAAAATAAGATCCTATGAGCATTTATGTACGAATGATATGCAGTAATCATTCTTGTCCATCAAACAAGATCCAGCAACTCAGCAACTTTTTATGTCCTCTAAATGAAGATCCAGTAAATATTTATGTCCTTTAAATTAGATTTAGTCACAATTTCAGTCACAAAACACAAAACAACAATTAATTTAATTAATTTTCAAAATGAGATTTAATTTTGTTTACAACAAAGGGAGTCCACTTTTCAAAAAATTTACCCTTTAAATAAAATGTGATTTTCAGTGCAATATTTATAAAACAGAAATAAATAGTATAAACATTATTGATTAAATGTTCATATACAATCATTAACTAATTGATATTTTGATGTTTTGTTGTATTTTTCGTGATTTTTTAAAATATTGAACAATTTTTAATATTGAAGACCCCCTTGTTTTTTTTTTCGTTTTGACCGTTATTTAAAAATTTAAATCTTTACTTTGAGATTCCATGAAAAAAATATTTTTATGATAAGATTTCATCATAAAACAGCTTTTAAGTAATGAAATTAATAATTGGTAATATTAATTAATTTATAAAGAATCATTTAAGAATATGTTCATCATCTAACACATGATGTATGAAGCAAATAGAGCACATACATCATTGATGCCGGATTATTTTTCCCTTATTTAACTTTCATTATTTAATTATAGTTAAACGATGCATTTTTTTAATATGAAAACGATGGAATATGAAAATGTACCGCGGATTATATACATATAATAAAAATCAACTCGATTGAACAAGAAGAAGTGGTCGAAAAATCGATCTACTTTTTTGCCCTCGACAATCAATCAATCAATCAATCAAACAAACAGACAAGAAAGCAAGTTAAGAAAAACGTGGTAAAAAAACGTGGTAATAAAGTACGAAAATTCAGTTTTTAAAAAATTCAATTTCCTTACAATCTATTCATCTAATCTTTAATCTATGTCAAATCTAATAATCTATTTCAAAATTTGATTAATAAATCGGAATAAATCTAATCCAAAATAAAACTAGTAAAAAAACTAAATTCAAATTTGAATCGTAAAATCTTCAATATATTCAAATTTTTCAACCAAAAATTAAATTCCAATCATCATCTCTTCCAAAAAGGAACCAACCCATAAATTACAACTTCATCATAATTTATAACACGAGTTATTTCGAACATTTAGTCTTGTTACCGCTGAATATTGATAGACTTGCTTTTTCAAATATATCATAATATAAATTATTTAACATCAATAAAAGTTGTAATATTTGTATAAAGCAATAACTTGAAAGTCTGTAATAAAACGAAGGAAATGAAAGCGAAATGAACCTGCAAAATTTTTTTATAAATAGACTTAAATTTATAACTCTGGCAAATATAAATATTTTTAATCAAAAGACTATGATTGATTTTGATTAAGCTGTATATGGAATAGTCATTGACAAATAGAAAGCATTTAAATAATAAAAAGTCTTCAAGTATTTTGTCAATGGAGATGAGTCATTGCAAAAATCACGAACCGCGGTAATTGTTATTAAAAAATATTTTCGATGTCCTCAATTGAACAGAAGCTTGTAATTATCTCAAGCGGTTATCATCCAAAAAAAAATATTCACGAATGCCGTCCTTATAAGGAAGTAATTACCCACACGAGCTTCAGACTTTTTTTTCTACAACAATTACTATTGCATAAATGCTAACATTTTGGGTACAGTTTAGCATGTAATTGAATGTTTTCATGGTGGGAAATTACGATATGTATGACATATGTAGGATTTACTGACCCGTCATTATTATGACTGTTTGTATCCATTTTGGAGACGTATGAGGATCGTTTAGTTGAATTTAATGATGCTTTTTTGGAAATTAATTGAGGTACATAAAGTTTAGTGGATTATTGATTGTATGTAAAGTTTAAATCTATTCAATATTGATCAAAAATTTAAATTTAAAATTTCCGTTATAAATTTTTTAAATTATGTAAATTTTAACTTTTTGAGTAGTCAATACTACTAGAGTAATATTTTTGAGCTTTAATCATAAAATACACATTAAGCACAGCTCCCACATATAAATAAAGCCATAACCCAAAGCTACAAACTAACAATCTCCAAAAATATTTCCAATTCTTCAAAAACAAACTCAATCCTATCCTATAGTAATTTCTTCTCATTCTCATTAATGATTTCACCTCAAATGCTGTTTGTTTTATGCTTTCAACATTGCAGCATCAACAAAATCACAAACAATAAGCATAACTGCCGAACCATAATAATCTAATAAAGTTAATAAAATTGACTGAGAATATCTTTTTGAGTAATTCAGATAATTATAGTATAAATGCATTGTATTGAGAATATATAGAGCACTGCGGTATGATACATTCAAGTCGATTGCAAAATGCAATGAGAAAGTAAACAAAAGACTTAAAAAGTTCATCGTACTGAAGATTTTTTGCACAATCAGCTGGGGAAAGAAATAATTAAATACAATGCAATTAGAAAATGTTGAGTTGTTGCTGCTGTTTAGGTATGGTATTCACGATTGTTTTTTTTTGGAATTTTTAACGGTTTTTTAAAATTCAAAATTTACCGTCTCTAAAAAATTTGAAATTAAACGGTTTTGAATTCATTATGTTCAAATAGAAAATTTTCATAATTGATGTCACGACTGCATCTATTCAAGCAATCAGCATACCATACACTACAATGTATATGAAAATGCATCAAAAGTGTTTAACAATTCAACAGCTTGAACGTCCACTACGCTAAGAATAAGAAGCAAATAAAGCTACATTAAAAATCAATTTAGCAGTCACTTGTGTCTACCAATTACCATTAATGTAAGTTAGAGTTTTTTTGTAGCTACAAAAAGCAACAACACATGTGCCAGGCATATTTCAATTGTAATGGTCCGGAACAATACGTGAAATTATGATAAATTACTGAGCTGTGAATGAAAAGTCATTCATTCAAATACAGCACCTCTGCTCGTCGGAATCATTGCAGTAAATGTGCATTAAACGAATTAAGTGAAAACTGCTGCTCAAATAATTTAATTGCCGTTTCCATGTACATCTAATTTTGAACAAATAAAAACAACAACGCAACATCTTCAGCATTTACGCAATCGAATTTATTCACTTTCGATTTTAAGTTTAGAATGCCTGATATGTGCAATATGAGGAAAAATCTCTTTTGTTAATGGAAATGAATTGATTATCGTGTGAAGAAATTTTCACTTTTTATATTATTATTGATAATCAATGTTGATGACTGCTTATTGGTTTTTCTTTAAACATTCAATCCGAAAGTTGGAGATTGTAAAGTGATGAAAGTCACCACACGCGTGTGTCAAAGGTGTAAATTTCTTTCATTCATTCATTTGGTGTCCGGTTTAAATTGAAGAAAATTTATTTGTTTTGTGGCAAGTGTTGGCGATAAATTAAAGTTTGGCACACTTGTAAATGATTAAAAAATTGGCACTTACTTGTTGGTTTTTTGGTAGTTATGAGGAAGTAATTTTTTAAGTGAGAGAATAATGAGACTAGTGACCAAAAGTTTAAAGGTTGAAAGATTGATTTTTAATCATTTTTCTTGTTTATTGCATTAATTTATCACAAGTTTGGCTTTTCGGATGCGAAATTTCTGCGTCAAAGATGCAAATTAAAAATTTTTGAAGAAGTTTCGTTGAAATTTCGCTTCAAAGATGCAAATATTTTTGCCTCAAAGATGTAATCATTTTTGCCTCAAAGATGCAATCATTTTTGCTTCAAAGATACAAAATCGTTCGAAAAACGTATAAAAATTATTCAAAATTATTCAATTCACACAAAACTCTCAATTTCACTGCAACAATTCAGTAATTTCTCATTTATAACCAATAATCACATTAGTGGCATCTAGTTAAGCGAATATCTACCATAAAAGCACTTCAAAGTGAATCTTTTTTGCTTTTCCTCAATCATTGAAATTGATATTGCTGCAAATAAATTATTCAATCGAATACTCAAACTGTAAAAAATTTATGATGATCGTGAGTGTCGAAAATATAAGAAAAGATTTATTTGTGGAAACTTTTTCTTGATTTTTGAATTTTTATTATTGAAACTGAAAATGTTTGCGATTAAATTTAATGAATGATTAGCAATTTTTCTATTTTATTTAAATTTTCGATGAGAATTGATGAATTAGAAAAAATTTGTAGAAAAATTACTGAACGCACTTTTGACGCAAAAATTTCTGAACTCACTATTGATGCAAAAAATGATGCGAAATGTATTTTTATACAAAATTAACTTACTGATTATAATATTGTCTGGATTAGAAGTTTAAAATTTGGTTAACAAGCTGAAAGCACCAAACTCATCATCATAATCATTATCGCTTTTATTTCAATTTCTGTTAAAATTACCAACATAAAAGTAATTCATTTAAATGCATCTAGTAATATTTTTTTGGCATTAATACGAAAGTAATCACCTCTCCACCTCATTATTTGAACGCAACATAATTTGAATTATCCATAAGTTACTACACGACAAAAGGGAGAAGCTTTTATTAGAAAATATCAAAGTACAAGCCCTTTATTCACTAACATACTTTTATATATGCTCTTTACAAATTTTTATACTCTTGCGTCATTAAATTCAGTTTATGCTGAAATGAATTTTTACATAACATCGAATTCGAAAAAGATTCTTTTTAAAATTCATATGATGTTGCATATATGTTAAGTACTTATGTTCATTTCACTTTTCTTTTCATTTCATCTTTGAGAAAACTTAAAATTGCTCTGTATTGCCGCATTTACAATAAGATAAAGGCATGAAATGAGTCCCAAATGTGTGTAGCAAAGATGTAACTTCACCACACGACTTTCCTTCTATTATTTTTGTATTTCTTGCTTTTTGCAAAGCAACAACAAAGAATAGCTATCAAGCATTTGAAATAATAAAGATTTAGTAGATATGTTTAATAAATATTTAACTTAAACTAGCGGTAGTCATGAGAAGTATCATTGCAAATAAGAAAGTAAAGTAATGGAATGAGAGGCAAAAATAAAATATTATTTATCGTGCCTCCAGCAAATGTTGAGTTTCAAGTGTTCAGTTAGATTAGTTTCAAATGCACATCCCAAGATATGTTTCAGTCATTTTACATGACCGATGCATGACCTTTTCCAACACATAATAATTTATCTGTTAAAATTGTAATACGTGATCAAAATGTGGGATTTGCCGTAGATTTTGCTAGAGACATTTTCTTGCATTTTTATATATGTTGGAATGGTGTTTGGGTGTTGAGATGTTGTAATGAGTTAAGTATTGTTCCTAATAAAAGTTTTACTCTTTTTCTGAATGCACTTTTGAAGCGAAATATTTTACTGAACGCACTTTTGTGGCAAAAATTTGCTGAACGCACTTTTGTGAAAACAAAATTACTGAACTCACTCTTGAGACTGAAAATTTAATTAGCACACGTTTAGAGCAAGCATTTTCACTTAAAAAATTTAATAAATTTCTGAGTCATTCAGAAATCACATCAAATCAAAATAATTCAAAATTTTAAATCCACACTTCAATCCCATGTTTGCTAAAAAAAACCAGCATGCTTCAATGAAGAAGAAAGTATTCAATTTTCAAGCCTAAGCTGTGATTTTTCGGCATTATCACTCAAATTAATTAAATTAACTCGATCTCCCATGGGGCCAGTAAAAGATTCATAATTTAAAGTTTTCTCATACCAGTCATTATTAGATGTACTTGCCATCCGATAAACCACATTCACGTCTTAAATACACGTCATATCTATTAGATACCTGCACATATTCGTGTGAATTCAAACATTTTTTTTCTTGATATTATCGATCCGGCTTCATGATCACTGCATGAGTGAACTCACATTAGCTCGGTATGGCTGATCAATTTTAAAAGAAATTTCAATTACAAATTTTTTTCTTTAAACATATTCACTTTCATATCTTGTATATGTACATAAATAATATAGCACGGAGAATTAATAATCATTGAATGAATTGATTTCGGGAGATGTATCGATAGCTTTAATTACGCCTCGAAATATTAGATGTTATTATTTTTAATTTCATTAAATTACAGCACTAAAGATCGTTTATAATAAGATTATGATATTTTGTTGCGTTGGAAATGCAGATGATATTTATGGACATTTTTGTAATTAATTGGGATTATTGTCAAATTTTTGGTTTAATTAAGGAATTATTAGGAATTAATTAGTACTCAGTGTCTTATTTATAAGACGTAAGACTGTTATGGAATCTGAATTTAGAGCAAATTTATAAAAGGTTTTACTTAATTGATGAATTTAATCAGGTTCTCTAATTTTGCATGCCATATTGTAGGTTTGAGGATTTGAACTTAAAGTTTAATTAATATTGTGTGATTTATCAACAAAGTTGATGCTAAGAAGATGCAATTTAATCCGAAATGCCTAAAATAAGCAAAAACCTACCAAAAACATCTAATCAGCTTAAAATCAACCCCAAATACCTCAAGCATCATCAATCACCCCAACAAATGCGACATTTAAATGACAAATTAAGCTTAAAATTGAGTTCAATATTTCAATATCTTCACCCATCCACCGAATTACTTGAAGTCTTGAAGATTGCATCATAAAAGCTTTCTTTTTATCCACTGCATGTTAATGAATCTTGATGATATCAGTTGACATTTTAATCAAGAGATTCGCACCTCTCTAAAAATATATTTTTTAGTAAAAAATTAATGTAAAATTGGCATAAAATTTTGTGACCAAAAGCAGCTTAAATTATCGTTACTGTAATCTGCCTCCGCTCTAATCCAATGATTGTAAGCTTAACAATCCCCTAAAAAAAGCTATAAAGCACAAAATCACGTGTGAAAGGAAGCACACCTAACAATAATAATTATGCGTAATAATTTTGACTAAACACCTGCCAAATGATTAATTTTCTCATCAATAATCAATTTCTATCAATTGAACGTATTGAGTGTAAATAAATTAACAAGTCAAAGTAAATCTCATGTTGAGTTATGCACGACAATGTGTTTTTGATATTAAAAAGTAATAAATAATTTTTTTTGTTCATTTATTTGATGAATTGTAGATTGATGAACTTTATGGAAAATTGAATATAATGATAAATTTGTTATGATGCGTGTTTGTTATAATGCTCATTTACTGTAAAAAGTTTTCATGTTTTTGATGTATTAATATCTGACATTGAATTTTTGATAAACTTCGAAGCATTATTAAGTTAAAATTCATCGCATCTATTTAATAAAGATGCGAAAATTTTCCCATCTCGAAAAAAGGACGCGAAAAATTTCGCATCTCTAAAATAAAGACGCGAAATTTTTTGTATTTTCTGAAAAAATTGATACAAAATTTTTGCATTCTGAAAATAAGAAGCAAAATTTTTTATACTTCAAAATTTTAAAAAACTGTGAAGCTAATTTTCTGCATCATTATTTTTTTAGATGCAGAATTTATTGCATCTATATAAGCTTCAAACTTTCACCTTAACCTCTAACCTCAAACACATCACACCTTCCTATGCTATCATTAAAGTCTTTTATTTTCATTACACAATAAATTTCTTATTTTTATTACACAATGCAGACTTCTCGCCTAGAATCGCAGCTAAAACAGTGTCAATTACAAGCGATGCATGCTAGCAAAAAAATAGTAATAATTTAAGTGCTTTTAAATACAAAAAAAGAAAAACTTTCACTCTCCATGACATTGCCGAGAGATAATTTCGTATACAAAAATTGAAATACATTTTTTCTTTATATTCATTCACTGGAGATGACACAAAAAATGTGAATTCAAAAAATATTTTTTTTCGTCTTCTTCTTTTGCTTCTTATTTATTTTAGTTTAAATATGAGATTCGCACATTCCGTGGAGATCAGTTTAAATGCGTCTTTATTCCATTTTCTTTTATGAAAGCAAAAAAAAAGATTAATTTTATTATATTGTGGAATTTGGGAAGGAAGTTTGTAATGGTAATGGACTTGCGTGAATTTAAATGAACTTTGATTGTTTTTTAAATGATCAATAAAATTCTGAATTTAGCAAATTTTTAAAAATTTTGAATTTAACAGTTACATGAAATTTAAATTTTAACGGTATTTTAAAAATTGAATTCAAAATTTTGCTGTATTTTGTCAACATAACCTCACTTGAATAATAATAAAAAAACTTTGCCGAAAATTCCCAATTACAGCACTTACTCGTCTTCAAGTTGCGATGATTTAACAAAATAAAATAATAATAATAATTTTCGCTAGCTTTATAAAGAAGAAAAACACATATAAATTTCATGAAGACAAAAAATGTCATAACCGGAAGCCTCAATGTACAAAATAAAGGAATTGAGCGATGATAAAAGCCTTTTCATATTGCGAAACTAACCAAATTGATCGCATTTTCAATTAATTGTGTATTGATGTTACTTTGCATTGCGACTTAATAGTCGGTTATTTTCGGACATATCGGATTAATTTCTTAAGTGCAGGAATTAAAAGCAGACGAAAAAAAATTGTGTGAAAAAATTACGACATAGCATTAAGGAAATCGGAATTTACGATTTGGATTGTAGGTTATTAGTTTCTTAGTCATATCTTACGACTTACATTACTAAACAATACGATATAACATGAAGAAGACTTAGCTGCGTCTATCGAGATACAAGATGAAGACGATTATTTGGCAATTAATTGCAATGAGTAATGAATTTTCATTACAAGTCGCGTATTTTGTGTCTGTGTGTATTTTCTTATGCGCAGAAAATTATAAAAGTGATTCCAAGAAAGTATCTATTGTGCAATTTAGTTTATGTTTTTTTGCTAAGGCGCAATCTATTTTTAGAGACATGCAAACTTGATGAAGTTAAAAAAAAATAAGGTTTTTAAGGTTATTTGAAGATGAGTTACATGGAGATGTTTGAATATAGAGATCAGTAAGCAGGATCCATTCATAATCCAGTCTTTTATCTATTAAGATCATTGAATTAAGAAAAGAATAGATTTAATTTCAATAAAGCTTCTATTTTGCATCCATTTTAATAGTTTATCATCCAGTCGAGAGATGATCCCCTTCTAAACTCATAACCCTGCTAAATTTGACATTCAATCCCCTCACACAACCTAAATCTCAGTCAAAAAACATATTTAGAAGGCGCCTAACTCACTCAAGCATTTTTTCAATCCACACCAAAAAACACACGCAATATAATTTAAGTTAACAAATCAATTCATGAAATGAGATTGGGCGATAAAAAAAACTGTGTAAAGTCCACAATTACCCTGCAGTGAAGTTGCTAATTTGATAGACGCTTGATATTTTCAAATGATTAGGATTTTGAGACTTAATTTTAATAATTCAGCTTCAACTTTTGAGAGCTATCAAAGCAAAAGGTTATGGATAAGATTTTTATTTTTCTTCTTTTGGTGATTTATGGCATTCGAAAATGAATGAAATGTGTTAAAAGTTATAATTTTTTATGTTGATGTTAAGTTTGAAACTTGATGGTCTGGATAGATATGTTTGGGCTTTGTGGAGCGATTTTCGGTTTAGTTTAGGATGATTGATAGTATTTATGTAGGAATGTAAGCAAATTTGCGTTAAAAATAATTTTTATGAATTTTTCAAAGATTAGATCGGAATTATGAGCAATTATGTAAACAAAAGGTGAATTTAGTAGTTTAGCATTAGTTTGAGATTTGTACCGAAGTTAAATTTATTTTTGAATGTAAAAATTTAATTTCGAGCAAAAAAAAAACGAATTAATTAAATTTCCCATCGATCATATTCAAGGTGTCCGTGAAGTACGCGGGAACAGGTTGTCAGAATGCCCTGAAACTTGGCCAGAATTACGTCCATATTACGTCCATTTACGTCCAGCATTCAAATATTTTCGTCCTACCTTCAGTTCCTGGATGTAGCACATTAAAGGTTTTTGGTATCTTTCCCGCGTACTTCTAATTTTTTTTGCGGGAAAGATATGCGGAACTAACTTTTATGGACATATTATATATCAAAATGCATCTAATTATTACGTCCAATTACGTCCTGCAAAAATTTTTGGAATTGGACATGATGGGCAAGAGTTATGGACTTCCAAAGTTTTGGACCAAATTTCTCGAAGAATAAAAAAAAAATTACCTGAAACAAAAAGTTTCTTAAAATTATTTTTTTTATCAAAATTCAATATCTTAAACATTTTTATGATTTTAATCTATGCTTTTGGACTTTTGGCAGTTCCAATTAAATGGTCGTGCCTTAATATAGCACAAGCAGATCTCAAAAAATCCTTAAAATCGTGTTGTATATCAAATAACATCTATTTTTTCTAACAATTTCAAATCTGTTAACATTTTTAAGATCCATTTTATTATAATTTAGATCATAAGGCAGTTTTATTGTATCGAATTAGGAAACTAAATATGACAAACGTCATATTTAAATTTTTTTCAAATTTTGTCCAAAACATATTTTATGTTTAATCATATCTACTTTTTGTAAGAATTTTTAATTTATTGAAATTTTTGATTTAAAAAAGACAAAATTTTATTTTAAAAAATCGATTCAATTTTAAATTTCAGGAAAAAAATTATAAAAAATTAAAAATTACAAAAGTCCTCGTTTATATCGAGGGACTTCAGCGCATTTTTGACGCAGCGATTAGCAATTGATTAAATAGAAAAGAATGTCGAGTTTTAAAACTTTATTGCTGTTTCTTTAATCATAATGCATTTCAATAATAAGTTTAAAACTAAAGATCAAAATTCCTTTAAAATTGATTTTTATAATGTTCAATGCAAATAATAGCTTTACGATTTACTGGTTTTTGAAATTCAAAATTTTCCGTTAGCAAAAAATTTAAATTTCTGAACACATCCATCATTTTTCAAATTTCTAAACGCACTTATATTTGTTTTGTATGAAAAAATTAAATGTTAATTAATATTAAGGTGTATAAAAGAAAAAAATTTAATCCGAAATAACGGTCAAAAAAATTTCAAATTTTTTAACGGTTAGAAAAATTCAAACTTATCATCAGCATAGCTTTGCCCTGCATTGTTTACATATTTTTTGAAATATAAAATCGATGAATTAAGCTATTTAATGAGTGTTTTTTGACTTTTCAATACAAACGGCGGGAATAAAAACATTCAATGAAGCTATTAAAACAATTCCGAGCTTGCTACGAAGTCTAGATCAAGAGATAATTGGGACCCGAACGACCAAAGGACCGAACGACCGAACGACCGAACGACCAAACGACCGAACGACCGATCAAAGTGTATGATTGAGCTTCCTTTTTGAAAACAAGTTTTCAAAAATGCGCTAAAAAACTTTTATTCAAATTAAAAGTTGGAAAACAATATTTAGTAAAAAGTTTCTAAAGTTGAGAATAATTATAAGATTTTCTGATTAAGTATCCATAAAAAACGTTTTTTAAGAATATATTTTATATTTAAATTTTTTTTCTCTAAAATTTAAAATTGAATCGATTTTTTAAAATAAAATTTTGTCTTTTTTTAAATCAAAAATTTCAATAAATTAAAAATTCTTACAAAAAGTAGATATGATTAAACATAAAATATGTTTTGGCCAAAATTTGAAAAAAATTTAAATATGACGTTTGTCATATTTAGTTTCCTAATTCGATACAATAAAACTGCCTTATGATCTAAATTATAATAAAATGGATCTTAAAAATGTTAGCAGATTTGAAATTGTTAGAAAAAATAGATGTTATTTGATATACAACACGATTTTAAGGATTTTTGAGATCTGCTTGTGCTATATTAAGGCACGACCATTTAATTGGAACTGCCAAAAGTCCAAAAGCATAGATTAAAATCATAAAAATGTTTAAGATATTGAATTTTGATAAAAAAAATAATTTTAAGAAACTTTTTGTTTCAGGTAATTTTTTTTTTATTCTTCGAGAAATTTGGTCCAAAACTTTGGAAGTCCATAACTCTTGCCCATCATGTCCAATTCCAAAAATTTTTGCAGGACGTAATTGGACGTAATAATTAGATGCATTTTGATATATAATATGTCCATAAAAGTTAGTTCCGCATATCTTTCCCGCAAAAAAAATTAGAAGTACGCGGGAAAGATACCAAAAACCTTTAATGTGCTACATCCAGGAACTGAAGGTAGGACGAAAATATTTGAATGCTGGACGTAAATGGACGTAATATGGACGTAATTCTGGCCAAGTTTCAGGGCATTCTGACAACCTGTTCCCGCATACTTCACGGACACATATTCAAGCCAAATCATGCAGCAGCTCTGACAATTAATCTTTTTAATTTTAATATCAAACCAAAAAATTTCTCAAAAAAGAGAATTAGTTTCTCAGGAACATCAATATTACGTTATTTGAAGCTACAAGTTACCACAATCCCATACAAATTGCCCGCACAATTTCACACATTTAAAATTCACCAATATTCCACATCATTAACGAAAATGAGGCTTTCTAAATTATCGAAAAATGTGCAAAATAAATTTCATCTTTTTCGATTGGTTTCGATGTCTTCGACCAATCCCATCATCATTAGGAGATTCTCATATTCGAGCATAAATTAAAGCCTTGATTTGACTTCAATTGTGGATCTTCAAATTTTTTCGAGATAATCAAAATTTTGATTTTTGAATAATTCGATTGTCCATGTTGTGAACTTTTCTACCTTCCGCAACTCAATAGCACTAACAAGATATCAAGTTGCGATAAAGTACATAATTTAACGAAATTTCGCCTTTCCATCTGCCAATAAATGCTTAAGTGTACTTTAATCCACTATTCAGACAAGCCTTGGCATTGCAATTTTTTTTAGAAACTAATTTTAATCAATCAAAAATGAATTTGAGAGGACAGCAATGTGAGAAATCAGACTGACAAGTTCCATCATCAAAATTTCTCATTTCTTTCGCACTATAAAGCCATAGGCTGTCAATTTACATGCATAATTAGCGTGCCATCATTAATTAAAAAAATATTTGTTAAAAAATGAAAAAAGAGCCAAAAGCGAGTAAGTCAGCAAGCAAGCAAGATGTTACATCTTTCCATTCATTTTTCTTGTTGCTTACTTCTCCTTTTCATCTTCTTCCGAATGATGAATTAAATGTTCGTGAATTATTTAACTAAGAGGAAAAAACCACTCGAAACAATAATTCACTGGCTCTTTTTTGCTCTTATTTTGCTATTCATGTGGAATTTTTTTCCTGTCTTTGGAGCAATTTTGTACTTTTGTTTTATTCGGACAATTCATTGTATTTGGTCTGCATAATGTTTTGAACTCATTTTTATTTACTTTGGAAGCTGATGTGTAATTATGGTTTTTTGTCGATTTGAATGTTATTTCCGGAGTAGAAGTTTATGAGGTATGAATTTTTGAGATTAAAATCAGCATTGAAAATGCAGATGTCAAAAGTTATTTTTTTTTTTTTTTGCATTTTATGAACGCTCATAAAAAATTGAAGCAATTTTTTGAATCTTGAGTGCGTTCATAAAAAATGAAGCTATATTCTTGCATCTTTAGTTCGTAAAGAAAATAAATTGAAGCGAAAATGTTTGCTTCTTTTTTTTAAAAAAATTTAAGCAAATAAATTTGCATCTTTAGTGCGTTCAGATACCAAATTGATGCGAAATGTTCTGCATATTTTGTGCGTTCAGAGACAAAACTGGAGCAGAAGGTTTTGCAGCTCATGTGCGTTCAGAAGTATGTATAAGATTCTAAAGTTTTGGAACGTTTAGTGATAAAATTAAAGCAAATTACATTGAAAATTTTTGCATCTTGAATTGACGCAGAAACAGATGCTAAGTGAAATCTATAACTATCCATTTAAACCAACATTTCTTCAGTCTTCTTTATTAATTACCAGTATAATCACCCAGTTGATCGACAGCAGTACTTAAAATCTTTGAAATATGATCGTGTAATTACCAAACTTTCTGTTATACTTGTAACTTATTACTGCTACTACCTACTCGCATATAATTAATGATTTTTTTGTAAAGTGATGAAATTTGTTTTCATTAATATAATGAATTAGATCGTGTAATAAAAAAATTCATATCGTGATGATCGAATGACCCGTGTGTTGGATGAAATGATTGATGAGCCGCATTGTGTGTAAATCCACGTGTTCAAGAATGCATTTTCATTCAAGTGAAGATAAGATCATAAAAATAACAAAAAAATTGTCTGTGTTTACCTCATTCCAACATAATATTTCTTATCTTAATTTCATCAATTTTGCTTTGTCTTTTGCGGTAGATGTAGACAGTACCTCATACACATCTTGATTAATTTCAAAATAATTCACAGATTACCGCATTTGCTGCGAAATTCAATATGGTTAGGTCAGATAGCTAAACAGCTAAAAGGGCGTGTAATTTTTATTATAGTTTTAATCACCACATAAATCTCACAACTAACTATTGTTGTCATTTAAGTATATTGTATATGCTGGGTATGTTTCTGATTTTGTATCACTTTGAAATCAAAATAAGCTGAATCATGACAATTACACTAATGTTTAACCACACATTTCAATTCATTTAATTTTTTCTTCATATTCATTACAATTAGGGTTATTAAAAATTATCTCAGAGGAATTTTGGAGATTTTTAAAATTTTATTGAATGAAATTTGCAGAGATCGAAGCCGACATTTTCGGCTTATTTCATTTTTTACACTTTTTCATAAAATTAAGCTATCTACAAAGTATTTTAGATATTCTAACTATTCTTTGGGTCATTTTCTATGATTCTGAGTCATATTTGATAAGATTAGAAGTGTATTAAGCTCAAAATTTAACTTTTAAATTTGTTAAGCCGATAAATAAGCCGCGGCTTATTTCTCGGCTTAACAAACTTAAAAGTTAAATTTTGAGCTTAATACACTTCTAATCTTATCAAATATGACTCAGAATCATAGAAAATGACCCAAAGAATAGTTAGAATATCTAAAATACTTTGTAGATAGCTTAATTTTATCAAAAAGTGTAAAAAATGAAATAAGCCGAAAATGTCGGCTTCGATCTCTGGAAATTTGACTTTATTTTAATAAATTTTTATCAAACTTTTGAGTAATTTAAGGTTAATTAAATATTTTTTTGTTATTGGTAGAAAAGAAATTAGACGAAATTTGTAAAAAATAAATGGAAAAAATTTAAATTTAATAAATGATGCAAAAAAGACGCGAAAAAGATGCAAAAAATTTTTATAATTTAACTTTTTTATTAAAATTTTAAACTTCACCTTATAACTTTAAAATATCTTCAATTAATTGCCGTAGAAAAGTAAATTATTTAATTTTCTAAATTTCAACAAAAATCATTAAAGACAAGAAAATTGCACTCACCAACTTCATTTTTACAACAAAATTTACTTTTCCTTTAATTCCTCACTTAATGTAGTATATCACGACCGTTTATAATTCAATTTATATCCAATTAATTCCTCGATATGAATATTATCTTCGTAGATTTTGCTATAAAACCTTTAATTGAGTTTTAGAAAGGAGAAGAAAAGTTTTTAATTTTTTAAGTTGAAATTTTGTTCTAAAAATTAAGAAATTTACAAAGTTAAAATTAAATTTTTAAAAAGTAATTTCAATTTTGTCAGAATAATTTTAAATTTTAAAATTTAAAATTCAACGTTAAAATTCAAAATTTAATTAAGAATCAAAATTTAATTTTAAGTTGAAATTAAATCTTTGAAATTAAAATGAGACTGATAAAATTGAAATTAAATTATAAAAATTGTAACTTAATTTTTTCTAAATTCAAAATTAATTTTTCATTCGCGGAAGTAAAAATCTTTTCACTAAATTTATAATTTTTCTGTCACTGAATTTTCTGCATATTTTTTAATTGTTTTATTTTTTTTTGCTTTTTTTTCGACAATAAAATTTCACCTTTTTCAAAATTTAAATTTTTCACGAAAAGATTTCAATCCGATCTCGCCGAGCGCTAGCTGTAGACTGAAAGATTAAAATTTACTGCGAAATAACTTAAGCTTTGCAGTGTGTCTTTCTTGCTGCCAAAGTCAAGTATATAGCTTATGTTTGTTATTAATGAAAAAAAAGAAAAAAAATGAAGATGAAAAAAAAACACAAAAGAAGACTTTTTTGTTCATTTTTAATGCTGAATGTGAGGAACAAACTTGAAACTGAAACCAAAACATTGAATGAAATCAAAAATAAAAAACATTCAGCACCAAAAACACCTCCGCTAGAGTCTATTGAATAACATTAAATTGAGGGCTGGCTGGCTGCACGTCGGAAAAAATGAGAATTATTCGTTTGTTGTGCTTACTCATAACCTATAATAATAAGTTTCTTGGAGAAAAAAAAAATGTCAATTTCTTTCGTGCCTCGAATACTTTATTGCGCTTTATGACTTGTGAGAGAAATTTTTTGTTGTCTTTGCTTCCCTTTTCTGCGCGGCGTATGGCTTTTGATTGAAAAGGTTGGCGAAGAATGTTGATTAGTTAATTGTTTCAAATATGTTGGATCATTTAATTTAAAAATTGAGTTAGGCATGGATATGATTTTGATTTAATGTTTGTCAGTTCTATTTTTTGCTTTTGTTTTGTAATGAATGTCAGGTTAATTATTGTTTTTTCTTTGTTGACTGTCTTTATTATTTAGAGATTAATGATGTAAGTTGTATGTATGATCTGGAAATTAATAACATTTTCTGAAAAAAAAGTGATTGAAAATTAATTTAGATTCGTTAATTTGAGTTATGAAAGTTGTATTAGATTCATTGAGATCAAAAGGACGTTGGTAGAATGTCAAAGATTTTTATATTAATCCAGCAGATACATGAACCTATCTAGTAAAACTAGTAATGAAGCGGATCACGCTTCATGTGCATATTCACACCGTTCCAAAACTCTAAAGCCAGGTTTGGCGAACAACTCTCTGTCCGTTAAATTTTGAAAAATTTAAAAAAATTTTTGAGTTTACTAACACTATCAAACAATTTTTTAAAATAAACAATGTTAAATATCAACATAATTTGATCAATTTCTTTGTCAAGAGTATGATTAAATGTTTAATTATTCTTTAATCATCATGACTTACGGTTTTAATTAAGATCCAGTGAATAAATTTGTTGCAAAATGAAAATTTTTCTAAAATTAAATTTTTGTTGAGTGTGTTCAGAAATTCAAATTTTGTTTTTTAACGATAAAATAAGGTACCTTTTTGCTTCTGAATACAAAAAATAAGAACCGTTCGCCATACCTGGCTCTAAAGATTGAAGATTAAGTCTCGATCGGGTCAGCAAAGCTTCGCTTTGCATAAAATTGAAGATTAAGTCTCGATCGGGTCAGCAAAGCTTCGCTTTGCATAAGATTGATGGTTAAGTCTCGATCGGGTCAGCAAAGCTTCGCTTTGCATAAGATTGATGATTAAGTCTCGATCGGGTCAGCAAAGCTTCGCTTTGCATAAGATTGAAGATTAAGTCTCGATCGGGTCAGCAAAGCTTCGCTTTGCATAAGATTGATGATTAAGTCTCGATCGGGTCAGCAAAGCTTCGCTTTGCATAAGATTGACAATTAAGTTTCCTAAAAAATCGAAAATTTTCATATTTGGACTTAATTTTGAAGCACTAATTGATGTTTTTGGATATGACAATGTATGTACGTCTTTTAGGTCTAATAATAAGCTACAATAATCACAAGTTTTTAGACTTTTTAAATCCGAACTATAGGCACAGGAGGGCAAAATGTCCAAAAAATGCCGATTTTTTGAACTTTTTCGAGATTTTGACTGACCAAAATAGGTTTAAAAATATTTTTGGTATTTTTCCATAAAAGTTCTCGCATTAATTGATCAAAAACAGAAAAGTTTACAAAAATCCATCCACACAGTGAACCACACGAATTTTTCCAAAATTTAGGTTTGTGGGGGGTGTACTGGTGGCTAAATTTTTTTTTTTGCATTTTTTCTCAACAAAACTTTATTTTTTATTGATTCTGATCAAAAAAGTTCAATTCGCAATTTTTGTGAAATTTTTTAAATGTATTTTGCAATAATCGGCTAAAATATGCTTAAAAACACACTATTTCGTTAGTTTCTCAGATCCATCTACATGGATCGGCACCAACGTGTGAGGTGCACATTTGAGTGATAATGCGCACATTTTGAGACATTTTTGACATAAAATGGTTTTTTCGTATTTGAGTTCTGCGAGGAACAAACTTGCTTGTAAGCATACACCACCACTATTTGGGGTCGTGTCCGGTGGCATCAAAACCTTTTTCAATGCGGTTTTTTGTATTTTGTAGATAATTTTGAGGCCGAACTTTTCACACCGAACAGTTTATGAAAATTTTGAGTTTTGGCGCCAAAAAACTAAAAAAACGATTTTTCAAGTGTATCGAAATCAATATATTCACAACGTGAAACGGTGTGAATATGATAATTCAACTTTCTTCATGTTTGTCTGGAAAAAATGGATCAAAAATTTTATTGAAATTAATTTTATCAAAAAATGATTAGGAGTCATATTTCTAAATTACGTCAGGCCCCCTCCCCCTGTGCGGTCGAAAACAATAGAATTTCTTAGAATTTTATTGTTTTTTATTGAAAAATGGTCGTTAACTTCGGACGTCATTTATAGACGAACCCTTAAAGTTAGCGGGGATTTTGCAAAAATAACTTAAAATTGTCATTTAAAAAAAAACACACCCCAGTGTGTCGCAAGTTACTGTTTGGACAAAACTGTCTTACAATTATTAAATTTTAATTTTTTAGGTAAATGCCAATCTAAAAAAAATTATCAACTCACATTTCATAAAATCTTTAATCCTAACATAAATTTATTTTTATTAATAATAATAATTACAACAAATACCAACTCATGATCATTAAAAAATCCAACTTGACATTCTCACCTTTTTACATACTTATACACAAACTCTACAACACATAATCATTAGCTAATATCCCATGTAAGCCCTAACAAAAATAATTATAATGAGAATTATAGTGTCGAAATGAATCAATCATTAACAAGGAAATGCAAAGCACAAAAAAAAGAGTAAATTTATGATTTCATTAATGATTACCAGAAGATCAAATGATTGATAAATAGCAATCAATTAAACACATTTCATAATTGTTGTATTCAATAAAATTACATTGAATTCCCCTCAACACTACTCACCTATAAAAGCCACTGTGTTTTTTTTCAATCGACAGCTAGCTATTGATACGGAAAACAAAAGGCATGAAAAAAAATTGTTCATTCGCAAAATACACAAAGAAAAGAAATTTCATGCAGATTATACAATCCTCAATCATCTTTATTCTCGCGTAATTTGTTTAAAATTTCTTTTCTTCTTCTTCATCTTCGCCTCTATCGATTAAAGTATAATACAATGCACAATACGACGATGTGTAAAAGATTTATTGATTTATGTAAACATGTGCATTATAATGTAAATGAAACTTGTGGAGATTTTGGTGTTAATGACTTTTGGAAGCGCTTTTTGTGGTTTTTGAACTTTTTCCATTTTTTTTGCAAAAATAACGGTCAAAAAATATTTAAAAAAATTACCGATTATTTTTTTTTTTAAAAAATTTAGGTTGAAATTTTTTTGAAAATTAACGAACGTAAAATATTTGTAAGTTAATTAAATAATGTTTGAAAATTACCGGTCAAAAAAAATTTAAACACCAACGGTTGGAATAAATTTGAAAATTAGCGGACAAAAAAATATTTGAAAATTAACGGTCAAATTTTTTTGAAAATGATCGTCATTTTTTTTGAGAAAATTAACATTTGAAGCCTTTAAAATAAAAGCAGACATAATGACACAAGACTCATCTACATCCATCAGGAAAATTCATCAAAAAATTTCACATGCCTTACCACCATTGGTACAGGATTAACAGCTGTAAAATGAACGATGAGATAGCAGTAATCAACATCAAAAGAATGTGGAGAAAACAATACAAATGATGCGTATCGAAAAAAAATTAAAATGTCATGTCATGGGTGGCATGTGATGATGTTTAATAAATACTTTTTCGAGGTGATGAAAATTTATGGCTCGAATTTTTTTTTTCATAAGTACTGCATTCGAAGATGTAGAAACTTTAACCGGAATGAATTTAATCTTTTTCATCTTTGCAACAAAATTTTTGCCCCAAAGTTAAATTTTGCATGATTTTGCTTCTTATTTGCCTGATGAACATGAACATATTGCACATCCATTGAAATTAAGTATTGAATGTGAACGTCCTACTTCTCACTGGCACTGATGAGACAAACAGTTTTTTTTATGTTCGTGCTAAGTTTATGCATTGATGCTTAACATGCATTCTGAGTTGAAATGTATTTGAAAAAAATTAGCAAATTTTTAAATAAATTTACATCCACAATTGTTAAGTGTGAATGGAATAGACTAGATTATGAACGCTACATATTAGATCCATTTCTTTTATGAATTATAATGCCCAGCAGCTATTTGCGTGTCTCAAATCCTAACCTCAATTTTAGTCAAATTAAAGTCAAACAAATATTTAATAAAAAAATAACTTCGACTTATTTAGATGATTTCAACACAATCAAAACCCCCAGAGTGCATCTGTCCACAAGCAATCGAATTTAATTCATGAATATACATCCAGCACAAAAGCATATGACAAGTGATGAAAAGGTTGAGAAATAAAATTAATCGGTTATTACAGACGTCAGAGAAGTTATTAATTTATTTTTTATATGCATTATTACTTCCCGTCGATGCCTTTATTGTAAATATATGCTTAGTAAAATTGATTACATCATTTTGATTGTAATTATCAATTTTTTGGAGATTTTTGTTTGTTTTCTTTTTTTTTGTAATGTAGTTCTTCGCATTTCTCTTATGTACCTTTTATGCCCTTAAAGAAAGCTTCACGCTGCTTTTATTTAATTTTGTTGATTGTAGTGATGAGACTAAGATGAGTATTTTGAATTCATTTTATGATATTTTTTTGTTGATTTAATTGATTATTGTTTTTGATAGGTGAAAATTGATGAAATTTTTAACGAGTTTTTAGTCAGGGGTCGGTCGCTTATGACGTACGATTTTTAGGAGGAGAGGGGGGAGGGGGTCTTAGGCTATTTGCAATTTCATTTTTTTATTAATGACAATTTTGTGACAGAAAAAGAGGAGGTCTATAAATTCATTTTTTTATGGACATCATAAGTGATCGACCCCTCACAAAAATTCGATTAAAATTTTCTTCTATATTAAAAAAATAAAAATTCATTTTTGTTAAAAAATGATGAAATTTTGATAAAATTAACTATGCGTTGAAAAAATTTTAAATTAAAAAGAAATTGTCATTTATTCAAATTGCAGTCAACATTTGACCAACTTAATATTTGTCTTCCTTTTGACCACTAGATTGACATGTCAATATGCAATTCAACAAGAAATTTTGGCAATTCGAACATACCAAATAAGATTTTTACTTCAATTCCATAACGGGATTATTTAATTTTATTTACAATGAGGATTTTTTTTTATTTTATTATTTTGTCCGTTTTATGAACTTTTTTATTACTTTTAATATATCTTCTCACTTTATGAGGGGCTCTGACATGACTTCGACCTCTTTGTTGCTAGATTCATATTTTATTCACTTTCCTTTTCATTTTGGTTATAATCTGTAATTGAAGAGAAAATAATATTGAGGATGAAAAAATTGATGCTTTGAAATAATTTGATGCAAAATTGTATAATTTTTGATTTGGAATATATTTTAGTTACATGGTGCGTTCTGACCTGAAGGATCTTACAAAACTTTTTGAGTTTAATTTTGAATATTTTTTTAAGTAACTAATGCTGACTGATAGACGGAATTGTGTTCTTATTTCTTCTGCTTTATATATCTAGTGTTTGTATCCTAGAGCTCAGTATTTAAGATAAAATTCTTGACAGAAGGGATATTTGAGAACTTAAATTTAGGTATAAAAAAATATACGGACAATTATTGAATTCTCAAAATACTCAGTATGACCTTTCAACTCTCATTTTATTCCATTACATAATTTCCAATTTTTTTTTTTTAAAAAAAAACAAGGAAGCAGTCACATGAACAAGTAACAATAAAAAGGAAATCCACACATGAATCCTCAATAAATCACCATCCTACTATGAATATAAATAAAATCTTCTTAAATAAGGAAACCTTTTTTATGTCACTTTACTCATCACAACTTTCTTCAATAAATGGCATTTACGTCTGTAAATAAAAAAAAATAAATGAAACTGAAAATGCAGTTTTTACAACCTTTTTGCATCTTTGTTGGTTGATATCACCGAGTCTGTAGTTAATCGATTTGTCATCGTTAAATGTGATTTTTTTTTTATTTTCACATTCCTTAACATTCATATGAAAGTGAGATGTGGATGAAATCGAAGGTGATTGAGAGATGAAATGATTAATTAAGTAAAATGGGTTTATTGATTATTAAGTTGATTAACATGTTTGTGACGGGTTAAGTGTTGGATTGAATTTTATTTTGTAATGCAAAATAATTTTTTTGGGATGATTTTGGGTCCTGATTCCAAAGTTTCAAGGAAAATTATGAAAAATTTAAGTCCAATGAGCATTTATGCACACTTCGCTGGTGCTATCCAAATATCATAAATCCATCAACAGATAATTAAATAAAAACTTTAATGGTCATTTTTAATAATAAAGCTTAATGAATTTAACACGAAAAACCAGCAAGAAGGAACAACAAGCATAAAGTTTAATGAATGTGTAAGCGTTAAAATAAATTTTTACAGCCGAAGATGAGTATCGTCAAATCTAACAAAATATTTAACTTCATTGCATAAGACAACAAAAAATCTTTCTTTAAATTAATTACTTTACAACGTGAAATTTTTATTTTTGAGGGTTTTAAAAAAAATCGACAATTATGTCGATGGCAAAAATTTTTTATTGTTCCCACCGATTGAAAATGATACGTGTCGTGTGTTAGCAAGTAGATAATGATATGTTGTAAAAAAAAATTTGATAGAAGCTTGTTAAAGAAATCACACCTGATGATTATATTGATACCGGATAGTTCCATTAAACGGTTTTTGATTTTTTACCGCAATAGGAAGTGTGTAAAATTTTGAAATGAGTTTCGTTGATTTTTGGTGTTTGGTCTGCTTTGAAATTGGTGGTATAATAAGATTAATTGGAATTAAGGTGGATGTTTGTGCTAATCGATGGTTAATTTGTGACATTTTTCGACTAATGTCCTGTTGAAGTTCAAATAAAATTTAGTTACGATCATTTTGTCTTTATTCAGTATACTTTTACAACTAGAGCTGATACGGGATTCTAGGTTATACCCTAGGATATACACCATATCCTAGGAGGTACTCTCTAGGGTATAAAATTGAGTTTATCCTAAGGAATTCTTATCAGGAAATGTTTTACAGTTAAAAATACCCTAAAATAAATTTCAAGGGTATATCCTAGAAACCAACCCCTTGATCTCTAAACAAAAACCAAAAAAGGTCGAGAAAGTGAAAATTTCAAGTCAGTTTACCTTTATGATTAAATTATTTTATCTCTTTATTTTTCATTAATTTTTAAAATTTCATAATTCAAAGCGAAAAAAAAATCCACAATAAAACATATTTAAAATAACATAAACTTAACATATTTTTTCTATTATGCCTGCATGTCTACCAACAATGGGTTTTGTCTTCTATTATTTAATTATAATTATAATAAGCATCTTAAACGATCAAATTAGAAGGAAATTAATTAAGCTTATCACATTTCATAGCTTCTCTTTTTATTAGTGTTTTTGTTAATGAAAGGATTTAAAAGAAAAAAAAAACTTTTTAAAGTAAATCGACAAAAGATTTATCAACTGATTAAAATTAAATCAAAAACGCCAAGTTTGGGAAACTTTTTTTTTTTTAAAAAAAATAAAAAATTGTGAATTAAAAAAAATCCTCAATTATGAATGAAAACTACTTCTGCGCGCCTTTTCTCTTTTTTATGGTCTTTTTTACAATAAATGTTTTTTTTGCATAAGCGGTCATTTTGAGATTAAGGCATTAATTTTTTTTAAACATGGAGAAGCGATCAATTAAGTGATTCAACCCAACAAGTATGCAGAATAGCTTCTTTTTTTGCATTGTAAATTGTCGTTTAAAGATTCACACGAATTAAAAGCCAAGTTCAACAGATTTAAGTCTTAATGATGAACGATTGCTTTTTAAATGATCAAAAATGATCGTTTTATTTGTTAAAAAGTGGATTTAAGTCAGGAATGGTAAAAGATTAGACTGATCCAAAAAAAAATTTAATATTCAAATTTTAATGAATTTTTCAGAAAATTCTTGAAATTGATTATAAGATCAGGTGTGGATTTGTAGGGTTTATATCCTAGACTTTATCCTAGGGGAATATTATCAGAAAATATTTTACAGTTAAAAATAACCTAGGATAAACCCTAGAAACCTAGCTCAGAATTTAAAGCAGTATATTCTAAACTAATTAGCGCTACACTTTATTAGACCATGTGTCACAGATTTAGAGCATTAACTAAAAACCCTGACTAAAAACTTGCTACACACTCATCAAAATATTTAGATTTGTAAATTTAAGATAAGACCATAATTGTCAGCACTTTAATACACTTTTAATGACTTTTTTATACCAAACTATTTCATTCAGTAACGCTTAGCTTCTTTAAGAATCAAGTAACCTCCCAATTTCATCGAAATCATCAACATAATGAAAAGTTTTCCAAACAAGTATATTGTGCCATAAACAATATTTGACCTATTCAGGTCGAGTCCATATAAACACAATAGCTTGTCATGGATCAATCAAACTGATTGCCAGTCCAAAAGATGCAAAAAAAAAAATTATCCACCTTCTTTCATCAACAGGAGGGTCAAGCCGATGAAGTGAAAGCTTAAAAATATTTCATTCACGTTCCTTATTGTAATGATAAACATATCAATTAACTGGACATCAACAAAATGTGCAAAAAATTATTATTACATGGCTAAACAATAATCCCCAAAAATTGAGTAATCGCCTCCGAGTTGATCTTTTGAGATATGAGAAAAAATTTTGGTTGCTACCGCTTGGAATTTTTGTGTGGGCTGAACTAATCATAATTAATCGCTTCTCCTTCTTATTTACATGAATTTTATATTTTTTTCTGACTTATTTACATCCTTTTAACCTCTTTTTTTATGCATTGAGACTTGATATTCCACAAGTTTCAAAAATAAAATTTTGATTTTTTGTTCCTACTTTCCTCAACAAAAAGTCCAATTCCGTTCAAGTTTATGACCCAAAAAACTTTGCAACTATACTTTTTTCAATGGCAAAAGCATGCAAAATTTACTTCATTCATAACGGCATAACTACATACTCGATGGACGATACTTGCTTTAATATTCGTGTTGATAAATCTCGAACATTGGCGTATTGTAAAGCAAATTGTCCAAATTCATTTTCTTTTTGTTTTGTTGTGGCGCTCCGGCTCCTGGCCTTCCCCAGAAGCCGTCAAAATTGGCAAAATGTTGTCGACAGCTTTCCATTTCACGTTCTTTAGAGAGCTAAAAAAATAGGGATTTTGAATTTTTTAAGGTTAGAATTTTCAATTGCAAGTTTGGAAATTTAAATTTGAGATTAGAGTTTCATTTTTAGGCTAGAATTTTAGTTTTAGGTTCAAATTTAATTTTTGAGGGTAAAAATTTAATTCTTAAGGTTATAAATTTAAATTTGAGGTTACAATTTAACTTTTGGGTCAGAATTTAATTTTTCAAGGTTAGAATTTTTGTTTTTATGTTAAAAATTAATTTTTAGGTTAGAATTTTGTAGTTTAAGCTTGAAGTTAGCCACGTTAGGTTAAGAATGAAATTTCTTCAACCACATACCTGACGTAATCGATTCCTATTCATTATCTGACGTTCCAAGTCACTTAAGTATTCTGGATCTCCATCCTGCCCGCTAAAAATCCAAAACAGAAGCAATAAAAAAAAATTAGCAAGCTCAATGACCAAAAGCACCACAAATTTCCATGCAGTCAATTCCATTTTATTGCAAAGTATTTACCTACTTTTATTGATTTTGTACTTTGTTATATCCGTAGTTGATAATGATATGGGACGATCTTCACGTCTCTTGGCAAGTAGTGGAACTAATTCTACACCGCCACTAATAAGATTTGTCTTTGATGGCTTTTTTACAGGCTGTGGTTTTGCATTTTTGGAAGACTGTTGTGAAATTTGTTGTTGTAATGGCTCGAGCTTCTCTTGTCTATTACATTGTTGTGGAAGTGCATAATGTGGTGCTTTTTTAGGTGATTTTCGTACTGGCTCATCATTTTCTTTCGCTAAAACAGGACTTCTTAAAATTGTACTTTCAATTTTCTTTATACATTTACATGAACATCGATCGCAACATGACGTTTGACCTCCGGTTTGTGATTTACATTTTGAATAGGGTTGCTGCTGTTTTGAGTAGTTTATTTCATTGTTTATGGATTTAAGAGTATCTTTTGTTGTCCATCCCATTGACTTCATGAAATTTTGACCAACATTCTTTGGATCTCTCCAAGGGGTTCCTCCTAAAAAAATAAGTTAGATAATGTTAGGATTGAGTTCAATGGTAAATTTAATGGATATTGAAAATTTTATTGATTGGGAATTTGGAATAAATTTGATTAGAAAATTGCATTTTTTCATGGACAAAAGACTGAATTATGTTTGATGCTTGGAATGTTTTGATGGAATTGATGAGAACTTCAATTTAACGGTTATAAAAATTTCAAAATTTTTAATAAAGATCAAATATAACGGTCAAATATAATTTGAATTTCTAACGGTAAAAAAATTTAATTAAAAATTTTTAAAAATCGTTTAACATCAATGATTATTTCTCAGGATCCTTAAAATTCAGGACAATCTTTAACACAGGAAATAATCATCAAAGCTTTCTCAATTAAATGACATATTCAGCACATCACCATTGCCAAAAAATGCACTTGTAACCGATTATTTTTTTAAATTACCCGGCCCAGGCTTTCCCCACGAGTCCGAAAAGGGATCAAGACTGTTTTGCTAAAAAAAAGATAATTGAAAAAATAAATAAAAAAATTTGCATGCCTGAATGCCATTCGCATTTCGCTTACATTCCGACTTGGCGTTATTCCAAATTTCTCATTAAATTTCAGCCTTTGCTTCTCCTCAACAATTTTATCCAACTCCTGTCGATATGCCGTTTTCTCCGATGGTGTTTTACGATATCTTAAATCCTTATCCACATAATTTCTTGTCGAGTCTTTAAACATAACGTTGGGATCTTCGTGCAATGGAACCAAAAGTTTTCCCGTCTCTGATACTATTGGAGCTCCACTACCACCCGTTATCGTATTTGACATACCCGGCGTGTAGTATTTTGCTTTATGTGAGCCATTCGCTCTTGGCAATGTGAATGAATTTCGAGGTGACTGAAATGTAAAAGGAATGGAGGGGAAAGAGAATTATTTAGGTTTATTGGAATTGATTGGAAAGTTTTGAAACTAGAACATGAGTTTTTACAGTCGGTAATAAGAAAGGGGAGGAAAGGGATGGAATATTTTATGATTAATAAAGACTTTACAAGTTTGACAGGTATTATGATTTGAAATCATGTAATTCTGATTTATTGCAATATCCTGAGCTTATTGAGGACTTACGAAGGGTTTATATTGAGCTATATTAAATGCTCAACAGGTAGTTTACATATTAATCATAAATTATTCTATGCCTTTTAAATCAAAATTTTTGGGGCATTCATAAATGATGTTTACTAAAAAATTTAGTTAACGACATCACTTATGAACAACCCTCAATGCAAAACAAATTTCGTGTATATACATTTTTAGCGACGGGATAAAGTCCGTCCATTTGTAAATTTCGAATGCGTATATCATCATTTGGTGCTCCGTTGCCTGGTTTTCCCCATGGACTCCAATTTGCAACCATTTCACGATACTGAATTATTTTAGTCATTTGCCGTGCCACACATTGGATGCGTTAATCACAAAAAATTAAAAGAAATACAAAAAAACAGAGGAATTATTTCCAATTAGAACTTTTATTCTGCACACATCTAAACCACAAGAAAGTTAATTAAATTGTGAATGCTTTTTTTTTCGTTCTTTGAATGTTATTTTTTGTGGGGTTAATAAAATGAAAATAAAAAGAAAATCAATGTGTGATAGGCTTGAATGCATTTTTTTGTTTTGTACATTTGTTTTTCGTGTTTTTGGATCGTAAAAAATAGCATCGTGGGTGTAATGAAGGGTAGGGTAAGAAATGATATAAAATATTCAATAATGAAAGCAATACATATTTTTTATTTTGATAAAATTTAATTTTTCCATTAAAGTTAAAAAAAAAAAATTTAGTTTTAAGGCAAATTTTGGATGTTTGATATGATTTTGATAAAATGTTGGGTTTACGACAAAAAATTTTAATTGAAAAGTTTAATTTTCAAAAAAAACCTAAGTTTCAAAAATTTAAAAAATTATTTAAAAAAAAAAAATTAAAATTGCTGCAAAATTTTAAGAAAATTTTGTCAAAAAATTAATTTAAATTTTTTTTCTAAAAATTCAAATTTTCTCAAAAAGTTCAGATTTTGTCAAAAGTTTAAATTTTTCAATAAACTTAAAAAAACTCTTAAAAATATATTTAAAAAAAAAATCAAAAAGTTTGATTTGTTTTTTCAAAAATTCGGCTTAAATTTTGATTTGAATTTCACAAAAAATTAGAAACAAAATAATTTATGCAAAATGCGTCTAATGCACCCCTTGTAAAGTAACTTTGTAAATTCCTCAAAATGATCATGTTGATATGATTAGAAATGAGCAATAAAAGCACACGTGTATGTACATGTTGGGGAGTATGATGCATGATATTGAAGGGCAATAAAGTTAAGGTTATTATGTGTTTATAATTTTTGTTGCGTGATTCTTATAGATAAATCCTTGACTATCCTTTGCTTAATCAACTTTCTGCACCCCTATCATCTTTCAAGGCTTCCTTTTATGACTTGATAGAATTTGAAATGTAATTTTTTTCATGTGTATGTATAAATGACATAATAATTTGCCTTAATGTTATGCAACAAGCACTTCTGACGGTTTACATTCATAAATATGAAATATATTTACATTATGATAGTTTTTGGGTGCCCTGTAAAATCACAGAAACCTAATAATTCCGCTGCATGGAGGCAAAAAACCTCAGATCACAAGACCAAAATAAATCCTCTTTGAAATGTATGAGGAGTTATTTTTTCACGATGAATTATTAAGTCCTCTTATTAAAACTAGGAGGAGTTATTTTGGCACCGTGAAATAATAAGTCCTCTTGGAACTCTAAGAGGACTTATTATTTTCACCGTGATTTTTAAATTCCAGAAATTATTTTGACTTCTAGTATTTTATTTCACCGTGCTAAAATAATTCCTCTTGTATTTTCAAGAGGAATTATTTTAGTCTTGTGCAATATATTTCAGATACCTATATTTTGATGAATATAGTATTTTACCATATTTTATAATTCTGAAGTCTAAATGAAATCAAAATTGTTTTTAAAAAACAGTCAAAAAATATTTAAAAATTTAACGGTTCAAAAAAATTCTCTTATAGCTAAGGGTGTTTTAACAGATCGAAAATTTCAAAAAAATCGACTTTAAATAAAAGATTCTCTTAAGGGCAATTCTTTGGATGAATTTTGAAAATTTTTCATCAAAGAATCGATTTTTTGTAAAATTTTTCCACTACAGCCTTTAATATTATTGTTTTAAATTATGTATTTTCCTCAAATCTATCATATTTTCATTACTGAGGATAATAAAAGTCTGTAGTAATTAAGTTATTTTGATTCTTTGGTCAATAACTCGGTGACAAAAATTGACATTTTTTCTTTGAATCATCCAAGGAATCAAAAATTAAAGAAAACTGTAAAGATTTATAAAATCAAACTAATACTGAATCATAAAAGAATCAAAAATCTACAAATTGTGTACTTTACTTTAAATTTTAACTCATTAATTAATGAGTTATTTTGATTCTTTGAAAAATTTAAAGTGTCACCGAGTTATTTTTGAGTTTTTTTCTTCTATATCCGCAAAAAAATACAGAATCTCAAAAACCTTTTTCTTTATTTTTTAATTAAATACGACAAATTATAATGTTTTGATGAACCAAAAAGGAAGATTAAAAAATATTTTATGCATTTATGAACATTTTGGTTCATAAATTCCTAATAGAAAGGCAAAATTCAACAAAACATATTTTTTACTCAAACATTAGTGATACTGGATTCTAAAAGCTCTTTTTCAAAAATTCCACTTATCCAAAGAATTGCCCTTAATAGAGCTATCTAGACGACCAAAATACTTATTTTTGTCATGTAGAACGCAGAATTCTATCAATTTGTCCTTTAATATTGTTTATAAGTACCTTCATTAGAGAGTAATTTTGATTTTTGTGAGTGTTAGTTGGTAAGAAAAAGTTAAATTTAAAATTAAATTAATTTTGTACCAAATATAAAAAATATAAGGAAAAATGGAAGAAAAAATTTTTCGAAAAAATGGCATGTTCGTGAAAATCGTGAAGAAGACGGACAATTTACATGTGTTATGTGCAGACAAAAAAAATCCATTCTTAGGAAAGTCAATCTTCGTTTGACATGTTAGTTAATCAGTTAGTTAATTGAAAAGTTTTAAAAAGTTATTTGCTCTCTCGTCTAAATTGATTAGAAGCAGTTTTTTTTGTTTTTCTCTCAATTAAAAATATTTTTTATTAGTGAGTACATCAACTTATTTGGAAAAATCTCTGAGTTAAACTATCAAAAATTTCAACTTAAACAAGTTTAAAATTAACTTTTATCTTTCTCAATGTCAAATTCAATATCCGAAAATGGATCCTTATCATGGAATATAATAAATGAACTAATAGGACGTTCTAAAAAACAAGAAGATTTTGTTATAGAGATAAATGAACCGTTAAATTTTTAAATATTTTTTGACTGTTTTTTAAAAACAATTTTGATTTCATTTAGACTTCAGAATTATAAAATATGGTAAAATACTATATTCATCAAAATATAGGTATCTGAAATATATTGCACAAGACCAAAATAATTCCTCTTGAAAATACAAGAGGAATTATTTTAGCACGGTGAAATAAAATACTAGAAGTCAAAATAATTTCTGGAATTTAAAAATCACGGTGAAAATAATAAGTCCTCTTAGAGTTCCAAGAGGACTTATTATTTCACGGTGCCAAAATAACTCCTCCTAGTTTTAATAAGAGGACTTAATAATTCATCGTGAAAAAATAACTCCTCATACATTTCAAAGAGGATTTATTTTGGTCTTGTGATCTGAGGTTTTTTGCCTCCATGCAGCGGAATTATTAGGTTTCTGTGATTTTACAGGGCACCTAGTTTTTGAGCTAAAAAAGCATGAAAAATTAAATAAAAAAAGTTTGATGATTTTTTTTTGAATAAAATCAATCGTTGCTGTTTGGAAATCACCTTCAATTTTTGAAATATGCTACCAGTGTTCACATTTCTCGATGCAATTGTCATGACTGTCGTGTCTTTAATATTTTTAAATTTCCTATTTTTTTTCTGAAGTTCAACTCAAAAAAAAACTTTTAAAGTTTATAAATAGAAAAAGTTTCTAGGAATGCGATTCTAAAAATAGTTAAAATTAAGTTTCTTTTGATGCACAGTTCATGCTACGTCATGAAAATTGTTGGCTCATAAAAGTTTTGACGTAAGGCATTTTTCTGTTATTTTTAGAAGAATTGGTTGAAGTTTTGAAAAATAAAGAAAATTATAAAAAAAATAAGAAGCATGTCTGGAAGCAGCCAGTACGAATTGTTAATAAAATTGGTTTGAAATTAATGTTTATTGATCATGTGAACGATTTTATAAATAAATTTGAATTTTAAATATGAGTTAATAAATGAATCTTGAAGGGATTTTGTGATGCAAGCTTGTGCTTACTTAAAGATTCGACTTCAAGGCATTTTTTGGTGCCAAAATATACAAAAATTAAGAATTTATAAATTCCTCAAGGATACGATTCCTTACCATTGTAAATATGAATGAATGAAATGTGCTCATTGAGCTTACATAACTGCAAAAACAAAACCTACAAACGAATGTTACGACTAGTGACAGCCAATAAACAAAATAATAAAAATCAATGAAAAATTTTCAAAATATAATAAAAAAAAATTTTTTTCGCCTATCTAATGCCATAGAACCATGATTTATGTACGAAAAGAAAAAATTATCGATTAAAGCTGAGCAAAAAAATTGTACAAATAATAACAGAACCAGAAAAAGTAGGTAACGAAGCAGAATGACATTCCATCGTAAAGTTAAAAATAAATCATAAATGGAACTGATGAGCATGATACAAATGGAAAAAAAGAAAGAAGTTGATTATAAATTTATAGTAAACAGAACTAATTCTGGTAGCATTGACTGAAGTTCACGCAACTTGGTTCTTATTCTATAAGAAAAAAAAAAATACTATTCGTTGATATTAATAAATTTCCTTGATTCATAAAATTATTGTTGGGAGGTTTGCACGCACAGACAGAAATGTCTGCTAGGCTGGATAGAAATATTGTTACAAAAAGTTTTTATTCTAAATCGAAATATTCTGAATTTCTTTTTGCGTTACTTGACTCAATAAAGTTATTAGAAGTTTGAATAAAGGTTTAGATTTATTTTTAATAACTTTACGCTTAGTTTATTTTGGAGATAGAGGGAAAGTTAGAAAGGGTTTCGATTAATGAAGTTAATGTTCAGAAAATTATGAAAATTGCACAAATTTTCATATTTTTTAAAAATCTTACAATTTTTTCAGTTGAAATAAATCTGAAATTTATACAATGTTTTTTAAAACAATATTTTAATGAACATCTGAGTCTTAGAATTGCTTGAAATAATGTTGAAAATTCAGAATTTCATAATTTTAATATTTTATTTTTTTTAAAAAAAAGTACCAAAATGTCAATTAATGGAATTCAATCGTAAAGATTTAAAAAGAAGCATCTTGGATCCTAAGGATTCGAAAGAGCATCTTTAGGATTAATATGATATTACCTTCTGTGAATTAAGCTTTGATTTTTACAAAATTCATTTTTTTGGACACCAGACTCAATAAATTTGTATTATGCGTCAAAATTTTATAATTTCATTATAATATTTTTAATGCAAATCTGCATTTTTTTAAAAACTTAAAATATCCTATAATTTACTAAAACATCAGATGGTTTTTATTTTCAAAGCAGCGCCTGATTAGAACGATGAACAACGTAAATAATTAAAAGTAATTTTTAAATTAATTGAAATTCACAATAATTTTGTAGCACACTTGAGTTTCTTTATTGGGCAATTCTACAGATCGCTGGATTTTTTGAAAATTCAAAAAAATAATCCAAGTTCCTTAAAAAATTAATTCATTAAAAATTGCTATTTACCATAGTAAACATTTAATGCAACCTTGATAAATATCTTCATTTGTAATCAAAGTTTTATTATCAATAATCTAGCTAAAGTAATAATTCGTCATTGAGCTAAATTTTCAAATTTAAAAAATTCATTTTTTTACGGATTAAGCATTTCGTTGCTTATACCTCAGGAAATTTTAGGAAAAGTTAACAATTTTCGCCTATCTATTGGCATTTAATTGTAAATCAGCTGTGAAAGTGATAGAACAAACAATGATCTATCGATTAATTCGATAAAGAAGCTTCAAAAGTGCTCATAGGCTTCAAATTTTATGTTCAAAAAATTCAAAATTGACAATTTCCAAAAAAAAGGTATAAGCAACGGGCATAAAAGTGAATATATCTCGATAATTAAAGTGATTTGACTTGTGCAATTAAGTTTTAAATGTGTTAAATGAAGAAATACATCATTCAGAATAGATAAAGTAAAGGGAAAATTAGTCATTAAGGAGAAAAATGAGTTTTTGTGTGAAATTTCATCTGTAGAATTGCCCTATTTCAAAAAATATCAAAAAGTATTTGAAAATTCAAAAAAAGAAAGTTTAAAATTCACGCAAAACAAAAAAGACATAAAATGTAAAGATGTAGAAGAGCAACATACCAACATGCAAGAATGAAATTTGTTTCTATCTTGACGATGAGAGAATGATGATGAAAATCTATCTATCAGCTATAGATGAATATTGTTCTGTGATGAAAATGTGGTGAATGGAACAACTCAAAAATAAATTGGCGGGAAAATATTTTTTCCTTTTTTAAAAATGATTTTTTTTCTCAATAAAAAACAATTTTTTTCTGCTTCTTTCTTTTCACTTTTCTTCTCAACTTCTTCTTCACACCTCCTCTTGATTTTTAAGTTTTTCACTATGCTCTATTCGCTTTTGCGTTTGCCACACTTGAAAACATTCACGAGCCAACTTTCGTTCTTCCCAGCGACGCTTTTCTTTACTCCACAATATTGGATGCTCAATGAAATGATTGTAGTATGACGGCGGATACCAATAAGTCATTTCATGAGACTTTAATTAGTTTTATTTACTTATAAATACACAACAGATTTGCTCTTTTGATGGACGAAAGATTCTTCTTAGAGAATATTTTTTAAACCTTACTGTACCGTACTCGAAATGTGAATGAAATCGAAAACTTTGTTTTATATTTTTATCGTAAATGGAATATTTCAATTTTTTTTTGTGGTGCGTTTTTTGGGATATGGGATGGTTGATGAAGCATTTTGTCATGACTGATGGGTTTGACTGTATGACGTGAATATCCTAGGGAAATATTTATATTCTTTGAGTAAGTTAGCTTAGTTTTATCAATTTCTTGGATATTTTAGGGTTTGCAGGCTCAATAAACCTGCTAAATTGTATCTTCATGCTCAGAACTTTCTTCCTTCTTATACAGGGAACAGCTGTTTTGTTCCAAAAATTTTCTATTTAAATTTATTTACACTTCTATTCGAAAGGGGAAGCATATTTTTTTGGAAAATATTTTTTTGGAACGGAATTTTTTGGAAAATATTTTTCTGGAAAAAGAATTATTTGGAATGGATTTTTTTGGAATTGTAGTTTTTTGGAAAAGGATTTTTTTGGAAAAATTTTATTTGGAAAATAATTTTTTGGAAAAAATTCATTTGGAAAATAATTTTTTGGAAAAATTTTATTTGGAAAATAATTTTTTGGAAAAATTTTATTTGGAATAGAAAGTTTTGGAATAAAAATTTTTGGAAAATAATTTTATTAGGCTGTTTAAAAATAATAATTACTAATTTTTTAGAATTCAGATGAATCAGAAATGATTGAAATCATTTGACTGATTATGCAGATGACATTACTTTTTTTGACGAATCGTCTTGAAAAAAATTAAAATCAATCAAATTGGAACTGAGAGGAACCCGACTACCAACACTTCAAAATTTGAAAGTTAAGTCGGGCAAGAACAGTGAATAGCTTGCAGAATCACTTTCATGACTGGAAAATCAAATTAAATGAAACCAACTGAGTTCATTATCTTAAAAAAATATACAAAAATAATCAGAAGCCTGGAAATTGACTCAAATCAATAAATTTAAAAGTTGTTTCAATTAGTTATATTTGATTTATCTAGATTTTTTTTTTCTATTAATCAACTTTCTTTTGACTGTTATGAGTGACTAGTATATAAATATCAATAGGAACGTTTGATTTATTTTGATGGAAAATTTTAAATCCTTAATAAAATCCAGGCATGTTTTTATTCGCTTAAACAACCGAATTAATTTTTTTATAAAAAATTTTATTTCCAAAAATCATTTCTAATTCATCTGAATTCTAAAAAATTACTAATTATTATTTTTAAACAGCCTAATAAAATTATTTTCCAAAAATTTATATTCCAAAACTTTCTATTCCAAATAAAATTTTTCCAAAAAATTATTTTCCAAATAAAATTTTTCCAAAAAATTATTTTCCAAATGAATTTTTTCCAAAAAATTATTTTCCAAATAAAATTTTTCCAAAAAAATCCGTTTCCAGAAAACTGCAATTCCAAAAAAATCCATTCCAAATAATTCTTTTTCCAGAAAAATATTTTCCAAAAAATTCCGTTCCAAAAAAATATTTTCCAAAAAAATATAGTCCGCCATTCGAAATGAATAAAAATTACCGTTAAAAATAAAAATTTGAATTGTTGGACTGGAAATTTTTGGTTATTCAAATCGAGTCTGTTCAAATTAAGGACTCTCTATAATTTGCTTCTGAACTAATTAAACACCTTAATGCTGAAACCACCTTACTCCAAAAATGCGCTTCTAACCTTCCACCAAAAAACAACTCTTTTACAACTCATTTTCTATTTGTGAGGGCCTCAGCTCGTGCATTATGGCACAGTACACAGATATTATATACACACACATTAATGTTCAAACGGTAAGGAAGTAGAATGGATTTTTGAGTTTTTGTACCATTCGGTGATGTCTCCTTATCCACATTTCAATAATCAACATTCCTCGACGGAATAATTTTTGATATAGGACAACAGCAAAATTTTTTTTTTACATATTTTTATTGCTTTTGTGTCTTTATGCGATCATGAAAAATTTGTAAATTTCATTAGGAATGTACAGAGATTATTGATGAATTAGTATTTGCCAGGAGATATGGTGATTTATATTAATTATATTTTGTGTATTTTTGTTGATTTTTGATTATTTTTTTATTGTGAAATGTTTATTAGGGTTGCTTTTTTTTAATGGATTTGAAAGGGGTTCAAAGCTTAATCATGTCTTTTCACTTTCATATGAAATGTGCCAGTGGCGTAGCCAGGATTTTTGAAAATGGGTGAAAATTCAATTTTTTGTATGAAAAATTTGGAAGAGGGGGTAAATTTTAAATTTGAATTTAAAAAATTTGATTTAAATATACATTTTTCACACAATCACCCAGAGTGGGTGATACGCAACTGAAATGTGCTCTTTGATATGATCCTTATCATATTATATAGTGAACCAATGCATTTATTGCTATAATTATTTTCAAGTATGTAGATTTAGCCTTCAAAAAGGGCGGGAAAAATTTCAAGGCTAATAAAACTTAAAACTTTTCAAAATTCACTTCAAAATTGTATTTTAAATGTAGAACCCGATAGAATCTGCAAAGGAAAAAAAAAACATTTGAAATTTTTTTTAAAATTTTTATTTTATTTTTCTTTAAAAAGTTATGTCTGTCATAAATTTACAATTCTCCTCAAAAAAAAGCTTGTTGTTTTGTCGAAACAATTTGCATCATCATTAGTTCCATATATTTTACAAATGTAGTGTATAAAAAGATTATCTTTTCATGTAAGTTGAATCGATGAATAATATTTATTTGAATAAAAAGAAAAGAATATTTCAAGGACAAGGACATTCAGACAGGAATTATTCTAACAAGACAAACATTCCTTCAAAATAATAATAATGCATTACAAAAGGTTACAAATAATAGTTAATAGATGCTATACAATTATATATATTGTGCATGTGTTAATAATAATAATAATTAATTAAGTCTCTCACTCAAGAATAACATAACAATAAAGAAAAAAGAATATTTAATAATAATAATTCTAACAATAAGAGGTGTTTCATTTTCATAACTTTCCTACTTATGTGCTCATGTGCCCCATACATCATGCGCTTTAACTTTGTTCTCTCTAGTTTTGATATTATTAATTTTTCAAATTGCCCAAACAAATTTTGAATTTATATGGATTATTAAATTAGAGTATCAAGACTCCGACAATCATCAAAGAATTTTAAAATTGTAAAAAAAATCTCAATTTTGAAAGTTGCAATTTTTTTTTCCAATTTTCCAAATTTTAAAAAAATGTAAAAATTGTAAAAAATTGTAAATTTTTTTTACAATTTTTTGATCTTTAAATACGCAGGATATATACTCTAATTTATCAATCCATATTCAATCCTAATATATTTGAGTTGTTTATACAAATAATTCATTCATTCATTACCCATTTAATTCCAATACAAATATACAAAGAAATATTATCAACTTAAATATTCATTAATAAACAATGCTTATGTTAGTCAATAGATTTAACAGTTATTGGCAGTTTAAAGTGAACAAAGTAAACAGAAATGAGCATTATATGTATTGTAAATGGAAAATATAATTTAAAAACAAAAAATTAAAAAGAACATTTTAAAAATTATTTACAAAATTTTCAAAATGAATTCTTTACTTCAAAAGTTTTAAATTTGAAGTTAAAAAATGCATTTGTAAAAACTGAAAAAATTTCAAAAAAATAAAAAAAAAACTAAAAATTTTTCATACAAAAGAATTTCCATTTATTGAAGAAAAAAAGAGGAAGTAAATTTTCATATTTCTTTGTTAATCTAAACAGACTGTGTTCAAAGACCATAGAATAGAGTAATTAAAATAAATAATTTTTAAGAAGTAAGGAAATTGCAAATTATTTTTTTTTTTTTCATAATCAAACTAGCAATATTGCATTGAGGAAAAAGGTCACTTAAAGATTTTTTTTTTCTGTACAATCTGAGTTTGCTAAATTTGAGCTGCCTAAATTAAATTACAAAAAAAATTCTTTTTGAAAATTTACAACGCTAACATCATCTGACCAAAAACAGCTAATTGAAGTAACTAAAATTGACAAAAATTTTCAAAGAAATATTTTTTTTTTTTGTAATTTAATATTTTGACATTTAATTAATATTTAACTTAATATTTTGATTGCACGTAATCCCAGTAAATAATAAATCTTTATTCTTTCGAATGAAACTTAAAAAATCATGATATGTAACAAAATGCTTAGCTGTACAAGAAGCATTGATTAAAAATATGAAGAACGAAAGATTCATATATTTACAAATACACATTTAAAGGACATTATGGAGGTTTCTAAGTTAAAGTTTTAAGTGAGGGGCGTAGCCAGGTCTAGATCCCCTAAAGTTTTCTTTCATGTAAAAAAAATTTTGAACCTCCTAAAAAAGCTTCTGGCTACGCTTCTGATGTAATATTTTCAGTACTTTTGGAAGTATACCTCGTTAGAATCTAATAAATTTCCTCGGTAGTCTAGTGGTGAGTATATCGTACGAAAAAACTGGTGTAAAATTATTTGTGCATTTAAACGTAACTTTATCAATATTATTGATATTATTGGTTAAACCAAATATTTATTAAATGTCCTCGAAAATTTCAAATGTGATGAAATATTTTACAATAAAAAAATAATATTTTACTAGTTGTTCAAGTATGCTTCAGCATTTGTTAGGTATTTACTTCGAAAGAAATATATGTAAAATATAAAATAAATGGATAATAAAATAGAAAAACACACAAATCATTGTTTAAAATGAATAAATCAAAGTTCTTCAAACAACATACCAGAAATTGTGAATATTTTTGTGTGTGTATGTATTTTATTTTTCCGCAACATATGACTTCCTTGATGTATTATTTACTGAGATGAGTATTCAATATGCATTCAATAATTATCTAAAGGCAGTTATGTTTTCTTTTTTTTTATTAAATTTGTTTAATTCCGTTCATAAAATATTTGAATAATTATTGAAATACGACTGTCTTAATTCATTCATTTGTTATGAGCTATAAGATTACACATATAAAATAGAGTAAATGTACAGGAGAGATAAAATAACTTAAGAATTCTTTTTTTTTTTGCTACAAATTTTATAAATTTTAAACTCTTAAAAAATGAACAAATTTTCTTTAAATTTACTTCATTTATTCAATATTTTTTTTTACTTGTTACACAACAATATTGCAGCATACTATACAAAAATTATTTCTCTTTCTTCAATTTTCCATTTTCTTCTTTATTGATTTTTTTCTTTTTTTCCATTTATCATATCATTTCCATCATGTCAAAAAGGGAATAAACCGATATAGTTTTTTTAAATTATTTATAATATACTCAATAATCAATAATAATAATAGAAAGTAAATTATATTAAATTTTTTTTAATAATATTATAATAATATTAATAATAATAATTATTGATATTGGAATTACAACTTGGGAGAAAAGATTATTGGAGGTAAAAATGGAGGGAAGAAAAATTTACACAATTTGGATTAAGAATTAAGTTCTGTAATGTGTTTGATCCTGTTTATTGACGCGTTGATAAGTTCTTTGAGGATATGGACCAGTTTTTCTTTCAATACATATTCAAAGCTTTTTTTCATCCCACTTAAGATCATTCATAAAAGATAGTCCTTAAGCTAGGCGTAGCTCTAAATATAGATTAACAAACTGACCTAAAAAATTTTTTGACAGAGACGTTGGGCAAATTTAGAATCTTAAAGCACACCCATGACTTTAGAATAATCAAAAGCTCATCAAAACATATATACTCGGTAGTTTAGTGGTGAGTATCTCACACAAGATTTATCAAACGACAATAAAACTCAAACTTACTCAATACAGAACTCAAATCTCGTCCAGCTAATAATAAAAGTACATTTTTCGAATCTTGACAAGAAATTTTTTTCCTTCTCTTATTTCTGGTCCTTTTTGCACACATGTTGCGTATTGTTATCGATTTTTTTATGTTTATTATATTTTTCTATAAAACCATCATAATTATAACTTTTTTAAAAAAATTTGATTTTTTCCTCTTTTTATGATACGTTTCAATCCTTATTTATATCATGCTATGGTCATTTTTTTGAATTTATTTTACTGTCATTTCGACCAAGTCCATAGCATGATCTATATAAAAAACATTATATTACATGCACACACATACACACAGGCACACTTGTATAAACGTACAATTTTTATATTTTTTTTTCTTTTCTCTCAAAAAAAGGTTCTCTTCATTTAGAAAATCATAATAAAAAAAATTTAACAGTAACAGAAAAAAATCAAAGGTCTTATTTCATTCGATTCAGTACCAAATCCATAATGTCGACAAGGCCCTTTTGGTATGGTGATTCAGCTAACTTGTTTGCTAATTTAATGGCTTCGAGGCAATGTTTACGGGCCAAAAAGCGTGTCTGTTCCAGTCCCTGTGATTTATGTACAAGCTCAAATGCCTTCTCAACATCACCAGGCTCTTTAAAACGTCTCATTATCATGGGATTTAACTCGGGATACTGAAATTAAATATCAACGCAAAAACAAAAAAAAAAAAATTAAATTAGCAAAATATTTTTTTTAAAAGTTTTTCAAGCATCAGTAAATTATGAGTAAATAAAAGTGCCGACTCGTGTGGTCAAGTATCTCGTCCGGAAAATACGTTAAGAACTCTATTAGCATCTTAGACTTCTCTATTTGTATGGGATGTTATACAATATATTCTTTTTATTCTACAAGAAATTGATAATTGGCATTTAAAAGAAGAATCTTGCAGAAAAAAAAATATTGGTTGAGTGATTGTTGATTGAATGATGGACGTGCAGAGAAGAGTGTCAATTTATTTAATTTTGGACGTGCAGAGAAGATTGTCAGTTTATTTAATTCTGTATCACGTGTTAAAAAAATCTTAGATTGGAAAATTTTTGAAAAAGTTCCCAGGATGACAATCTTGTTGAATGAATGTTAGAGACGTGGGGTTATTCCTTGTATGTAACACTCCATACGCATCATAATTTGAAAAAATGACTTTATTTACACAGCATCTACCCACATCTCCAATAACCACAATCATGATCAAGGATTTAATTTTTTACAGTTCAAAACTTCTTCATTAGATTCAAAATTGGCAATTGCTGATTCATCTAATCATTTCGTCATGCGAACAAAAAAAAAGAATTGCAAAAATATAATGAAGCTTTCAATTTTTATGCGTTTGAGTAATTTTGATTGAAGAGGCACGTGACTAACTGTCTAAGGTCGCATTTGACAAAAATGGATCATTTTGAAATGAAAAGTCATCATTGGATATTTTTTTAATTTGCATATGGAATTTATAAAAAAAAAAAATATTTTTTCAGATGATTAAAGGCTTTGGAATGGGGTTTTTGGCATACTTTTCACAATTAAGGAGTTTTTATATCGAATTTTTTTTTTTTTGCATGATTCAGGTAGTTATGGGTGAATTGATGATGGAGTCTGATTTTGGGTTTGTTTGTCTGCTTGTAATGACTGACGTGTCCATATGAGTAGTATTGACACGGATTGTAACGGATTTAAAGGTATGTTCCAACTAAATCACCAAATATCTGAGAGTTTTTGATTCTTCATGGTTACTCATGCAAATTTTAATCTCATGAATAATTGTGAACTTTCTGAATACTCAATCAAGTATTATCATTTTCCTTGGTTCATTTGCTCTTCAAATTATTGAAATTTTGTGCAAAAAAGCAGAATTCAATGCAACAATGAAGCCATAAGACTTAATTTTCCCATAATAAACTTCTTTTTAGATAAAATCATCAGTAGCTGCATGCACTGAAAGCTGAAGTGATTTATGAATGAGCAATTTTATTAACAGAAGTTTCCATGCAGTTACATTCATTTAAGTCACTAGTTCAATTTTATTTTTGTAGAATTAGAGAAGCTTCATTGAGCAATAATTAATCATTTTAAGCTTTTAAATTATTAAGCAGCGTTCTTGACTTTTCAATGCCATTCTCTTTCACAAATTAAGTTATCAAAAAAACAACACTTAGTTCCTCCTCTGCATCATCATAAAAATTCCAATTTTATATTTGTGTCAAATTTTGCATTTTAAAACATTTTCAACAAGGTCGTTCCATAAAAAAAAGTATTAAAAATTGTGTGGAAAAATAAGCAAGACCGTACACATAATTGCGTAAAGTTTAACACAACGTTTAAGAATCTTTAATCATCACATGATTGCTCATTGTTTGGTCTTGTCCATGAACTGTCTTGACATGCAATCGAATGTAAGTGAAGACCAGCATAAGCGACTGTTTATGATGAACATCAATTAAACATCATTTTATTATTGTTGTATTAAAGGACGGAAATGATTGAGGTAAAGAATTTAATTTGGGTAATATCCGTTCATGTTTAAATCATTTTCACACAAATAAAAATTTGATTTGGTCATTGCTGGTTGATTAATGCGATTATGAGCACGCAAATTTGAGGGATGGGGTTCATTCTTAAAAGGTCTTGAGTCAGTCTCAGCAACAGCCTAAAATCAATAAAAATCATCGCAGAAAATGCCATTCAATATTTCAAAACAGTCTCCACCTTGTCTAAAATATCCCAGCAACCGCACAATCAATCAGACGCAATAATCATCATCATTTGTCATAAATGAATTTCATTCCCATAAATTATATCTGTTTTGCCATTCAAAAATGTAAAAATAAAGTCAACAGTGTTTTGAGTCAAGTTCATTGATCACAATAGCAAATAATAGTCATAGAAAAAAATTTTGGTCAGTCGACAGCATAGACATTGACCGAACTTCGATGGTAGCTTCAATTTTCTTCACCATAATCATCAAATTAAAGCATATAATATGTTCATGGGTCGATTTTTTTATAGGCGCTCAACCATTACTTAATGATCATATCTATCTGTCAGTTCATATCGATTCGGAAGTAAATCACATTAATAGCTAGTTATTAATTAAATTCTTACCTTTTCGCAGGCAAAAAGAACAGGTGCAGTAGCGAGACCGAGTTTCAAATCTGCTGCTGTTGGTTTACCCATTGTCTCGGACGATGACACAAAATCCAAAAGATCGTCGACAAATTGGAAGGCCAAACCGAGATTTTTACCGTACTGGAATGCAGTCTCGACGATCTGTGGATCAGCTCCGGCGATTGTTGCAGACTGGAATTAGATTTTTATAAATTTATTGATTAGTTTCAGTTAAATGAAGGCCTTCGAAGAACTTTTGAACTTTTGAAGTTCAGACCTTTAAAAAGGGCAGAATACTTACACCTTTGCACGCATTTGCAATCAGTGATGCTGTTTTTCTGTAGGTCTTTGTGAAATAGTGCGAAAAGCGTTCATTTTCTGTCTCTTTTGCACCCAGTTGCATGAATTCCCCTTGTACTAAATCATTCAAGACCTAAAAACACACAAATCAAAAATTTTGTCATGAAGATCAAGAGTCATAAATAATCTATAGATAGACGATGAAAAACCATTTGAAATTGCACAACTTAATAAAAATCTTAACACTTCATAAATAATCAATTAAACATGATTATCATTATTGTTCATTGTAATCAAATCAAGTCAGGTGGAAACAAAACATAACCATTAAAAATGCTAAGCTATGCTTTATGTTCAATTTTATGCAGCAGACCTTCAAAAAATACATCTTTATCTTAGTTTATTATGATTTTTTACTACCGCATAATCTCTATCAAAGGTGTTACAATGTACATTTTCTTTTGTTCACTTTGATGATAAACAATTACATAATTCAGTGACCACAGAGAGCATTGAGCTCTCACTGAAGCTGTATTTTTATACTTTGATGGACATTAGAGATGGATTTGTGTAGAGAAGGGAAGGTTTATGGACAGTTTGTAAGTTAATATCTCAGAATCAGCAAGAATAAAACAAAGTCAGTTTTATTGTACAAAAAAAAAATCAGTTGCACGCCCCTCGAGCTTTCAGGAAGCTTATAACATATTCTAGGAGCAATGCATGGATTATTGGAGAGATTCAATCAAATTTAGTGTATTTAGATATTTTTGGATTACTAAACATAAAATTTTTAATCTAGTCAACTTTCATTCAAAAAAAAAAAAAATTAGTTGCATGCCCCTTGATCCCTTCAAAAAATTTAAAGACATAAATTTATGATAATTCAATCATTTTTTGTCTCAATAAAGCATTAACACTCACAAAATCCCTTACACCAATCATCACTACAGCTTATTACTCATATCTAAAGAGCTACTGACAAGCAAGCCACGACAAAGCAAGCAGCAATCAGAAAAAATTAAAAGCTTTCCACTTTTTACAAGCTAAAGTAAAAAAAAAATCTTGTATTTTCTTCATCTCCTCTGTTTTTGGACTCACAACTCTTTTTTAGTCAACGACAGTTAGTGAATATGTAAGTAAGCATAGTTTGCCAACTCAATTATGCAATGAGATGAAACTCATGTTGACATATCTCGTTTTTTTTCTCCTCAGTCCGTTTCTTTGGTGTATAAAATAAGATTTTATTTTTGGTATTACTTAAATAATTTGACAGGCGTTTATGCATATGTATGTGAATCCGGTTATTATATGTTTAACATTGATATCTATCCGTCACATTTACTATCATACCCGTGAAATATATTATAGATAAATGATAAGTATGTGATATGAAAATATTTGATTTTGTAAAAATTTACTGCCTCAATGTTAATAGGAAGGCGAATATTCATTTTTTGAGGTGAATTTGTTCGACTCTGACAAATATTTTGGATATTTATTCTTAGATAAACTTCAAGCGCGTGGAAATAGAATATGCATGATGTAACAATTAAATGGAAGAGGAAGATATGGTTTGTTTATTTGTCAATGCTGTACATGTTGATGATTTACACGAAAATTGAGGTATTGACATTTGATAGTGGTCGATCTTGTGGCTGGTCAAGTTATGGATCCTTGGATGAAAATTTTTGACAGTTTTGCGTTAAGCATATTTTGAAATAATGAAAGCAGCCAATCAACTTTGCATTTTTGCCATTTGATTCGGCATTTGGTAATCTAATATTGACTTTTTGCAGTTGCATAAATTGCATTTTAAAATCATGGAAATTTGTTTTGGAAATTTAGTCATGAATATTCATTAATGTTAATTAATTAATATTAATTGCGTCGAAATTCGATCGAAAAATTAGATAAAATGCGATGAGATTTAACAGCTTTTTGTTGCTGTGATTAATGAGTTTTTGAATGGCCATGCTGATAAATTTGGAGCTGTTAATGAACTTTTAAAAGTGATAATTTGCAAGTATAAACTGCAATTTCAAAAATTAGACATTAAAACCTTTAAAATAAACAAACATAACTGCTTTCCTGATCTCTGAACTTCTCTCAAGCCAGACAACCAAAGATCATAAATTAATTTGCCATTTTCTATTCATTAATATTTTTTTTTATTTTTTTTTTAAAAAGATAATTTAAATAACAAATTGATAGATTAAAAAACTATCAATAAAAAAATTTACTTTAGTCACATAGAGTTCACATATGTCTATCAAAAAAAACCAACATTTCAAAACCAGATTTCACAATAGTTTGCGAAAAAAAGAGCTTAGTCGATGCGAAATAAAATTCAGTAATAAATAAATTTAATATTATTCATCACAAATAAAAATTTTTTTTTATCATATTAATTTGTCAAGAAGCAACAAAAGGAGTCGATGAAACTTGACAAAAATTTATTCAAAAGAAGAAGCCCACATTTAAGCACAGAACAATCGCAATTAATTCTTTAGAATCTCCTTAGTTGTCGTGCAAGAGGCATAGGATCAAAAATATTCATCACATGATGTAGAAATCACGAGATAGATTGGCATTCAGGAAGAATTAAAGAGTGTAGCTTGCCACAATAAAAAATAACTCAATTTGTGACATCATAAAAATGTACGCTGGACTATAAAGATTTTAATCGTTGTATAGTCTGATTTAGGAAGTTTTACATTCATTGAAAAATGAGATGACAACACCTAGCCCTAACACAACTGACAAATCATCTTTTATCAATCAAATTTACATAGAAACACGACAGATTAAAGGAGCGACAAGCTTGTTATATTTTGAAATAGAAACGCTGCATGTGATGTGATTTGTAGCTTTAAAAGACGCATTTTTGATCAAACTTCACAATAATTAAATAAGATAACAAGTCTATCTTACAGACAGTCAGACAAACAAACAAACAAATCATCAGCAACATCTTCTAATTCCACTAAGATATACACACCTGAGAGATCTTAAAATAAAATCATTAAAAAAAATTTTTTATTTAATTTCTACGTCGTAAAGTCTAGCATAACTCGGCGTAAAAATTAAAAACAAGACAAATGGTCATTCAAACAGGTCAGCTATTGACAACCGATAGCTGTCCTTGGTGCTTTGTAAATGCGAAGATGCGGTGAAGATGTTGAAACTTATTGAAATTCTATTGTCGCAATGTTCATCAGTGATGGAGTTTACTTAGTTCCAAAACTACATTAGAGTAGCATTTTTTTATGAAGTTTATAACTTTAGCTGTTCTCAGGATTTTCTTGATTTCCATTTTTGGAAGGCTGACTGGAAATGCAAATGAAAATGTTTCACATGGCCACGCCAAAAATTAAATTTAAGCAATTTTTTTTTTGCAAAAGCATAATCGACTTATTTGAATAAATTTGATAGTTTCTAGCCAAAAATGGAGTCTGACTGGTTTTTGATGAGATAATCTAGTTTAAATTAAATTCTATCGATAATATTTTAGTCAGATTATTGTTGTTGAAGATTGACTAAACAGGCTTAAAGATATTTCATGCACAATAACTTTGTTAATGCTTTTATTAACAGTGAATTCGATCCTCGTATTTGTGAATTCAAAATTCAATTTATTGTTGAAAATCTTTATTAATAACGAGAATCAATTAATTTATTAACTCAATTCAAGAATTATGAAGAGATTTTTCTTTAATAAACACCAAACTGAGAAGCTCGGTTTTATGCCTGCGCCAAAGACAAATTTCCGTGTTTGCGGTTACGCCATTTAACAATTGATCTCACATATCATGTCATATAGTCATCATTAGCATCTTCTTCATCATTAAATCAATTAAAACACGCAACTTCATTCATAATCAGCACTTACTTATTCTTAAAATCATGAGTAGTTCATAATTTATAAATTAAGTTTAAATTAATTTATTCTATGGAATTATTAATTAACTTATGCTTGGATTTTGAAGTTATTATTTTTCAGCAGATTATTCGCCTTGTGTGAGAATTATTAATCCAATTTGTAAAACGATATGGCAATTATATTGAATCCTTGGATTAAGATTTATTTGTCTTGTTTTAGGATTATTGAAATTTGAGATTTTATATATTGGTTCTTATAGAACAATTATCAACTTAAAACCAGTGTAAACCAGACTAAAATTTTAACAATTTCTATTTTTTTACACCAATTTGTGACTAATCTTGTCAATTTCTCAGAACCCTAAAAAATCTATTTAGACAGCCTTAAATTAGCAACTTTTTGGAACTATATAATAATAAAGATGCTTAACAAATATCTTGTCTATTTTTTGTGATATTTCATGTCTTCACATAAATTAGCAAAAAAAAGCTTAAACCGCGTAGGTTGTAGTGTAGTAAAGGCGAACAACCACAAAATCTAACAAAAGCTTTTTTCAAGAACCTTAATGGGTGAATAAATAGAATTTGACAAATATGAGTGTCATTATTTAGTTAAAGTGTAAATTAGGATCTTCTTAGTTATTGAGATTAAAGCAATAACCTTAAGTTGAGAATTTTGTGAATGAAGATGTTTTGAAAGGCATAAAATCTATAAGACATTGTTGCTTTTGAACTTTTTATGATCTCTATTAAAATTTGTTTAAATATAAACATTGCAGAAACATCTTAAGCCACCCAATGCGACAATTAAGAAATTAAAAGCTAAAACCATATAAAATTTATTTTATTAGTAGCAAAAGGTCCTAATTACTACATATAGACTTACAAAGATCTTTAAAAGGCTTAAAAACATTTTATCTCACAAATTACTATTTGACCATTTGGTAGAAAAACATTTAAAATCAATAAAACTAAACGTGCGTCTAAGAACTCTTAAGATATTATTGGGATTTAAGTTGTACTAGGGTGCGTACACATTAACTTTTAATTTTCATAAAGTCCATCAAATCCTACACATTTTAAATAATTCCATAAAAATTCGCACAATACGCATCCAAAATCATTCAATAATGCTTAACAGTTACTAAAATACAATAAATAATTGAAATGACAAACAACTGGAGAAAACTCTATAAACTACCTACATCTTGAGCTTAAAAGAGGCCAAATGGCGATTTAAAGAAGCTAACTGAGTAAATATTCTATTGATATTCATAGACATTTTAGTATGTCACGCATTTTCATACATAAATGAAGGAATTTTGAATATTTATCAATGAACGAATATACAGGCATCATTGTGAGATAAGAATCATAGCTTGGCTTGTTTTTGAATTATTTAAAGTATATATTTCCTAAGAATATAAAGAAGATTCAAGAACAATAGTATTAGGCTAATAAATGAGAATTCTAATGTATTTTACACATATATTTGCTTAGAATTATCTACTAACTATATCTATCTATTCATTAGAATTTTAGCATTTCTCATATATGGGAAAATATTCTTTTCTGTGACACTAACGATCTTATCGCTAATGTTTATTCTTTACTCAAAGAATTTACATGACTGTTGATTGGAAAATTCAGATAAATTGAATTCATCGTGATTACATAAATTTAAAGTGCTAATTGTACATGAGCAAATAATGGGATTTTTATGTTAATAGTACCAAAAAAATATATTTTATCGAAAATTTTCTTCTTCCAAGAAAAAAAGATTGGTACTTTATTCTGTTTACAATTTAAATATAGGTTTAAATTATTATCTAATATATTATGTATTATATAAACTAACAATTGGTTATAAAATTAGGCACGATAATGATGCGACAAATAATAAAATATTTTATGTGCTGTGATTCAACTTGTATACTTCTGACAATATTTGATTTTTATAGCTTCATTCATTACGGTTGCAATGCATTTCTCAAATAACATTGAACACAAAAAGTGCAATGAAATTTAAAGCACAGAAAGGGTTTAGGTGTGCCAATAGAATCGAGACTGAATGATAAATTAGGATCATCAAAATTTTCTATGTAAATGAAGCAAAAATTTTCGCATCTATTTAAAATTGAAGAAAATTTTTTGTATCTCTTTAAAATTGAAGCAAAAACTCTTGCATCTTAACGAAATTGAAGCAAAAACTTTTGCATCTCTGAAATTGAAGCATAAATTTTCGCATCTTTATAAAATTGAAGCATAAATTTTCGCATCTTTATAAAATTGAATCAAATTTTTTTAAAATCACTGAAAATATTGAAGCAAAAAATTTGCATCATCAACCTTATATTGCAATATTTCAATGCATTTTTACCGCTTTTAAGTTTTCTTCTTTGCACACCTCAAGTACAGAGCCATCAAGTATGAAATACTAAAAGATTTATGACTGTTACTCAACACAACATGTCAATTTTAAACAAATTATTGCCACATTTAATTGTTTTCAAATAGTCAATAATTGGTCTATAAAAGTATGTCCAATAAAATTATCATTACGATTGTGACGATCAATAGATGTCATTTTTGAATGCATCAAATGTTTATTATAAGATTTATTTACAAAAAACGACAATATTTGTAAATGAATAAGACAAAAAAAGATGAATTACTGAATGAATGAATTGTTGAACGTGTACGACACTAGCACATAGTGAGATAAAGATAACAAACACTTAATAATAGCAAAACATCATTGACATTAAATACAATAATTGGCTAATAAAGGTGTTGTCTGGTTAAACACTGCATCTTTTTTCTTATGTGTTGCTTGCTTATATGTCGCAATATGTCGTCATCCGTCCATCCATATAATCAGAAGAAATTCGTAAAATGACTTAAATACGCACACAAATGGAAATGCTGATGAAAATCAATGTCATGTTATACATTCATAAGCGATAAAAAGATATTATGTTAAGCTTATTTAAACATATGTGTTTGTACCTCAATGTCTTGCATATATGCCCCTATTAAATATCTAAATTAATGAAAATTCTTTAAGACAAGTTTTATTTTTTTTTTTTTTGACTCGATTTAAGAAATTGCGCACGACTACTTAATGTTGAACTTAATTAATTAGCTTGTTGTAATGTTTTATAACTTTTGCCGTTGCTTTTGTTTTTCTTTTTATTAATGCCCTGTTTACTTTTACAATGTTAAATTCATTGATGTAATAATATGCGGACGTGTACATAAAATTAAATTAAAGCACAATTTTCCTCATCCATGTTGATTTGGTAAACGATAATAATATTTATGAAGGACATCATCACGTTGATGGTAAAATGATTGATTAATAATTAATTAAAAATTTATAGAAATTCTTGAAAACAAAACAAAAACCGCACGCAATTAGGAAGTTTAAACAATAACAAGTCTAATCATAGATTGAATGTCAATTTTATTGAGCGCTTAAGAATTGATGTTTAGCATGAAATAAATAAACATAAGCAGCTTTTTATTATTAGATTAAAAGAATCGCTAGTTGGTATTTATATTATTATTATCGTGCAAATCTATTCCGAGTAGGTTAAATTACCATTGTCAGAATGACGAGCACTGCTTAATCTCATTAAGTGATCAGGAATTTTGCAATTTTTATTTATAGACACTTGATTGTTATTGATGATCTAGCACTATTAAGGTGTTTAAAATGTAATTAGTTTGAAAATCTTTGTGTCGAATTAATCAAATTTGTTGAAACTCATCAAAAATTACAATATTTAATGACAGGTAAATCACATTCTGAGGATATTAAGCTATTTATTGGATAATTCAAAAAATAACCAAAGTTTCTTAATTGTTGATTTTTTCGATTTGGCGCAGCAAAAATTTAGTAATTTTCATTCAAATCTATTAGTTTTGCACTTATAGACTAAGTAAAGCAGGTTAAGTTCAACCGAATAAATTAATTTAATGGTAAATTTATTAATTTTTAAAAATAAACCAGAGTCAAGCAGCAATAACATTTCTTCTAATTAAGAATTAAAATTTATAGCGTAAAAAACTGCTTTTTTTAAAAGATAAACAAATAAATTTCCAAAAATTTTAAATCCCTAATAAAAACCATAAATTCCCTCAAAATCAGCAACAAAAACTCAAAATCCACAATTCCAAATGATGTTTGCGAATCAGCTCAAATATTACAAAATTAAATAAAATTTTAAAAAATGCGAAATATTAGCATAATCAAACAGGATACAACAAAATGATTTGAACACTAATGAAAATAGAAAAAAAAGATTCGCGATGTTTGCACAGAAGATTCGATTTCAAGCTGACTAGTCTTGTCGTCAACTTGCTTTTTTTTTGCTTTCAATTAACATATATTCTATGTTAAGGGATTTCCCGAATCACTCAAAATTAAGTTTAGAATCCAAAATGAAGTCAATTCCCAAATAATAAAAAAGAAAATGAGAACTAAGCACTAAATTAATCACGATTAGCCCTTTAATAATGTTTACAGGAAGACATGAAAAGATTCTTGCCTCAAAAAGTTAAATCTCGTGATGTGAAAAACAGTTTTTGTCGTTAATGGAAGATCTTCGTCTTTATTGGAACTAAAAAAAACATCAAAAAGAAGCTCACAGGTGGAGATGGTCAATAAAATAAAGAAGAATCGTTTCGGTAATTTGCATAAAAGTAGACTTAAGAGTTCTTAAAAGAATTCTTGAAAAACTTGAAATTGTGAGAAGAAGTTAAAAATATTGAAGAAAACGTGATGATGATTTTTTTGGTTGATATTGGATACTGATTTGTTGCTTAGTGAGGGAAGTGCTCATAATAACAGTTACATTGATGATTTCTATGATAAATTCATCCAGATCACATTTGACTAGCTTCCCAAAAAAATTCTCAACCCTAAATGGTGACTTCATTCACAACAATGATAATTTATTTGAACAGGTGTGTCTGTGGTGATTTAGAATTAATTAGACGGCGTTTTTTTTTTGTTTCATAGCATCAATTAATCATTAAGTGCTTCATTAAGTAAACTTTTTTAGTCCTCAATTTTTTTTTTTATTAAATTGAGATGCTTCATAAAATAAATTTACATTTACGAGTGATTTTATTATCTCATTTGATGATTGATTTGTCAAGTATTGGGATAATAAAAAAAGAAGTTCCGGTGTGAAGTTACTTAAGGCAATAAAGATTTATATTCTTGAGTATTGAGATGAATTTTATACGACAACATTCATTGCTTTAAGTATGTATTTTTTTATTTTAAAGTTTGAATCCTACATTTTTTAATGAAATTGTTAATTTTTTTAGAGCAACAAGTTAAAAAAAGATAAGGGGTCAGTCGTAAAGCTTAGAAAGAGGGGCAGCAGGGGTCTAAGATTTTGTTATCCTTCATTCAAAATTTTTAAAAATCACATACAAACTTTGTTACGACCAGGGGAGAAGGGGGTCAAAATGACAATTTTTGGCGTTACAAAGTTTACTAACGATCACCAAGATATAAAAATTTATGATTTATATCAAAAATTTAACGTCTATTCTCAAGCATCACTGCCGGTAGTTGAAATTCATAAGATTCAACCAGGAGATGACTACAAGCATCATTGTGAAGGTCTTGAGTGCTCAACCCAAGAAACAAACATAATATGTTGAAATTGTCGAAATGTTTGAACTCTGCACTTGCTTATTGTCTATTTACTATTTATACAGTTGAGTCATTTAAAAAAAACATATCAACAAGGAAACAATAAAAGTGAATACATTAAAAAATTGACATGATTGCTTGCCCATGACTGGACGCTGCTTAAAACCAATTAGCTAGTTCCAAAAATTTTTTCACTTAATTCCGGTTCTTTTGGCAAAAATAAATCTTATAATGACTTTATTTTATGGGTGTGATGCACACGTTTGGGTTTGTTTGCATTATTAATATTGAGGAAGATTGTTGAAATATTTTTCTGAGATAACAATTTTTCATCAGCCACTTATGACATTAAAATGACTGTAAATTTGCTTATTAAACATTTAAAATTCAATTTAAATTTTTTAAATTCCAAAATTAGAAAAAAAATAAATGTTAAAAATTTTGTTCCAATTTTTTTTTTCAAATTTCTAAAACTAAAATAAAAACTTCTAAAAATTATTAAACAATTGTGCAATTTCAAAAGAAATAAAAATCTATGTAATAACTTACCGCACTGAGCATTAATGTAACTTCGTCGTGTTTCAGACGTGAAAGCATAATTGAAGCTATTGCAAGCACATAATCGCCAGCTTGTGTTACCTAAATTGTTAATAAAAAAAAATAAACATATTAATAAATATATGCTCGAGTAAATAATAATAAAATCATCTGTTTAAATATCGATTTCAAGTGCAACTTCATTCATAATCTTTACTTGTTATTTTTCCATTCAACAATTTCTTCTAACTTGCATAAACAAACAATAAATTTTGTTATACTCAATAATGTTGTTATATTATTGTAGGTTTCTGCCTCTTACATTACAAATAAGTCGTACAACTGTTAAACACAAACTACCTGTTACTTTTAAATAGACTTTCAATACACACAGAAAGCCGAAATACATAAATGGTAAATGGTTAAAAGAGCGTTGAAATGAAGCGTGAAAGAATGATGAAACTATATTGAAATGCATAAAAAAAATAGTTAGATTGAATAAGAAGAAGGTAATGGGTAGGCGGAATTGTGTGAATTTTTAATGAAAAATTGCAGTTTTGTGTTCTATTGACCGAAATATTTTTTCGCATGTAATCAATTTGTTGCGATAAAATTTTGTGCCTTTTATTGGCGAAAAGAAAGTTTTTTAAGACGTGAAAAAAGTCATCAATCAGCAACTCAAAAGCATTTTTTGTGCAGTGTTGTGTCCTTCCTTTGGTACCTTGAGATCGTGATCTATGCGATTTTCATGCCGGTTTATTTTTAGCAATGCTTAGTTTTTTTTATCATTTTAGTATTCAATGCTGCTGAATTTATGATTAAATTACGGTAAATTGATCAATTTTCCGGTTATTTAAGGTTGAACAATGATGGTTAAATGGGTATGTAGGATGGTTTATGCTGTTTGAGTGCATATCAATGAGTTAAAATGACATTCTGCAAAATTTCTTAACATCCATTAACAGCCAAGTGACAAACGTATTGAACTGAATTGTAAGGACGTAGGTTCGTTTCTCACTCTAGTTAGGTGGCAAAAAATATCATTTTTCAGTTGAAATTTGTTAATTTAGCATACATCCATCACTGGTTTTACAGATCAATTGTGATCCATAGCCTTCCTCATCGACTGACCATTTCCTTCAATTTACCAAAAAGCATTCAAGCAGATTTACCACAAAAACCTTCAAATCCCAAATCATAGATCATTTTCACTAATTCAAAACCCTCGAGACGCCCAACACGTCAATTTAGAGTAAAAGGACATGATCATCATGATCATCCATCCAATCAAAGCCACCTGCAATTACACTATTCAAAACATCAATTACTTGAGCATAGAAAAGTTTTTTTAAAAGCTTCAAAAAATTTCATTAAATGCCCGTAAAATCATCAATTTTACCCACAGCGATCATGATTGACATATTCATCACAACCTTTTCATGATGAAACAATGCAATATCATTACGCCTCTTTTAAAATGTTCAATGACTCCTTTATACTCAACATTTCATTCATGGTTCATCAGATTGATATGAGAAGAAATTATCTTTTTTTTTTAAAAAAAAAAAAAACTAAAAAGATCTCCCCACCTTATCGCTAAAACTGCTGAGAGCTATGAAACTCTGCAAGGTTAATACTACTGTCATTAATGATGCGTAAAATGATATTTAAAGAAAGCTTCACTACAATGATAGATAAGAGGAAGAAGAAGGAACACATTTCATTTCATTTATATATATATTTTTTAAAAATAATAATAAAGAGAAATGATTTAGTCGATTGAAGATAAAGTACAAAAGAACAAGTATAACGGTGGTCACTCGTGACCGACGAAAGCGCATTTTCCGCGATCAGTAAATACACAAAGAATTAAAACCCCAAAAGTACAAAGCCAAATATTTAACTGTAACCATTCTTTATTTACCCAAAAATTTAAAATTGACAGAAAAAAATGGATGAAAAACATTATGCAACATAGAATTAAAAAAAAAAAGCAAAAAAGTATTTGGTCACGGGCTAGGTTTGAACCCATGACTCTCATGGTAGGATCCTAACACTCTACCACTTACGCCACTGATGCTCTTTTTATTAAAATTATAATGTGACATTTTGATTATTTATATTGATGAGATTTCTTTTATAAATGTAAGTTTTTATAATATATACAAAACATTTCGAAAAAATTATGAAAATCTAAAAAAAAGGAAAGTTTAACAGCTAAAATATAAAAAAATGTAAAAAAAATCATTTTTTCAGAAAAATGTATGAAAATATTAAAAATTTTCAAAAAAATGCTCGGAAAAACTTCGAAAATTCGTGAAAATGGAAAATTATGACATAAATAAACATTATATGTCATAAGAAATCAAAAAAGTAAAAAAGAGCGTAAAAAAAACTTGCCGGGAGCTAGGATCGAACCTTAGACTCCACAGTAGTAATCGAGAGCTCTAACACTTACGCCACTGCTGTTCTTTTTTTAGAAATTTTTTTATGACAATTTGATTATTTATATTGATGAGTTTTTTCAATAAAAGTGAATTATTTTACAATTTTCACAAAATTTTCCGGAAAAACTATGAAAAATCCATTAAAACAGAAAACTAAACAACTAAAATATAAAAAAAATATAAAAAAATTAATTATCTATGAAAATTGTATGAAAATATTGAAAATTTTAACAAAAATCGTCGGAAAAACTCGGGAAAATTGTGAAAATGGAAAATTATGACATGATTCAATATTATATGTCATTAGAAATCAAAAAAGTATAAAAAAAGCAAAAAAAAAAAATTTGTCATCGGTGGGATTTGAACCGAGGAAGGCTGAGTTTTTGAAAAGTCAACATTTTAGTGCATTCGACCACACTAACACATACAAAGAAATGGCATTTTGGCACTTTTTACGCTGGTTCCAGCAGAGGAAGTGACCATTCGTGCTGATTTTTGGTTACATGGTAGCCAGACATGTCACACACATTTTAAGCCAAAAACCGCATCAAAAAAGCTTAATCCCTAGGAGGAGATGCGATGACAGACAGACGGACAGACAGACAGACGGACAGACAGACAGACAGACGGACGGACAAAGTGCGGACAATAGCGTCCTTTTCCCAAGAGGAAAATGCGCTAAAAAAATAAAATAATTTACAAAAAAGCAATAAGCAAGTTTAAAAATCATTGCCAATAAACAATTCAATGAAAATATTTTTATATATAAATATTTCTTTTTTGTGTGTTAAAAGTATGTTTATTTCACTTTCTTTTTTCACTTCATATGGAAGCAGACAAAGAGCTTTTTTTTCGGTCTTTATTTGTGTCTGTGTGTGATGAGATCCGAATGAAATTTCATTCGATCAATTTGATAAAAAAAAATTTTGTAATGGGACACGAGGAAAGAAACTGCGTGTGTTTGAGATTTTTTTTTTTTATATTTTTGATATTTATGTAAAATTAATTTTGTGCACACGAGTTCAGGTTTGGGATTTAAATTTTGAACCTTATTAAATATTCAGAATTTTGGATAAAATTTGATATTCTCGTTCGTAGAATTCGCAACCCATAGGGAGGGGAAGAGTCTATGATTTTCTTATCATCCATGTAAATTTTTACAGAATCTCATAAAATTTGATACGATTAGGATTCGATCGCATACGAAATTTACGAAGGACACTCAATCTCAAAGGTTACATTTTTAAATTGAAATTTTGGGGTTTTATATCTGTTAAGTTGAAGTTTGAGTTCTTTTGCAACTTTTAAATAATTTTTACTAAAATTTGATCATCTACAAATTTAAATCCAAATCTTCAAAATTGTATGCTAATTACCAAAATTTTCGTGAGAGAAAAACACGTGAAGTCACTTCATTTTTTTGTGATAATTAGACAGTCATAAAAAAAGTGAATTAATTACTAATTAAAGCAATTACATCACACAATTGCGATTTAGTCGATTTCTAAATTAAATTATTCTATCAATTATTATTTGACAAAAAAATTAAACAATTAAGTTAAGCTCACGAAGATTCCATTAGAGGAAGTAACAATTAATTTTCTTTATATCACACGAGCTCACTTATTACATGCCAAGTAAAAGCAATTTAAAAAATAATTGTCCCCCAAGCTGCCCGCTGATTTCTTTTTAATTTCCGCCTTTTTTTGCTGAATACACTTCTTGTGTGCGTTATGAAGTAATGAAAATCACAATTGATGCATTGATGGGAAACTTCAACTGAGCACAGTCATTGTTAGCCATGACACTCAAAAAAGAAGTAACAAAGTCAGTGAAAAAGAAAACAAAAAAAATTGTTTCTCTTATTTTCACGCATATTTAGACACAGAAAGAGAGTAATTCAATTTAATTTTTTTTTTTTCATACAGAATTGTGTGTTGAGATGTCACTGGAAGTGACAAAATATTTAGACAACAAAAAAAAAAAAAATGAAATCTCACTTTTGTTGGAAAATTATTAAATTATTCGATGAGAAATTTTTTTTTGTCTCTTTATTATTATGTTTGATTTAATTTAAAGAGGAAGTTGTCATGCCATACCTGGTGTCTCATTTATGGATTTTTGTCATTTTTCAAAGTCATTTGACCTTCAATCAAAACAAATTTTTTATTATGAAATATTTAGAAATGAATGCTTGACATTCCAAAAAAAGACAAGTATTAAGTGCTACCTTAATTGATGGAATTTGAACTGGAATTTAATGTAAAAACAATTAAATATTTTTGCATTAATAATTTCATGGAGATTAAAAAGCTTTAAATTGTAGGAAACTTAAAATTTTTTAATTATTTTCTTGGAGCTTAAAATGGCACAATATGACCGTAATCGAATAACAATATCAAATGATTAATTTAATTATCTTAAGTCTTAACCAATAAAGACAATTTTGCCGAAAAGTGAAAAAATGCAGCAACAAAAGCCACAAAACTTCCTCATTTAGTTTACATTCAATTGACAACTATCAAATATATGTTTAAGTTGTGCACGTAAATGAGATTTCAGGGACGCATCAAGCACACAAATAAAAATCGATGCACATGAGCAAACATCAAAAGGTTGATAGCATGTTGTCATTTGTATGTGCAATAAATCGTGTGCTATTTATTACTTATTATTTTTATATAATAGACAAAGATATAAGGATGGTCTCAAATGCAAAGAATTTCATATTACGTAATTGCATGAAGCTCAATGCAAAAGCGATTGGACGAGTCGTCAAACAGCAAAAAAATGCGACGAGTGGGAGAGCCTTGAAAATATCTTTATTTGATGATTTCCAAATGAAAACAAATAAATATAAACTTTTTTTTGTTGTTGTATTGCCAATATTTTTTTTTTCAGTCTCGTTCGATGATGTACAATACATAGTAGGGTATATTCAGGAAATGTGGGTATGGAAATTAGATCTCTTTGTATTGACACATAAAGCCAAAGTATGTAAATGTATTATGTTGCAAAAAAAATATATGTATATTTATTTATGAGCTTTACATCTTCGAGACCTTGACTTTTTCCATCTTTCTCTCTTTCACAAGCCCTTTATTTTTAGTGCTTGTGCGCCGATCGACTCGTTATTGAGTGATTAATGTGGATTTTAAGGAGGCTGCATATGATTTTCATAGTACTCACTACTGCATTATTTCTCGGTGCCAAATCGTCTCTTATGGTCAACATTATCTCAAACTAGATGCTTTTGTACTTGAAGTTTGAGGACATTCAACAAGATCTACAAAACTGATGACAGTCTGTGGTCAACAAGATTTTTCAATCCATTTTTGCCATTTTCAATTTCATTGATGAATCTCATGCAAATTTATGCAAATCATAGAACAAGTTTAGAGTTTCATTGCTATTTTTATATGGTGCCAAGTGCCAGCAACAGGTTCTTTTGGTAAAATTTCCTAAAATTTACATTTCGTATATTTTGTATTAATGTTCCGTTTTCGACAAGAAAAAAAAGGTTTTATAAAAATAAAATGGCTTAAAAGAATTCCTTTTACAGTCCATATAAATATTATTCAAGGATGAAGATCATCGAAGAAATTTGTCGATAATTACTCACAACATGACTTTTTTCGAATGTCAAGTCGGTTTCTCTTATTACAAAATATTCAGCAACAACAACAACAACAAAACTGTCCGAGAGAAAGAGAGAAATTTTCACTTTGTACAAAAAAGGCAACAAAATCGTCGTCGGTATCAGAAACAATAAAATGGCAATAACTTTACAGTGAAAAAAAAATTAATCATTTGAACATCAATTATTGATGATGATTTAGGTGGCAGTTACGGCAGTAAAAATTTAGGAGGACAACAGATGATTTTCGTTATCGAAATTAAAATTTTTTAATTAAATTGCATGCAATTTATAATTGCGAGTTCATTTTATTGCAATTTCAAAATTTACGTGAAGACACTTGAGGCATTTAAAAACTTTAATTTTTCATCCCATTTCATGTATTTTAATTATTTTACATGTTTAATAAATGTTATCCAATTAATTTGTTGAATAAATGAATGAAATAAGATAGAAAGTTATTACGCTCAGCAGTAAGAATCGTAGTTCGCATGCCGACCAATAAAAATTTATTTATATGAAAGTGATCGTGATTATATAAAATTACACGAGATCTCCAAATATTGGTACACTCTAAGATTCTCATAATTTTTTAAAAATACTTACAAGACAAGCCCGCAAAGAAATCGAAATATTTGAGTTATTTAAATGTGCCAAAAATAGGATTGTCCGATAAGCATAAAAATTAGCTATTCCTTTTATGATGAAATTATTAAAGATAATGATCGTTTGTCAAAGATGTAATACGCACTATCCAAATTTACATAAGACAATAAAGACATCGATTATAGGATAGGTGTGATACAAGCTAGATGACATACTATAGATAAACATGCAAGGCATGCAAATTGGAAGAAATTTATTCGAGAATAAAAGATGTTGAAGGTCTTTCTAGTTGCTTATTCTCGGACTAAATTTAATAATTCGAAGCATTGACCTTAAATAAAGGCAAGTTACTGAGATGAGATTATGGACAAAGGATTTTATTGATTTATTGAAAAATTGTATTTTTTTCTAGGTTAAAATTTGAATTCTCTACAAGAAACTTAATTGATACCAATTTGAATTCATTTCTGAGTAACTGACTATCGCTTTTTATTCATCTGACCAGTAATCGATGCCACCACGATGAACAATACATTTAATGATAAATTTATTAAAATACACACTTAAATGTGGTGTGGCTGAAGTACCACGGCATGTTATGTCCAAATGTTCTGAAACTTTGCCAGAATTAAGTCCATATTACGTCCAATTGCGTCCAGCAAAAATTTAATTTCGTCCTACTTCCTGTATCTGGATACGGCAAGTCAAAGTTTTGGGCACTTTTGCCTTCGTACTTCAGGATTTAAAACGGCATGATTTCTTAAAACTAACTTTATGTGACATATTATATATAAAATTGATCTACTAATTACGTCCAATTGCGTCCCGCAAAAATCTTTTGGAACCGATGTCCCTAACGAAAGTTATGGCTACTCAAAGTTTTGCTTGTGGACCAAAAAATTTTCTACCTAGAAACTGATGATTTTCACAAATTTTTCTGATCAAAAATTAATAAACTAATTATTTATTTGCCTTTGTTTTTTAACGCTTAATATTATTTTTAAAAAAGTTTATTAAAATCGTGATGCTTAAAAAAAATAAAAATCATCATTTAGATAAGTGATTTTTCATCGATTTTCACTCTTTATTTCACTTTTCACAAATTTTTCTGACCAAAAATTAATAAACTAATTATTTATTTGCCTTCGTTATTAAACGCTTAATATTATTTTCAAAAAAGTTTATTAAAATCGTGATGCTTAAAAAAAATAAAAATCATCATTTAGATAAGTGAATTTTCCAAGATGGTTGCATAATGATCCATAGCTTTAAAGTGACATAAGTCAGTCGTGGATGGTCAAATTCAAAAAATGATTCCATATTTATAATCCTTGTGAAAAGTAGATATGTTTAGACATATAACTTGACACTAAAAAAAATATGAAACTTTTTCATATTCAGGTACGACAACAAAAATTGAACTGCCATAAGTCTGAAATGTCAGCATAGTCGTAAATAATTCTTTTATATTTGAGTTCCTGAGAAAAAGGAGATGTGATTTGATATATAACTTGACCAAATCATCAGTTTCAAGGTAGAAAATTTTTTGGTCCACAAGCAAAACTTTGAGTAGCCATAACTTTCGTTAGGGACATCGGTTCCAAAAGATTTTTGCGGGACGCAATTGGACGTAATTAGTAGATCAATTTTATATATAATATGTCACATAAAGTTAGTTTTAAGAAATCATGCCGTTTTAAATCCTGAAGTACGAAGGCAAAAGTGCCCAAAACTTTGACTTGCCGTATCCAGATACAGGAAGTAGGACGAAATTAAATTTTTGCTAGACGCAATTGGACGTAATATGGACTTAATTCTGGCAAAGTTTCAGAACATTTGGACATGACATGCCGTGGTACTTCAGCCACACTAAATGTGATTGCGTTCTGCAAAAACTGGACATGGCAATTTTAAATTTTTTATATCATTTTTGAACTCAATCAGTAATGATAATGATGTTGAATCTCTTTTCTTATTTTAATAAATGAAAGAAAAAAAAATTGAATATATAAGTAGAGAGTAATCTCGGCATGTTATTACCGTGGTGCAATCCAATTACTTAACAATAAGCTATTTGCTATATATCTCAATAATGAAAAAAATATATATATATATGAAAATTAAGTAAGTGCTTAAAATAAATGGATGGTAAAAAATGATAACATGGTTGTTATGCATGCATGCAGTAGGTAAATTGAATTGTTAAGGAAAACGCAGTAGAAATATTTAATAAAATTCGACACACCTTAAGATCATCACATAATGCAATAATAAATGATAAGATATGTAAAACAAGAAATAACTCTCAAGAGCATGTAGCATAAAGGTTAATAATTACAATTATGGAATTTATATAAAAAACAAAAAGAAACTTTCATTAAGCATGTCATCGTATTATTATTTTCACATATTTTTCACTCTCTCACTTTTTTTTCGGTGTCCACAATGTTGTTGTTGTTGGTGTCGTAATATTAACAAAAAAAATACACCAAAGAGTGTAAAAACCGGATATAAAAATATTTCTCCTATACTCTTATGTCTCTGCCGCATTTTTATCATCATATACATATGTGTAGTCGTAATCTAATGTATGCTATTTGCTGCGTACTAGCTTGAGTGACAGAAACTGAATATAAATTTAATTCAATGCTCGACAATTTATTTTTTTCGGCATATGTTGACTTTTTTTGTTACCAAAAAAAGCTCTAATTGATAAGTTAAATTTTCGCACGATAATTTTGGACTTTGATGTCTAACTGTTGCTAGGTATTAAGATATCTGGAGATGAATTTGCTAGATTTTGCAGTCATATGCCATAGAAGTCTGAAGTTCGATTCCCACGACAGTAAATAAAGAATGATTTTTGCAAGCTGTTGTCATTCAAAAAGGGAACATTAACAGACTATTATTCAGTCGTGATGAAATCAACAGCGACAATTTTTATGGACGGGCATCGTCAATAAATTATAAATAACTGAAAAAACAAATCAATAAATAAACAATTTAAAGATTCACACCCAGCTTGAATGTTTTTCACTTTCAATTCCTCTTCTTTCAAGTCTTAAAGAAAGCTTCTCATCTTATTGTCCCCAAAAAAATAAATTGTCTGTAATTTTCATGCATATGCATATTATTCAGTTGAAAAATCCACAAAAAATAAAGTCTTTTTATTTCATCATATGTGAGAAGTAGAAACGGATTTCCGCAAGCAGCAAATCAATCTGAATGAGCAATGTTTACAATAAAAATCAGCTGCATCAATGAATCTGATGGTGATGATGAAAGTCATAGTGTCTGTGAGTCAATAAAGCAAGTAACTCAAGTGTATGAGTCAGATGAAAATTTATAATAAATTTTTCACACATGGCAATGCTCACATCTGAGGTTGGGTGAAGCACCTATTCAACACATATGTGATAATTCTCAATGCGGTCATTCTAAGAATATTTAATTTTTAATTTTATCTATCAAGTTTAAAACTTTTAAAATATGTGTGATGTTACATCATCACATTCTTTCCTCTCTTTCATTCCTTAGTCGTTCAACAAAATGCGATGACAAAAAAATAAAAATTATGTATGAAAGCGAAAATTTGTTTTCTTCTTCTTTTCATCTTCGCTTTTTATTTCTGTGTGTCCACGGCATAGACAAAATATATTTAAACGAATTTTTTTTGTTAGGCTTAAGTTAAGGTAAGGTAAGTAAATAGCCATTTTATAGTTCCGTCAACAGAGATTTTTTTTATACAGTACACCGCAAATAAAATGACAATATATATCTGTTGTGCTCATCGCTGGATTTGTATGTACAAAGTAATGAGATGATTTTATTTTTTAGCGCATTTTCCTCTTGGGAAAAGGACGCTATTATCCGCACTTTGTCCGTCCGTCCGTCCGTCATCGCATCTCCTCCTAGGGATTAAGCTTTTTTGATGCGGTTTTTGGCTTAAAATGTTTGTGGCATGTCTGGCTACCATGTAACCAAAAATCAGCAAGAATGGTCACTTCCTCTGCTGGAACCAGCGTAAAAAGTACCAAAAATGCCATTTCTTTGTATGTGTTAGTGTGGTCGAATGCACTAAAATGTTGACTTTTCAAAATCTTAGCTGTCCTCGGTTCAAATCCCGGTTTAATATTGAATCATGTCATAATTTTTCATTTCCACAATTTTCCCGAGTTTTTCCGAAGATTTTTGTTAAAATTTTCAATATTTTCATACAATTTTCATAGATAATTACTTTTTTCATATTTTTTTGATATTTTTATTGTTTTAATTTTTTATTTTCATGGATTTTCCATAGTTTTCCCGGAAAATTTTGTGAAAATTATAAAAACTTGCATTTATAAAAAAAACTCATCAATATAAATATTAAACTGTCACTTAAAATTTTTAAATAAAGGCGCAGCAGTGACGTAAGTGGAAGAGCGCGTGACTCCTGACTTGAAGGTCATGAGTTCGAATCTAGCCCGTGGCAGATATTTTTTTTCTTTTTTTTATTTTTTTTAAATTCTATGTCTCGTAATGATAACTTTTTATTAAAAATATTTTTTTTCCTCGTGTTTCACACCCATTTTTTTTGTAAATTTTAAATTTCTGGTAAATAAAGAATGGTTATAGTTAAATATTAGGCTTTGTATTTTTGGGGTTTTAATTCTTTGTGTATTTACTGATCGCGGAAAATGCGCTTTCGTCGGTCACAAGTGACCACGTTGATACTAGTTTGTTTTTGTGCTTGTAAATGCTACAAATTATGTGACATCTCAGATTTTACTTAAAGAAGAAGATAAAAAGAGGATGGAACGACGGCACGGGAAAGTCCAAATGAATTAAAATTTTTTTTTTTTTGAGAATTTATTGCCGCAAAATAAATGTGCAAAGTTGTGAGAAATGGAAGTGTTGGAATAAGGGCAAGTATTTTGCACAGAATGACAGGTTTATTGTGGGTTACAGCTTGAGTTACTGTCTTATTGGAGGTCTTATTTAAGGTAATTGTATTCAGAATGGACAGTGAGTTTAAGTCGTTAAAAAGAGGCCTATACTTTGAGGTGTTAAGACACGGTTGAATTTGAGGAATCGAGACATAAGTGAGCAAACTTAAAGGATCAAAGATGAAATTAATCATTCAAAATCTCTTTTGTAAAGAAACGGGTTCAACTCCAAATCCAAGCAGCTAATACTACCAGACAACAAAAAAACACTAATAAACCTTTCATCTAGAAAACGAAGATCACAGCACAGCAAAAAAGTCATTCGTCATGTTTATGTAATTTGTTAAAGTGACTAAATACACTCATTTTACAAGAAAGCATCAGATTAATTCATGTGAAATTCATCACATTGTAGAAGGACTTTCCCTTCATTGAATTTGAGTTAGCTCATTTCAAGATTGCGTAGTTTTTGTCAGGTGCGAAATATTTATTTATTTATTTATTTTTTTTTTCAAGAAGAGCTTTTGACGAAAGAAAGAAAAATATTTGAAGTTGAAGAAGTATTCCAGGAAGTGTCTACAATTTGTAATGAACATTTTTCGTATGAATTTGAGTTCACAGTGTGACGCATGATTAAAATTTTTGCATTGATTCATTCACGTGCGCATTTTTTTCGCAAATCATCGAACACTTTTTAAAACTGGAATTCATTAATAATACAACCTAATGAGTTTATTGATTGATCGGAAGGAAAGTTGAATTGATTTAATCGCAATAATTTGCACAATTTATCTATGATTTTATTGGCAAAGAATTTTGCAATTACATAAGACTCACCATATATGCTTTATGTGTCTAGTAGGCATGTAAAAATGAGGTGAATACAGTCACGAATTAATTATTTTAATTTATCAGGTAGAAGCATACATAAAACATATCCAGTAACAGGTACAAAATATTGTGTGTAATGTAAATTCGATTCGCATTGTATGGTGCATAATGCATGGGAAAAAATAGGCAAACTTGTCAGTTCAAGCCATTGGAATTTTTTTTAAGCAATGCTCTTACTTTAAAGAATCGAATGCTAAAATAATTATAATCATCATCATAATGTAAGACTATAGCCTACATGTCTATACATACATATTTATTTCTTTTTTGATTCAATGAAGGGCTTTCACTTTTCATTTTTCTTAGCTTCTCTTCTACATACTCAAGAGACCCATTACGAAATATTTGTTGTTTCTTTACTTCTCTACACAATTCGAATCTGCCTTACGGCAGATGTATGAAGCATCATAGAAGAATTGCGTTACTTGATAAATCAATAAAGGAGATTTTTCTTTTTAAAAGAAATAAGCTGTTCATGACCCACGTTCACTTTTTTTCTCTCTCGATGACGATGATTATTTTGGAAAATCTTGACAATGCAGACTCTCTTTAAATACAAAATGCAATAGCATAGGTAATTGGGTCATGTCATGAATGCTTCTTTTCTGTTTGGGCTTTTTTTGTTGGGAAAGACTAGACTGACATTCCTAACTGTTACTGTTGAATATAATTAAAGTTTCCTATATGTTCAATGATTTATATCGATATTCATCAATTTATCTGGAAGCTTATGAAAAAAAGGCGAATGGCTTATGATGAAATAATGTTTAAGCTTCTATGAATGGATTATAAGCTGTACGAGGATGTGACTGTTGGGAATTACAAGTGAATATGACTGGTAAGATTTTGTAATCTGTTTTTTGAAGGTTGGATTAGTTTGGATATTTTTTTGGTGAAGTTTTATGCAATTTTAGATCAAATTTTGCAATATATACTCAGCTTCCTTTTAAGAAACCAAACATACAATTTTGAAATTGAAAACTGAACAAATCTAGATTAAATATATTTCTGTTCCAATTTCACTTTCATTAAAAGAATTTCCTCTAGATTCTCCATTCAACTTTCTCATAATGAAATTTCCAAGAAGCAACTCAATTTCTACATAATGCAATAATTTCCATTAATGCAACCGTACATCACCTTAATCGATTTCAAGTTAAATATGACAATGCATTCCTCTCAACTTAATTTCATTTTTTCACTTTCAAACTAAATCAATTCATCAGTCATTATAAAGAAGCCGGGGTGAATTAAATAAAAGAAGAAGAAATGAAAATGGCAATAAAAAGTAATAAGTTAAATTGAATCATAAAGGAAGAGAAGATTATTCAAATAATGAAGATTAAATGAGAAAAAATTGTTAGATCATCATCACATGGAAGTTTATGCAATGGTAATAACTTACTAATGAATAATAATCCGTGATGCATCAATTTTGCATGCAATATATACATAGCTGAATACTTTTATATGCCAATGCTATTTAAAATGATACATTCTTGTAAAAATCTGCAATTTCCGCTACCGTTGAAATTATTTTATTATTTTTTATATGTTTAACATTTATTTGGAAGTTGATGTATTATGTAAAGACAACTACATCTTATTTTATGATGTTTAAGAACTTCCTGAAGTCATTTAAATGTTCCAGTGGTAAAATCAATCAATATTCATTGATTTTTGAATAATCGATGGCTTAGGCTGAACAAAAAGTAGATAAAAATCAATCAGTCTTTAACACAATGTTGTCCTCGATTTTACAACAAGTCAATTGAGTTTTGTGTCACTGTTTGTATTTCCATAAAGATTTTTATCTTCCTATATCGAATTAATGAACACCAATATCAGATAAATGGAAAATCATTTATAATTTAATTTTTCAGCATATTTTCAAATGCCTGGAATGTTTTAGGAATGTAAATTTGCCCACTACTTCCAAATAGTCATCACTTTTTGTATGACCTCCCATGGAATAATTTTTTTTTTCAATTTATTCATCAAATTTTTATGATTTTTCATCTTCTTTAAAAAAAAAATAGAAAATCTCAATCTCAAATTAACAACAAAGCTTTCATAAGCATGAAGAATTTGATTTTATATTGAATAGTTCACGTTTTATTTGTTCATCTACAATCGCAAGCGCATCAACAGCAGCATAAATTGCCATATCATGTTCGAACATCAATATGTTACATGCACATAAAGCATAAACATAAAAAGTATATATATTTGAATGAGAGAATATAAAAGCAAAATTATAGGCGTCATGCATTAAAAAAAAACAGAAATAGTGAAAAATGGCCTTTGATTGAGAGTCCATCGGTAGGTATTAAATTAAAGAAAAAAAAAAATTGAATTAAGAAAAGAAGTGTGCATTTAAATTGCAAGTTATTTGTTATGCGACTATGCTATTAGCTCGCATGATTATGCAATAGACATCTTGTATATGGCTTACTATGTATTGCACTAAAACGTGCAGTTACATTGGGTGGCAAGTGCATATATAAATTGTACTTTTACGCGACATTCCACCTTTTAAAAAAATTGTGTGTGATCTCTTTGGTCATAAAACTGCCTTGGCATAGAAATGCACTTTTATTTTACCGTAACTGCATATTAGTACAGCATATATGAGTAAGTGAAACTATGCTGTTTATTCATACGCAGATGTATCCAATTAATGTTAAATTATGTAGCTTTGTTTCTCACTCTCGATTTTTTATTACTTACTTAAGTGTCTATGATTAAATCTGCACTTGAAATCATTCATATGTCAAAGAATATATACTCACTTTTTTATGATTCCATAGAACATTTACACTTGGCTTTCCTCTTCTAGAGAATGATTGATCGATGACATCATCGTGAATTAAACTTGCTGAGTGAATCATTTCTGCTATCATGGCAATCTTTCTTTGAGCATCAACAGTGCGCGGACTGTAAGGAAATATAAAATAAAAAGATATGATTTGTCATTATTAAGTCAATTTAAATAAATATGTCAAGTTGGTTAAATGAATTGTTGATTATTGCTACTTGGTTTATATTAATGGGATGCTGTTGTTTTTATTACTGGGAAGAGGTTGCAAGGATCGGTTTGCAGGGATGTAGGCAGAAGTTTTATGTCTTCTGGGCTCGGTTGTTGGTATATATAACAAGATAGTACCCTGTTTTCGAATATTGAATGATATGGTAGCCTAGTGTACATTGTATACTGTACATCCAAATAATTAATCTCTGACCTATTCTTTTTCTTTTTATCTAATTATGAAGAACATACCCTAAGATATCCTCTTTAAATCAAATCCTAATTACACCTCTAAAGCTTATAAAAGAAGAATGTCGTAAGAATACTCACAAACAATTCATCCAATAACTTCCTCAAAGAGGTGGGCAAATTAATTTACATTATTATTCTCATCAAAATAAATTGATTGGATTTTTTTGATTCAAGGATTTTTCAGACATTAAGAACGAGTCGGTGCAAACAAAAGCTTAAGTTGCATTGAGTGGCAAATGAGTTTGAGAAAAAATAAATTAAGAAGTCAGCTGAGGCCAATTTAGCAGATTTATAGTAATTAATATATACGATCTAAAATTAGATTATTTTATTTCCTAGAGAAAAAAATCACCGAATTCAAAATAACACTTTCGAATATTTCATGGCAAGAACCTTCTACAAATGGCAAAATTGTATAAAAAGCTATGATAGAGGAAATGCTGTCAATATTTTTTTGGACTATAAATAAATCGTGAATAGCAATTTTAGCTTTCAAGGCAAGTTCAGTGAATCCCCAAAAAAGGCTAAAAGGCCAGAATAGCATTGCAATTTTCATTTGACAAAAAAAAAACTTGGACATTCACATTTAAATCCGGTTCAAAAATTTCAGTTTCATTTCGTTTTCATTTTCATTTCTGTATGTCCAAAAGTCCATATTATTGATAAAATCATGCGACGAGCCAGTTTCTTGTGATTCCTTTAATAAAATTTGTGTCTTATTTTTCTTACCTCAAAGACTCAAAGAAGAAGAACAAGAGTCGCTTTTATGCAAATCACAAACAGAGAACGTTCAGTGATTCAAACAAGATGAAGAAAAAATTACAAAAGTCCTCGTGTTTCATATCGAGGGACTTCAGCGCATTTTTGGCGCGGCGATCAGTAATCGCTACGAATTGAAGCTACGAATTGAAAATATATCAACTTTCAGGACAGACCTTGCAATATTCTACATAAAAATAACGATAATTTTACAAAAATGTTACAACAACAATCAAAAACCCTTCAGTTTCAATTTCCTCACATTCATTGTTCATGCACAAGTGTGTTTTCATTATGCACAAACTAATAACTTGCAAAACTGAACAAAAAACTTTTCGTAAAATTAACGGTCAAAAAATTTTCAAATGTCAACGGTTAAAAAATATTTGAAATTTCTATGACGTGAAGTTGCAGTCATGTGTTCATTATTTTTCTTTGTGAAATTAAAAATTAATTAATTAAGGTGTTTAAACACAAATTTGGGACTCCTAAATATATTTGCCGCAAATAACTCGATGAAACGAAGCTAATAAAACAAACCGGAGCTCTCTACGATGTCTAGATCATGAGATCTCGATCTTAGATTTTTTGCTGCCGATCAAAGTGTATGATTGAGCTTCCTTTTTGAAAACAAGTTTCCAAAAATGCGCTAAAAATAATAATAAAAATTTTATGACCAAGTTTGAGACTTTTTGCGAAAAATAAGAAACGTGTATTCCATTTGAATTTCACGTGCTCAAAAAAAATTCATGTTTTAAGCTATTTGTTAGAAGAAAGGTGATTCAACTCATGTTAGTGACGGCGCATGTCAGAAAATGATTAGCATCGAGCATCTCTTGTTCTTTTGGGAAATTTTATTTGGGATTTGTTCATAAATTTCGTCACTACGGATGAGAATAATTATGAAAAATTCTAATTTTTTGGGGTTTTAATAATCAATTACTTAAATTTTAAGAGTCATGGTTGAACATAAGATGATCTATGGACGCAAACTAATGACACTTTACTCTCAATTGTGGAATTTCCATATGACGGTGGGGATCTTTATTATTGACTATAAATATTCAGTATGTTATATTCATGTGAATGAATAAGAAGAAACAGATAGAAGTAGGAACAGAAGTTCAATAATCCTATATCATTAAATTATATGTGTTTCGCATTTTGGCAATAATCTGCATACAAATTAGCCTGCGTAAATTCTAGAATGTTAGATATTTTTGCAATGACATAACCAACGTCGGCAACTGCTTTGAAACTTAATACGCAATAATTTTGAATTTAACATTTATGTCAAGCATTTAATTTTAATTGAAATTTTTTTATACTACTAACATTCGTACAAATTTTTGCTCTCTAAAATTGATGCAATATGATCAAATAATAAAATAAATAAAAGCATTTTATGTCATTGCATGTCTGAAAGCAATTCTTCTTTAATTTTTTGTCGCTTTTTGTGTGCATTAAAAGAAAATTATGTAATTGAGGTATAATTAATTCAGACAGACACCGTGACACAAAGAAAACCTAAAGAAATCAAATCTGTGGCATAGAAAAACTTTAAGTACACGAGATTGAATTTGAGATCATTAATTTCTACTGTAATTTTTTGCACTAAGCTTTTTTCATGGGAGGAACTTGGGAATGGAAGGTTATGTGATTAATTTGTAGATAAAACTTTAATCTGCATTAATATTGAGCGAATTTATTCATCTGGATTAAAAATATCCATCGATTGATATTTGGAATGTTGCTGATTTTAATTTTTGAGAGTTAATTTGATAGTTTTTGTTCGGTGATTTTTTTTTTTTGCGATGAAGTGTTAATCCTGATGTTTATAGAATGAGCTTTTGACTGTTCTTAATTAAGATACATTAGCAACAAAAGTTTAAAGTCTGCTATCTTATGAACATACTTAAAAATGGATATTTGCCAACTATTTTGCTAGAATTTTAGGATGGAAAATGCTTAAGTAAAAAACTAAAATTTTTAGAGATCATGTTCGATTCCTATCGAAAAATCTCATATTTTTGAAATTTGACCCACCAAGGCTAAAGATTTACCACCTTCCTTGCCCATCCCAGACACTTGTCATAACAAACATTCATTCTTACCTGTTTTCTCTGTGTATGTGATAATTTATTGCTTTTCCCATCAATAGTGTCACCATTGGACGAAGTGCTTTGCCATTTCCATCAAAGTAATATTCGGCAATTTGTATAAGTTCCTTTTGATTTGTGCCTGCTAGTAATTCCTATTTTTTTCAATGATTATAAATCAAAAGAGTAATCAATTAGTGAACAAGTATATCATTAGTTTTAATTCAATTTATGGCTTTTGAAGGATAAAAAATAAATAATTTAATGCTTTTTAAAATTGACATTTGCACGCTTTTATTGTCACTTTATTTCACATCAATATTCATAAAATAATATAAATTTGTCAGAGGTCTGTAAATACATGTAAAGTAAAAGTAATTGCAAGTCAATGTTAACAGCAACAAGAGCAGGTTTAAAACAAAAGAAGTAACGAGAGTAAGAAGAAAATCAAACAAAATCTTTTATGGGAATATCAAGAAAAAAGAGCTGTTACCATATTCACTGAGCAGTCACGTTTCTTAAACATTTTGATGATCGTCATCTTCAATATTATCATTTGACAACAATCACCAAACTAGTATCAACGTGGTCACTCGTGACCGACGAAAGCGCATTTTCCCGCGATCAGTAAATAAACAAAGAATTAAAACCCCAAAAGTACAAAGCCAAATACTTAACTATAACCATTCTTTATTTACCGAAAATTTAAAATTGACAGCACAAAAACCCGATAAAAACATTATGCAACATAGAATCTAAAAAAAGAAATAAAAAAAGCAAAAAAAGAATCGGCTATGGTCTAGGATCGAACCCATGACCTTCAAATTAGGAGCCGCTCGCTCTAGCACTTAGGCCACTTCTACAACTTTTTACGTATGCAACAAGTGATAATTTAATTATATATATTGATGAGATTTTTTATATAAATGTAAGTTTAATATGAAAATCTAGGAAAATGGAAAATTTAACAGCTAAAATATAAAAAAATTTTAAAAATAATATTATTTCCGAGAAATATATGAAAATATTAAGAATTTTTTTTAAAAAAATGCTCGGAAAAATTGGAAAATTCGTGAAAATGGAAAACTATGACATAAATAAATATTAAATGTCATAAGAAATCAAAAAAGTATCAAAAAAAGCAAAAAAAAAAAAAAATTGTCATCGGTGGGACTTGAACCGAGGAAGGCTGAGTTTTTGAAAAAGTCAACATTTTAGTGTATTTTACCACACTAACACATATAAAGAAATGCAATTTTGGCACTTTTTACGCTGGTTCCAGCAGAGGAAGTGACCATTCGTGCTGATTTTTTCGCCAGCTCTAGCCAGACATACTACACACATTTTAAGCCAAAAACCGCATCAAAAAAGCTTAAACCTGAGGAGGAGATAGCTCCACAGACAGACAGACGGACAGACGGACAGACGGACAGACGGACAGACGGACAAAGTGCGGATAATAGCGTCCTTTTCCCAAGAGGAAAATGCGCTAAAAATGAAGCTTAAATGCTGTTAAGAAGCTCAATTCTTGTGGATAATTATTCAAAAATAAACAATGAGAATTTTTAATTGCGTTTATCCTCTAAATTGTCAATAAAGTCTTAACGTGTTCCTGCTGAAAGCTTTTTATGGATAAACAATTGAGGGTAAATTTTGGATAAATGAAAAGAAATGGATGTTATTATTTAGCTTTATCGAGAATTTTATTGATTTTTTGGGCTGATTGTTGGATTATTTCTGTTTTGAGTCTTGTTTATTAATTTGGAGGTATTAATTGAAATGCACAATTTTAAGATGAAGAAGAAACCCAATATTATTTTATTTTTTGTCCAAAACAATTTTGAAGAAATTTTAAAATCATCGAAATTTTTATTCGACAAAAAATCAATAAATTTTGCAATAAATTTGCAAAAACTAAATTTAAAAAATATTTTGCCAACAGAATATAAATTTTATTATAACAAAAATAAACAATTAAGCCATTAGAACCGACAACTTTTTATGCAATCAATGAAAATCAAATAAATCTTTTTAAAAAATGCAATAATGTTTATCAACATTTTCAAAAATTCCCCTTAATTTGCATCTTTTATTGTGCAAAGTCATTTAGAAATGCCGGTAGACACAATCCATAATTTTATTTTAATAACAACTCGTGACTGGAAAAATTCTAAAATTTGCATTCAAAAACAAAAATTTTTTTAACTTGATTATAAAAAAGAACCAGTTCAAGTTAGATTTTTGAGCATTGGGGATTCACATTTATTTTTATCACATGAGGACGACAATGTGATGGTGAAATTAAAATCTGGAACGGTCACGAGATGAAACTGGATTTTAATCAAACGGAATAATCCTCCTTTCTAAATATGCATAAAAGAAACTAAAACTGGAAACAAAATATGCAAATGAAAGTAGAATATCTGCTGAAGTGTTTAAGGTTCTTGATTTTTAACATTTTAGACTTATTCAAATTCTGTTGCAATGTCGTGTTTGTTGCAAAACATGGAACAGTTGCATTTAAATTGAAATCTTAGTTCCTAAAATTCATTTTAAAACAAATTGAAAAAAAAAATCTGTAAAATTAAAAATTGTCTAGTAGTTTCGATTTTCTCACACTACCCTATACACGCATTTAAGTCTCTTGATATTATTTCCCATACAATCTAAATTCTCGTTAAGGTCAATGAACAAAACAAGTTGCGATTATTGAAAATTTACATTTATAATAGCGAAAATAAATAAATTGAAATGTTGTTGTTAGGTATTGATTGCATGTTTTGAAAAATATTTAAAGGAGGTCCTCGATTTGAATTTTTTCGATTTAAAGAACCAAAAATTTCCCATCCAAAATTTAATTTTTAACGATCATTTTTCATACAAATATATTCGATTTTAATAGAAAAATCTTGGAACAAAACAACTGTTCAAATTGAGGACCGCCTGTATTTGACTAATAAGCCGGACAAAAAACAAAAGAATTTTTCTTACAAAATATCTTCATCGTCTAGCATTTTTTTTTACTCTTTGGATTATTTAACTTCAAAAGCCGGATATATCGAAAGAGAATGTTCAAAATTAGCTAAAGAAAAAAAAATCTCACCTGTCGAATGTCCTCGAAAATATATTTGAGCTCATCTTCTAATAACATGTATGGATCAATTTTGTATTCCCTGATTGGACCGGCTGGTTGTTGTGTGTGAACGGAACTGTAATCTCTACTGTGATGTGATATAGAGGACGCTGATGATGTTGATGAGGCCTGCAACGATAAAAAGGTATGAAATTTTAAGTTTTTTTTTTTTTTTATTTTCCACAGATAGTTTGGAGACAAAAAGAATCAATTGCCATAAAGCGATAAATTTTTTCGAGAAGCAAAATTCTTTTTAAAAAAGTTTTTTTTATTATTTTTTAGTCAAATATTTAACTTGAGACAATGGTCTGACGTTCTATGGTTTAAATGATGAATCATTTGTCTACATATACATGATTCAGCTACCAGACTTGGCGGCACTTTTTAATTTTCAACAGAGGGATATTCATTCATCTTCAATTACTTTAGTAATGCTTTTGTTAGTAATCTAGTCATAACCTGCCACTAATGCCATTATACCATTAAGTACAGAAGCGATACAATGATGAAAAAAAATATGTTGTTTGGATATTTAATGATACCATTTACATGCTAGCTACGCAAAAGTACCTTGATAAAGGTCATCAACCAATTATAAAATTTAGCTTAATTTTTTTTAACACCATTGTCAGAATTTTTCTTGCTATTGAAAGTGTCAATTGCAATTTTTGTAATAAACTTCCTATTCAATATAAAATCATCATCATCATGACCTTTGGATCTATTTGATCCGTTAGAAATTCATTAGATTTAATTATTGTAATGACCTTAAATCATTCTTTTGCTGTATGAAAAAAAAATACTCATTAATAGATCTGCAATTGGTCTTGAATTATTAATCGATTTCGAATCGTTACCTGCCATTTAAAATTAAAGAGAAATAAAAATCTTGCAAATTATTGTGCATGATTTCAAAATGATTTTTAAATGTCTCACATGCAAGTATGTAAGACAAAAACACGATCAAGTTGGTAAATGAGAAAAGAAGACATTTCAAAGTGATCTTTAAAGTAGGTAGAGAAAATAAGTAAGTGAGTACCATTAAGATTTTGTAAGCATGCATCGGATGAGAAAATGTAAAGGTCGTTGGATGCATGAGTTCAATTTGGCAGAGGATTCAATTAAGTAAATACTCGAGATGATTTTGAAAGTCCAAATAAATTTGGGATATGTCAAAAATTCATTAAAAGATTTTTTGCAAGAATTTTGTATTGTTTAAAGTTACACAATAATTTTTGGTTAAGCTTTCTGATTCGGTAGCAAAAGAAGCTTAACACAAGCATGAAACCAGTCTAAAAATTTTCTAAAAATAAATTCTCGTGTAAATTAAGTTTGTTGATCAACAAGATAGAGCCGAAAAAAATAAACAAAAATGCGACCAAGCAGCAAATAAAAATAACAATTTAATTAGAATTGTCAGATCAAGATTAAAATGGCATTCGACATAGTTTCCCACCTTGCATGGCAGAGAGAATATGTCAAGAAAGTTGACGAAACATGCTCGCAATAAAAGGAAAACATGAACAAACTAACAAAAATTCATAAACTCGATAATAAATTGATTCGATTAAACAAAAATTAAATTAGATATTTTATCCATCAAATGTTGGGACAACGATACTCAAAAAAGACTTTAGCTTTCTGTTCCTTGGACAACAAAAAATTAATAATAAATAATATACTCGAAACTAAATGGCTTTCAATAGGCCAAGCAGGTTTTTAGTTAATGAATTTTTTTTTCTTTCTTTCCAATTTTGCTTCCACTCTTGATGGATATGGGCAAGATTATGTATAAATCTATTTTGACTTTTTCATCTACAAATATTACAGTTAATAGTAAAACTTTTTGAATGAATATTATACGTAATAAATCCATAAAGGTTGATTTGAGTTCACGCTAGCAATATCGTTAATAATTCTCATTTGCCGTAGTGCATCATTAAAAGCAATATTTGATGATGATTTAATAAGAATATAAAAATTTTGTGAAAATTATTCATGTATAACATAAGAAGAAATCTCTTTTTTGGCTTAATGAGATTTTCTCTCAAACCACAGATTCGCAACAACAATTCAACGGTGTACAGACGAGACTTCATGACGGCAAAAAAGGCCAGTCGATACGTGAAAGTTACAGAATTATCGTTTGAAAAAAAAAATTACACTCTTTCTCTCTGTCTCTTTCTGCGTCTACATTTGATCATAATTGAATGATAGTGCCCTTGAAAAATAGAAACATATAAATTTCTTTTCGCTTAAAAGAGCAGGAATAGATGTGTAACGATAATGATAATAATGATGATGTTAATGATGACTATGCAAGTTATTTCATCTATTACCGATTTGATGCTCAAAACCGCTATAAATTTACTTTACTACCTCCTAACATTACATTTTTATTTTTTTTTTCGGTATATTCGGCAATTTTCTCGTTGAGTACAAAGACCTTTATTGCTCAATTACTTCTGTTCGCTCGCGCCGCATTCACTCAAATGTTTATGGATAGATGATGAATGGATTTAAGAGAAGTACACAAAAAAATAAATTAGAATGCATATAAATATTGACATTGGATTTAAGTACAATGTACAAAAAAATATTTGCTGCTAAACTTTTCCTTAATCTACAGTCAATGTGCGATTATTTGATGGTGGAATAATCTTTTTCAGTGTCATAGACATCGTGCAATTGTTTTTTACAAATCAAGACTTAATAAGAAGAAAAATGTGCAAAATTTTGCAGTCATATTAACGATCTTCATGGACATTAACTTAAGTGTTTTTTCACGTAATTTTTTGAAGGTTTTTCAAAAGTATTCTGACTATTTTTGCTATTGTGAAATATGCTTATGAGTGTGGATAGGAAGGACGGTTCTTGATGTCATTAATATTATTGCATGTGAACTTATTAAAAGCGTAACTTGAGATTCTTTGCATCAGCTATATGAGAAAAGTAAGGGGGTCTTAAGATCCAAAAAGCACGAGTTCATTTCCCAACAAGTTAAACTAGTTTCTCGTTAAGCACATAAATGGACCAGTTCCTAATAAATTTCGCAATTCCACGTGATCTTGCAACTCACATTTTTTTCGCACATTTATTGACAAGTGAAAGGTCTCGACCAAATCATTCATGATTGAACTCATTTACTCCTTATATATACCCAACTTTATCATAGAAAAATCATTAAATTTTACATAAATACACATTCACAAAAAATATATATATCTATCCTCTGATGATTAATGAACAGCCGGTTAATCATTATCATCATGAATTCTTTCTCTTTCATTTATGAATAATTGTCACATTTTCATTTTCACTTGTTGTCTTTATATATACATTCTTGTATATCTTTTCTTTTCGCGTACTTAATACCATTGAATAAGATGGAGCTCGCACATACACTAACATGAAGAAAGCATCAGAAAATAAAAAGATTGTTTATGACCTACATTAAAAAAATAAAAAATAAAGAAATATGAAAATTTTTCTTCTCTTTCATCATCAAACGATAATTATATTCCTAGTTCTTCTCGATTTAAAGAAAAACCCGTTAACGTACAAAAAATTCGTGTTTGTTATGGTTTCAATTACTGCTGTTTAGGAAGCATCTGAATGGTAAAAAACAAGAAGCAATTTTTTTCATATTTCTAACAATTTGTCTGCAATAAAAAAGAACGATTCATCTAATACTGGACATTAAATTATACAAAGAAATTAATCAAATCATAACATTTAATCCGTCCATACAAAATGAACAAAAAAAAGTCGCCAAAAAGAAGAAAATTTCACTTAATTTCATTTTCATTTCTTATTTTGAGAGTAGCGCAAAAATTTTTATGTTATATAGGGTAAGTGAGCAAGTAATTACAAGCAGGTTTGTTGTCTGCGTAAACCGCTATATTAACGTCTATCAAGTAGTAAAACAGCTCGAGACAGCATATAGCAATTACATAGATTTGTAATATTAATCCACATATGGCATGAAACTCGTCAGATGTAGATCGTATGAAGAAATAGGCATAATTTGTGTAAATGTTTGTGTAGGGCACATGATTAGAGGGGGGGTTGATGACTTGTGAGGTCTCAGGTTGATGAAGAGGAAGAAGGGTCTGGTTGGGGTCTGGTATATGTCACACAAGAATCAGTTCTAGAAAGCTAAAATGTCATTCACATCACTAACAAACATTCCCAAATAATTCTCAATAATTACAATAATTTAAGTTTGAGATGAATTACTTCTTATTCCCTCTCATTTCATGCTCGTTTCATAAATCGCTGAATTTTTATTTCTTTAAATTTATAAATGAGAGATTTTTATAGTTTGGTATTCTAACGGATTCCAACGATATTTAATTTATTGCATGAAGATAATTTTATCGAGTTTTTTTATATAAAAAAAAGTTTCTTTCGCTACTGCTAGCTATGGCACGTGTTTAGTGATTATAAAATTACTCAAAAGCAGTTTTTTCTTCACATTTTTTTTTGTTGCCAAATGAATTATTAAGTATGTTTAACGTGAATGTTGTAAATGGCCGTTGTAACAGCCTTTAAGGTGTCAAAATTGTATAGCATAATAAAAAAAGCCTAATCGCCCCCGAACTACGTATTCCACAATATTATGTGTTCATTAAAAAAAGGAAAGAAATAAATGCCATTGGCACTTTTGCACCTTATATATTGAATAAATAGAAAATAAAAATTTGATCGCATACCCATCCAGAAAAACTTGATTAGGAGCACGTTATTGCGATTGTTGATAAAAATTGGGGCAGTGTGTTACATAAAGTAACAAGACTTGTTTTCATTTACTCAATTTAAATTTTTTGTTCATGATCTCTCAAGTTTTTTTTTTGCATACCAACTAGCCAAATGACACCGTATAAAATTTCTTTAACATTTTTTTTTTTGTCTTTCATTGCCTCCTCTCGTTCGTTTCATGTGCAAGTGCTCGATTTATTTCTTTTTTAACATCCATTATTCATTCACGTAGAATAAGATGTTCAATGCTTTTATTATGTAGTCTTGAATATGATTTTTATGACCATTCTTGAGGAGACACAATAAAGATTCAATACCTTGTTGAGCAAGCAGCCCTTTTTTATTGTAAGATGACCGATCTCTTTAACAGGACCATAATCATAACAATTGATTATAAATTATGCCCAGACATACACACGACACCGCTATTTACAATAAATCGATTTTTTACTTTATTTCATCTACATTGCAATGAATATGCTCAATGTTGACGGGAATGCAAGACTATAATATGCTTTAAAGTAATGAAAATGATTTTTAAATACAATAACGGATTTTACGAGAAGCCGGCTATGGTTATCAACTACTTAGTCGACTGTAACTTTGTATGGTAAATCTGTGTTATTGTGCTATGACGAAAAGAACGAAAACTAAATAAATTTGCAAATCTAATTATATACATCTACTTTTCAATACAGTCATAACGACATAAACAGGCTGTTCAATACAAAAAAAGAGCTACTTAATGAAGAAGAAAGGCTTTCGTGCTGTTGATTTTTTTTAAATGTGAAGAATTTCTATTCAAAGTGTTTCATTGGTTAAAGAATTTTTTTTATAAACGGTAAGCTCCCTTTGGTGGTTTTGTGGGAATTATGGGTGGCATATATAATGAATGAAATATTTTTAAATATAACCGGCATGCTGCTATTCATAATTGAAGTTCAATCCATTTTAAGGAGCATTGTTCGAGTCAAAAAGTTGTTGAACTGTTGGGAAAGAATAAGACGATTTAGCAGGCAAAGATACGCTTTTTTACCATCCAATAGTAATTAAAATACTCCCTAAAAATTATTCTGACAAAATTTTCCCAAGAGAGCAACAAAAAAAAGTGCCGTTTGAAAAGTAACTGCTGGAAAATTTACTTCATGCTGAATGCACTTTAAGATCTATGAGGTAACAATAGTTGATTGATTAATTACATACCCAGACCTATGGTAAATTGAAGCTCAAAATGTTAAAGCATAAAAATGTCGTCATTTAAATTAATTTTTTTTTAGATGCTCTTTAATTTTTTTTTTTTCATTTCAATCTTGCTTAAAGCACAAAAGAGCGGCAATTAATTCATGAAAATGTCTTTTCATTTGAGGCAAAAAGAAGAGATGAGAAGAGAAAAAAAACATTTTAAATCTAACTGTGATGAATACAATATTATTAATTTGATGATGATTATGTAAAGCGAAACTACGAAACAAAAATTATATTAAATGCGATGTATGATTCGTATATTGTATTCATAGGAAGTAATTCCAATTATGAATGTTTAATGCGCACGATGAAGTATTCAGACGAAATAATGGAAACAAAAAAAATTGTTAAGAAGAAGTGATTTTTGATATGAAATATAATAAAATGCACTTGAAGACGAGAGAATGGTGAATTAATTAATTATAATCATACATTGATATTCAATTAACGTTTTCATTATTGATTGTTGTCGGATCAAATCTGAATTTCAATAAACGTGTAAGCTTGCCAGAGATAAAATAATCAACAGAAATCATATGGGAAGGATAATTATTATAAAAATATTCAATTTGCATAAACACGAAATACTTTATCTGACTTTTTTAAATCCTTTACACCTTGTTTGTAAATATAATAAAAATTTAATATTTTTTTATTCTCTGCACTTTGCATGCAAAAAACATTCCATTTGTCATCATAAAGGCATTTCTACACATAATAATCATTTAAAGTATTTGTTTATAAACCCAAACATTGATGATTGAAGTAAGCAACATGCACACAACCAAAAATAGTGTTAAACGAGTGCCATCACATACAGCCACATAATACAACCAGATGAAAAGAGAAAGTCTATAAATAAAGAAATGCTTTTACATTGATCGACTTGTACGTTTCATTTGCCATTTTTTTTTTCTTCTTTAAACTCATTGCTTCAAGTATGTAAGTGATTAACTTATACGTCCATCAATGAAGCTTTACATGCACGTATATTTGTGTGATTCGAACGTTACATTAGTGTATAATGCGTAAGCGTATTCGGACATTATAAATGCAGTTTTTGGTATGCACATTGGAAAAATGAAAAGAAATGAAATGAAGTATGTGCAAGGTGGTTTTACGAGGTTGCATTCCAATTGCATTCGGTGAAATTTTCTCCAAACTATGCGAAAATTGATTACTGTTGTTGGTTTTGCTACCCGAACAACCACATTTATCTTATAATTAATGAATCATGTGCTAGACGTAGGAAACAATTCTAAATGTCATTGACAGGTGGTGAGCTATGTATTTTGACATTGAAATTTTAGACGATAAACGTATGTGCTTGAGTGTGCCAATGGGTAATTGAGTGGAACTTTGAAATTTTTGTGTCAACTTGATTTTCTTTTGTTTGAATAATTTTTGGTGTTGCTTTGTTTTGGTAGTTTATGGTTTTTCTTAATACAATGATCATTGGTTCGCAACTTAACAATTTTTCACCGCCCAATAGCAGCATTTTTTAGATTCACTAACTTGCTATGACCCCAAAAACTCACACCTGATTTTTTTAACCCAAATTCAAAGTCTCATTTCTCTCAAAACTCCTTCATCTTCGCCGCAATCTTCAACTGAAATATGATCCGCGTATACCGAATCATAATCAATTGGCACTCCCTTGTTGCTTACGGCATGTTCTTCCCACCAGATGAGACAAAACAATTGAAAAATAATAATAATAATGATCAGAATATGAATTGCTAATTAATTGGCACAAAACAAATGATCACAGATAGCATGCAGCATAAATTTACTTTAACACTTATAATAACAACATGAACAAATACACACGAGAAACGAGAACGAGAAGCAATTGATTTTTCATTATATTTTCACTTTCAATTTCAACACTGATTTCATCTTCATCATATTTTTTTTTTTATTTTATCTTGAAGGCTAAAGATGTCGGAATCTCTTGATATTTTTTTTTTTTCATTAACTTTTTCTCTTTCATCATAAACGTGATTACACACCAATGAGAATGACTATCGTGTGAATTTATTTTTGTTCAACAAGAAGATGAAAATTGATTATATTTGACTTGCTAAGTTGCATCTTGAAATCTATTCATGAATTTGATTATTTTTGTTCCCGAATAAAGCCAATAGACAATTAATATATGATAAATTGTATGACCCCTAATACATGCTTAAATCTTCTGTATATATTAATTATTATCCATCGATTCATGAATGAAGTAAAATAAAACATAAAAGGAATTAAATTGGCAGTGATTTATATAGTCGGCGATTTAGTTCATCGATAATCATGTTAAATACATAAAGAATGTCGTACATTGGGATTTTCCAGAGTAGGTTTTACATGCTATAGAAATCAGATGACAATTCCATGAAAGACTAGTTTTGTCATGCAAGGTTAAAGCTTAGTAACAATCCGGTAAGTCCTTTTGACGTAATCTGTAAGACATTCCAGACTGATGACAGATTTTACACCGAGATTAATCATCAAGCGTTAAAAAGAAATTTCTCTTTAAATTCCATAAAGAGAATAAAATAATATTTCCCATAAAGTTCAAGTGGAAGATCATTCAGCAAACCGAAATAAATCAGAAGTAATCAATAAGTTTTACGGAGCCCATAAAACATTCGACTGATGTAAGCTCCTCAATAAAAATATATATATATTGCATTATTATGAAAATTACACGTAGAAAATTGTCGCGCGCATTTTCATGATTATGAATAATGGAAAAGAAAGAGAGAAAAATAGACGTCGACGCGCTTAACACGGATATGGAATTTATTAAAAAAATAAAGCGGGACATGGAAACAAACAATATATTTTTTTTGCGCGCACTCTTCACGATCAAAGTTGTCGTCTTTTCCATGAATACTACTGATTTTTTTGGTTGTCTAATGAACTTCTCTTCTATTTTTGGGATTTATTTTATTTTACATCCAAAATTATTGACATTGCATACATTAAAACATGGATTTCAACTCCAAAAAGTTTTTTTTTTTTGCAATTTTCTTCTTTCATGAGTTATTGACTTTAAAAACTTTGAGTTCAATAAACCTTACTTTTTTTCTTTGCTAATAAATTACTAGTAAATTGGATTACATAATTTTTTTTTGACCACGAATCGCATTTCTTTAATACTCCATTTAATTTTTTTTTTTGTACGCAAGCCTGTTCATAGCTTTTTAATATACATAAAAAAAATAAATTCACCCGGTAAGGTGTTTCTTCCGAATAGCTTTATAATCTAATACACTGTCTAATAAAATTGAATTATGTAAAACGTCATGCAGGGCATTTGTCTTTTTCCACTTAATTTCACGTTCGAATCACAAATTTGCGTCAATTTACACAAAGAGAATTTCATTAGTCGCAAAAGATAATAAAACAACTAACAAAAAAAGATCTTTGTTTAATGGAAATTCTAAATGTCAGTTGACAACATGTCACGTGAATTTATAATTTAGACAATAAAATGACTGGCTACTGAAATTCCAGCAATAAAAGAAGACCATTCTTTCTGTTAAGACATCTAATTCAGTGTCGTACAAACCATATTAAATAAATTTTATTTTAAATGATATCTTATGAAATAAGCTACACTTTTGGAAAAAGTCATGAGATTTTATTGAAAATTTTTTATGAATTTTTAAAGCTCCTCGGTCTAGCGGTAAAGCAAGAGCAATAAAAGAAATAATCAAAAGGTTGTAGGTTCGAATCCTCAGTGCAATAGATATTTGGTACAAAATGATACCATTTTTTTATATTTTTTTTTAAATTTGCATATTTAGGTACTAAGAATTTAAATACTTCACAAAATTAAATCTTTTAAAATATTTTCATGAGTGAAGGTAAATAAAAATGATTGACTTTGAAGATGATGATGACAATGATTAATATTCAAAACAGATATTGACTTATTTTTACAGCTCACATGCCAATAAGTAGTAGGTAACGAACAAATATGCATCAACAAACAGGCGTTTATAAAATGGATATTTTTTTTCATTGACTGATTAGACTTGAAAGTGCAAAATAGCCGCTTGAAAAATATTAAGGAAATACAGCAGTGTTTTTCTAAGAATAAGTTTACCTTGAAAAATTCGAATGCAGCGGATAATATGAGCAATTTATGGACTGGTTTATTAGGTGCATATTTTTTTATAAAAGACTAGCTTGCTATAAAGAAGATAAATTCATCAGAAATAATGAGGATTTTATTTTTGTCTTATTTACTTCCTAATGGAATTAATTTTTCACTCCAAGAATCATTGAAAATCTTAATTAGATTTTAAAGTTCTTAATTTGTTGGCACTTCCTAATGAAAAATAATTGTTGTAAGCTTCATCTTACATGTGTGGTACTTCAACAGCATATTAATATTAATGTGCAAATTTATTGTTAATTGACACGTTCTTCCTCAAGACGTTGTGATACTTTACGAGGTCAAATAATAGCACGAAACTGATTTTTATGGAATTGGATCACGTCAGGAACGAAATATTCATCATGACAGGGCTGTTACACACTTATTCAACTAGTAAAGCTAAAATTCATGGAACCGTTAAAGTGCTAACTACCGTTTGATGGTGAATTTGATTAATAATTTTAGACGCAATAGTTCATGCTCATCCGAGAGTTTTTTTAATATTTTTAAAAATGCTAAGATTAATTATCACATTAAATTAAGTATTTCTTAATGTAATACAGTGAATTTTCATTCAAAATATTGTACAGCTGTGCTTTAGTGCCAGGATTACAAAGTGTAAATAATAAATTAATCAATTATGATTCATGGTGCTGTCTGTCAGTTTTGTAGAGTAATAAAGAGCAATTTTGGGGATGTTTTGCAATAAAATCGTCCGAAAACAAATATTATTTGATGGATTTTTAAACTGACGCGTGTCTTCTTTTATTGATGAATGGCATGTTTTGATATATTGAAGTTTTAAATGAATGGAAAAGGTCAACAAATGATGTTAAAAACCTATCATTTATAGTGAAGTTAATGAAATTATACTTGAAATGTTTCTTCTTTATTTGAAGCGCGAATTGAGTTACTTTTTTTCTATGCTGCCAAGTGTATAATCAAAAATGGTAAAAAATTAACAGTTAAAATTATGAAAAATTCATGCACCAGCTGAGTATTACGGCATTTAAAATGTAGACTTGTGTAATGCACATTGCAAATAAATTTTGCTGTAATAAAATATTTCAATTTTACTCTATCTAATTGTTGTTGTTTTATTTTGACGAAGAAAAGTATTTGAAGTATGCAGAAAGAGCAAGTGCAACGAGACTTGTGTTACTTTTTAAATATAAAATTGAGTTGGAGGTTTCAATTAGAGCTCTGATTCCGTCATAAATTGTGATTCTTATTTATTTTACGGAAATTTGTAAGGAATGAATATTTTCAGGACGTGGACTTGATCTTATAGTGTCGCATGTATTAAAAGACACTAAACAAACATAATAAAGACCAGAAGATTCAGTTGAGATCACGTCAATTCCTTTATCAAACAACATCTTATCCCATCTTCTATCTAGAAAGTTTTCCAAAGACTTGTTCTTGTTTCCGGTTCAAAAATCAAGTTTTAGCAAGAATATTTCGATTTATAAGTCAATTTAGACTTAGATCTTTGGTTGTATTTTACAAAAAAAGCAGCTAATTTATGGCAGCAATTAATTTGATTGCTAAACTCGTTTAGAAATGTTGAGAAAGGATCGAAGTTTTTAAGGTTCATTGCTATTTGCATGCAGCAAAAAATCAATTTATATTATGAAATTTTTGACCAAGATCTTGACCAACTGGTTTTTAGATATCTCTAAATAAAGGTATTATACTAAAAGAGCATCTCAAGAGCAAATTAAGAAAAATAATAATCCTGTTTTCGAGTCTGAATTCCACAAAAAAATAAGTGAAAACTTGGCAAAAACATCCAAAAATGACTCGAATATTTTTACAATTTCACATTAACCTCAAATTCTTAAAAAAAAAAATTAAGCAAATCATGAGTCATGGTGAATCCTCCTTTAAAAATCTTCCAATTTTGAGCATCATTCTTTCCTTTTCTCTCACTTTCTCACTTTAATTTTATTGCTACTCTCTTTCAATTTTTTTTAATATCTCTTTTCATTTTATTCATCATCATAATCGGCATCGTCTCACTTTCACTTTGCGAATAATGCGCGATCACACAAAGAGCGGTAGAAAGAAATTATTATTATATACATTTTTTTTGGAAATTTCTTCAATTGAGAAATTATCTTCCAATTAATTAGTTTTTCATTTCTTTTCATCAAATTTCATTATATCAATTATGAATGAATTACATTTTGTGAATGATTCTCGATATACATGTGAAGCTATTTTCATTGTTATTTTAACATTATTATATTATATATCCAAGACATTTAAAAAAATATTCATTTGGTACGAAGTGAATGCGAGTATGTGGATTGAAAAACTAATTTTGCAAGATTATTAATATGATAGCCTATTGCGTATGAATATCACATAAATAAATATTATAAAAAACAACTGATGTCCAATGGAATGTTGTCATTTTTGCAATATTTTAGCCAGCAGGTGAGAAAATTTGATAAGGTGAGAAATTTGTTTAGCTTGAACTTTTAATTTTATTTGACTTCGAATGTATTCAGGTCTTTTTTTTTTCATTTGAATTTTCAATCGACGATAGACCTTGAACTGTTTATCAGTGATTTAATAAATGGTTTGAGTTTTTACTCCGCCTTTCTACACATGTTATTTCATTCGTGTCAGGTTGGTTTTTGTTGGAGGTAAAATTTTTGAGTTATATTTTCCTAATTTGTAATTTTTATAATAAATTGATTTTTTTTTTTAAATTTAAATTTTTTCTTTAATCAAGTTTTTTTGTGTATGTTTAAAGATGCAAAACTGCGCAAATTCTATTTCTAAACTCATAAATCAGTCCCAAAAATGCACTCACGTACCGCAAAACCATACAAAAATTTTTACGACTCAAATTTAACTGCCGATAAAATTTCCAGAAATGCTTTGCGCGTGCAAGCAATTAAAAGAATTTCAACAAATTTTTTGACATTTTCCTACCCCATAAATTTGTCACATTTTAATCTATTTTACCATCTTTGAACTTCAATGCGGATAGAATGAGAATCTAACATTTAAAAACTAGAATTCTGCAGAAAACAAAATGCATCATAGACCAGAATTAATAGTCTTAAAAAGCATTCAGCTTCATGATATTTTCAGATCCAGTAAAAACCAAAGCAAACTCACGCCATTTTCTTTTCTAACATTTTCCTACAAATTGGCTGTGTATTTGTCCCACTTATCGACATCATATGAGCAAGAGCAAGTTTACAAGATGTGGTTGACTATTTTTTTTTATCAGCCACTTGACTGAGATGCTTTTAATATTTCTTCTTCTAACACTCGTTATTGCTTCTTTTTTTTCGAAATACTTTGAATAAAATCAAGGCCATCAGACATTTTTTTCTTTTCTTTCTTGAAGCATCATTGCTTAAGTGATAATGTGTTGGTTTTTTTTCCATGTCCAATACTATTGATAACTAATTGAAAAATTTATGGTATGCACGAGCGAATGCTATCATTGAATAAGTAAATATTTTAGAATTGACTGTAGAAAATTTATTTGATTTTAGGAACGAAAAGTTTGTCTTTAGGATGGATGAATTTTATCACTTTTGATAGCGAATTTTAATAAAAAAAAAATTAAATTAATCAGAAAATGACGCTGTAGCTGTTATTGGTATGCATGTGACACAGTTTTCATTTTCAGCCATTTGATCTCTTTTGAGTCTCGTTTGGCTTTATTGCGATGCTATTTTTAGCGAATCAAAAATTTTCCATAATAAAACGATATTGCATAAAAATGTGATGAAAGTAAGAAGAATGAATTTTATTAAAATCAAAATATTTTGAAAACAAATTCCGTCTTAAAAAAATCAAGACGACTTTGAGATTTTTTTTTTGCATCTGTCAATTTAAATTCTTGCATGTGGATTTGATAGTGATCAAAATTTAAGGTTAAAAAATTCAGAAATTGGCATTTATCATAAATTTTATGAATGACATGGAGAATTGTTGCATTAGATATTCAGTTTAGTAATTTAAAACTGCAGCTTCAAGGAAATTAAATTTTGGCATAATTAACTGATTTTCCTGTTAAAAAGCAGTATTTTTGGATATTTCGACATTCACATGTCTAAATTAAAAATATGCATTTTGCTATTTAGAATAAAAATTTTACTGCTATAAACCAGAAAGACAAGAAAGGATTCTGCATTTTTATCTAAATTATTAGTTAAATATGGTTATTTGCGGAATATTTATGGGAAAATTAGTTTTTTTTATAGTTTTCATTTCCAAAATATTCAAGTTTGCAACGTCCAAGGACAATTCAACTCAAAATTCCGTTAAAAAATGTGACATTTGCAGTTGTTTTATACAAACTATACCGTAAAACTTTTAACTGATATGGTAATTTTTTAACTGATATTATTCAGGTTTAGACAAGAATTCATTTTAATTTTCAAAATTTGGTTTATTACTATATGATAGATTGAGGTATTCTAGCATTTAAGAATTGGCTGTTATCGGTTTGAAAATTATGTTTGATAATTAAAAAGTTAGCTAAATTGTTCTTACAATCAATAAACTTTTGTCAAATTAAACTTGTAACAATAACAACAAAATTTAGCTGTAATGATCAATTCTTGCTCGTGTTATGAAGATTTTAAGCTGTCTAGCTATCAAAAGTTTTCAGTTTATTAGTTTTAGACATTTTTGAAAATTTCCGATTTACTTGCTGTATGTACATTTAGTGATGGCATAGACGTGATAATTTTTCAGGAGACAGAGTTGTCAGTTATTAAATTTTGGTACCGGGAACTTTTGGTCTAATTGACAGGAAGTTGGTGTTATAAATTTTGACAGTTTAAAGGCGTGAAATTAAATTTATTATTTTTTTTTTCAATTTCTAAAATAAATCTAAAGATATCAAGTGACTTAAATGAACGCAAAAACAGATGGATTTTAGGACCAGATTCTGAGTAATTGAACCATTCACAAAATCTACGTATTTCTGACGAAATACTCCAATAATTTTTAACACTTTACCTAGTTATCAACAATTATCTCAAAGAAATAAAAATTTCCACCAAAAATAGTTATCAGCAAGATTTCTTCATGCTCATTCAGGCAATAAAAGCTTCATGGACACACAAAAATTTATTTCTCATGAAAATCGTGATGTAAGACACGAAAATGAAGAAGAGAAAAGAGAATTTGATATCATATTGTCACTGGAAGAAAGTGACAAAAATTTCGTAATCGAAATTTAAAGCGAATCTTACGTTTATTTTATTAAAATCGTCATTAAGAAATGTAACGCGATTTTCATATTTAAATTTAAGTCAAAATCACCCAAAATTATAATGAAATTGTTAACTTTTCGCTTTAACGATCTTCTGGAATTTAAAAAGTAACGAATTTCTAAAATTTAAATTATTTTTGCTAAATTATAGTAACTTTATAGCAATTTTATAGCAAATGTTTTAACGGTCGTCTAAAATTTGAATTTTATAGCAAATTTTATATTTTCATCCCCTTTTTTATAAATTTCATTTAACCTAAAATTTTGAACGGGAAAAAAGGAGGAAATTTAAAGTAAGAAGAAAAATTATTAAATATTTAATATAAGTTAATGAATTATATACAATTTTTACAGCAAATCTCAAATAAAAAGAAAAGTTTTAAGGGAAAATTCGAATCCGATCGAATTTTAAGCGAAACATTCTTTTTAATTTTTGTTTATTCATCTTTCCCGTGACAAAAGTTTGTTTAAGTTTCCATTTGTTGGAATTGGGATCATCCAGGAAGGATTAAAGCATCAAAGTGAAGATTTGAATCTGGAAGAATCAAGAATTGGATTCGAAAAGCTGGAATTGGTTGCTGAAGACTGAACAGGTGAAAACAACGTGAGTTACAAGAGATCCACGAGGCAAATTGGGCAAGTGTGGTCTAGAGAACTTGAGACGGTTTTGCACGAAGATTTAGTTCAGCAGTCAGGATTCACATTAAGGGGTGAGCTAGTTTCGGACTATTATTATTGATTGCTTTAAAACAAAGAAATTTAAAGCGTTAAAGTGCGAATTTTATCTACTGGAAGTGGTGTGGTCCAAAATCAAACACCCAGTCCACATTTTAAAGCTGAATTGCTTGGATAAAGTCGATTGTGGTTAGTTAATCTTGCGAGATTAAAAGCAATCGCATTTAGTGCTAGAGTTCCAACATTTGGGTTGGCTAGACTAATCAATTAACAATTATTTGTTTTATTCTATTGGTGAATAGTTAATTAGAGATTCGCGCAACACAATAGGAATGGAAACGCAGTCAGGATTTGACGAATTATTGGAAACAGTGTGGTTTCATGGGAAATCATTGGCAGATGAGCTACAAGAAGAAACAAATGCTTATTTTCTGGCCATTGGATGTTACAGTTCGGACGTAACATTCTTTAATCAAGAGGAAGATCCATGGATGAATGGATATTATAATTATGACGAGAGATTACAACATTTAGGTCATAATGATTACAAAGTATTAGACAACAGATCAAGCGATTGTCAAGCCTTACAAATGGATTCACAATCTGAGTTGTCATCAAGTCTCACTAAGCTAGAAGAAGCTGGTGAGATAGAACTGCTTCAACGTTCGATAAGACAATCGAAGCTTGATGAGATGGAAGCAGAGGAATCAACCAAAAGATTAATGGCTGAACTTGAAGATCAACAAAAGAAATCAAGAGAAGCTGAGATAGAAATTAATAATTTACGAAGGCAATTGGAATTATTGCAAGCTGGAAGTTTTATTCAAGCACTTCCAACGACAAGATGTACAAAGATAACAACTACAAATAAATTATCATTGAGGCATGTAGATGGAAGTCAAGACACAACTGATTCTATTAATGCCGAAGAAGTTGTCGTTGCTTGTTGTGCTGTCGATCCAGAAGAGGACGTTCGACAGTACAAAGTTGTTCCAGTTACGAACAACTTTAGAAGTTCATCAAGTCTTGAACATAGAGATAAATTGTTCCAGATGAACTCAACTGGACCAGATGGAATGGTCATCAATTATGCTATTGGAGATAGCGGAAGTGAAGTCTCATTTGTAAATTTAAGAGTGAGACAAACAATTAGAAGTACAACACAATTAAGGAAAGCATTGAGTGATGAAGAAGTCGTTGCATCAACATCAAAACTTGATTGGAGGATTTATGGAAATTCGTCATCATTAAAGGACTGTTCTTCAGTTAATTGCTTGAATTTACCACTGAGGTCATTAAACATGGAAATGCTGAGTAAATTATATCCACATTTGAGAGAAGCAGAATTTGAAAGTTACAGTAATATCAAACCTGTAATGCTCATTGGATCTCCACATGCACATTTAATAGAAGGAAATGGTAAATTATTGGAAACAGGAGATAAAGCACCAGTTGGATTATCAACTAAGCTTAGATGGACAGTCTATGGTGGACCATCGTCATTGAATAACACAAAATCAAATCAAATTGAATCCACAAATATCGATTTGGGTTACAAATCTGTTGAGTTAGAAGAAACTCAACAGAATATTAAACAAATTAATCAAAACCCACTAACGAAACCAGAATCACATGAAATTTGCACATTTAAATCCGATTCTAGTTCAAAACCCTTTCAGACATATGATGCGAAACAAAATGAAGCACATATGCACTTTAATCCTAACTCCGATCGTTCTGCTCTTATATTTCATGCAGGTCGATGTCAATTAAGTGGAACTGGAAGTTATTGGTGGCAACTCATGCGTATCAAGCATGCACTGGATCCAGGAATAGGACATTATAGTATATCATATTCCAACGCACAACCAATGATCAGAAATAATATGATGGATGATTTTGTCTCGTTTGGGGAGATTTTGTCACTGGAAGAAAGTGACAAAAATTTCGTAATCGAAATTTAAAGCGAATCTTACGTTTATTTTATTAAAATCGTCATTAAGAAATGTAACGCGATTTTCATATTTAAATTTAAGTCAAAATCACCCAAAATTATAATGAAATTGTTAACTTTTCGCTTTAACGATCTTCTGGAATTTAAAAAGTAACGAATTTCTAAAATTTAAATTATTTTTGCTAAATTATAGTAACTTTATAGCAATTTTATAGCAAATGTTTTAACGGTCGTCTAAAATTTGAATTTTATAGCAAATTTTATATTTTCATCCCCTTTTTTATAAATTTCATTTAACCTAAAATTTTGAACGGGAAAAAAGGAGGAAATTTAAAGTAAGAAGAAAAATTATTAAATATTTAATATAAGTTAATGAATTATATACAATTTTTACAGCAAATCTCAAATAAAAAGAAAAGTTTTAAGGGAAAATTCGAATCCGATCGAATTTTAAGCGAAACATTCTTTTTAATTTTTGTTTATTCATCTTTCCCGTGACACATATGAATATTTCTTATTCTTTTATTAACACGGCACTGTTGATAAGTCAAAACGAGTTTTTATCATCTTTATGGAACCCAATACCGCCAATAGTAAATTTTTTATAGCTTATTAAGGGCTAAAATATTGAATAAAATGCTCATTCAAGTTTCTTGAGAGAAGTTCAATAAATCATTCATGAATGACAGTTAATTATCAAAGTACCTTTGTTTCCAGTTAGACGTTACTATCAAATTGACCCCACACACTGTGACTTCCAAAAAAAAATTCATTCATAACACAATAATGTCTCAAATCAATATTTGAATATTATGATGTTGACCATCAACAATTTTTTTTCTCTAATTTTCATCACATTCAGCTTCGCCGATAATCACTAATCGTCACATATGAACGTGACTTCAAGGTTGACAATTGTTAGGCAATAGGGATTTTACATAAAAAATGAGAATTTTCATCAACACGTTATCTCGTTGACCTAAAACTTTCATAATTTCATGGGCGTGTATAAGTATGTGTGTGCGACTCAATATGATTGTTATTTTCAAATCTTCCTTAAGCTTCAATGATAATGATGATGATAGGTCGTAAAGTTTAGGAATTAATCTGTAATGGATCCTCTTAATAAATCCTTGAAAATCTCTCAAAATACCACACGGTGATATAGCAGTGAAAAAAAAATGAAAGTCATAAATGTCCTAAAGGTTTCATGTAATCAATCATGAATGGAATATCTGTGCGAAATCTTTATGTACTTTCATTCTTGCTATCAATTGTACCTGATTTTCGGCATTTTACAGAAGAGAGAAATTTTTTTAAAAGAAAAAAAAAATTGATATGCGAAATAAATAAATAATAAAAAAAAAAAATGAAAAAATCAAAAAGACTCACACATAAGGTATAAAGTATTTCTTTTGTGATTGCACAACGCTCAACGTTCCAAAAGCCATTTTAACACAGTTGATAGTGCGTAATAAGAGCTTTTAGTTTTTTTTTTTTTTCATGTGCACTCATCATAATTGGCATTTTTTCCGTACACATACAAGCAATTCGCTGCTTTGGGGTTGTGTCTGATTCGTGAAAATTCATTTTTTGCATGCGAATATTTTTTTTTTACTATTTGTGCATTATACTGTATGTATGAAAAACCGGAATTTAAGATTATTAAGTACAAGTACGGCAGCATAAATGCGTACAATTACAACATAGTTTTTTTTTCATACATGTTTTATGTTCAGAGTCTAAAATGACATTTTAAAACTTATTAGAATGTTTTTCAAATTTTTTTTTTCAAGCTTAAATAATTTTTTTGTGCTTATATAAATTGTTTGAAAATTCTTTAGAATTTTTAAAATTAAGAAAACATAGTTGAAAATTTAAAAAAAAAAAAAAATCAGACCATTTTCAATCAATTTTTATATAAACGCAAACCTCGAGTCATTGAATGAGGATTGCGGTAATAATAATTCCAAAAAAAAAAAAAAAAAAATACCGAACAAAAAACAAGGAATTTATTATCTTTCCGCAAAATAAAAAAATAATTCACGTGAGTGTTATGATTATAATTTGGCAAGCTCATCGTTCAATAAAAAATAGAAAGAAACCAGGAAGACCTTCACATGAGCCTTTGATGGTTTTTTTTCATAATTTTTTAAAAAATTATCAACTACAATTTTTTATTTCATCATTCTTCAAAATCCACTTGCTATTTTCGGGGCTTTCAAGTTTTGTCGCTGTCACATCTTCTTCTTCTTCCTAATATCTGACATATTCACATCATAGACATTAAATTTTATTTTTATTATGCCTCAATACATCGGAAGTTCATATCAAGTAGAAGCATTTGACTGCAACTATTGACGATTTAAGAATTAATTTCCGTGTTTGATTTACTTAAGACATGATGATGAATAAAAAAAGAGAATGGATTTTAAGAAGAAGTTTTGGAACCACCAAAATCCGTATTCATCACGTGTTTCATCACGCGCATTTAGCGTTCTTGAATTTTTTTTCCACTTGTTCCTTTCAATACTTTTCATGTCTTCTTCTTCATTGCTTCTTGCGTTTCATAATCTATTGACATTGTTTAATTGAATATTCGTGTAGGATTTTGTGAATTTTAATCAACATCTTTCTGCCTATAATTATTGCACTATTCTTATTAGACAAACTTTAAACAGGTGTCTGTCCAGTGGTCATTTACGATTTTATCATCAGTTTTTTTTATAACATAAAAATCTCTTACTGAAGATTCTTAATATTCAACACGTTTTTTTGCTTAATTCTGAATATTATTTATTGAATTTCAGGAATTAATGTGATCAGGGGGGTATTTGTGAATTTATAGAAGAAAATTATTTTAGATATTCCTCAGAACTCATAACAGACTTTAAAAAAGCAATAAAGACACCTCACATATGTTTTTTTTTGCCGAATAAATAATTTTTCAAGCCGTTTCTTTGTCTGAATTTTTTCTTATTTTGTGTGAATTATAAAAGACGACAAAATGTCTTCAAAAAAAATCTTCTTTAACAGCTAATGTAAATTATACATACACAAGCTTTACAGATACATTTAACAGTCAGAATCTCAAGAAATGTAAAGATTCTTGCTGTGATTCATTGACTAATTTACAAGTCGTGATGATATTCTAACAGAAAATATGGATTTAAAATTAAAATAGTATCAATATTCGAGCGGTAAATTGTAATAGTGTAAATGTGAGATAATTTTTTTTTGCGAACATTTTTTTTGTCTTTGTCTTTTAAACAAAAGAAGGTGGAAAGTTAAATTCATAATTTTATTTGAGATTATTAAGCCAAAGAGCTTGAGAGTTGTAATTACTGAGGTTTTTAAATCATAATAGAAAATTAAATTGTCTTAAAATTTAGAAGAAAATGATGAGGAAGATGTACGGCAAAAATTACGCAAAATGTTTCGCTTCAGAAAGTGTGTTTATCATAAAGACGACGCAAAAAACTACGCTTTGAAAAAGATTTAAGTCTAGTTTGGGAACAAGGCATAAAGTAGTTTTTTCATTGAAGATGCAGAAAAATTTGACAAAAGTATGATTAGAAAATTTTTGCATCAAAAGGACGTTCAATAAAAAAGATGCAGTAAATTTTTGCATCAAAAGTATGTGTGTTAAAAAAGATGCAGAATATTTTAATATCAGAAGTACGTTCAGTAAAAAAGATGCTAAATGTTTTTGCATATAAAGTACTTTTAGTAAAAAAGACGCAGACTATTTTCGCATAAAAAAAGATGCAGATTATTTTTGCATCAAAAGTACGTTCAGCAAAAAAGATGCAGATTATTTTTGCATCAAAAGTACGTTTAGCAGCAAAAAATGAAGCTAGCGTTAATTTGCCCAAAAATAGTGATCATAAAATTATAAAATTTTGAAATCATTCAAATTAAACCTTTCAAAGATTTAACACAAAATCCCATTCACAAGTTTTCAGCCTTTTATGTTTCATTGAACATCCAACGTGATAACAAGCTAACAATCAACAAGATCGACTAGCTGTCAAAGTATATTAACATCAAAATTACTCCATGAAATGCACTTTCTTGATGTCACTAAAAATATGTCATTGGGATTTTTTTTTTTACAAAAAATATTTCTCTCTTGTGTAATATCAATCGTACATAAAAGCTTTACAGTTCACTTAACATATATGACATATATGCGTCGTACAATATTTTTATATATAAGAAGATCGATGACAAAAAACTGTAAATAATTTTTTTTTTTGATAGCAATGCCAGCTAAATAGATATGTGGTATATACACATGCGAAAAAAAAGAGAGAGCTTTTTATGTAAGTGTTAAAAACTTACAGCAGAAGAAATGTAATAATCACAAGTTATTAAAACTTGCTTCCCCCAAAAAAATAAAGAAATATGAAATGAAAGATTTTTAAAGAAAGTGACAAAGAGAGGCGAAAAAAAATGTAGAAAAGCACATACTTTACACTATGCATAATACATATCGTTTGGTATGTTTTAACTTTAACAGAAGAAGAAAAAAAAAAGAAGCAAGTAATAGCCAACGAATTGAGAAAGTCGCAATAATGAAAACAAGGAAAGCTTTATAACAAATATTGAAATTTATACATATAAATAGTTTTCATATATTTGGTCGTTTACGATTTTTATTTTTTTTTTCGTATTTCAAGAATTTGTAACCTACTTTAATCGATAGCGAACTGTCCATGTGTGTGCCGTGTGAAGCTGCTTTTTTATAATAAATATTTTTTTTTTTCTTTCGATTTTTCTTTCTCTCAACTCATTCAAGATTTTTTTTTAAGAAATAAAAATATATAAAAATGTTGTTTTCTATCTCTTTCACGATAAATATGTTTGACGAATACTTAAGGCCAGAGTTACTGCTGGAATTTATTGATATAGGATGTCAGGGTGGTCTGACAAAGAATGATTTATGTTTTATTTTACAAGGGTTTTTTAATACAAAAAACTGGACTTTTTGGTTTTAAATGATGTCAAAAAAAAAAATTTGAAATATTTTAAACCTTCAAAAGTTTCTGACAATGAAACTACAATTTCGACCAGTTAACTGGCCACAAATTGAGACTACAATAAGTAAATAATCGAGAATTTTGAATAGAATTATTTTAATGGATACGATAAGCACTTTCGCTGATCAAAAACTATAAATTCTATTTTATTTATTTTTGAAGTCGATGCAGCAAAGTCTGTTTCAAACAATCATACTGAAACTTATTGTATTTGAACAAATGTTTAAATGTTTTCTCTCAAATTGTAATGTATCAAAGGAAAAAAATGCTTATTTATAGTTTTAATAAAATAATTTCCGTATCATTTAAGATTTTTTGTCAATATTGGTTGATCAGTTTTAACTTTTTTTTAATGAACATTAAGTTGAATTTTTAAACGAAATTTGAAAAAATGTAAAGAAAATAAGAATTACGACATTTAAAAATTTTAAAACTTATTTTTAATTTTGTTTAATTATTTTTCGCATCACATAGACGCCTGGAAAATTTTTCGCATCATTTAGATGTTCAGAAAATTTTTCGCATCTTTTAGACATTCAGAAATTTTTTGCATCAATCAAATTTGTATCAATTGATGCGAAAAGATGAAAAAAATTTATTCGAACTAAAAATGATACAAATAATTGATTAAATTTTTGGAATATTTTAAATTTGAAAATTTTAACTTTCAAAGACCTAACCTGCACTACAACTCTGCTTAAGAGAATTGGTCAAATCATAAAAGGCAAAGACATTTTTGTTGATGAAACAAGAAAATGAAAATATGAAATCAATAGACTTCGATCAGATGTAGGAAACAAGAAACAAAAAAAAAAAAATCTTCAAAAGTTGAGACAAAAAAAGAAAAATTTAAATAATTTTTATTAAGAAACTTAACATTTTTTTTTCATCTTCTTCATTTCATTTCTTTAATGAGCGAAGTGTAAGAGAGAAAGAGCGTACGTAAAGTAAAGTATTAAGCCAGATCAATACGCACAGCACACGGTAAACTTGCTTGCTTGCTTCAACTCTCGCTTAGTGGCCCGCGTTCTACATTTCATTTCTTTATTTTCTTTCCTTCCTTCATTCCACTCAGCAACAGCACTTTTTTTTTAAAAAAAAAAACTTCTTTCTTCCATTTCTTCACTTTAACGTTGCTGACTTCATAGAAAAATATGAAAAAAAGCCTAGCAACTGTGAACAATGATTTCATTGCTGTTATTTTCGTTTTACAATAAAAATATAGTAAAGTAGTTGAAATATAAATTACTTTAAAGACTAGAGAGGAAGAGAAGGCAATGATAGCGAAAAAAGAAGCACCATGAGCTGATGATATGAATGCGGCAATTTTTAACTTTTTTTTTGGTTGTTTAAAGTCGAAAAAAATTTCATTTTTTTTCAGTGGAAGCTTTAACTTTTTGGTATGTTGTGTGTATACTTATAAAAGTGAAAGGCTCGATATATCATAAAAAAAAGAGTCAGAGCTAAATACACACATCGAATTCCCATATTACGGTCAGTGAAAAGAAAAGAAATTTTCGAAAAATGAAAAAAAAAAAAATATGTGTGTATGTATAATATGAATGAAGCACTGGACCCGAATCGGTGCTCAATTTTGGTTATATTAAAAAATTTTTTGTTGGGGGTCTGTTTGAATATGATGGCAGCAGGATATGAATTTTTTTTAGGAATTCTAAATTTTGAAAAATCCAGAAGGAATTTTTTGGAATTGGAATTTAAGGAACCAGCAACAAGAAGCTCCGAATTGAAGGAGCAACTAAGTAAATTACAATGACATAGCCAGGGGAGGGTCCAAGTGGGTCCGGACCACTTCTTCGAGGAAAAACTTCTTCGTTTTGCAAGGATTTTGAGAAAAAAAAGCGTTTAGACCCCCAGAAATTTTTTCTTCTATGCAGGAAAAAAAAAAAATTGAACCCTCCTAGAAAAATTTTTTGCCGATGTTCTTTTTCTGTGGTTCGGATTTGAAAAAGTTTAATAATATCTAGTGAAAACTTCGCAAGAATAGTGGGTGATTTTGACCACTAACCTCCTGGCAACGCTCCTAGTCCCTAGTAAAGTCCAAATTCAAAAATTTTTAATCAATTTGTAAATATCCAATAACTTTCATAGCCACAGACTCTCAAAAATCCATTCATAAATTCAATATCACTGCGTACCGACCCACTTCCAAATTTATGCTCGAGATTTTCAATTTTTATTATTTTTTTTTTTTTCGAGAGAACTAATTAAACAGCATAATAATGATTTTTTGCACATCAATCCATTATTGAATGTTCCACATAGATGTATCTATACTTTGTGTATATCTTTCTCCTGCACATATAGAAAATCATGTTTCGCAGCATTTTTTTTTATACTTTATTTTGAAGACGAGAGAAATTTTTCGAAGAAATTTTCCATTTTTTTTTTTACTACCTTAAATGTGTGTAATTGTTATTATTTTCTTTCTTTTACTGCTAATTGATTTAATTGATTGCTTTTTTTAACATTTTATATATTTGTAACTGTTCACTTAATCACGTTATATCCACAAAATAAAATTCATCATCATCATTATCAGTTCATCAGTTCAGTTCATTTTTTAACATTTATTTTTTTTTTCAATGATTTGAGATTATTATTATAATTAACTTTTAACTTCTCATAGTTATCATATTTATGTATCTATCACATCGCACAGCACACAACATATTTAGCACATAAACGCGCGGAACAGAAATAAAGAAGAATTTTGCCTCAATTTTTTTTTTATTTTTGTTATGCAATTGATATGAGTGAAAAAATTGAAAATTTGACAAACTTTGATGAAATGACAACTCACCTGACTATGTCTGATGCTGTTAATAAATGTTCCAAATTTGTTGTTGCCTTGATAAATCTTCATAAATGAATTGGTTGTTGTTTGCGGTAAAATAAATGAACCGAATTGTCTTTTCACCGTAATACATTTTTGATTGTTATTGAACAACAAATTGCACACTTTTTCTTGCACCAAACGACGGGCGCAATTAGATGCCCGATTCGAACTTACGCTCATGATGATCAAATTGTTTCTGAAATGACTAGCGCGATAACATTTTTTCTTAACTTTACAAAACTTAAAAAAAAAATATTTTTTTTTTCTCTTATATTATTTGGTAGGGATGAAAGAAAAACACACGAACAAATGTTTCAGGTCTGCGCGACTGTTGGACACTTATGTTTTATGTATAAAGCACTAGAATTCACTGACAATGTCTTTAAAATTCACTTTTTTGAATTTTTTATTTTCACAATTCTTATGCAATTTTTACGTTCTATTTTGTAAACAAGTTCACAAGTTAAAATAGTCAAAGTTAAAAGCGCTTTAAGCAGTATCGAACTCTTTGAAAGTTTAAATTTTTGCATCTTTTATCGCGTCAGTTTAAAATTTTTAGAATTTTGTTGAATTTTAAATCACTTTTACTCGCTTTAACTAATGATTAATGTTGAATTTTAGGATTTCAATGTTTACTAAGATGTTTGATTTATCGTTTGATTAATTTTTGAGGCCTACATTTGGTCTATTTGCTGAGTTTTCGATGATTTTTTGTTTCAGTGAATTTCCTAGGTTTTTAAAATATGCGTAGAAACGAGGAGACATATATTTTAAAATCAAAAAGTTCGTTACGATAAAAATTCTCAAAAATTGCTTTTTTGACGATTCGAAAGTAATTTGCTTACTTTGATCAATGAGAATCCATTTAGAATATACATTTCAAGCTTTTATTTAAGAAAATGTCGCAAACAAACTAATCATTTCACTAAAAAAGTCAATTTTTCTTAAAATTTTGCATCATCTTTTACTAATTTTGCATTTTAGCTCTAATAAAGCAATGAAAATTCACTTTTTATACCTTAAAATCAAAATTCCTTTAATCTTAATAAGTTTCTGTTTTAAATCATAGATATCAATGAGTTAAAATATGAAATTCAAGAAAATTAAAAATTCTGATAAATATTAGGGGAAATAGCTGAGCCACGAAGGTTTTGCAGATATTTTCGCATCAATTCACCAACACAAGCATATTTTTTCGTTTGAATCTCAAAAAGCCGCTAGTTAAATTTAATTCCTTTCATTTTCTCACTTAATTTCAGTCTAATTAACAACATTTTACGAGCCATTTTAAACGAAATTTTGCATATTTTAATGTCATTAATCTTGCTTAATTCTTTAATATTTATTTAATGGTTTAAGATTGCATTAGTATTGGTAATCTTCATAAGGTTATGTTTTGCTTCAAAAAATTTACAAAATTAATATGAATAGAATAATTAGTGAAATTGTAGTGATTCTGAGACAGGCAGAGACCATAATTCCATCACTTTTTGGTCGTTATCCATTTCCACCAGGTATAAACATCAAGTCATTTCCAATTAACAGCTAGAAACTATAAATTCCAATTTTTTAGAGCCATTGACAGTCTTAGCAAGTCAACAACCAGAAATTCCAACAAAACAGCCATTTACATTAAAGGATTTGATTGGTGATGGATTTCTATTTGCAGTTCCAGTCTTCAGAAGAACATTAGAAGTGAGAAAAACGAGAAAAATTGGCGTTCCTTATCGCGGCGGTCCAGAAGGATTAAAAACATTACAGAAGAAGCCATTCATTAAAGTCTGCAATAATTGTGGACATTATCATGAAAGAGATTGTTTATGTCCAAATTGTTACGCTAAAATCAAAGACGAGACGAATGAAATTAAGGAGAAGATTATTAAAGAATTAAAATTAGATCCAGTTGACAAGGAAGTCGTTGTGCTGTATGACGGCGAGAAGGCTCAACAAACACCAGCATTTTGGAATGGCAAGCGTATCGTAGAAATGGAAAAGCCTCGGCCACAATGGTTTAGTAAGAATTTATTACAAAAATCAACACAACCGAATGCTGAAACAAAGGAAGTGGATATTAGTTCAACACTTGTAGGCAAGACATCAAATATTGGTTGAATATATTCAATTTTTATTCTATAAATTAAAAACTAGTTCGTATGGAAGCAAAAAACATAGTTAAAGAAGTATGAATAACAAAAAATTAATTTTTAAACTAATTAATCAATGAAGAGTAATAAAGTAGTCAAAAAATTCAAATCGAAGGCTTGATCCGGTCAATTAGTTAAAAGTTTCCAACAGAATGTGATACTAATTCAAAATTATGGTCCAAGCTGAGCTGTTCAATGTCACTGTCTGTAAAATGTGATTCAACATGATCGAGAAACTCCTCGAATAAGACATTTTGGGTGTAAAACTTTCCACACATTGGACAAATCTGGAATTATGAAGAGGAAGTGGATTAAATTGGTGAGATTTGGATACTTTGAAGATTAACGGACAAATTTGAATTTATAAATTTCCAAAACCATACAAATTCATAAAAATGCTAAAAACCGTACAAATGTTTCAAAAATTCAAATTAAATTTGACCGTTAAAACCAAAATTTCATCATCCATACAAGATTGCAGAAAATGAACACAAAACCAACCTTCTCAGACAAATCAGCTGCCTTTTTCTTTTCAATGAGGTCAGCAAGAACGGTTGTTTCTTGTTTAACAGTTTCAAAATTACTGACTGTATCCTGATCGACGAGAAACTCTAATGTTAAATCACGCTCTGTCATGACCATTTTGTCACTCATTTGCGGCTTCTTGATGCTCTCGCTTGTCTTCGATGATGTTTTACATGAACATAAATCTGAATCTACAAATATATAGGAACAGTAATGATTATTTTTTGTTAATTAATAAAAGTCTCGTATGCTTACTTTTAAGCTTTCTCCAGTTACTTAATGCTACTTTCAAATCGCTATTCTGCTTAAGTATTTCCTTTTTGATATTGAGCAAACCTTCAGCACATGATCTTGTCTCAATTTCTACGGATTCACTAATATCGCTACTGAATTTATCGGTACTAGCTGTGAAGGTGCAATCATTAATTAATGAAATATCTTCAAGATCATCGTCAGTGTCTGGACCAATATTCCTGCCTGCCATTTTCTCCCTCAAATTTTGATTCGGTGAACTTTTTGTAAATGTTTTAGATCTAATTAAATTAGCATGTTTTACACACGATTGATCATCAGCATCTGATGTTCCATCCTTACTGATGTCAGCCTCACTTATATTTTCCTTTGTTAAATGACTTAATCGCTTCCAGAGCTTACGATTTTCAGTCGATATCATGGACAAGTTTTCTGTTAATTGACTCTTTTGTAAAGTTAGTTCAGCATTTTTAGCACGCAATGTTTCAAGCTCAGATATTAAGGAGTTATCTTTGCGTGATTCATTCGATTTGTCACTGTTTGATACGGAATTAAGTCGTAATCGTGAATTTTCTGATTCCAATGCATAAAGTCGTTTCTGAAGATGTACACATCGTTCCTTAATCGTCTGTAAAGCAACATTCAATGCCAATGTGTTGCTTAGTAACTCTTTATTTTGATTGAATTCCATTATGAAACTTTTTCTTTCTTTTTATCGTCTGTTTACTTTATTATTATTAATAATCTCTTGAAATACATTGAAATAGTGTAACTTGAAATAATTCCAACAAAATCACAGCATTGGGACTGCTTTAGTGTATAAATTAAGATACTTATTGCTAATTAAATATTCTTTAATTATTGTTAAATTAATTAAAACAAAATTTTTTATATTTTGAAACTTTTTTGCAGTGAAATCTGAAATGAATAATTTGAATTTTTGTTGGCAGTTATAAAATTTAAATTTTTGACATTTAACTAGCTTTTAATTGTAGAATTCTAATAAATTGTGCAATTTAAAATAGTTCTAAATTGTAATTTTTTTAAAAAATTTCTTATTTAGTCAATAAAATTGATTTGAAAGTTAAACAGGGCAAAACAACTTCAAATCCACGCTGAATTTAATTTGAATTCAAATGTTTTAAAACCGTTGGAAGTATTTTTTTCATAAATTAATCAAGTCGGATTTAAACATCTAAATCTGAAAGATTAATGCGAATTTTTTTCTAATTCATACTTATTTCAATAGACAAGACTAAAATTTATTTTAATTTAATATTAATTAATTTTTTTTTTCATTGAATTTTATTTCACATTTTGTTGATATTATATTGCAACTTTATTATAAATATATCTGAAGATCAAATCTATAAATATGTCATAAGGAAGTTTATAAAATTTTATAAAAAAATTAATAACTTTTTAATATCATTTTTTAGTTATTTTCATTTTCATCTGGATAAATAGTGAGCAATTTTGCACTTTTGTTCTCCAAAGTGTGAGATAAAGTACCAGAATCGCACTTCAAAACTGCATCTGTATAGTATTTTCTGTTTATCTTCATTTCGCTGTACCTTAACAACAATTCCCTCCATGAATCCATTGTCTTTTTGAGAGGTTCTGAAATTTCAATTAAAATTAAAAATTGAAGTTTTGGAATAGAAATGTTAAAAAAAAATTCAAAATGCACAAAATAAAAATTTTTCAAAATAAAATTTGAAATTCAAAAAAATGATTAAATTTTTAAAAAATTTAAATTTGAATAAAGAATAAAATTCAAATTTCAATTCCTTATGTATTAAAAATTGATTTAAACAAATAGAATTTCTTTAAAATCGTTTAAAATTTTGAGAAAATTCAATTTTTAAATTTCAAAAGAAAATTTAATTTTTAAATTCAAAAGAAAATTTAATTTTTAAATATTAAAATTTACTTTTGAAAACCACCAAAATTCAAAACACTTAAAAATAAATTAAACCTTACCCATCAACTGCTCAACCGTATATTCACCACCAAGATCAATTGGAAGATACTTGCGATCAAGAAAATCTAATTCTTCAGGTCCTGAAAGACTCGCAACAACTCTTCGCATATTTTCTCTCATATGCTTAACAATTAGATTAAACAAAAATCTCAATGTTGAGCTTAATCCCATAATACTACAGCTAATATGCCGACCAGTAAATGTTCTCTCAACATGCTTCAAAATCCTAAACCAAGTATTGAAATTGAACATGAAATAATGACTCAATCGAATTTTTGAAAAATCCAAAATTATTCTATATCCTCTGATCTGATTCTCTTCTTCCTCAAAAACAGTTTCCATAACCATTGTTGAGATACAAAATGCAATATTTCCGGCATCTTTATGACTCGGATTTGAAGCTGCACATTTGACCAAAACAATAGTTTCGCCAGTATAAGCTTTAGTTGGAAGAACTATATACAATCCATTATTAAAGACTTCTTGTAGACCTGGACGATTCATATCCAAATTTGAAAACCAATCACATCCATACAAGCCTTCTCTAAATATTAAATATCTCTCAAAACTCTCCTTTGCATGATGTAAGGAGTATCTGTTGATCCTCAGGAATCGCAACAAGAACTTTGAGTCCATTCGACATTTTTCAATTCTTGGATTATTCCAAATCCATTCTCGAAATTCAGCTATGCTTTTGTCACGGATTTCAGGTGTCTCGCCTAGCAAATCTTTTGCAAGTTTTACTAACTCGTCACTTAATGTGCATTCATATTCATCGACTGGTGTGATGCTTTTAGATTGATACTGTAACAAAAAAAAAAAAAAAAGAAAGGAAAAGGAATTGAAGAACCTGATTTGTGAATTTTGAATGCATTTGGGGTCATTTATAAGTGATGACCATGAAATTTTTTATATTTAAAAACTAACTTTTTCGCTTAGGAAATAGCTTTTTTATTTAATACAGTCACATAGACCCTCAATCTTCTGCAAATTAGACATTATTTATTATAAAACATACTAGGCAGTGGTGGTCTATTCTTAGGAGATAGGGAGTCTGAGTCTATGTAACAGTCCTAAACAATTGAATTTTTTGTGACAAAAGGAAGGAGTAAGGTCTAAAATTCAAGTAGATGTCATGCCTGATTTAACTTGATGGATGTCATGGAGGAACCCACTTAGTTATTTACAAATTTCTGAAAATTGCTGAAAACCACAAAAACCCTTCCCTCCAAAAATACTTTTACACCTACAAACACGATTGACTCGTCCTCGAAGATGAGACATTAAGCTATCACTGAGCCATAAAATAAAAATCATGAATGCTTGCAAAAATATAGAATAAATTAAAAGATATATCTTGAATTTTTTTCGGCGACCTTCGCAAATCTGTTTGCCGTATTTTTTATGCAAAAACTTTTATGGAGATAAGAGACGGAAGGCAGAACTTGTTTCTTATTGAACTTGGACTTTTTTTCATGGCAAACGATAATTTTTTGGGGATATTTAGGCTGTTTTTGATTTGATAAAGTTCAGTAAATGCCATGGAGATGGCTTTACTGCTGTAAGTGCCCTTGCATATTGACATAGCTTTTTTGATGATGGATTAATATCACGGTGAAATTTGTTGAGATAAAGGTTGAGTTAAATTTTACTGTAACCTATCTAAACCCTGTTAGATCCTTTTAAGCTTATTGTATCACTTTTATAAGCTATCAAAGGGTCCCTAAAAATTCTAAGCTTTCTTCTTAAAAATCAAATTTGATTAGCATAGTTTCTTTTAGAACTGACAGTTAAGATGCTGACAAAAAATGTCACAGACAACATGACAATGCACTTAATCCAATAATCCAAAAAATCAAAATTGCCTAATTTAAATGATTCAGCACAATTCACTCTAATATTCAAATGCAAAGACCAAAAAATCAAGTTTAGTGGACAATAACCCTTTGACAAACTGGTTCCGGTACACTAAAAACAACTGCCCTGACGTCTGCAAACATTAATATTATGCTTCTTAGGTGACTCACCCTTTAAGTCTTATGATCAATCAAGCATGATTTGCGACAATTTAAAAATCTATAAATTGTTCTGCATGTCAAGTGATTTACAGTAATTGAAGGCAAAACTTTCATGACTAGCACGAATAAGCACATAAACAGTTTACTCACCTTTTCTATTATTTTGACCATGATCTTACTTAATTTATCACTTTTGTGGCACAAATGAAAAGAAGCTTAACCAAAAGAAAAGCTGATCTAATCACGTCGAGAGTAGAAACGATTCTGAAGTGCTTTCAACAGTATCTTTTGGAATCAAATGTGCGAAATTTTATTTTTGTTTATAAGAACTTGTTTCTGTTGAGGCATTTCTTCCAATTTTTATTTACTAATATGCACGATACATCCAAAAATTTAACACTATAAAAGTAAAACTTGTCAACCACATAAAAAAGTATACAAAAAAATTTATATCAAACAGTCTATGACTTGTCTAGCCTGCATGTGCTTAAAATTAATTTTTGGACAAAGTGAGCAATCATTGTGGAATTAATTAAAATTGGTGCAATTTTACACATTACTCTAGTTACAGATTAATATGTGAATGAAAAAAAAGGAATTATTTAATATCACATAATAAAATCTTTAGATGAGCTGCATGACACATGCCACAATAATATGTTACAAAAGAAATACGACATGTCGTATTGACCTTAAACTGATGTAATGTTTACTTTCTTAATCAATTTCAAGTTTACGGAAACTTCCTTGAAGTCCGCTGAGATCTTCCTCACTACAATTGCTGGCTTGTTCAAACAAATCCGTTGCGTTGAGATTGATTTTTAGTGCTGATACAACACATTTGAGTACTTGTTGTGGATACAACTTTTGGTTTACTTGCATTTTACTGTAGTCTAAGAAATGTTGTTTTTTGGCGATGAAACTCTCTTTCCATGGCTCTGTAAATAGTAATAGAAATTTTTGTGTGATTAATTTACGTAAAACTGTTTTGTGAATTATGTCATCGAGGCTACTGAAATGCCAGCTTTTCAAGCGTTTAATGCCTTAAATTAAGCGTTTAAAGTTTGTTTTGTTTTCGATTTTTTTTTTGAGAAAGTAAAAGTGATGCGAAAAATGACGCCAAAATTTGAATATTTTTTATCCGTTGAATTTTTAAAATATAAACTCAAACTTACTTATCATGTCATCCATTGACACCTCACCGCCATATTCCTTTGGTAAATTTTTCTTCTCAACACAATCGACTTCCTCAATAGCACTGCAGAAGCTGACACGTTCTCTAAGCTTATCAGGCATGTGCTTAAGAGCAAAATTTGCAATATATTGCACAGTCGATGGCATATTTATTATGTGAAATCCCTTATGTCTTGCCGCACATGTTTTCTGTAATACATTCAATGTTATATACCGCATCATTAATTCGCTTAATTGACCTTCAATAAATTTGTTTTTTTAATTTACCTCAACGTTTTTTCCAAATTTATAGCACGTTTCAAGTGGAAATATATTAACGTGGCCTAATTGAAGTCCTGTGACGTCACCCAAATAATTAATTCCACGGATCTGATTTTCTTCAATATCTAAAAGCGATTCAAAGAACAAAGTAGCTAAAGTCAAGAAGGTATTTCCAATGTCATTGATTGATGGATCTACAGCAGCCAATCGGAACATGAGTACTTGACGACCAGATTTATCGCGATTTGGAAGTGGAACGATGACACCTTTATCAAGTAAATCAACTAAGTTTGGACGGTTGTAATCCAAGTTTGAGAACCAATCGTAGCCGTAAAGTCCTTCTCTGAAGATTAAATAACGTTCAAGAGCTTCTTGAGCCATTGGAATGCTGAATTTACGGAATCTCAAGAATCTGAGTAGGAAGGATGAATCCATTCGACATTTAACAATTCTTGGATTGTCCAAAATCCAATCACGCATTGCCTTAATTCCATGATTACGGACTTCGTCCGTTTCGCGCAATTCTGATTCTGCAAGTTTTCTCAATTCATCACTCAATGTACACTTGTATTCATCAACAACAGTTGTACTTTTAACTTGATACTAAAACGTAAACAAGAATGGGAAAATAAATTATTAATTTTTTGGGGGTTTTCGGTTTAAATAATTATTTTTTTGGGGGTCTTTGGTTTGAATAATTTTAAATTTTTTGAAAATTTTGCAGTTTTGATCATTTTTCACTGACTAAGGATTGGGTTGGATAAAATATTTAATATAGTTCATAAAAAAATCACTTTAAGTATAGAAAACCCCTCAAGTATTGAATAATTAAGTTCACTATGTCACGACTAATATTCTATTCATTCATAACATTATGATCAATTTTTATTTTTTTGCATTGGCACTGCATGAACATATGCAAGAAAATATGAAAAATATGCACACCTTTTCTAAATCACTCATTATTATTAATTTTTTTATATCTAATATTTTTTTTTCTTCAAAGACTAACAAAAATGCACAACACAAGTACCACCGAGAAAATTCACTGAGAGACTGATTGAAATTAAGTTAAATCACTTGAATTTATTACTCTTGCTTTTCTGGTAAATTACAATTTATTGTTGTGTGACGTAAGTACATCGGAGCTAAGCCACATGTAGTCATTTACCTCTCTTTTAAGCTTTATTTTTTGGGGGAATTGTAAATGTCTATTACATTCACTTTGTTTGATATGCTTGATGCCGCTCGATGCTTATATGTGTGATTTCCTTAATAAGATGAAGATTTTGTTGGGGAAAAGAAATTTTGGATTTATAACGGATTTTTGGAATTTGAATTTTATTTTTTGAGGTTATGATTTTTGCAAATTTAATTTTTTTTTAAATTTTAAACTTTTTTTAACTTTAAAAAAATTTAAATTTTCCAAATTTGTAAATTTTTTAAATATTAAAAAAAGACCAGTTCTTCGTATTTTTTTGTTAATTTTTTTTTTTTTTTTTAGGTTTAAATTTTCATTTTTGAATTTTGAAAAATTGTTTTAAATTTTTTGAACTTTTCTAAAAAAATGGATAAGAACTATAAACTGCGCACCATACTCTTCAATTTCAAGCTCAACGATTACTTACGTCAAGCTTCAAGCCTCCATCCAACTACATATACACACACAAAAAATGAGCAATCAAAGCCAATCTTTTCATTTTCATGGTCATCTCTTACACAACACAAAGAATAAGAAGAATTATGAAAGAAATTTAATAATTTTTACTTTTTATAATTTTCTTTTTTTTATGAAAAACGGAATTGAGTAATTGCATGCATAAAACAGTAGATTTTGATAATTTTAGCGCCTTACAATGTATACGACTGCTAAGTGCACATGGCACTTTACAATTGTTATTATTATGATTTGAGAAATTATTATATTATTATTGTCTTAATTTGTTTCATGCACGGAATATGTCTTACATTTCACTTTTGTATGATACTATGTTGCTTATAATAATTCAGTCATTGCAAAATTTTGATCAAGACAGTATTTTTTGGAGATATTTACGCAATCATGGACAGATGCACATACTGGAACGAATTAAACGATGCTTGATGATAGAAAAAAAAAGTTTTTCCTCATTTAAATATCTTGATCGTTAATCTCTGAGCTTCTTCGAGCTTCTTTAGTTTAAGTTGAATTATTTTGCTGACTCATTCGTAATGGAATAGATTTAATTTTTTTTTTCTTTTGTGGATTTGGACGGAAAATTAGGAACTCACTCTGTCAAAATCAAATTTAAAAATTTCATAAATTATTAGACAAATTAAAAAAATATTTTTTAAAAAAATTCTTAACGGTTTTCAAAAATTTAAATAATCAACGTTTTTCAAACGTATTAAATTCTAACGGTTTTTATTTAAAAAGTTGAATTTTAACAGTCTTAAAAATAATTTTCAAATGTTAACGGTTATAAAATTTTAATGGTTTTTAAAAATTAGAAATTTTAACGGTTTTCAAAAATTTGGATTTTTATCGATTTTTAAAAGATAGAATTTTTATAGATTTTCAAAAATTTGAATTATAAAAGATTTTAAAAATGTTAAAATTTTTGCTACTTTCAAAATTTTGAATTTACCTAAAACATTCAAAATTTTGAATTTTAAATTTTCATAATTTTGAATTCTAACAGTTTTTTTAACGGCTTTCAAAGTTTTGAGTTTTAACGGTCTTAAAAAATTTAAATTGAAATAATTTTTCAAACTTCAAATTCAAACTGCTTCTAAAAATTCAAATCTTCGTAAATTCAAAAAATTCAAACTTTCAAAAAATCATTCGACATCCAGCAAAATCATTAAAAACGGCAATTCCTCAACTTTCTTTTCAACACTCCTAAATCGCTCTTAATTCTGACTTTAGACGATTGTTCACGCGATCTACGTGATTGAGATTAATCCCATATCGAGTACAACAAAAGTCATAATATGTATGAAATTGTTAAATCTCAATTTTTTGTGTGCAGTTCAAATTGTTTAAAAAAAAAATAAAAATAAAACTACAAATCATACGAGTAACAAGTGTGATTTCACCAATTTCTTTCTAAAATTAGTTTCAGCCACTCTTATATAAAAATAAATTCATCAAACTGAGACAAAATTGTAGCACCAAAAAAAAAAAATCCATGCGGTAGCAAATCTACCTTTTATTTATCTCTATATGTAATGACTCGGATGAATGAATTTACCAAATGATTATTTTTTTTTTCAGAAAAGTAATTTAATTTGTGAGAGTGTGGAAGTGGATTAACAAACTAATTCGACTTCAATTAATGACTTTATGACTCTTTAGTAATGATTGAAAATTTTCATTTCCTTATTTCAGTTCAATTTCTAATTTTTTTTTTCTTTCTTTGATTTTGTTTTATGTTTTGAAAATCCGTTAAAGCATGCTTTGATAATTTTGAATTTTTTAGCGCATTTTTTCAAACGGTCGGAAAAAATTCAAATTTCTATTCAGCTAGGCGAAAGATGCAAAAAAGTGACGCGAAAGTTTAATTACCAAAAAAGTTTGTAAATAATCAAATTTTAATCATATTAAGCATTTTTGCACTGCTTCTATTGATCAATCATTTCCAGTAAGAGATAATTAACAAGTTAAATTTGATCCAGCATTAAATCATTAAGTGATAACGAAGAAAAACACAAAAAAAAATAATAAATAATTCCTGTATTTCGTACCCTTCAATCCAGCAAAACAAAAAGCGATTTATATTCACAATACATTCAGTTCCTCAACTCGCAAAATTTTCTACAGATTACAATTTTACAGCAGAAATTTTCTTTTTTAATTTTTCAGAGATTTCTAATAATTTTTAAGTTTTCTTGCAATATTAAACATCCAAATAACATTATTTAGTGCTGTAATACAGTTAAATAAACGTGATTAGTGAATTAAATAACAGTGAAATGAGAGACGAAGAATCTCCTTAACTAAAAACTACACAAAAGAAAAAAAAAAAAAATAAAATAAAAAAGTGAGAAATAAATAAAAGAAATAAAGTCATTATGGAGATAGTTGGTGACTTTGAATATAATCCAAAAGAATTAATAGGTCATGGAGCATTTGCTGTTGTGTTTCGTGGACGTCATAAGAAGGTAATTAATGTGGAAATTGAAGAAAATTTTTTTGGATAATTTAAAGTGAAAAAAAGGAAAAAAAAAATTGATTTCCTCAATTCAGCAGCGTAGATGTGAGAAACTTGCTAGTTCACAGCTTATTATGACGCAATAATAGCTATAGATTTATCATTATTGGCATATTTACTGGCTATTTTGTATGTCAATTTGATAACATAATTCTAATCATCCTTAATATTCTGTTCCTAAACCTATCAATATTCTCTGTTACTCTCCGTCACTGACTGTATGTCTGTCTGTGTACAAACTTTTTTTTCCCTGTGCGCGTAATACGCAATTTTTTCTTCCTCATTTTTTTAATGCTATTCAAAAAAAATATTTCAATATTAAATGCCGATCAGCTTTTTTGGATTTTAAAGAATTTGATTAGAATTTTTGTGTGAAATTGCTAGTTTCCTTGAGAAAAAATTCCTTACTATATACCGACATTGAATACGATTTTTTTTTGTAAGTGAACGGAAGTGAGTGAGGGAAACATGAAAAATTTTGCACATAATATTTTTGTTGTAGTAAATCGTATGTTTTTGTACGATTTATGGGGGTTGAGATTATTGTTATGTAGTGTTTTTGTGTATAAAGTTGTGAATTGTGTGCGGCAATGGTGAATCCAGTTTTTATTGAGTTACAAAAAATTGGCTGTTGTGAGGTTTTTAAAATTTAACGGATTTTCGAAGTTCAAATTTATTTGCATTTGAGTGGTTTTCAAAAATTGACTGTTGAATGGTTCTGAATTTAAAATGCTGCTGTTCTGAGGTTTTTAAATTTAACGGTATTTTGAAAATTAAAACCTCTGAATTGGCTGTTGAACGGTTTTAAGAAAGAGACTGTTGAATGGTTCTGAAATTTAAATTTAACGTTTTATAAAAATTCAAATTATTTGCTGTTAAATGGTTCTAAAATTCATTCAAATATTTTGCCGTTGTAAGGTTCTTAAAATTATCTGTTGTAAGGTTCTAAATTTCAAAAAAATTTGACCTTCAAATCCCAAAAAAGTCGTTATTTACCTCAACACTTTTGGTCATGAAAAATTAAAAACCATTCCATTAATAATGCAAATCCAGACTAAAAGCAAGCTAGCACGTGAATTTACGTGTAACATTTTAGTCAATAAACACACATAAATTGATTTTTGTGGATTCGCATTGTCACAGCCACAATAAAAGCGAATAACAATTCGCCATAATCTTGTTTTACGCAACAAAGACAAACTATCGATTTCGTTAGTGCGGTGACTTATTGAATTTCAATAACAATAACTAACTTCTTATTTTTTTATTTTATTTTATTTTATTTGAACATTGAAACAGAAACCAAATTTTCCGGTTGCCATCAAAAGCATCACAAAGAAAAGTTTAGCAAAGTCACAAAATCTACTCGGAAAGGAAATTAAAATACTCAAGGAGCTCACAGAATTGCATCATGAGAATGTTGTGGCTTTACTCGATTGTAAAGAATCCCAACATAATGTATATCTCGTCATGGAGGTGAGTTGATTGTACATTGCATGACTGATTATCAAGAAATGTAAAATGTTTAATTAGTTACAGTTTTTTGATAATCATTTTAATGTGTATGAGTCGCGTTCAGGTATTTTTGTATGAATTACTCATCGTTTATTTCCTCTTGTTTATTTTGTTTATTTCTATAGTATTGCAATGGAGGTGATCTTGCAGATTACTTAACAGTCAAAGGAACGCTTAGTGAAGAAACAATTCGATTATTTCTAATACAATTAGGTAATTATTGTGATTTATGGGCGGATTTTCAAGTTTATTGTGCATTTTTTGTGATGTTCAATATCACTTTATGGATTAAAATTAACTTGATAGACGGATGTTCAGGAACTTGGTACCATCATTGCTCTTGCCAAAAAAAATAATAAATTTTAAGAGATTTAAATTAAATTTCAAATTTAATATATTAAAAAACCATAAATTCTAAATTTTTAACGGTTTTGTGAAATTTGAATTTCTAACGGTTTTGTGAAATTTGAATTTCTAACGATTTTGTGAAGTTTGAATTTCAAACGGTTTTGTAAAATTTAAATTTCTATCGGTTCTGTGAAATTTGAATTTCTAACGATTTTATGAAATTTAAATTTCTAACGGTTTTGTAAAATTTAAATTTCTAACGGTTTTGTGAAATTTGAATTTCTAATGATTTTGTGAAATTTGAATTTCTAATGATTTTGTGAAATTTGAATTTTAACGATTTAATAAAATTTGAATTTTAACGATTTTGTAAAATTTAAATTTTAACGATTTCAAATTTTACATTGAATTTAAATTTAAAACTGCAAAAAATTCAAACTTTACAAAACCATTAAAATTTAAAAATTACAAAATCTGAAAAAAATTTAAATTTTACAAAATCGTTTGCATTAAAAATTTTTAAAACCCGTTAAAAATTCAAATTTTCCTAAATTGTTAAAATTCAAATTTTAAAAAACCGTTAAAAATTCTAAATTTTTAAAAAACCGTTAAAAATCCAAATTTGTAACTCATTAAATTCTCAAATCCCGAAAATTCGTTAATCCCACATCAATCTTCAATGACGATTTCAATTAGATCAACAATTTGCGAATTGAAACAAGCAAAAAATGCGCAATTATTGTTTTATTTCACTTACGAACACTTGTAAACATCATTTTTGTATACAAAATTCTTAATCATCTTAATTTCGCTTATTTTTTTTCTCCTCTCAGCTGGTGCCATGAAAGCTCTCTTTGCGAAAGGCATAGTGCATCGTGATCTGAAGGTTTGTTTGCATGCATGCAAAGAATATAAAAAAATCAATATAAAAGAAAAATCGCTAATTATGATTCTTCTCGCTTCTTATAGCCTCAAAATATTTTACTTTCACACAATTGTGGTAAAAATCTACCGTCACCAGAGAATATTACATTGAAAATAGCAGGTAAGTCTCTTTTTATGACCTTTACATGCTCAACAAATCGCATTAACCTTTTTTACAATCTTTTTTAAGATTTCGGTTTTGCAAGATTTTTACAAGACGGAAACATGGCAGCAACTTTATGTGGATCTCCAATGTAACTTTAACTTTCTAGACATAAAAAATAATCCATGATGATTGATTTGTCTATTTTTCAGGTACATGGCACCAGAAGTCATTATGTCATTGCAGTATGATGCAAAAGCAGATCTTTGGTCTTTAGGAACAATTGTCTTTCAGTGTCTTACGGGAAAAGCACCATTCCAAGCTCACACGCCACAAGAATTGAAAAATTTCTACGAGAAAAATGCAAATTTAGCCCCAAAGTAAGTTTCGTGCTGTTTTGAATGAACAGTTCACGTGTTTCTGCATTACGTGCATCATTTGATAATATTTTATATCCACAGAATTCCGATTGGTACATCTCAAGAACTACAAAGTCTTCTCATTGGACTCTTACGTCGAAATGCAAAGGAACGAATGCCATTTGATGTCTTTTTCAACCATCCATTTTTACAGCGTAATGTACCAAATATCCAACAATCAGTAGCACCCGATTTACCATCACCGTTTGCTCCATCATCACAAAAGTCGAACGTCACAGTGGCACCGGCTTCAAATAATGTACCCAAAGCTAGTAGTAATAATAACATCAACAATAATGTCAATAATAATATGAAAAATGGTGAGTTTTTCTTTTTATTTTTCTGTGGAATTGTAAAATCATGACGGAATTGTTTGCTCTTATGGATGAGATTTACTTTTTGTTTTGGTTGCGATAATAGAAATCGATAAGACGAAAAAAAAGTTAATAGGGAAAGTAAAGTTTATTTTTTTTTTTTTTTTTTGTAGACTGTTGGGTAATAATTGTGGATGGTTAGAGCGCATTTTAAATTTCTTTTAAATTTTTAACGGTTGAAAATTTTTTGAAAAATAATGGCCATAAATTTTTTAAATTTACAAGAGAAAATTTTTTTAAAAAAATAACGATCGTTTGAAATTTGAATGCTTTGAAGTTCAATTTTTGAACCCCACAAAATAACGGTCATTAAAAATATGAATTTTTTGTAGTTCAATTTTTTCAACTTTACTTTAAAAAATAATTCTGTCCGTTAATATTTAAATATTTTTCGACCGTTATTTTTCAAAAAATTATTTATTTAAAAAAGAAATCCTTGAAACATTTTTCGCTATTTCAATCTCTTACTTGATACAAAAAATAGTCAAAATGCTGACAATGACTTTCTTTTCTTGAAATAAGTGCAAAAAATAATAAGAATCTAGCGAAAAAAATATCAGTTGAGTCATGAGCTGGGAAAAAAAATGTGTGCTATAATTTCAAACACACATATGTATGTAATCATCATCCCGGTAAACACAGCATCAAATACAGAAAAGAATGTTTATGAAAAATTGGGTCATCATTGCCATTATGTATCATCATTCTCGATGAACTAAATTTAGCTACAAATTGCAATTTTCTTTTTTTATCAACCAATGATTCCATTGTGTATGCGACATTTTTTTCTCATTTTTGCAATTTAAAGTGATTTTTCTTTAAAGATCTCTCGAAGAGACAAAAGCTTATAACTCGTACGTTGACTGATGAAATTTCTTCATTTTCTTACATTTTTGCTTGCGTTTCGTAACGAGAGTAAATTTTTTTGAAAATACTGCAGCGCGTGCAACATTATTTACTTTAGGCAAAATCAAGATTGAGCAAGTTTGTGGAAATTAAAGTTGATGAAATAATCACAATTACATTTCAATTAGAAAAGGCATGTGCTGGAGTTTGCGAAATAAATCAGAATTTCTGTAGAAAAATTGAGATCAAGGCGTAAGTTGGAAATATAAATTAAAAGTTGAAATTTTAAGATTTTTAACTCAATTATCCAAAATTTCAAAAATTAACGATTTTTTAAAAATTCAAAATTACCAAATTTCAAAATTTAACATTTTTTAAAATTTCAAAATTTAACGAATTTTTTAATTTCAAAATTTATCGATTTTCTTAAAAGCTTCAAAATTTAACGAACATCAAAATTTCAAAATTTATCGAATTTTCAAAATTCAAAAATTTTCACCAATTTCTATAAGATGCAAAAATTTAACAAACTTTGTGAATTTTGAAAAAGATGCAAAAATTTAACGAGCTTTGTAAATTTAAATTTTTGAGAAATTAAAATTTTTGCTTCATTTTCAAGAAAAGATGCAAAAAAATTTTTCAACGAATTTTTTGTATTTGAATTTCAATTTCAAAGTTTCATTTTCGCATCACTCTCAAAAAAGATGCAAAATTTTCAAATCTTCAAAATGCGTTAAATTCTAATGCAGCATAAGTCCTCATTTCCAACACCCCAAATGCTCTAATTTTTCCATGACGACTTATTTCTGCCAAGCAGAATGTCATTAACCCAAATTGACAGTAATCATCTATCACATAGTATCAAATTTCCAAGTGTGAGTTCCGATTTTTTTCGCAATAATTCACGTGACACTTGCCATATGATCCACAATAAGCTCTCATATTTCAATTAAAATATATAATTCTGATCTGTTGCGCCTTAATCAATGAATTAAGAATTTCTTCATGTTAATTATCAGCTGACTGCTTGTAAATTGTCGCCCATCAATATATATGGAATCATTAGCCTTGTTAATTTTTTTTAATGTGTATATTAACTTCTTTCCCAGCCTCTAGTCACATCGTTCCGTTATCAGTCATAGACTCAATTATTGATTGATAAAGAAACTTTTTTCCTTACTTAATAAATTTAATATTAAATTTTACGCTAATATGAGTGTGATTTGAGACAGGTCATGGTCGAAAACAAAGCAAAAAGAGAACGTTTCTAAATTGCGTCTTGAACCAGTATGACTGGGAATTTTAAAGGCGGAAATTTGCTCTCTGCTTTTTAATTTTTATTAATATAGATATGAGAAGGCAATGGCAGAATTTACGTAGTGTTTACTTTTTATATATATATATTTTTTTTAACAAGACTCATTTCGAGAAATTTTCAGTTTTCGCTTGTTTATATCATTTAACAAATATCACAAATATTCGGATTTTAATGAAAGAGGATTTATAAAAATAAATTTACTTGAAGATTAATCAAATAATTAGGTCACACATGGATTAAATTTAATTGATAATTGAGCATGCCTCCATAATGTCTATTGAATGATCTTCACACACTATTGATGAGTTTATTTGTTCAAGTGTCTATAACGTAGGCCTTTATGGATGTTTTTACTTTTTTTTTCAAATGACGGAATTTTATTTATTTTGATAAGTTTTGATTCTACTTACTGAGAAGTTGAGTGCGTCTTAAACACACTTTTATGTTGTTGATTTCGATTTTCTGTGTAGGATAGTTTATTTATTTTTTCTAGAAATATGACGTTAAGGTGTTTATTATGTCCGAAGAAATTATTGCGACTTTTTGATACTTAAGGAAAGTGATTGAAAATATTTTGATTAGAATGTATTTCTCGAATTGTATTGTAATGTAAATAAACAATTGTTATTGATTTGTAAAATTTGAATTTTAAACGGTTTTGTAAGGTTTTAATATTTAAAGATTTGTTCAAAATTTAAATTTATTTTAAACTTACATTTCTAGCGAATTTTGTAGATTTAAAAACTCTGAATTTAATTGTTTATGTAAAATTCAAATTTCTAAACGGTTTTGTAAAATTTAAAACTAAATAAAATTCAAATCCTACAAAGCCGTTAAAATTAATTTCTTTACAAAGGTTCTAAAATATTTGATAATAATAATAATAATGTCTTTATTTCAAATGAAAAATATTTGAATTTCGCATCTTAAGATGCAAAATATATGGATAAAGAATCAAAAACTTGAAATTCTACAGAACACTCAATACAAATTCTAATCAAAATTCATTCAGAAATCCTTCACTTCCTTGATAAAAAGCGAAATAAATAAACAATAACGTCTCAAGGTTGCGCTTAATTACATCTACCATCAAAATCCGTAGTCTACTTGATAATTTTTTTTCTATAGACGTCACATTAGTTTAAAACTTTTCCCGTTCCAACGCTTAATGTCAATTCGTGAAAATGAAAAAAAAAAAAAATCTTTTTTTTTCGATGCTTATTATTGTATACATTAAGGCATTTCTGAGCATTTCTCCTTGTGACCTGAGAGAGAGTAAACGTTGCAAAAAAAATTATTTTTTTTTATTAATAAAGAAGCAACGAAATATAAAAAATTATTGCCGTGTTCAAACAGACAGTGACTCTAGTAATATAAAGTATATATTCCGCTCAAATATTGACTGAGGAATAATAGTAAAGTTGAATAAATTATTGACTAATATATTGAATAAAATAAAAAAAAATCGTAGTTCTGTTTTGGCATAAAAAATACATACTCAAGATATAAAGTTACAAAAATAATAGACATTGTCTCGTCAAAAAAAAAAAAATAAATAAATAAACTGAACTAAAAATGAGAAAAATTCGCAACCAAGCAAAATTCGAATTGGAAATAGGAAATTTTTTCAAACGGCTGATTCTCTTTGCAGTCGAAATAAATGAAATAGACACAACAGCTGCTGGATACGAGAGTATTGGTGATGGTACAAATAATAATAATGAGTCAAGTAGCCCCGACAATTCAGATGATTTTGTTCTAGTTCCCAACAATTTGCCTGTCGTCGACGCTCAAGCTTATGACAGAAAGTGAGTATTTTGTGAATTTATTTGTGATTTTATTGAGGGTTTGAACTTTTAATCTTAGGATTAAAGTTTTAATCCAGGGATTTATTTTTAAATCCCAAAGATTTATTTTTAATCTTAAGATTAATAATAATAATAATACGTCTTCTTTATTGTGGCTTTGGTCAAATTTTTTGTTTCTGACATTATGGTTATATTTTTAACACCAACCTTCCGGTTTCAAATTAAATTTAAATATGATACTTATGAATTTTTATGATTATGAATTGTTTGATATGAACTGATAGTCGGATTAAAAAAGTTTGCAAAAAAAATCCAGTTTGAAAATTGAATTATATATAACAATATAGATTAAAACTTACATACTAAAAAAAAAGATAATATATAAAAAAAAAAACAATAGCAAGACTTCACATAACTGAAGGTTTTGGGAGTCTGTGCTTCACATGAAAGTCGAGAGAGTCATAATTGTACTGTCCTAAATTTGAGATTAAGTCATTAGTATGAGAATCACAACTAGTGTAAAATCTGTTTGTGAGCTTTAATGCAAATTCACGGAATGTGGGAGTTTTGGCTTCGGCATGAACTTTATCATTAGACACGAAGTCGTCCCATTTGATTCAAGTATTTGTCTAAGAAGTTTATTTTGGAAGGTCTCCAACTTTTTGAAGTTAGTTTTGGCACAATTAATAAATATCGGACATGCATAAGCTATTATTGGGCGAATTATGGCCTTGTAAATTCTTATTTTGGAATCGATCGAGACTCCTGAATTTCTTTTGAGTAGAGAGTAAAGTGGCGAGTAAGCAATTGATTTTGCTTTACTCAAGACCACGTTAATGTGATGCTTAAAGAGAAGTTTAGTGTCTAAATAGACTCCGAGGTATCGGACATGACTTTTCCAGGTGAGTGAGATATTATCGAGGACAATCTGATCATTTTGGAATTTTTGAATCATTTTTGTTGATCTCGTGAAGATAATGAATTCTGTCTTATTGTCATTAAGGAAGATTTTCCAGTTTTGGAAAAAGCTTTTAAATGCCTTAAGACCAGAGACTAATTTGTGTTTGATGAATGAGAATTTCGCTGAGTCAGCTTCGATGAAATATGCAGTGTCGTCAGCGAACAATGCTAATTCGCCATCAGACGGTATTGGTATGTCATTTATGAAAAGATTAAATAGGTGAGGAGCCATAACTGAGCCCTGAGGCACTCCAGCAAGAATCCTAAATATGAATGAATGTGACTTGTTAACTGACACGAATGCTTTCCTGTCTTTAAGAAATGAGATGATTAGTTTGATTAAGTAGGAAGGATATTTTAGCTTATTCATTTTGTGTATCAGGCCATTATGCCAGACAGAATCATAAGCTTTTCTCAAATCAAGAAGCACGAGACCGAGACTTTTATTGTGGTTGAAGGCCAATGAAGCCTTTTCTGTTATTCTTAATATTTGCTGAGTCGTTGAATGTTTGGATTTGAATCCGAATTGCTGCTTAATGAAGATTTTGTTGTCTTCTTCAAATGCACTTAGTCGCGTCAGAATTATTCTTTCAAACACTTTTCCAATTACAGGTAGTAAGGAGATCGGCCTGTAGTCTGAAGGACTTTGTGATGCTGGATTGGATTTCGGGATTGAAACTATCTTGGCTAATTTCCATTGAGTGGGGAAATAGGATTGATTCAGACATGAATTAAAGACCTTTGTGATTAATTTAATGAAATAATCGCAAGAGAAATTTTTTTTTAATACGCTGTTTGGTATTGAGTCAAACCCAGCAGCTTTTTTAGGATTTAAGCTAGATATTATTGATAAGACTTCCTGTTCCGACACGTTATCTTGTACAGTGAATGAAGAAGCGTTCACTTGATCAACGCTCTCAGATACTAACGACTCAAACTGTGATGTGGCATTTGTTGATATCTCGTGAACTGATTTAAATGACTCAGCGAGCAAGTCCGCTTTGTCTTTATCAGAATAAGCAGTGTTGTTACTGGATGTTAGTGGTGGAATGTAACATTTTTTGCTTTTTAATGATTTACATTGTCTAAAAAGAGAATTGTCTTTAAACGTGAGATTTCCTAACTTGGTTTTGTAATCATTTTGTCTTTCAGTGGTAATTGCACGTTTAATCATGCGATTTAATTGATTAAAAGCTGATTTGTGTGCTGAATCTAGGGTTCTTTGGTAAAGCTTGCGGAAGTGGTTCCTATGCTTGATTAGATTTTGGACATTGCTTGAGAATTTATTTCTCAGGTGGCTAGGCTTACTACGGGTGGGAATGTATTTATGCATTCCTTCAATAATGATTGTATTCATGGACTCGACTGTTTCATCGATCTCACTGTGTGAGTCTGTACTGAAACTTCCGTTACGGATCTCATTGTTGACGAAGTGTCTTAAGTTCCTCCATTTTGCTTTCGCAAAGTTGAAGTTGAAGTTATGAGCAGGACTTTGAATGTAGGAATTAAGTGAAAAGCACACCGGAAGATGATCCGATGACAACTCATTAATTGTAATAAGGTCAGACCATTGCTGACTGGATTTGTTTAAGGCAAAATCAATTGTCGATAAGTCTCCATGATAAGCCACGTGAGTTGGTTTATCGGGTACGAGGATTTCAAACTGTTGAGACTTGGCAAGATTAAACAAATCAATTCCCTTGTGGGAATTGATTGTATTATTCCATGCCTGATGTCTACAGTTGAAGTCACCTGCAATGAAGTGTTGCCCAGCCATACTGAGCAGCTTGGAAAAAAAGGACTCAGACTGTTTTCTGGTCGCTGCTGGTGATATGTATGCGGATGTGAGAGTAATATAATTATTGTTCAACAAAACTTTAATAGACACAGCTTCCGCATAGCTAAATTGTGTTCTAACTAACGAGTTATGCTCAATATCGGATCTAATTATTATTAAAGCGCCGCCTTTGTTACGATCGGCTCGATAGATATTAAAGTTGGGAAGATAGAACGAATTCTTGTCTTCCAGCCATGATTCAGATATAAAGGCAATGTCAATGTTGTTTGACTGGATGAAGTTAGCTAGTTCGTGAAACTTGTTACGAACAGAGTGGGCGTTCCACATCATGAACTTAAGGTCCATGATGTGGAGATTCAGTGTCAAGATTTGATTCTTGATTTTTGAGGAGGATCACACTGATGTTTGTTAGCTGTTCAATTAGCTTTTGCAACATCATTAGTGTGTTGTGGATTTGTGGATTATTCATCAGCTGACTTGTGACGTCAGTAACTAATGACTCAATACAATTAGGCTCTCTAGAAAGTGAAGCACTTACTTGTGACTTTACTGCTTGCGAGAAGGTTGGTGTTTTACATGTATGTTGTTGAAGAGACTCGAAACTATTGTTCACAACTTCTGGTTGGCTAGTTAATGTAGGAAAATCCTCCATTGATAGTCGTTGTTGGATTAACTTTTTTGGCTGAGATTTGACTGATTTGCGGCTGTTGGACCATTTCTCAAAGGCTTTAAATGATTCACAACCTCGGTGATTTGCTGCATGATCACCTCGACAGTTACAGCACTTCGCATTACCTTCTCTGGTTTTGCGTGGGCATTCGCCGATTGGATGATCTTCAGTACATTTGATACAACGATATTGATAGCCACAACCAGCTGTGGAATGGCCCCATCTTTGACATCGATGGCATTGTAATGGTGGTTTGTTCTTGTTCTTTACTGGTTCCCACTTGACTGCTATGTCGTCAGTGATACGGTGATTGTGGTTGAGTTCGTTACAAGTAGTTGATCCTTGTTTGAAATTCACGAGGAATAAAGTGTGGTAGTCACTCTTGAAGAGTATTTTGACATTTGTTGCTGGAATTTGATGATCCGTCAGCATTTTTAATAGCTCATCTGGTTTTGTGTCATAAAATCCCTTCAAAATTAATGATAAGGGTTTCTCCGACTGCTCCAAGTATGTGTGGTGGTTAATCAGCTTATTTTTCAAAGCTTCGATGATGATTTTCTTATCTTCCAATGAATCGCACTGGATGTGTGTGTTGTTGTTGCTAATAACCTTAAAATATGGCTTTTTAGTTAGCTTCAATTTGCTTACTGTTTCCTTGATGATTGATAAGTTTGTTTTGGTGACAATAGGCTTAATAGCCTTAATGAACGTTGATCCACCGACAGGCTGTTGCTGAGAACTAGTCTGAATTGGTTGAGTTTCCTGGTTGATTGTTTTTGGTTTTTTGTTGTCCTTATTTGGACTAACTTCGCCTCTCTGGCGCTTCTTTTGCAGCTTCTTATCTTCCGACATCCTTCTTGAGTGCTCACGGACACTTAAATCACTAAACTATTAACTTTTTTAATAAAAATTTGCAGAGCAAAAAATAATACGTGTGCTTAGGTTAAATTTTTCTGAGGTACTCCTTAAGATTAAATTTTTAAAAATCAAAAATTTAAATTTTTAACTCAAAATCACTCAAAAAAAAAAAAAAAAAAAAAAATCAATTCAAAAGCTTTGCAATCACACAAACTGATTTCATCATCCATAATATTGACATTCTCATACTTTTTTGTAGATACAACAAACCGCCATCCAATTCTAGTCCACCACGACCAAGTACATTACCAATTTCAGAGCCTAAACCAGTACCGACAAGGAAAATTTCACGACTTCCATCGCCACCTAAAGTAAGTGTCAGTCATTCACATTATTCATATATTTATTGCGTTGTAGACATACAAGTTAAAAAAATTGCCGTAATTAAAGTTTTTTTATATATTTTTTTAAACGATGATGAAATAGAACAACAACAAGAGTAAGAAGAGTGAAAAATTGGATTATTTTGTTGTTGTTGTAGATGTGATTCATTCTTAGTGATTTTTGAGAGAGATTGGGACTTTGAGAAAATTTAGTATTTAACGGAAAATTAAAATTTGAATTTTTTTTCTAATTCAGCTCAATTCAGCAAGCTTTGTTTACTTTGTGATTTTTTTGCAATTTTTCATGATTTAAAGTTACTTGTAGTGCAATAAAGAAGCTTATTAGCGTTGAATAAAGCAGCATCTTTGTGTCTATACTGATCAAAAGTTTTACATCTGTATAAAAAGTGAGATTTCTCAAGATTTATGTTGAACGTCAAAACATTCAACGGAAAATAATTTGAATAGTTTTAAGTCGTAGTTTTTACCTTTTTGTTTTTAACGGTTATTTTTTGAAAATATTAGTTTTGAATTTTCATTGTGAGATATCAGAAAAGGTAAAATCTATTTAATCAAATTTAACAAGTTATTGAAGCATATTATTATATTTAAGCAGACAATTTAAGTCCATTGACACGTAACAACTCAAAAGCATATCAAAATTTATGTTATATTGGCCTTTTAGAGGTAAAAAATTAAGAAACCAAATTTTGTGAAAGGAAAAGTTTTGTAATGAAAAATTTTATGTTTTAGGCGATCAGAATAGAGATTACATTATGAAATAAACAATATCTACATCATTTAAAATACAGTCCACCAGTCTCTGATTATTCTACCCATCACATTTTGGTCCTTCGGGCCGGATAATCAGAAAAACATCAAACCAGGTTAAGTCAACATCCAGCCAGCTGGATCTCATTCAAAGTCGTTATTATTCAACAAGTTAAGTCAACATCCAGCCAGCTGGATCTCATTCAAAGTCGTTGTTATTCAACAAGTTAAGTCAACATCCAGCCAGCTGGATCTCATTCAAAGTCGTTATTATTCAACAAGTTAAGTCAACATCCAGCCAGCTGGATCTCATTCAAAGTCGTTATTATTCAACAAGTTAAGTCAACATCCAGCCAGCTGGATCTCATTCAAAGTCGTTATTATTCAACAAGTTAAGTCAACATCCAGCCAGCTGGATCTCATTCAAAGTCGTTATTATTCAACAAGTTAAGTCAAATAAGCCACCATGGCACCTACCAAAGCAGTAGATTTAAAGAAGGCAAGGCTTCAAGTCATTATCGATGATTTCAACATTGGATATGCTGAATATGAGAATATAAAGAATTTTATCACGTCAAATCAGCTTCAGGTTTATCAAAACGAATTCCAAAACAAATTAAATGAGTTCAACAACATTTATGTTGAATATAGTTGCTTACTTAAGGCTGAGGAAATTCCAGAAAGTGCATCAACATTTCAAGATTTCAAGAAGCAAATTCAATTGACCCTGTTTGAAATCAAAGCAGCAATTATGGCAGCAGGAATTCCAGAAAGTAGTGAATCAAATTTAACATCCAGAAATCAGCAAAACACTCGCAAAATCAAAATGCCTGAAATTAAATTACCAGAATTTGATGGCAATTTTGAAAAGTGGATTCATTTTCGTGATACATTCAAGTCATTAGTTCATGAAAACGCGACGTTTTCTACAATCGATAAATTTCATTATTTAAGAGCATCAGTGAAAATTGAACCGTCATCACAGAACATTCTCAACAATTACAAATTCAGTGAAGACAATTATGTGATAGCATGGAATGCACTTTGTGAGAGATATGATGATAAGAGAACATTATTGCTTCAACATGCAGTATCATTATTTCAAGTCAAGAGAGCTGTTGATGACTCTCCAAGTGAAATTCGACGAGTTATTGATTCATATCAAAGTTACAGATGTGCTTTTAACCAGATGAATGTGTCATGCGAGGAACTCAACGACATCATTTTTGAGCAATTTGTGAGATACAGATTAGATGAGAAGTCTTTACGTGAATGGGATATTCATGTACAAACAGTGAATCCAACGTGGGATGAATTATACAAATTTATGGATAAACGTTCAAAGTCATTAACATTTACTGACAAAAAGTCATCAAATAATTCATCAGCATCAAAACAGGCAACAAGTCAAGTTTCAAAACTTCCAACAAAGTCAAAAGTTTTCATAGCAAATGATCAGACAAAATATCCATGTAAACTTTGTTCAGAATCTCATCCATTATTTGTATGTCCATCGTTTTTAAAGGAGAATGTTGAAAAACGTACGGAGATTGTGATGAAGTTTAAGTTATGCAAAAATTGTTTGCGACAAGGACATCAAATGAAGGATTGCAACAGCAAAAATGTTTGTAAGCAATGCGGACTGAAGCATCATTCAAGTTTGCATAGAAACAAGGAAACCACAAGTCAAAATCATGCAGTTCAAACAAACTCAACAAGTCAAGAGCAAGTCAAAGAATCAGAAGAGGATTCTGTGTCATTAATGTCTACAAATCATAAATCCACAACACTATTATCAGCAAGTCAAACATTAATATCAACAGTAAAAGTAATGATTCAAGACAGTCAAGGAAATTGGCAAATAGTTCGTGCAATATTAGATTCAGGTAGTGACGAGAATTTAATAACCCAAGACATGGCAAATAAGTTAGGATTAACATTGACAACAATAAAGAAATCAATTCATGGCGTCAATAATCAAAAAACACCTGTTAGATATGAATTGAATGCAACAGTCAAATCCAGATATCACAAGCATAATGATTATGTTAACAAATTCAAGTTCTTAGTATTTCCAGCAATCACAGGAACACTTCCATCATTCTTCATGGATTCCAAACAATTTAATTTGCCTGCAAATTATTTTATAACTGATGACGAATTTAACATTCCAGCAAAAGTCGACATGTTGATTGGAGTCAAATGTTTTTGGGATTGTATGTTAATGGAAAAGCATACTTTATCAAATAATGCTATTCTCATACACACTAAATTTGGATGGATAGTCAGTGGTGAAGCTCAAATGTCAAATTTAGCAAGTTCATCAAATTCATTATTGGTCACTTCACATACTCTTCATTCAAAAGAATCATTGGAAGAAAAATTGGAAAGGTTTTGGACAATCGAACAATGTGAACCTAAGGCAAAGTTGTTGACAAATGAAGAGAAATTTTGTGAGGATTTATATGTCAAGACGACACAACGTGATTCAAATGGAAGATACATAGTCAATTTACCATTCAAATCCAATATAAATGAACTAAGTAACAACTTACCAAACGCCATTCAACGTTTCAAGTATCTAGAAAGTAGATTCAAGCAAAACAAGGAATTTTATGACAAATATAAGCAATTCATCGATGAATACGAGAAATTAGGTCATATGAGTGAAGTGAAGGATGTCAATTTATCATTGAATTCTTATTATCTTCCTCATCATGGAGTCATTAAGAATGACAGTACAACGACAAAGTTACGTGTGGTTTTTGATGCATCATGTAAGTCACAGTCAGGTTTATCACTAAATGATACAGTGAATGTTGGACCAATAGTACAGCCAGAGTTATATGACATAATGATCAAGTTTATGACGAAACCATACGCTTTTAAGGCAGACATTGAGAAAATGTATCGTCAAGTTTTAGTCAATGAGATTCATCAACTATATCAAAGAATTGTATGGAGAGATAATCCAGATCAAGCTTTTAAGCACTATCAATTACATACTGTAACATATGGAACGTCTTGTGCTCCTCATTTAGCGACACGGACATTAATTCAAATAGCAACTGATTATGAAAAGGAATATCCAGAAGCCTGTGAGCTTATCAAGTCAAATTTCTACGTTGATGATATTTTATTCACATGTGATTCAATTATCAAAGGCAACAAGCTAAAGGATGATTTATGTCAGATATTTCAGCATTGTGGTATGTCACTACGCAAGTGGATATCAAACGATTCAAAATTCATGGACCAGATTCCAAAAAGTGAAGCAGAAGTTGTCGAAGATTCTTATGAAATTAAAGCACTTGGTTTAATGTGGAATGTTCGGACAGATACATTTTCATTCAAATTAAAGGATAAGAATTCAACACAAAGTACAATGTCGTCAGTTTTATCACACATAGCAAGCATTTATGATCCAATAGGTTGGTTGGGTCCAATTATTCTCACTGCAAAATTATTCATGAAAAAGTTGTGGTCAAGAAAGTTGAAATGGAGTTGCAAACTACCAGAAGATTTACAAGAAGAATGGGATATGTTTTTTGAATCATTAGCATCAATTGTCAATATCAACATACAGCGTCAAGTAATATGCAGTGATCCAGTATTAGTTCAATTACATGGATTTTGCGATGCATCAATAAATGCATATGGAATTGTCATCTATGCACGTACAATCGATAAGTTTGGAAATATAGCATGTCGTATAGTCACAGCTAAGTCCAGAGTCGCACCAACTAAGCAAATTACATTGGCACGGCTTGAATTATGTGGATTAGTCTTGTTATCGCAATTTATGCGACGTGTTAGCAAGATTCTTGAAGTTCCAGAGAATAATGTATATTTATGGAGTGATTCATTGATCGTATTACATTGGATACAAGCAGAACCTGCAAAATTATCAGTTTTTGTAGGAAATAGAGTTGCCGACATTCAAGAACAAGCAAAGGGATTTAAATTTAGACATATTCGTAGTAATCACAATCCAGCTGACATAATTTCAAGAGGAATGACAGCAAATGAATTGTCAAAATGTGAATTTTGGTGGTATGGACCAGAATTTCTCAAGTTACAACAACAAGATTGGCCTGATTCTATTTTAGCAATAGATCCCGAGAATGAAGAAGAATGTCAGAAAGAGTATCGTAAAGTATTGACATTAAAACAAAATGAAGATGACACAACAAAATTGATTGAGTATATTAATGAACGATATTCAAATCCAAGATCCATAACGTGTGTTTTTGCAACGATTCTCTCTGGAATTGATAATTGGAAGCGAAAAGCTCTAAAGCAAACAATTGGCAAGGTTTTTCGAGTTGAATATATCAAGTTGGCAGAGAAGGCAGTAATCCGTATTTTGCAAAAGGAATATTTTCCCAATGAAGTCAAAAATTTAATCAAAGGCAAGAGTGTACAAAATTGTTCAGTCATTAAACAATTACATCCATTCATAGATCAAGAAGGAATATTAAGAACATCAGGACGAATAAGTGCATGTAAAGCAATTACAGAAGATACATTTGTAAATTGCCAATCGATGAAGAAGCAACATTCGTAGAGGCGGCAGAGTGTTGAACGTCAAAACATTCAACGGAAAATAATTTGAATAGTTTTAAGTCGTAGTTTTTACCTTTTTGTTTTTAACGGTTATTTTTTGAAAATATTAGTTTTGAATTTTCATTGTGAGATATCAGAAAAGGTAAAATCTATTTAATCAAATTTAACAAGTTATTGAAGCATATTATTATATTTAAGCAGACAATTTAAGTCCATTGACACGTAACAACTCAAAAGCATATCAAAATTTATGTTATATTGGCCTTTTAGAGGTAAAAAATTAAGAAACCAAATTTTGTGAAAGGAAAAGTTTTGTAATGAAAAATTTTATGTTTTAGGCGATCAGAATAGAGATTACATTATGAAATAAACAATATCTACATCATTTAAAATACAGTCCACCAGTCTCTGATTATTCTACCCATCAATTTATTCAATTTCAAAAGATCCAGTAGATCCAGTGAAAATTAAAAGTAAATTGATTACAAATAGCCAATTAGACACAGTCTCAAATTATAAACATTAACTAGAACGGCAGTAAAGTTTAGTTACAGCGATTACACAATTAAATATTTCACAACTAATAACTCATTTATGAATTTTTCACCTTTTGTTTAATGTTTTCATTAAATTTGTAATTTTCTACATCAACAGAGTACAGCACCAGCTCACAGTGGAATTCCACGTTCTCAGCCGATTAATATGAAGCAATCAAATCGTCGGAGTAGTAATTGTAATATGGATATTAACTCAATCTCACCACCAAGTGTACAGTTTCAAATTGGAACGCCACCAAGTCGAAGAAGGTCCACATCAGGCGGTGAAACACCTCCAATTCCTCCCTCAACATGGCAAATATCGCCATCAGCAACAACAAATTTCCAACATCAATCGCCATCGGCTTTAAGACGCTCAGGAACGACAGGTGGCATCGGATGTGCCCTAGCTAAATTACCGACACTATCAAGTCCAACATTATTGTCTGAGAACAATAATAATCCACTTTGTGGAACACGTGCATTCACATTACCTGATATGACGGGTGCGGCTGCAAATGGCTTTAGTTTATTACACAATGACTCGAAAAATGCTCTCGATGATCAAGGAATCACCTTCTATGCACCCGAACTACCTGCTGAAACTTTATTAGATGTAAGTGATTTTAATTGAATTTCAATTTAATTTTTGTGCGTGCCATTACCATTGCATTTCATTTCCATTTATAGCGTGAACATAACGAAACACTTGCTAAACTCAATTTCGTATTGGCATTGACTGATTGCATTTTGGAGGTTGCGGATCTTCGTTGTGCACCATTATCGGCATTAATGTCAGCTAATGAGTCACCGACTGTTCAGAATCTTACACAAGCTCATGCACCAGAGCATTGTAAGCGAGCTGAGAGATTAATATTGTTGATTAGGGCACTTCAGTTACTCTCGAGTGGATTGAATTTGGCATCACAACAATTACAGAATGGCATTTTAAAACCATCGAATACTGTTAAGAATGGTGAGTAGAATTTTTTCAATGTGAGAGTTTTGAATTTATAACGGCTTTTGGAAAATTTAAATTTGAATTTTTATCGGATTTGTAAAATTTGAACTTGAATTTTTAACGGACTTGTAAAAAATTAAATTTGAATTTTTAACGGATTTGTAAAATTTAAATTTGATTTTTTTTAAAAAAAAACCGTTATTCAACCTTTCAACCTCAATAATAAAAGCTGACATCGCAAATTCTTCACGGAACTGAGTGAAAGTTTAGTTAATCTGACATTTGATGTCAAACAACGTAAATAATAACAACAAACTCCGCTATTCAATTAGTAATTAATCTCTTTCTGACGTGGATTATCTAGCACTCTCGTTCCCTTTCATACAAATTTTTTTTATATAGAACTAGGCAATGAACTTTAATATGCAAAAAACTCCTATAATCTCATTTGAATTTCAAGAGTTACACGTGTTTTGTCTGATAAATGTGAGCACACAAATTCATTCGATATGATGAAGTGTCGATGTAACTCGAGTGGCAATTTTTGAGATGTTTATGAGACATACGTGTTGTTTAATTCATTAGCAACAGTTTCTCATTTCATATTAATTGCATCTAATGAATTAATTAGTATTAGTCTCTTCTCATAAATTAATTTGATGGATTTGTGAGATTATTTGAATATTCAAGATGGTAGTTATGGATGATGAAATTGAGGAGATTGCTTGTGGTTTTGAATGATTTAATTGGAAGATTATTGTTGAAATTGAGGAAATTAGTGGAATTTAATTGAAAATTCTGGATTATAATGGATATTTTGAAGCTTAAGAGCTGTTTTTAGTTGAAAGTTTTAGAATTTTTTAAGGTTAGAAGGTACTAGATTAGAAATTCTAGTCCATAAATTGAAGTTCTAGAACTGAAAAATCTAGTATCCAAACATGAACATATCAGTTTAAAAAATCTAGTACACAGATATAAAGCTTTTATATCATATATTCTAGTCTGCAGATTTAAGATTTCTGGATTGAAAACTCTAGTACTCAGAAAAGACTTAAAATTGCTGTACTAAGAAATCTCAGACAAAATCGTAAAAATCCAGATTAAGAAAATTCTAGTTCACAGTCTCAAAAATCTAGTACCTTAAATCATCAGTACTAGTACACCTTTACTCTCCAAAAAAAAACTCCATAAAATAACCACAAAGCACTACCACTTAGTAGCTACACGCGAAAATTAAATAGGAAGCGATGAACTCTTTTGTTCACAGCCATTCAAAAAGCTGCACAATAAAAATACATCGAAGCTTCCTGTAGTCTGTGTAAAACAGCTGCTCTGGTTCTTTTTTTCGGCATTTTTTTATACATTAATATTGAACAAATGTCATAAACCTGTTCAGAACAGTTTATTTTTAGCATGCCTGCATTTCCTTCATCTTATCTAGATTCAATAACAAATTAATAATAAATTGAGAATTATTATGACATTGCGCCTATTTGTGGACATTTTATTATTCACTTATTTTATTAACATTAATTTTTTTATTACTTTTTATTTTATTTTTTTGTAGTTTTATCAACAATGAATATGAAATACCGTACAACGTTAAGTGAATCAAAGAAGCTTAATGCAAGTGGCTTACTACAAAGAGCGACAGCAAATCATATTACGGCTGATAAGATTCTCTACGATCATGCAATACAGATGGTTAGTGACATTTTCATATATTTTAGACTGAATATAAATAATAAATGACATTGAATGGGAGGATGTTAGAGAACTGACAGATGTAATACACAATTTAGTGAATTTTTAGAATATTCGTCAGTTGAATGATCTTGACATTCATGATGAATTGAATTCACGTTTTAATTCATGAAATTTTCACGTTTGTTACAAAGTTAAAGCTTGTTTGCCTTGCCAAAAAGAGATTGAATTTGTGTAGGAAGTGATATTTTTTTGCTAAATTCGATATTTCACTATAGTTGAGGTTCACGTGTCGAATGGGATATTATAGAATCTTTTATTTATAGAATGTCGAGTTAGTAGTGGAAATAAGGAGGGTGTATATGCAGGATTAGGTCATGCTTGATGCTCCCTTTCATAATCTGACAATAAATTCTTAAACAAGACTTCTGTTAGATAGGAAAGAGTATAGTAATGTTAGGATTATTGATAGAACTAAGTTCATTGCTCTTAATTTGTTTGATCATAGTTCAATGTATTTCTGGAAGTATCCAGTGTGTTCATGGTATATTTTTCATACGCAAATGCTTCAAATTGATTGGAATATATCAATAATTCAGTGAGAATCACACTGTATAATTAAGAAATTATCATGATTTACTTCCCGTACTTTACAAGTACAACAACTGCATTTTATATAATGATTTACGATGAGAACTGTCATAAAAGTACAGGTTTATGAGAAAATTTATAGAATCGCTCGTGATTCTTGACAGATTTTGGTATTTGAAGAGTAAAGTGTCATAAAATTCTTTCAGGATTTTGTCCTCAATTTACGTACTTTAGCGGTCATTCGCAAAATTCGTAACGCCTAAAATGGCCATTTATGATCCCCTCCTTGCCTGGTCGGAATAAATTCTGTACGAGATTTTGAGAAATTTTATATGGAGCGTAACAAAATCTTAGACCCCTGATCCACCCCCTAAGCGTTACGATTCTTACGAACAGTCCCTTAATAAGGAATATTTACTGAGAAACAAGAACTTCAATTTATAAAAAATTATTCCACGATCTATAAACCCCAAAAATTAATATGGATTTGTCGCTTCCACAAAAAATTATAAATTAATCATAGACACGCTTCCACGACATCCCTTAACCATTTTTCAATATTATGACACAATAATCATTAATAAAACATTAAAAACTTCTTATTTCAGTGTCAGACAGCTGCATTAGATGAGTTATTCGGTAATCCAGAAGAATGTTTTACACGATATCAATCAGCACAGATCTTACTTCATTCGCTTGCACAAAAATGTACACATCCGAATGATAAAATGTTATTAAGTAAATGTAAGTATGATAATAAATTTAACATCATTAATCATCATCTCATGCTGTTTATTTTACTTTAATTTTTTGTTTTTTCAGACAAAGACGCTGTTGAGAAGCGACTTTATATCCTTCAAAAGCAAGGCTACATCTATTCGACAGACTCAGAAGAGTAATGCAAAATTCAGCGCACGAGAAAGTCCACAAGCCAGAGAGAATCGTAGTGATGCAACTTCACATGTATTTATTAATATAATTATTAAGCAAGATGATGAGAAAGTTATAATTAACTTTCAGTACCGTTCAGGAGTCGGTTGTTTGGGTATATTTATTTTGATAGAAAATATCCTCAAATAGTCGACTTCAGGAGTGCATTTGGTGATCTTTAAGAGAGAATTTCTCCTATATAAACCTTACATGCACTCCTAACTACCGTTTAGTATCCAAAATGACAGAAAAATAACAAAACAAGAAAAACTTTTTGAGAAGAAAATTCGTTAATTTCTTATTAATGTGACAAAATGATGAGGTATGATTGTGATGGATTCTCAAATTTGCTTTTAATATTTTTAACTTTTTTTTGCTTAAGCAACTTGTGTACCTTTATGAGTATTTTTAGTTATTTTTCTTCTCTTTATCATTTTCATTTGCAACGAATTTATGTGCAATTTTTTTTAGAATTTTTTAAAAATGATTTTGTTGACTTGATGAACAAGGCAGGACGTGACACTCCTCTAAAATCCAGATTGGCACATAACTTTACATAACATTTAAATCAGGTGTAGACTCAATTGGTAAATGTCATCCATAGGTATAATGTGAAATGTTTAAGTTATCTATAGAAATAATTGTCATTCTGGATTGTTCCTCTGTTTATCAGTCAAAATTTTTTTTTGCGCAATTTGCTTTTGGATATTGAACTATAATAGAAAGCGAAAGTGTGACATACTAGCTTATATCGGAAAAGTATGATATGATAAATTGAAATATGAGAACATGAAGAAGAGAAGTTTATTATTATTTGCCCTAGAAAAGATAAAACAAAAACTCATTTTTCATAAGATATGATGTTCAATGATGATTTGTACTGGAATGTAGTCGATAATGAGACTGAGTAAGGTAGGGGAAGCAAGGACGAAGATTGAAGGGATAACGATTGATTCAAAGGTTTTAAAATATTCAAATTATGAGGATTTGAAGATGCTTAATTAGAAAAATGTCTTCGGGAAGTTTAAATAGTTCAAAATTCTAGATTTTTTTCCAAATGCTGTAGTATCAAGGAACATGACTTCTAAAGTTGATAGCTCACTTACACAAGCACCATACATATATGAGAATATATTCATACCTAAATTTTAGTGATCTTATTCACTTAAATAGCCGAAATCAGTTGTGTTCAACCATTTTTAGATCGTGGCACTCCTTAGGTTTATATTGTGACCAAAACCGCATACGCTATGCGATTCATGGAGTTTTGATTTTTTTCGTGGCACACTAGTAAGTCTCGAGATACTGGCGGAGATACGGTTGGCTATCACTGGCCTGAAAGAAAATAATTCTTCGTGCTAAGAGAGTCTGAATGAATTCTGTAAATATTTTAACTTTACCAACAAATTTTAAAGCCAAGATTCATGAATTTTGCTACAAAACACTTAAGTAAACCAGTTTAAATACCATAACTGAATGCAATCCACAACTTTATTACCCACCAATTAACTCCTCAAAAAAGCAGTCAACCTATAAATGCATTACAAAATGCTCAAAACCTCCTACAATTACTCAACTCACTACCAACAGCATTAAAGTGCATGTTTACATTGAACCAATATGATACAAAAAAATGTGATAGCTGAATAATTAGTAAAAAAAATGATAGCGTGGATGAATGAATTTCTTTTTTGATACCCTCTTCCTATCGTCATCCCATGAATTTGATTTATTCATGCTGTAAATATTTATTTTTTAAGTGCTCTGATTAATTCTTAAGTTAGACTTATAATTTTGAGACGCGATAAAAAGAAGAATGGATGAATATTAAATTATATAGATTCGTATGCAGTTTGAATTTTTAAAAATATATAATTTATATAATTCGAAGGCGTGCATGTTGCATAAAGGAATCAATTTGATTTCTGCTTTGAAACTTGAATATTTTTTTTTTTTTCACTTCTCAATGATGATCAATAAAAATAATAATTTTAAGTACAAAGAATTATGACGTATGTTAATGAAATGAAAATAATATGCAACATAAAGGAACGTAAACTCTATAATTAAAAAAAAAAAAAAAAAAAAAATTGCGAGTCTATATGGAAGTAAAATAAATTGATGAAAGAATTGCTGAAAATTGTAGAAAATTTCGTATTTAATTTGATAAATTGAATTTTCATAGATTGGAGATGAATTTATGGAGTCAGAATTGAGATTCTGGATGATCAATGATGATTGGGAAACTGCAGCCATGAAATTTGTTGTTCGGACATCTTTTTGTAATGTTTTTGGGAAAGTTTTGGGAAATTGTCATAAAAATCATTTGATTTAAAATATCTAAAAGGAGTCATTGCACTATGTCGAAAATCGAAATTTTTTTACGTTTTTTCATTTTATGTGTGGAAATGATAGAGCAGACCTCTAAGCTTCAGAAAAACATCACTTCCAATTTTTTCGACCAATCTGGGCCGAGATACAGCACCAAATGTGAAAATTGGCTTCAAAACATGACTTTTTTAAATGATTAGAACTTTTTACTGTGTTAACCATTTGTTTTGAAACTTTTTGCATATGATTAAGGAACATATGAAATTAATTTTCCGTACCTTACTTTTGGTCCTAAGACATTACGCAGTGCATTAAATTAATTTTGCTAAAAAGTGAATTTTTACTACTTCACATCAATCTCACGCTTTCCTATTGACTTAAAAAGATTTTTTGTCTACTGTAATGGTTCCGTTCGAGTAAGGGCTACAACCCGTGGTATACATTGGAAATCGTGAAAATGCAACCTGACGAGATATTTGAGGTTTTAGGTCGAAAAATGCGATTCTTCCACTTCGGGCTTAAATTGCGGTGAATAAACCTGGTCTGTAGTGGATTTTTATTGCATTTTTTGTAGCTCTTATGTTCTAGCAACTTTTTCTGCAAAAAATTTAAAATTTACCCCGGCATTTCCGAGTTTAACCCCTTGAAGTAGGGTAGGGGGTACCTCAAAATTCAAAAAATTCAAACTTTTGCCTATTTTACTCAAAAATGATGAAACTCTCAGAAAACACTTAAATTATCCTAATCTAGACATAAACGTCCAAAAAATTTGATATCCTGCTAATTTTTTTCAAAAAAGTCCGAAAAAACGATTTTTTTCACATTTTTCAATATTTAGAATTAGTGAAAATTTTTTTTGTCTTTTTTCTTTTTGTATTACATAGCCGCATCAAATACGCATCCAACGAGGTATAAACCTTTACATATGGACAAAATTTGTCTGATTTAGAGCAAAAAAACGAAAAAATGGTAAATTTTTGTAGGTTTTGACGGTTCACCTTTCACATTTTTGACCATATCTCATCACCATTTTAAGTATATGTAACAAATTTGGTATCGTTGGAAAGGTAATTGCTCTAACTATATAATAAAATAAAAATTTTTGTTCAAAATGTGCTCAGGACATCACCAAGCTAAGTAAAGTTTGAGTTAACGCCCTAGATACCCATAAAATAAAAAATTTTCAATTTTGATTTTTTTCCATAATTTTGTCCTCAGACATTCATAATAACATCAAAAAAGTACATTAAAGTCATTGGTTGTTTCGTACAAGATCATAGAAAAAATGGAATTTTTTTGCAAATATTTTAAAAATTTTGAAAATTTTATACTCAATTCTATGATCTTGTACGAAACAACCAATGACTTTAATGTACTTTTTTGATGTTATTATGAATGTCTGAGGACAAAATTATGGAAAAAAATCAAAATTGAAAATTTTTTATTTTATGGGTATCTAGGGCGTTAACTCAAACTTTACTTAGCTTGGTGATGTCCTGAGCACATTTTGAACAAAAATTTTTATTTTATTATATAGTTAGAGCAATTACCTTTCCAACGATACCAAATTTGTTACATATACTTAAAATGGTGATGAGATATGGTCAAAAATGTGAAAGGTGAACCGTCAAAACCTACAAAAATTTACCATTTTTTCGTTTTTTTGCTCTAAATCAGACAAATTTTGTCCATATGTAAAGGTTTATACCTCGTTGGATGCGTATTTGATGCGGCTATGTAATACAAAAAGAAAGACAAAAAAAATTTTCACTAATTCTAAATATTGAAAAATGTGAAAAAAATCGTTTTTTCGGACTTTTTTGAAAAAAATTAGCAGGATATCAAATTTTTTGGACGTTTATGTCTAGATTAGGATAATTTAAGTGTTTTCTGAGAGTTTCATCATTTTTGAGTAAAATAGGCAAAAGTTTGAATTTTTTGAATTTTGAGGTACCCCCCCTACCCTACTTCAAGGGGGTTAAACTCGGAAATGCCGGGGTAAATTTTAAATTTTTTTGCAGAAAAAGTTGCTAGAACATAAGAGCTACAAAAAAATGCAATAAAAATCCACTACAGACCAGGGTTTATTCACCGCAATTTAAGCCCGAAGTGGAAGAATCGCATTTTTCGACCTAAAACCTCAAATATCTCGTCAGGGTTGCATTTTCACGATTTCCAATGTATACCACGGGTTGTAGCCCTTACTCGAACGGAACCATTACAGTAGACAAAAAATCTTTTTAAGTCAATAGGAAAGCGTGAGATTGATGTGAAGTAGTAAAAATTCACTTTTTAGCAAAATTAATTTAATGCACTGCGTAATGTCTTAGGACCAAAAGTAAGGTACGGAAAATTAATTTCATATGTTCCTTAATCATATGCAAAAAGTTTCAAAACAAATGGTTAATACAGTAAAAAGTTCTAATCATTTAAAAAAGTCATGTTTTGAAGCCAATTTTCACATTTGGTGCTGTATCTCGGCCCAGATTGGTCGAAAAAATTGGAAGTGATGTTTTTCTGAAGCTTAGAGGTCTGCTCTATCATTTCCACACATAAAATGAAAAAACGTAAAAAAATTTTGATTTTCGACATAGTGCATTGTCCTGCTTAGTTACTGAACAAACATAAAAAAATCAGAAATTTGTCAGGATTTTAGCTCTTAAAACCTAAATCTAAATTTTCTCAATCAAAAAACCAAGAATTGGAAGCGTCTACATCATTTTAGGCTGTATATGAAAGGCTTACGTTATCGGATATTAAAAAAATGAGTAGACTTCCAATTCTGCGCTTAAAACATTACAAATCTCAATCATCCGTCGATCTCATAAACCTCTAAATTCTATGACAACTTATAATTTACAATTTCCTTTTAATTATCTATGAGAAAGTTGTAAAAACCACAAAAAAAAAAATTATTCCTAGAAATATCGATTAAGATCCACAAAATTCTGTATATCTTAATAATCATCATAAACCACAAAAAAATAAAAAAACCTGAAAAAAAAGTTTAAAAAAATTGTGAATTAAAAATGCAGATAGTTTTTCTTAATTAATGCAGCATTTAAATTAATATAACATAATTTTTCAGATGCGCAGCATTTATTTTAATAAACTAAAGTCCTTCGTTTGAGACATCAGGGGGTCATTTTGTTGATGACGTAAAGTTATTTCTGTACCCCATACCCTATTGTTTATCTTAGGAAATGTTTGATTTAAAAAAAATTTTTACAGTTAAAAATATATATCCTAAGCACAGCCTAGAGAGTATCCCTAGGGTATGGGGTACATTTACTTAGAAACCCACACCTAAAGCTTTAAAAACTCTGATTTCATGAAGAATGTTAAGAATTTCAGATTTTGTTCTTTACATTTTTATCAGAAGGAAACTTTTCATCCTCGTTGTATAGGTCAACTATCCGAAGACATAAGGGGTCTTTAAAAATTTCGTATAGAGCGTAACACGATCTCAAACCCCAATCCCCATTCCTGAGCTTTGCGAATTTTACGAACGTTAGGGGGGTCATTCAGGATAAACTGAATTCAGAATAAATACAGAGATCTAAATATCAAAGCTTTTAAATCACTTCAACTATCTATAAACTACTAAAAAATCCAATAAACATCATTTCCAACCGACCCCCCAAACAAACAAATTCAAAATTCATAAAGACCCCCCAAAAATATTGTTGCTAATTAAAATTTATTCATCTTATTATTATTTTTTTTTTTTACATAAATTAGCTACTTTAGTCAAACAAGTTAAACCTTGACATTTCTATTTGAGCGTCTATTTTCTCTACGCTTACAACTTTCTCCTTAATATTTTATGCGATTACCTAACTCTGTGGTATTAAGAAACTTTAATCAGCATCAAAAAGGTTGACGTTGACTGAAAACTGTAATATGAGACGAGACAGAGATGCTTATGATTGTGGATGGTAAAGGGTCTATTTTTATCATTTTTTTCGACTAGGATGGCAGCATTTTGTATGCTAATTTATTTGTAGGTTAGATGAAATGTAGTGATTCCAAAAAGGCAACCTTTTTTTCTTCGGAGACTTAAGTGTAATTTGAGATTTGAGAAAGTCCACAAAAACCGCAACGAAAAAAAAAAAACAAAGTTTTGACAGCTCATAACACAACGTTCAGTCTACTATACTCCATTCATTTTTAGCAAATAGCAGATAATTTCCTATTTTCGCAAATTATTAGACTTTTTGTGCAAATATGTTGACACTAACAGTAAAAGGCTGTAAGCTGCTTATGATTTGAATCGGTCTGTCGGTTTGCTTTGTTGAAATTGCACTCGTAATGTGATTATTGATTTTTTGGGTTGCAATAATGAAGTTGGAGTTGAGATTTTGTAATTATTGCAGTATGTAAGCTTGAAATACTAAAATTTATTTTTTTTGAGGTAATTGACTAACTTTATTCATTGAAGGGGTAAGGGATCTTTAATATTTTGTTAGTTGAAAAAGTGAACCTTAAGATGCTTAGTACAAAAAGCGTGGTAAAAATTTTCCCAAGGGTGGAAATACCCTCCTGACTACGCATTTGCTTAGTACTCTTGCTTTTAATTTCAATACACTGAGATACCGTTGCATTTGAAACTACCTACTTGGCTAATATACACTGGTATAAATCATGTTTTCTAACCTTGAAATAACCTTAAGTGGTCTTCATAATGTCTAGTAACAAGAAGATTCTTCAGAACAGGCCATCTGAGTTTTAAAGATCACTCTTCATACGGTTTTAATATAGTCATGCTAGCTTTTGTAGATTTATAAGCAGGCAATTATTCAAAATACAGCCGTTAACTCATCGTAAGCTGTTCAATCTACCAAAGTCTCCTTTTTGGCTATCACTTCAATTACTATCACTTATCAATATCCAATACTATAACTACGTTTCTTCCTGTATCTTATACATATACATTTCATATGTAATATAAGAAGAACACCATCCAATAAATCTTTCAGCTTACAGTTTCAGTTGCTCTCAATATTTAAATAAAAATGTCCTAAATCACAGAATATTTTTGTCCATAAAACCCATAACACGGCCTCATAAATCAAACCATTCAATTCAAAACAGCAAACATTAGCAAAAAAAAAAGACTTGACAAAAAAAAGTGAAAGCTTCTGTGACCGACATTTAAGAAAAGTGTCCTACCGACACACATTTCAAGTTCAGAATCACCATAAAATTAAGGGCATTTGAACATAAATTATTAGAGTCAATTTCATTGTCTTCTTTACTTTACTAGCATCTTATTACATATTCCATCAATACCTCATCAATCTCACATCTTCTGGTACCATAATGATGCAATTATTCATCACAAAAACACGTTAACCTTGATAAAATGTAAATAGAAGCATTGAGATGATTTTAGGTTGAACGAGAGCAGTCTAGAGTGATAAAAATAAATGCGACGGCGACATAGGGAATGTGCATGAATTAGGTTTCGAATTTTAAGATCTTTTAGATTTACAAATGGTTGAATCTTTAGCAAATCTTTAGTAAGAAGAGTTAGGATAGGCTTTATATTTTAATTAAATTAATTTTGGACATCATTATTAAACAGATCCCTTATCAGAATCAGATCTGAAATAGAAACAGAAGCGAGAATGCAAAAAAAATACGCTAATTTACACAGTTTATAATTGATTTTATTTCTTCTTGTCTTTCTCGTCTACCTTTCATTATTTCAATTTGTTACATTCTATGTAGAAAGAGATTTTTGTATTATTTCTTTTTTTTTTTTGTCTTATAAAAATTCCTACTACAGAAAAGCAGAGAGTAAGTAATCGGGCAAGTACAATTTTTTGTTTAACTGAATTAAAACAGAATTGGCAAATAAAAAAAGGTGGAAATTTACATAAAAAATTTCTTAAAAAATAAGTAAGTGGCCCGAGTTGGATATGACTGCAGAGTGGTGTGTTGGTCGTTTACAATTGTGCAGAAAGTTACAAAGCTGGATAAATCAGAAAGCTTGAAGGAAAATTTAGTAAGATTTCTGCTTAATTCAACATTTGACACCTCCAAAACGACTAAACCCCCACTTTGTAGTCATATACCTTCTCAGGTAGGCAGCTAAACACAATCGTTGTGTGTGTAGCATTAAGAACTTTATGTTGCGGCATGAAATGGCAATTTTTTTTCCGCTTCATTATTACATTTCTTTCATTCTAGTCTCAAATACGGTGTAAACAACAAAACACAATCATTATAAGTTGAAGAAAGAAAGAGAGAGAAGGAAAAAAGTAGCAATCTAATGAATGGAGAGTAAGCAAGGTAAGCAGGAAAAAAGAACAAAATTAATTAAGGAAATTTCAGTCGATTTGCACGTGCTTTGTTGTTCAAGCTATTTTAATAGGTATAAAGGAAAATAAAATGGTTTAAGGTACTTATAGCAGGGACAAAACAGTGGGGAAGGTAAAATAATTTAAGAAAATCTTTCGTAATTTTTAAGTAGGAAAGAGGGGAAGAATTTTAAGCAGCATCAGCAGCAGTAAATAAGAAGAGAAATTATGGGATATTTTTCAAAAGTTCAAGGAGAGATTTCCTTTAAAATCTCATTTATGGGAAGAATCCGTTGCCCTGTAAAAAATAGAAATAAAAAATTGATCATAAATCATATTCTGTACACAACATGGAATAATTTATCATCTTACTTCTGGATCTTGAACCCATGGGAAGTTATTTGGACAGCGCATACACGTTTGAAGATTCAATGTCTCGCCGGGAACTTCCTTTGATGTCAATTTACAGGCATTTGGTACCCAACATGCTGGTGGTGATGATGGATCGACAGCACACTTCTCCTTCCATGGATCGAAGTTCTTAATCTCTGATGATTGACGTGGATTTTGGATCCATTGAATAACTTGTGTCATTGTAACAAAGTAGACGTCATTATGATTGGCAAGGACTTCATCAATCCAGTAGAGGAATGCTTCGAGGAATTCTGGATTGTTCTTCAAGTATGCAGCATGATAATAGAGACCCAATGGTGCACGATTTTGTTCATAATGTCTTTCGAAATTGTGGTTCAAGAAAGCGTAGAATTGGTCACCTGTGGATTTTTTGAGATGGAAAACAATTTTTAGAATATTTGGAATTTATTGACATGAGGAAGTATTTCTGGAAGGTGGAACGTTGAACAAATGGTAGAATTACGAGGTAAGTGAATTAAAAATTTTTCACATAGAAAATTTCAAAAATAGGTATATTGTGATATATCCTCTTTTCATCATACATTCTATGTATGAAAAATAACAGATATATCAAGCTCAAAACTAGAGCTTCAGTTATACTTTCACGTACTTTTTGACTCTCTATTCGAATTGATTATTAAATTACATACTCAATGTAAGTCCTATGATAAAACTAACGCTTACAGCTATATTTTCTTTCACATAATCCTGCACTATCAAGCAGCATGACTCTTACTAACTGATAATTCATTTACACATTCATCACGCCTATTCACTATCTCAAAATTGATAGAGTCATCGACTCTCATTACAATCTACGCACAATTCTAATCATATAATCGGCTTACCTGTTAAAATATTTGAGCATGAATCAACCATAGCACATCCGGGAATTTCTTCATCATTAGTTGGATCTTCACGTCTGTCCAATTCATTCATAACCATTTCCCAAACAGCGTGACTTCTTGTCGGGCATGTTTGTAAGTTACCATGGCATCGATGTGGCATACGGAAATACATAGTGTATGGCCATAACGGTGGATTGTGTAATGGAGCTGTAATCGTTGAATCGTACAAAAATGCTTGCTCTTCCATCATTGTAAATTGATTATTTCCACCAACTCGAAGATATGGAGCACGGAGACCGACAATTGAATTATCTGTGATATTGGCAAATTTCTCGGCAATAATTCTCTGTCCAGCCATTTCTTTAGCCCATGTATCAACTGTGGCATTTGACCAAAATCTTTCATCGTCATTGTGACTGTGTATGGATATAGTAGAAGTGGATTATTGAGGCAGCAAAAGAAGAAAGGAACAAAAAAAAGCAATAAAGATTTTTTTAATTTTACAAATGTGCTCAGTGATTTAAAGTAAAGTATAAAAACTTACGTAATCGAATGAACAGCTATCTCATGTCCTTGTCTGTGAATATCCTGAATAGCTGAGTAGTTGGAGTATTTGTGAGAAACAAAGAACTGTGAATGATATGAGAAAGATGAAATTAATTAAAATTTCCACACGAATTGTTTTTACAATCATCATCAAAAGATTCAAAAAGCTCAAGGCTTGAATCACACTTACAGTTGCTTTTATGTTACATCCATTTGGATTCTTTCTCTTTCCATTGAAAATTTCTTTGTACAAATTGATGTTATTGTTGTTGATGGCATCATCAAAAGTGATTGTAATCATCATAGGAACATTCTTGGCTGGCAAATCGCCGGGAATTGTTGTTCCATCTTCACTGCAGAAACAATCAGGGAGTACGCAAACAGCTGGATCGCAAGGTGGAGCACGATTTGGATCGTTGTCAATGTCTAATTAAATAAAAATGTTGACTCAATTTAAATGGTTTGGAAAGTTTTTGGAGCATAAAATTTCAATCTACTGAAAAATTGATTTTGTGCAACTAAATTTATTCAAAGACCCTCCATTTATGTGCACTTTAGTAAGAAAACGATTTGCTTGATTGGATTTCAAGTTTATTGTAATTTGCAAAGTAAAAACTCTTTTGCTTCCACTTTATTTATGCTTCAAAGAAATAAAAGAGCTCTTTTGTCTTCAGATAGTGTCTTATTGTCTTTGCATCTCTTTTTAAGAGAACCTTCAAGTATCAATAAAAAAAGTTTAGTTTATGAGCATTCATGAACAGTAGTAATATTATATGAGAACTGTGTATGCTTTCGATACATCGTAAAAAGTTGTAAAGGAATGTATGAAAAAAGTAAAAATGTTCATTGAGATGAAAGGTGCCTGGGGAGAATTGAGCAGCTTGAATGTAAATATTTCTATAATTTTTGAGTTCAATGAGTATTATGATAAGATAGGAAGTGCATTACTTTACAATAAAATGCACAATTTGTTTAAATCAATGAATTCATGCTTTACTTGTATCTAGTTGAGCCATAAGAGTAAAATTCTTTCATACTGGGTGATAAAATGACAATATTGATGCAATTTCCAAACCAAAGTCATCAAAACATGCCTACATAGTCAAAAACATCTCGACAAATCATTTCACCAATAAAAAAAGACTATACGAATAAGAAGCCTAAATCTTTTTACGAGAAAGTACTAAAAATCATTGTGCCAAAAAAAATGATTACGACTTGAATAGAATGAAACAGCATTATTATGTATGTGAAAGGGCACGACATGAAGAATAAAAAGAATCATAAGTCATAAAATAACATTTCTTTGTTGAAGATATTAAAAGCATGAAGGAGAAACTGAAAAATGACTTATGTAGTATGATGACATTATCGAAGCATTGGTATGGTTTGAAAGAAGGAAGGAAGAAGAAAAACTTGTTGAACTTTTTATTATTTCACTTTTCATCAATGGAACATGTCTCATTTGAGTGGTGTGTACTTATTTCGCCTGAAAAGGTTATGGATGTTTAATTGATAATTGTTAAATAACGAAAACAATTGTCGGTACTTGTTTTTGTGGGTAAAGTTCATCGCTAATAGAAATCTAGGTGAATGGAACCTTTTGTTGTTAGTTTTATCAAAAATATCTGATTAGATCAAATGACCTTTGCAGATACAAATGATACTTGAAAGCTCTCAATCATGTTTTTGATTTATGATTTTTATTGTGATTGAGAGAACTGTATTGAAAAATATATGGTGATGCTTTTGGTCTTGACGGAGGTTTCGTCAGATTTAGAGGGAGTTAAAGACTAAGGAATATTCATTATTTTGTTTTGGACTAATAAAAATTTTTATAGACGGGTCTAAAACCATTCCCTGACTTATCCCCCAAAAAGTCTGTACACCCAATATTGTACAGCGTTTGATACCACCAGATCACCTGTTCTAGTATTAAAAGTCAACAAACTCATTTCTAGTACGTTGAATCTTCACCAAAGCAAAAATCTCACAGAAAAAAGTTCCCACAAGGATAGTCAATATCCTGTCGCACACAAAATAATCCACATTCATTAATTTATGAGTTTATTTCTCACTCACCACATGAGTTCTCATCGGAACCGTCGTTACAATCTTTCTCTCCATTACAAAATAATCCACGCTCTATACAATTGCCATCACCACATGCGAGATATCCGTCTTGACATAATGGTTCATCTGTTATCAGAAGTGGCTTTACTTTTCTTTCTTTGTTCTTGAGTTTGCAGTTTTTGACAGCATCCTTCCAATCACACGTTTGCTTTTCAATATCGAAATAAAGACCAGCTGGACAACGGATAGCTTGAAGACCCTAGTGAAATTGAAAACAAATGGAAGTTGAAAAAAAATAAATTGAGTGACAATTTATAAAATATTTATCACATACCGATGTTGTACATTGGATAACATCACGACAACCATCACCTTCTTGTGCAACTAAACGAAACCATTCACCAGCATCCTTATCTTTACAAAGCTCTTGCTCATATTCTGCTGCACTTTTTTTCTCCTTATCATCACTCTGTCGTTTCACTCGTACTGCATCTGCTGAAAATGGATGAAAAAAAAGAAAATATTTATAATGAATTGTTAGATACATCTGTCATACAATTTTTTCTATGCTACCACTGCAAGGTGACATAGTGAAAAATAAATTCAACACATTCCATTTTTCGATAGCTTTATTTTTGTATTAAACGAGATTATTGGATACTGAGAGTGATATAACGAGGACACGTTCAATTGAAATTTGTCAAAAAGGGTTTTATTTCCGATTTTTTTTGCTCTTGTGCTTGAAGCCCGATAAATTGGATTTTTTTTTTTGTAGAAGCTATTCATTTGAGGAGCTTGAAAGGTTTAGAAGTAGTGCAGTGGCTTTTTTGTATAGTTTAGAAGAGGATTGGACTGAACTTTTGATGGGATATGCTTAGTTAAATTCAATAGTTCAGAAGAATAAATTCAGTTGAATTTGAATTATAAATTCAGTTTTTTAGAAAATAAGGATAAGTTCAGCTTTTTAATGTCAAAGGATAAGTTCAATTTTTAAATATTAAAGGATGAGTTCAGCTTTTAATATAAAAGGAAAAGTTCAGTTTTTAAATGCAAAAGGATAAGTTCAATTTTAACTAAATTTTCGAAGCATAAATATTTTAATTGCGTTCATTAGATAAGTTTAGTTTGGAAGAATCCAAAGAATATATCGAGTTTATAAGGATAAGCTGAGATAAAATTCGAAAATTCAGATTAAAATCAATAAAAATCATTTCCAAGTAATATTAGTCACAAAACAGATCAATTTTCAAAAACAAGACTCAACTCAAGTCCGATCACGTCATCTCCATTTGTATTCACTTTCATACGCTTATGCTTCTTCTTAACACACATTTCAATCCTCTAATGTCAAATGTATATAAAACGACAGAAAAAAGCGTGGAGATAAACATAAAGATTTATGTCTGGCTTTCACTTTAACACCCAAGCATTTTGAGTCTACTAATGAAATTAACTCAATATGCTTGTTGATTTGTCTGTTTATCTCACATTTGCTTATGTATTTAATATTTATATATATGTGCATTTTGGACTGCTTAGTTAAGGTGTTTCATAATTTATTTGTACTTTTCTGCCTCTCTGAGCTTAATAATCAATTAATAAGCATTTCAAATATTGCCCACACTTTTTTTACAATTTTACTCTCATTTCTCATTTATAATCTCCAATATTGTATGATAGTAAAAATACTTTTAAATATGCTGACTGATCTACATAATTATGTAATCTTCGCACGTTTTTGAACTTTTTTTTCAATTTCTTTATGCCATTACTTAATTTAACATGGAAATGAATGTTTAAAAAAAAATGTAAAACGAAACGAATTTCTACATTGACCATGGACTTGTAAATTTTGCCTTTCTGTGTGAGAAATTTGGTGCATTATTGAAAAAGCTCTTGATTTCTTAAGCTGAACATAATTTTTTTTTCTTTATGTTCGCAATCCGAATTGAAAGCAAATAAATTCAACAAACTTTTTTTTTTTTTGTTATTTTTAAAATGTCAAGCCGCAGTCCTTTTTCAATACTTTGTTACCCATAAGCTCTTTGTCTTGCTTACTTTTTTTTTCATCAGACACAACCGAAATGAAATGAATATTTCACCACCGAGAGACTGGCAATCGTAAAAATGTTGCAATTTTATTATTTTTACTGTATTCGTGTTTTTTATGCCTCCATCGCTTGTCTAACAAATATAATATTTTTTCTATGATATTAAATATTTCAAATGCTTTTGAAATGTTCTCGACATAAAAATCAATAAATTTGCAGATTGGAATTTTTTCTTTTGGGGGGTTGGTTCGTGGATTTGGGACTATTTAAATTTTTAAATTTTTCGATGGTGACCTTTGAGTTTTGATCTTATCGAAATACTCTTGTCTGTAAACTAATTTAAACATACTATTTTTTTTTTTTCAAAGTTATTTTCTCCCATTTTTTACTAAGTTCCATCACTTTCCAACAACCCAACATTCTTCCATTCAGGTAGATACTAAATTACCGCTATGACAATTAATCATGAGAAAAATGTCGACAAATCAAATTTCAAATCAATTTAATTGAGTTATTTTTCAACTCTAGCTAAAGTTTGGTATTTCAACTTGTTTTTCTAGATTGGATTGAAGAAAATGCTAGTCTGTGTACTATAAGGTATTTCTTTTTTCTCTGCTAAACAAATGATTCTCAATCAATCTTCAGATCGATGATGAGAAAATGTTTTCCATTTGGTATTGTAAATAAATGATTGCCAAAAATAGATATAAGATGAGATAGGTTTTGATGATGAAGGGATTAAGAGATAGATCTTGTGTAAGATCTGTTTGACTTTTAAAGCTAGAGTTGGGATCAGTTAAACTCCTTGATTTATACACAAAAATAGTTTTTATTTCACTTTTAAATTTACAAAAATTAAAATTCTTAAAAAAGAGTCTAGTTCTTAAACCTGTAAAGCCTTAAAAGCACGAATACGTTCACCACTAGGATCATATTTGGCTTTTACGTCATTGAATATTTGCTGCTTTTTAGTCTCCAAATGATTGATCAAAGTCTTAGTATCCTTCTTCTGTTTATCTGAACATTTACCGCAAGTTGTTTCGAGAGCTTCTGGTAAATGATTTTTGAGATCTCTACCTTCACTTGTGCATGGGCCTCTGTCCAATATGCACTTCATATAATTATTCAAAATACGATCATTTTTCAGAAGAGTTTTGATGTCAAAATTTGCTAGTCTATTTTGTCCATTAACGGCAATAAGAGCCAAACAAAGTACACAAAATAATATTACACTCTTCATTTCGTTCCAAATCAATTGAACGTTTTCGTACAACTGATTTGAGAAATCTTTCTGCTCAGCTTTAAGAGATTCTCTCTGTCATTGAGGTTTGCAAATTATTAAACAAAAAAAAAAAAAAAAATATCTGCAAACTTGTTTTTTTTTACATAAAATTATTAATAACTAATTAATATTCTTAAATACTTCGAGTTAAATGTTAATCCTCTCTGAATATTTTAGAGGTCTCAATGATACGAGTAAATTTTTGCCCGAGTGACAAAAATCACAAAAACCTTAATATGGAGGCTCCGTGAAAGAGTGACATGATAGCATTTAATATACTTTTTAGCATTTTATCCTAAAATTCTAGCAAATTGAAGAGTTATGTCTCTGAGAAATCTACTTAGATTAGATAAAGTGCTTATTAATCATTCCATATAAAATACTCAAACAGATCTTTATACAAAACTCTATTACTGTATCGCTCGGGTTGGTAAATCCGCTGGACTTTCATCTTCAAAATTCACGAGTTTTTAAAACTGATCTCAATGGTCAAAAGTCGTTTTAATTGTACTAACTTCTCATCAAAAACAAAAGTTTATTGCTCATTTGTTTTTAGGGGTCGTTCGTAAAGTTCATACCGTCAAAAATGACCATTTAAGATACTTCTCCATCGTAAGCGTTACGAATTTTACGAATGACTGCTTAGTATTTTAACTTTATAGTTCTTAAACACTGTTTCATTAACTACCAAACTAATTCTTTTCTATCAATAAAACTAAGAATTTCTACATCTTTGTCTTTAACTTATTTTCCAGAAATTTCTATCTCATTTTCCAAGCATTCAAATACCTCACACTTATTAATGTCACAGAACACTTTAAACAAAGTTTAATCTAGATTAAATAAATGGCCTGAATAAACATCGCACAATACCCTTGACACGTATTAAAATACCATTAGTTTGTCCACAATTTTGTTTGTGAATAAAAGCTACACAAACTTGCTGCAGAGAATGTAAAATGCAATTAGTTGCAACAGTTATTCAAATGCAATTGCTAATTTCTTGTGAAGTAGTTTATGTTTATTTTTACGAAACATAGCAACAACAATTTAAAACAAAGGCTAATGAATCCTAGAATTTTTTAAAAAAAGAAGAAAACCTTTTCTGTTTTATCCACAAAAGTTTCCAATTTAAAAGCAACAAAAAAGAAAGAAGATCAAGTTTTTGTGTTATATTTTAAATTGAAACTGAAAGGTTAAGGATGATGTGAGAATTGATGGTCAGTTTGTTGCAACACATATCTTCAACCCTCCTTTCATTTTCGTATTTTAGTGCTTAAAAAGCATGCAGACTATCCATTAAGAAAAAACTTTTACTGTTGAATGGAATAATTTTTTTTACATTTTAAAAGTTTTCTTTTTCTATTTCAACAAACAAATAAATTTGAAGTAGATACAAATGAACTGAGGATTGCAGTTCTAATTATACTGAAATTGTAAAGTAAATGTTTCCATTAAATAAATGAATATAACTTTTGTGTTTGTTCTAATAACTAGAACATGGATGAACTTATTCTGCAACTTTTTTGTTTCGAAAATTTCATTTGGTTTTGGGTGAGCTTCAAAAGTTTTAAATGTCAAACTTTTTGGATTATTATTTAGGTTAGCATTACTTTGTTTAGTATGAATGGAAATGTTTCACAAATTTGTATTAATTAAAATTTTAATTATTCTAAATAATTGCTGGGTACATTGTATGTTGAGAACAATAGAAACTAAATTTTTAAAAGCTTTGAGTATCAGTTTTGACAGTTTGAGAAGCTTTTAGTAAATTTTTCAATAATCAAACAAAATTTTGCATCAAGTTTGACAAACTTGAAGATGAAGCTTTAATAAACCTAATTTGATATGAAAAATGTGATTCAATTCAATCTCGATGAACTAAATTCATTTTCTTATTCAAAATAAAAATCCGTTAATCCTTTGGTAAATAAATAAAAATTGACATTCACAATGACAAAGAATTTATCCACAAATATAAAAAATGCACATATAAAAAAAGTTGCATAGCACTTGCAGTCAGTCGTACAAAAAAGTTAACATAATAAAATGTGAGCTATTACCCTGTATATGACGGAAATGAAAATGTCATGAAATGGGCAACACTGAGTTGAGCAACACATAAAAGTTGTAATATTTTATGGATATTTTCATTTCAAGTTTTGCAATCAAAAATGCTCTACCGGTAGTTGTGGGATAATTCAAAATATTTTCTATGCACCTACTACATGCATCACTACCAAGGCGTGGAAACTATTCAAATTTCCCAATTATCCCAAAATTATTCCTAAACCTGTACGCATGAAAATTGAGATATCCCAATGTATTCCTTGGTTATATGTCCAGTACATTAAGGATATGTTGGGATGTCTTAGTTATCATGCGTACAGGCTCAGAGATTTTTTGAAATATTTCATAGTTTCCCCGCTTTAATAGCTACTGGATAACATAAAAGTATGATACATGTACAAATAACTGCAAAAAAAAACGGAACTTAGTTATGTCGATGTTTGGTTATCATTGATACATATACATCGCATGCAATATACGTGATGACGATTGATGATTGATAACCAGACAGTTGTATAATTAAATATCAAGCACTTCGCACTGACCAACATGAAAATGAAACGTGTTTTTTGATTTGACATTTGGCTTATCACTTTTTTCTGTTGTTGGTCTTTAAATTGCCAGACACGAGAGCCTGTCCAGTTTTATTTTATTGCGAAAATTTAATTTATACAGAATACAACGAGTTTTTTACGGTTCATTCTAAAAATATCTTGATCGAATAAAAAAAATGTGTGTTACTATGGATCTCATAAATATGAATCCCAAAAAGTTCAAAATTAGCATAAAGTCTGGGTTAATGCAAATTAAGAGATTTTTTTTTTGTGAAGTGAATATTCTCGGTCAGCTGTCTATAGTAACAAGGCGCTTTGAAAGGATTAATCGTGATTCTCGACATTTTTGGCTTAAAAGTGAAACTTCTTTGGAATAAAATGTTGCTGTTGTTGGGTTATGTAAGATACGAGATATATTTTAGAATAGCAATAAGTTCAGGAAGAGATTTTATGGAAATTAGGAAATTTATTAAAAATCTTTTAGATTCTTGATTGCAGAAGATTAAATGTTGAATGGTGATATTATAGATTATAGAGAATTAAAAAAGTAATTTTGTGATAAAATTTATGAGAACTTTTTGACATTTTCTTGACGATTCTAGTTTAGATTTTTCGATTTTCTATTTCGGCATGAAAATGCATGATGATATATTTTTAAAATATAAATGGAAAATAGGTTAGTTCCTCTATGATATTTAAATAATCTAAATTTATTTTTTTATTGGTGCGTTCAAAAAAAAATGAGCCGGTTTGAAAGGTTTTCTTCAAATATCTATAACTTTTTACAGGAATAGTCTTTTTTAATGAAACAAAAAACATAATTTAGTATTTTGAATGTAGTAATTGTTGTGTAAATATGAATTACTAGAACTTCCTGGAAATTAGTTTTATAAGCCGCGGAAAAAAGTAAGAAATTTCAAATTTTTACATCAAATTTTGAGTTCAATTTTTAAAACGACTTTTCCATTGCACTAATTAAACTAAAGTACTTTTGCAATATGGAATTCAGCGAAATTTATTAATCAACAGTCAGTTTTTAAATACAATGCGTAATGTAAACAAAAACAATTTTTTAGTCAAAAGATGAAAATTTTGATAAATTTTGAAAAGTTCAAATATTTATTAAACAGAACAACTAAATGAAAAACTAAATATGCTATCTTAATAAGTAGTTAATAAGCTATTAATCATGCGCTTTATAGATTAATTAGTGAACATAAAAATTATGCAAAAAAATTTTGATAAGAATTTTACCATCACAAATTAAATCTTTATAGTGCTTGTTTAACAGCTTATTAACTACTTATTAAGATAGCATATTTAGTTTTTCATTTAGTTGTTATGTTTAATAAATATTTGAACTTTTCAAAATTTATCAAAATTTTCATCTTTTGACTAAAAAATTGTTTTTGTTTACATTACGCATTGTATTTAAAAACTGACTGTTGATTAATAAATTTCGCTGAATTCCATATTGCAAAAGTACTTTAGTTTAATTAGTGCAATGGGAAAGTCTTTTTAAAAATTGAACTCTAAATTTGATGTAAAAATTTGAAATTTCTTACTTTTTTCCGCGGCTTATAAAACTAATTTCCAGGAAGTTCTAGTAATTCATATTTACACAACAATTACTACATTCAAAATACTAAATTATGTTTTTTGTTTCATTAAAAAAGACTATTCCTGTAAAAAGTTATACATATTTGAAGAAAACCTTTCAAACCGGCTCATTTTTTTTTGAACGCACCAATATTATTTTAAATTTTACTTAAAAAATATTTAATGATTTTTTATGTAAAACCGTCAAAAACTATTAACTCTATAGTATTTTACAAAAATTTTCGCAACGCATTAAAATTTCCTCCCAAATAACCCATAATATGAGCTTTTAAAGCTTAATTGAAAGAAGCTATTAACTCATTAATTACTTTATCGAAGAAAAATAATAATAATCAGCTTTTGTGACTGACCCATCAATTCGTGTGTGAAAATTAATTTCAAAATTATTGCATGTAAGCCATAGAAATTGTTATGAAATTAATGATAATTGAATTAATATTAGATCAATATAAATTAATTAAAATTATATAATGTTAATTGAAAATTGCTGTTGAGAGATAGTAGCACACATAAATGCTTCGATATTTAAGTCAATTTAAATACAATTATGCAATTTATTTATCGGTCGATTGGTGAGCATAATAACCGAATATTTTGCTGACTTTATTGTTCAGAATCGCTTTAGATAAATTTATTTATGGATATTGGATGATAGCGAGTATGAAGTATTTATGTTATTGATATAAAAGTTTAATTTAATAGCTAAAAGCAATTAAAGAAAATTAAATAATGTTAATAATGTTAAAAATAATTTTGCATCTGCTTCAAACTATGAGCACCACCAGCATCATTAGCACTATGCAACATTCATCGACCAAATTAATTTCAACATTCAAGAACTCAAATAAATCAAAATATTTACTTTCAAATCTGCTGACAAATGCAAAAATTATTCAGTAGCATTTATTAAGTCAAAATTAAGTAAAAACACAATCGTTTAAAAACCTTGATCAATTTTTAATTCGACTAAAGTGCTCCTTGAAATCTGCAGGACAGTTTTGCATATTCTGACTAAGACCTTGAATAAAATTTTGTTGCTAAGTCGCATATATTCTTGGTTAACTAGTTTATTTTAGTGAATTTTAAATGGCAGTAGAAGTTGACTTTGAAAGCTTTACCTCCTGGAGAAAAGTATGGATTTTAAGTTTTTTTTTTGGAAATTTAATGGATTTTTGTTGTGATTTTGGAAAAAAAATAGTAAATTCATTCATGACCATAGACAACAATTGTTCAATTGAACTTCAATTTTCAATAAATTTCATCAAAATTCTAAATCTATTGCATAACCTTCAATAACACTCAAATAACAAAGAAAAACACAGCAATTAACTATTTTAACCCGTCTATTTTAATTAAGAAAGCAAACATAATATAATCTGATCCCTTCGGGTGTCATCTGCTAGATAACCAAGCTTCCACTTAATTACAATCATTTTCGCTATTCCTTCCTAATAAAAACAGCAAACATTTTCTTATCTCTCACGAGAGAAAATTAGAAAATGCATAGCTTAAACTTCCACAGAAATGATAGTTTTACTGTGCATATAAATTGCAATTCAGACCAATTTGAGTGAGTAAAAAAAAGCAATTAAAAGTTTCCAGCACTTATTTTACTTTTTCTTTCCTTCTCCTCCTGCATAGTTTTGTTAGTAAACGCCCTTCATCTACTTCCTAATTTTTACAACTTTCACGAGGAACAGATTCTTAACGAATGATTATAATCTCCATATTGCTTTTATGCACGACAGTAATTTGCATATATACAACTTTTAAATAAATAAGAAGGCAGCTAGCTCTTAAATACCGGAAACTAAATAGAGTCAGATCACGAATAGAAATTTTAGTTTTTTTGTTAAAAATTGGCATAGACAACAATTATTATATTTTGGACGCTGTGTATTTATGTATACGTTTTCATTATTGAATAACAAATGAATTTGACTGTAAAAGTTTCACCTCCCAAAAAAATGCCATCGCACATATTATGAGTTTTCTATTGTCATCATCTTTATTAATAAGTCATGCAAAACTTTTTCCGTGGCGTCACTAAATCCATAAAAAAAGTTATCTTTCTTTCTCTCTTTCATCTCATGTATATTTGTCTTTTTTAGTGCGGAGGCTTAATTTTTTTTGTTAGAAAGGTTAGTTAGGTATTAACCATAATTTTTCAATCATTTTGTTTGTCTGGTCGTCGTATGCAGCTTATCAACCTTACTTTTGGTTATGTCATTCGATTTTGGAGTGTCTTACATGAGTGCTGTGTATTTTTTTAGTGACAATGCTGGATGAATGGATGGATGGGTTGGCATTTACTGAGATAAGTTGGAGTAAAATGGTTGAAATCAATCAATTTGGTGATATATGCCCAAATTCTACAATTGTTAGACTAGTGAAATTCTATGTAGTAACTAGTCTGATATAATTCGAGTGTTCAGTTCCTTACAAATTTAAAGCAAGGCGTGGAAACTATGTCCGTATCCCAATTATCCCAAAAATATACTAAAAATCACTGATTTTGTACGCATGATAACTAAGATATCCCAACATATTCTTAGTGTACATGCCCAGTATAGAGAGGATACTGGGTATATACACTACGGACTTTATAACTCAGGAACTTTTTTGCATATTTTTGGGATAATTGATCTCTAGAAGTTATGATATCTCAGATTCTAAATTGACAAAATTTCAAAAAAATTGCAAATTAAGGCTACAACTATCACAGAGACAAGTCCAAAGCTAGGTACATTCTTCTACTAATACCGGTACTATCTAAATTTGGAGATTTGAATTGTCATAAAAAATTCCAAAACTCTCAATAAGTGTGCCTTAAAAAAAGCTCAAACAAGTAAGCCTACTTCAAAGAAAATTCGCGTGCAAGCAGAACAAATTTTCAATTTATTAGTCCATGGCACAACATTTTCTTGCTAGGTGACGATATCGACCAAGTGTTTGCTTACACTTTCAGGTTGTACACATATTTTAATGACAGGCAAGAGAAATATAATTTACATAAAGTACAAGATTGCAATTTTTATTATTTTTTTTTTTCGTTCAACAATGTTACATATCATAGATATGAAGGCGGTAGTCGGCAGTTGCAGTACAAGTTTTTTTTTTCATGTATAGTATATTTATAGTGTGATACAGTTTTATTAAATAATAATACACAGAATGGCATGAAAGCATTTCACTTTCAATATACAAGGTAAGGCATATCATTCGATGTGTGTTTGTCTATAAAAAAACATGATTACATAAACTCCAACTTTGGTCGTTCGAAGCACTTAAGAGGAAGAGAGATAGCGAAAGATGTAGGCAATGTAGATCACGAGTGAAACGGTTCCAATTTTTATTTTATTTTGTCTTTTCTTTCTTACTTCCATCGAATAATATCCAATAACAACAAAAATATATAAAAGCTAGCAAAATGTCTCTGAATTTAGATTTAATTTGTCTTTTGTTGACGACGTGTTGCTGTTATAGCTTTTTATGTTCTACTTACTTGATAATATCACTAGCAATAATAAAATTCCTAATTGCTTAAGCGCCATCACAATAATTGACTCTTATATTGTTTAATATTCCTATAAAAACTTATTTTTTCTTTTATTTTTATTTCTTTTGTGCTTCTTCCTTTCCACAGACTCTGGATAAGCTAGCAATTATCTTTCACTTCCTGACTATTTTTTTTTTCACTTTTTCTTATGCAATTTTTGTGTCAGGGTCACAACTTTTTTTTTCTCGCTCTATAAAGAATTAATGTTTAATTGCTCTGTCACTCACACACATACACACACGTTAAGAATATTCCTGCAAAATATTCACAATTTATATTTAAAAAAAATTCACGCGTGCTAGACGCGGTGAGATAGACACGGTTGTTGTTATAAAAGAAATAAAACCGAAAAACAGCAAACGAAAGCTCTTTTATATGAAAATTTCGCTTTCACTGGTTGTTTGGTGGTGGGATAAGCGACAGTTGCTTAATGTATTGGATACTGCTTTTAGTTTAAGCCGCATTGCTCTCACGAAAAAAAGTAAGTCTCTCAAATATTTTTTTTTTCAAAATCTTGATTTTTTGAAAATTTGAATGTATTTGTTGTGGCTTATTTCCCCTTCGTGTTGTATGTGATGTATGGATTGATTTTCTTTCCTTATTACGGACCTGAGACTTAAAAAAACTTTTAATGTTTTCTCTCTCCGGTATGGTTATGCTCACCAAAAAATAAAACTAGATTCAGTTCTGTAGCATTTTTTTCTTGCTGCAGAAAAATTTTATTTTTATTTTGTTGTCTTTTTGTTTAAATTTTGTTGTAGGAGCTAGTAGAACTTTCGAAGAGAAAAATTGATTTGTTTAATTTATGAGTCTGTTTACTGATTATTGTCAGTTCTTGGAATTTTGTTTTGTATATTTAATTCTTCTTGAATGTTTTGGAGATTTATATATTTACTCATTATCAAGGTTTTTTTTAATGTAAATTTTCATATGAAAAATATTACTGTTTCACTAATTTAAATTGATTATCAATTTACTCGTTTAATCCTAGCATCTCTGGACAAATACGTTACGTGCGAAATTTGAATTTGTTCTAAAATAAAACCCATTAGTACACCTTATTTTAGTACAAATCGTCCGTTAAATTTTTAAGAAATAAATTAAGATTTATATACTTTCTACTTGTTGTAATTAGTTTAAATTGTTTTTATATCAAATTTTATGACTGAAATTATGGCAAATCATTATTAAAATAAATAAAAGCTTAGGAAAAACATTTAATTTTGCAAAAAAGAATTTTTTCTTGGTCGGATTATATGTAAAAAAAGGTTTGAATTTTTGAATTTTTTCAAAAATTGAGGGCCTTTTAACTAAAAAATTAACGGACAAAACAGCTGTTCAGAGATGCTAGGTTTAATCCAATCAACATGCAAATTTTTAAATGTACATCACAGGGGCGTAGCCAGAAATTTTTTTGGAGGTAGGGAGTCTTTGAAATTTTCTTGCATGGAACGAAAAATTTAGGGGTTTTTTGGATTTTTCCCTAGCAAATTATAGAAATTTCCCAAAAAGAGGAGGGGTTAAAACCCTCAAACCCCTCTCCTCTCCTGGCTACACCCCTGGTACATAATTTAATCTTGTCATCATCATCATCATCATAACTTTGCAGATCTATAAGATCCATAGTTTCGCAAATGCGATGCTCAGCTGATGATTTTAACGAGTAAGGGTTCGCTACACCACTGTACTCACGGACCTACAGTTTATAGTGGGATCCGAACCACTCCTTTGATGACATTTTAGCTGTTATTGTCTGTAGCCTACAAAGGAAGGACTCAAAGGCTGTGAGTCACGTTTTTCGGTAATATGAGATTCGCGAAACAACAAGTGAAATACTTAATGCTAGTGTTCCGATTTCTGATACGTTCTGCACAGAATGGAAACCTTAGTCATCAAGTGTTTTTATTTCACCTGCCGAGACTCGAAACCATGACCGCTGCATTGGCATTGCAATATTCAGTACCGAAGTACTAAGCTATTGCTCTACCAAGCCACGATGACTCCCCAATCTTGTATCCACACTAAATATTCAAAATTGGATAATTTAAAATTTACATACCAAAGCATTAGCTTTAAAATTACTGCTTCATTCTTTTGGAATAAAAATCGATCCGTGGATCTTAAAACTCAAATTGAAGATTAGTACACAAATTTATAAAGTTTTAATAATTTCTTGTTGGAATAAATTTCGTTGCTTTAATCTAATGAAAATTATTCTAATCAAATTACAAATTTAATTTTAAGCATTGGAAGGTATTTCCTTGAGTTTGCACTTGACACGTGCATACAGCAAATCTTTATTGTTTGTTTAAAGATCTATACGTTAATAAGATGATGCTGAATTGAGCTATTGTTTCTTTGGTGATGATTTTAAATAAGATTTAAATTACAAACTTATATTTAGTTTTAGAGTTCATGGCCTCAGAGTTGGATGATTAAATTTGTGGAATTAAACGTGGTGGTGGGGAGGACAAGAATTATTTAAGAATCTAACTTAAATTTTAAATTCGTAACGCTTAGGGAGGGGGGAGGAATCTAAGACTTTGTTACGCTCCAAAAAATTTTCAGAATTCCTTACAAAATTTGTTACGACCAGAGGGGAAGGGGAAGGAGTCTGATTGACCATTTTTTACCGTTTAGCGGATTTTACAAACGTCCCGCTTCCAATTCCTCTTTTTAAGATACTGTACAATTTTACAGAATGTCATCTTACTGACTTCCATTTTACATTTACTCCTGCTTTATCTGAGTACCTTAACAAGAAAATACAATATGAACAATTCAACAATGAGAATCCACAATTCAGAAATAATTTGGTTACAGCTTCAAAAGAGTGTCTGACACTGTTGACTTCAGGCATTTTATGAACACCATTCAGCAATGACAGCTTCTTTGTGACAAAACAAATTTTTTTCTTATCTTTTAACAGCTTTTGCTGAATTGCTGGTCGATAATTCTGTAAAATTTATTATTTTCAAAAAAATTTTGAATTTTCGGTAGGAATTCAATTTTTCTTTGGAAAAATTCTGGGCCTTTCTCGCATTTCAATTTCAATTGTTCTACGAATAATCCTAAATTTGAGCTCCAAAAAATAACAACTCTGCCATAAACCGCAGCAAATACAAAAATACTCAGAATCTTCTTATGAATTAAATATATTTCCAAGTATTTGGCTCACAGTAATTAAATCAACAAATTTTAATTAATTTCTCGATTAATTTGAAGCTCATTTAAATCCATACGAATATTTATCATTGAAAGTTTCTTACGAAGAAGTTGTAAACAACTCAGAAAGCTTGTGGCTTTTTTAAAAACTCTTGAAGAAAATTTTCTTCGTGCAGCAGCTCGGTAAACCATAAAATTCAGATAATCTACAAGTGATGCCTGAGCAATTATTTGCTTTTTCCTCCACATGAACATCCTGTGCACAGGAGGAAAATAATAGAAAATTGTGAACTCGATGCATAAATTTTAGTTTTTCTTTATCACACATGTGTATCAGTTGCTAGTGACATTCTAAAAATGAGAAATTTTGTATCTACATGTGTGATAAGTCTACGCTTTAGAATTCTTAGATACAGGATGAGTTGCAAGAAGCATAATATGGAAATTCGATTTAGACTTGTGTGAATAAATTCACATACAAAAACTTTTATTCAACATTCAGTCATGATTATGTTCTTAATTAAATGTCATAGCAAAAACAAAAAAAAAAAACTTTTTCATTTCTAAGTTGAAAGAACAAGAGGAAGAAAAGTTTGAATGTGAGGTTCTTTTTGGGGTTTTTGAGTGAATGTGACGCATGTCATGGTTGTTTGTTAGAGTGACCGATGTTTTTAATTTGAATATTTTAAATGGAAATTTTGGTAAGTTTAGCCAAGATTGCATTGGTTTTTATCTTTTTCTAAATTATACAAATGAGAAGTTTTAATTCGGTTTACTGTTTAAAATTGGAATTGGGATAATTTAAGGAGTGTTATTTTGAAATTTATACAATTTGTAAATAGTTTTAAAAGTTTTATTTAGATTTTTAAAGTTCAGATGGAAGCAGGGATCCAATAAATAGCACTTTCAAAATCATTTTCAAAATTTAACAGTTTTTTAAAATTTGAAAAGTAACGTACTTTCGAAATTTAAACTTTTGTAGTAACTTTTCATAGTTTAGTGCCCCTTTTTAAAATTAGTTTGTTTTCATTCTAATTTTTTTTGCAAGAAATCGATTTTTAAAGTTTCAAATCCTTTCAAATAACTCAATGCCACTAAATTTGACACAATTATAACCTGTTCCAATCACTTTTTTTTTTTCAATTTCAATTTTATTTAGACCATTCCGGTCGTTGAGAAAATTTTTTATATTATTACATTACAATATTATACATTTCATGATACCTATGTAAACTTATATAAAGGTGCAATAAAAAGAAAAGAAAAGCTAAAATACAATGCAAGTAAGCATATTTAGTTAAAAAAAGAAGAAAAAAAAAAACTGCTACCTAAATAGAAAAAAAAAGATAATATGAAACAAAAAAAAATAATTAATTCCATTAGATTCATTCATATAATTTGACTTCTGTTCACTCCACATTCCTTCTCAATCTTTACTTTCAATCACTGAGCAGATGATCCTTTCAGAATTTTTTCGGATAAATTTCATCATTTTTTATTAAACAGGTCAAAAAAACATTTATTGGACTTTCTTTATCAATTGCCATGATCTGATCAACTTGATTCATCGACAACAAATGCATTGTTGTACTAGAAAAGCGTACTGGTCTAAAGATTTTTTTCATAATCTTTAATACTTCAGTATTTAGGTATTCATGCCTTAAACTGAATCTTAATGAGGATTTTTCATCATATTCTTTTGATTTCTCAAGTATTATACCAACAAAGAATTGGAAATTATTTTTCAGTTCCTCTTGAATAAGCAAAAACGTTTTGAAAACTGAGAAACGAATATCAACGAAGAAACTCATTGTTTCAATATTTAAGATTTTGCCATTCACAGGTCCATATAAGGAAGTCGAGGATTTGCACAGAAAAAAATGTTTTATTATAATTATTAAGAACAACCATGAAAATAATTTGTCCATCAACAATAAGCGGAAACTTCCGTCACAAATTTTTGTTATATTACTAATGGATCTTCTCTTCAAGACTTTATTTCCGAGTCGCTCCTCGTAAATGGAGAGTAAATAATTCTTTAAAGAACTATCTACTTCCACTTCGACCAAAACGGTCCGGTCGTCTCTAAAGAAGATTCCATTTAGATTTAATTTTAGATCCTCGCATAAAAAATGCAACAACTTATCTCTCAATCCAACTATTGATAAACTTCCTTTTCTAAAGAATTTAATAAAAATATATTCCGTAGGAATTACAGCAACATCAGAACTATTGTCTAAATCAAAGAAAGTTTCATCATCACTAACTGTATCATAGCACAGGTTATCATTATCGGAAAAAAACATGTCATTTAAATCTGTATTGATTTCAAGCACTTCTTCATCACTATTCATTTTGATTGATTTTATTCTATATGCAATAACGTCCAATAATATATATATATATTGTGATTAATAATTACAAGTAATTGTTAGAACAAGTTCACTGAATAGATTTCAATTTCTTTAAGAACAATTTTTTTATATAATGCAATGTTAATAAAAGTAAATAAACCACTGAGCAAGCATCTCAGAATCAAATTCAAATAGAGCAACGACCGTTAAATAAAGAAATTGTTAGTGCTAAATTGACCAGGCTTAAGAAGTGAGGAATTTCGACTTACAACAAACTTTTTAAGCATAGATTTAAATTTAAACATGTTTTTTTCCGATTTAATCTCAATGGGAAGTTGATTATATAATTTACAGCCCAAATGTGTTACATCATCAGACATAACTTTCTTCGAAGCATTACATAAATTCAAGTCTTTTCTTCTAGTACTTCTGGCTTGTGCAATGCAAGGCAATGATCCATCTTTACAATTAACACACTTCCTAACCATAATAAGAGCATTGTTGTATATTAAACCTGTTACACAAAGAATATTTTTTGCTTCATTAGTAAATAGCTCCTGATCTTCATACGAATCAGGTAAATCAAAAATTACTTTCAATGCTTTGCTTTGTAGCCTTTGAATTCTAACAATATCAATGCTCCTACACCTTAGCAATACAAATGCGCAATAATTAATATTAGATTGGATATGTGCATGGAAAAATTGCATCAAAGTATGATTAACCAGATTCTGTTTTAAAACTCTAAGGGCATTAATTCCACTAGCCAGAGCAGAGCATATCTTTTCAACTTGAAAAGTCATTTTCAACTCAGAGTCAATCATAAAACCGAGATATTTTATACATTCACTCTCTTTGATTGACTTGTCAATTAAGACTTTCTTCAGCTCAATTGGACATTTGCCGACAGTCATGAAAGTGGACTTGTTGTAATTGATCTTTAAGTGATTATTGTTGTAAAATTCTGTAAGCAAACAGATATCATTTTCCAACATAGCATTCATATTCATTGTTGAGTCCACACAAAAAACAGCAATTAAATCGTCCGCGTATTGATAAAAAGTGGAATGAGTTTTAAGAGCTGATAAATCATTTAACATGATACTGAATAAAAGGGGACCAAGGATTGATCCCTGAGGTACACCGAAAATAATGCAACAAATATCGCTAAATGTTTTATTGAAATTCACAAACTGCTTTCTATGTGTCAGAAAGCTTTTTATCAAGTCCAGTGCAGGGCCACGAATACCCAAAAAATCAAGTTTGCGTAATAAGATCTTATGACACACAGTATCAAACGCTTTTTCAATGTCAAAAGACATTAGAATCACCCCTTTTCCTACATTTAATATTTTGCTAACATGATTTAAGATCATGCAAAGTGCATCAGGGCAACCACGACCAGATCTGAAGCCATATTGAAATTTATTAAGGAGATTATTGTTCTCAAAATAGCGATTAAGCTGTTGAAATATTAATGTTTCAAATACCTTATCAATTAATGGTAGTAAGCTAATAGGTCTGCTATTATCAAGACTTAACGAGGAACCAGTCTTAGGAATGGGCTTAATCATAGCCAATTTTAATCTATCCGGATACTCCCCATTACGAATCATCAAATTAAATATATTTGCTAAGTGAACACACAAACCTTCATTGCACTTTTTAAGAGTAATTGCATTAATTTCATCGTATCCTGCAGCCTTACAGTTAACTAAAGCACCAATGTTAAAGAAAATTTCTTGCGGTGTAGTCATTTCTAATATCAATGAGCTTGCCACACAACTGCCAAGATAAGTATGGTCGTCAATATCGGAATCCACAGCAACGTCACCCACCACTTTTATAAATTTGCACTGATAAGCATCAGCAATTTCTTTTTGATTGCATATGACACTTCCATCACTATTCTTAATTATTACATTATTTCCAATATCATTTCGTTTCCTTCCAGTAAGCTCATTAATAATTCTCCAGGCGTGACTTATGTTGTTCACCTCAATACGTCGATAATAAATTTTTGCCTTAACAATAGCATATTTTTCCCTGATTTCATCCAGATCATTAAACTTTTCCTGCAAAAAATCATATTCCATACCATTAGCTTTTCTTATATTAATCTTTTCTTCAAGATTATACAGTGTATTAAGCATATTAATATACTTATCGTCAGCCCATTTCGGTAAAGTAAGCTGGACACGAGGTAACTTAACGTTAACATTTCTTGTACAACTCTTCATAGTACTGATCAAAAAATCATGAATAGTATTGAAGTAAGTATCAACCGATTGAGAATTTAGCTCAGGCGTTCTATCATTAATAATGTTCAAGCCACTATAGAATTTTTCTGTAAGTAAATCTACATTAATCTTCTTAAATTTTAAAAATCTATTTTTAATAGAAATTTTTGGCATTTTGTGCATAAGCAATACAAAATTGTGATCAGAAATCATTCCTATATGGTTAGAAGTAATACATAATAGATTCTCTTTTATATTATTGAGATCATTAACAACACAATGATCCAGCAACGTTCCAATTCCAGTTATTGGATTACAACGAGTTACCACTTTATTTACAATGCACAAATTCAAAGACAGCAGAAAATCTAAGTATTGATTAATGTCACTTTCACTCTTATTCAGGATATTCAAATTCATATCACCATTCAATATTAATTTTTCACAATTCACTTTCACTAAGATTGTCTCCAATATTACAAGAAAGTTTTTAATTTCACCATCTGGAGGTCTATAAACCGTTAGAATATGCCATTCCTCATCACAAATCAAGACCTTAACTAGCAGCAATTCAATATCATCCTCAATAATTTTTTCAACCATAATTGAAATGTAATTCTTATGAACATAAATACTTATTCCTCCTCCTTTTTTCCCCGAAATCCTATTTGCTGTGTAGGAATTGTAATTTTTTATATTAAAGGAATTAAATTTACTATCAGCCGTCAACCATGTTTCTGTAAAACAAATAATATCTATAAAATAATTTTTTCGATCACCTGAGCAAGCAATTGGAAAAGTTTTATTGCAACTTCCCAATGTAGAAATTCTAGACCATTCATCCAAATAATGTTTGATAATATTTAACTTTTTATTATTAAGACAATGTACATTCCATGAAAGAACATTTAAGTAAGGATTTTCAAGGCAGTTATTATCAACCATTTTTTTTATCAATTTATAAGTGCCCAGAATAGAATAATTTTTAATATTTGCTTCTTCATGAAGCTCAGACAATATTTTAGTCTGAGAAATTATCTTAATAATATCAATAGGAGTTTTTGCAATTTTTGGGTGAACAGTCGAATTTAATCGTCATTTAGGTGATGACGATGCAATTACTTGACCTGGTAATTGTTGTTCCTGAGCAGTACTTTTCTTAAGGCTTAGTTTGTATAACTTTTTTTCATCTATGCTAAGTTTAAAGTAGTTGCCATCATAAACTCGAAAAGTTCGAAATTCACATCCAGGATCATCAATTTTTTGTCTCAGATCATCCAGATCAGATTCAGTTCTGATGAGTTTCTTCATTTGAACATCCTTCTTTTCATCATTTTCAGATATTTCTTCTTTCCTGTAATAAACTAAAATTCCAAAATCAGAAACATGAGCATTATCAATGAGTTTAAAGTTAGATAAATCATAGCAAACTCTAAGCAGCTTCCAAATACTAGGGCTCCAATTATCTCTCACTGTGTATCTAACTGAATCCAAATTCTGTGCCAAAAATTGCTTTTTTGCATAGTTCATGACAAGGCGTTTTAATTCCAATACTGTACCACTGCTAGCAAATTTAATTCCCATTAATGTTTCATTTTCATATCCATTACCAGCTTTTACTGACACTTTCTGAATGAAAACATCATAAATCTGCCTGTTGATACTGTTCATCCAAATTTCCATTCTATTAAAAATTTTTTTAGCTTCTTTAATTAATTCACTTTTATTTTTTAATCGTAAACTATCAACTTCTTTTGGATCAATGAAACTAAGCCATAAAACACAATTTTCTTTTGCACACTTATTTGATACTTCCATGGCATTAAATTTTTCTTGATTTTGCTCATTAATGCAGTTAATTTTATCATACAAATTATTTTCAAGTGATACCATTTGATTATTAAGACAGCTAATTTTTTGGAATTATCACTATTACATTTTTGAATCTTTTCACGAGTATTTTTATAAAACTCTGCCAAATCATCTGTAAGCTTATCAAGAATATCATACACATCATCCTTTTTCTTAATCATTTCCTTAACTATGGCTAATTTTTTTTCAATTTCATCACATGACACTTCGGTTTTATCAAGATCAGGTTCCACTTCACACTCGTTTTCAACACTCATATGAAATTGAGAAAAAGTGCTTTCATCTCTTGACACATTAAAAGTGCCAGAGGTAACTCTATTTTTCTCAAAAAGATCTTTTCTACTATTGGATTGGGCATTAAATCGATTACCTCTCAGATCAAAATTTTTTGTCTTTTTGTGATCACTCAATAACTGATTGTAATCAGGAGGAGACGGTAGAGCACGTTTCCTCTTAGTAAAATCATTAAAGGCTGATTTTGCTTGATCATTCCAACTTGGATCAGTTCCACCTTGACCAGAATCAGCCATGACCCGCCAATTGTTATCCACAAACTATATTTTCTTTAATAAGAAAATACAATTCGAAACAAAACAACCCAGATATCAGTGGTCTGACACAAAAATCAAAATATGGAACCGAAAACAAATTAGAAGAAGCAAAAAAAATAAATCAGTCACTAATTGATGATTTCAAAAAGATCGATTAACTTGATCAGATTCTTCTTGAATTTTTCACTGGAAATTAATATGATTTTCTTTTTTTTTATTGTCTTAGCTTTTCCTGATATTTTCACAGAAATAATTTCAATTTCCTCACTTATCACAATATAAAAAAAATCACTTGATTCATTAACCCTAGTAATCACTATTCTTTAAATTTTAATAACAATGCAGGCTGTAATATTTTGAATTGTATAGAATTAACTGAAAATTAAAATTTAAATTTGAGCAAAAGGAAAAAAATGAGCAACCGACCAAAATTGAATTCAATATCAAAAATCTTTAATTTTTTGCTAAATAATCACTCAATCATGTACACTCCACAATTTAATAATAACTCAAAGCACTAACTATATGCTAACTTTCACCTTGACTCTAAAAAATGCACAGAAACTTTTAATTAATTTAATTTATTTTCACAACTTGGAAAAAAGGTTATTTGAACTTCCGCGCTAAAAACTCGTTTTACTTGCTTTCTTTAATGCACTATTGATGCTCATTATTAAGCATTAAATAATTTAATCATAAAATAATTTTAGTTACACTTTAGTAAATTGGAATTAAATTCTTTCACGTATATCACTTGTAATAATTAATAATTTTTTATTATTTTTGAAACAGTCTATCCAGTATGTAACATTCTCACACTTTGAAGTCTGAAAGCAAACTGTGCACGAGGAAAATAATAGAAAATTGTGAACTCGATGCATAAATTTTAGTTTTTCTTTATCACACATGTGTATCAGTTGCTAGTGACATTCTAAAAATGAGAAATTTTGTATCTACATGTGTGATAAGTCTACGCTTTAGAATTCTTAGATACAGGATGAGTTGCAAGAAGCATAATATGGAAATTCGATTTAGACTTGTGTGAATAAATTCACATACAAAAACTTTTATTCAACATTCAGTCATGATTATGTTCTTAATTAAATGTCATAGCAAAAACAAAAAAAAAAAACTTTTTCATTTCTAAGTTGAAAGAACAAGAGGAAGAAAAGTTTGAATGTGAGGTTCTTTTTGGGGTTTTTGAGTGAATGTGACGCATGTCATGGTTGTTTGTTAGAGTGACCGATGTTTTTAATTTGAATATTTTAAATGGAAATTTTGGTAAGTTTAGCCAAGATTGCATTGGTTTTTATCTTTTTCTAAATTATACAAATGAGAAGTTTTAATTCGGTTTACTGTTTAAAATTGGAATTGGGATAATTTAAGGAGTGTTATTTTGAAATTTATACAATTTGTAAATAGTTTTAAAAGTTTTATTTAGATTTTTAAAGTTCAGATGGAAGCAGGGATCCAATAAATAGCACTTTCAAAATCATTTTCAAAATTTAACGGTTTTTCAAAATTTAAAAAGTAACGTACTTTTGAAATTTAAACTTTTGTAGTAACTTTTCATAGTTTAGTGCCCCCTTTTTAAAATTAGTTTGTTTTTATTCTAATTTTTTTGCAAGAAATCGATTTTTAAAGTTTCAAATCCTTTCAAATAACTCAATGCCACTAAATTTGACACAATTATAACCTGTTCCAATCACTTCCATCCCATGTAACCAAAATGTTCCATTCGTTTTCCTTTTCCTTCAATGGAAGATTCAATGTACTGTCAAATTTTTCATACAAAAAATTGTTTTACATGAAAGTACCAAAAATTTTCCATTGAAGGAAATACTTCAACGCGAATAAGTTCAAGTCTCAAAAAATCTTGATTATATACTTCACAAGAGTATGCAGAAATCACTTTTATATCTGGAATTTAAATTTGTATGAGACTTTAAACATTTAATTATGTTTTTAATATGTGTGATGAAGTCTTTTGATTTCATCAGTGTGCAACTTAGTAAAATTAAGTTGCTTTTGAATATTTTATTAAGTATTAGTGTTTGTTAAATATATGAACACTAATACATTAATAATAAATTACGTAAAAAATACAATAGAAATAGAACAAAAGAACATGTGATTTTTTTTTCATTTTTTATGTTCCATAAGTATTCCATCAAAGTATTACATCAGTAGTACATAAGTATTACATTGATGTATTACATCGATGGAAAACGCGATCTTCCCTATTTTGTTCCATTGTCATGCGACAATATGTTCCTTAGGACGATACATGTATAATACATAGGTATTATACATGGAAGGTTCTTATGGAATTCATTGATATTCCATTTGGTTACATGGGATAATATATAATATAATCTACTTTTTGACAATCTTTATCACTAACTACCAATCTAATCATTCTCAAAACACTTTGCGCAATCCGATCAACACAAAAATTCCAAATTCTCGATGACAAAGCATTAGCAATGATAACTTTTTCTATCAAAATTTATCTCCATAGAAAAGTAGAGGATATAGATATAGAGTCAAAAGGGAAAGAAGCTTCGAGGCAAAAAATCTCTTTTTCCATTTCTGCTCTTTGCATTTAATCCAATTTGTTGTTCTTATTATAGTTAACGAAAAAGAAATGTATGACTTACGATACGCATGACATTGCTGTTGTTAAGATTTGTTGAGTAGGAAAATAAAACTTTTTTCTTTTTCTATCCTAGCAGATAATTGATTTTTCATGCACGTCTTCATGTGTTTACAAATTACAGATTTGTGATACAAATAAGTAGCGAGAATTAGGATTGAATCTATCGTCGAGTTTTGGTTGTGGACTCTTTTCTTTGTAGTAAATTCAGATTAAATCATGACTTGAATGACGAATGACTTTGTGGATTTAATGAACGACCTTGGCAAGAAAGCGAAATTTCCTGACTTAATTAAAAATTAGCTTTAATGCTTTTTTTTATCAATTTTATTGACATATGATCTGGAATTAATTTTGATGACTTTAATATACATTGACTCTTAAAACAATAATTTACAATTTCACACTTCCTGATTCCTCAAATTTATCCAACCTACATCACTTTAAAAGTTTTAGTAATAGTATGGGTAGCCTGAGTGAACGGCATATGAGAATGGCTTGATTGGTTCTGTCTTGACTGTTACGATTGGCTGTGCTGAGTAGGCAATTGGAGCTGAATAGTGAACTGGAGCAGCAGCATAAGCGAGAGGTGCTGAGTATGAGATTGGAGCAGCATGAACGGCAATTGTGTTGTGAGGGGCAACAACGACTTCATCGGAAACAGCTGAGCGTGTCTTGGCAATTTCAACAGCCTTTAAATGTTCAGCCTTGGCAGCCTTAACTTCAACGGTGTCTTCAACTGGTTCTGGTGCTTTCAAAGGAGTAGATTCTGGGACAGCAACAGGGGCTTCTCCGTTCTTAACCTTTGCAACAATTTCCAAATGTTCAGCTTTTGCTGCTTTGACTTCTGCGGTATCTTCAACAGGTTCTGGTGCTTTTCCATCATAAACTGGTGGTGTTGGGAGGTTTGTAGCAGCAACTCTGAATCCAAGAGAATCAGCAACATAATTTACGGTTTGTAATTTACTTGCGGCATCAACATATGAGTATGATCCTTGAGTAATTCCGTCAATAGTTTTAACTTCTGATTTAGCACTTGGACCTCCTTGATATCCATAAACATAGTCGCCTAATCCTGATTGTGCATGCCATTGGCTGCTTGTGTGTACTGGTTGATAAACTGCAGCACTATATGCGAGTGGTGCATGTTGATAGAATGCTGATGGTGCTGCACAGGCACTCATCACAATTGTGGCGAAAACTGCGACAAAGAATTTCATGTTTATGATTATTTTTAATTTGTGCTACTACAAAATGCTCTGGTTGAAGTTATAAAATGATTTGATACAGAAATGTCTCAATTTGATCTATTTATATGAACTGAGAAGGTGTCGTTCTACGCCGTCTAGACAAATCTCACTCAATATAATAATTCAAATGATACATGAAAAATTAAAAAATAAATAAATAGAAGAGACAACAGTTGTATGTCAAGAAACTCGTTATGTAATCCCAATTAAATTCCATCCCCAATTCTGAAAGATAGAGGAAGTAATCATTCCTTATGTAGATATTCGGTTAATATAAAATTCATGAGTTGATAGAAGACATACCGCATGCTTGGCGACACGTAGATTTAAGCACAAATTATTTACGTTTGACTCAACAGGAGCTGCTTATTAATCCTTCGAATGGAGAGAATTGCAAACATTTTCAGCCGGTTACATAAGAATCGATTGAAATAATTAACAGGTTCAGATTGTGATGTTCTTCTTACTTAACGGCTGCTCATGCGACAAAACAAATAATGCTGCAAAAAATTAAAGTTTGAGTGTCTGGATTTCCTTGATCGAAGCGTGTGTCTGATTATTTTTAACCGCTCGTGTAATTGATCTGAAATATTAATGCTTAATGATTATATTATCTTCGAATGATTATTTTAAGAAAATTAGATGTAGTCGTGATTTGTAGGCATGCTAATTGGATCTTCATATACTGGGGGACCTCGATTTGAGTAACTTCGATTTGAGTAACTAAAGTGCTCCCATACAAAAATTCAAATTTTCTTTTTTTAACGGTCATTTTCCATACATTTCGATTTGAGTAAATTCGATTTGAGTAGATTTTTTCCGGAACCAAACAATTACTCAAATCGAGGTCCCCCAGTATGGTAAAACAATGATGTGGCTTCCCAAAATATGACAGTTATAAATTAATCAAGCAGTTAAGTGCCTCAGTAGAGTAATCGGTAAGGCGCTTGGCTCAAATTTGGTATGGTTTTGAAGGTCGTCGGTTCAAATCCAGCCATTTCCAAATTTGTGCTTTTTCAGAAGTTTAGATACTTCGACTGCTTATTGTACGAGATCAAGTCATAATTGGGCCTCTGGGCAACGTTGGATTAAGGAACGGGTCAGGAAATTGGAAGCATAATTGGAAAAATCGGAAAGAGACCTGGAAGGTTACCAAATTATTGGAATATTGTCAGAACGGACCTGAAAGTATCACGTTGTGCCCATAATAGATTGGAACGAGAGCCTTAGTTTATTCAGAACCTAGATTTGAAAATTATATTCTTGATCCTACATAATGTAATTAAAAATGCAATGTAAATGTACCACATTAATTATTCCGGACAGTTTGTCGACAAATAAATGCAGTAAATGAGAAAAAAAAATTGGAATTCTCGAAATAGCACTTGAAGATATGTTCGTTGATTCATGCTGTAGTAAAACGCATTTCATATTTCTAGAACATTATAATTACAAGGACAACAAGTGCTTTGATTTTTTTTTGTAATCTTTTACTTCTCGAAGGTTTTTAATAGAATCAAATTTAAAACTAAAATTCTTAAGATTTTAGAACCATGACTAGATTCGTACTAATCAGAATAACTGTCATCGGCCAGTTGGTTATAAATAAATTAGCTGTTACATACGAGTTTATTGACACGAGTTCAATGCATGATTTTAATTCATTTGATGCTGACTCCTTTTGAGATGATGTTTATAGATGTTTTCCGACAATTTTGTGGCTTATCCGAATTATTTAGAACTCTAACAAAAATAATTTTTGAAAAACAAATTTTCCTTATTTATTAAAGAATTAAACAATTTACTATTATGAAATTTAACTGCTGATTACATAATAATTTTTTAATAGTCTAAATTTTATTTCCAACAACAACAACAATTTTATTTCCAGCAACATTTCAACACCTTATTCTGTATACAGGGGATTCTCGATTTAAAGAGATTCGATTTAAAAAATTATATCCAAAAATTATTGTCCACAAAAATATTTTCCAAATAATTATTTTCCGGAAAAAAACCATTTCGAAAAATTCTTAGCTAAATTTATTTCCAAGAAAATATTCTTCTGCTGATTGGAACAGATTTGATTTGAATAGTCAAAATTTTCCGATATAAAAATTCAAATATTTTAATTTAATAGAAATTTTTGATTTAAATAAATTCAATTTGAATAAGATTTTTCCGAAAAGAAATAACTGTTCAAATCAAAGACCCCTCGTACTCCTATTGAGTAAATATAAAATTGAGGATGTAGAAAAAAATGTTCAAAGTCCTCGTGTTGTTAATCGAGGGACTTAAGCGCATTTTTGTCGCAGCGATCAGAAATCGATTAAATAGAAACTGTTTTGAATTACAAAACCCCTTAATTTCTCTCTAAATCAGCAAAAATCCTGCAAAAAATACAATTTTCATTTTAAAAAACTGCACAATAGTAACAAAAACTATTAAATTCCGTCTTTCTAGCATGCTCTATGCATAAAAAGTCTGTTTTCACGATGATAAATACAAAACCTTTCAAAAAGAAAGAAAAAAATTTTGACCAAAAATAACGGTCAAAAAAATTTCAAATTCCAACGGTCAAAAAAAATTCAAATTTTTATCGAGGGGTTTTCAACAATTTTTTTCCTTATTTAATGTTAAATCGTTGATTACAGGAATTGTAGATCATTTAACGATTTTTTAATAAGCGAGGCCGGAATAACTCGATAGTAGAAAGATAATTCATCATAACAGAACTCTTAACTATGTCTGGTTTCTGAGATCTCAGAGGTCATCCAGCCTTGAACCAGCCAGCCGAACAAAGTGAAACTATAAGCGTCATTTTTTGCAAAAATGCGCTAAAAATCAAGAAGTGTATTAAAGTAAATGATCGACAGTAAAATTTAACGATCAAAATATTTTAAAATCAAACTTTTTTTACTTCAAGCATACGATCACGATAAAGCTCTCAATCATTCAACATCTGTGGTGAATTTCTTAAATTAAACTTTACTGCTTGTTTTGCTGTTAAAAGCTTTTGAATGTTTTTTTTTTTTCTTTCTCTTGTTTTGCTTTATGAATATTTCATTGCCGATTGTTGCTTCCATCAGCATGTCGCATGGTGAATTTGCAATTAATATTAAATAATATTTCCATTAATTCGAGAACAATGTTAGCTCATTTCCATAATATAAACATAATCGTTTTCTAAAACAAAGCAAAGAGAATTAATGGAAAGGGGGAAAAGAAGCACAAACAAGAATTAACAATTATTAATGAGCATCTAAATTAGGCTTGAGGGAGAAATGAGGATGTTCAGATTGGAAAATTTTTTTATGATCCTTAATGGGTAAAATTTGTGCGACAACATCCGCTTACTTTTTATTAATAATTCCTTATCTGTTGCTTTAACATTCACCACACATATGCTGTCTACATCCTCATTTATAAATGCCATGGAATGCCTATAATGCTCATTAGTACACAATCCATAATTGTTTACAATGAATGGATGTAATAACATGGAAATTTTTGTCATATTTTCAGGCATTACATGAATATGAGAGGATTGCTTTTCGTTTGTTATAGAGATTATGGTCGTTTTTCTTTGTCGATAGCAATTTTTATCATTTTTATTGCCCTTTTCTTCTTTATTCTGTTCTGTTTTATGCTTGGGAATTTTTCTTATTTGCTTTATTTATTTTTCGTTATTTTTTTTTTGTGATGAACAGAAATGCTCAATGAAAAAATCGTTTACAGCCAAAGAGAGGAGAATTTAAGTTTGTTGAGTTAAGTGTGCCAATAGGTCGAAATTTAAGGTGGCATTCTGTTAAATCTCAAAATAACCCTAGATAGTTCAGTTAGTTAGGCTAACAGCACTTAATTAGAATTTATTTTGGGATTTTGTGAGTTCAAATCCCATACCAAATATTTAAGAAAGAAGAACTCACCAAATTACTACAGAAATTTCAAAATATCCCACCTTAAACTAAATCCATATAAAATCTATTATACCATATCCCCCTGCACACCCCCGTTTACTAAATATTTATGACAATATTAAGAGGACAATGACGCTTATGTCAATGACGATGGCTGTATTCTATTAATATAAAATCTGAGAAAAATGATATTACAGTGATATTAAAATTTAATTGTGGCCGTTGATAAGGCTCAATGGAAAGGATCTAGCTGAACAGTGAATGCTTTATTGTTGCTTTGTTGTTCGAGGATAAAAAGAAAATCAATTTAATAACAGAGAATGGATGGATGTACAATCAGATTAATTATTTCATTTCATTGCTATTCATATTGTTGGGCTGGATGTGTGTTGAGGATTTTAGAGTCAATATAAAGAGACTTTTGTAATGAATGCATTATTGCCTGATTAATACATATGATTGTAGAAAATTCGATATTAAAGTTATTAAGCGGATATTAAAGTGATTAGCTATTTGTATGCATTTTGTACTTTATTACGTAAAATTTTTAGCAAATTGACAGTCTGTTATTCGGTATAAAGTGCTTTCAGGTTTTAGTAATTAAGCTCTAAAATTTTATTCAATGGAATTAGTTTTTTAAGTTCAAAAGCATTACGTTACTAGATCATCGAACTTCTTAACAGCAATTTCAAAGCTCAACATAGCTGCATATTTCAAAAGTCGAAAATTTTCTGATCCGTTCCTATAAACAAATTTCCACAAGCTTTACAAAATATTCATCCACAAAAAAATCTATTTGATAGATTCTTTGATCAATCAAACTATTTTAACTAAAATCCTGTTTGCATACAATAAAGTGATCAATAGAATTTTCAATGCTCAAAAAAAAACAATTCAATTTGCACAATAGACAAATATTTAAAATTTTCCTTTTGTAACATGTTTGTGTGAAGCTCTCAAAGGAAGCTTTTTACCTGCAAAAAAGTACATAACCATAAAGTCGGGTTGATGTGTACAGTGAAAAAAATCTCTATTTACACAAGAGTACACAAATGATATGATGAATATCATACCAAGCAGACACCTAAAATGTAATTTCATGGATGCAAAGTCAAAAGAATTTTTAAGTCAAACACATTTTTGCAGTAGCTTGTTTATTATCTTTGTTGAATGTTTGGATGCTTTTGAAGTTGAGGATGTAAATTACGTCCGTTCTACTTTTTTCTTGTGAACCGTAAATAGATAGAGAACTGAAAATTTTAATTTTACGAAGTATGAGCTTTGAAGTGTTTATGTCGATGCAGTACTTAGGGAATTATAAAGCTTTAAATTGAATGGTATGGTAAATATGGTTGGGTAGTAAATTTGAATAGTTGATGATGTTTTATTGTAAGTGAATTTTTTGAAACAATTAGAGTATAGAAAGAGATATGTATTTTATGAAAATGGCTGGTCTTTATGTATTTTTAGCTGATTAAAACATGCTTCTGAGACCAAAAAGCTTCAAAAGTTTGAAAATGGAGAAAAATTTTTCAATTTTTGAAAAAACGAGAATCGAACCAGAACTTTTGTACTTTTTTAGTAACTATTGTAGTTTAATGGCAGAGATACATTATTAAAAGCAACTTTTTAATCTTTTTGGTTCAAACTTACTTAAACTAGAGTTTTCCAAACTTTTTATGTGTCGAGACACGACTGAACGGTAAGCCACAGCCAAACCTGCACACGGCATGCAGTTCATTGCATTTTCAAAATATTTTGGGGACACACTATACTGTCGTAACACAGAGTTTGGAATTTGTAGAGTTAAATCAATTCATATATAAAAAAACTTCAGCCCTTTAAAAATTTTAATCAAAAATTAGGTATTTTGATAACTTAAAATCACTCAAAATCAATAAATTTCAAAAAAATCCACACCGAATCAGAACCACTTAATTAAAACTTGCAGATGATGTTCAATTAAAATCTTATCGAAACTTTCAAGAACCACAGCAACTACTATTATCATTCTATTCATATATGCTGTATATAAATCCATCGATATTCACTCTATATAATAATAAAAATAATTCGAGATAAAAATAAATAAAAGAACAAAACCAACAAGAGCTTTATTTGTTTCTATTTTCTCGCATTGCACACAGTTTAGTGGATATAAATCGATTTATATTGGCATGAAATACACATTCTCATCTCAACATCAATTTTGCGGGAGAAAAAGCATGAAAACGAAAAGAACTTAAAGCATTGGTGCGATTGAATTGTAGAGTGTAAATAAGCAAAATAGATTTCCTGTCAGAATAAATGTATGTAGGCATAAAAAGCATAGCATTTGAAGATATCGAAAGACGAAAGTGTGAAAAAATATTTCAAGAAAAAGATTGATTATTTCCAGTAAGATACGTAAAGATTGTTATCAATACGTGACAGGTGAAGGAGTAGAAAGAGGAAGGTGCAAAATGAATAATTTATGAATGGCTACTTCTTCCTATATGCCAACAATTTTCATTTTCCATACAGAAGCACCACGACTGGCATAACGGAATGATTAATTGAATATTCGTGTACATACATATTTGCCTACCTGTGAAGTCAACTCCGTCAACTCAAGAAAATAATATGCACGCATGACATTGCTCTTGAGAGAATATGACTTATGTAAGTTAAGTATGACACACGAAGCATGGAAAGGTTAATTAAGTGAAAAGTCATTAAGGTGCAATGAATATTAATTTATTTAAAACTTTGATGGATCATTTTGTAGAATTTTAATTAATTTTTGTGTTTATTAAGAATGGAAAAATATTGCAGCTTGGCATGCAATTTAGAGATTTTTGATTAAATCACTGTTTATTGTGAAACTAGGTACAAAATATATTAAATTATTCTGTATTCAATTTTTGATGCAATTAATGGCAATTGATTAGATGAGAATAGTCCAAACCCCCTTAATGATCATGATTTCATAATTTGCTTAGATTTTACAAGAGCCAACATCTTTTGCGCTCATCCTCCCTCTAAATTCAAATGTAAAGGGTGTTTTCGATTTGAACTGTTGTTTTTTTTCAAAGTTTTCTATTCAAATCGAAATGTATGAAAAATGTCAGTTAAAGATAAAAATTTTAATTTTTGTATGGAAAATTTTTGATTATTCAGCTTAAAACGAGGCTGCTAAAATCGAGGACCCCTGCAATTAATAAATAATTTTAAAATGTCTTATTTTTAAAATCAACGTTCTATTGCAATATAATGACCAATATATGTGCCATTAGACAATATATGTTTCTGCAAACCGTATCCCATGTACGGTTTCGTTCTTGACTGACTAGAGTATACCATTGCATAAAATAGATATGCTCGCACTGATCCAAAGCAAAGGCAATTAAATTCTTCAAACTTCCTAAATTCACAATTAAAACTTCTTAAAAATTTAATTTTAATTTTCCAACAAAATTTACCTTACCAAGTTTTAGTCTCCATCCATAAATGTGCATGACTTTTTCAGCAGTATAATAAATTCACTGAGTTCTTTTGCAATACCAGCAATGCACAATGCAGATATCATGTCGTATAATAAATAAAGCCTGTTAAAAGTATACTTAAAGTCATATTTATTAAACTATATATTTTTTTTCAATATTTAACTCATAATAATTGCACAATCAAGTCATTAAATTGCACTTTCTGATAAGTACTTTTTGCACAGGCTAGCCTTCCATATAGTTTTTGTTTCGCTCTTGATGATTTATTGTTTTCAGATAATTGAAGGTGCTTACAAGTATATTTCTTTAAATGCTCGGACAGAATAAAAATTTTGCAGTAAAAAAACTTAGTCATTAACTTTAATTGCATGCTTGCAATTAGTCATGAGTAGCATGTATGGATTTTCAAATATTTTTTCATAGAAAATTAGTTTAATTTACTTAGACAAAGGGTTCATAGTCTTTAACATTGGATCCTAACCTTAAACTTGCTGACATTATCAAAAGTTTGAGCTTCGGTTCGATTGATGTAGCATTAGGTATTGGGAGCACATTCATGTGTGACAGCGTCAAATCTTACACGTTTTCAGTTGTCTAACCTTCGTCTAATTGATTGATGTAATTTCAAGGTAAATTTTTCACTCTCAATATTTGATTTAATGCTGCTGTAAAGACTATAGTGTGAGATGAACAAACTGAATCACAGCTTAACTTAATGATGAATTTTTTAATTGATGCAGTATGAAACATGATGTTTTTAATCTCGTAGGGTGGTCTGAACTCATGTTCGGTAATTCTATGCACATATAAAATATGATAATTAAACTTTTAAATTATAAATTTATTCCATAAGTTTCTCACTTGATAATCCAAACAAAATGTTAAAACTGCGAATTTATTTTGATATTTTAGTTTTTTTTCATGCTGAAAAAAGTTTTTAATGGAAATATTTAAATTTCATTAAAATTCACTCCAGTTAAGCTATTTCATAATAAGTTCCTACAAAGTTCATATCGCAAGCTACATTAACATATAGCATAATATAAATCCAACAATTCGTGACTCATATGCTGCTGCCACGAGCAACTTTTTTAAATTATGATTAAAATTATTCATAATTTTGTATATTCAAAAACTATAATTTGTCAATTAAGAAATTGACAGACAGTGCGAAAATTTTATTTTCATTTAGACCATTTTGGTAATGAATTTGAATGTTGGAATATTTGGTGAACTTTTTGCGTATTATGCTTGATTGATTGTTGAATGTATGGACAATATGGTTTTTGGTACATTTGAATGCCTATTTTTGAAGGATTCATGTTATTCGAAATTAAATAAAAAATATTGACATTATTATGGTCAGAGCAGGGGTGTGTGAAGGATAAGGTTGGAAAAAACCTAAATGATTAAGTTTTTAAAAGTATGTTTGAAAACGTAATGACAAATATTTTCAAAAGGTCTTTTAACCCTCCTATATTGTTTTAAACATCATTAACTTCTTCCTTGATACCTTGATCCCAGTACATATTCCCCTATAATATAGGTGGTGGCCAACCTTTTTTTATGCCGCGGCCTGGTAGCCATCACTGCCCTATATGATTCGCACTACCAATTCATTTAAAATTTCGCGAATTTTACCTTACAAAACCTTAGCATTCATACCCTCAAGGAATCAACCTTCAGCAATCAAACTGTTTCCCTTCCGAAACTTTAATTCAAAATTTTTATATCCGTATCCAAACATGCGTGTAATCCAGCTTTAAAAATCACATAGACAACTTTAATGTTCAACATATAATATCACTCTCAATAACCTATCATGCACCACATGATTTAAAGACTAGCATTAAAGTTAATTCCTTTTCCACTTATAAATCAATGAATATGATCCATAAGTTTAATCTAGTGCCATTTATTCAACTTTAAAGACTTACATTTATGAAGACATTAACTTTAAAGACAATTAACCTTAATTTATCGCACATACTAAAAATTATCGAGTTCAAAGAAATTTCATTTTTCTATAATAATAAGAAGCTTATGTACAGCTTTTCAATAACATACTCATAATTTCTTTATTAACTAGGTCTATAGTGTATGATGACAACTTATGGATATCAATTACGGTTGAATGAATTTCATGGTTTAATTATTTTATTTTGAAATGCTTTGTTTAAAGTTGCATTCATGCTTGATACTTTTAGAGGGAATTTAGAAAATGATGTCTTTAATAGAATTTAATGAATATAAGCACAGGAAGTTTAGGACAAATTTAAGGATGTACTTTAGTTGAATTTTTTGGAATTTTTTGACATTTTTGGTTATTAACAATTTTAAGTTTTAGATGAAAAATCCTAACCTCAAAAATTATAGACTTAACCTCCAAATAATCCCCTCATATTATTGTTGATATTTTATTTATTTATGAAATGGAATTTACAACATATGCTCATAACGTATATCATTATTTGCCATGAATGTGCATTTCCACAACCGTATCAAACCTTTGAGGCTACTAAAGTTACAAAGAAAATTGTAATTGAATTAGGAAGTGCGATTTCTCAAAGGTATGTATGTGAAATTTCACACAGTGTGAAGGAAAATTGTAGTAAATACTCATCAGATAACGCCTACGAATATTTGGATTTTCAATAAATCAATTACGAATTGCACGTGTTTGTAGATTAGATTGGAAGTGGAGTAAGTTTTTGGGATGTCTGGTGTGTAGGGGGATGTCGATGGAGATGCGGATGGGATTTTATTTTAGGGTTTTTTGGCATCCAAAATATGAAGCCATATGAGCAAGATATTAAGGTATGGTTAAATAGTGCCGACCAGAAATCGACAATTAACTTAACAAGACACAAGTTCAAATCCTATCAAATTAATATTCCTTAAAATTTATGCTTAATGTTGTCAAATGCAACATAAATTCTAAAGTTCGATTCCTAAGACTTCGCTAATAATTGTTTATGACCAATGTCACACAAATTGTAACTTGATGGTAACTGAATTTATTCACCATTAGACCTTTTTATTCTAAGTCCATTTCCCCCTCAAAGCTTATTTATCATTCATCCCACATCCCACACACATTCACATTTTAGTAATTCATGAGTACACATATTATGTTATCTTAAATAAAGTTGCTGAAAGGTTCATCACTTGCAATATCATTTCGTAGACATTTATATGCTCGATTTATTTATAGATTATATATCCACAAAATGCTACCGAATCATATTTATTCATTCATTACATTATTCACCGTTCAGCCATTCAGTGTTGCTGAAAATGAATGAACGGAAAAAAGGTTAGTCGAGATGTTTGTGATTATTTTGCAATTTTTTAAAAACATATTTTTTTTTTCAAATCAGTGTTAAAAGATGAATGAAACAGTTTTTTTGGATTTGCGAATTTTCATCTCTGTTGTATGCAGTTAAATGGTTTATTATGGCATTATGAAGTAAGAAGATTAAGATATTCCATGTGATGAAAGGCAAGCTGTTGTTGTTATATAACAAACATTAAATTTGCATTTATAGTTTTTTCTTTTGTTTAACTTCATCTCAAAATAGTGCAAAAAAAAAAATGTTGAAGATAAAATGCTGCTGGTTTTTTTTATGTTTGGTATGCAAGCTTCGCGCACAGAAGTGAAATATTTTCATCAGATTTGTTAAGTTGTGAAGAGATGCTTTGTGACTGAAATGCTTGTGCATTTTTAAAATTTAGGTGGTTTTTAAATTTTTCAATTTTGTGAAGATGAAATTTTTTTTATTAATTTTTTTAGGTTGAAGTTTGGATTTTGGTGAGAAATCCTTTTGATTTTTTAATGTGAAAATAATTGATAACCTAGTTGATGCAATAAAAAATGAATTTTTGCTGATATTTCTTGCATTTAGATACATAATTAGATATGATTATGGATTGACATCTAAATATTTTTTCAGCATTTTGCCTCATTTTGAGATGATTTTTTGGGTGCGTTGCATAGGACCTAAAGATTTCCGCGGAATTTTCCGCGGAATTTATTCCGCGGAAATAATTCCACGGAATTTATTCCGCGGAAATTTTTCCACAGTAATATTTTTTATTTTTCATTAAAAACTTCCGCGGAATATATTCCGCGGAAAATATTCCGCTACTAATATTTTTAAAATTCCGCGGAATTTTTTCCGCATATAAAATGGACAATTTAATTTTTCGCAATTTATATCCATATGCAAAACTTGCAAAGGATTAAAAATAAACTAAGCATCTGTTTGGGGTTTGCTCAATAAATTTTGATTTGCCACTGAAATTGTCGTATATTTTCTAGGTATTTTTAAAGTTACCAGGTTTAAATCAATTTACACTTAAGTGCCAAACAAAAGTTAAAATTTTTTGGTCCTCAGATTTTTTCTCAAAATATCTAATCATTTTTAATATAAAATAAGAAAGTTATCATGACTATCATCAATCCAATTGTTGATGTTTACTCAAATTTGGTGAGTACAGTTGTTATTCAGCGAACGCCTAAGTAACTGCCATCATTGTAAGTAATGTTCAAGTAATGTTTGAACTTAGTAAAAAATTATATAATTAATAAATAATATTACGATTAAATCCTTATTTAGGAAATAGAATAGAAAAAAACAAATTGATATACTGATCTTGAAAATTAAACATCAATAAATTCTGATTTCCTCCTATATAGATTCTGATTAATTTCATCAAATAAATTCAGCATTGGTTCAAAAATTTAAAATTAAATGACTGATATGAAAATCTATTTTGCCCTATTTTTTCAATAATTTTTAAAGACAAAATTATTTTCTAATTGTAAACTCAGAACTTTCGTGCAGAAATTAGTTTTAACGTGACAAACTTGTTTACAGCTACATCAAAAGGCACTTAATCAACCTTTAAACTTTTTGTTAAATATTTTGCTTTAGTCACTTCAGAAAAAAACACCGATTTTAAGGTTTTTGGAATAAGATTTTTCGAATAAATCTATTCAACTAACATTTTTATTTAGTTTTAACCCATTTTAGTCAGAATATAAAGAGAATAATGCTTCTAATATTATTCTGTATATTATACTAAAATTTTTAAATGGAACGGAATTTATTCCGCGGAATTTTTTTAGGTCCTATGCTACTGAGCCGATTTTTTATATAAAAAATAAAATTATGCATTTTAAAATTATTTTAAAAGCTAAAAATTTTGAAATCAAAAAACCACAGAAAAATATTTTAAGCAGTTCAAAAAAATTTATTTTTGGAATATTCATAGAACTCAGGATAGAATTGAACATTTTATTTGAAATTTTGCATTTTCTATTTTCAAAATCTTATTTACACTAACAATTCATCAAATGTCAAATGCTAATTTCTTAACAATGAGAAACCCCAAAATTCAACAAATTAATTGATGCTAACTTCAAAAAAGAAAAAAACTCGTGAGAATTTTTTTTTTTCGACATGCTCTCTGTCATTAAATTGTCTTTAAATTTTTAAGTCATTAATAAATTTTAAAACAAAAAACATTTTTTTTTTTCTTCATTCATTTTTCATAAACCACAATTAATCTCTTTCACAAATGAACAAGAAAAAAATGCTTCATTTAATTACAATTAACAGAATAATGTTGAAATTGAAAGTTTTTTTATGAATTAAATAATAATAAAGAGGGTCTATCACAATACGGCGATTGTCAGAGAAAAAGGTGTAGAATTAAGTGTACAGCAAATGGCAATTAAATGCCAATAATATAGCTGCTGAGTTGGTAGACTTGAATATTTTGTGAATGAAAGTGAAAATTAGTCTGCTGTGTTGTCTGCGGTTTAATTATTGAGAATGGATACAATCGCTATTTGAACTATATTTCATCTCAAATAAGCCTCAAAATCGTAATTTTAATTCCAAATAATAAATCAAAACATTTACCAAATTTGGAATATTTTTCATCCATCAACTTTAGTCTACATAGACATGCGTAACATTGTCTAACTTGTTGAATGCTGAACAGTACATATGTAACACATTTCAATGTCAATCAGTCGTGATGTCTGTCTGGCTGTATCAATTAGCTGATTCAGTGAATCAAGATTGCTTTACTCATGTTTTTTTATGTAATTATTGTAAAATAATGCAACAAAGTTCCAAAGAAACATCACTTTTTTTATGACACAAGAGTAGCTGCAATGTCCACACACAAAAAATTTACTGCTGTCAAATAAGTCACAATAAATTAAATACATTTGTACAAGCGATAATCCTTTGTGCTTAGCTTCTTTTTATTATTATTTGTTCATATTCTACAAAACAATAATTCAACAACTGTTGCTGCTTATCTGATATAAAAGTCGTAAAATTTTTTATTGCTCAGTGAAAATAATTTTTTTCGCTCTTTCTCTCTTTTTTAGGTTTATTCATGTTCATGCTAAACAAGAAATGCCAAAAATATAATTTTTGTTGTTTCTTCTTCTTCCACGAATTAAACGATTCCGATGCATGATCATGATCACAACAGTGTGAATTAAAAAGATAATTAAAGCAAATGTCATGAATTAATTAAGATAATACCAATGATGATTTATTTAAATTGCCAGGTAAATGAGATGTAGTTGAATATAATACAAGCTATAATTTTCATTTTGAGATGTTTTTATTATTATGATTTTTTGTTTTTCATCTGAGCATGAAAGCGTTTGAACATGTTGTGATGGTATGAAGACTTAAATGGTTGTTGTGAAGAAAAGCATCAGAAAAATTGTAAATGAATTGAAATGTTTTGAATTCTTTGCAATCATAGAAATTCAGCATTCTTTAAGTGTGTAAAATGTGGAAATGTTGAACACTTTGAAAGTGTGAATGAACGTCATGTTAAGTGTGAAGAAAGATGCTGTCAGTTATAGTATTTTTTTATTTAGAAATTTAATTAATTTTGATCTAGGATATAGTTGATTTAGAGTAAATATTCTTCTTTTTAGTACTTTAATATGTTAATTGCTTAGTAGTGCAGTAGATAAATGTAATCAGAATATGTCAAATATTGATCGTGGACCGTCCAGTTAAATCAGTGATAGACAACCTCTATTATGCCATTGCAAACCTTGGTAGTAAGCCATGCATGATCGAAACGGCTTAAGGCATAAGGTTTATGGGCGTAACCAGAAGGCTTCGGGTCCTCATGGGTAAGTTTGAAACTGCAGCAGATTTATGGCTCATCAAATTTTCCAACGGGTGTCGGTACCCTCCTATCTTTGTTCCTGATAAGGTTCATGCCAAGGGTGTGGAACTGATCAAATCGATTTTTGATCATTTTTGATCATTTTTGATCATTTTTGATCATTTTTGATCAATTTGATCAGTTTCACACCCTAGGTTCATGCTCATATGAATTTTTAAAATATTTCATGAAACACTAATGTACCGTGTCTCATGGGTTAAGAGCTAATGCTGACTTAAATCGATAGAGGAGCAAATGAAACTCAGAATAAATCCAGTTTTTGAGAAATTGCTCGAGATCTATTTAATCAATATTTCATACAGAATATCGAGTTTTTCGAAGTAATTAACCTAAAAACTTCTAAGTCATTTGATTAAGAACCAGAATAACTAATTAAAATCATATGAATAACTGTGTCTAAATTGCATTAATTTATCAAAGATTTACCTGTATTTAATGACTAATTAGAAACTTTACATGATTTCTTAAATAAATTGCATGATTAAAATCTCAGAATGGCAATTGATTGACGGTTAAAAACAGACTGCATTTTTATATTCTCAAGTGAATTCAAGTGACTAATTACAGAATACCATTCACAGTTATAAAGTTGAATATGGTCTTCAGATGAAATTAGCTAAAGAATTTGACTTTTTACGGTTGTGAACATTCCACACAGGAATTAAATGTTCAATCCCAGCATTGTTCATATTTAGAAGAAACTGCGATGTTTTTTGGTGGAAGCAATTAAAAGTTGTTTTAGAGGAGCAGAAGTTATTTGTTGTTGTGAGATAAAAACTAGATAATTAACGATTAATATTTCACGAAGGTAATCTCTTCCTCAATTAAAGTTTTCGCACTGATTCAGTTTATTAGTTTTTATCAGAGTTTAACGCAAGTTTATAATCTCCATAGTTTTGAAAAGGTTTGTGGTTTGAGAGTCCTTGGGTGATGTTGCCTGAATGATAGATTGGGATATTGAGTTTGGGACTGTAAAGAGAAAGAAATTAAGGCTTCATAATTAATTTAATAAAATTTGCGGTTAGGTTTTAGGAAAAATATCATAAAATTTATTTCATCCGCTTTCGACACGTGCCTACTATAAATTAGCACAAACTTACATTATTCCTGTTTACTTTATTATTTTCAAATCACAATCAATTGTCCTCACCATCAATCAATTCAATCTGATTTAATTCAATTTAAAATCACAAATAAAAATAAAAACTTTCATTATGCACAATTGAATGAATCAGTCAAGGTAATTTACTGCAATTATTTCTTCAATTCTCTTTTATCTTTGCAGACAAGCTACACAGAGCAAAAAATCATCACTCACGAGGAAAAAAATTAACTTCAATGACCACCTGATTAAACTTTTATGACATCGAATTCATTAAATTTAATTTGCACGCCTCAATTAGCTGTCGTGAAATTTAATTTCTTTAGCTTTCGTTTTCAGTTAAATTGTCTGGTGACTTTTGGAGTGAAGAATGACTAAGGGAAGTGAAGATTGGCGATGTGTTTATTTTATTTATTGGATTTAAAATTTTTGAGAATTTTGAGGTTAGAATTCATAGAAAATCTATTACCAAAATTTATTAAACATAAGACAGTAAACCACAAATTAAGTGCCATTTTTGCAGCCTATAAGATATCCAAATAACCTAATTTGACAAAAACCGTCTATAGAAACCCACCCACCTGAACAACCATACACCCAAACAATCCCAATCTTACGTGATCCATGGCAAATACTTGAAATTTCTCCGCGTCACAGACATTAAAAGAAACTGACATAATGGAACATAAGTTCCATAAATCCACGGCTCGTTCACACAAAACTAAACATGATCATCTTCTTAACCATGCGATCATTACAGCAGATAATAATTATTTATTGAATGCGTTTCAATTTTGCAGTCAGACTGGAAATATATATATTTTTTTATATAAATGAACATAAATGGAAGGCAAAGAAGCAAGTACTGCAATAAAAAATAAAAATAAAATATCCGGAAGAGGAAAGTGACAGCAAAGAAACAAGACGATAAAAACTGGATATTTTTATTTTTTTTTTTGTAATACTTCTCTCGTCTATGGGTCAAGAAGGCGCGTGCATGAATTTCAAACGTACCTGCCAAACATGGCATAACGAGAGAGAGAGAGACTTGCAAGCACATGATTCGATAACACTCGATAAATTGTGTGTTGTGACTCACTCGATCGACTTTATTTCAATTTAAAAAAAAATTATTTATTTTTTTTTCTCTGTTGTATTTTGCGTACGCATGTATACCAAGCTCGCAGAAAAAGTTAAAGTTGAAAATTATGTATTAAAGGAGACTGCAATCTCTCACCAATAAAACGCAAGTATCAGTCTCATTACACGTATACTGGACAAGAAATATACAACAAGACGACAGTCAGTACCTTCAGAAAAAAAAAGTTTTGCGCTTTACGAGGCGCATTTAAAAAGACACAGCGACACAGAATAAAATGTAAAATAAATTGTAATAAGAAGAAAAAGAGAAAGACCTTGAAGGCTGTGCAATTTTAATATCCATATGTACATGATGTTAATGACGGTGAAAACTATTTAAGTGGTCAATAATCAACCGATTGTGTGTGGTGCGAATCATCGGTTTAATTTTATGGTGGCATGGACTTAAACATCACCAAAAAACAGCTGTTGATGGTTTGCCCCAAAAATATACATACAAAAATAAAGGAGGCTTGTCTAACAAGCTTGTAAACAGGGCAGATTTCTTTTCATAAACATATCATTAAACGACCATAGAAACAGAGAACAACTGACAACAGCATGTGTTGTAAATTTGCAATGAATTAACATTGAATGAGATTATTTCAGGTACTTTGCGGCATGTGTTTTCATATAGGTAAGGTACAAAAAAATTATAATCATTAATCTGGAATGTGGTGTGATTCTAATGGCTTTTTGGGGATAAACTTGAACAAATTTTTAAGTGGCTAATTTGTTACAGCATTTTTGTGTTCTGTAGATGAGGTTGGTCGGTGGTAAAATAGGTTAAAGCAAGTTTTCAGCAATAAATGAACATTTAAAGCTACTGGAATGTATCAAATCTACTTCTACATCCTATTCCTTTAAAACTTATTTTCAAATTAAATTCTAGACACAAGTCTTAATTGTTTGCGTAAGTAATTACAATAAGCCGTCAAAAATTTTGCTCTATATCATAATATATGCCAATTCAATCAAATTGTACGTCCATACATGCAAAAAATATAACAAAATATCTAACTAATTATTATTGAGATTTTATTCTAAATTAAAAACAGTCATGCATTGAAATTAATATAAAGAGATCAATCTACATACGCCCAAAAAGCATTTAAGATTGGCATACAATAGAGACATGTGTTAAGATCGATAAGCTAGTTTGCAAGTTTTCAATGATCAAAGCTACTATAGAAAGGGTCGTTGACTTATGATGCCTAGTGTTTAAATTTTGAATAGAGTGATAATGCCTGAATTAATGTATTCAGACACTATGTTGAAAATTTGAGATTGATGTTAAGTTTTTAAAACCATAAATTGATTTGTGAGGGGTTGAAATCGTTTTAAAAGCACTTTTCTTTTTAAAGGGGATGGTCACTAAATGGAGATTGTAACTGCTTGGGCAGTTTGTAACTTTTTGTTGGTTCAGTTAAATACTAAAGGTTTGAACATTTTTTTTTAAAGGTTTATAATTTCATGAGGAGTTGATCACTTTTTGAGGTGTCAAGAACTTTTCAAAAAGTCAGTTATTAAATAATTCATAAATTATAGGGGAGATGACAACTTTTGATTCGTAGATAAGTTATACAGGACTATTTTGAGTAGGGTCTGCTACTTGGTAATCAAGAGAGAGAGACTACATGACATTCCACATCAGTAAATTCAAAATGACGTCATTTATTTTCAATCCCAAACCATTCAAATCTTTATTGGATTATTATGCAAATCAAAATATCTTAACAAAAAGTATAGAACTAAAATTATGAATACCCAGCATGCTTTTAATTCAAATTTCTGTGTGCAAAAAAAATAAGGATAGTTTCATATGTTGTTAATTTCATGTATAAACATGCTAACTAATAATAGGAATAGAAAAAATATTTCTGCACTGTGGTTTTAATAAGAAGAAAAATTTAAATTTCAATTTCCGTACTCGACTGATTTATATTATTAGATTAATTTATTCAAAATCACGAGATTGTGGGAAAGTTGAATAAAAAAATGTCGTATAAAGTCTCTGTGTTTAAATAAATTCAATTAAGTGGTCTTACAAGCTTTATTATAATATTACTTAGTTGACAGTGTTGAGATTATAATTATGAAATATTTTACCTAATATCTTAATTACATTTTCTTTTAAAATTAATGACAGCATTGAACGATTGGCATCATGTACTAAAAAATGGTTGACGTGCAAAAATCTTGTTTAAAATATTTTTTAAACTATCGTAAGTGCATAAATGTATGCTTTCAATTGTTAATCATTAAAACATTAATCATATTCGATTCATTAAATGTTTAAATCAAGAGAAAAATTAATTGTTGATTTTTTAGGTGTAGTCACTGCTGCCTGTGATATTTTGTAGGTTAGAATAGTCTAAAGTCATCTCTCAGCTCCAAAATACAAATCTTTAAGTGAAAAATCAGGAACAATACTAAATAGAGCTCATTACAATCACAATCGGCATCAATCTCATGCCTCGCTGTCAAAATTATTTAATTATAGACTATAAACCCTTCAGTTCATTCAATACCGCTTTATTTCGATCTAAACTTAATGAGCTGTCTCGATTCCTAAACTTTATAGTCATTTACAGCAACTAAATCGCACCCAATTCAATAATACCTCAGCCATTGTCTTTAATCTACCGAAACAATGAAATAACTTTATGTTGATTGAATTAAGCGCCAAAATAATTGAGTTTTGGCACCGAATTGCAAGTTGTGCTGGTAATAATGGGTTATATAACATGCTGAGGGTCTCATGGCGGAGATTACTTTACTAGCTGTGCATTCATATAAACGGAAAAGTATTTAACCTTGTGATGAAAGAACATCAAAGGACAATGGCATGAAGCATCCCAAATCATTCAAGAACCTTTTTTTCTTATGGATAAATTTCGAAAAAGACATTCAACAGTGTCTGAGTCAGTCATGAATGGCCATTGAATTCCACAAAAGTATGAAAAGAAGCAAAGAATGATGGATTGTAGACAGAAATGGAAATTGTGGCTGTAATATGGATCATATATCATATTATTGTGCGAAAAGGAACCGCTTACTGTTACAAGGATATTAATAAATTTGACTAATAAAAGTCATAATAAAAGAATTTCCATTGACGATTTAACTTTTTTTTTGGCAATAAAAATATATTTTTCTTTATTTATGACAGATTGAAACGATATTAAATTAATTTATTTATTCGTGCACGCAATGTAAATTAATATGTAAATAATAATAATATGGTAATTTTACAGCATAATCGACTTAATATTCACTCAACTGTGTGCGTCTGTAAACAGTTCAAAAATTTCCAATTCATTTGCTTTAAATTGAAAGTTGATTGAATTTTTTATTGACATTTTAAATTTTTCACTGAATTTCCTTTTTTTTTATAGTGAAAATGTGAGAATTGTCCAGGCTTGGTTGTAGTTTTGGCAAAAAAATCACATTTTTTGAAATTTGTTTTTTGCGTAACCTACCAAGTGATCGTGTAATATAATAATACCAGGGTTCAAATCTCATTCCAAAATATAAATGAATTTTAATATGATGGTCATTTCTATTTTTTTTTTTGCTATTGGATAAGTTCAGTTTGCTTTAATTAAATTTTTTTCTTAATTTTCAGACATTAATTTATTTTTTAAATGACGAAATCACCTTTTAAGTTCCAATTTGCAATATTCTACCATTCTGCCAACAAATTAATTACCATTAAATTGCACCATTACTAAATCATAAATTTAAACTGGGTCGATTCAAATGAGATGATATGATTCAGCTAATCGTATTCTTAATAAAATATTTTTCTTCAATAATTACCTAAACTCTGTCTTATCATTAAACATAGCAATTTATTTTTAATAACCAATTAATCTACAAATATTATTATGACCTTTAATTCTAATTTGTTGTTCACGATAAAATGCAATTTATTTTATAGCTGTACAGCGCCTTACTTTCTGTAAAAGGCTGCAAAAAAAATCTGAAAACTCATTTTGGCAGTTTTAAATGCAATAAATATTGAACGTTGTTACATTTTTCAACATGTCTGCATTTAAATGAACACAACAGCAGCAAAAAAAAATCAGCAGCTTGCAAATTTAATCATTCGATAATGCTGGCAAATATTCAAGTGTTCACCCGGATTGTGCTGTATCGAGTTTTGCAAGTACGGGATTTACAAATGTATATATATCATATTTTTGTTCAGAATTCAGCTGATATTTACCTCCAAGTCCCGTCAGTGTAGACACTGTACAATATTAATTCCGCTCTCGGACTGAGTCAATGTCGCATGTGCTTTGGGTTTAAGAGGAATTTTTTAATTTTTTTGGGTTTGTTTGACTGTCTGGCTGGTTTATCTAAATTATTAAGAAGCAGTTGCTAGATTTTAATTAAAATTTTTGCATGTACAGAAATGAATTTATTGACTCTTCAAAAAGTTTGAAGATCAATAAACGCTAAAAGAGTAATTTTTTGCTAGGATTTGAACCTAAGTCTTTGCTGAAAAACCATCTTAGTGACTATAAATATTTCAGGGATGACGCTAATCCAATTTACAAATATTGACTTTTAAAGTTCAAATCCTTCAACTTTGATGTCACTTAACAATTAACGATCAAATTTTGCAAATCATTCAAACTAAAATGCGTTCACATATCTTCCCAGAAACTCTCAATAATACCAAACTTACTAATTTCTCGCGACTACACATACATATGTAAAGTCTCGACATTTATTCACTGCTTATAAAAAAAGCGCCAGTATAAAAGCGATGTACTTCTGAATAAAGCAAAATAAATACCAAATACAAAAAGGTAAAATTTTCATATTTGCGCAAGAATTGCATGATTCAATTCGGAGCAGATTTATGCAAAATAAACATATGATTTCAGTGTAAAGTATAAACTGTTTTTACCTATATTCATTGGAATAAAATCGCTTGCAGAGAGGCTTTTTATCCATTCTTATTATTGTTGATATGAATCAGTACCGAAATGTTACATTCATATAAACTTACAATGTAAATATCGTTGTAAAATTCATGTGATTTTTGTGGATGTGAATTGGATGACTATATGAATATAGTATCTTGGTCTAAGTTGTAGGTTTTAAGGAAAATTGTTAAAATTGGAAATTAATGAAAACTTTTCCTGCATTCATAAGTTAAATTACTTTTATTCTAAAGTATCGCAAAATCAATTATAACCAATAAAAAAGTTAAATTTTCATGAATTTTGTTGAAATCTTTACTAGATGAACTATCTAGTAACTGTCTGCTGGCTTTTGAGTTAGTTGTATCAGTAAAAATAAATGTACTTTTGCGCTTTTTCATTCAGTACTTCTGAAAATAAGCCTTTAACACTTCAAAATAACTTTACTCCATACTAATTGAGTGATAGAACACAACTAACTTCTTTATTTCAGATTCACTCTTTTTATACTAAAATATAACATACAATTAAATAGTCAAGACACATGACAATGATTTCCTGTCAATATATTTATAACTCAACTTTCATCTTCTTCTCATAACTTCAATGTGTTAGTTTTCTAGATCTTCTATGACTAATCTAATTTCCCTAACAACATTACAATACTTTAATGTCATACTCTATTTATGTTTCTTTATTCATCTTCTTACTTTTTCTTACGCATATATGACTCATCATGATCATCACAGATCACATGAGAATTTCCGTCATAATACTGCACATACTAGTATTGTGCTGGTGCTGTATTTCCGTTTAATAATATACTGATCTAAACGGAAATATATACTTCTTATTTAAAGGTCTCATAATGCTTGATCTTAAGTATTCAACAAATTTTTCAAACCTAAGTACTTTCAAAAGTTTCATCCTCAAAATACTCCATAAAGTCAACCAAAAAGTACCTAAATCATCTCTAGTTCTCCTTCACTTCATTAATATCTTCAAAACAGCAAATCTCACATGAATCATCGTCTACAATGCATACAGCAGCAAGGAATGAATATGACAAGAAGACTAGATGATGCTTTGAGCGACTTTCTGTCATATTTATGTAGGAACATTGCATTTTGACATTGCATTTGATGCTCCGAGCTACAACATAAGTATGTAGAGTAAAAGAATAATGTTAGGTGGTCAGTTAGATCTGTAAAGTAAATTTTAAAGCTGTTTTGGGTCAATAAAGTTACAGATTTTTGAAATAAAAACTTGAAAGTTTGGGAACGTGGATGTTAATTTAAATTGAAAATTTTGACTTTATTATTCTAATTTACTAAAACAATTGCATTTAGTGAAACTAAAAGATCTCCAATCTTAAATATTATTCCATTTACAAGTCATAACACCTCAAAACTTTAAAACACACCCAACCTAAGCCACCGATCATGAAATAAAATTCAAATGCACTTTAAATGCAATAAAAATTCTTTAAAAGTTTCCACAACGACCTTTGCCAAATGCTTACTTCACACTGCATATTTACTTTATATTGACTAAACATTTATCGATTTGAGTAATTTAATTTACTCAATTAATGAAATTAAAAGATATTTAAACTGGAACAATTGAAAATCGTTTGTAAATAATTTTTTTCATTAATTTAATTAAATAAATTTGACTGTGCGAATTAAGCACGCAAAGGAAACGATTGTAGAAAAAAAAATATTAAGAATGTTAATTTTTGAAAGGTGCTTTCTTGCCTCAAACTCAGAACTTATAAGAAATATTTTTCAATGCTAAATATAATCACGTTTATGCAGCACAATGATCATTATCTAAGTTAAATTTTTTTTTAAAAAGTTGTTTTGGAGCTAATAAGAACAGTTGAGCGGGCGATTACGATCCTTAATTAAAATTGACTGAGTATTAATTGAACTTTAAAATAAATTGAGCTCTGTAGCAAATTATGTAGCTAATGATATTTAAAGAAAATGTCTAGTGAACATTAAAATAATGTTTTTTGCAGTATTGCGACCCCTACTAAAATTGACAGAGTTGTTTTAGATTTTTAATAAGTTTAAGTACCTAAATTAAAAAATTTGAATTTAAATTTTGAAAAATTTAAAATAATTTTAAAAATTAAGAACTCAATTAAAAGGAATAAAAGTCTAACTAAGTTTTCTAAATTAAAAAAAAAATAAATGGTTTGAAAAACTAAAAACTTAAATTTAGTTAATTTTAAAACTAAAAAGAATTAATTAATTTATTTTTTCTTTAAATCTTTATTAAGGTATTTTATTTTAAAATTTTGAATTCAAAACAACTGGATTTTTTTAAAATCAAAATTCACAAATCATATCGATTAGATTCTAATATGGCAAGTGCAAGAAAATTTAACCGCTTTACGGCAAAATTACATCAATAAAAAATTAATTGTATCCATTTATTTATTATTTTTTTTTTAAATACTTTAATTAAAGTTGACAAGAAATTTTAAGCTTGGAGTTGTAATTTGTGGGTAGAAACAACTTACCAACTTATAAAGTTTACTAGTTTTTTACAAAGTTGTAAGTTTTCAACTAAAAATTCAAAAATGAAAAATTTTATGACGATTTAAAATGTAATTGATATTTACCATTAAAACAAAATATAGCTATTAATATTTTGACAGCATAAACAAGGCTTGAGGCAATTTGCAGTAAAAAAGCTATGCCAATTTTATTTTGTATCTTTTCAAACCTTTTTTTAGCAGATAATTCAAACATTTTTCCTACAAAATTTGTAACTTGATACTTTAACTGTAAGCATTGACTCGCCAAAAATTCAAATTCGAGGAATTTGATCATAAATCTACCTTATTTGGCTAATCTACACTTTCACATCTATATTAAATTAAATTGTTATGCAATTGAAAGTTCACCAAACAGATAACATTCAAAGCAGACCAAAAGTGACATAGAGAAATCAAAATCAACAAAATTGAAATTGTATAACAGGATACTAACTATCTACTATAAAAATAATTAGACCTAATGAAATGTGTGCAAAAAAATATTCAGCCATTATTAATTGTTGATTGACTATATTTAGAATGGCATTTGACTAGAGGGGCCGTTCATTTAGTACGTTCGCTTTTTAGGGGGGAGGGGGGGTCTAAGATTTTGTAACAGATTAAACAAAACAAAAGAATTTTTATGCAAAAAGCGTAACGAGGGGGGGAGGGGGTCTAAAAAGTCATTTTTTGCGTAACGTACTTTGTGAACGGCCCCAGAGATATAACAAGAAAATCTATACTATAAAATTATCTTATTCTGCGTGATCGAAATTTGAAATTTTTTTGACGGTTTTTTCTGAATTTCCTGCTTTTTAATTTTTTTTTCTTTTTGGGGTGTATAATTAGACTACTCATGCATAGCAATACGTGAAAACACATTTTCAAAAAAATCACGTGGTCGTTAAACTGTATAATAAAAAAATTTAAATATTTTTTGACAGTTTTTCGTCATTTTTCTTTTCGCAATTTCTTGGATTTTGGATTTTGAAAATTGACTTTATGTATGTATTGGGTCATGAAAACATAATTTTCAAAAAAAATTTTGACCGTTAAGCTGTTTAATCATTAAATTTGAATACTTTTTGACCGTTATTTTTGACTTTATTTTTTTCTTAATTTCATGAGTTTTGAGCTATAAAAACTGACTTTATAGGAACATATTCATTGAAAATTTCGATAACCTTTACGCAGTGAAATCATAAAATTCAAATATTTTTTTTCCGTTACAAATTTTCAAATTTATTCTTTTTAGAATTTCTTGAATTTAAGTTTTGAAAATTCTCTTTTTGTACAAAATACGTAGTCAGAACATACATAAAAAAATTTTTCGTGACCGTTACACTCTCAAATCATAAAATTTGAAAAATTTTTGACCGGTATTTTCGAGTTTAATTTTTGAGTTTAAATTGACTGTTTTTGCAATGTTAGTTTTTTTCTACCATATATTCATTTGTAAAATTGCGTACATTAAAGGATGAAAAAATTTTCGCGTTCGCGCTAACGCGCGAACGCTCAATAAGATTCAAAAAATTTAAAAATTTTGTTGATTTTTAATGGTAGATTTCATTTGTTTTCTTCAAGTCTTACACACACCACATTCTTCAAAATTTTTATTAGTTTTCTGTAATAGCTAAAAAATCCATATTACAAAAGAATGTTATTCTTCCTGATTCCGTGATCAAAATTTAAATATTTTTTGACGGTTATTTTAGATTTCGTTCTATTTGAAGTTTTTTTGATATTATATTGTGGAAAATGACTTTTCATGATTAGCGCATGCAAAAAAAAAAAAATTTCGAAAATTTCGAGGTTAGGATAGTTTTGATTTAACCTCAAAATGACGGTTTTTTGCCTTTTTGTTTTAGTTGTAGTGGTGAGCAATTAAGGTAATTTGAGTTGAAATTTGGCATGTAGGACATGTGGATGATGATTAGAAAGACTGTATAGTCATTTTTGATTTTGAGGTTAATTGAGGTTAGAATATTTATTTTTTGTGTTGTAGTGAACTGTTAGGGTTTTTAAGCTAAAATTTTAGGTTTTAGACTATGTGGGCGATGATTAAAAATACTGAATGGTTCCTTTTCAAATTTATATTTATATGAGGTTAGAATCGCAACTTTTGCTATCATAGTGAACTTTTAAGCACTTATGAGCTGAAATTTGGGCTTGAGACCAAGTGTATGGTGATTAGAAGGGCTATATGATTGCTTTTGTATTTTAAGGTTATTTGAGGTTGAATACTAAATTATTGAGCTGTAAAAGCTTTGAAATTATTTTTGAAATTTGAGATTAAAATGCTAATTTTAACTTTTTTATGTAGTGCAAGTTTAGAATGAAAGTTTTCAATCATCCCACTAATTACAGATTTTTTCCAAGATTTTTTCTAATATGTAATACTAAAAGGATTTTCTTTTTCTTACTACTATGGATGTGTTCAAAAAATTGTCATTTTTCAAAAATTAAGGTTATTGGATTAATAACTTTGAAGGATTTCGATAAAAACTTAATCTAACTTTTTACCACCAAAATTAAAAATTCTAAAAAAATTCAAGAATTAAATTTAATGAAAATTTTAAGTTTTTTTTAATAAATGAGATGTCCAATAGCTTTAAGACAAATGCAACGGGGCCCGTGACGGGCCCTAAACACTAGTTTATTTATAAGCACAAATTAGAAAAATATATCAACAGACCTGAAAACGACCTTGATTAATCTCCAAAAGCACATGCTGAGAATACTGTGACTTGATCTTATTCTTGGGTGCTAATTTACGGAATAAAAGTAATGCAAATTGTTCTTCTAATTTCAAGGTTAGATTCCTTCTGAAAACAAAAAAAAAGTCACGTCAGTTAGACACAAAAATTAAGTCGAAAATTTGTTTTGAAACAAAAAAAAAAAAAAACTTCATTAAAAGAAAATATTCATCATTAAATTTCCCACCAAAAATAATTTCACATTGCGGTGAACTTGATAACAAGATTCACCCTTTATATAAGTCAAAATAAGAAATAAAATTCACTTTAAACATGCATAATTTTCAAATTAGCATAAAATTTAAATTGTGGGTAAAATGAACTTTCAAAACACTTCATGGATTGTTAACACGGTACGCGTACGGTTGGGCAAAAACGTGAAACGTTTGTTAAAAAAAATTCTGATATCAAAATAATGGTAAGTATCAGATGATCAAAATAATGATATAAGTAGATGATGAGTATCAGATTTTTAAGAATATTGTGGAACTTTGTGATTTTTTTTAAAATTAAATTTTTTGAAAAAAATTAAATTTTTTTAAAAATCTGCAAAAATCTTTAATTTTTAAAATACTTAAATTTGACTATTTAAACTAAGTTCATAAAATCTCGGAACCTTTAAAAATAAAAAATCCGAAATCCCTCAAAATAATTTTTGGTAAAATTTTAATGTTTAATTTTGATCAAAAATTATCAAAAACATCAAAACTTTCAGATAAATTTCTGGCAAACTTTCCACTTTTTTGCCTAACATGCACGGTAGCAATATGATGAGCGGTAAAAATCACATTAAACTCTCTTCAATAAAAAATGTAAAATAGCAGTTTTTCGTAATTTTTTCTACTTCTTCTTTGACTTGTTTTATTGCAGCTTTCGCTCTCATTTCAACTCGAATCAGCTCAAATCTTTGGAATGAAAACAATTGAATATTTTTTTTACTTCTCAACTCTCATTTTTCTTTGAATTTATAAAATATGAGGCATTACGGAGGCAGTGTTGATGTTGAGACAAAAAAAAAATGTGCTGCTGAGACAATGCATGAGATATTGAAACTTTTTGTTCGTGCAAATTTTTATGGGATTTGAAGTTTTTTGAATTGAGAACTAACTAAGTGAGAACTTGAAAGTTTTGCACCTTTAAAATTTAATAATTTAAAGTTTTTGTAAATTTAAAACTTTTTTTTTATGATTTGGCAATTTTCCAAGAATCCCTTGAATACATTGTTAACTGCATGAAATATAGAAATCATGCAACATTGAAAGTTTAAAATCAGAACAAATTCAAATTGATTTATCGATTTTTTTTATTACAATTTTTATTACTGATTATGTGCTTGACCAACATACTAAGTGCAAATTTTTAATTAGATTTTTTACATAATTAATTGAATCAAAATTTAAATAGTTTTTGTTTTATTTTTTATTTCAAAAACTTTTACACGTCTTTATGTTTTTGTTCGTGTTTATTGATTCATCATTTTTGATCATGATTGCTATGATCATTCTATTTTACATCTCCCTTCTCTTATGAAGCTCCCAACCTTTGAACTGGTTTCGGGATTCTCGATGACCGACGGAGCAGTGGTTGGTTCGATATGTTTTGCATAGATGTTGATGGTTGTTGAGATATGGAAGATGTGATATTTGCGTTTGAATTCAGAGGTAGATCATGCAGTGACTCTTCCGCAAAATAATTGTCTAAATTAATCCTGTACTGCTCTGAGTTAATGCATTTCTGATGATTAATTTGATTGGATATTGACTTATCAACTCGCAAAAATTTTGAGTTACGTCTAAGAATTCTATTATTATCCATACAAACTTCATACGATCTAGGCTCTGAACATTTATTTACAATGAATCCTTTGGACCAAGTGTTGTTAGGCAATTGAACCCAAACTTTCTGATTTAAATCAAAATCTTCTCGCTCATAAGCATTGCGATTATAATAAAACTTAGTTTTCTGCTGTTTCCTATCGAACTTTTCACCTAAATTGTGATTTATCTTGGGTTTCAATAAACTATCCTTCATAATAATTTTTGTTCTCATTCTCCTGTTATTTAATAATTGACTTGGAGACAAGTCAATATCAGCTAATGGAGTATTGTTATAATTATAAATAGCTACCAATACTCTATTAAAATCAATGCACTTCTTCATCATATTCTTAACTATTCCTACAGCCTTTTCTGCAAGACCATTAGATTGTGCATAATGTGGACTAGAAGTTACAATATTAATATCCCATTCTTGGGCAAAACTCCTACACTCAAAAGAATTAAACGGCATATTATCTGCAATTATTGTTTTTGGAAAGCCATGTTCAGTAAAAATCTCAATAAATTTAGAAATGACTGTGCTCGAATTCTTCGAACTTAAATATTTACATGAGATCCACTTTGAGAAGTAATCCATGACAACGAGATAATTCTTTCCATTGAACTCCAGGATATCGCATCCTACTTTTTCAAATGATCTAAGAGGAATCTCGTGTTGAATTATTGGTTCCTTCTTATTTGATCTCTGAAACTTGTTGCATTCTTCGCAACTATTAATCAAGTTTTCAATACTAACGTTAAGTGATGGCCAATAAACTGATTCTTTGGCAAAACGCAATGTCTTTGTAATTCCCATATGACCTTCATGAAGATCAACAAGAACTTTTTCTCTTAATGATTTGGGAATTATTATTCTGTCCTGATAGTAAACCAAATCATCAGAAACGTAAATCTCATTGCGCATTTTAAAATAAAATTTTACTTCATCCGCAACTTTCGATTTATCTGAAGGCCAACCTTCAGCAAAGTATTTTTTCAACAAAGAACATTCACTATCTTTATCTGTCTCATCTTGATAAACTTTTAATTTATCATCACTAATATTAACGGAATGAACCATTTGCTTCATGAAATTTTCCTCAAAATTATTTGAAGTTTTTCCTGAGACATAACGAGATAAATAATCTGCTACTGGAATGCTTTTACCTGATTTATACTTTAACTCTATATCATATTTATGCAATTTCAATCTAATGCGCTGTAGACGCTTAGAGCCAATTTTGCTAATGTCCTTATTAATAATGCTTTCTAAAGGACGATGGTCAGATATTACGGTTACTTTTCTTCCATAAATATAATTGTGAAACTTTTTACATGCAAAGAAAACTGCCAAAAATTCTTTTTCAATCTGACCATAATCCTTTTCTGTATCTGATAAACATCGTGAAGCAAAACAAATAATTTTATCTCCTTGCTTTAAACATGCACCTAAACCGTATGACGAAGCATCGGTTTCTAAAATTATTGGCATGTTTTCATCGAAAGTTGTGCATGCAGTAACATTTTTAATTACATCTTTAATATTGTCAAATTCAGCTTGATGATTTTCAAGCCACAAAAATTCGCTATCTTTTTTTAACAAATTACGAATATTTACAGTTAATGAAGGTAAATTCGGAATGAAATCTCTAATATAATTAACTACTCCTAAAAACTTTTGTACGTCTTCTATATTTTTAGGATTTGGAATTTTATCAATTGCTGAAATTCTTTCTGGGTCAACTTGAACTGAATTCATTGAAAAAATGTGACCAAAAAATTTCACTGAACTTTGTGTGAACTGTAATTTCTTTTCATTAAATTTCACATCTTTGGCTAATGCCCTAACCATTAATTTTCCTAAATTTTCATCATGCTCTTTAAGTGTTTTGCCTGTTACTATAATATCATCTATATAAAACTTCACACCAGGCAAATCACCAAAATTATCTGTCATGTATTTTTGAAAAATCTCTGAAGCTATATTTAATCCAAATGGCATTCTATTGAATTGCCATAAACCAAAAGGAGAACTGAAAGTGCATATTTTTTTAGATTCTTCATCCAATTCTATATGCCAAAACCCATCCTTTAAATCTAAAACAGAAAAATATTTGGAATCTTTCAAATCCTGCTTTAATTCTTCAAGTGAAGGTATGGGAAAATGAAATTTGTTTAATGACTGATTTAAATGTTTAGGATCAATACAAATTCTAATCTTGTCTCCTTTTTCAACTACAACAATACTATTAATCCATTCACGTTGCTCATGCACCCGAGAAATAATTCCCAACGCTTCCATTTCATTCAATTTATTACGAAGTTTATTCTTCAATTTAAATGGAATACGACGGTTCTGATTTGCAACCGGAATGGCATTTTCTTTAAGTTTTAATTTCAGAGGTTTTTCAAATTTTCCTAAACCTGTGAATGCTTTTTTATAATAATCTGTAAACTTATCCTTTTGCTTTTCAGAGCATAATAATTGATTCAACTGTAATGAATCTAAACGAGATATAAGTTTCAGATTGATGCATGATTCAAGGCCTAATAAAGGTTCTGTTTTTTACCGATAATTACAAATTCTTCTAGAAAAATATTATTATTCATTTTAATTGGAATTACTGTCTTTCCTACAGGGTGATTTACTTCACCAAAATAACTTTTAACAATATGTTACTCTTCTCTATTTTAAACTTCTTTCCTAAACTTTTGAAAATATCAACACTAATAGTATTAACCTGAGAGCCTGTATCCAATTTAAAATTAACCATCTTATCGTGCACAAGTAATTTTTTATACCAAATATTTTTGCCATCCCTATTCAACATATCACAATTAATTGTCTTTGCAGACTTACTGTTCACGCGTTCATCAACTGCAATGACCTTCTCCTTCTTCTTAGCGTCTATCAAACTCTCGTCTTCATAGTTTCTTATAACTTGCGAAGTCTTTACGCTCGAAGTTGTCGTTTGCTTGTGATGTATGAAGTCCGATTTCTGACTCACTGAAGCTTTGTCTGCTGACAATTCTCTTAATTGTTGCTGATTATGATGAAAAACCTTTATCTTGCTAATAACAGCATGCAATGACTTTTCTTCAGATAAGATAATTTTCTCTCTCAGATTTTGGTTTTTCAGACCAAATAGAATTTGATCACGAATAGCTTCTTCTTTAAAATTATTGAATTCACAATCCTCAGCTTGCGTTTGAACACTGTTGATGAATTTCTCAACTGATTCACCTTCTTTCTGAACGCGATTTCGTAACTTCAAACGCTCAATGAAGAAATTTGTTTTCGGTGAAAAATAATTTTGAAGAGCTTCTAAAACTTTCTCCAAACTCTGCTTCTCAGCTTCTGTTAGCAATAAATTGTTGATGATATTCACAGATTCATAACCCATTAGAAGTTTTAAATAATTTAATTTGATCTCTTCTGACTTCTCTTTGAGACCGTTGATTATCAAATATGACTGGAACTCCGATGAAAACCGTTTCCATTCCTTTTTCAACGATGAAGCCTCAAAATTAAACTTCTCTATGCTTACATACAGCTGCGCCATGTTTTATTTTTTATTTCAAAAACTTTTACACGTCTTTATGTTTTTGTTCGTGTTTATTGATTCATCATTTTTGATCATGATTGCTATGATCATTCTATTTTACAGTTTTAATGAAATTTTTTTTAAAATGGTTATATATAATGAGTAAGTATGTAAGTTAAGTAAGATGTTAAAGTAACATGTTTATATTCTGTATAACTAACTTTACCATGTTTAAATCAGTTGAAATTGTAAGCTGCAAAAACTCTTTAAAAAGGAGAATAAGAATTACAAAATTTCACTTTTACTGGCATAATATATTTCAAATTCATGGGGGATTAATATTTTGGGAATTTTAAGTGTTGCCCGTCTAGTCTCAAATTCTGCAAAGAGCATTCTTAATTTCAAAAGTTTAAAATTATGAAAATAAAATTGTCCGTTAATGTGTAAAGAATCTTTTAATATTCAACCTAGGTAGTTTAACCTTTTTAAAATTAAATTCATAAAATTTTGAAGAAGAAAAAAAAAATCTTCAAAATTTTCAAATTATTGAAATTCATCCAAATTTAATTTGATTTAATTTTTTTTTTTTAAATTTTAAAAATTCATCCAAATTTCATTTTATTTCAAAAATATGCGCTTTAATTTATTTTCCAAACTTTAAAAAATTCCAAATATTTTCTTAACTCCCAAATTACATATTTTTCTTCACTACCGCTAATAAATCTATTAATCTCACGACAATCTCAATGCAGACGACGATAACCACCATGCAATGTGGTGTATACATAGTGCAAAAAATGCAGAGTGCTCACAAGAAGTTAACACTGAAAACTCACCATAAGAGAAGAAAAAAAAAATAGTGTTTGAAATTTTTTAGTGAGTATGAAGGAGGAAAAAACTATAAATAAATGTACATTACCTTCACCACAAAATAGTCGATCGTGTACGTTGCAGCGTGCGACTTGTTGTTCGTGTTTTTATTTTCTTTGTCTATTTTTTTTTTTGTTTATTTTTGTCGTGTTTGAGTGCTTCAAATAAATCGAGCAAAAATATCAATTAACTTAAAATAAAAATTAAAAAAAAGATAATAAGAAAAAAATTATTTAATCAAAAGAAAAAAGAAGATTAAGTGATCAAATTGTGCTTTTCATAATAATTAACAATTAATTTTTTTCTGTGGATTACAATAAAGAGAAAAAAAAAGTTATTACACGTGGGATTTGTTTCCATATCATCATATTAATTATTTAACATAACAAGAGAAAATTCTCATAAATAAAAAAAAAGTTATTTTTTCGGTGAGTTTTATAAGCTTTTATATGAATATGTGAAGATATTATTATGAGCTGAACGCCCACATTATTTCAAAAGCTAATATTTAATCAGATGAGGGATGCACGAGTGTGGATTAAAATCCAGATAGAATGGACTGATAAAAAATAACATTTATGAGTGGAAGTGAACAGTTGTTGTTGTTGTGTTAATGGACATTAATATTCATAGCATGTCTATAAGTTGAGAAAAAAAATAAGAGCAATACCCTTGTCAATAATTACATCTGTTTATTCATGCAAATTTATTTCGAAAATTAATTTTAATTAGAATCGATCAATATTTTTTTGGGGGTAAATTAATTTATGATTTTTTCACTGAATTGAAAAAATAAAAAGTTTTTTCATAATGTCCCTTGATAAATGTTACATCCACACTTCATTAAGTTTCAATGATGAAATTTATGTTTTTGTTTTTGTAAAGGACAGTTCGTGTCAAATAATTTAATTAGGGTCGAATTGATGTAAACATTAGTTGGACAGTTTGAGAATTTAGTGTGTTGGAGAATTTGAAATTGTTTGTTGGGGGACATTGAAGTTTGATTCTAAAAGGTTAAATCCGGTTAAATAATGCTGATTTGTTACTGAAAATTTTGAAATAAATCAGTTTAACTTTCCACAGTTTTTTAAGGTAATTAATAATAGTTAAGATACGCAGTTTCTTAGAACCTACAGCTTAAAATAAAATATAAATCGCTTCTTTGATGATATTAATTCCTCTAGCTTTCAAAGGGAGACTGTGAGTTGCGTTCATAGTGCATATGAAAAAGGACATGTGAAAAATCTCCCATACCGAGTTTCGAACCCATTAGGGTCGGTGTTGCAATAATTAGGTACCAAAGTACTAAACCATTCCGCCATCGAGCCACATCGACTTAACATTTAAAAATAGTTAAAATTGAGAAACTATAAAATAAAATAATTGTAAATTTAAGCTTGAGTTCGTTCAGTTATTGTAAAAATTTGGATTTTTAAACCCTTTCCCTCCTGATTATATGTGCTAAAGGTTAATTTTAGTGTGGAATTTAGAAAATTTAACCCAGCCTCCTTGTAACGTCCTTTAGTCCTTGGTCCTATTATTCTGCACATGTTCTGTGAATTAAAGCTTTAATTTTTCCTTTTGTAGTCTTTTGTATAACAAAAAATTCAGTTAATTTACCATAAAATCCATAAAACTCATTGGCTTATACATCTAACCTATGATCCCATAAAAGAATGCAAACTAAATGCCAAACAACAATGACCATGTTATGAATTGTTATGATTTCATTTCAATCATGAAAAAAATAAAAAATAAAACTTTTTGTCTAGAAATTATTGCCTTGATTCAATAAACCACGCAGTGATTTGCACAATTACATTATGAATGCCACAATTGTCTATGATGCAAACAATGAGCTTTATTCATCCCACATTTCATTCTAAATCCATACAAACTGTTCTGTTTAAAAAAATGAAAAAATGAGAATTTAAAAAATTTTGAGGGTTGATAAAAACCGCAATCGAGAAAAGAGGGAAAAGAATAAATAAATGAAAATGTATGTTTTGTGGATTTTTCACATCCATTTAAATTTACTTTACGAAAGAAAAAAAAAAAAAATACGAGTGAAATTAAAAGCGAATTTTATTTCTCTAGTGAATTTTAAAATACATGAAAATGAATTTCTCATCTTTTTTACCTCTCTGCTTATCTGCTTCTGTGCCTTTTAATTCACATTGAAATCGTAATTCATTTCAGTTGCAGTGCTTGCGGTATTTATTTTTAATTTCATAATAATGAGGAAAATTCTCACATGTTTTCATTGCCATCGTCGGCATCATCATCATCATCATGAATATTTTTTATCTACTTATGTTACTACTGAAATATTCAATTTAATTAAATAATGAAAAAACTGTGTCGAAAGAAAAATAAAAAAAAAAATTCATTTTTCATTCAGATAAAGTTTTATATTTTGTATTTTGTTAAGGGTAATTTGAGAGCAGTAGCATAAAAAAAAAATTATGTTGTAGATTTCGAAAAAAGAATTCAGCTTTAATTGCTTGACTCACGATATGATTTATTAACAAAAATATGAAGCAGTGCGTTTAATAGAAGTGCGTAATTTTTAATAAGTTAATTACATGTTGTGTTAGACCTCCCGGAGTCTTTATTGAGCTTAGAATGAGATTCATAATGAGCTGTAAATTCTTAAACGTTTTTATTTGTTTTATGAATTATTAAGAACTTTTCTGAAAACATTTTTTTCTCTAAATTTCTAAATATTAATGAGAACTGAGTTAGGTATATTGAGTTAGGATATTTATAATACACAATTTAAAAAGCAAAATAAATAAAAACACGACTTACGTAAAAAACCACGAACTTCCACGCTTGACTTATGATAGATTATAAACACACTTATTGTAATATTACAAAATTTTCGAAAAAAAACAAATTGAATGTATTTCTTATGTTTAACGTTCGAGCTGTACTTCATATTCTTCTATTTCATAAGTATAAAATGTTAATCATAAACTTTACTAAACTGCTAAAAATGTAGTCTGTATTAATATTTGTGAAATTTGCATTTTATAAATTCCTTAATGTACGAAATGGCACTTTTAAGTAACGTTTTAGGTCCATTTGGGAGTTGTGAAGAGCTGTGCGGAATGAAACGAAGTGAATGAACCATTGCTGAGCGAAGCGAAAATCAGTTTTTTGGCTTTTTGACCCCTTTAATGGCCTTTAAATTGAAAAATTCCTGTAGATTATGAATCTACTCGTCGAGACGCACATTTTGGTACCAAAAACTTCTCATAAAAGTGGTGGGAACATAGTGAACTCGAAAATGGGCTTTTTGGGTGAAACAAATAACTTACACGCGATGCGTGGAAGTTAAAAACTTTAGGAAAAAGATAAAAATTTTGGTAAAAAACGACTAATTATGTTGTATATCGGTGGTTAGAGACCATTAGGACCAAAAAAAATTTTTCATGACTTCATCCTGCCATGCGTACCCAAAAAAACGAAAAATGGACCTTGTGGACACAGGTATGGACGAAATTGGCTGAAACTTGGCCTATACATTTTAGGCATAAATACCCCGAAATGGTTTTTGAATTAATCAGTTTGAGCTTAATACAAGCGTGAACGGTGCCAAAAATGGTCAATTTTGAGCGTTTTTTGGCCCTACTTTGACTGTTCAAAGGTCTGTAAAGTTGTGCATATATCAAAAAGTTAGCTTCCATTCCCCTGGGCGCTTGTATTGCCTGATCATATGACAAAAGAATCAGTTCCTGAAAGTCTAATGGTTAAGCTGTGACCCTGATAACAAAATTTGGTGACCGAAAAAATCAGTTTTTTGGCTTTTTGACCCCTTTAATGGCCTTTAAATTGAAAAATTCCTGCAGATTATGAATCTACTCATCGAGACGCACATTTTGGTACCAAAAACTTCTCATAAAAGTGGTGGGAACATAGTGAACTCGAAAATGGGCTTTTTGGGTGAAACAAATAACTTACACGCGATGCGTGGAAGTTAAATTTTAGAGTTTTAAAAAAGATATCGAAATTTTATTTTTTAATTTCTTCCAATTTTTGAATAATTTAAAAAAATAAATTTAAGATTTTAAAATATAAATTTTAATTAATAAATTTTAAGATTTTAACCGATTTTAAAAACTTTTTTGAATTTTAAGAAATTTTAATACATTTTATTTCTTTTTTTTCAAAATCCTTTTCTTCTGTTCTTTAATAATCATAAAGTTTCTCAACAATCTTAAATAATTCAGCAATGCAAAAACCAAAAAAGAAATTCATTATTTTTGCACAATTTTCAAAACGAAGCGTTTTTCATTGATTATAAATTAATCAGCTCCATTAATTAATGAAATTTTGAAGAAAAAAAAAATTGTTTTTGCAATGTTAAATGTTGCTTCAGATGAGAAAGGAAAAAGTTTGCAAAAATAAGAGCAAAAAATTTCTCTTTTAAATATTTTTGTAGTTTGAAGTTCTTCTCATTGAAGTTTTGTAGGAAAAATATATACATTTTTTTTGAAAAAATTTAAATTTAATAAGTATTATAATTTCTACTTCAAGATTTAATGTATTTTAATAGGGTTGAATTTCAAATTTAGTTTAAATCTGATTCAATTTAAATTTTGAAAAAATTTAAAATTATTTAAATATCTAATCGACTCGACTAAAACTTCACATAAACTGAATAAAAGCTACAAATAGCAGTGAATAAATTTTGCCCTTTAATTTCAACCATGACTCAGTTCATAATTCATAAAGTTTAATATTTTTTAATAACTTTATGAATTTAATTTATCATAAATATCACATATTGATCGATTAAGTTCAAGAACCATGTTTAATATGCCCTACTTTTACTTCGATAAATGTTTTACATAATTTTATTAAATTTTCAATAAATTAATATTCGATCCAAATCAATGAACCTTACAAGTAAGAATTTTAATACAACATAATTTAAAATTATTATTAAAATGAACTCCACTCAACTCTTGTTCAACTCTTTAAATTATACAAGAAAATTTTACATCGATAATTAATAAATTTATATTTTTCCAAGTCACGAACATGTTGAGTTTATTTACAGATATTTAATCAAAAAATTCATCTTAATAAATGTTTCCGTAAAAAAAAGAAAATTTCCTCCTGATTTAATTTCTAAATTTATGATATCAAGAAAATTATGCAACAGAAACAGGAATTAACTTTGAATAATTCAAATGTCATTAAAATTTACATTTTACGATGTAATTCTTGAATTTCTTAGTCATTTGTTACATTATTTCACTCACTTTATTCTCTCTCTTGGTAGGAAACTCACAAACCGGTATTATGTAATGAGAGATTGATACGTGCTTGATGTATTTTATTTTTTATATATAAACACAAAGCAAGCAATACGTGAACAAGTTTGAAACCTAATGAAAGTGAAATTTTTTTCTTTCTTCTTTCTTTTTTTTGCTCTTTTCTTCTTTTGGCATTGTAATGCAAAAAAAAAATTAAGTATCGGCAATTAAATCGATCTTGATTTTTTTTTGTGAAATTTGCTTTTTTCTGGGGTTCGTATTGAAATTATGTCAATCTTTTGATTAGGTTTTAGATTTTTAATTGACTAAATCAGAAGAATACTGAGTCAATCTTTATTTTGAGGAGTTAATGGAAGATCAGATTTGAAATTATTTGAATTTTTACTCGATACATTTTAATACTCTTATCTTGTTTCAACCTCATTGTCAACTTACCCCTAAAATATGTAAAACATAAAATCTTTAATATTTTCTTCTTCTTACTTTCTTTTCACTTTAAACTCAAAAAAAAATCTTCAAACTCAATCAAGCCAAAATCCAAAACTCAAGACAAAAAAAAAAATCAACAAAAAAAATGCAAAATATACAGCTTTGTGTCCAGGTGCACGCGGTTTATCTCCATACCACATTATTGCTCAAAATATTGGCACGAGTGAGAATAATGTTGCGAGATCCATAAAATACAAAGCCATTTCACGTTTAACAATTGTTTCAGTTTTTTATGTGCGCTCTTTTTTTTTGCCGCGTTGTATGTTTTATTGTAACCGACATATGAATACAAAGTTGCCTCATATCATGATATATTGGTTGAACAGAATTGCATGTATATGCAATGAGAGTGAATGATGACAATTTGTGAGTTTGAAAGGAGAGATGTTGTGATGGATTTTTTTGAAGAATTTTTTAAGGATTTTTTTGGGATTCTGAAGAATATTTGGAGCTAAGTTAGACGCTATGTACATAGATGTCAGTTTTGTATAACTTGTTAAGCTTAATACAGTGTAGTCCAAAATGTGTGCCGCGGCAAACTAGTGTGTCGTAGAACTTGGCTTGGGGTGCCGTGGAAAAATTTTGAAAATCCCAAAAATAGGCTGTTTTTCAAAAAATTTCAATTTTTCACCCATTTTTACACAAAAAACTTATTTTTAGCACCAAAATATCAATAATTTAGCGAAATGAATTTGATTTTTTTTTTGATCAAAGACGAAGGTTTTGATGCAATTAGAGTTGTTTTTTCCAAGTTAAATTATAGGTGTGCCGCAGACAAATTTTGGTGTGCCCAAAAAAAAATTTTTGGTCCTAAGTGTGCCGTGACTCAAAAAAGTTTGGACAACACTGCCTTAAAATAATTGCATTTATTCAACAAACTATGAACTGTTGTAAATTTTATAATTTAAATATTTTAGAGGTTGTCAATTGCAATTTAGATTAGTTCTACGATGTGTTGTCATAGTTTAGGTAGCAAACTAAAGACTAGTATAGCCTATACCAAAATACGTAAGTAGATTTTACAAAAGTATATCGAAGAAAATCATTGGCTAGGATGAAGTGTTTGAAGGTATTAAGTGAATATTTGACAAAAAACGGCAATTTGTTTTATTTTGTACTTAGTAGAAATCGAACTTTACTCTAACATACTTTTCTAGTCATATACTCCAACCACTTATTGTTGTTCATAAAAATTGTTAAAAAATTGACAAAATATAAATTTGAATTATTAATTTGCTCTGAATCGATTATTTTTTTTGGCATTTCGTTCATCAACTAAACTAAACAATTTCCATTATTCATAATAATGAATTTTTCCACATACAACCGACCAGACAAATTCAATCATAAACAAAAACTAAAATAAATTCAAATAAAAAATTCAAAACTACTCAAAACCTTCACGACAAATTCCTCCCCATACATATTATTCACAACATATGAGTTATTCACATACATCCATTCCAATCTCTTAGCTTGAGAGCAAGAAAAAAAAGCAGAATTTCTTGTCGGAAGTTCATGAGAAATTCGCTTAGACGACAAATAAATTTCCCGTTGAAGAAAAACAATAAATATATGCGATATATATCCTAAAGGTATTCATGAGAAATGTTCTGTGTACGTATGCCATGAATATGTGACTGCTTTTTCCTCAATATTTATGTCGATATATATCTTGTGCTGAATATTTGAAGAGTTTTTGTGCATGAATATAAATTGTTAAAGTTTTTTTTTCAAGCAATTCTGCGGAGGTTCTTTGTTGTTTGTGAAATCAATTTAAGTTACTTAAAAATTCCTTTGTCATTTACGGAATTAACTTCTGAATTCAATCCAATTATTTAATTGACTAAATTAGCTTCCAAACTAATTCAATTTCAAAATTCAAGAGATTTACTTATTTTAATTAAACTTGTCTATCCATTAAGATTGTTGGAAGTCGAAGCTAAGTGTACAGCTCATTACACAAGCACACTCAAGGTCGAATCCATACTAAAGTTCTATTACTGTAAAAGGTGACAGACAATCAATGCGACACATTTAGATTACAAATGCAATGTGCAATGAGGTTTGGTGAGCAGATGGTAATTTAAATTGCAACAATATTGCCTTAGAGCTATCGCCTTGTGAGTATTTATGGCAATTTAAAATTCAATATGTATCACTTGGTGAAATTGAGATTTACTTGTGACCTGAATTTTATTTTTTCTTCTGTGAAAATCATTGTAGGGGATAGAATAGAATGAATTGGAATGCAATGTATGGAATGTAGATTGGAATTGCTGTTTTTTTAAGTTTGATTATTTTTTTTAAAGTTTGTGATACTTTTTATTTCTCTTTTTTGTGTTGATTGTTTAACTTTTTGTCGACTAGGTTTGATGAATTTAATGCAATATGTTGGTATAGTCTAGGTTTGTTAAGTTTTTAAATAAAACTCTTGATGTTGGTTCCATATGGAGTTTGTTGTAAAATATAAAATTTGTAAAGCTAAAGAATGGGGGAGAAGCCTAAGATTGTTACTTTCCATATAAAATTTTTCAAAATCGCATAGAAATTTCGTTACGACCTACAAAATAGAAATTTTTGACATACAAGTTTTATGAACGACCCCTAACCAAATGGGCGTCCTTTTCGTCTCAAAACTTATTTATTCATCGTTGGTGTCTTTATTTTCGAAATATAAAACGCACTTATTTAGCTTCAATCTGTTAAAGACTCAAAGAAACTTCAATTCCCACAGCACATTCCTATCAAACTAAAGTAACACATACCTAAAATAAAAGATCTTTTTCACAGTCAATTTCAACACATTTTTAACATTCCGTGTAATTAAACAAAATTGAATTACTGAAGAAGTAATAATGAAATTGTTTGACAGACAATATACAGCTAAATAGGACTGTAATGAAAGGTAACAACGATACAATATATTATGCTGTAATAAAAGCAGTTATATAAAGCAAATTGTAATGATGTTGACAATTTATTTTTTCTGACTGCAGTTTTTTTTTTATTGTTAGAGTTTTTCTTTATTATTTTCATTTGAATGCTTCCACAGATGACGTTTCTCACATATTTTTATGATATTCATGAATATGGAATTCTTGATGACTGAATATACTTCATAAATGTGATATGAATTAACGGAAGAGTTTGCAGAATCATGAAAATTAATTAAAAAGCTTGACATATATAAATTCTTATAGCTAGAGCTTCATACTGTGTGAATCGAATGAATGACAATTATATTTGTGAGTTGTGAATGGAGATGTAGGTCTTTTTTTGTAGATGTGATTTTTGATCAGGCTTGTGTCATTTGAACTGGTTAAAGAATGAAAATCGGGTTTAAATTCTTGTAAAAAATAATTTTACAGGGTATTTTATACCAAAAATTCCAGATCCTATTACGGGGTCGTTCATAAATCACGTCCAAAAATCAACAGCAAATTTAAAAAAAATGAGCAATGAATTCTAGTTATTCTATAATTGTTTATTTTTTTTTTTAAATTTTGTAATAAATTTTTAATAATTTCCAGCGTTTAATACAAAAATTTTCAAAAATTGACCCTAACGTCATTTATGAACGAATCAAGAAAATTTTCATCTATGTCATAAAAATTCCTCGAAAAATCTTAAAAAAAAGAATCTTACAGGAAGTGAAGTGCTTTCACTGCTCATTTACCCTCATCCTAAACAATTTCTAAAAAGATTATTTTTTCCACATTAAAGAAAAAAAAGAAAAAAAAAAGAAATTTTTGCCACCCTTAATTTCTTTTATTCTTGTTTTTCAAATCCCAAATCTCATTCAACATCCACAATGCTTAAATAAGAATCCTTAAAAGCATTTTTCGTTAACTTCTTTATTAGAAAAATTCTTCTTGTTTTTTTTTTTTCTTCATTCTTATGCCTATTTACGCCTAATTGACTCATTTCGATGATTTTTTTTCTTCCTTTATCAAATTTCTTCCCTTTTTTCGCCTGTTACGTTGCCATTGATGACTTACCAATACATTTTATACGATAATGATTAACTGCCTCATTTTCCTATCAATACGTCTTTTGTATTTTTTTTCGAGTTTCTTTTTGTTTAATCAAAAATTTGTTAAGTGCTCTTGAAAGCTTTTGTTGTTAACTTTTTCTTCTTTTTCTAACTTTTTACTCTAGTAAATGCGTATATGCTAAGGAATGTGCGGTATAGGATGGAAAATTAGAGACATAGGGAATAGAAAAAGGGGTGGAATTTGATAATGGATTGAAGAATTTTTTAGAAAAATGTGGAGAATAAAGTGATCCATTTCCTGTATTGAATATGCTTGACTTGACAAAATGTGGCACGTGTATGAATGGATTTATTTTGCAAGGGATGAGAAGTTTATTTTATTTTTAATGATTTGCTGATTTTTGAATTAAATGCTTTGCTTTCTAATAAATTTAATCTTTAAGCCTAAGAAAAAATCGATTGAACTTTTTACTGTGGTGAACATAGTGAGGCGGAGGGGGGGGGGTCAAAATTGGTCATTTTACTGCATTTTACATCTAAATCGTATTGAATTTTGATTAAAGTAAATTCCTCGTATAGCGCAGATCGGCGAGTCGTAAAAATTGCCGTTTCGTCGACGTGTCGGCGATCTGAGGTTTGGTAAATTCCCACTTTTTTACGAAATGCAGCTTCGTAAAATTCAGTTAAGAATTAAAAAAAAAAAGAATTGAAAAAAATCCAATTGAGATGGTTTCCGTCCCTATCTCACAACCATGTTACCACTCAATCTATTTCTAAACATACATGAATCAATGATCCATTAAAAAAATTTTTTCATATATTTTTTAGTTCCGCTCTTCAACAAAATTCATACCTTGATCGAGTAATTCCAAACCCCACATTCCTTATTACTCATTATGAAATAATAAATTAGAAATCTGCGAATTGCTTGTCAATACTGTAAAGTGCTTAGCTTTTTTTCTGTTCTTTCAATTTTTATTTTTGCCTTCCTCTTTCATTTCTTCTTTTTCTTTTCTGTACTTAAATTATTCATGAAATAATAAATTTAAAGTTGCCGACATGAACGCATTATTGAGTTATTAATTTACAATTTGCATGACCTTCCTCAATCTTATTTCTTTTTTTTTTTGTTTTTGTTGATGCATTGAAACTCCCCAAAGAAAAAAGAATAAATTCAATTCATTTCATGTATCTTTACAAATTATTCAATCTCAATTGGCAAGTGAATACAAATTTACCACAATAATGAAGAATTCTGAATAGCAAAAGCATGCCATCCAGTAAGTGATGAACAATGAAGTGTGTATATGTGTATGCATGGAAAGAAGTGAAAAGTTAATGTGGGTCGAGCATGAAATCATTAGAAATATAGACATTGTAATTTATAGAGAGATTCAACAATGAAATAATAAATACGTGACTAATTACGATTAGCTACTTAATACTGGACATGTTTGTGAACTTGTTTGGTTACTGGCTGTGTATTATGTTATTATTATTATGTGCTGTAGACTGGTTAATATATGTATGGTGATTTGCGGACACACAGAGAGAGAGATTGTGGTCATGTTATGTATATATGTTGATAATTTATTGGGTCATATTTTGGCAATATGAATTGACTGTGCATGAAAAATTGAGCTAGTGCGACAATGAAATGTGAAATTTTTTGGAACTGAAATTTAAAATTGATTATGTAAAATTGCTTAGGTGCCGTTCACTTATGACGTCAAAACATGGATTTTTAGAACACCTCAAACCTCACCACAAAATTTCCATTCAAAATATTTCTATTGCTTAAAACTGTCAAACAGCTTTAGACCCCTTCCTCCTAAAAATTGGACGTAATAAGTAAACGGTCCCTTAGCACTTTTGATTAAAAATTCAAAATTGACAAACTTTTAAATTTAAAAAAATCAAAAATACACTAAAAAATATTAAAACTCCATTTTTTTCTTAATTTGTGCCTCAAAAATTCACAAATTCCAATGAATCACTCTCTAAAAATTAACCTTCATAATATTTCTTTTAAATCCACATAACATGAATTCCCTTGGTACCTTCTCCTTCTCTTACCTATAAATGTATATCATGACAAGTCTTGACAGTTATGCTCGTGCTTAACATACTCAAAAAATGTGTTAAGTGTTTTGTGACTTTGGGACGATATCCCTTGATTTTTTTGAATTTTTTTAGGGGTTAGATTTATAAGTTGAGTTCTTAGTTCACTTATTACGTAACGCTCTGAGGGGTAAAGCGGGTCTGAGATTTTTCTCACATCTGATTCTTTCCTTTTGTTAAAAACATTATGAATGGGGGGAGGTAAAGAATTTTTTCCCTTACGAGATTGAGGATGGAAGATATCTAGAGGAAAAAAATATTTCCATCAATTTCAAAAAATTCTCCATGTAAAAAATTATCTCATAATAAAAGCCACAAGAATAACTGCTCAACGCACGTGTCTCATTATTTTAAATCTTCATAACCCACACCCAACATTAATACATGATTATGCTTTTTATTCCAATCTTCTTCTGTTCTTCATTTCATTTAAACAATTTTCGTACAAATTGTGCACGAATTCGTATTTGTGTTGCAGACATAACATTTAATTTTTTTTCACATTAATGAGCATGAATTTACAATGTGCGTATGGTTTCCATTAGCTTTTATAAGTATGTTCATTTTTTAAAATTACATACTTAACACGACAATTGAAATTCAATGATGTTCATATGCTAAAGGTAATATCAGGTGTGGGTCTTTTTTAGGGTATACTCTAGAATAGATAATATCCCTAGAGTATGAATAGAAAGTATCCCTAGGATAGAGAGTACCACTAGGGTTTGAGGTATCCTCTATTCTAGATACCCCCGAAACCCACCCATCAAAATTTTATGCTGTTTTCCTTTTATTTGTAAAATTTCAAAATAATATTTAGGAATTGGGAAATGCAGCTGTATTTCCTACAAGAGTTATTATGTTTGCAATATTTCATTAGTTTGCAGTACTTTCATAAAAAAAACATTTTCACATTCGCGAAACTCAAACATTGATGTTAATTCCGATGAAAAATCAGTGATGCATAAAATACGCATTATATTCGGACTCTTTTATTCTTCAAGTTCATGTTTGCTAGAAATTATCTTATTTTGCCATCGCTCATGAATTTTTTGCGAATGAATTTCCAATTTTTTTCAATACTCTAAAAATTTACCGCATTTAAAAAAATTATTGAAAATTCTGACCTTGTTTATTGAAATAAAAAAAGCGTGTTTCACTTTTAATGACGCTGCTTTTGCTTTTGTTTTTCAAATCCAACAACAATTTTAAACTGCAATTTTGCGGCATTTAACAGTTAGTCATTTATGTAGGTGTGGATGTAAATGTGCAATTATCTCATCCGTGAAGTTGAATATCAAAGGCAATTTTCTAATAATGAATCAGAGCTGTTGTATGAATGACGAATAATTATGTTTGAGGTGTTTACGGGTGGAGTAAAATGGGTGCTTATCAATGCTTTTTATAGTATCTGCGATTATGTAGAGTTGGAAATAAGTGAGAGAGATTCAAGGTTCGTCTAGTTATTTAGGTGACAGTGATTTGAGGTAATTATGAGAGAGAATTCGGATCTTTTGTTTCGGGTATGTGACATAGTTTTGATTGGAGTTGATTTTAAAGTTTTGAATTCTTTGCCTTCTTTAGAAACCCTTTTATAGAAAAAATTTTATAGTGAACAATATGGAGCGAATCCCATCTTTGCTTTACGTTTTGTACTTATTTACAATATAGTGGTAATTTAATGCTCTTACACATGATTATAGGTAATTATGTGACATATATTGTGCGATAAAAGAAGCAGTTTCTGGAGTATATGATTAGCTTATGCAAATTATAAGCTGCAGTCTCTACGACTATACACATGTGTCTGAATAATATTTATAAAATGCATTAAATTAGATTAAATCAGTTAAAAAAATATTGCAAAAGGTAAAATTGAGAGCTAAAACTTTAATTAATAAGAATTAATTTTGATCGGTATCAAGTTTTTTAAAGCCATTCGTAAGTGTCAAAAGTTTACCGAAACACCAAAGAGGTTGGTCACTATTGCTTTAGACCAGCAGTGACCAAATTTTTGGGACACGGCAAGTTTAAGAAGATAACAATGACCAAAACATACCACTTCATACGGTTCGTACTTTATGAGCAGCCCTTAAAATATAGTTTTGATCAAAGCCATAAAGTTGTTTAGTTTCATTTCCTTTTAAGCATATTCAAAAATTAACATTAATTTTCAAAAATCCATTCAACACATTTTCGACTTTTAAATACCAAAAATATTCAATAAAAAACAAGACAATTCATGCCAATTTTCCACAATACAACAGCAAAAATGCATTTCATTTACAACACCTTATAACGTATCTAATTGATGAAATGCCTCCACACACAATAAAAGTATTTGTTTCTGAATTTTATTGCCATTACTCTGCCGATCATTAATGGCTTTGCAAATTTTTTCCACTATTCAAATGAGAGTGAAAGAAAAGCTGTATTTAACCTTCAATTTTAGCCTGAATAAATCCACATTCAAGTTGAATATGTATCTGTATGTAAATAATTTCTTTACACGCAAAAAGCTTTTTTTTTCTATCGATTAATTTTTTATTTTATTTTTACTTACTTTTTATTTCATTTGTTAAAGCCACATGTGAATTTGTTAATTCAAACCGGTTGAGGATTTTTCAATGCAAAAAATATAAAAAAAATTATATCATCGATATTTTGCCTTGGCACTAAACATGCTGGTGCCTCACACAAAACAAATTGTGATTGTGACTATGGCAAAATTGCGGATATGAAATTTTATTATATTTATTATCGCTTAAAATCACGTTTTTTGCCTTCTCTCTCTCTCGCACTTTTGACTGAGTGAAATGAATCATTTTGGATAAAGCTATTGATTGTTGTCGGCTCATTTTTGCACGCTCGTTGCGCAAAAATTTTTTCATATAATTTTTTTTTTTTGTGTACGCGTAAGAAAGGAGTGTTGATGCTGTAACGATTAGATGTGATATGATTAAATAAGGAAATTAATATAATGTGGATTTATATTTAGCACAAAAAAATGAAATAATTTTATAATGAATAAAAATGAAAGGAAATTGAGCTACAGTGAGAGTTAATGTTGAGGAATTAAGGCACAGTGTATATTAAAATTAAAGAGGTGGAGATTAATTTATTTTGTTTATTTTGTGATGAAGAATTTTCGTGGAAAATTTTAATTTGTTTCAAAAATTTATGGAATGGGTTTTTTAAGCTTTTTTAAGCACTTTAAGTAGATCGAGGATTGTACCTGTAGAAAAAATTTGTAGGAATAAATTTAATAAAATAATACTACAAGTTAGAATGAGACACAACTTTACCTTTTTTAAAGGTTAGCAAAAATATTGAAAAAGATCATAGAAAACTCAAATTCAAATTCCAGCTTTAATCACCTCCATACCTTTCACCAGCATTCACAAAAGTACTTATTTGTAGATTTTGCCTTTGGACGCGTTCACTTATGATGTCTAAGTTTTACGAAGGAGAGGGTCTGAGGCTGTGTGATAATTTCAACTAATAGCATTTTTTGTTTGAAGATTTGGGGGAGGGGGTTAAAAATACAAGTTTTTGAAAGACGTCATAAGTTTACAGCCCCTTATGGTTCTTTACAATGACATAAACCAGCAATCACGATATTTACTATAAGCCTGCAATTTTTTATTATTACGAAATGGCATTTAATTCCGCAATTTCTTCATAAAAATTGAATGACTTTTAAGGAATGTGATTATTTTTTATTGTTCCATGATGCAGATTTGAATTGTTTTATTTTTTTTTTTCTATGGAATGTGATTAATTTTATTTTTTATTTGCGGTTTGTTCCAGTTTACTTTTAAGGAGGTTTTTGTGGAGGAGGAGTGGAAAATTTATGCAAATTGTCTTAGGGATTGCTATGTGGTTAGTTTAATTGGCAATGAATTGAGGGAATTTTTGAGTCAAGGATCATGTTGGTTGGGTTTGTGTATTATCTGATGTTGAACTGATGTTGAATGTATTTTTCGACTAAAGCGGAGGCGTAGCCAGGGGACGCTTCAAGGGAGTCCAGACCCCCACCCCTCTTCAAGGAAAAATTTCTTCGTTTTGCTAAGGTTTTTCGAGGAAAAAAATTTGGGACCCCCCCCCCCCTAAAATTTTTTCTTCTATACAAAAAAATATTAGAAAAAATAATAATAAAAATGAAACAAATAATTAGGCCTTTTTATTTCTTAATTAGTGAAAAATTTAAAAATTCTTAAATTTATCCTAACTTTCCTCCAGCATGCAGATCAACCACCAATTGACACTTCACAAATTCAAAATCAATTAAAACGACAGATCAAGTTTACTTCCTATTTAATTTAAGCAAAAATTCAATCAACAGACCTGTCTAATTAGTTCATATCATTTATACGTCTATGATTGATACAATTCAATTAAGAAACACCAAACATGAAATTCTGACCTCGAATTTTTCTTCAATTAATTGAAAACTAGCCAATTAAATAAATTCCGTCCATAAATTCACATTAATTTAGTACAAAAAAATGTTGAAAATCGTCTGACTGAGTTTTGTGTCATATTTGCTTGCAATTTATGATTCCAATTTCTTAATATCATTAAATTTACTTTATTTATTAAAGTGAAAAAATAAAATTGCAGCTTCAAAAAATGCCATTCAGTTTAACGACTTGATTGCTGTACAAATCCACACACATGGATTGCAAAAACTAACACATTAAATTAAGTTTTGATCGTCATAACAAAACAAAAGAAGCGTGAAAAAAATGTCTGTTGAAACAAAAGTAGCATTTACTGCTGCTTCTAATTCCAATTTATTTGTTAGTCTTAAGTGCCGAAAAATAAATTTGTAACTGACACTCAAAGCCTGGCAATGAAAACAGAAACGACATTTAAAAAAAAAAATGAAAAAGAATTTCAAGTTCAATGCTGCGTGTTTGTTTCTGTGCCGTTGGACAACAACTGCAATTGACTGAATAATGGATGTTAATTCCATCATGAACTTCCTCAATAAAGATTTTTTTTGCTGTTATTTTTTCGATTCAGCATGTGCCAAAATCAACTTTCGCTGATGAAATTTTCTTTTCATCGTGCAGATTTTTTTTTGTTTTTTATTTTATTTTGAATCTCTGCCAACAAATGGAAATGAAATTGAAATGGAATTATGTGAATGAGATTGAAACTTGTTTTGTTTTGTTAAGTTTAGTTTTTTGTTTGAAGCTTGAAAAAGTGTAGAAAATTCCTTCTATTTGATACTATTGAAGTAACTCTGCTTTGTAAATTTGGTAGGCGAAATTAGTAAATTTTACTAAAAATTTTAACTTCATTTCTTAAAAAGGAAAAACTAAAAAATTCTTCAAAAATGTCAGAAGAAAACAGAATTGTATCAAAAATTTAAATTCTTAATTTTTACCCAATTTTTACTAAAATTACAATTATTTTTTAGATCAATAATGAATGCAAAACTTTTTGATGCAATACAGCATTTAAAAAAAATCAGTAAAAACATTTTTTCTCTTTGACTATGTACTTTTGTAAATGAATCTTTTTATAAATGAAAATTTTCATGTAAATATTGAAGTCAAACTTTTCATCCTCTTTTTAAAAAACTTTGCAGAATTTCATTCTTGAACACCTTTAAAAATTAAAACTTTTATTTTAAACTTAAAGGATTCTCTTTAAAATGATTTATTTGTACTTTTAAAACTGAAGTTTTTGAATTTTAAAAGTTTTCAAAAATTAAAGCCAACAAACTGCTTAAAAGCTTCATACATTAATAAAGTTTTTTTTACTACAGATGGTCCTCAATTTGAACAGATTCGATTTCAATTGTTTCGATTTAAGTTACCAAAAATTTCTCATACAAAAATTTGCCAAAAATTTTTAAATTCAAATTTTAATTTTTAACGGCAATTTTTCATACTTTTCGATTTGATTAGAAAGACAAAATTTGGAACAAAACAACAGTTCAAATCGAGGACCCCCTGTACGCCAAGATCTTAAGTCAAGCATTAATAAATTCTCTAGTACTCACATCAATTCTCATTACAGCAGAAAAGTTAATCAAATAAACTTTGACATTTAAAATTTTTTCCAACTAGTCACTAGAGAACTTTTACTCAAATGAATGCAAATGATGTTCAAACTTTACATTCATTTTCTACATCTCGTTCACTTAACGTACTGAACTAAAACTTCCAAGTATACTCATCAAAATCAAAATCTTTTCACACACAAAACTACGCCATTATCTACTCGAAGAAGAAAAAAAAAGTTCATCGTCATTTGAGCTGCAATTTTCATGCTGATTGAAAGTTCATTTTTACTTCCAAAATCAAATGTATATCCAAACTATGATTCGTAATTTATTTTGATAAAAGTACTCAAAACCTTTTTTTTCCAATTTGAAGCTTTATGCTGAAAATGTGCAGTAAAAGTTTCAATGGGATTAATTTACCGAATTGGATAGAAAACAGCTTTTTTGGATTAAAAAGTCACGAATTTGTGAGCAGTGAGGATGAAATGGAAGTTTTTTGCCATTTAAATTAGAAGGGATGGGGACTGTTTGTGAGTGATGTGAATTTTTTTGAAAATTACAATTTTGGCACCAAATTATTTAACATTTGCAATTTTTCCCCCTGCAAAATACCTTAAAATCTCAAACATCACTCCTTAACAGTCCCACAGATCAGTAACATTCCAACACAAATTTTCTATGCACATCTCAGTTGGGTATTTCTTTCTTAAATAATTTCAGAAATTTGCAGCAGTTGTAAAGTTCTCGTTTACAAGGAAATGTCAAAAGGGACGAAAAACTTTATTTGCAAATTATGGAGAGTAACAACATTCGACGTTGCCATTGTTATGAATGAATAAAAGTTTTTAACCTTTTTTTTTGAATGTTAAAAGAAGAATGGAAATAAAGAAAGAAAGCTTTGAGTTGCATTGCATTGCACCCTAAGAAAATAATTAATTTATCGTTTGTACTTTTGTTTGAATACTATATGCTGTGTTGTTGAATAGGATATGACTTTGTGTGTGTGTGGGTGGAGTTAAGGGTTATTATTGTGAGATTGTTGGATGATGAAGTTCGTAACATGAATTTTCAATTAATTTCAAGTATTAAGTTTATGTATTTTAGATTTCTGTTTTTAATCATTAGGAATTTAGTAGAGACAAAAATCTAATTTTGCAAGTCTTGTTTACAAAATTTGTGCTTCAATGATTTCACAATTTTTGTTAAATTAAGTCACAATGAAATTTTTCTTCAGTCAGGGTAGGGGTAAGAAAAAGTGAAAAATTTTTCTAACCCCCACTTTTCAGGACCTCAAAAATTGGCTCAAAAATGTTAAAACTTCTTAAAAGTGAAAAATTTTGAGATTTAATAATTTTTACATCGCCAATTTTTTACTAAAATTTCGAGTTCTAAAAAGTCTATTTTTTTTATTTTGTACTAAGTCGAGCGTAAAATAATTTCTACTTTTATTAGTGATTATTAGCATCAATTAAAATATTTACGTGCTTTAGGTTGATACATTAATTATGCATACATTAAATCAATCAATAATTTATTGATCTATATTCAGCATCAATCATTTCATCCAATCTACATACATCTTATTAACCCCAAAAATAATGAAAGCATTAAGCTCTTTTCAACTCTTTTCAACTGTCACCTAATTTGCATGACGAGTAACGAGGGGTGTATGGAAAATAATTTAATTGTCAAGGCGTCACAGCGTGTTCTCACATAATCAAATGATGTTAAGTGTAAAGCTGTGTTGATCGCGAAAATAAAAAGAATTTAATGATTAATTTCTCCTATGTAAATAACGATTTCTTCTTTCATCAACTTCTCATTTTTCATCGCAACTGTGAAGAAATAAAATTTTCACGAGACTGAAAATAAATTTTCTCGGTTATTGCTTTAATAGATTGATGTCTATGCCATATCATATTTCAAATAATTTTCCAATTCAATCATTAATTTCAATTTGATGCATATCGTTTTACAATTACACTGAATGAAAATTTTTCGCGAGAATCATTTTCCTCTTCTTCTTTGTGCCTTGTTATTATTCTGGTTGATTCGATCAATTTATTTGGTGCGTGAATAAGGAAAATTTAGACAAAAAATATCAAAAAATTACAAAAGTCCTCGTTTATATCGAGGGACTTCAGCGCATTTTTGACGCAGCGATTAGCAATTGATTAAATAGAAAAGAATGTCGAGTTTTAAAACTCTATTGCTGTTTCTTTAGTCATAATTCATTTTAATAATAAGTTTAAAACTAAAAATCAAAATTCCTTTAAAATTGATTTTTATAATGTTCAATGCAAAAAATAGCTTTACGATTTAACGGTTTTTTGAAATTCAAAATTTTCCGTTAGCAAAAAATTCAAATTTCTGAACACATCCATTATTTTTCAAATTTCTAAACACATTTGTTTTGTATGAAAATATTAAATGCTAATTAATTAAGGTGTATAAAAGAAAAAAATTTAATCAGAAATAACGGTCAAAAAAATTTCAAATTTTTTAACGGTTAGAAAAAATTCAAACTTATCATCAGCATAGCTTTGCCCTGCATTGTTTACATATTTTTTTTTGAAATATAAAATCGATGAATTAAGCTATTTAATGAGTGTTTTTTGACTTTTCAATATAAACGGCGGGAATAAAAACATTCAATGAAGCTATTAAAACAATTCCGAGCTTGCTACGAAGTCTAGATCAAGAGATAATTGGGACCCGAACGACCGAACGACTGAACGACCGAACGACCGAACGACCGAACGACCGAACGACCGAACGACCGAACGACCGAACGACCGAACGACCGAACGACCGATCAAAGTGCATGATTGAGCTTCCTTTTTGAAAACAAGTTTTCAAAAATGCGCTAAAAAGTGGAATCTTAATTTGAAGGTCATCTGACATACTGTAAATAAAATACATACTTTTGGCGAAAATATATTTTAAATATTTGACTTAAATTTCTTATCTCAATTGTCGTCAAAAATGTTCTTGAATATAAATAATCAAGTTCAAGGAAATTCAATTATAGCGTGGCTAAAGCACTTGTTGATTTTGTCTAAGATAAGTGTTTTGATAAAAATTTTATGAATTCAATGCTTTTTGAGTAAAATATAAGAACATATGAGAAGTATGAGTATGGATTGACTTTGAAAAATACTTCAAGGATTTTAAATTTTTTCCAACTTTGAAACAATTCGGGAATAGAATGAAATACGTATGATACAAATTATAGTAAATTTACTATCTAACAATTTTATTAAATAATTTTGACAATTTTGAAGCATAGCTTAGAATCAGAACCGAAAAAGTAAGATTAAATATTAACTAGGTACCTAAATTTAAAATTTACGAAAATTTGCGAAAATTACAAAAATAGATCAAGATTGAAATTTTTAATCCGTTATCCGCATTTATTTTTTCAAAAAAAAAAAAAAAAAAAAAATAAAAATAAATTTCCTAAATAGGTATTACATAGAACTGTTATGTAGATAACTATTTTATGTCACTCAGATAACGTGAATCATAAATAATTTTTTTTTATCAAAATAAAATGTACGTGATTTAATATTTGTTTTAATTTTTGCCTGCAAAAATAGAAATAGACCTTAATAGTTCTATTTCTTTCGAATATATAAAGGCGCTTGTAAAGAATTTTTCATCATCATTGGGAGTCAAACTCTTAGAAAAGCAACACAGAGAATAAACTTCCTATATAAAATTTTCGGTATTGAAAGTCTTGAAGAGTAATAAGGATGGTTAAAATTCTGAAATTGTGAGTTTACTAATCTACCAATGATATCAAGCAAGGTCCTAGTCTTTTATAAATATATTTTCAATTTACAGTGCAGTTTTGAGTTTAACTCTACTGTTAAATTCATCATCAGCAATTAATATTAACTGCGATTTTAACAACGAAACTGGCTATGCAGTCCTCGGACACCCTTACCAATGTGTTTTACAGGACAATCTAAGCACGGTCACTCGAGAAAATTTAGTCATAGAGTCAGTAACAGGAACTCATGTAGCTCCAAAGACAAATGATGATGTCATTGCATTTCACGCTTATAATAAAGCCATTCAAGCCATACCGCGAGGATTGGAAAAAGCTTTTACAAACTTACGCGCAATTCTCATTAATTTGAGTAAAATTCAAGACATTAGACGGTCTGATTTAACTTCATTACCAAATTTACTGTACATTCAAATTCGTGACAGTGAAATTCAATTTATTGAAGATGGAACTTTTGACTTTAATCCAAATTTGCAAGTTGTTTGGCTTTTTAATAACAAAATCTTTCATTTAGATTCGAATTTGTTCAAAGATTTGGACAAGCTTTCTTGGCTTAGTTTGACTTCAAATGCATGCATTAATTCTGAAGTTGCTGGTGATTTGATCGGAGTTAAAGCTCTTATTAACACACTTGAAGTTAGCTGCTTTGACAACCAATTTTATGAATTTAAGCAAAATGTTGAAAATTTGGAATTTGAAGGAAAACTTTTGAATTCAGAAAATTTCCAGAGTTGGACTGAAAAACTTAATAGTTTGGAAGCATTTTTCAAAAATTCTAGATTCTCGAATTTAATTTATTTTAAGGAAAGGTTTGCGAATTTGAGGGAAACATATTCAAGCTCAAGTTTTAGCTGCCAACTTAAATTCTGCACAAGTGTCGATGAGAAATTGAATCGAGTTTTTGGAAGTCTCCAAGAACAAATTCAAGAAATTAAACAATTGTTGGTTCCTACAGGAGCTAATTCCATCAATTAGAATTTGAGTGAAAATTCCTAAATTTGTTACAAATTTTAATCATTGGAAAGAAAAGTAGGAAAAAAAATCGAGAAATGAAAAACTAGAATTTTTTTGAAATGTTATAAAATATTGTCTAAATGCTTACCTAATAAAAAATATTAAAAACGACTTTTTTAATATTAATTTTAAATTTTTTTAAAGCGTTTAAATTGTAAAAAAAATATTGAATTATTTAAAAATGTGAAAGATTTCAAATTTGCAAAAGAAAAAGAAAATGAATTTTAAGAAAATTTTGAAATTTTAGATTTGTATGAATTTTAGAATTTTTTAATTAAAAAAAAATAAAATAAAATTTTGTGACTTGAAAATTTTAAATAAAGAGTTTTCAAAAAAGATGAAATTTTTCTGCTAAAATATGGCTTTGAGTCAAAAAAAATCTTCAACTCTCATGAAGCTTATAAGCTTTAAAAGTTCTTTAACCTCAATTAAGTTTGACCTTCTACTAACATACACAATATTCTTTAACATAACCACAGAAAAAAATCCCTCAATTCAGGAGCATTTTCCACATGACTAATGCCGAATACTCACAAAATCATTAGTCTAAAAAAAATAAATAATTTGGACATAAGCGTCCGTAATGTCTCTCATTAGCTACCGTTTTATATGTTTACACATCAGGCAATGATTGATGAGAATGAATATGCAAACAAAAGGCTTGAAAATAAGTACCGAGAAAATACGAATTTACTGAAAATGTGGTGGAGAATTGGAGGCATTTTTAGTAGAGAGAAAATCAGAAATTCTGTAGGGGCTACATATTGAATTTAATTGTACTTTTTATCTAATAATTATAGAGCAAATTAAATTTGTGAAAAATACAAATTGCAGTTCACGTAAATTGAGTATAAATAAAATTCTACCAATCGATGTCAACAATCCCCTATTAAATCCATAAGTGGATGAGAAAATTGGAAAATATGCAGCAATCGTCCATGAGAATTTTAACCATTTCTACGTGGAATTGATTTTTACGTTCAGAAATTTACAAAAGAACGGAAAAGCAGCAATAAAAATTATTGTGAACATTTTCATTATTCTCACTCCTTCGTACTTAAATTAACTCGATTTCATGCTTATGAATGAAAATTAGAGAACTTTAGAGAGCACAAAAGGGTTCGTTAGATTGGCAATATTTGCAATTGGACAGTCAATTTTCTATATTGAATTTTTTTTCTTCCTTTATTACATAAAACAGGAAAGGAAATTTTATTACTGCTTATTTTTATTTTATCGCTATAGAAATTACTGTTTTTATATGCTTAGATGAATGCTTAAAGATAGCATGTGAATGGGGTATAAAATATTTATTGTGTATGGAGGAAGAGGGCAAGAACTATAGGTGAATATTTGAGAGCAAGTAATTAGAGAGCAGGTCAATGTGATATTTTGTAAATTTATCGAGATCGTACGATGACTTCAATTTGTTTGTAGGGAATTGGCTGGCAACAGGATGAGATAAGGCTGTGACCTGGATTTTTATGGAAGTTGATTGATTGTGGTTATTTTAGGGGAGAAATTTGATGATTTTATGGGATAAGTAGCAATTTATGGTTTTTTTTTCGCCATTTTGGCATGTTTTAGATTATTCTGTACAATTTGGGATAAAAATATTGATGCCAAAATTCTGGTTCCATAAACTTTTCAAAATTTGGAAAAATTCATCAAAATCCAAAAAACTAAAAACTCTAAATTTAATCATGTGTTCCAACCAATCAAGCATAAAAAATCAAATCCACAGCAATCAAGCTAGCCAATCAGCCAATATCCACAAAACCGCCTACGGAATGCAATTTCTGCTAATCATAAATTTTAAAATCGTTCATTTGTAACTTCAATTTATTTTAATAGGTGCTACATGTGTTCAATATAAATGACACATAATAAGTTTTCTAATGGACACAATTTATCTTTCACTTTTATACTTAATAGTCAGTAAACGCAGCATGCAATTTCAGGGTTTACGCATAAATTTTTGCAAATCATGCGTGAGAGTAATTTTATTGTTGATAATTTAGTTGATGTGTGGGGGTTTGTGCTGTGTGAGTTCAGTGCAGTGAATTTATTGATTTGGTATTGAATTGAAGAAATTGACAATCTTGTGCCTAATTTTTTTGAAAAATTATCCAAAAAATCCTAGTTTGTAAAATTTTTAGTTAAAAAATATTCCAATCCAAAAAACTCTAATCATAGCCTCAAAATTACAAATCAATCTCCATAAATATCAAGTTTATAATGCACTATATCTGCAAACAGCTCATAATAATTATTATTTCCATATCATAAACATTACAATCTGTGTAAAATTGTTGACAAGACATTCATTTCTCAATCTACATATCTCTCGTTTCAGACATAGATAATCATCAATTTGTTCACCATAAACCATATAATTTGTAAACCCCGTCAAGGTAAGAAAATGAAAAATTACTCAAATTCCAAACAATGAATTTTTTTTTTTACAAACTATTTTACTTACATGACATTAGATTTGTAAGCTTACAAGTCATTGTAATCAGTTGGTAAAAATCTCTCTCTTTTTTTGTTCACTTTGTTCTATTTTTCTGAGTTTGATTAATTGTGTCGCTATAAATTTAAGTTGACTTTTTTCTTGCTTTAGATTGAGGTTTGAAAAAAAATGTCCTTTTAGTATTGCGGTAGTTTTCTGTGTAAAGTTTTTAAAGCAATTTGTTATCGATAAGATTTTATCAGGTTCTGTGTTTGCTTTTGATTGAGCATTGAAAGGGGAGAAATTGAGTTGATTTCTTGTTAAAAATTTTGTTCAAAAAATATGAAAAAAATATTAAAAAAAGTAAAGACATGTAAACACTTTTCAATAGTTTAAATTGATTGTTCTTTGAAATATGTTGGGATTTGAACCATTGACTCGACAATTTTTCATCAAATTGTAAACCAAACTTTTCATCACATGCTCTACAAAGGCATTTATTTCATTTTTGTAGGTCAACAAAAATGACCTTTAAGGAAACCTGACCTTTCCCACTAACCAACTAGTTTCTTCAAAATCATAAATTTCACATCTTAATAAAATTATAATTTAATAATCCTCTTGCAATTTCTCCACTTCAGTCTATGATACAACATTACACTCCATGAATAACAAAAATATTGCGTAAAAATAAAAATTAATACCGTAATTCACCATGACAGACTTTTTACTAAGCCTCGGACATTAAGCTATTAAAGGTTATCAGTTTCCGTCACCGCATAACTTTTTTTTTCATAAGAATTGAAAATGTCGCCAAGATTTAGACTTAATTAAAAAGCTATCAGATAAAACTGAAGGTGATTAATTACATTTTATGAGATAGACATTAAAACTAATGACGGATTTATGCGCTTATATTATTTTCATGTAAATATTAGGCAGTGTATTAATTTTGCTAAACTCAAACAATTCATTAAATTCGAATTAGATGTGTTAAAAATAATTTTCTTCTTAAAGATTGTAGAAGGAGTTAATTAATTATGTTGTATTCTAAAGTCTATTTACATTACAGGAGAAAATTTACTCTTGCTGATTTATTAAGTAATAGAATATCAACTTGCTGAAATTACATCAGCAAAATTAATTAGTTTGAAAAGAAATTTATTTTAAAATTGATTTGTCAGCAGTAGAATTCTGTGATGCTGTCTGTGAAGGAGGGTTTGGAAAAGATTTAGAAGCTAAAAGGTATTAAAATTTGTTCGCAAAATTTGTGCCGGTTAGAAATTTAGAAATAGTCATTTTGACTACACCTCCCTCCCCCTTCCACATTGGTCGTAAAAATTTTGTATGGAATTTTGAAATTTTTTGTATGGAGTGCATCAAAATCTTACACCCACCCCCTCCCTACGCGTTACGAAATTTCAATATTTAAATTTAAAAATGTCCGAAGTTTTTTATTGTCTTTTTTATCACAAATCTGCCAATTCTACATCAATCTATCACAAATTCTCTTCACACACCTCCAATTATCCTGCCAATCCAACATCATATCTAACATTGACCACACCTTGAAAATAATATTCAATCACTTATTTTAATTGATTCATTTATCAACTCTACATACTTTATGCTGATAGATAATTTCCTTAATTGCCATCCAGTCATACATGGAAGTTAATAAAAATGCATGCACATTTGACTTCGAACTTATCATTATTTCTAATCTAACAAATCAAATTATGATCGCATAATGGATATAATAATATGAAGTAATAATACCAAGACATCAAATTAATGGTGTTGTGAGAGAATAATTGAAGAGATTTATGAGAAAGTTGAAGACTTCATTAGTTGAACTTTTTTTTGGTGTGTTCATTCATGCACATGGAAGATGATATCATAATGAATTGAAATTAAATTTTACTTGTACGATAACAGCAACAGTTGCTATGTCTTAATTACTGAGACTTTCTACTTCATATTATGAAGCAATTTCAGCCTTACACTTTAAGAGAGATAAAGCTCCTATTACATAAATACCCATGATATCGATAGCTTCTGGCTATAAAATATCATGTGCCAAGTGAGGAAATATCTAATGAACTGAAAATTGATATTTATGGTCCATATTCTAAACATTCTCTCCTTTTTTCCTTAATGTCACATGGTTTTATGTCTCATTCGAGGAATATTTTCTCAAGAGATTTTTTGTCCTTTTTCTCATTGAGTTATCTTAGGTTGAATAATAAATTTTGTGTGAGTAATTTGATTTCTTATATTGATGGTTAAACTATTGAATTATGACAAGTTTTATGCTTCCTGGAAGGATATGTGGATGAGATGATGAGTTTATGGGGCATTAGAGAAGTGTGAATGTGGAAATTTTGGATTTAAATGTTAGTTGTGGATAAAGTTTTGTTGATTTGTGATTTTATGGATTTTTTTAGATGATTAAAGATACAGAAAGATACTATAAAAGTTGAAATATTAAACTATCGATCCTGAGAGATTCTAGGTTCAATTCTCAAAACAAAAATTTGTATTTTTATAGTTACACAAATTATTGATTTTTAGACCCCCCTCCCTTTTGTTACGTTTTTGTATGAAAAAAATATTTTTTTGTTTGACCTGTTACAAATTCCTAGACCCGGTAAAAAGCGAACATACTAAGTGAATGGCCCCTTATGGGCTTTTGAAGTGATATTAAAAAATTTAATATGGGATCGTTCTTAAAATTCGTAAAGCTAAAATGACCATTTTTGACCCCCCTCCAACTGGTCGTAACAAATTTTGCGTTAAACTTAGTAAAATTTAATATGAAGAGTAACAAAATCTTAGTCATCTCTCCCTTCCCTAAATGTTAAGAATTTTATGATGATTTGAAATATGTCTGAAATCTACAGTTTAGTTTAAAGCATGTCACAACATAGAATTAGCATCTATCTTTAATAATTCTAAACTACAAGCCTCAGTTATTGGGTTTCTGCTGCCATATGTTATTTAAAGGTGCTAATATTTTCATTTTGTGCTTTTATATTAAAAACTAACAATATTTCCATAATTCTCATGAGAATTGTTCATAAATGATGTTCAATTTTTTAAAAAGAACCACTGTTTGAAATATCCCTGAAAATATCATGAAGTATATTTGTAAATTTTGTAAAGCGTTAAATTGGGGTTAAAAAAGATTTTCATCAAACGTCATTTATAAATGATCCTCTCTCCTTATAGATGAAATCCTATACACTCATCAATTATGTATAGTCTACAAAATGTCCTGATTGCCCTAAATTTCATCATCACATACATAGACCAACATTTTAAGGAATTTTTAAATAAAATTGTAGCTCTCAATCTTCTCACAAATTGAAGGATACTTTCATAAAATATTTCATGAATAGAAGATGAATTAAGCAGAGAATCATACGAGCACTACATATTATCATGAAGATGTAGCATCCGTTTATTTATTCACAAGATTCCACAAAAATTATTACTTGAATTCATAAAATATATGTATTCACATGAATACTCTATCATTTACCATAAGACTGACTATGAAACCAAAAACTTTTTTTTTATAATGTATGACGTCTGCAAAATAATATTTCCGTCCATGTATCATGAAAAGATGAAAAAGAAGGTCAAGGTAAAATTACTGAGTTATTATGAGACTCGAAGAAAAATTTTCCTCACGGCTTCATATAACATTTGATACCAGCACGTTTTTCCTGTTATCAATTCTTTATAAATGTTTCTTATTCTCATTCTCGTTATGTCAGATCCAATTGATCGTCAATTACATGCGGTTTATTTCTGAAATTCTTTGGTATCATTACAAATCTTTTTGGTAATTGAGATGGAAGTGATTCTGGGAATCATTATTTTACTGTGGGGGTAAAATTGGTCTTTAAGGCTTTAATGCTGAATTTTGGAAGATTTTGAAGTTTATTGAGATTTAAAACTTCTTTTTGAGGTTAAGAAAAATTCTGTTGACTCCTGGAACTCGTGTGATGAGGTGTAAAGTAGCTAGTTCAGACAAAATTATATAGACCTTAAAGTAGCTTCAAAATTTCGCATTTGAGCCTAAAATCAGCATATAAACAACCAGCAAAAACTATATCAAGTTCAGCAATTCATCCTTAATTCATTTCTTTCATTGATTTTCGTTTAGTTTAGGGTGACCAGAAGTTTTTCGTAAAAATCCGGGACATTTTCATGAAAATCCGGGACATTTTTAGTTTAACATCATAGGGATACTTGCACCTTACTTAAAGTGTTTATTATCATAAATCGAGATAAATCAAGCAACAAAAATGCAAAAAAATATGAAAAATAATGAAAATTCGCATTCAAAAATTCTCAATCATGGGCTTGAACCCGTGCCTTCAAAAAGAACCAAAAAATTTTCAAAAAAAAAATTTGTACATGAAATGTGGATTTTTTTACAATTATTTAATATTTTTCTTGAGATCTGTTAGAAAGAATTACGAGCTGATGATTAAAATTTACGAAAAGTTAATTTCTGATCGAACAAACCTAAAATAATATTTTTTCAAGAATTTTTGAAATTCCGGGACATTTTGATGCTCTGCCGGGACACAGCAGCTCGAAAAAAAGTACAGCTGTGTCCCGGCAAATTCCCAGCAGATGGTCACCCTAGTTTAGTTTCAGTTACTATGTGAACTAAATCAACTTTTCTTTATTTGCCATTCAATTGAATCTGAAAAAATTGTAAAAGTAAATGGAAATAGTGAAAAAAGTACCAACAGAAGCAAATACAGTAAATGGATTTTAAATAAGAATTTTATCGTCGATGTGAAAAAAAATCTTCCATATTCAAATATTTGCTTAAAAAAATTCATTTTTCTTCAATTGAACTAAACCGTTCAGAAATGCAATAACTAAACTTCAAGGTTCAGTGCTGAAACTTTTAATTCTATTAAATTTCTTATTTTCTGTTCAAATACCAATGAAAAATGAAAATATTCACAGGGAATTGAACAATCATTGAGTTATTGGAGAAGCAATGAGGATGAATGATGAACGAATTGAAATGTAAACAGCATTATAAAAAAAAATCAATTGGAACTGCATTTAGCTAATTTAATAAAAAAAAAAAAACAGAGTTGGAAAGAGGCCACTTTGGAGGCGGCCTCCATTGGAGGCGGCCTCCAGTGGAGGCGGCCTCCAATTTTTTTGTGGAGGCGGCCTCCGGGAGGCCTTGGAGGCCTGATTTTTTTGGCGTTTAAAATTATTATTTTTTTATAAAAACCATATAAAAATGGTGGAAATGACTGAAAATTAATGAAAAATCTGAAAATTTTCATGAAAATGATGAAAAATCATGAAAATGGGAAATTTGAAGAAAAATTAAATTTTTTTATTGAAAATTTTATTTTGTTTGAAAATTTTGAGGGATATTGATGGAGGTTATGGAAAATTGGAATAGTTTCATATAAATAAAGAAAATTCAGAAAAAATTGGAAAATTTGAAAGAAAATTGAAGAAAATGGATTTTTTATGAAAAAATTTGAAATTTTTGAAAATTTGCATTTTTTCTACGACCTTTTATGCAGAAAGTAATGACTGCAAAGCATATTTTTGGTCATTTTATGAAAGTTTATGTGTAAAACTGTGGAAAAAATACAAAAATAAAAAGTTTTAATTTTGGCTGTTTATGGGAGGACAAGGTAAACTTTTGTAAGTTTTCTGGTCCATTGCGGAACTATTAAACTTGTATTTTTATTTTATTGCATAGCTGAAGCAATAACCTTTCCAACAATATCAAATTTGTTACATATACTTGAAATTTTGATGAAATGTGAATGAAAACGTGAGATGAAAGTTGACAAACCCTCAAAAAATTGACCATTTTTAAAGTTTTTTGGCTATAACTCTGCCAAATCTTGACTATGTATCATGTTTTATATCTCATTGGATGCGTATTATACTGAGCTATAAGAATTTATCAAAAGAAATAAAATATAAAGTCATCCTGAGGTGGCAGGCATCCAAAAGTGAAAATTTGATTTTTGACCTTGCTCAAAAATCAGCTTAATTTACATAATGTCCAAAAATCAAATTTTTGTTGAGTCAAAATGACTGAAAAAGTTCAATTATAATGTTTTCTATCATTTCTGAGAGTTTAAGATAATTTGGGAAAGATATTTTTGAGTTATGAATTTTTTTGTTTTGAGGACCCCCTACCAGACCCCTTTTGGGGGCCTCTGATGAACCGAGGGACCGGAAAAAATTTGCTTGTTTTTGCCTAATTTTGTAGTTCAACATAGAAACTACAAAAATAATGTCACTTGACATTATGCCGTGGTCATTTAGTGGGTCATATAGGCCCCCAAACCCAAAAAATGACAAAAAATCGAAAATTTTGACCTTTGACCTCATTTTTGAAGCACTAAATGACATTTTTGGAAATGATAAATGGAATGTTTTTTGTAGGTCTATCAATAAGCTACAAATATCACAAGTCTTTAGATTTTTTAAGACCAACTTGTAAACACATGAGGCAAAAATGTCCAAAAAATGGCAATTTTTTCGACTTTTTTGAGATTTTGACTATCAAAATAATATTTTTTCATATTTTTGATATTTTTTCACAAAAGTTTAAGCAATTATTGAGCAATTAAAAGAAAGTTTATCAATTTTCATGTACATAGTGAGGCACACGAATTTTTTAAAAACTTGGTACCAAAAACACATTTTAGACCCGTATGGGTGCCTGTGTGGACGAAAAAAAATTTTGAGTACATTTTTATACTCCCTAGACTCAAGGCTACAAATTACTAAAGAGTTTTGAATAAATTTTGAAATATTCATTTTTAGGTTACTGTGCTAGTACCAAAATCGAATTTTCATATATTTTCCATAAATTTTCCTCAATTTTTCAATTTTTTCGTATTTTCATTCATGTTTTACTATTATCATATGTTTTCCATTAAAAAATTAAAAATTTTTAAAAATTTTTCAAAATTTCGGCCTCCCGGAGGCCTGCCAACTCTGTCAATAAATGAGCTCTTACACAGCAAATAATGACTAAATTCTAGTTATTTGATGTTTTTATTATAGATTAGGCACATTTCTGTGAAAAATAGTCAAAAAAATAAAAAGTTAATTTTTTCGATCAGTGATAGGGGTAGTCAAAATACACAACAATGGACTTAGTATATTTTTTCATGGTGTACTTCTTGAAATTTATTTTTTATGTTGTCTTATAACTACTGTTTTTAGCTAAACAACGATACCAAATTCATAACATAAAGTTAAAATATGCAATAGAAATGAGTAAAAATGCAATGCATAGTGTTTTAAAATCTGAAAATTTTACTACTTTTTCACATTTTTGGGCATATTTTTGAAATTTTTTACTCATGTACTACATATTATACATCGTTGGAAAGGTTATTCAACTACCTATATGAAAAATATAATTTTATTACACTTAACTTAGTTTAAAATGCATTAAAAATTATTTAAACATATAACAAACTGAGAAATGAAGTAATTTGCATTAAAAATTTGTTAAGTCCATTTTTGAAACTGAAATCAATTGTTCACTATCAAAAATACTATTTTCTATCATTTCTGAGAGTTTTATTAAGTTTGGACAAGATTTTGATGAAAAAAATTAAAAATCATTTTTGAAAAGTACATACATGGTGTGTTTCAAATAGCTCGGAATCGAAAAAATGGTGGAAAAATTTTTGAGATTATTGCAGATTTGTTAAGTCACATATAAGAGCTATCAGGAAATGCCAAAACCTTTTTCTCCCGGAAGCTGGAACATAAAGTTATGGTCAATTGAAGTCAAAAAACACCATAAAATCGGGTTTTTTTCAAACAAATCGAGGTTTTTTGACACAAGAAAAATTTTTTTGGTACCAAAAGTGATGTTTTTCTTGTAGATCTATATAAAAGCTACAATTTAGTAAAGAAATAAAAAAAGTTGGTTGTAACTGTGGTCCACAAACTCGAATGTAGTGTGAAGAACTCCATATTTTTGAGGTTTTTCCGATTTTTAAGCAGTATGTAAGGATCAAAAAATATGAAAACGTTAGTTATATTAAACCTTATGCTTATACATGTCATTTAAAAAAAATTTCAAGTAAATTGGTTTTGACAGAAAAAAGTTCTGATGTTTTGAAAATAGAGGTCAAAAAACACATTTTTGGCCATATCTCGTGAACCACTTAACTCCGGACCGAAATTTTTACAGATTTATAATCCTCAGACAAAGAGGTTTCAGATAAGCAACGAAAATAATTTTTGGAAAAAATTTCGATTTTTATCCCATAGTGCCATCCCAACAATTTCTGGTGAAATACATATTTGTTAATTCCAAAAATACATTAATCAAATGAATTGTCACAAATTAAGCAGAATTAAGAGACAATAATTGCAAGCACACATATAAAAAGTGTTAAAAATTACATTCATTACAACTCTATTTATCTCGTTTTACAGCAAATCCTGCAGCAAATAAACTGCATTTATTTAGTTTTACAGCACTTGTGTTTACACACGCGAATAAATATAAAAATGATAAAATTACAGAAAAAAAAACTTTTACATTTCAATTTCAATTAAAAATGTTTTTTTTTGCCAACTTTTTTTTCATGTCTGCATTAAGCGCTTAATCAGTTGTGTATCATTTTTTATCCTGATTGTTATGAGTATAAATTTGCACATTAAGTTGATTGTTGCAATTATGAAAAACAGCATAATAATTATTTTTTGTTCATTTATAAATTGATTTTTATGAGGTTTTCTCTTAATCATCATTTGAGATGAATCTGGTGGTAAGCTGATTTAAAAATTAATGTGTTTGTAGATTATTCATACATAATAAGGCTATTTAATTTTTTTAAATGGTTGGTTGGGTGTATGGAGACGATAAGTTAAGTAATGGAAGGTTTGAAAGAGAAGTTGATTGAATTGGAAGGTCATAGAAATTTTTAATGCTAAGTTGTAAGGTTTCCCAGGGCACCACCCTTAAGAACCAGAAAGTACTTTTCGAAAAATTTTGATTCCAAAAATCACAAAATTTCTTGAAAATTTGCAATTCTTTCAATTTCTTCATCAATCTTTGTCCTCAATGCTAATCAAGTCCATCAGCATTAAATTTAATTGAAAATCCAATTTATTCTTCAACAAACACTCCTTCTTCATATTTTTTTTTTCAGAGTTGGCAGGCCTCCGGGAGGCCGAAATTTTGAAAAATTTTTAAAAATTTTTAATTTTTTAATGGAAAACATATGATAATAGTAAAACATGAATGAAAATACGAAAAAATTGAAAAATTGAGGAAAATTTATGGAAAATATATGAAAATTCGATTTTGGTACTAGCACAGTAACCTAAAAATGAATATTTCAAAATTTATTCAAAACTCTTTAGTAATTTGTAGCCTTGAGTCTAGGGAGTATAAAAATGTACTCAAAATTTTTTTTCGTCCACACAGGCACCCATACGGGTCTAAAATGTGTTTTTGGTACCAAGTTTTTAAAAAATTCGTGTGCCTCACTATGTACATGAAAATTGATAAACTTTCTTTTAATTGCTCAATAATTGCTTAAACTTTTGTGAAAAAATATCAAAAATATGAAAAAATATTATTTTGATAGTCAAAATCTCAAAAAAGTCGAAAAAATTGCCATTTTTTGGACATTTTTGCCTCATGTGTTTACAAGTTGGTCTTAAAAAATCTAAAGACTTGTGATATTTGTAGCTTATTGATAGACCTACAAAAAACATTCCATTTATCATTTCCAAAAATGTCATTTAGTGCTTCAAAAATGAGGTCAAAGGTCAAAATTTTCGATTTTTTTGGCATTTTTTGGGTTTGGGGGTCTATATGACCCACTAAATGACCACGGCATAATGTCAAGTGACATTATTTTTGTAGTTTCTATGTTGAACTACAAAATTAGGCAAAAACAAGCAAATTTTTTCCGGTCCCTCGGTTCATCAGAGGCCCCCAAAAGGGGTCTGGTAGGGGGTCCTCAAAACAAAAAAATTCATAACTCAAAAATATCTTTCCCAAATTATCTTAAACTCTCAGAAATGATAGAAAACATTATAATTGAACTTTTTCAGTCATTTTGACTTAACAAAAATTTTATTTTTGGACATTATGTAAATAAAGCTGATTTTTGAGCAAGGTCAAAAATCGAATTTTCACTTTTGGACGCCTGCCACCTCAGGATGACTTTATATTTTATTTCTTTTGATAAATTCTTATAGCTCAGTATAATACGCATCCAATGAGATATAAAACATGATACATAGTCAAGATTTGGCAGAGTTATAGCCAAAAAACTTTAAAAATGGTCAATTTTTTGAGGGTTTGTCAACTTTCATCTCACGTTTTCATTCACATTTCATCAAAATTTCAAGTATATGTAACAAATTTGATATTGTTGGAAAGGTTATTGCTTCAGCTATGCAATAAAATAAAAATACAAGTTTAATAGTTCCGCAATGGACCAGAAAACTTACAAAAGTTTACCTTGTCCTCCCATAAACAGCCAAAATTAAAACTTTTTATTTTTGTATTTTTTCCACAGTTTTACACATAAACTTTCATAAAATGACCAAAAATATGCTTTGCAGTCATTACTTTCTGCATAAAAGGTCGTAGAAAAAATGCAAATTTTCAAAAATTTCAAATTTTTTCATAAAAAATCCATTTTCTTCAATTTTCTTTCAAATTTTCCAATTTTTTCTGAATTTTCTTTATTTATATGAAACTATTCCAATTTTCCATAACCTCCATCAATATCCCTCAAAATTTTCAAACAAAATAAAATTTTCAATAAAAAAATTTAATTTTTCTTCAAATTTCCCATTTTCATGATTTTTCATCATTTTCATGAAAATTTTCAGATTTTTCATTAATTTTCAGTCATTTCCACCATTTTTATATGGTTTTTATAAAAAAATAATAATTTTAAACGCCAAAAAAATCAGGCCTCCAAGGCCTCCCGGAGGCCGCCTCCACAAAAAAATTGGAGGCCGCCTCCACTGGAGGCCGCCTCCAATGGAGGCCGCCTCCAAAGTGGCCTCTTTCCAACTCTGTTTATTGATGATCAATTTTTAGCAATTTCAAAAAATTCAAATTTTTCATATGAAAGAGTTATGAGCTCTTACACAGCAAATAATGACTAAATTCTAGTTATTTGATGTTTTTATTATAGATTAGGCACATTTCTGTGAAAAATAGTCAAAAAAATAAAAAGTAAATTTTTTCGATCAGTGATAGGGGTAGTCAAAATACACAACAATGGACTTAGTATATTTTTTCATGGTGACCTTTTTGAAATTTATTTTTTATGTTGTCTTATAACTACTGTTTTTAGCTAAACAACGATGCCAAATTCATAACATAAAGTTAAAATATGCAATAGAAATGAGTAAAAATGCAATGCATAGTGTTTTAAAATCTGAAAATTTTACTACCTTTTCACATTTTTGGGCATATTTTTGAAATTTTTTACTCATGTACTACATATTATACATCGTTGGAAAGGTTATTCAACTACCTATATGAAAAATATAATTTTATTACACTTAACTTAGTTTAAAATGCATTAAAAATTATTTAAACATATAACAAACTGAGAAATGAAGTAATTTGCATTAAAAATTTGTTAAGTCCATTTTTGAAACTGAAATCAATTGTTTACTATCAAAAATACTATTTTCTATCATTTCTGAGAGTTTTATTAAGTTTGGACAAGATTTTGATGAAAAAAATTAAAAATCATTTTTGAAAAGTACATACATGGTGTGTTTCAAATAGCTCGGAATCGAAAAAATGGTGGAAAAATTTTTGAGATTATTGCAGATTTGTTAAGTCACATATAAGAGCTATCAGGAAATGCCAAAACCTTTTTCTCCCGGAAGCTGGAACATAAAGTTATGGTCAATTGAAGTCAAAAAACACCATAAAATCGGGTTTTTTTCAAACAAATTGAGGTTTTTTGACACAAGAAAAATTTTTTTGGTACCAAAAGTGATGTTTTTCTTGTAGATCTATATAAAAGCTACAATTTAGTAAAGAAATAAAAAAAGTTGGTTATAACTGTGGTCCACAAACTCGAATGTAGTGTAAAGAACTCCATATTTTTGTGGTTTTTCCGATTTTTAAGCAGTATGTAAGGATCAAAAAATATGAAAACGTTAGTTATATTAAACCTTATGCTTATACATGTCATTTAAAAAAAATTTCAAGTAAATTGGTTTTGACAGAAAAAAGTTCTGATGTTTTGAAAATAGAGGTCAAAAAACACATTTTTGGCCATATCTCGTGAACCACTTAACTCCGGACCGAAATTTTTACAGATTTATAATCCTCAGACAAAGAGGTTTCAGATAAGCAACGAAAATAATTTTTGGAAAAAATTTCGATTTTTATCCCATAGTGGATGGTGAAGGTCAAATTTAAGGGTGTTAAAATTTTAAATGAATGTCAAAAATTTTGGTCATTTTGATTTTTTTAGCGCATTTTTGAAAACTTGTTTTCAAAAAGGAAGCTCAATCATGCACTTTGATCGGTCGTTCGGGTCCCAATTATCTCTTGATCTAGACTTCGTAGCAAGCTCGGAATTGTTTTAATAGCTTCATTGAATGTTTTTATTCCCGCCGTTTATATTGAAAAATCAAAAAACACTCATTAAATAGCTTAATTCATCGATTTTATATTTTAAAAAAATGTAAACAATGCAGGGCAAAGCTATGCTGATGATAAGTTTGAATTTTTTCTAACCGTTAAAAAATTTGAAATTTTTTTGACCGTTATTTCGGATTAAATTTTTTTCTTTTAAACACCTTAATTAATTAACATTTAATTTTTCCATACAAAACAAATATAAGTGCGTTTAGAAATTTGAAAAATAATGGATGTGTTCAGAAATTTCAATTTTTCGCTGATGGAAAATTTTGAATTTCAAAAAACCGGTAAATCGTAAAGCTATTATTTGCATTGAAAATTATAAAAATCAATTTTAAAGGAATTTTGATCTTTAGTTTTAAACTTATTATTGAAATGCATTATGATTAAAGAAACAGCAATAGAGTTTTAAAACTCGACATTCTTTTCTATTTAATCAATTGCTAATCGCTGCGTCAAAAATGCGCTGAAGTCCCTCGATATAAACGAGGACTTTTGTAATTTTTTTTCATAATATAAAATCATCATTAAGAAATAAAAGAATTCAATCCTTCAAATATAAAATAATTTACCAGTATTTATTGATTAATATCAAGATATGACCCTAAATAATAATTCCTCATTTCATTTCCAAAAATAAAAGCACAAACTCATTCAAATCAAATCCAAATGAAAATGGACATTTCCATTCAGAAGCAATTTTTCATCCCTAAATGCAAACTAAGTTAAAAACCAGAAATGCAACTAGAATATTCCATTCCATAGATTTTATTTTAAAAGTTGTGTTATGTTATGCACTTTGGATGCTGTTCGTATGTCATGTTGCTGTTTGAATCGTTAAGGTTTAAGAATTCTTTTGGGTAAAAAATTGCAGTTAAATTAATTTTGAGAAGAAATTCAATTGGATGTGAAGCATGTTAGACTATGTGATGTGCATGAGATGTAATTTTGTGTAATTTGATATGTCTGTTAAGTTTGAGAAAAGTTTTGAAAATGTAGTTTTGATGCAATTTTGAATAGTTTAATGTCCAATTTCTAGGAAATTCTGCCAAAATAGATTCAAATGTACTAATTTTATAAAATGAATCAACCGAACGGCATTAAAGAATCTCTATAATTTACCTTAATTTATTACACTATTACCCTCATTTACTCACAACTTTACAGCCAGCAAGCTCAAATAAATAAATTTAAATTATTGTAAATTGGAAGCAGAAAAAAAACTTCATTTGTTTATTTTAACAAATTCAAAAAACAAGAAAGAGTAAGAAATATGATAGAAATAAATTTCAGAGCTACTCCAAGCTGCACATATATAGTTTCAGTGCCAGAGAAATTTTTTTTTGTGTTAAATTGCAAGTCAAGTTTTTCTTCTTCTTTATTCTCCGGTTCAGAGCAATTACATGAATGAATGCGCTTTGAATAAATTGTTATTGTTGAATATTATGACACTGGATAGTATGTTTGGTATGGTAGCATGTTGGTGGCTTTTGTGTAGAGAAGCAGGAAGTTTTGATTTGGAAAAGATGTTTTTTTTCGGGTTTTGTTGGAGATGGGATAAAATTATGAAACATAAGCTGTTTTTGTTTTGCATTTGTTTGTGATATGAGCAGATTCTGGGAGTTTTGTAAGTGACCCGAAAATTAAGCAGCTAGTTTTTGTTCTACCTACTAGGAACCAATCATAAAGCAATAAAAATAATTCAAAAGTTTCAATTTATTGCTCTTTAAAATGTCACACAAATTTCTGTAATTTTCAACATGCAAATTTGTCATCACATGTCAACATAACTTCACAACATTAACTACTGAAGAGCTAATCAATCATTATGGCAATTACGGATGTCAACGATAGAAAAATTTTCAATTTGTTTGCAACAAAGTTAATGGTTTGAAAAATTTTAATAAATTATTCGCATTAAAACTATTATTCAATGGAAATTGAAAAATTTATCTACAATTTTTAACCATATTAATTTTATTGATTTAAACTAAATTGATTGCATTTACGCTATGCCAGTGATTCCCAACCGTTGTGTCATGACATATTAGTTTTAGAAAAATTCAAGAAATTGCATGAACTTTATGGCGAGTGCGGTTTTGGTCACAACTTAAATTTTAAGTGAGCCTTGATTTAAAGAAAAAGATTGGTCACCACTGTACTTTATATAGTATTTCTATACCATTACAATTATGGCATTATTAATATGGAGTAAAAAGCCATCAGGATAATTAATTTAGAGGGAATAATTGAATTATAATCCACAATCGTTTAAATCAATAAGCATACAAATAACGATAAAATATCTAAATTAATTGATATGTGAAGCTTTTGTATGGAATTGAAATTTTTGTGTTGGGGAAAATTGAGATTGCATTATAGTTGACATTTTATCGAAGAAGTTCTTTATTTTATTTTTTTTTTTTCAAATTTTAATGAAATAACTAATTTAGGCTTGTTAACAAAATTTAATAGCAACTTCTGAAATTTGACTAAAAATTCTCTTTCTAAAAAAATAAACCAGAATCCAAAAATATTTACATGAATATTCAGTTGCGTCCAGGAATTTTGAGGGATGGTAAAAATTAATTTTTTTTGTGTGAATTTTCGTTTATTTTTCACGAAAAGCTCTAGCAAATTAAAATTATTTTCCAGTGAGACAGATGAAAACTCACCCAATCACCCCCTTGGCCACTGAATATTACTGTTGCTCAATTTTACTCTGCAATCAAACTGAATGATTAATTAAAATATTTACTAGATTTACTATATTTACAAGTTTCTAATCAAATTTTCTCTTTTTAACTCTAATTTCAGATAATCTGCTGTTATATAATAATTGGTAAGTTCAAATTCTAATTATTTATTCTGTACTCGATAACTATTATTAGTGTAAGCTTCAATTCGTTGAAATAAAATCAATACTTTATTTTTTGTAATCTGTAATTATTCCATGTACACAGCACAATCCATAAAATAATATTATTAATTTGAAAATTCATCAACAAATAAGCCAAAATCAATTATGTTAATACTTAATAATACATGGATATATCATAATCATCAGCTATCACAGTTGCTACGATTATAAAGTGATAATCATGATATGAATGAGTTAATGTAATGTACACAATCAACATCATCATTACAATAATTCATTAAATTATTCATGCTATATTAATGTGTTTAAACAGCAATAACTCGACGTGTCTACAAATTCTTCAACATGCTTGTTCTACCAACAAAATGACAAACAAATGAAAATGAACAAGATTATTTACTTAGTTATGCTGAAAGGTACATGATGGTATATATGTGAGTGTTCATATCTAAGCATACACAGAAGTGTACATTTATGCACATTAAGAGAGATGCTGGAAATTCCTTTTGATGTTATTTACATTTTGGAATAATCAAGTGCATTATGACGAGGACTTATTTTTGACTTTAATTTTTTGAGTGGCTTAAAAGATTTTTTGCTTCTTTTTTACTGAACGTCCTTGTGATACAAAAATTTCTGAACATATTTTTGTTGCAAAAATTTTCGCATAATTTTTTACAGAACGTACATTTGATGAAGAAATATTTGCTTCATTTTTTACTGAACGTACTTTTGATGCAAAAATTTTCGCATAATTTTTTCCAGAACGTACTTCTGATGCAAACATTTTTGCTTTAGTTTTTTTACTGAACATACTTTTGATGAAGAAATATTTGCTTATTTTTTTACTAAACGTACTTTTGATGCAAAAATTTTCGCATCGTTTTTTACTGAACGTACTTTTGATGCAAAAATTCTTACTTTCAATTTTAAACTGAGCAATCTTCCTTTCTCTCCCGTTGAAACTTATTCACTGCAATCTTAAACATAAACAATTTGTATATCTAGCCACTACCAGCAGCATAAAATGCATAAATATCATCATCATAAAGTAAACTAATTTATTCATTTTAAATGATAAACATTTTCCTGCATAATTAACTTTACGTAAAATGCAAACACAAAATCTTATTCATTATTCACTGTTGTTACAGATTTCGTGCCTTACTTTATTCTGTGCACAATTTTACTGAATTTTTAAGATGTTTAGAAATTTTCTTTAATTTACTCGAATTGCAACTGCTGCATTTTTAATACAAACAAAAATAAATCAAAGCTCATTGAATTGAACACTCTTATGGCTGATTTTGAACATTTTCTACATCCACAAAAGCTTAATTGATAAAAATTCCCACATGCGGACACAAAACAATGTTCTGGGATTTTTTATGTGATTTAATCACACTCAGATCATTAATAAGCTTTTTTTCTGTTTTGGTGTAGTTTTCAATGCTGGCTTGTTAGTGATTGATTTCATCAAAATGAGGTGTTGAGGTACATGAGTCAATTTAATTATTTTTCTGATTTTTATCGCAAAATTGAGAGCATTATTGATTGAATTAATCAGAAGTTTGTAGTTTTTGACATATGACAAGGCTGGTATATGGTTAATGATTTTAATTGGAAAAAGTGAGGTTAATTTGATAGATATTGATCATGTTTTTTCATTTAATTGGTTACAATTAAATGCATTTGATTGGACAGGTTTAATTAAGAGATTAGACACCCTCAACTCGAGAAACATAATTTCATAATTTTTTGACATTAAAGTTAACCTTTAATTTTCACATTCCTAATTACAAATCCAACTCAACCAAAAGAATATTTTTTTCTCTATCCTAATTAAGACATTTAAGATGTCAACCATTCATAAAAGCATCAATTTGGGGAGCTTAATGCTAACTTCAATGTCGATAATTACAGCATAATTAACTCAAGTAAATAAAGCTAATTAGAAGAAGAAAAAAGGTGGGATGTATAATTTGTTCCGTTGCTACTCAAGTTTTCAATTTCAAGCTTATATTCACAATAACATCCAACAGTTTATGCTCTGATTATGGCACTTAATTATGCGCTCTTTCATTTCTTTTATGCAGATTTCTTCAGGTGGAAATAAATGTTAAAGAAAAAAAAATTATTTATAAATTGTCGTGGGAATGAGAGAAGTTGTGATAATAAAAGAGAATGTGGAGTAAAAATTCTTTAAGTTTGAGTCTGGTAAAGGCTGAAATTGTCTTTGAGTCAGACTAAAGATTGAATTAACGATGTGTTTTGCAAAAATCGACCAACCATTTTCAAATTTGAAATGACCCGGACATTCTTATTTCTGAACTTTCAATTCAAAAACATTGCAAAACAACTAAAAAGTAACTTCCATAAAAAGATCAAACAGTCTGCAAATGCACAACAAATAATTACTGCTGCATATAAAGCAATTTTAAACATAATTCAAAACTCAAATAGGTACTTGAAGAAATTAACGAGAATAAAAGACTCTAGACGTGCATTCAGCAGAAGCAAAAATACGAAAGATCAAACAGAATGAAGCTAATTTCATAAATGAATGAGAAACGTAGACATGTCGGCAATTACCTGCTTTTTCTAGCTACTTCAAAGCATCGTCTATTTGTGAAAGAAATTATGTAACTTAGAGACATGTTCACTGGAAAAAATGTAAAGTTTTACTTTCTCTGTTGATTTACTTTTGTATTTTTTTTTTGTTCTCCAAGGTATTTGCTGCAAGCTGTTGAATGGAAGATTTATTTTTATATTCAGAATAAAACCTTAAATTTGATGATTTAAAAGTCGTAAAAACTTCAGTTCATTGTTCGGAATTTATGGCGAGGAATTTTCCTTTCATAAACTACAATTCCACTTTAATATTTCATATCAATTTTCTGCAGTAGTTTCGTGTCATTCACTGAGAAATTTAGGGATATTCGTAAATGATGTCAGACTTCGGTTGGATAGTTTTAAAACTTCCAGGTGGGTATGGGTTGGCATTTTTTTTATAAAAAAATTTAAATTTAAATTAGGTATTTAAACTACAAAAAATACTCAAAATTAAAATTTCAGATCTCAGACATTACATCCGCACAACCCCACCCACCTTAATTCCACCATCATTGCACTATTTTTTATGAGGCACACGTTCTCTTTCTAGGTCAATGTTTTCATTCCATTTTCTTTTCTTTACTATCTATCTTTATATATACACTACACAATTATGATTGCTGTGCTTTGCAATTTATGAGGATATATAGTATCACACCACATACTGAGTTCATATATAAAAACTAGCATGCTGATTATATTGGTCTAGCTTTATTTTGACATCATCAAATGCATGCGAGAAAGAGAAAGAAATGAGAATGCAATTTATTTTAGTTCATAAATTTTTTTCTTTCCGACTCTTTTACCTCAGTCGGTGATGATCGTCATCAACGTGCTTTATATTATTCTATGTATGAATATGAAATGTTCTTTATGTTGCAATTCTGACTAGTTAAAAACCTGTAATGGAAGATGATGAATTTATGATATTTTTGTGGTTTTCATACGGAAATTGAGATGTCATTTAGATGGGTTTTTTTGATGTTCTATGGTTTAGGTATGATTTAATTAGATTTATGGACTGTAATGGATGCTTTTTGGGTAGGTGTAACGGATGTTGATTTTTGTGAGATTTTCATATATTTTTCTACAGTTGTACCATTCAACATTCCCCCAAAAACAGCACACTCAATTCATGACCCAGTAACATTTCCATGACATTTAAAACACCTTCCTTACCAAAATTGAATTGAATTTTCATTGTATTATAACTTCCAAACATCCTCCCATGTGCCTCGTGAGAACAATAACAATAATCCAAAGCATCCAACTGAGATAATTTTTTCCACTTCCTTTAAGCATTTCTTCATTTTATATCACATTATATTCACCACATTCAGTATATGTAGTGATAATCATAAGCCCATGAAATGATATATATAAAGAATTTATGCATGATTATGATGCTGATGATGATCATCATTTCGTACTTTTTTTACACATCATAATATTTTTTTTGTAGCATTCTCATTCTCCAATTCATGCGGGGATATGACTCAATGGAAAGTGCAAAAAAAAAAATATGATAGATGAATGAAATAAATGAGTTTATGAATGAAAAAGAAAGCTTTTTGGATCAAAAAAGATTGTTTTTGAATGCTTTGTGAAATAGTTATGCAATTCAGATGCTAAAAGTGATTCAGAAAGAATTCAGATTCAGAGATGTAAAATTTAATTGGCATTTAAGCACTGCAAAAAATTTTATAACGATGCACTTAAGGTTCCTTTGCTTCACTCAAAGATGCTTTCTTTATTTTAGTGTTTTCATGGTGGAATTGTAAAGTATTCCAGTGGCGTAGTCAGGAGGTGATTGGGTGAATTTTCATCTGCCTCAATGGCAAACTTCTTTAATTTGCTAGGATTTTTCGTGAAAATAACGAAAATTCACCATCTCCCCAAATTTTTCATACAAAAAATTGAATTTTCACCCCCCTCAAAATTCTTGGCTGCGCCACTGAGGTATACAACTGTTTTGAATGTATACAAGCTTTAAATTATGAATTTCGAATCGAAATTTGAGTCATTATTTTTTACAATATAAATTTGAAAAAAACATAAGAGTCCTTTACCTATGATGTCCAATTTTTAGGGACGAGGGTTTCTGAGGCTTTGTGACAGTTTTAAATAAAAGAATTTTTTTATGAGGATTTTTTAGCAAAGGTGAAGATTTGTCTAAAAATCCAAGTTTTTGATGGACATCATAATTGAATGAGCCAATGTGTAAAAACTTTTGAAATATAATTAACTTTTTAAGCATCAAAACCAGCTAACACATATTCTACTCATAAATCTACAAATTTCCATTTTTCCAGAACATAATCCTTAGTTTTTGATTACGATACAATTAAATTTGCATAACAATAGAATATTAAATTAAGTAAACTCTCTAAGCAGATTACATCAAAAAATCCATTTATTTACTCTAAAACATAACAACTATTGTATTTCATGATTAAAAACTATGAAAATGAAATTTTCCCTCTTTAAATGATATAATCTCTTCCACAAATTCCCGAGCGATTTAATCTCTTGCAAATAGTGAGAAGGAATCCAAAACTCTATCAAAATCTCATGTTTAATCTATTTTTCATTTTTTATATGTAATTCATTTATGAAAATACTCACAACTAGCATGCACAGAACACTACATGGAGTCGGTGGATATGTGTAAATATAGAAATAATCTACTTTGTAAGTGAAACGAGGAAGTGAAAATAAACTGTGAAAAAAAGTAGAAACAAAAGAATCGAGAAAGAAAATGAGTTTAGTGAATGGGAATATCCCGAGTGTGAGCTATCGTGTTAGTGTTCGCATAATTCCCAGGATTATTTAATATTTTTTTCACTTCTTCTTCTTGTCGCTTCCATTTGTTCTTATTGAAAATCTCTTAACTATTCCAATATCCAGCATGAAAGAGATTTTCTTTAGCACGAAACAGTTGAATGATTCGAGATGGAAGAATAGTTGAAGGAAAGGAATCTCAGTTGAAAAATGGAACGCAATAAAGAAAGGATTAAAATAAAATGGATGAATGACACTAAATAAACTAAAAGGTATTAGAATGAAAACTTTTACTTTGCGGTTTTGCACTTGAAATGAGGTTTTTGCTACTGCTGCATTTACCGCATCGTTCTTATCATAGTATCTCAATTTCATCTATTTTTAACTTTAGTTTATGAATGCAGGTTAGATTTCTTTTGCAAAATGTGCTTAAATTTTGAGAAAAATTGAAAAAAACGTCTTTGAGAAATATTAAAAAGAAAATTTGCTGATACTGCACTCTTTTGATGCAAGAAATTTCTGAATGCACTCTTGATGCAAATGTTTTTGAACGCACTCCTGATACAAGCATAATTTTAATACAAAGACATTTTAATGATTATGCTTTTGATTTTTAAAAATTTTATAAAAACACTTCTTCAAATTTTTACTGAACGTATTCTTAATCTAAATATGATTAGTTTCTAAACTTTTATTTGATGCTAAAGAAATTTCCAAACGAACTTAAGATGCAAATAATTTTTTAAGTTTATTTCTCATGCAAAACTTTTCTGAACGCACTTTGATGCAAAAAATTTCTAAATAAACTCTTGATGCAAAAAAATGTTTCTGAACACTTTTTAAAATACGTTTTTTCCTCTCAAAATGCTTACTTTTTAAACTTTTATGAATTTTTTTTTCTTTTGTTTTACCTGTTACAAAATCCTATACATCCCCCTCCCCTCCTCCTAAAAAGCGAACGTAATGAGTGAACAGCCCCTATTCCGGTCGAGAATAATGTACGACAGTGTAAAGCAAACTTGCCATTTTTAATGAACATTTTATGCATGAGCAGAATTTTAAATAAAAATTTATTAGCTAAAGTAAAAAGAGAGTATTATGAGGAAATATTATTTTTATGATGTTGAAGACTTAGTGGACGTCATTCTTTAATGGATTTACCTCTTTCATCATCATCGTGATAAAAATGTTTTAATCATAATTGAAAGAAAAATGAATTCTATTAACTTTGTGAGAAAATTTCTTCATATTTTACGTTTTACATTGTAATGTGTTAGGTACGTTGAGGATATTTTATAAGAAAATTAGTGTAGTAACTGGAAATAAAATAATTAACTGAATTAATTATTAAAAAAATATAGGAAGTGTGCAGATGCAATTATTATTATTTATTCTATAGAGAAATTTATGTAAATTAGACGTGAAGATTAGAATTTTCAAAGGAATCGAACTTAAGTTCTTTAAAAATAATTTTTTTAAAAAATTGACGAGATCAACGACCTTTAATATTGCCACAAATCTTACTTCGCTTAAAAATTGTAAATGATTTTATATCCATAAAAAAACTCAACCTTAAATCGAAATTTTCTCCAAAATTCATTGAATTATTCATCAACTTCCGAGCAACTTCTCAGTACTTATAAAATATGAATTTTCATATCTTGTCTTATAAATATGATTTTAAAAATTTCTTAAAGCTTCAATCCTCAATGTATTAAGTAGAAATTGAAGCCTTAAATTCATCAAAATGAAAAAAATATTAATCTTTTTTTTGATTCTATAGACGACATAAAAGAAAGCAAAAGCTTAACGTCAAATGAAAAAATTAAATTTTTTATGCCAAATGGGATTAAAAATTTTGTTTACTTCCTTTGACATAGCGATTTCATTAAATTCATTCAAACTTCCTCAATTTTATTTGAAAATGGGAAAATAGAAGTCCCATAAATTTATTTTTTTTGTTCATTCTTTCCTCTCATCTATGAATATTAATTTTGTCTCCTCAACTTTTCAATTTTTGCTTTTAATAACGAGGAAATTAATTTTTTATGAATTTTATTCTTTTTTTGAGCATTAATCTTTAATACGTTTAACAGAATTTCCATTTTGTTCGTAATTAAAATATAGAAATTAATAGAACAAAAAGAAATAATGCGTCATTTTTGAGTTAATTAACATATTGTGTGAGTTAATTTTTCATCATTTTTAATCATTTAACATTCATTTATGACAATTGACAAATAAGGCATCAGAGAATTTATTGCTTGAAATTTTTGGTTTGAATTTTAATAAAAGATTTTTAAGACTGATTTTAAGTCTTTTTTGGAGGAATTAAATATTAAATAATCTTTTGCAGAATTTTCATATTTTCATCCTTAAAAAATCTACTATAGACTACAACATCAATATAATCCTTAACCTAAATCTACTTCTGAATAAACATCGTACAAAAATTCTCATGAATGGAATAAAAAGCTCAATTGAATAGCTTTTGAATACTCTGTAGACATCGTAAGTATTTATGACATTCTCACATTGCTGTTTTCCATGAAAATTGTGATTTTCCTTTTCATTCATTTAAAAAAGGAAAAAGTTGAAGAAACTTTCCAATTTCCCCCATAAAAATGCAATGAATAGGAAAGCGAAAAAAAATGAAGAACTAGTCTCATAATCGATAAAAAGTCTATTAACATCGTGCATATAAAGCACAGCAACAATAAGACGTTTAATATTTTCCTCACGAGCACATTTTATTGCTTTCCATTTCAACTTGGTGCCACCTATTCTCTCGTTATTACGTTCCATTATAAATTATTTCATTTCCTTTTTTGTGTTGTTCCTTGAAGAAGTGATTACTTACGATTTTTTATAGGACCATTGCTATGCATTACTAGGTATTTAATCGCGTTTTTCCTTGTTTTATTACTGCAAGTAATTTGAGTTCATAAACGGAAAGAACTTAGGAAGTTGAAATCTTAATTAGCGATATTTAATTAAGTTCTTTGCTGTTTCTTGGCTGAAACAAGATTTACGTACAAACAAAATCTGCTGTTTTGGGCATGAAGAAAATAATTTCTTTGGGGTCAAACCCCCCTCCCTATTTTCGCGAAGTTTACACTAGACATTACTGAACTTTTCATTTTTAGATCCGAAGAAAAAAAAGTTAAAAAGTAGCAAAAACCCCCCTCAAAAAATTCCTGGCTACGCACCTGTAATATAATTATTCCAGATGTGTAGTTAGAACTGAATGGAAGCAAGAAAAACACATATGCTGAGTGGTTTGGTTTCTTCCAACAAATTTCCAAAGAGGGGGCGGAAAGGTTTGACTCCAAAACTTTCCAAAACTTCCCTAAACTAATTCTCTGACCCCTGAATGATTTGTATTTTTTTTATAATTTATTAGTTATGAGCTACATGTTAAGCTAATTTACAATTGTCTTATTTTCTATAAGCAACAACATCAAAAAATACAATTTCAAGTAAGATCATACCACAACCAAGTAAGCAGATAACAAAAAGAATCAAGTTTTATTAAACTAAATCCATAAGTCCATTGCATTGTCAGTGCCAGTTCTCAAGTTTCTAATGAACTCAACATCGAATAGAATGAATATGCAAGTTGAATGATCTGAAATAAAGCCACCAAAATTTTAAAGGAACAGAATCTGAATCAAGAAATTAATAAACACTTACCTCAGCTAAATGTATAAAATCAAAGGTATAAAGTCCCTCAATATTAAATGCGATCTCATTTTGACATCTTTGCATTATTATCAAGATATTTTTGTGATACTTCTGATTTTTCTCATACCATGGTAGATCATATACCTTGTTGAGAATTCTTTCACTTTCATTTATCACCTGTTGTCCAAAATAACATGGCAGTGCCTCCTTCGAGATCATCACGAGAAAGAATCCAAAATAGTAAATGAATTCATTGAAATCATTGACAATTGAGGCAGAGACCATCTTGAATGTTAAAATACAAAGAAACACGCTTATCATTGATGACTGGATGAGAAATGTTGGTCCGAAAAAATGTTCCAGCTTACACATTACACTATGTGAGATACAAAAAAAGTGATTCGTCATTCAATGAATATTTAATGGCATGAAAGTTTTAGACATTTTTGATGGAAGAAAAAAATGTGTTGATTAAAATTTCATGAAAATTTCAAGAAATTCAAACAGAAAAATATCAAACCGACTAAAATATTGATTTAAAAAAAATCTAGTAAACTTTTCCAAAAATATTGAATTTTGATTTTTTTTACCTCTCAACTCTGCTGTGCAATTCAATGCAATTCCGTAAGTCGCCTTGCTGTTTTTGCTTCAACAAATCCAGATCATCACAAATGTGTACAAGTGCATTTTTTAATTTTATCAAAGCTGCCATTGGGATCATTTCAACACCTAAACATCGATTTGCCAAAAAAATTTAACCTAATTCTCAAAAATATGCAGGGAGTCCTCGATTTGAACAGATTCGATTTGAATTGTTTCGATTTAAAAAACCAAAATTTTTCCATACAAAAAATTCAAATTTTAATTTTTAACGGTCATTTACGTATAAAGTTACGATTTGAATAAATTCGATTTGAATAGAAAAATTTGAGAACAAAACAACTGTTCAAATCGAGGACTCTCTGTACATTTTATTTTTTTTAAAAAATTAAAGCTCATCGCTGTGGATTATTCGAGGGCCACACTTATTGCACTATAGCTACACCTTGAGCCTTAGCTCTTGGTACTATCATTTATAAATATTATAACATTCTTACCAACAGAAATTGTACCAAGCCCATAAATCTGAAGAAAATGAATAGCAAATAGCATGTAATAAGCCTCATCACACTCCGGATAATAAAGCATTGGAATTGTGAAGATTTTCTTCTTACTGATCATCAAAATCGACATTGAGAGGTTGAAGCCAATCGTCATTTCAGAACTAGCTAAAAATGCATTAATTTTCAAAATCCTCTCATTCTCAGCCTTAATGAGATTTATGTCCACTTCATCATCAAGTGCCTCAATTTCTGCAATCAAGTCGATAATCTCCTTCTGATTCATCATAAAACTCACCAATTTTATTGTGAGATTTAAACTAAAAATGACGTAAATAACGCACTCGATGAACTCATTTAGGTCTTTAAATTCGCCAAAGCGATAAAGCGATGCAATTAGGAATTGTAGAACAATAAAAGTGAACATAAATATTCCTTGAATAATGCTTTCTGTTGATGGATTTGGTTGGTAAATTCCATAGAATTTTAGAATATTTAAGCACAATTCAAAAGCACTTCTTGTAGTTTTCATGGTTGAAGGTGTTTTGAAAACTTTGTTGTATGTATTTTGATGAGAGTTTTAAGCATGTCTAGCATGTGTTATTTAATTACATCTTTTTTTTCGATCGCGTCAAAAATATAGAATTTTATTGATAACCTGTTATTAACCTTAGTATTTTTTTTTAAAAAAATTCAAGGATCATACAGAAAGTGGATTGAAAAAAATATGTCAAAATACACTCAACTTATTTATCATTAACTTTAATTTTATGCACGCTATATTGTTGATGGCATAAATACATAAACTGCATCCCAAATTTTTTTAAAAAAGCACTTAATTATGTTAGAAGTTTTAAGCTTCTAAAGACCTCAACATCGAATAGAATGAGTATGCAAGTTGAATTATCTAAAAATCATAAATGAATTAGGTTTCTTAATAAAATTAAAAATTGCATCCAATAACACATACCTCAGATAAATGAACGAAATCGAAGGTATAAAATCCCTCAACAGTAAATCCAATCTCATTTTGACATCTTCCCATCATTATCAAAATATTTCTACGATACTTGAGGTCACTTTTATACCACGGCAGATCGTATACCTTATTCAGTATTTTTTCACTTTCATTTATCACCTGCTGTCCAAAAAAACATGGAAGTGCCACTTTCAATATCATCACAAGAAAGAACCCAAAATAGTAGATGAACTCATTGAAATCATAGACAATTGAGGCAGAGACCATCTTGAATGTTAAAATACAAAGAAACACGCTTATCAATGATGACTGGATGAGAAATGTTGGTCCGAAGAAATGTTCCAGCTTACACATTACACTATGTGAGATACAAAAAAAATAGTGATTCGTCATTCAATGAATATTTAATGGCATGAAAGATTGTATTTTTTTTATTTTTTGGAAGTAGCTGATGTGGAAAAAATGAATGTTTCTATTTGATGAGTTGATTAATTTTTTATGGAACTGCAGATTACTTTATGAACTTATTCGAAAAAAATCCTGCAGTATGACTTAAAAATAACAACACCGAAATGAATTTTGAAGGTTATGTACTGCATTAAAGGATATTAGAGAAAAGTGTAGTCTGTCAATGCGCAATGTAAAAATAGAGGTTTTCTTAGAAGATTTATTTGACAGTAAATCGAGAAGAAATATTTTGTTCTTTTAAGAAAACGGAGGTTTGATTCCCTAGCAATGAATGAAATGAATTTTTTAATCATATTTCAAATAAGGTATAAACGCTTTACTAATTTGGTGGGATTTTTTTGGGATTTTTGTAGGAAATTTAGGATTTTCTGGATTTTTCTGGGGATTTTTTGGGATTTTTGAAAGGAATTTGGGTTTTTTTTTGGAATTTTTTGTTATTTCCGGGATTTTTTGGGATTTCCTGGGATTTTTGAAGATTAATCCTCAAAATTCTTAGTGTATACGCCTTGATTTCAATATGAAATTGAATCTTTTAGTTATCTGAGTCCTTTGATGGAGCTTAAGATCAACATTTTTACTTTTGAAGGATTTTTAAATCTAGAACTTACCTTTCAATTCTACTATGCAATTCAATACAATTTTTCAAGTCCTTTAGACTCTTCATCTTGATCATATCCAATTCTTCACAGATATGTGTAATAGCATTTTTCAATTTCATTAGTGCCACAATTGGAATCATTTCCACTCCTAAATATATTCATGAATTATGATTTAAAATAAATATGAATATTGATAAAATAAAGAGAGAAAAAGCTGAGCAAAAATTAAGTAACATTTAATGGTAGAACTTATACAACCAAAATACCGCAGGTACTATACTTACAAAACATCCTAAAAAAAGTTTCTTCAACAATATCTTACCGAACGAAATTGATCCAATTCCAACAATTTGAATATAATGTATGGCAAACATCATGTAGTAAGCTTCAGAACATTGTGGATAGTACAGCAATGGAATAGTAAAGATATTCTCTTTACTAAGCATTAAAATCGATAATGTTAGGTTAAATCCAATTGATAGATCGGAGGTTAATAATAATTTATGTAGTTTAAGAATTTTCTCATTCTCATCCCTAACAACATTTGCATCAATGCCATTGTCAAGTGCCTCAATTTCCTCAATCAATCTAATAAGTTCCCTTTGATTTGTTATAAAACCCATCAATCTTATTGTAAGGTTTACGCTAAAAATAACGTAAATTACACCGATTATAAACTCATTTAGATTGCTAACATCACTAAAGCGATAAAGCGATGCAATGAGGAATTGAAGGACAATAAAAGTGAACATCAATATTCCTCGAATGATGCTCGATGTTGATGGATTTGGTTGATAAACTCCATAGAATTTGAGAATATTCAAACTCAATTTAAAAGCACTTCTTTCGATTCTCATGGTTGAAGCTTCTTTGAAGGGAAAATTAAGTTTTGAGAAAATTTATTTATGAATGAGAATTTTGAAATGTATAAAGCAAGTGTTAATGAATTTAATTATATATTAAAGTTTTTTTGGGTACATTGGATTAAGTTTGTTGCTAATGTCGGGATGGATTTTGTTAATTAATGTCTCGTGTAAAAATCATTTTGAAATTTTAATGAAATTCATTGAAAATTCTTATAAAAGAAATGGGAGGGCTCGTAAATGTCGTTTTAAAATGTTTAAACTTTATGACCTGGGACGTAGCTAAAAATTTTTTGGGGGGCTTCAAAATTTTTCTTCGAATGGAAGAAAAAATTTTAGGGGAGGTCTAAATGCTTTTTCCTCAAAAAACCCTAGCAAAATGAAAAAATTTTTACTCGAAGAGGGGTCTGGACCCTAGACTGGCTATGCCCTTGTTTATGGCTTTTTTTTACCTTATTTTGTTTGTAAAAAAATATTTTTGAATAAAATTGTCAAATTGTTGTGAACACACTGAAGTTGTGCATCATTTATGAATTCCGATTGAATCATTTAACTTTGAAGACATATCCAATATTAAAGCTAGAATTAGCTTATCCTTGTTGTTAACTATATTTTTAATAATACCTACTTATCACCACAAATACTCGTCCAATATCTTCTTCACATTTAATTACAATATATCCTTTTTGTTGCCAACGATCATTATGTATAACAAAACCTAATGATTTTTCTTTTACATACAATATTAATTAAGATATCTCGTGACCTTCAAATTGAACTCCTAATTAATATCCTTTTTTTCTCCCATTCTTTCTTTTCAGACGTCGTCATTAGCACACGAACAACAACAACAACAATAGCAACACAGTAATACAACAAAACAATAGTGAATATGATACTTAAAGAACTAATTAGGATAACGACTTTAATATCGTTAATTATCAACACAAATTGCGTTGGCGAGCCGCCACTTGAAGTTATTAAACAATGGACTGTATCCAACTTTAATTTCCCTCATGATTGGCCAGTAAATGATAAAACTTTTTATGATCCAGAGAAGATTGTTACTACGGGTTTTGAGATAGGAAGTGATAGAATTTTTATTGCAACTCCAAGACTGTTTTCTGGTGTGCCTGCAACTATTAGTTATGTTTCTAGAAATACTGTTGGAGATTCGCCGGTATTGAAGGTGAGAATTTGGAAATAAATATTTCTGATTTATTTAATGGGAAATTATATGCAAAATTTTAAATCACAATGGGATTCAAACCCCCTTCCCTGGTCGTAATAAATTTTGTACAGAATTTTGCAATTTTTTTTATGAAGCATAACAAAATCTTAAACCTTATACCCCCTCCCCCTTGCTTAAGCGTTGCGAATTTTAGAAACAACTTCAAAGGTCATCGACACAGCAGCAACCAGCAATTTTTACAATAAATACTCTCCAACTCAATATAAATTCCAAAAAAAAGTTCCATAATAACAAGAACATTCCAATTATTAATTTATCCACAATAGCGCGCAATGTAATTAAAATTAATTTTGCCAACGGCTATTCCCACAAAATGAGGATTACAATTACAGATTATCTGAAAAATTCTTTCATTGTTATTATCTAAAACCCCATAATTACAACAATTTTGCCTCCAGCTACAGATATCATCAGAAAATATGCTAATTAAATTAATTCTCAAAATTTCCCTCGCACTTATGCAGCCATTCATACTCAAAACCATTAAAATTGATTATTTTTTTTTATATTATTATTAAATAGGCTTATCCCGATTGGTCACACCATCAAGCCGGCCTCAAGCAATACAATTGCAGTGATATCGGTCTCATATCTGTCTATCGTTTGAAAATTGACTCATGTAATCGGCTTTGGGCTGTTGATGCCGGTGTTTCAAGATCTCTTGAGGATTTCGAGAGTACGTGTCCACCAAAAATTCTCATCTATGACTTGAACACGGATGAGGTTGTTAGAAGGTAAATATGACATAATCGCAATCAAATCCTTTCTTTTTTTCATCCCATTAACCCTTTTTTTCTCTCTTTCGCTCTCTGATTAGAATTGATTTCCCAAAAGAGGTTGTACGTAAAGATTCCCTCTTCACAAACATTATTATCGATGAGACGACATCAAAGCCTGAGAATAATTGTGATGATGCTGTTGTTTACATAAGTGACACCGTTGAGCCAGGTAAATTTTGTGATTTTTTTCTATGTCGTCATTAAAATTCATTATTTGACTTTTGATTGTGAGTGGAAGTGATTAAGCTGACAATATTGTGGATTGAAGGGTTGAGACAGCTGTATACTAGTCCTAAATGATGATACTTTATGTCATGACAGGGAAAATTGATTTCAGTGGGAATCGAACCCACACATTTTTACAGCAGATATTACATTTTGATCCAATGTCTTAATATAATACTTTGAAAAAAATGTTCTTATATATTAAGGGCAGATTTTCCCATAATTTGTACATTGATCGGTAATTAAAAATTTTTCAAATTAGGTGTTCAGATTTTATCTGAAAAGTTTTAGTGAAATTTTACCACGTTTTTCTTATTTAATTTATTCTACATTCTCTGACCAGCCCCCCTTCAATAGCATTCTTATCTACTTCAAACTAAATCATACATACCAGTAATCATGATGACAAGCAGAACTGATTAATAATTGAATTTTCATATGTTTAAAGCTATCAATCATTAATTTTATTCCATTTTCCATATTCATGTGAGATTTACATTGTATGTAAATCAACAAATGTAATTCATATTCAAAGCAGAATCTCATTTGCTTATTTATGAAAGAATCAAATGAAAAAAAAGAACCTCAATCAGTATGTGAAAGCTTTCAATTGTATTCCAAAGAATTTATTTTGCTGCTTAGGTTTCAAACAATGTATATCGAGAGCTTTTAATATGTTTGAATTAAATTGGTTGAGATTGATATTGAAAATCTTGAGTTTGTAGGTTTAATTTTAGAATTGATAAATTTCTTAAGAAAATTGAGACACAATAAGGATTTTGATATGTGATAAATAACTTATTGATTTCTGAAGAAAATTATGGAGATATATTGAGGTAACTAAAGGTATGGATACTGTTGTAATTTTATGTTTAAATTAAAGCAGAATGTAATTTTTAATTACCATATTTTGACACAAATTGAGGCTAAACTTGAATCACAAGACGCATTTTGATCTACGTAAAAAATGGAAATTTCAAAAAAAAAAATTCTACTGAATACGCCTTGCCTCTTCCAAAAATCCTTAAAAACTATACAATTCATCACACAATACTTCCAATAGCAATTTAAACCCTGGGCATAATAAATTTCAATATCACATCTCAAATCGAAATTGGACTATTATTCACTCCGTTTCCATATCCAGCAAAGTAAAATAAAAAATTACAAAAGTCCTCGTTTTTTATATCGAGGGACTTCAGCGCATTTTTGACGCAGCGATTAGCAATTGATTAAATAGAAAAGAATGTCAAGTTTTAAAACTCTATTGCTGTTTCTTTAATCATAATTCATTTCAATAATAAGTTTAAAACTAAAGATCAAAATTCCTTTAAAATTGATTTTAATAATGTTCAATGCAAATAATAGCTTCACGATTTACCGGTTTTTTGAAATTCAAAATTTTACATCAGCGAAAAATTTAAATTTCTGAACACATCCATTATTTTTCAAATTTCTAAACGCACTTATATATGTTTTGTATGAAAAAATTAAATGTTAATTAATTAAGATGTTTAAACACAAATTTAAGGACTTTTAAATACATTTGCCGCCAATAACTCGATGAAACGAAGCTAATAAAACTCATGGAATCGCCTTAGAATAAAATTCTGAGAAAAAAATCAATCCGAAATAACGGTCAAAAAAAATTCAAATTTTTTAACGGTTAGAAAAAATTCAAATTTCTCATCAGCATAGCTTTGCCCTGCATTGTTTACATATTTTTTTTGAAATATAAAATCGATGAATTAAGCTATTTAATGAGTGTTTTTTGACTTTTCAATACAAACGGCGGGAATAAAAACATTCAATGAAGCTATTAAAACAATTCCGAGCTTGCTACGAAGTCTAGATCAAGAGATAATTGGGACCCGAACGACCGAACGACCGAACGACCGAACGACCGAACGACCGAACGACCGAACGACCGAACGACCGAACGACCGAACGACCGATCAAAGTGCATGATTGAGCTTCCTTTTTGAAAACAAGTTTTCAAAAATGCGCTAAAAAATACAGAAGGATTATACAGCACATTGCATTAACCACATATGTCTCAATATTTATTTTAAATTGGGGAATAAAATCCATTTGCGGATACGCATAAATTCAACATTTTATAAGAAAGAAATAGGTCGCGCAATTCAGCAATATCCTCTTCATATACAAACATATTTCAAATTCAGGAAATAACAGAATTGCCTATCAGGCTAAACTTTATTTCTTATTTTTCTCCTTTTCTCTTCTGAACACCAAAAAAAAAAAATAAATATAAAAATATTCCAAATAAATTACAATTTATCCTATGCATTTGAAATAACGACCTTTTTATTTCAATTCTTCTTCCATAATTTATCGCAGCCAATGAAACTAAAATGAGCATGAAAAAAACGCTTTAAAAGCTTTCAACGCTGTAATTCCTATTGTGAATGCTTTTCATATGTAAATCGGGTGATGATTGTGAGCAGAGTGGTGAAGGAGTAAGGATATTTCGATTTATAAAAGGAAATAAGATGAGATTAGGTGTTTGGTGGCTGGCCTTGAAGAAGTTGCTTAGAAAGTATTTGAAAAATTTCTGGTTAAGATTGTTAAAGAAGCTTGGTAGTGTAATGACTTTGTGGCTTGATCTTAGTTTATGTCTATTGACTCAAAGGACACGAGTTCGAGACTCAAAAAAGCAATTTTTCATATTATTACTTTTTTAAATCATATATTCTAGAAAATAATCCCCACAGCCTCATTTTGTAAGCTTTGGATGTTGCTGTCTAAAAAAAAGCTTCAAACATCAATAAAAGCTATTTTTTACAGCAAAGTCCAAAATCAGCCTAAATCTTATCCATTAAAGTAAACCCTAACTACATCTCTCTAAATAAGTGTAAACTTTTAAACTTTAAAAGAAAACTTCCATTGAAGAAAGGGACAATAAATGAGCACTTTTTATATGAATCCTTTCCATACCCTCATGGTCTCATTCATCTCATGAATGCATGTACTCTTACATACAACAAAATAAAAGGAGAATGAAAAAAAATCCTTACTCATGCTATGGGTTATCAATTTTTATTCCATTCAATTCCTCACATCCATTCATGTAAAATTGATACACATCACTGCTTCCTTACCATCGACAATAATTTCTATTTCTATACTTTATAAAATTGATATCAACATATGTGAAATAACTGTGGCAAAAGATCATTCTGACTTTATAAAATTTTCATTTTATTTTATTTTCTTATTTTATTTTATTTCATTTCCACCGACATTCTACCCAGATAACTAGCTTATTGATTTTATATTTATTGGAGTAAACAGTTTGCTCTATTTTGCTTCTTTCTTCCTTCTATTTCTTCCTTATTAGTAATTGATTACGTTCTAGAGCATATCAAACTGCTTTTGTCTAAAACTGAGAAATTGGTTAAATTTTTGTTGCATCATGTAACAACCCTCTTGAAAACTTTTACAAGTATCCTTAAATTCATTTAAAATGACCCATATATTCTTAAAAAATGTAAGCACATAAAATTACTTCCAAAATTTTCCTTTTCTTCCTGTAAAATAAGAAACTAAATTGTTGAAAATGATACTGTAAATTTTGATGTATGATTTATGGATTTTCTGTTATACACTTTCCTGTTGTAGGATAGTAAAGTTTCATGTACAGAAGATAATGGAAAGTTCTACGGATGGATATCAAAAAATATTTTTTTTTTTACAACATAGCATTATTGCTTAAGGGCTGGTTTGTGAAGTTGATAGTTGAGAAAAAAAGTTTTACAATCAGAAAAATATTTCTTTGCCATTGGAGCTGGATAGCTATTGTTAAGGAGTCATATCGATTCAATCATTATCAAATTAGCAAATTGAAAACTTTTTCATTTTGTTGGAGTTTTGCAGTAGTTTTGGGAAGGAGAAATTTTTGATAATTGATTTACAATATAAGATCTCAATTCTTGTGCAAAGTTGAAGATTTTTTCTATTTTTAATAAACTATTTTAATATCCTTTTGATAGGGTCCTTTCACTGATTACGTAACGCTCTGACTCCCTAGATGATCATGATTTTGGAAATCATTTGTTGAATTTTTTTCTAATTTTCTCAAAATTTACCTCAATTTTGAAATGAATCAACCAACATATTTATTACAAATCAGAGCATATCTCCAAAAAATAAATCAATTTACCAAACAAAAAACATATTTGAACCCACAATAAAAACAAGCAACTATCAAATGAATCTAAAATATGTTCCCAATATTCCCGATAATTTAGAAATTAAATCCAATATTTTCCTGATTCATGTTCTACAAGCATTGCTTACCACACACAGCTAAGTTCTAAAGCTCCTTCACACTATGTCTTCTCATTCGTTTTCAAATAAATCTTTTAATAGCTTTTTTCAGAACTTTTTTTTATTTTTTTTCTTGCTACTCTCTTCCTCGACAATTTATCATTTCGTGCAAGAGACTTTGCCATGTGTACCGTACACGAATAGAGGAAATGAAAAACGAGAAAACCTGAAAATTGCTTTCTTGCAATAAAAAAAGAGAAGAATTTTTTTCTCCATAAAAATGGACGGTGATTCGACCGAAAGCACTTTTTATATTTTTCTTCTTCCTTTGACACAATATACAACATGTATACACAGTCGAGTGCAATGTCTGAATTGCTTTTTTTTGCTCTTGTCCTTCGGGCAATTCTTTTTTTTCTCCTTTGTGTATGCTTGTTGAAAAACTTTAAATACTAAAAATGAGGAACAAGAAAATTGAAAAGAAAAGTTTAAGACAAATACAGCTCAAGGGAAATGGAAATTTGATTAAAATTTTCTCTACATTTCTTCTGTTTCTAAAAATTTGTTCTTTTTTATGTTGAAATAATTTTGATTTGAATTTTTAGTAAGTCTATGAATAAAATAAGATTTGAGCTATTTGATTTGAACGATTTAATTTAAAATTTCATTTATTTTTATTTGGTTACACAAACACAATCTGTACAGCTTTTTCATATTTTTCATAAGTTTTCTCGAAAGCTTACAAAAAAAATAAAACAATGTACAAATCATTTTTCAAAATAAATTGAATTTTTATCTCACGAAGCATTTCAAGTTTTTGTCTTAATTTTGATTCATATGAGCCTCATTTTAATCTGATAAATTTATGGCACGTAATTTATTGATATACATGCGTGGCTTGGTCCTAGTAAATATTCTAAAATTCAGAAAAAAAATAAAATTTTTAGTAATGTTGGAAAAAAAACATTAAATATGAGGCAGCATCTCAACTACCTTAGGTCTATTTCCTTAGGTCAAAGATTTCAATAATCTAATTCAGTCAAGATTTCTTAAATTTTTTCAACTTCGCTACACATTTTAAGGTAAATTCTCAACAATATTTAGTGCAATTTGGATTGCAATCTTTGGGTATCTGACCACAGTTTAAGAAAGTTTAAGTTTCAGTCATTGTAATAAGGGGTTGTTCACTTATGATGTCCGATTTTTAGGAGGAGGAGGGGGTCTGAGGCTATGCGACAGTTTTAAACAATAAAATATTTTTGAATGAAGATTTCGTGACAGAGAGGGGAGGAGGGTCTAAAAATCCATGTTTTTGATGGACGTTATAAGTGAACGGTCCCCAAGATTTTCTGAAGTATATTTTTTTGTTAATTGATTTTACTGCAATTATCAAATTCATCCTTAAAAATTCATAATTTTTGTGCATCCTGAGATTATATGTAGCATAGAAGTTATGCTACATCTTATCAAAAAAAAGGAAACCTATAGAATGAATTTAAACCACAAAAAAGCTCACAAAATGAATCTAACAAATTACCAACATTTATCAGCAAATTCAAAGTAATTCCCTCACATTCCCATCCACAATACTCATGAGTAGCTTTTTATTATTATTTTTTTATCTTCCACTCAATTCATTAAGATAATCTCAACAAATAAAAAAATTCCATATCATCTGTATTATTTATTGTCAATTTTCAGCCCTCGTTGTGTACGATTCTGGACGTGATTTGACTTGGCGATTAAGGTAAGATGATGAGAGAATCTAGCATATGGTGCAATGAAAACAAATGAAGTTGTAAGAAGAACATTTTTGGGTCCAAAGTGGCACTTCAAATCGTCAATAAGCACAGACACGTTTGATAGATCCAATCTGCTAAAAGAACTGAATTCTTATTCCTTGTGCCATAAACGAATGACTTATTTTATTTGTGTGACTAAACTTTTCTAATATTTCTTATTTTTAGTCATCCATCAATGTATGCAGATGATGCCTTTGCTACGTCAAGAATTGGGTAAGATTTGTGATTTTTTGTTCCTTTTTTTCATTTCAATAAATCTTTTTCCTACTTTTTTGCCATTCATATATCAGAAATGATCGCTTTAATCTATCCGATGGCGTTGTTGGTTTGGCTTTTGATGAAGAATCTAGAACAGTTTATTTCCAACCGCTGGCTACTGACAGGTATGAATTATGTTTATTTTTGTAAAGAGCGACAAGGATGACTGGAGGGAAGTGATTGTTTTGATGATGAATTTTCGCTGTTTATTTTATATTGTTTGTGTGGTCTTTTTGGGTCAAGGACTTAATTTCTGAATAATTTTATTCTAGACCATCCATTGATGGCCAACTGGTGTGCCACGGCACACTAGTATGTCGAATTTTTTTTCGAAAAGTACCACGAGCCATATTTTGCATGCGGTTTTGGTCATGACCTACACACAAGGTGTGCCGTGGCACAAAACGGGTTGTCCACCACTGTCCTAGACTAAATATGTTGTAGATGAATATTTAATTGTCCTTTGAATTTGTGTTGATAAAATTGGTATCTTGGTTTTAAAAAATTTATTTTTGATACGATTGGCTATGTGTTAGGTGTATATAGCTCCAGAAAAATTGTCAGAATGGTCTTAACCCCCAATTTTGATAAATTTGAATATTTTCTCTTATGCCTTATATTTTTTTCAATTATACTTCTTCTATTTTCATAGAACCGTACAAGTACAACTAACAATTAAAATGTCAAGAAATATTTTTTATAAGAAAAATTAACTGCCATAAATGGCATTCATGCAACCTTAATTTGTTATGATTGATAACAAAAAATTTTTTAATTGAAATGCATTTTTTCATTAAAATTCCATTAAGGAACTAGAGTAAAAATTCTTTAAATATTATATCGCGTGAGTTGTACTTACTCTTGTAATCCTTTTTGTAATTTTTCACTTTTAAAAAAATTAATTCAGATTAAAATTGCAAATGAAATTTTTTCCAGGACTTTAAAATGTTAAAACATGCTAAAGTTAATGTTGAAATTTTATCACGGTTCACTTCCTACAAAAAAATTCTAACATATAAAACAATTTTAACCCCCACGCATAAAAAAAGTTCTTCGACCTTTTCGTTCCTCCTGAACTCACACATTCGCATAATAATCCAAAAATAAATAAATCAATTTATGCCATTTCCAGACTGTTTTCAATCTCAACAGCAGCATTACGTGCAGGTCCATTACCTGTTGGAAAGGAATTACCTGTAAAATTGGTTGGCAAGAAATCATCTCAAGGTATTGGCTTGGGAGCTAGTCCATATGGCGGTGATATTTTCTTCGCTCCATTCACGGAAACGGCAATCGCACAATTCAATCCAAGAACAAACGAGCAGAGGTAAGTTGAAGGTAGAATAATGTAAAAATTCGAAGTATGTTGGGTGGGCTGTTGAGAAATGACGTCCAATAGGGTACTTTATTAAGCAATAGATTGAATCAGAGGCTTTCATATTGAGGAAAATTTTTGTGTCAAAATTTTAAAGGTTATTAAAAATTACTTTAATATTTTTGGACATCATTTATAATTAACCCCATTCACATGAATTAGTAATGGATAAAAAATGAGCATTAATGCACGTTTTTTTCTTAAAGATTTGTTGTTTTGATAAGGTAGAAAAAATAAGTAAATAAATAAAAATCATGTCGAGGAGAAAATATTTTTATCATCAAGCACATGATGAATTTATATCAAGCCTGAATCAGCAAATAATTGATTTAATTAATTTTGATTCGTTTCCTTTCCTCTTTTGAAATTATTTCATCGACATTACAATGTGTATTTGCTGTAATGAAGGACCTTGTGTGCGAATTAATTTTCTGTAGATTTCAATTAAGTCTTGCAGTAACAAGAAGACAATTAAGGATTTCATTGAGGAATTTCCATTCATTAAATTGCTTTTTAATTGTTGTAGAATTGTATTTATAGACATCAAAATGTCACGATTGTTTATTGGATGTAAGGTCTTTGTGTTTATGGAATAATAAAGCCCACACACAAGTCTCAATGTCATGTGAATATGACAGTATGACATTGAGTTTTTGAGTATGATTAATATTTAATTAAGGACTTGATTTTGGTTTTCTTAGGGAGTAGATTTATTGATGGATTTGGCCATAAAATGTAATAAGATGCTTTGATATTGAAACCTAGCGTGGTTTGCAAGTTGTTTCCATCAGATTTGAACTTTGAATTTTTCCTAAATTTCAAAAAAATTTGGTTTTGTATTAGTAACCTGAATATTTATTCTGACATGCCACTAATTCCTTATTTACAGAGTACTAGCCTACGATTATGAAGCCCTTCAATTTGTCGCTGATTTCAAGACTACCAAACATGACCCCAACGCAATCTACTTTGTCTCATCAAGATTCCATCGTTTCTTCCTGAACAACGTCAATGCCAACGAAATCAACACAAGAATTTTAAGAATCGGTAATGTCGCCCAACCAGCACCTTCATATCCCTTTACTCCAACCGGATATCATTCAATCCCAAATTTCGGTCAAAATTCAATCGCTCCATATACATTAACAAATGCTGCTCCAACATCCCCATCAGCATTTCCATTTGGAAATCCATCAGCTGCCTACTCTGTAGCTCTTCCAATTCAAAAGCCATCCTACTCATACTCATATAATGTCTTGCCATCACAATATCCAACAAAGTCTAATTTATATCAATCGATACCACAACCACAACCAGTGGCTTCATCATTTATCCCACCAACACCATCAAATGCACCTTACTCGTTCCCACCATCATCATCAGCCTATAATCATCCAATAACGTCATCTTTCTTCAAATTTAGAGGGTCATCACCTTATGCATTCAAGCGATTTGCATTGAGTGAAAAGAGAGCTGAATCATATCCACAATATCATCAATTGAATGTTGGTGAGACACTTCCGCAGTCGGATGGATCATATGTCAATATCAATTTTGATGGTGGAAGTTATGCAAGTGAAGTTTATCGACCAACACGTTATCTACGAAATTCATTCAAAAATGTCACAAGTTTGTAATTTTTTTTATGTGATGTGATGATACAAGGATGGTGGTAAAAAAATAGTATGTTCGTGTTTCATGTCCATGTTCATTCAATTTCATTTGATTGCTTTAAGCAATCGTCAATAGTTGTTGAAAACTTTATTCTGTGCTCAATGTTGGAATTAATTAAATTGAAATTTTTTTCATGTTGGGCTATGAAAGTTTTTTTTTTCACACAGTCAGGTGATAAAAAAACTTTTTGCATTCACACTGTGCATTGCATTCATGAAACTTTCATTAATTATAAAGGAACTTGGTTTTTATTGCAAAAATAGCTGTGGAAATTCAATGGGAAAAAAGAATTATGGAAATTTCATTTGTGTAAAGTTGGAATGTAAAGTTAAAGAGTTGGTTGGTCATCTTTTTGGGTTTCTGAGGACGATGCTTTAAATTATGATATATATTTTTTTGAATAATTTGTAGGATCTAGTTGTACCTAAAATTTATAACAATCACTAGTAAAATCGAGAAAAATGTGAGGACTTTGAATCAATTAAAACCATGTTTACTCAACATCCAACTAGCATTTCAAAAGTAATTTGATTATTCTCAGTTCTGAAACTTAAACCGGTAGAATTGCACTCCATTTATTTTTTTCTTATTGTATAAAAAAAACTTTAGCAGCTTTCTTTTCAATTCGTTCCTCACTTTAGTTTGCAGTTCTCATTTATAGAAAATTTATCCTAGTTTAACTGAAAAAGAATGCAATGAATACAAATTTTGAAAAGTCTAGACAGAAAGGATTTCTTTTGAGGATTCTTTGAAGTGAAGATTGAGTAAAAATGGATGTGAAATTGATATTTTAATTGAAAAAGGGAAATTATTGTAGAATTTTTCAGAATGTGATCCACATGAATGTGGATGTGGAGAATGTGGGGGGGGGGGAAATCCATATTTTTGATGGACGTCATAAATGATCGGCCCCCTAGAGTATCATAATGATAGATTTAATTTCCCCCTAAACTAATTTAAATAAATTTTATCCTAAACTAATTTTACTTGCGTACTTTTGCAGAAATGCCTTGACAACCTTGATATGCTTGAAAAAATTTCTATAAAATATATTCCATCAAAATGTATGCTTTATTAAAAGAATACGTCACTCTATTTTTCCCACGAATTCAATTTAATTTCGTATACAAAAAATTTTTACACAGTTCTGCAATTTCTTTCACCTTCATCAACACTTTCATATGTTAGTTACAAAATTTAACATGTTCCTTATTTTTGCATCTAAAACGTAATAATAATAATATGCAAGAGCTTTTCATTTTGATTGCATTGCTGAAACGCTGAATTTTTCAAGCTTGAGCGATTTTTCTCTTTCACAATTTTCTTTATCAACATTATGACATGAAGAACGGGAAATAAATTTTCTGAATTACGTCACTAGAGAGAAATTTCCTCATTTCTGAAGTTTTGAAATTATTTACGTGACTTTTATTCATTCTAAACTTTATAGTGTTGTGAAATCATGTTGATATTCTATAGAAATATTCCAAGAGATTTTAGCAGCAATGAGAAGTGCAAGAACCTCACGGTGAAGGAAATGAAAGCTTCGTGCAATGCTAGCATGATATCTTAGATGAATAAGTCATATAACTTTTTTATACATTGCATTTCACTTAAGCAATTTGTATAATAAAATCTGGAAGACATGAGCACGTCATATTTTCATCCACTTAATTTTTTTTATTGTATCAACATCAAATCTTGTATATGTAAAATGTATGTTTAAAATTTCTGTAAGAAAATTTTTCATTCATAGCTTTTTTATTTTATTTAAAAGAAAAATTTATTAGCCATAAATTTTTGCATTTAAAAAATTTTTCTTTGCAATTTTTTTCATGTAAAATTTAATTTATTTTTAACTTGCAACAATTTTTCTTTTTACTTTCATCACATATTTTTTTTTTGTATTACACGATAGAAGAAAATAATTAGCTTACACCGAAGTGTTCTCAAATGTCATTTAAAAACATTTTGAAAATTCTAAAGATGAGATAAGAAATATTTGGTGACTTTTTAAATTCTGAAAAATTTCAGAAATTTCGAAAAATTACCTAACAGTAATTCAATATTTTAGTTTCTAATTTTTTTAAAAAAAAACAACAAAAAATTTTTGTTTCTCTAAAAAATTTATTTCAAGCTTAATTCAATTTATTTTTTAAAAATTCTATTTTTGGTTTTTATTATTATTTTTTTTGATAAAATCAAAAATTGCTGAAAAAATTTAATAATTGTCTAAAGTCACTAATATTTCTATCTCATTCTAAGTCCATAAATAAAATATTGAGATTATAAATATCTAAAAAAATTTGTAAAATCTTGACACTGACATTAAAATAATCCAAACCATTAAACAACATAAAATTGATAAAAAAATAAGAAAAAAATATTTAACTTTAAGAATATGTTTATAAAAAACATTTTTAAAATATCTAAAAAACTGAAAAACAATTTAAACTTTTGTAAAATTTTATAATAAATAAATTTCAACAAAAAAATCAAATTAAAATTAAATACTTTATTCACTTAAATAAAAACAAAAATTTAACATGTTAATATGAAAATATCAACAAACCAAACCAGTTTAGTTTGCTCAGAGGTCATTGCCTGTTGACCTTTCAATCCATACATTCCGGAAAAATTGTTATCTAATTAACAATTTCAGTGTTCCAAAACATTTTCAAAATAAATGTTTTTAAAACTGGATCATGCATCTGAATTAAAAAAAAATAATAATAATTTAATATGCTAATAAGAGTTGAATGTCCAGTGAAGAATTAAAAAAAAAATTGTAAATGAATTGTACATTATTTGTTACTTACTTAAATAAATGAAAAATAAACAATTGACTTTTGTGTTCAAAAATAGGTATTTAAAACCTTTTATTTAATATTTTCAAAATTAATTTTAAAATTTCAGAATTCCTAAATAATTAACAATTAACTTGCTTAATAAGTAAAATACAATAGCTCAAAAATCATTTCTTCAATATTTAATGCATCAGAAAAACTTAGTACATCACAACCAAATGACTCATCTAATTCCGTTTTTAGAAATATTCAATAAATCCATTGTGAATGTCATCGTTATTTGCTTATCTTACTTAAGTCATTAGAACCACTCTTATTAAGTCTGCAGACAAGCACGATTGAATACGGTAAATACGTAAAAAAAAATCTTTCTGACCTTCTCGAATGTCATCAGACAAGCAAAAAATAAATTAATGAATCCGAACATTTTTTGTATTGATACTGAATGAAGATGTTTTGAAACAAATAATTATTGTGATCAATGCATCACCTGGAAATTCCAGCAGCATAAAATAATTTTTGTTTGGGATTTTTTTCAGTGACGTGTTTGTTGAGATGGTTAGGATATGAGACATATTTATGATAATTTTTTCGTGGTATATCCAAGTCGTGATATGAATCTTTTTAAAAGTTTTGTTTTGCTTGGAATATTGTTGGGTTTGAGATTCTTACTAGTAATTTTACTAATCAGATGTTAGGAAATCGTAAGTTTATAAAAGTTTCCAAAATTTTCAAAATTTTCAACGAAAATAAAATCTTGAATTTTTCAAGAGGGTTCTCAAGTGAAGGTTTTAAATCCTCTATTGTTAAAATTTCAATTTCCTGGAAAATTCTCATTTTTAACTATGTCTCTGGTTTCGTTATTTCTAGTCAAACAGAATTAGCAATCAATATGAAACTATCTTATACATAAAATGCAGAAATTAACTGTTCCTAAATAAATTTTCAACAAACCTAATTCTCTCAGATTTACACGAGTCTAACATCTTCCAGAGCTTAAACAGTACTCTGACCTCATAAGTCGTTTGTCAAGATATTCAAAGGCTTCCGACAATTTTACGACCATTGACTTTTTTCATATTACACAGTTGATCGATTCTCCATTGAGTCATGAACACACAAGTACTGTATTATATTTTATTAGCAAGATCATCCAAATGAGCAATAAAGTATTTCAATTTTGAAAAATGTATTATTCCTCCTTGATGCTAATCCCGAGAATAATCCTCAATAACCCACAACAGAGAAAAAATTCCTATTGATTGTATTTCAAGTAATAATTATCTACCATGCAATTAACATAGCCTGTTGTACTCCACATGATGATCTTCGTTCTAAATGAAAAGAAACACACACGCATTCCTTATAATTGTATGTAATTACTGGCGACAGAAGCTCTCGGGTATATTTTTAACAACAACCAAGAGGAAAAAAAACTCGTTTGTTGTGTGAATGGAAGCACATATTGAGTCTTATCGTACTGTGCCGCTTCCATGCATATTATACTATACAGAATGAGAAAAAAAGAGAAGAAAAGAAAAAAGGTGTCAATTTTATAATTGAAATTCTCCCAAGTGTATGCTTGATGATACTCGAAGCGACAGTCGATGATTTGCCGCTGTCGGTGCGGTCAGAATTTTTTTCATATTTTTTTTTATTTCTCGCTCAGATCGCGTTAGCAGCCTTAATTGAAACTTAACTTCTGGGAGGCAAAGTTACAAAAAAAAATCTGTTTTAAAAATAAAAAGCTCAGCCTGAGAATTCTGGAAGGCAAAGAAGTAAGTAGCAGGCAGATTCGGAAGGAAAGCAAGCAAAAAAGGTTCACTTTATGAATAAATTAATATTAATTGACTATTTTTTATATTCTTTTGGTGATGCCACTGTAAAGCACTTGACAATTAATAATTTCTTTCCTTCTTAGCAGTTACACAAAATTTATATTACGTGCTATCGTTCTGGTGAAAAAAAATAAGAGAAATTGAGAAAGAGAAGCTGAAAAAGGTTCTCGGTAAATGATGATGTGAATTAATTAAATATTTTCTTTTCTCAAAAATTAATAGCACTTGAATAAATCAGTGAACTGCTTGGAAATGACCCTCTGTTACGCAGTAGGGCGAAGTACTTATTGCGAATTTAATTTTTTAGATGGAAGTTGTTACTTTATTTTTGGAATAATGAGTGTCTGTAATTTAAATAAGTTAGGGGCCGTTCACTTGGTACGTTACGCAAAAAATGACTTTTTAGACTCCCGTCCCCTTCTTTTTATGTTTTTTGTATGAAAATATTTTTCTTTTGTTTGACCTGTTACAAAATCCTAGACGCCCCTCCCCCCTAAAAAGTGAACGTACTAAGTCAGTGATGGCCAACCGGTGTGCCGCGGCACACAAGTGTGCCGAATTTTTTTTTCGAGAAGTACAAGGTGTTCCGCGGCACAAGTTGACCACCACTGTACTAAGTGAACGGTCCCTTATTTGAAGGGGTTTTTTGGGAGATAAATTTATTAGGAAGAAATTATTTGATCAGCAGAGCAACAAAAAATTACACAGTTACAAAATATTTTGGATGTGATAATAAAGTGATAAAAAAAATTTACTGTGACTTTTAATCAAAATTTCACAATATAATTTTTTAAAAACAACTAAAAAGTCATCAAATTTATAATACTTAAATGAAACGAAAAAGAATTCTTTTCAAAATTGGTGATAAGAGTGTGTAATTGAAATGTATTTTTTTTTCAATTTAAAATGTGTATATGAATTATTATCTGAATTTGAATATATACTGTATTTGAAACAATAGGTCATTGTACCAAAAATATTTGTCGGGGTTTTTATGTGACAATGATTTTCAAAGAATCGTGATTTTTGAATACTGCTGTATAATTAAATGGTCAATTAAATAAATAGTAAATCCTGATGAATCATTTTCATAGAATCGTGAACTAAATAATTGAATGGTCGATTACAATATCTGCGAATCCATGTGTTTCAGATTCTATTACTAACTATAATTCTATTGGTTGTCGGTCACTAGATTCTGTCTTCCAGAATGACCTTGAAAAAATCTTGAACGAATATTAATTCTCTTAAATTAGTCTGTTCAGACAAAAAATAAAAATATTCAATAAATTTCACTGCCATAACAAACATAACAAACAAACAAACCCGAACATAAATTCCTCCAAATACATGATCCTGATAACTGCACATTAGACCAAAGATTTATGATCTTTCCTACCCAAATCCTCAGCATGCTTTCGTCATTAACTTGACATCGTTATCACTTCATTAGCCAGTTGCTGAGCAATTAAAATGAACTTTCAAACTAATTGATACATTCAAAGTTCCATTAACAGGATCTTTTGATTATTTTTTTTAGCGCATTTTTGAAAACTTGTTTTCAAAAAGGAAGCTCAATCATGCACTTTGATCGGTCGTTCGGGTCCCAATTATCTCTTGATCTAGACTTCGTAGCAAGCTCGGAATTGTTTTAATAGCTTCATTGAATGTTTTTATTCCCGCCGTTTATATTGAAAAATCAAAAAACACTCATTAAATAACTTAATTCATCGATTTTATATTTCAAAAAAAATGTGTAAACAATGCAGGGCAAAGCTATGCTGATGAGAAATTTGAATTTTTTCTAACCGTTAAAAAATTTGAAATTTTTTTTGACCGTTATTTCGGATTAAATTTTTTTCTTTTATACACCTTAATTAATTAACATTTAATTTTTTCATACAAAACAAATGTGTTTAGAAATTTGAAAAATAATGGATGTGTTCAGAAATTTGAATTTTTTGCTAACGGAAAATTTTGAATTTCAAAAAACCGTTAAATCGTAAAGCTATTTTTTGCATTGAACATTATAAAAATCAATTTTAAAGGAATTTTGATTTTTAGTTTTAAACTTATTATTGAAATGAATTATGACTAAAGAAACAGCAATAGAGTTTTAAAACTCGACATTCTTTTCTATTTAATCAATTGCTAATCGCTGCGTCAAAAATGCGCTGAAGTCCTTCGATATAAAACACGAGGACTTTTGTAATTTTTTTTTTGTGTTCTTATAAACTTTCACAGTAATTATGTTGAATGAAAATTTGTCTGAGCTATTTGAAATATGAGGTTTTTATGGGTTCTCTTTTTTTCAGCTGTATATTCAGGGAATTTGCTCTTTTTCGTTCAATGATGGTAATTATTGAGGAGGGCCGAAATTAACTTAATCAATGAGAATTTTACTCTTTTTTATGGACATTTTATTGTGCGATGGATTTTTTACTGTTGTGTTGGAGAAAAAAAAGTATGAAACGAATGAAAATTTTAAAGGTTTGAAGCAATTTGAATTGAGAAAAAAAAAGTTTTTTTTTTAATTTTTGAAAGTTTTTAAAATTTTGAAATTAAATTTCTTAAATCACCTAATTTAAAATTTAATTTAAAAAAATATTAAATCATAGATGTGCATAATTTTAATATTGCTTTTTTAAAAAATTTAAATTTTAAAACCTTTAAAAAATCAAATTTTTAAAAAGTTTAAATTTTTAGAAAAGATTTAAAATTAAAACTTAAATTTTTAAACTTTTTAAATTGAAAAAATTTTATTCTTAGAAATTTAATTTTTATATTTCTAAAATTATTTAAATATTTTTTTTAAATTGACAGTTTTAAGTCAAATTAATTATATAATTTACATTAAAAAAAACTTCAAAACTCCCATTTAGAGAAATTTAAATGCTAATCTGAAGTTAAATCTAATTATAATCTTTCCATTCATGCTTCTAAATTCAAATAGAAAATCATGCACAGGATGATATTAAGGAATTAAAATTGTCGCTTCTTATTTCCATTTAATTAAGATTACTTTTTTCTTTCATCAAATATTTGAGATGGAAAAGCATCTTCGTCTTAAGCTAATTTAATTTCTTCTAAATACTTATGTTGAGGATATGTGCATGAATATTAAATTAGTCAAATGAGAGAAAATTTAAAATAAATAAAAAGATGAGAAAATTTCACCCAGTTTTTCTAGACGAAGGATTTTTTTTATTCATCATATAAATTTTTAAGTATGTTAAAAACTTTTTTCTTCCATAAATGGATCTGTTAATTAACTTTTTTTATTTATAGAAATTTTTCGAACCCTTTTCTTCATAATGAAAAATCCATTTTAATGAATGAAAATTAGAAAATAATGTTCCTTAATTTCGAAACCTTTTCATTTTGTGAAATTTTAACATTTTTCTTAATGACAATTCAAAAGACTAGACCTTTTATGTTGACATAATAAATGAGAATTTTATTGAATGCTGATTAATAAATAATTTCATTAATGAAAAGTAAATATTTTTTGGTAAACATAATTAAAATGTTTTTCTGTACTTTTCGATTCATTAATCTTTATTGTCATTTAATGCGAAATAAAACAATATTTTAACAAAGGCACGAAAAAAATGTACAACTTTTTAAATTAAAATTTTTGTCAAACTTATTTTTAATTTTTCGATTTAAAATTTCAAATTAAATTTGAAAAATGTTTTTAAAATTTAAAAATAGCAAATACCTTCTGTTTTAAATTTTTTAAAAATCACAATTTTTATACAATTTGAATATTTTTAAAAATTTATTAATTTTTCAATAATTTTAAATATTAAGTAATTTTTAGGATTTCGTGCTTTGAAACTTTGAAAACTCCAAAAAGCTCAAAACCGATTAAAATCGATGTCATTAACTTTTCAGAACATTTTCTATAAATACCAATATTATCACCAAGGGAAAAATAACATCCATGCATCCCATAAAATTCCCATTACATGACACAATTCTCAATAATTTGTGAGCAAGGAAAAGGTCAACTCCCGAACCATTTAATTTTCAACATGACTGAAACTTTAACCATTAAACTCATCCAAGAATTTGTGGAGGCGGGGATGTGGAAAGTGATAATTATAATTCTTAATAGATGGCACAAATTTAAGATGTCACATAAAAGTTTGACATTAAAAAGGTTGTAAAATAATTTCTGGAGTGGAAAACTTTTAGTTTGTAAACAAATTTTTTTTTTTTTTGAATTTTTTCTTTGAGAAAGGAAAATAATGTTTACACTAAGTGACGTCGTCAATGGAATTTTTTCATTTTCACGGAAGATTTTCACGTTAAAAGTACAATTTTTCTTTTTAAGCTTTAAAAGTCATAATTTACTTTTATTGAAGTGATTAATAGAATTAACTTTTTTAAGTTTGAATGAGTTTTAAGGGAGCTTTTGAAAGAATCACGTAATTATTCATAAATGCTCTCGGGATTCTAAGAAAAGAATTAGTCAGAAAAGACTTTCATTTAAGTTGATTGATCAATTAAAATTATGATTTTTATTTTTAGAATTTTTATCTTTTTTTTGATCAATTTTTTTGATTGTGATATTCTATAGAATATCAATTTTTGTTCATTTTCTATCCAGCTTGATATATTTATTGAATTTTTGAAAAACAATTTCCAATGACTGATTATATTTGATTAACTTTTACGTTAAAACGTATTTCGACGCGATTAAGCGTCATCTTCAGAACTGTTGTGAAAATTTTTCTTAATTTTAATTCAATGCTCGCTGAGATTTTGTTTTTGGTTAAAATGTAAGAAAATTTTCATACATTTTAACCAAAAACAAAATCTCAGCGAGCATTGAATTCAAATTGAGAAAAATTTTCACAACAGTTCTGAAGATGACGCTTAACCGTGTCGAAATAAAATAAGATAAAATTTGAAAGTGTAGAATGAAATGCTTATGAGGAATAAATACAAAAAATATACTAATTTAAATTTCTCTCTCTGAATAATTTTCAGAGTCGTAGCCAGAAATTTTTTAGGAAATGTTTTTGATTTTTTTGGAACCAGAATTTTGGGAGGGTTTTGGGATTTTTTTTCTTAAATTTGAAGAAATTTTCCTAAAAAGGAGGGGGGTCAAAACCCCAAAACATGGTCAAAAAGAGAGCTTTTGGCAAAAACATGTTTTATTAAAAGTCAAATATGTCTTAATTTTTTCCTTGCCAATTATTTCATTCTAACAGTCTTATTTTTCCATTACCAAAAAATTTAAAATATTCTTTAACTTGAAAAAAATAGCATCCTGCAATAACTCATCATAAATTTACAATTTCACGTTAAATTAAGAATGAAAAAGTAACATATTACAGCATAAATAACATCATAAATTTATTCATGAAAAAAAAAATTATGAATTTTTAAATTTATAATCATAATTTGTGCCAACATGTTTGTAGAGCTGAATTATCCATAAATCTAAATTTAATGCTTAATGGTTTTGAGGTTTTGAATGTGTTGAGTATGGAATATTTTTCTGAGGTGACTAAGAATTTTTATTAATAATTAAAATCTTTGAAAATCAAATTTCGTTTTAAATAAATTAAAAATTTTTGGTTTCATCCGGTTTCATTAAAATTCAAGATTCTGAAGGATTTCATAGTAAGAAACTCAAATTTTGATACTTAAATTTTTATCATGAAGTATGACTTAATTGACTGAAATTCATCCATGAACCTATCCCTTGTCTCATCATTTAAAAATATCAACACATAAAGAATAAAAAAAAAACACCTCCAATTATTCATTCAACAAACTTCCTCCCTTGACATTACATCATTCCATAATTCACGTAAAACTGTAAATTAGATTCTATAAAAGTTCACAAACCTCGTCATAAAAGTTGGAGAAAAACTTAATGAAGCATGAAATGACTTAATGAAACAGGTGACAAAAATACCAATACGTACTAAAAAGTATGCCATAAAATGGATAAAACTCCTGCAATATTCTATCTGCTGTAATAAAAATGAAAAGTTTACTCAGAGGTGAATGTTGAAGCTTAAAAAATTACCAATAAAAGTTTTTATAGTTAAAAGTAGAAAAAAAATTGAGCGAAAAAAAAACTTAAAATAAATGAAAAAACATTTTACGTGGAAATTTTTTATGAGGAATTTTATTCTAAGGAGGGAAGTAAGCCACCCACAGGAAAGTAGGAAGGAAGGAAAATTTTAATGAGTTTTGTAGAAATAACTTTTTTTTTGTTCATCATGAATTTTAAAAAGATCTTAAACGAAGATTAAATTAACAAGTTTTAAGTATTGTGAAGAATTAATTGAAAATGAGATGAATGAATAAGGCTGAGATGGAAATTTGCTTGAGCTTCTGGCTTAATCTCTTTGAGCAGAAGCTGGAATTGAAATTGAAGCATGTCTGTGAGGAGTTTGAATCATGTTTGAGTTGAATTGTGAATTTTTCCGCATCCGGAACTAGAGTTATTTAGAAAAAATTTTGGAGAGTCAATTTTGATAATTAATCAGGAAGATAGAGAAAACTTCAAAAATTTAACTAGATACTGCATAAAAATTGCTCTAGATTCAAAAAAATCTTGAATTTTGTGCAAGATACTTCAGAAAATCCTTTAAAATATCCCTAAGATACATAGATTAGTGGCTTAGTCAAAAATTTTGAGAGAGAGGGGGAGAGGAATTGGTAAATTGAAAGAAATTTGCTAGTGAGAGAGTGAAAATTCGACCATTCACCCCCCTTGGCTACGCCATTAGCATAGACATATATTGCCCTTCAAACCTCATTTCTAATTCAATTTTAACCTTGAAACAGCTTTATTTAAATTTAGCGTGTTATTGCATTAAAAATTTTAAAACTGGACACAATACAAATATTTTTTAAGAAAAAATTTGTAAATTTGTGAATGATCACCTTACCTTTAATCTACATGTCCTTAACCTTCTAGAATGTACCTCAAAAGCCTCGCAACCTTCACCATCATCCTCATATACACCCTAACAATCAAAAACACTGAAGCAACAGTACAAATCTTCAAACAATGGCGACAAATGGATTTTCAATTTCCATCAAATGCCGTGAGGCAACAAGCAATAAACAATAGAAATTATGTACCAGAAAATATTATACCAGTTGACGTAGCTGTTGATTATCGAGGTATGACATGCTGAATATAAAAAATTTTCATCTTTATTTGAATGACTTGCACGAAAACTTTCTTCTATGAAGGTAATTTAGACAGAACGAGAGTATTTATAACCATGCCAAGATTCATGACAGGTGTGCCAGCCTCATTGGGATACACAAAATCATCATCGGCGCTAATTGAACCGTATCCAAGTTACGATTGGCATTCATCACATGGAAGAAATTGTGATGGAATAACATCCGTTTTTCGTGTGGCATTTGATAGTTGCAATCAAATGTGGGTACTTGATACAGGAAAAATTGGCAACATTCAGTACTGTCAACCGCAGTTGCTAATTTTTAATTTGATCAATGACAAGCTTGTTAGGAGATATCGCTTCGATAAGAGCATTTATATGGATACAAGTTTGTTTATTACACCTGTAAGCATTAATGTTTGTGATTTTTGAAGGATTATTAGAATTTTTCTTCCTGTAGATTCTCGATGTTGCAGATCCTGGACGATGTACAAGAGTTAAGGCTTATATTGCTGATGTAACAGGTTTTGGTCTTATTGTTTACGATACTGAAGTTAATAAAGCATGGAGAGTTAGTAACAAGCTTGTAAGTTGACTTACTCATATATAAGAGCTTATTCCTTTCATTCATTATGTTCCTTACTCAAAATAATTGCATATACCAGTGGTGTACAACCTTTTTTGTGCCATGGAACTCTTTGGTTAAACTATGGTCAGAATTGTAAATAACTTATGATCTGATTGATTTCTCGATTTTTTATGGTACCCCGGCTCATAGGTTGATCACCACTGACATATTCCCTCAAAATGCAACTGACATGTTTTTAAACATTGATTGATTAATGCCTTCAACATGCTTTTCCTATTATTTAGTTCTATCCATATCCAAACTATGGTAAATTTACAATTGCTGGAGAATCTTTTGATTTGATGGATGGATTACTTGCATTGACCATCACAAAATCTCCATTACGACAAGACACGGAACGTTCACTTCTATTTCATGCTCTTGCATCTGGTACGGAAAATTCTGTGCCACTTAGGATTTTAAACAATTCAACAATATGGCAAAAGGATGCAAATGCAATGCCAGATGAATTCAAAGTGATTGGAACGAGAGGAATACAAACAGGCGGTATGTTCATTTATAAATATGTAAATTTTTTTATTTCTCATTTGTTTATTGTGGATTTGATATTCAATTTGCAGCACAAGCGATGGATAAAAATGGAAATTTGTATTTTGTTTTGATAAATCCACTTGCGATTGTTTGTTGGGACTCGTCGACGTCGTACAAAACCGACAATATTAAAATTCTCTATAGAAATGATGAGACTATGCAATTTGCCGGTGGAGTTAAGGTTGTTACTAATTTGAGTGGTGAGGAGGAGCTTTGGTTGGTGACAAATCGATTGCAGGTCAGTTGGATTTCTTTTAAAATGAAGCTTATAAAAATTTGTGAGTCGAAGTGGCTCGGTGGCGGAATGGTTTAGTACTTCGGTACCTAATTATTGCAACACCGACCCTGCGATCATGGGTTCGAGACTCGGCATGGGAAATTTTTCACATGTCCTTTTTCGAATCATATGCACTGCGAACGCGACTCACAGTCTCCCTTTGAAGGCTAAAGGCTGGAATGTCATCAAAGAAGTGGTTCGGATTCCACTTCAAAAACTGTAGGTCCCAGGCGTGAGCGATATGCTTATCACATATCCTCACATTTAATGCCTGAGATAAGTGATATTGGAACGTTGAAATCAACGCCCCAACACTCCTTGGAGGAGTAAAGGGAACTACTTATCTTTTTTTTTATAAAAATTTGGATTTTTAGACCACCCTTCCACTCTGTCACAAAATCTTCAAAAAAACCTTATTTCTTAAGACTACCACACAGACCACATCCCCCTATAAAAATTGAATCTCATAAGTGAACAACCTCTTATCAAATTTTTGAATTTTAAAAACTTTTCAAAAAATTCTAAAAATTTACAAAAATTTTTCTTCTTAATTACTTTGCAGAAATTCATGAATGGAGCCACAAATCTATCAGAAGTAAACTATAGAATTCATGTCGCAAACATCAGAGCTCTACTAAATTTCAAAGACAAATGCAATGGACCTTCGCTCAGAGGAGATCAAACTATTGTATTTCCAGAACGCAACAGCATTTAAATAAATTTTTAAGAAAAATTTTTCTAATAATTTTTGAAAATTAAAATTTTGTCAATTTTGAAAGGCAGTGACTCTAAATAAAATCAAAATCTATTTTTAACTAATAAATGTGATCAAATATTAATCTTTAATCATTCAATTTCACCTTATGGCACTCAAATCATTAAAAATCCACGAAATTCTACCATTTCCTTTGCAGCAAAAGTTCCACACATCCAACAAATCTATTATTCTATCACGTTCATCCGATCACCATCACCTTAAGTGGCAAACGTAATTTCCCTTTAAATATTTTATATCAGAAAATAATATAAGATGCTAATATGACACAAAATAGAATACATCATGCATAATTGAATGTGCAAATAAGTGTTGTTAGACTGACTCGTATGATATCCTTGTTAGTCGCAATCATGCATTGCTATAGCTTTCTCTGTGTAAATACTTTGAAAATTTCCATTTCTACGTAATTGCATGTTCACCATTTATTTGTAAATATTTCATTTGAGTGCAATCAGTTGTGTAATTTAATGGGTGTAGCTATATTTGATGCTCAATTTGTTGGAAGTTGTATTTGTGTTGACATTTAAAGTGAGAATAAATTTTATTATATATTGCGGAATTGGAGGTTGTTGAAGGTTTTTGAGGCGGAAAATTAAAACCTCTTTGATTTAAAATTTAAAAATTTAAGATGTTTTGAACTTAAAATTGACCCTAGTCCATTTCTAGTAGCAAATTATTCACGAAAACCTTAATACTAACTGTTAATTATCTAATTTTTAAAATTGACATAATTTAAGACGAGAAACTCTACCACCTCCCTACCATCACTCCCCCCATCTAAACACACACTTATTTAAAAATTGCATCCATAGCCCATAAAAATTCACACAATCTTTTTATAACTCAAATATCAACTTTCCCTCATCAAAATAAAAATTTCCTTTTCTCACCAATTCAATCACCTCACAATAATCCCACAAAATTGTTCAACATCACAGAAAACAGCTTCTTTAATAGTCCACGTGAAAGTGATTCCATTCACCCTCCATTTAATAAACCAACAATATCTATTAAATAGATACCTCAACGAGGGGTTTTGAAACATTTTCAGCAATTTAAAATGTTAATAGCAAAGCAGGAAAAAAAAGTTTTTCGCAAGTTTAACTTTCATTTTGTAAATGTTTGTTCTTCTACTTACTTTCATCTGTTAACTTGTGGCTTCAATTTGTATATTTTTTCATCTTTCAAAAAAAATATGAAATTATTAGGAAACAGGAAATGTAATATGACGGAAGAAAAATGAGAAGAAGTTAAAAGTTTTCTTTTTAGTAAACATAATTTTATGGAAAAAATAGCAAACTGAGCGATTTTAATGGAATTAAAATTTTTGCTCTTAAAGATATTTTTGAGAAATTTTACAGTTGAGAAATTTGAGAGGTAGACTTAATGTTTAAAAAATACCGTTTTATTTTTTGATTTTATTCTAATTCAAAGTACAATTAATATTGGGAATAAGAAAAGTGAATGTTTTTTGAAAGTATAAAGTGCTAAAAGGCATGATAAGCTAAATTTTAAAAAATCCAATAGAAAAATGAATTAAGCTTTAAAATTTACTACAAAATTTAAATAATAAAAGTGCGTTGAAGTATTTGTTATAAATTTTTAGTACCTATAAAAAAGCAAAATTTAAAAAAAAAATTGATTGAAATAAAATTTTCAAAAATCAAAAGTACGTTAAAACAATTGCTATAATTTTCAAACTTTCAAATTTCAAAGGATTTAGAGCAAGTTTAGTTTGGGCAATTTAAAAGATATTCAAAAAAAAATTTAAAAAAATATTAGCACAGTAAAAACTAATAAAACATCATTAGAACACCCTCCAACCCCATCCATAAATCAATACAATATTGGCCTCAAATAAATATAACCGTAATCATGAATGTCACAAGCAATTCTCAACAACGTAACAAGGTTTGAATAATTTTGCATATCCTTATAATATAAATGAACAATCACAGAATATCCACTGACAATTGTCACGAGCATCCAGAAAGCACTCCAGCAAATGAAATTTATTAGAATCGACTTGTGATTTTGCATAGGAATTGCTTTTAAATTTCCATTTTTATTGAAGTTTCCACGCTCGATGAAACTTTCATGAAGCTCATCCTTGCATCTGAACATTTTATAAATTCCATCAAATGTCGGTTCAACACTATCGAATGGAATTCGTTCAAGAAATACGTGAGCTTTCATCTTCCTACATTGCATCATGCTTGAAAATTTTGGTTGCGCAAAATTTTTTGTATCAAATGCAATCTGTGCATTTAAAATGGTTTTATATCCTTGCAGTTTTAGTGCTTCATACGACACAGCAAATCCCTTACTTCTAGGTACCAAATGATGCATCAGAGGCTTAAGATTCTTGTCCAAAGCAAACTTTATCGATTCCGCATGCCGTTGTTTTGTGAATCGTGGTCCCTCTGGCATAAAAACGACCCAAACATCATTTCCATTTACTTCTATGTCTCGAAATCTCTTCTCTATTGTTCTCTTATCTTCCTCATAGCACAATTTGAGTCTAATGTGTTGTGACAAATAAATATGCCAACCAATAAATGGAATATGCTTGACAAAATCTTTTGCGTAGCAAATATCATTTCCCAACTTTTGGAAATGATTCATTATTACCATCCATAAAAGTATGTCAATATCGTGTGAGTGATTTGTGATGACAAAAACTTTTTCATGCTTCAGTGCTTCATAATCACTTTGGTTACAGTGGAAAATTATTTCGGAGTTTGACCAGTGTTCGTAGAAAAAAACTGCTTCTGTTGGGAGAGAGAATTGGAATTTGATATGATTAATGTGGCATCCAACATAGATAGAAATGATTAGTTGATATGGAAATAAAATATGAGAATGATGAAAAGTTTTTCTTAGGGATCATTTATCCTATTATGATTATCACTAAAATAAGAATACAGTAGGGTCGTTTACAAATGATGTCCAATTTTAATCCAGGGTAAGGAACTGATCAAATTGATCAAAAATGATCAAAAAGATCAAAATCAATTTGATCAGTTCCACATCCTTGATATTAACTGTAAATTTTTCAAGAAAATAGAACGTAAGAAAATTGCAAGAAATTCTCTTTTTCTCGACATCGACCCTTCTCTCCCTTGGACGTCATTTGTGAACTACCCTAGATGATTTTTTTAAAAAATAATTTTATTAAAATTGTGTATCTATTTTTTGAAACTTTAAAATAAAGGTCTATTTTATATACAGAAATATAAATTTCTTTAAAAATTTTAAATTAGAATCAATCTATAATTTCATCATTTTTTAACACTCACGCGCAATAAACGTCCAATTCACATACTGAACAAGCCAAAAATAAAATCTTTTACTTATTGGCCTTATCAGAATTAGAAGAATCAAATGCACTAGATTAACTATTAAAGAAGACTGCACAAAAATCACAAAAATAAAAAATTTTGTGAGAAATGTTCCTTTTAAATTAAATAAATTCATTGGAATATTAGACTTGACTTTTGGAAACTCAAAGCTCGACTGACCCCTTTCCAACAAAAAAAATATATATTTTTGTAATTGTTTTAAAACTGATTTTTATCTTAATTGCTGTCTGATTATTTAAATTGATTACTGAGCCGTATGTTTTTGGAACAGTTTTATCAAATTCTGTTTTGAAATTTCTTGGTAAATACCGGATGAAAAATAAAACTGATTCATTGTTATTGTTTTACAACTTACTAAAATTTTTTTTTGGTGTACTTTAAATTTAGAATTGAATTTATAGTTCAGCCAGAGACATTTGCTAGGATAGGTTCCATAGGGTTCCCCTCCCGCTTTGAGAAAAAATTTTTTCGTTTTGTTGGGATTTTTGAGGGAAAAAGCATTTGGACCCAACCTAATCCTTTTTCCATACAAAAAAATTTTTGGACCCCCTCCAAAAAAATATCTGGCTACTCTTACTGATAGCTACTGATAAATTTAAAGTTTAAAATCTAAAATTTTCCAAATATAGGGAGTTTTTGATTCGTATGACTGGTAAGGCCTTGGTAAATCATATGCAAGCCAAAGTTATGTAAATCAAGAACCCCTTATATAATTGGCTGTAATTTTTCTGTTTTTTCAATAAATATGTAAAATTAATCTTTCAAAATTAAACCCAATGATCAGATTTGTATTACATTGCTGTTCTATTCAAAAAGGGTTTCTGTACTTTCCCATAAAATCTTTAGAAATTTAAAATCTGATAATAAGTCATCAAATATTAAAAAATCACAAAACAAAATACAAAAAAAAACTCTCACATTTCCACTCTACCTTAGAATTCTAACAGCTCTACAATTTCAGTTTCCATTTCCCCTACCCCCATTCACTAATGTAATTCAATAATGAAAGAGCAAACAGAAAAATTTGTCGTTGAAATAAATTTTCATTAATCCTTTTTGCGAAGAACAAAGATAAATATTTGAAATGTAAATACTCGCTTGATTGGAAAAGCGAATCTCAATGTGGATAGCGACACAAGAATGAAGAAAAAAAAAGCTTTTTATTGTCATTGATACTTGTTGTAGCCTTTCGTAAATGGCACGACAGAAAAATTTTTTTTTTATTCCACTTGTAATTTTAGATATGGCTTATCAACATTGTTAATGTTAAGTGACAATGGTAAGGTTGGATGTAAGCTAATTGAAGTAATACAATGTTTACAGCTACCTATTTTTATAGAAAATTTAAAGGTAGAGTCTGTGAAAATGTGCTACAGGTTGCAATAACAGGAGTTCATTAAAATTTAATTATGTTTGAAATTTTCCATCGATGTTCATTTTTCCATAAAACCAGACACTAAGTTTGTTATGGATGAGCGTCATTGTTGCAGTTTTATGAGATGGTGGAAGCAGAAATTTACCTGTAACTGCTTTTTATGCAACATAAAATACTGAAGGTTGTTATACATGTTTTTTCACATTACAAAACATAATTTAGTTTGAGAAATTAATTTGGAACTTTTTGTGAAAATTTAGTTCAAAAAAATTCTGTTACATAGTAAACATTAGTGAGCCACCGACCAGGGCCAGAAATCTTTTTGAAGGGGGTTTTTGCTATTTTTCGACGTTTTTTTTGGTTTTGAATCTGAAAAAGTTCAATAATATCTAGTGTAAACTTCTCGAAATAGGAGGGGGGAGGGAGGGTGATTTCGATCCTGCCTAGACTATAGTTGGCTATAAAAAATGCATTTTTATTATTTTTTGAAATATAATTTTTAAACTCATTATTTCTTAAAAATATGAAAAAAAATTATTTTACATTAATTTCTAATTTCTTTAAAAATATTTTTCAAAATTTTTATTGTTTATGAAAGTTTAAGTTTTGTGTAAAATGTAAGTTTTTTTAAAAAAATTCAGATGTTTGCATTTGTATTTTTTAAAAATTTTTTTAAATTTTTATTTTAATTTTTTATTCTTTCAAAATTTAAAATTTTTATGAAATTTTAAATTTTCTTTAGTTTTTAAATTAAAAATTTCATTTTTTTAAATTTTTTTAATTTTTTTTGAAATTTTTATATTTTTCTAAACAATTAATATCTTAATGCATTTCGGTTCTACCTAAATTTTTGAGCTTTAAATTTTTAAATAAATATTCAATTTTTTTACTATATTATTATTATTTTTTTTTTTCATTTCCATATTTAATCATGTCTATCAATTAATTCATCCAATTTCAAATCCAAAATTTCTTTAAATGTTTTCAACATTCGCTTCTCTAATGCCTTCATTTTTTCATCAAATTTTGTTGTCATTTTTAACAACTTTTCAGCAATTTTATCTTGATTTTTTTCAAATTTATCATTAATTTTACCCTCAAGATCCCCAAAACGAGAATTAAGATTATCAATTTTGCCACTCAGTGTATTCAATTTACCATTAAAATCATCAAATTTGCTATTGAAAAGTGATGTTAAGCCATTAATTTTGCTCTCAATATTGCTAAGTGATGTGCTTAAAGTTTGTAGAGTAGAGCTGACTTGATTCACCTTATTTAAGACATCATTAATGGAATTCGTCGTTTGTGATTGAATTTCATCAAGTCGAGTTAGGATTAAACTTTGAGAAGATTTTATTTCTGAAACTGGAACTGTTAAGCCACATTGAGATGACTTTAAGTCCTCAAAACTGTATTCAATTTCATTTTGTCCATTTACGATGTTATCGGACACAGAATTGAGTTTCGATTCAATAGATTCAAGTTTTGCCAATTGTCGACAATTTGAACATTTTTCATTTTTTTTAAGAATATCAAACTCGTAATTTAAAGGACGAAAATTTGAGAATATCGAATTTTTAAAGATATTTTCAAAACTTACGAGTTTTGGTGCAAAAATTTGTGAATCTAGTGTTCTCGACTCAATATCGAGGTCCTTAATTTGAATGTCGAGTGTTATAAATTCGGGACTCGAACAGCTTGATTTAATCTTTTTTATCATTTCGGTGGTTTTTTCCCTTGAATCAGAAACGTCCTTATCAATACATGGTACTTTATCAAACCAAAAATATCGTACTAAATTCAAATTATCAAAGACATTTGGATCAATATGAATAATTCTGGTTTCCTGATAAAACGCAACAACTCTTAAATTTGGATTAAAGTCAAATAATCCTTCCTCAATAACCTCAATTTCATTGCCCCACAAATGAAAGAAAACTAAATTAGTTAAAACTCTTAAATCTGACTGATGAATTTCTTTCAATTTACATGCACCAATCACAACCAATTTGATATTTTTGAAGAATTTTTCCAGATCTTTGGGAAAGAATTGGACTGTTTTTTCCTTGATGTGAAAACCAAGAACGTCATCATTTGTCTTACTGCTTTGATGTGTTCCACGAATTTCATTGATTTGTGAAGATTCTTCGGTTAAAATATTTGGATCGCTGGTGGCATCACAGTAATATATTCTACCCAGGTAAGGGAAATTATATCCAGCATTAAAATTGCAATTGATTGATGTTAGTGACAATGATTCACGTAATGCCAAGACAAGGCAGAGAATGGAACTAAACCAGCCAGAAAATTAAAAAATGTTTAATTTGTTAACCCAGAAAAATTTTCAAAAAAAAAACTCACAAAATAATTTTCACCATTTTTCTACGAAATTAATTTTAAAATTCTCAAAAAATATTTTAATTTGAAATAAAGAAATTTAATCCTTTTATATCAACTTACGGACACAAACTAATAAGGTATAGTATTGATCGTGAGTCTATATAGTGAAAAATTGGATTGCAGAATAATTTTTATGTAAGTTTTGATCGTGTAGGCAATAAAATAAAAAATAAATATTGAACACGATTGATTATAATGATAAATTTATACTTAGGTTAATAAATACCACGTAATTGAGTTGAAAATCATTAAAATGTAAAACAAAAAATATTGGGGAAGGCAATTTTTTTAATTGTTCATTCACGTCCATATTTTAGTTCTAAAAATTGAAAAACAGTGGTGGTCAACCTTATTTGTGCCGCGACACACCTTGTGAGTAAGTCATGGCCAAAACCGCACGGCACGTGGTACTTTTCGAAAAAAAAAATTGGCATATTAGTGTGTCGCGGCAAACCGGTTGGCCATCATTGTTGTATAATTCAAATTCAAATCAAACTGAACTAAGCGTTAACTGCGAGTTTGAACCCATATGAATCTAATCCTATAAAATAATGCAAACTGCAGCTTTTTCAATATTTTTTGATGCATGAAATGCAAATTTTTATTCCTTCGCAAAGCCTTTACCAGCCCACAAAATAATACGCAAAAAGTTCTCACAATAGTGCTAAACTCTTACATTCAAGCAGATGTAAATTTATTTTGCAAATTAAAAGCATTGAAAATTGTTTCTCTGAAAAATATTCAACAAAGCTTACACAACCAGCACAACCACAATATTGGTAGTTCTATTTTATCCAATTCTTATGAAAATTTCATAAAAAAAGCAATTTTGAGGCATATTAATGTGTGCCTGAAGTACGTCGGCATGATCTCACAAACCAAAATGAAAACTATCCTATAATTTTGTCAAAATATTGTCTAATTTTGTCAAGCAATCCCCGAATTTTGTCAAGCCTTCCTTGCCGAGATATAGCATGTCCAATTTTTGGCTTTTATACCAACGTACTTCAGTTGACTTTTTTTCTGAAAACTTACTTTTCCTAACATATTATATATCAAAATGCATCTACTAATTTTGTCAAATTTTGTCAAGAAAAAATTTTTGAAATTGGAAGTGCCAGGAAGGAGCTACAGCCTGTCAAAGTTTTGTACCGAACCATACTTTTTAGTCTATCGAAAAGACAACTTTTTGTGTAACTCATAAGTCTAAGCATATCTACATTCAATAAGGATTTCAAAAATGCAAATATATTTCGGAACCGACAATCCAAAAAGTGACTTATTTCCATTTTAGTTATGTCCGGTTACGAAAATCAAAGATTTCAAAAAATTTTGTCAACATCGTGTTATATATCTAAAAATATCTACATTTTTCAAGGATTTCAAAAATGCAAAAATATTTCGGAACCGACAATCCAAAAAGTGACTTATTTCCATTTTAGTTATGTCCGGTTACGAAAATCAAAGATCTCAAAAAATTTTGTCAACATCGTGTTATATATCTAAAAATATCTACATTTTTTAAGGATTTGAAAAATATAAAAATATTTTGGAACTGGCCATCTTAAAAGTGACTTATGTTCATTTTAGTTATGTTTGGGCACGAAAATCTCAGGTAACAAAAAATTCTCATTTTTTTAAAACTTTTATATTTTTGAGGTAAAATTTAATTTAATTGTTGAAACAAAATTTTTAATAACAATTAAAATTTCAAATTAAGATATTAGGTACTTTTGCATCTTGTCACAATTCTATTTTTTTTTTTTTCAAAATTAAAATTAATTACACTAAAATTTCAAAAACTAATATTTAATTTACAGAATTTTTGACCTTGAGAAAATTTTAAAATAACTTTTTTACAAAAGTTTACACAATTGAAATTTTTGGTTACTTCAGATTTTCGAACCAACCATAACTAAAATGAACATAAGTCACTTTTAAGATGGCCAGTTCCAAAATATTTTTATATTTTTCAAATCCTTAAAAAATGTAGATATTTTTAGATATATAACACGATGTTGACAAAATTTTTTGAAATCTTTGATTTTCGTAACCGGACATAACTAAAATGGAAATAAGTCACTTTTTGGATTGTCGGTTCCGAAATATATTTGCATTTTTGAAATCCTTATTGAATGTAGATATGCTTAGACTTATGAGTTATACAAAAAGTTGTCTTTTCGATAGACTAAAAAGTATGGTTCGGTACAAAACTTTGACAGGCTGTAGCTCCTTCCTGGCACTTCCAATTTCAAAAATTTTTTCTTGACAAAATTTGACAAAATTAGTAGATGCATTTTGATATATAATATGTTAGGAAAAGTAAGTTTTCAGAAAAAAAGTCAACTGAAGTACGTTGGTATAAAAGCCAAAAATTGGACATGCTATATCTCGGCAAGGAAGGCTTGACAAAATTCGGGGATTGCTTGACAAAATTAGACAATATTTTGACAAAATTATAGGATAGTTTTCATTTTGGTTTGTGAGATCATGCCGACGTACTTCAGGCACACATATTAATAGAAGCTGGAAATTAAATTATTCAGGATATTGCTTTTGGTTTTGTAGAGTTTTTGAGGGTATTAAAACTGTAGTTTGATATTTCGAAATAATTGGACTTCATGGGTGCTTTTGATGATGTTTAAGTACAAAAAATTTTTTGCTGGATGTTTTTAATTTTTTTGAATACCAAATTCCTATCTGCAGGACAATTCACCAAAAAAATTAAAGAACAAAAAATTGACAAAAAATAAAAATTTCAAATATTAATAATCCGTTATACCTCACAATCCACACAACCTCATACATACATATCAGCATCCACCACATGCATCATCATCTATCTTATCTCAAGTATATAATTGTAAAAATTCATGTCATAGGTCACACACTGAAAAATAACGAGAGCATAATAATTTTTAATTCAGTTTCTTTTAAACTTTCGTGCTGTATAGCTGGCACTTGAAATTAATGTACTAGAATTGACTAGCATTTGGAAGAAGAAATGAATTTCCGCATATTTCAATTTATTTTCTTAATATCCGTCTTACTGACGTTTGTAAATTCGTGTAAGAAAGTTCCGCCAAAAACTTTAAATCACGGACGGAAGCGAAATGGTGATAACGGATATCGATTGGTGATTGGAAACAATCCAAATGGCTATGAACCTGGAAAGATTTATAATTGTAAGTGTCGAGTGATAAATGGAAAATTTATGGATTTAAATTACGGAAGTTCGAATTCCGATGAGAATATTTTTTTTATACATTTTATTTATTTTTTTTATTTCTACTGTGGAGTTGATGAGATTGTGGAACCTTGAAGTGTCAAGTTTTGAAAAAATTATTCAAACTTCTTCAACTGCAATAAAATTTATTATTCAGTGATAAGTGGAGTAAAGTTAAAAATAATTTTAATGTGCAGTTTAAAGCGCATTTGCTGGGGGTGTTAACAAAAGCTTATGACAGTTGATTAAGTTTCAAGTTTTGTATAGCAAAAGTTTTAAAATTTTTACACCTGTCCAGTGGTGTAGCCAAGAGGGTATATTCACAAGCGGGAAAATTTTGAGCTTTGTTTTTGCTGCGGCTTCGAATTTTCCCATGGTTGAAAATACCTTCCTAGCTACGCTACTGCATCTGTTGCCACCTTCTTTGTTCAAACTTATTTTATCTTTAAATACAGAACCAAACGATACCTTTAGGAATTTTTCAAAAATTTTGTAATGCTTAAAATGACAATTTTTGCCTCCCCCATCCCCCCAACTGGTATTATAAATTTTGTATGGAATTTAGTAAAATTTTGTATAGAGCATAAAAAATTTTAAATCCCTCCACTTCTAAGAGTTCCAAATTTTACAAACGACCCATGAAAATTTTCCTTCATGACAATTTGTCTAGTCAGTGGTATCTTGTCCACTTTCTGACATTAAAATCTGACCTTTACATTCAAAAAAATAATTTTCTTAGGAATATAGGCTAAGTTTGTGATCAAATCAAATTAGCTTTACATAAGAATGCACCAGGATGCACTTAATTCAAATTTTTTAATTTCTACTATCGAAAAATCCATCAAAATCTCAAAAAATCACTTTAATAATATGTCAGCTGCTCTACAAAACTTACTACATCGTCAAAAGTTCAGAGTTCATCGAACACCTCACCTATTTCAAACTTATCAAAACATGCCTCATTTAATAGGACAAAATAAACACATAATCACACAAACACTAGTGACTAATGTATTTTTGCACTCATATAGAAAGTCACATAAAAAAATACAAAATACAAAAAAAAAACATTCTCATAATCAATCTATTCTCATAAATCTTCTTTGCCCTACTCACAAATCTCTCAATTCATTTCTTTATTCTCGCATTTTTCAGTATTTTTAGTCGGCTCACGAGATTACTCGCATTTGCAGCAATTTACTCATTTCATGATAACTGCTGATGCTTTTAAAATGGAAACAAATCGGACAACTGTTGCCGGTCCGAAGCGTGTTGGACGTTTTCAACTTTTTGGTGATGCATTGACGAAATTCTATGAAAAATGCGTCAATACTGTTTCCGAGGCAGATGATTTTCCAAAAACTGAAGTTCAGGTGAGTTTGATTGAATTTTTAGGTGCTGTTAATTTAATTTTGAATTCTGAGAAATATAAATTGGGAATTTATGTGAATAGAGTCAAATTTTTGGGATTTGAAATTCTGTGCTGGATTTACAATGTGTGTTTTTGAGGTTTTCTTCGTTAAAACTTCAAAATAACATGTCAAAATTATTTTATGCCCACTCAAAGCTAGACTGCATCTTAATTTCCAATAAAAACTACAAACAGAATTTCCCATAACTTAATTACCTATTTCAATGTCAATAAAGATTTTTCCAGCATTTTCTGTAATAAAACTTATAAAACTCAATGTCCATAGCATTTCCCATTACAAACTAAAGTTTCTCTCTTCTTTACTTTTATTTAAACTACAAATCGGCCAATAAAAGTAAGTTTGTGTATCCAATAAAAAAAAGACTTGAAGTTGATTGAAAAGGAAGAAAAAACCTTACAGAACTAAAGTCAATATTGAAGGAACTGATATAAATTTAATTCAGTTGAAAATTGACTCAATAGAATTTGTGAAGTTGCCTTTGAGCATGATGTAGAGTCAATTGAAGATCATGAAGGAAAATGCTGAATCAAAATCACTTCCAAGAATTTATTTTCTTGTTTTTCATATCCAATTTCGCTACCGCTGCTCTTTTCCTCGTAAATTCGTTTTTCAAAAATTCTCATCTCTTATGTCATAACCAAAACAACAAAATTTATCATAAACACATGAAAAACAACAACAACAACAAAATGTCGATTTCAAAATGGCAATGAAAATTGAACGATTCACGGATGAAAAGTAAAACGAAAAATTTTCATGTTATTTTGTTTTATTTTCCGAATTTGTTGTTTTTTCTTTGGTGATGAAGGGAAATAAAGTTGATTGATTACATGCGGAGAAAATTGAATCACATTTGAGAGACAAGCTTTTTGTGTTGCACGGTGTTCAAATTGATGAGTGAAGGAATTGAATATTTGAGTTGGGTATGAAGAAAGTTTTTGGACATGATAGATTAAAAGATGTGTAATTTAATGCAAATAATGACTTGTAGATGAGAATTTAGTTTCTATTGATATTATGGACCCCTTAGAGACCGTTCAATTATGATGTCCAATTTTTGGCTGTGTGACAATCCTAAACAAAATATTTTTGTAAGAACATTTTGTGACAGAAAGGAGGGGGAGAGGAGGTCAAAAAATTAAATGCATCAAAAATCCTTAATTGCAAATTTGAATCCAACCTTAAATCCTACTTTTAATGAATTTTAGCCTCAAAGTTCAAATACATCCAAAATCTAGCCTGTAATCTACAAAATCATTGCCAAAACTTTCACAAAAATTTTCTATTTAAACATTCAAATTAAAAACTTTTCCATTTGACATACTTTCAACATTAAAATCACAGCAGCATAAGGTGAACTTAGATTTGATATTTTTGGCTGTTTAAAATCGTATGTCGCGAGCAAAAGAACAACAAACAAGCAGCAACAGAAGCTAAAAGAGAAAATTGGAAAAGTTTTTACTGTGTTTCTAGCTTTTCTCACGAAATGTTTTGCTATAAATTGCCTTGAATTTTTGACACTTTTGCTGAGTGTTTTGAGCTTTGTGTAGGTGCATTGTTTAAATTAAGTTTTTGGTATGAATATTAACAAGAAATGTGCATTTGAGGATTGAAAACTTCAAATTATTAAACTTTTGAATTTTAAATAGAATTTTCTGACATTTTGCTTACCAACCTGAAACTTTGTTTAACAACAAAGCAATGCCTTAATACTACAATTTAGAATTAATTGAATTTCCTTTCAAAATCACAAAACCTCATAAAATCAAATTCCAAATTACCAAACACAATATCAATTCCATCAAACTAAAAATAACCTTATCAAAATTCAAATCTTATCCATCAACATTCAAAAGTATAATAAAAGAATTTTATATTTTCAAGCTCTTTACATCCTCCTCAATAATTTATGCAACACGTGCCACATCGTCAAGAATTTATATAAATAGACATGCTGTAAGGTTGACGAGAAAGTTTTCCATAAATTTTAATTGTTCATGTCAATACACAATGATTTATAACCTTGAAACTTTGTTTAGTCATGGAAAGAAGATGAAAATTTTTCGGTCCATAAAATTTGATTATGAAATGTTGAGCAACAGGTCATTTAATGGAATTATTGAGGATGTGAGGAAATTGTTGTAAGATGGAGAATCAATATGATTTATTTTAGTATATCTGAATATATTCTAAGCTCTAGTATATGATGACCATTTTTTGGGGTCATGCATGTCACGACATATCTTAAGCGTAAGCAATGACCCACCATGGCAATACCTCACAAGGCACGTGGCTCGTAAGACTACTACAATTTTTTTTGGCACATGCAAAGGTTAATCATCACTGTAATATACTCAAATAGCTAAGAAAATAAAAATTCAAACAATTTAAAGCCTAGACATTGCTTTGTCCTTTAATTACCCTCAAAAACTCTTCTTTTTGTTGATTTACAACACAAACATATCCTATAGCTATTCTTAGTCCATAAACAATCGCAGACATCAAGGCAAGTAATCATTCCGCACCAAAACCTTCCGAAAACAAATTCGAAAACATTTCCTAGAAAAAAGAATATTTTCAGACATCTTTTGATCATTGCTATCATATTTGAGTAATAATTCATGTCATAAAATGTATATCAGTGACAATTTTATGTCTTCTGGCATGTGTTTATATGCACACAAAATATTTATCAAAATTAATATCAACATAAAAGTAAAGGAAATGAGACAGAAACAAAAAAGATCAACAAAACATATATCAAGCATACATGAATCCTATTTATGCATAACCATTTGAAATTGAGTAAAAAAATAAATATTTTATGTACATTATTTGATAGACAATGTGGGTAGCACCGGCAAAAGGATCCGGTTGTGTACGTTTATCAGCGATGGTTTATGAAGGCAAGGACGCATGGTACTCGGATGTTGGTGGTCTTACGAAAGTAATTTGCGAAGAAAAAGTCGATAAGGTGAAAAAAATCCTCGCTAATGATGAATGTTGTGCATGTGATGAAGCTAAATATAGTGTAAGTTCCATCGTTTTTTATTCATTTTGTGGATGAAAAATTATTATTCTTTTTTTGTCAGTTCGTGTTTGAAGGAATCTGGTCGAACGAGACACACCCGAAGGACTATCCATTTGCGGTATGGTTAACACACTTTTCAGACATTGTTGGCGCATCGCATGACGCAAATTTTTCATTTTGGGGTGAGAATCATATTGCAACTGACGGTTTTCGTTCGCTGGCTGAATGGTGAGTTGTTTGAATGATTTTGAGGTTAGAGTTTTTAAAATTTTTGTTTTCTGGCTTAACAATTCGATAATCAAGGGTATTTAATTAAGATTAGTTTAGTATCTATCGATTTATAGACCCAAGCTTTTTGAAAATCTTAATAATTTAGTTAAAGCACTGCCAATAGTCAATTTTCAATTTTTTCCTCAAAAAACACATGTTGAGTGCGTTCAGAAATTATTTATTACTATAATTTAAATTTCGAAAAACCGTTAAATCATAAAGTACTCAAAATGCATGAATTTAATGCAAAACTATTTTATTTGGTTTTGGCAACACATGAGATTATTAAACTTCATTAGATACCCACCCTTGACCTTTCTATACTTAACTCTCAAGGTCAACACATATTTTCTTTTAAATATTATGTCCATAATAAATCCAGTCAACAAGCTAAAGCTTCTTCAATAAAACCATCATAAGATATTTCACCCCATAAAAATCTACTCGTGCTTAAAAAAAGTACCCTCCAAAAACATAAAATTTCATAACAAAAGTGAGCTATAGCAATAAAAAAGTATTTTATATCCATACATAGGGGATCACCAAGGGCACTTGAAGAAGAATTGAGAGCAAAAGGTTCACGCCTACGTACATTGGTAAAAGCCGGTGGATTATGGTATCCAAATGTTAATGCAAACACATCGTCACATTTCCGTGTCGATCGTAAACATCATAAAGTATCATTAGTATCGATGTTTGGACCGTCCCCTGATTGGGTAGTCGGTATGTTATGATTATAATAAAAATAAAAAAGTACTCATAAATTGCTCATTTTTTATGTCTCATTAAATTCAATAAGGTGTCAGCGGATTAAATCTTTGTCGTAAAGACTGTACGTGGGAATCATCATTCGATATCGATTTATATCCGTGGGATTCAGGAACTGATAGTGGCATATCATACATGTCACCAAATGCGGAAACACAACCGCGGGAAAGAATGCACAAAATAACAACAAAATATCCAGAAGATCCTCGAGCACCATTTTACAATCCAAATAGTGATGAAATGACACCGTTGGCTAAATTGTATATACGACGTGAAAAGGTTGTAACGAGAAATTGCGACGAGGAATTATTGCAAGCACAAATTGTTGAGGTTGCCGAAAACGATGACAATGAGTCGAACACTATACGTGAGTATGGAAATTTTATGGAATGAAAAATTTAAATTTTTTTCGAGAGGTGGAAAAACAAGCAGTCATAGATAATTGTCGGTAGTTGTGGAAATTTTTGCACGTTTGAGCAAGAAGAATTTGGAATGTTTTGTAGTTTGTGAATTCTTTTGTCTATCGAAATTGTTGGTACTCAATAATTTTAATACTGGTTGTTAACAGGAGCTGGAATTCACGTAGTTTTGAATAGAATATAGTAGAAATGGCCACAAGTGGGATGAACAATCATTGTACTCTCAAAATGACTATGAAATTGTGTGTTTTGAATGATAATGGATTAAATTAGAGATGTAATTATTATGTTAATGGGAAAAGTTGTTCGTGGTTGTTTCTAGGATTTTTGAGTATGCTTATAAAGTGTGTAAACAGCAAATGTATAGAAGCTAACAAAATCTTCATTCGTCATTCTATTGTTCACCCACCTATTTCCAATACACTTAAATGTCACTCAAAAAGAAATATCCAAATTAGCCTTAAAAAGTCACCCAAAAGTCACATTCATCCCTTACATGTGAAAAAGTTTCCGCATCAAAAAGGACTCATTGGATGTGAAACAAAAATTTAATCTTTTTTCTAGTGTTTCCATCCCACTTGTCTGCATATGTCCTTTAATATATTATTTTCTATTCTAACATACAATCAAGGATTTATTTCAGCCTAAAAATAGTAAAATCCATTTTTATTTTATTTCATCCTATCAAGCGGAATGTGAGGTCAGTGAGTTTTCCGCATGGTCACCATGCTCAGTGACATGTGGTAAAGGCTTACGTGAACGTAGTCGTCGTTATCGTAATCCACAAAGTGCAGCAGAAAAGGGTTGTAATCGTCAATTAATATACAAAGAGATGTGCGTTGCGGCTATACCCGAGTGTGGTAAGGATGGTGAAGATAGCTCAGAGAATTTGGCTGAATCACAAGCCACTGTTAATGAGCATGGAGAGGGTTTGGGAATTTGTCGTACGACTCCATGGACTGATTGGAGTGAATGTTCAGGTATGTTGAATTTTGAGGATGTTTGGGTGGGAGGAAGGCTAGAGAATTATTTAAGCAACTTCCTCCCCACTGAATATCGATTATTAAACATTATTAAATCATCAACATAATTTTTTTTATATCCAGCAACATGTGGTGTCGGTATAAGTATGAGAACGAGAACATTTGCTGATCGAGCTGGTCGAAAGAAATGTCCACACATTTCCATCGGTAAGTGTTAAAATGATTTATTTTTTTTTTCTCTCTCTCTCTCTCTCAGTTTTTTTATTTGCTTTTCTTTCTTCCTTTACATTTCACAATCAATCAATCAATCATCCTATGTCAACATTTATTTTATCGGATACAAATGTCCAACATTCAATCCCCTCATTATCATCTGCTTATGATTCGTTTTCTTAAATGAAATTTATGTCATAAAGTCGAGAAGGTTAAATGTATGATGCCTGAATGTAAAATAACTGATTTAGAAATTCCTGACTCGAATTGTCCAGTCTCGCCATGGTCAGATTGGTCGCCATGTAGTACGACATGTGGTAAAGGTGTACAAATTCGTACTCGTTTGTTTCTTGTTGAACCTAGTAAAAAGGCTGAATGTATGGCAAAGAACAAGGAATTGAATCAACAACGCGAGTGCTCAACACGTCAAGACTGTAGACTTGATTTTGAAACAGCACGTGCTGTTTGTACTTTACCATTTGATAATGGAGTTTGTCGTGAATCGTTCAAAAGATTCTTTTACGATCCCATCAAGCAAGATTGTGAGGAATTTGAGTATAGAGGATGTCGCGGAAATCAAAATAACTTTTTAACTAGAGACGTCTGCCTTAGTACATGCAGCTTCATTAGAAATACGGCACCAGTTAATCGACCGCAACAACAGACACTTCCTGCATCTCCAAGAATTTATACAACAACATTCAGAAGTAATTATCAGACAACTGAAGCTTCATCTAATGATCAACCTGTTGACTGTATACTTTCTGAATGGTCTGAATGGTCTCCATGCTCGGCTGAGTGTGGTAAGTCTTTTGTTATCTTTTTCAATTCATATTATTACTTTTTTTTTGTGTATATTCATTCTTGACGTGTGCTTGGATGTTGGCTTTAATGTAAATGTTGATTTATGGTTTTTGTGTTATTTTTCTTTGTTTGCAGACAAAGTTGGTGTATCGGAAAGAACTCGACAAGTGCTGAGAGGTAATGTATATTGAATGGGTTGTTGAAGGGTTGATGGGGATTGAAAATAGAGTTTTGGATGCTTAAAAGTATAGAGGTCATTGAGATTATGATTTAATTGCAAGACTAAAGGCAAGACAACCTGCTAATACCAGAGTCAACTCTTTACAATGTGATACTAACCAAACCAAGCCTAGATCCATAGTACAAACTCATTCTTAATCTCTTGTCCAATTTATGCATTATTAAAGTCCACCAAAGTTCATCTATCTTTGACATAATCTCATCTGTCCCATATTAAAAAGTCCCAAACGAACTTACAAATTCAATAAGATCTTTTACTTTAATTATGATTATAACCTACATGTCAATAAATTAATTTTGCACAAGAAGTAGGTTGTAAAAAAATTTATAGATCCACATGGGCATATAACGCAAGGCAGACTACGAATTACAAAATGATGTTGCATTGCTATCATCCTCATAGGATGTAAAACTAATCCTAAATTAACCTCAATTTAATGCCATATTTAATTAATTTATAGAGCCACAAAATAACGGACGAGTATGTGGAGAATTGACAAGACGTAAACGATGCAGAGGACATTGTACATAAGATGAATAGACGAGGAGAAAAAAGAAAAATTTTGTTTAGCTAAATGGAAAGAAAGTTTAATGTACATTCCATTTTTTTCTGTATGTGTTATGTGTATCAACGTCTGCTCCATTTATGTTAACATAAAAATCCATTAGATAGGTTGGTAAATTTAGTTTTAGGTTAAATGTGAATATGACTTTTGGGGTCATTTGTTTATGACGTTAGTCATCAAAAATTTGATCTTTTTATCCCAACAAAATCAGCAAACAACAAAAATTCATTTTGTCAGAAGGACAAGGATCGAGGAAAAATTAGATGTCATTTATGAATGGCCCCTTGTCTGATATAATTTTATGTTATATCAAATTCCAACCTTTTTGATAAATTGAATTTTACTATCTAAAGATTTGTTGGTCTGAATAATAAATTTCAAAATCACAAATATTTTTGAATAAATTTTTGAAAAACTTGAAAAATTTCAATTTCCAGATATTAAAAATTTTAATTGCATTTAGTTTAAAAAAAATCTTCAAAACCTGAACAAATATTACAAAACTAGATAAAATATTTAAAAAACACTTCAAAAACTACATAATTTAAATAAATGCAACAAAATTCATTCCAAATTGAAAAACTTTGAATTTCATTACACTCTGTACTTTCTCAATAAAATTAAACACACCAGCATATCTTCCGTATTTATTTAGATGTCAAAGAATTTAACTTTTCGTTTCAGGTAAATATTTGATTTTGCAGCTGTGCAGCACATCCAAGGATGTGCTTTGAAATAGTGCAAAAAATAAATACAGTAAATACTTTTAAGCAGAATACAGTATAAAACAGTGGCATAGGTGGGAGGGGGGATTGAGTGATTTTTCACCCCCCTCCCCCTCACTGGCAAATTTCTTTAATTTGCTAGGGTTTTTCGTGAAAAAAAAAACGAAAAATCAACTCTCCCCCACTCAAAATTTTTCATAGAAAATAAATTAAATTTTCACTCCCCCCACCTTCTTGGGTATGCGACTGATTTAAACAGGGGCGAAGCTAGAAATTATTTGAGAGCGGGTTTGAAATTTTTTGTATGAAACGAAAAATTTTGAGGGGTTTTTAGGATTTTTTTTTTTCTCAAAAAATCCTAGCAAATTGAAGAAATTTTTCAAAAAGAGGGGGGTTAAAACCCCCAAAACCCCCCTGGCTACGCCTCTGGATGTAAAACTATTTTTTTGTAAAAGTTAACAAATTGAGAGATGAGGAAATTACATTAAAATTTATTCAAAAGTGATGTCTAATTTTTAAATAACGAAATTCGAATATATATAATAAACCTTAAATAAAATCACAGTAAACGCATACAACCATCGTTCATGAGATGAGGTAAATCCAAGGCGTGGACACTCAAAATTATACCAGGATTATTGGGATTATCGGGATTATTCAGGATTATTAGGATTATTTGGGATTATTGATATTTTTGAGCATATTACATCATGATTAATTAAAATTTATATTCTATAACACAATTCAATATGAAAAATTTAAGTATTATTATGTTCGTGACGGATTCTGCATGATAATTTTTTTAAAAAAGAAATAAATAATCCTAATAATCCTGAATAATCCCGATAATCCCAATAATCCCAATAATCCTAATAATCCCAATAATCCTTGCATAAATTTTTAAGCTCTTTTATTGGGTTCTTCATGCTTAGTTTTATGTTTTACGTTGGATTTATAGTTAGATTGATAATTTTTATCAATTTATAACTTTTTTCGATACATAGATAATGAATTTGTCAATAATCCCAAAATCAGGATTATTCAGGATTATTCGGGATTATTGGGATTATTCAGGATTAATCCTAGTGTCCACGCCTTGGGTAAATCAATAACTTAAAGCCTCTTCCATCCCTAGCACAAATTTCAGACAAAAAAATCTCTTTCTACATACCTTAATATTTCAAACAAAAGCATTTCCACTACAACTGCACATGCCTTTCTTCACAATCAGTTTCAAAAAAGAATAAAAAGGATAATAGCACAAAAGCTCACTGAATCGATACAAAAGAGAGAACGAAGAAGCAAGAAGAGCACAACAATTTTATTTTAATTGGTAACACAGCAAAAGCATCATCAGCATCATGAACAAGTTCAAAGAGAGAACACGAACTTAAAAAACGTAAAAAACATGAAACTGAATTTTTATCTCTCGGGGGTAAATACGGTAAAATCAGTATGAAGAATGAAAATCTGAATATAAAGCATCAGCGAGCGACTCCGGAAAGAGGTGAAAAAAGGTAAACATGCAGGGGGAGTGTGTGAGTGATGTTCGATAGAATGAATATTTTTTGAGTTTTCTTCTTCAAGTTTAATATTTTTATCAATCAGAGTAAATTTGAGCTACCAATATAGTTCCAATATAGATCTCCACAAAAAATTCAATTTTTATACGGTTAACTTACAAAAATGTCGATTTAAGTAAATTCGATTCAAGTAGATTTTTTTCCATAACCACAAAAAATTCGAATTAAGGCTCAAAATTTTGTTTTCGGTATCTAACTTTCAAAACTGAAAATACGTTACAAATCATCGAACTTTTTTTAAAAAATAATATATTTTTTCCATCATTTCAGAAACTTCTTTTTATTCAGTACAAAAAAAGCGCAAAACAGAATATAATGAATAATTTTCATGGTTTACTTTTTACTCGCAAAATAGTTTACTTTTACAACATTACAGGAAGTGTTGTTAGCCATGAATGTGGGGGTGTTCATACCAAATGAACGAAATTAACGTTCAGTGGAAACTTTGCTTTACATCTGTTTTTTGGCTTTTAAATTTTTTTGGAGAGTGAAAACTGCATAGTTTGACCTAATTCTATAGAAATGCACTAAACAAAGTATCAATGAATTTTTGAAATAATTTTTTGATGATGAATAAGTAAGGTAAGTTCCATATGAAATTGAGTTCATTCAACAAATTTATTGATTGAACTTTTGACCTGAATTTGGTGTTGATTTTTAAATGAACTAGCTTTTCAATCAATTTGAAATAAATTCCAGTAAAAATGCAGAAAATGCTCTTTACAGCATTAAAATTTCCCTCCTCAATGAATCTCAAAAAGACTCGACACATCCTAAGAAAATACTCAAAATTACTCCATAAATCTCAAAAAACATAAAACGATTTTATTCCATCAAAGTAAAAAAGAGATTTTAATCAAATTTTATATTTTTTTCCTTATTTTCTAGCTTTCAAAACCATAAAAAATTATTCTTTGAAAATTTTTCTTTTTGACTTATCTTTATGAATTTCATATGCATATGTGATTTAATTTCTTTTACAATTTTATTTCTATAAAAATTTCATGCACAAGAATGTTTCTCGTAAAAAGAAAATTTATCTTTAATCAGTAGAAGATGGAATGAATTCATTCATGTTGAAATCCTTATTTATATTTTTTAAGGTTATAATTTCTAAAAAAATATTTATTTCAGAAGCAATATTTTTGGTGATTCTACATGAATGAATTGTAATTAATTTTTGAAGAGAATTGACAAAATTTGAATACTTTTAATTTGTAGCGCATTATGTATGCTTGATATTAAGATTTCAAATAATTGAACATTTTAACAAATTTAAAATCTTTTTGAACCTAAATTTACTCAAAATTTTGAACTTTTCATCATTTTTCCTAATTGAATTTATTAAATTTTAAAATCATCAATTTTTTTCATTTTTTTTTGTCCTTTTCCTTTTTATCCTCTTTGTCCTCTTTGTCCTTTTCTTTTTAGGTATTTTTATTTGCAACCCTGTTTTGAACTTTTAGTATTAAAATAAATTTGTCAGTGACCTTCAAAATAAAATTAAAACCAAATTCCTCCAAATTCCTTCAAAAAACACACACAACAAATTAAATTTCCAGTCTCACACCTCCCCAAACAAATTTATCGAAACACACAATTTCTATTTTTAGACACAAAATAAAACAAGGCTCAATTCTCATTTAGAATTCAGACTTCATTCTTATCCTTGAGATATCTAGTGCGTACAATTTATTTTAATATCTACAAACTCAAACTCACTCTGAATTTATAATCCATTATAATAAAGAGAGAAAAAAATTTCTAAATGAATAAAAAGGTCGATCCCAAACTTCCTGATTTTTAACCACATGCTATAATACCCACTGATGACCTTTTTTTTTTGTTTCAAACGAGAATAAAAATATAAACTTGAGCTTTCACTTTTTATTTATGAACTTCCATGGAATTTGGAAGAAGAATATGAGGAATGAAAACAGAAAAAAATTAATATGTTGTGTATGCTACCTGCTTATTGTTATGTCCATAAAAATTTAGACCTTCATAAGTCTTTCATCAACATTGTTTTAATCTATTTTATGTTCAACAACATTGCGTACATAAAAGAAAAAGCGTGTAATAATAAGAATGGAATACAATCATGATGAGGCATCGTGAGGGAATTTTCGGGACTTTTATGATTGTTTTTCGGTTATTAATTTTTCCCAGGGGTTGTAGAGCTGAATTTAGAATAAACTGGAGCTTTTTATGATTACTTGTGTTTATGAGTCATGCATAAATTATGTCCAGTGAAATCTTAAATATTCGGACCTCTCAATAACAAAATCTACCTTCAAATTCAAAATTAACCTCAATTCCTTTCACAACCTGATACATCCACAGAAAGAGATTAAATATTTTATTTTATAGATCAATAAAATTCGCATTTTTACATCCGTCGTAATCCAATGAGCCTTTGTCATTCAAAAGCACATCCAAATCCATGCAGACTATTTGCGGTGAAAATAAACTGTAATGTTTATTGATTTCTTGTCCATGACCGAAAGATTTGATTTGAATTCACAGTTTTGACATGTAATGTAAGCGAGCTTTTTGAAAAGCTCAATTTTTTTTTATATATAAGCTTTCTCAAAGGTCAAATCTAGTGGGGGTTTTTTTAAGTTTGGAGCCTAAAAAAAGTCATAAAACCAGTTCTATAGTCAATCAAAGTCAAAATTGCTAAAATTTACTAAATTTTCAGATTTTTCTGGATTTTTCTAAAATTTTTGAGTACTTTATCGACCAATTTGTACTAAAAATACCATGTCCTAAAAGCTGTTATTTTTCGAATTTTGTTCTAAAATAAACTGTAACGTGTATTTATGTGAAGCTATTTCAGCCTATTTCCTTAAATTATTATCATAATTAAATGGACAGGAAATTCAAAAGTGAAATTGGCATTTATATTTGCATCATTAAATGGTGAGCTTAATGCTTTGAATTCGTATCGTTTCTTTCATAAAAGAAGGCAGGAAAAAGGAAGTAAATGGAATGTCAAGAAGGAAAGAAAATTTTCTCAAGTTCGATTTTTTATTGGCTAAAAATAGTAAAGAAGAAAACGGAAGGAAGTTAAAAATAGAAAATAGAACCTTGAACAGTAAGGAATATTGCGTGAGAATATTTAAAAAAAAGTAAAGGCACAGAACATTTGGTGAAAATTGCCTTTGGTCGATGAAAAGAGATTCTAATCGAAGATACTGGCCAAAGTATTTTTGTTGTTTGGAATTCTTGTTTTTCTTTTTCCCTTTCATTCGAAACGTCCTTACATGTGTAGAATTTTAAGAATGTTTGAACATTTTGTTTGGCATTCAAGGGTTCAATAATAACAGAAATTCTCATAAGATGTAAATTAAGAAAAAAAAGTTTTTCTATTTAGTTCTCATTTGCATGCAAATATTTTGATTCTCATTCCGTCAACGAAGACAGTTCAAGTAGGAAAAGTTTAAAAGATTTGCAATAAATTGTATCATTGATGGGAAATATTTTTGTTGGACAAACATTGTCATTAGCAAAATTAAAAGTTCCTCACATGTCCTTATCAGGCTCCATCTGGTGCTAATAAATGATTGTGATAAATAATAAACGATATGTTCTAATATAACTAGCTTCTTGCATTTTTTGAACCTAATTTTTTTTTTCATATACATAACACGCACTTTTTCACATAGTACGCTCTTCTTTGGGATTAAATATTTTTATATTGCACGCAGAATAATTTTGAAAATGAAAATGTGTGCATGTTTTTTTATATTACAAAAATAACTTGTTACTAAAGTTGCGCATAACAATTTTCTTTCACATAGTGCGCGTAGTTTATTTTTCTCGCATAGTGCGCAGCAAATTTTTTATATTTTTTATTTTACTTAAAGAGTTTCAATTGATCCTGAAACAAAACTTGTGTATACGTATATAATTGATTTTTAAAGATTAAATTTAAAGTCTTCACAAAGCTTGCTCACCATGACAATAATTTTTATCATTTAATTAAAAAAAAATCAAAACAATTTAAAAGCTCGACAATAAATGGAAAATTTCGAACATAAACAACTCCTAGAATAATTTATTAGACAACATTATCATCAACATTCAATTAAATTCCCAACAAACTGAAAACTTTGCCAGCATACACAAGCAATTGCGAATTAAACGCCTCCAAATGCGTAAAATCAAATTCTCGCAGAAAATAAACAATGTAATATAACAAGCATGTCGTCTATAAATAGCAAAAAATTCCCGCAATATTTTTACATCGACATTATAATCAAATTTTCCATCTCATGTCTTCCGCTAACGCTTCGTCTCTATTCCGTTGAATATCAATGAAAGAAGCAATAATTTTTATACAAATACTGGAAGTCATCATGAAGGAACGAAAAGCTTCTGAATAAGCACACAAAACTTAGGCATTAGGTATAATATCAAAATGAATAAATAAATTAATGGCCAATGAACTACATGACATGAAACATGAAAGAATGTAAAATTTTTCTTCGTACTTCCGTTTTGATTTATGTCGAAGCAATTTTTTTTTGCGTTCTTTGTATTGCTGGCAATAGAATTATGATAAGAAGAATGAGGAGAGAAACGGAAGGAACGAAACATTTATTAGTAAAGACGATGAACAGAAAAAAACAGTCTGGAAAGTATAAATCATTCATACTTGATTGAGTTGATGGTTTTTATTGAAGTTTTCTAATGAATAAATTTACAGGGAATATAAAGATATGAAGGTATGAAATATGTAGTTGTTTGACAGTGAATTTTGCAAAATTATTGTTTTGCAGAATTAAAACATGTTGTGCGCATTATCTGAAGGAAAAAACGCATTTTCTGAAAATATGTGCGCACTATCAGAAGAATTGTGCGAATTATCAACATGAATGTCAATCCACATTATCTAAATAAATAACAATGCGTATTATTTGCAAGAAGTCATGCGCATTATCTTCCAGAAAATAATTTAAACCCCATTCTGCAACAAATTCATTTAACTTTAAACAAAAATCAATTTTCATCTTTAATCCATTAGTAAACAATAGCATTTTCTTCCCCCATCCTTAACTCAATTTAATTCAAAAAAGTACTCTACAAAAGAAAAACTTTCAGAAAATAATTCCTCCTTTTATATAATTTCAATTACTTCTTCCTGACTGCAACAATTTTCTTTGTTAAACTTTCAACAATAATATTTTTTTCTCCCTCTATTTGCCTCTATTAAATTATTATTTTTTTCTTTCATTATTATTAGTTGTTTCAAGTTATTGGATGAGAAACAGGAACAAGTAAAAGGCAAAATAATAATTTTACCTCATAAAAATTGAATAAAAAAAAAAGTTGTTTCCTTTCCTATTTTTCAAAGAATCATTAACGTAAGCTGTTATAGTAGATACATAAAACCATTCATTGACTGTTGTTCTACTGTACTCAACAAAATGCAATTCCCGTAATGAGAGAATCGAATTAGGTCAACATTATTTTTCAATGTATTATTTTTTTTTATTTTAAGGGATGGGATGCTATGTGCTGAATGGTACCAAGAGAAGGACATAAGCTGGACATAGCAAGATTATTATGTACCTGTATTTGACATGATAAGCTTTAATGTGCATTTTTATAAATTTTTGACTCATAAGTCAAAGTTTTTAAAAAAAACAAAGTTTTTTGACTCATAAGTTTTGACTCATAAGTCAAAAATTTGATTGAAAATTGTTGTTTAAGTCTCATATGACTTTTTGTTCCAAATAAGTTTGAAAGCAAACCCCAACTATGATTCAAACCTACAATAAAAATATTTTAAAATAGCATCTGTCAACGTTGATAAATTTTTTTAATGCATAACTTAATTTCTGATCAAAATGAGCCACGATACCAAAAAACCTCCCATCTCTAGTGTCCAAACCTCAAAAATTCTTTCATATTTTCAAAATTCCCTCTTATCCTATATTTCCCGAACTCGATCCTTCAATATATTCATCGAAACAGAAAGGATCAAGAAAGTAGTTGAATTTTTTTTTCTCTAAATTATGTTCATGCCTTTCGTTCCTCTTTCAGGTTTTTCATTCTTATGTATTTATTCAAGAGTGCAATACTGCAATGAGCACTCAAGATGCTCTCGATTCTCAATTCAATCAACTTTTCTTCTTCATTCCGTGTTCGACTTATTGATCCCTGCCTGATGCTTCCTGTTTTTCTTTTATTTGCTTCATTGCAATTGGAATTTTCTTTCCTATTCTTGTTATTTTCCATTTTGTTTACCACAGCATGAAAAGCATGGAATTGCAACGAGGATTTAAGTGAAAAGGAGATTTAAAGTGTAAAATTCTTCAACATTTGGATGCAATGAAAAATATATTGCATTGATGCTTGGAGAAAACAAGATAGGGGCTCTTAAGTTTATGCACATGCTTGGTGTTGAAGAGGTAAGAGGATGTTGAGTTTTCAGAATCGAAGATGGATTTAAATTTTTGATTCGTTGTGATTTTCTGATTTCAATAAGTTTGTGAGGATGCTGAGGATGCTGATGAACAGATGTTGAGAATTAAAATTATAGGACCTTAATGGATTTTCATTAATTTTGTCGAGAAAAGAGTATTGGAAGTCGTTCATAGATGACGCCCAAAATCAACAAGAATTTTTCTAAAATTTGAAATAAAATTTTGATAATCTCATTTGGATTCGAACTTTTTGACCACTCTCTTTTAACCTGATATGACATAATTTATGTGCAAATTCATACTCTTTTAATCACCAAACTGCTTTAACATATTCAGTAACCCTCACTCCATAAATTATTCAAAATATCTCAATTACATCTAGCACAATTACTTCCACAAAAAATAATTGCCAAAAAATCTAAGTTCAAAAAATTACTATATAGAGTAATGAAACATAGCAACAGGCCAGGCCTCTAATAAAATTTTCATATCCAACATTTTCCAACATATCCTTTTAAAAAATTAATAGACACCTAACACAACAGTAAAAGACATATAAACCATTCCCAGAGTCATTTAATTTCCTGCACAGATCCATCCCAAAAAACGGGTGGTACAAAAGGACTTATAACAACATAATCTACGCAAAAATTTTCAATTCTACGTATAATGGGTATATTAAAATATTTCATAAAGTCAAAAGTCATGTTGTTTACCAACTGGCAAAAAGGTTCAGGAAATTTTCTTTCACTTTCTTTTGCTAGTCGAAAAAGCCAAAAAATAATAAAAATCATGAAAATTTCAGTCATTGTTTGTTTATTTGTGAGGTTTGACATGTGAATGAATAACAATGAAAAAGATCAGGAAGAGTAAAAATGCGACATCAAAACCCTAAAAAGCATAAACTTACTTAAGATTTGCATAAATTTCCATTTTTCTTTCATATGCTGCGTGTTTATACAATAAGTAAACAAGTGAACAACAGAATTGAGTATTAAGACTCATACATATGAGTTAATGGGTATGTAGTTAGGATGGGGTGGTGGTTTGGTGGGTTTTTGATTTTTTTTTTGCTATAAATTTTTTTTTGCCAATCTAACTAGAATCAAGATTAATTTTGTTTCAAAATTTTTAATTTTCCTGACACCTCTCCCCATTTAACCCCAATCCCCTGAATTTTCAAATCATCCCCTGCACCCCAACTTTTTTCTTACTTACTCTACTGATTTTCAATTCAACAATTCCTTTTCATCTCATTCTCATTTTCGATATGCTTAAAACATTCATTCACATTCAGAGACTCTTTATCCTTTCTATCACCACGATTATATTCAATATCACATTCACATGGTATGTAGACAAACAACAATTCGAATAGCAGAATCAAGTGTAATTATGGTGATGATTATGATGCCAATTTATGCAATATAGTTGAATACGAAAAATGTGAATATAAAGGATTTAGCTCCACGTGTTTCAACCCCGTTTTTTGCGTCGCAGTTTTTAAGGAGAGAAAATCACGCAATAAAAATTTAGTAGAGGATAAGAAAAAGTTTTTTGATCTTTTTTATTGCGCTTTTCATGAATAGTATTGAATTTTTTTGGGAATTTTGAATAGGATAGGAGGAATATGTGGTACCGAGTGAGATATGAAAATCATGAGTTTATTAAATGGAGTAAATAAAGGTTTAAATTTTTTTTATGATCTTGAAGTTTATTGATTTAGTATGACACTATTCAAGATTGTCTAATTTAATTAAATTCAAGATTGTTTAATTTTTTTACCTACCTTATCCTCACTCCTAAAATGGGGCAAAAACGAAATTTTGGAGTTTTTAACCAATATTTTCTGATAATTTTCAAATTATATGAGTTTGAAAAAATCCATTTAAGATTTAAAAATTTCAATTTTTATAAAAGGGGGAGGGAGGTTAAGCTTTGATTTTTTTATGAGAATTTGAGTTTGTGATTGATCTTATTTTCTCAAAAATGCCCTAGTATCAGTGGCGTAGCCAGGGGGAGTGATTGGGTGATTTCTCACCCACCTCAATGGCAAATTTCTTTAATTTACTAAAGTTTTTCGTTTTTAGCTACACCCCTGAACTGCACTACTTCTGTGCTGCTCGGAACTTCAAACTGCAAAGAAGGAATATGAAGCTAATTTCAGATATAAAAAGAGCAAAAAAGAGTGTTTTTCATTGATATAAATATATTTATACAGTGATACTTTAAAAGTAATATTTGGGCTTTTAAATCTCAAATTTATGTTCTATTCTGATATTGAATGTTCAAAGATATGCAAAATTGTCTAAAACCAATCTTTAAAGAAAGTTCTTAAAATATATTTTTGATGTTTTCTTTTTTTGTAGCTTCGATATTTTTAACACTTTTTTGTTTTCCTTAAAATTCTGAGAATTTTTTTGTTATTGAAATTGAACTCTTCTGGCAATAACATTGAAGCACGAGAAAAAACTCTTTTTTGCCTTCAAAATCTGTTATGAGTAGGCTTTTGTAAATCTACCTTTAAAATCCCCCCAGTGACTGTTTCTCAATCCTTTTTACAAATACACTTCATTCAGGATAAATTCACCCTCGACATGCAGCTCTTAACACTCCACACATATATTGTTCCTATCGATCTTTTTATGTATGTTCTCTGACATCCTTAGACATACTATATAAAGTTGTTGTTGCTGTTCGTTCTGAAAGAGAAGGAAAGAAGTAATCCTTATGTCATAGTAATTTGTTTTTATTATCTTCACAAGTTTTTCTTTACTTCTGTGCCTGAATTTTGGCTCTCTCAACATGAAGGCTTTGTGTAGGAGCATATGAGATTGAATGTCGAAAGATTTGAATTTTCTGTTAGTTTTTATGTTTTTGGATGTCAAATTGATTTTTGAGGCTATTTTAGGATGCGGAAATGGTAGTTGTAATGACTTTTTTTTTGGTAAGTTTAATATTGATATTTAAAATAACGGTTATTTTTCAAAAAACAATCAAAATTTCAGAAATTCTATTTTACTATCCCCACACCTGCACTACGTAATAAGTTGGTAATAAGTGACCTGCCCCTTTTGAACTGAACTTTTCTGACAAATTTTAATTTTTTTTATTAGCATCAACATTTATCCCCCAATTTCTAGTCTACGTGCCGCAAGATCAAATCTGCTAATTTTTTATCATCCCTTAAGTATCAACTGTCAATATTTATAATAGGCAAAAAAATTGATCTAAAAAGAAGACTTAATAGAGTAAGATTGACATTATGATAATCTGCATTCAGAAAATATTCTAGAAATTTTTATATTCTCAAAGGAGCTTAAGATGATGAGATTGGATGGACAACGAGCATCTTTTTTTTTCTTATCCATTCCAAAAATACTCAATTTGAATTTTATAAGATAAATATTTAACTTTTCTGTTCTTATTACTCATGGTAGTTACATCCTATCGATTCTCAGTCCCTCACTTCTTCATAATCTTCCCATAATCATTTATTGATGTAAGATAACAATTCAATTGTTTATTGATAGTTTAAATCTCATAAAAAAGAAAACTTTTCAAATTAAATTTCAGAATAACTTGCCCATTCGGAATTCATTCAATTCCGAGATCGAGATGGGAAACTAAACTGCTGTTTTAATGGACTTGAAAATAAATTGCTGGATAATTCATTGAGATTGAAGATAAAGTGTCAGAATGGTATGAAAATTGTTCGTGTATAGTAGAATTGGAGTTGCTAGTTGGGTGGAATCTGGTGTTGATAATTTGATTGCTGATTATGGAAAAATTTGGGAAAAATTGCGTTTTCTTAAGAAATTTAGGAACAAAAATTTTTAAAATTTTAAGCTTAATTTCAATTTTTCTTCAAATTTTCATTTTTTCAATTTAACTCTTTTTAACTTGTACAATTTTATCACTTAGTACGATTGCATTTTAGGGGGAAGGGGGTCTAGGATTTTGTAACAGGTCAAAAGAAAAAAAAAGTCACACAAAAAAGGAAAAGAAGGAGGAGGTGGTCTGAAAAGTCTTTTTTTGCGAAACATACTTAGTGAATGGCTCCTTAATTGAATTATTTTTTTAAAAAAATTCTGTCTTTGTCCAACCCCCAAATTCATTCTTAATTTTAAATCCTTACTTCATTTTTTGACCAACAACATATTTTAAACTTGCAACACCAAAGAAGTCTGCTTTCATTCATTACTCCACAGTTAAATTAGATCATCCCTTCAGGCTAAAATTGCAACAAAATATCGATAACAATTATTTCATTACAAATTGTTTATGTAACTTCACCTTCCTAGTAGCAACAGCTTCCACAATATCCTTTTTTGTATCTCTATAAAATAAACAAGATTGAAACTGTTGTTTACAACACAAATCCACTTTTTTTTATCACCTCAAGTCATTCAATACTTTGAGTCAATTAGCAGAGAAAGCAAAACATTGATTAAATGACAAGTAAGTACCTCGTCTATTGTGTCTTTAAATAAATACTATTAACTTTATATCGCATTAAACCTTGTGCTTCATTCAATCCTCGTTTCATCACGCCGGTGGCTATTAAAATTTATTGGCTTAAATTACATTAAATACTTTTACTTGTCGTGTGGATGTCATGGAGGATGGTTAACTCAATGTTTTAGAATTTTGAACTGAAACTCATAAAATTAGTTAAATGAAGAGCAAATTGATAGTTGAACATGTAGAGATATGCTGGATAAATTTCAAATTAAATTAATTTTAAAAAAACTCAAAGAAAAACTTTTTCAATTCAAATTTCCTGCATGTCAGCATTAAAAGCTCATACATGTCATAAAACCACAATTAACTTCTCTTTATTCTGCATTTTCCTGTGTATGTAATTCAATTTAAATTTCATAAATTGCAAAAAAAAGTAATTAATTTTTTTTTATTTTGCATAAAAAATGCTTAATATTGCCAATATAAATTTTAATATGCAGCAATGTCACTTGAACAGAAAAAAAAATCAATTTCCGTATGACAAATGTTCACCATAAATTGCATTATCGGCAAATAATCAAAATGTTCAGAGGAGAATAAAAAAAAAATAAAAATATACGAGACATAAAATAAATAAATTCATGAAATTCATTGAAATCATATTCCCAATATTGAAAGCGCAATCGAAATGATGAATGGAAGTAGGGGAGTTATTTAAGAAGATGGTTGAAAGTGCATTTTTTCAAATTTTCATTTTTTTAAAATTTTTCTAAAATTTTAATTTTTTAATATTTTTTTATAAATTTTTTATTTTTTTAAAAAAATTTTTTAAAAATTTTAATTTGTTCAAATTTTTCTAAAATTTTCAAAATTTTCAAAAATTTTTCAAATATTTTTTAAATTTTCAAAATTTTTAATTTTTTCAAATATTTTTAAATTTTTCAAAATTTTTAAATTTTTCAAAATTTTTAAATTTTTCAAAATAAGAAGCTATAGTTAGAACCTCCCTAAAAATTTATTCCATATTTAAAAAATAATTAAATTCCTCGCAGTCAATATGCATCCAATTCCACCTCCCCAACTCCCCAAAATCCAGCTCAAAAACCCGTACAAAGAATGTGTATGATGTGTGAAAAGAAAATATTTTCTGAATGGAATTAAATTCTCGTCACAATTCGACTATACGCAACTTATCGAATGTGCTTCTTTTTCACGCCGTTCACATAATGAACGATAAAATGCATATGAAAAATAAATGAACAAAAAAAACTGAATTTGTAATAACGACAGGAAAATATTCAATAAATTATTATATCCTCGTGCATGTTTTATTAATTCTTTTATTTATAATAAATTCGTCTCTTTTTTGCACAAATATTGTTGAGCATTGATTGAATACAATCAATCATGTTCGGAAATCGGAGAAAAGAAGACGAAAGAAATTTTTTAAAGGTTAAAAAGGAAATAAAATGCTTAGGCATTCAAATCATCTTTACATTTGAATTTTAAATGTGAGTAAATTGGTTGATGGATTTGTCAAGTGAATACTTTTGTCTTTTTGGGTGTTTCTTGAAATTATTTCATCAAATTTATGAATTTCTGAAATCTGATTTAAATTACATTGACTTAGTACATTCGCATTTTAGGGGGAGGAGGGGCTTGAAAAATTTAGCCATTTGTAACAAAGGGAAGGGGGTCTGAAAAATTATTTTTTGCGTAACGTACTAATTGAACGGCCTTCTAAGAAAAAAAAATCCTTTTGTAAAACCTTTTATAGAATTCTAAACCCCTCTTTCCCTTAAAAAGCAAACCTACTAAGTGAATGACCCTAAATGTGTTCAATGCATGGGCGCCGCCAGGAGAGTTTGAGCACCAGTGGGAAAATTTGAAACTAAAGCGAGAGCAAAACTCAAAGTTTTGCCCTTAAAGTTTCCCCAAGGGGACTCGAACCCTCCTGGCTACGACCCTGGTTCAATGATTTTATACTTTTTAAAAAAAAAGACAAGCTATTTTAAATTTATGACAAAATTAACAATGTCAATGCAAATTCTCATTATTTGTGCTGTTTATAAAACCATTGCATTGAAAATATTTTTAAAAAATCAAACTTCCTGCAAATGGGGTCGTTCGCTTATGACGTTCAATTTTTAGGGTGGAGGGGGTCTGAGGCTGTGTGACAGTTTTAAACAATAGAATTTTATGAATGAAGATTTTGTGACAGAAGGGAGGAGTGGGATCTAAAACTCCATATTTTTGATGAACATTATAATTAAACGGCCCCTTATTAGAACATTAAAAGAATTCTTGACCCAATTTTCACAACAACTTAATTTCCACTCAAAAATCAATAAAAACATGTCACTTTAGTTCAATCATAAATATTTGTTTATGATGATTTTCGAATTTTTTAAAACATCGAGCAAAACATAAACCCAGAGAACCATAAGAGAAAAAAAAAAACTTAATAATTTATATATCGATCATGATGACCGCGCACTGGACATAAATAATATGAAATCGACACAAATCATTATTATTGATAATATTTCTGACAATTTATTGACTATCAATTGAGATACAAAATGTCTTTTGACCTTTTTTTTTCTTCGCATTTCTTCGATGGTATCTATAATGCGGGGCCATTCAATGTAACTTAGCATCTCAATAAAAATATCCTCATCATCGTCATTGTCATCATTATCTCGAGAACAAAAATTTTTATTAGATGAAGAAACGCACGTCGTTGACTGCTTCTAGTTCTATAAATATTGGATTTTTTGTGGCTGAGGAAAGTTTTTTGTTTGGATAATAATTCGAGTTGATGACTGTGGGACGCTGTAGAAAAAAATTCACAGGAATTTAATTACATAAATTATATTGACCGTTAAAACTATCTGCAGCCAGCATCATCATCAAAATTGCATTCAACAATTTCAATTTTTTCTCATAAAAAAACTTTTATTTGATTTTATAAAAAAAAAAAATTATCATATCGACAAACTGACGCGAGTTATAATATTAATGCATGATAAAAGCCACACTATGTCCGACATAATGGTAGATGATAACGATGTCAATAATGCGAGAATGAAGATGTGGAAATAAAATATGAGGAAAGGAATGCAAACATTTACTTAGAATAATAATTTTCCTCTCGGTTTTCATATTTACAAGATGACTAGATATGAGCGGAGGATGAATTGTGATGTTGGTAGCTGCCTGATGATATGATATCTGATCTAGGAATTGTTTTTTGTTGTTGTTGAAGAATTTATTGTGTTTGAAGAATTTTAAAGTTTTTTCTGACGTTTTTTCAATTTGTATGATTTTTGTTAAATTTTTGTTTTTAAAACTTTTGGATTAGGAATTTAAAAATTTGTTAACATTTGTTTCTGCAAATTTTAAAAAAATGTTTCTTTTGGTAAACTTTTGTAAGTTTTTCTACTAATTGACAAAAAATTGAACATCACTAAGGTAAAAGGTTGAGATTATCATTCTAAAAATCCTTAAAATATCGAAAAATTCTACCTTCGAAAAGTTAATAAAAATAAGTCCATGACCAGAAAATCCAAAACCCACCATCAAATCCAATAAAACTTCCACCAACTGACAACTTAATCAAAACTATTTCTATATTCACACATCATCAATTTTTCCACATCAAAACAACTTCAATGTTGCAGAACATTCATTAACATCGATAAAAAAATATGAATTTTACATCTTTTCGATAAACGTCAACTCCAATTTAATTTATTATGTCAAAGCTTCATGAAAGCATGAAATATAGTAAATAAACTAAAAACTCATATACATATTGTATCATGCTTGAATAGCTATAAAAATGCACATTCACGTTCATCTTTTGAATGACATTTTCACTTCTGTTTATGGTTAAAGTTTATAGTCGAGGAAAATGTATGAAGGAAAAATTTTGCAGATGGGGGGTTAGTTGGCAGTTTTGTGGTATATGAAATGGATTTTGAGGCATTGAAATTTGTTAATTAATAAACAGGGCAAGTTCTGTTATTTTTTACTTAGCATGTATAAAACTAGAAAATTAAAGAATTTTGCAGATTTTTTTAAAAAAAAAAAGCTTTTGACTACATTCCAGAACTTATCCCTAGCTACACCCCTCAACTAAAAGCTCAACTAAGATTCCCTCTTAAAAAAACATTAAAATTCAAAAATCATCAAATCCACTACTACAAACTCCAATGACACCACTTTCCAATCCGCCGCAAAAAGGTAAACTCAGCTCATATCACATAAAAAACCAAATCCACATATCCACCAGATGTATACTTCCACAAAAGCATGTGAATACACTCATGATAGAATTCAACAAGCTTTTCAGTTCACTCTGCGGTTCACATGCACTAACCATAAAGCATGATTGTCTTAAAGTTTATTGAAAAGTCTATAATGATGCTTCAAAGATACTTCAACTTCATAACGCAGAGAATGTTAGCTTTTCTTACATCCATAAAAAGGTATGATGAAAAGCAGGTGAGGCACTTTTAAGAGTTGGAAAATAAAAATAATAAAAAAATATTCTTCGTACTTTTTAGAGCGAAAATGTTTTGCATCTGGTTGAATTTTATGATTCACGACTTTGTGAAAATGTTTTTTAAGATAAAGTGTGATGTTGAGTTGTGCATGTAAAACAGTCTAAATTTAAGAAGACTTTCAGGAAATCTTTGTATTTGAGTCTTGAAATTCTCGCGAATTAACCTTTCTCAATTAAGTTTTACCACACGAGAATTTCTTTAATCTTGATAGCATGCTTAAAATCCTCTTAAATAATTAAGTTTCAGGGAAATTTATCTTCATCATTCACAGATCTCTGAACATTTCCGACCTGATTACTTTCATATAGAATTCATGGAATTTCCACAAAATAATCAAGATATTTTCTATCTGAGCTTTTTTGCCCTCGTCATTCAAAGTCATTGACATTTATTAAAATTATAGCAGTTGTGTTGAGTGAGGGAATGGATTTGTTGTGGGAAAAATTCATTGGTTAAAGGTTTGCTACCTTAAAGATAGTTCCAATTCTGACAAAATTAAATCAAAAACTTTTCAACCTAATCAAATAAAAAATTCACAATTTTTCAGCCAATTTTCCACCTCAACGACGTTTTTTTCTAATTTTAGAACTTCCCAATTCAATTATTCATATTCTTCACAATTCCGAGTGTTCAATGAACATCGAAGCATCAATCATGGTAAAAATAAACACAACAGCGCAGCTCATTATGCCAATAAATTCAATTTTTCTTTAAATTTCTGTTCTTCCTTCATTTTCCATTCCATGTTCCAAAAAAAAAGATTCACAAGAAAATTTTCAGACAACAACGAAGCCTTTTGTGAACTTTTTCATTATACTCAGTCTTCTTGGAATTGAGAAAATAATAATGATGAGCACAAAAGAAGCCACACGGTAAGCAGGTTTGTACATAAACACATCAATTTTCTTGATGTTAATGTTCTGTTCTGTTCTGTTTGTTACATTTACTTGCATGTAAATAAATATAGTAAATTTTGTAGGTTGTAGAGGTTCTCGCTGGAAGGTGTTCTGGTGATGTAAATTAGTTACAATGTTGAGAGGATTTATTAGTGTTCTTGTTTATTGAAGATTGAGGATTACTAAGTAACAGTGGGTGGAGTTAGAATCAATCGGAGAGGATATACTCACCCTCAGGGCGGAGGGGCTCAAAAAATTCATATCATATATTTAAATAAGAGAGGGACAAAGACCCCTTCCCCCAAAAAAATCCTGGCTACGCAATTGTGCTCTAAGTAAAATAGACGAGGAAAGGTGTAAATCGGTGAGTGAAACTTGAAATTTTAAAAACCATGAAAAAACTGAAAAAAATTCTGATGGGGTGGATTCGTCCACCAGATAGCAAGGTAGTCAAAAATTTATTGGTAGTTCTTTATGTAAATTTTAGGGGAGTTTATTAATTTTCTTGGCAAATTTAGGAAATTTTCCAATATGGTAAGGGTTTCTGACAACTAAAACCCTTCTCATCCCCTGGCTTTGTCTCTGCCATCAATCCCCTTAGGCAACTATTAATCTCATTTTAATCATTGATTTTCGAAGCATTTAAAATGGGGTTTGAAATAAGGGGTAGATAATGTTAAAAATTCTAGGACAAAATTTAATCTGAGAAAAAGTTTTGTGAATCTAAATTTCTAGAAAAATTTAAAAATAACGTCTGAAAAATTTTGTAGCGCTTGAAACTAGATTTAACTTTCAATGAATCTCAGGATCAGTTTACTTAGTAAGTTTCGCAAAAAATTATTTTTCAACCTCACCTTTACCCCAAAGCCCTTTTTGTATGAAAAAATACATTTTTTTTGTTTGACTCGTTAAAAAGTCCTAGACCCTTACCCCTAAAAAGCAAACTTAGGAAGTTAACGACCGATTAAGTTAAAAATTATTAAAAATATTTTTTCCCGAATCTCTCAAGTCTCTAACTCATAACTTCTTTTTAACCATTCTAAAGAACAGCACAGAACAGTAAAGTAAAAGAAATAATCATTAAATATGAATATGAATATGAAATTTTGCATATTTATGACATGTACAGCACATTATTTATAAAGCAGAAGCAAAAAAAAAAGAAAAGAAATTCAAAAGCTAAAGTACGAAAAAAAAAGAAATATGAAAAATTGATGAAATCATAATCAACTAAAATGAAGCATTTGCGTGATTGTAAATAGCAGAAAACTAAAATTAGCCGTAATTTAAGCTCACAAATGCACAGGCAGTTAAAAAAACGAAATAAAAAAAATTCTGTGTAAATAGGTTAATAGTGCAAAATAAAAGTGCACGAAACACACAAAAAAATCGACTTTAAAATTGTCGGCACAAAACAAAAAGCAATGCACGATACATACAGCAAGCGGGTGAGAGTGAACACATTCATCAACATTACAAATAATGTGAAGATGCCTATTAAAGTTGGTAAGTATGTGAAACTTATGCCGTTAAATGTGAGCCTCCTCATCAAGGCAGGCAGAGGAAAAAGAAAGGAATTAAAAGACTGAATTGAAGTGAGCGAGCAAGTTTAGTTCACAATGTGAGACATGCGCAACAACTTCATACATTCATTGACTGTTTATCGTACAATTTTTGTTTTTAGAGGATTGAGGGATGTTTTGACAGTAAAAATCAATTTCATGTCCTGTTTATGCTTCCTGATGAGGAATTTTAATGCTTTTGTTGGATTTATGAATTTTTAATGGAAAATTAAATTTTTTATGCTGCAACAAAAATAAAAATCTGAATTTCCAGAAGCTTTCATCACCGCTGAAGTAAACATCAACAGTGAGCTTAAGGAGTCAAGCATTAATTTCAATTCATTCACAAAAAAATTCAATGCTTCAATGTTTCAATGTTTTTCATCTTTCCATCTCACTCACTGTTAATGTTTTGCAAGATCGTCAGAAAAACATTGAAAGCTCTAACATAAAAACATTGAGAAACATCGCAAAACATTGAAAAACATTGCAACAATGTGAAAGAATTGTATCGGCATAAAGCATTGTAGCACCTGATAAATTATTTGATAAAGAGCACCGAGAGTGGAGAGCACGCGATTCGTGTGTCTAATGTTTTCACGGCCATTGTTTCAATGCTCAACACAACCCGAAATATTATGTTGAATGTGTTCAGTTCGCTCTCAGCAGCAGCTAGAAAAAAATATATTTTTTTTTCTGTGTTATTTCCTCGTTGTAGAAACAAATATTAAATCAGTTGAATTTTAGATAGAATGATGTGTTGTTGAGTTTCGGTTACTCGTGGTTAAAAACAGAGAATTTTTTTAAAAAAGTAAAAAAATAAATTAGCAAAAAGTTATTTAAAAGAGAAAAAAAATATTGCGGGACATAAAAAAAAAAATTTGAAATAAAAATTTCTCGTGACCACAAGTGAATAAAAGGAAGCAACAAGCCTACAAGTGTATTTTTTGGAAGATACAAAACAAAAATATATAACAATAAAAATTGTGTTCGATATTGATCCGCACTTGAAAAACCTTTTTATTATATTTTTTTTATTTTATATTATTTTGTGCTCACTCATTCATTTGCGCTCTGTATACTGTACCGTATGTACATCATACAAAAATTTCAGAGCCGGAGAGTCGTAAAATAATACACACAATACCGTCAGCAGGCTACAGGCACACAAATCTATATATTGAAGAGAAAAAATTGAATTTTTTTTTTACTCAAAGACTTCACGATTTTTTTTATCGAAAAAAAAACACACAAAGTACCGCCAAACAACCAGCTAGCAGCCACAAGTAATGTGAAGAGATGTGTGATAAGTTATATACCTAACGACAAAATAGAAGAAAAAAAATAAAAAAATTGATTTGAGTCGAGAAAAAATAAATAAAATTAACACGGTTAAATACATGAAAAAAAAATATAAAGATTTGGAGATTATCACAAGATATCCATCCATAAGCTGATTTGAAATGAAGAATAAACAAACGACTACACAAATGTGTATCACTACATAGTCTATACATATATTGAGAAAGAGAGAAAAGAAAAAAAATTATTAGATAATGATAAGAATTTTTTTATATATTTTTTTCTTGTGACTCTAACAAATTGAAAAAATTTTTTTGAGTGATTGACAAAAGTTCATTTTTTTCGGAACTGATCGACACGCAAGTTTTTATTTTGTCTGTGAGAAAATTGAGCTCAAAAAACATACTCAACTGTCTCACGGTAGTGTCAATTTGATGAATGAGTGAATGTGAATTATGTGGCTATTGACTTATGTACGACTAATATCTGAGCTGAAAATTTAATTGAAAAAAAAATTTTAGTGCAGCTGTAAAATTTCCAGTGACAGAATAAATTTCTTAAAACTCAAAATCGCTGAAAACTTTAAAAAGGGCACAAAAAAGTGAAGACTAAAAATTGGCATTAAAAGAACCGTCATTAAAGTCAATAAAGGAACCAAAAACCACAAAAAAAATTGTTGAACTTTGCAAACTCATCAAAAAAACTTTTTTATGCTGATTATTGAAATTGTGAGCGCCAAAAAAGTGTTATTTTGTGAAATTGCTGACCATTAAAGGATCAATAAAGTATTATGTGGACATATTTGTTGAACTGAATAGTCTGTATGACCACATCAATGAGCAAATACAAACTAATTCAGAATCGGTGTGTAATGTGCAATTTAGAATAATTGAATTGAACAGAGATGAGCAAATAGTGTGTCAATAAAAATCAGTGAATTGGAACTGTTTAAATGAGTTTTGTGACTTTGAATTTATTAAAATAGCTGAAAATTTGTGGACAGAGAATTTTTGACATTTTTGGATGATTTTGGATCGAAAAACTCAAATATAAAATAAAATTGAATAAAAAAGTGAAAAAAATTCAATTCAGACTTTAATAATCAAAGTTAAATTTTTTGCAATAAAATTTCAAACTGCACTGTTAGAAAATATCATCAAATTGTGTAAATTTCAAAATTTCATAAATCAACAAACCTAGTCGCACAAAAGTTCACACAAAAAATTGTCAAAACATTCAAAGAAAATTAGTTAAAATATTTCAATGAAAAAATCCAATAATTAAAGTAGAAATTTTGAATATTAATCAACATTTTGGCACAAATTCCAGATTAATTAAAATAAAATATGTAACAACAAGATTTTAGACAAGAAAATAATTAAAAGCTCATTAAATTTGACGCAAGAAAAGAATTTAAGAAAGTTATAAAAAATTCAAATTAAGTAAATTGAAAAAGAATTTTTCCAGAATTAAAAACGAAATTAAATTCCAGAGAAAATTAAATAAAATAAAATTTTCAAAAAAAAAAAAATTACCAACGCACGAGATTTTATCTTTAAATCACCAAAACAAATTTAGTGACTGAATTCATATTGAGATTTTAAATTAAATTTCATCAAAATACTTGCGAATTTCATCAAAAAACAAATTAAAACAAAATTAATCTACAAGAACTACCGAAAATTATACAAAATAAAAAAAAATTAAACTCGCCGAAAAAAATAGCAAAAAACCAAACAAAAATTTAAATTTGCACAAAAAAAACTTTTTGCTGTTGATAGAAAAGGAAGCATCTGTTTGTTGACAATTTAACAATTGAAAATTCACATTGCAAAAAAGTTTTGCAGCAACCATTGAAAATATTTTTTTTCCACACCAAAAGAATTTAAACTGAGTGAAAAATTGAAAAATTTAAAAAAGATATTCAAGAAAAAAATTGAAATTCAAGATAAAAAGATTAAATTTAAAATTGCTAATTTTAGAAAAATTCAATGTGCACAAAGATTTATAAAGCTGTAAATTAACTGCTCAAAGAAAGTAAATTGATTCAAAAATTTGAAATTTTAATCAAGAAAAAAAACTTAGAAGCTCAATAAACTCTAAAAAGACATAAAAACCACTTTAAGAAAAAAAAAACTTTTTTTATCACAGAAAAATAACAAGAAACAACCAAGAAAAAAACGAGAGATAAAAAAAAAAAAAAAAAAACAATTTTATCGGCGAGAAACTCAATATTGTTCAATACAATCAAATAAAAAAAATAAAATATATCAACTAAAACACCCATCGGAGGCTTAATTGAAGGTAAACAATTTAAAAAATTGATCAACTCTTAAAATCAATAAACAACGACCAAAAAAAAAGGAAAAAAAGCGTGAAAAGTAAAATCCAACAGAAAATTTGTTGAGTAAGGAAAATCCTAGAAAAATAAAGGAAAAGTGAAAATAAAAAAGTTGTGAAGGGAATAATAAAGTGAATCAAGTGTATGTAGAATTATTAAATGTGAGCAAACAAAAACACAGAAAAGAAAACTCAAATATACAGACTACAACAAAAAGTACACAACAATACAGAGTAAATATAAAAAAAGTATATTTTTGTGTTATTTTCTCAATATTCATTGTGCTCCGTGGATTAAGTGGATTATTTTATTGAGAATTTGAAATTGAAAAAAAAAATTGTAATCCCAGCAAAAAAAAATATTTTATGCCCGTACAGACAAACAACAAAACCAAGTGTTACTAATCCTTTTCCATTCATCGAGATATCAACTTTATTCAGGTGAGTGAGCACGAAACAAATAATTTTATGAAATTCCTGTTTTTTATTATTTTAAGCTTGCCTTAATCCTCTCATTTATGAATTGAATACCAAAATTGTGTTCAATTTGAAAAACATTTGATTCGTAATTGAAATATGAGAAATAACAAGCTCATCTGATGCATACACACGTACGATTGACCAATTAAATTTTCCACATTTTTGTGGGTACACTTATTGAATATTATGTGGGGAACTATTTTGTGCATTCATAATAAAGGTATTATCATGTTATTGGGTAGGGGGGACACTGAGAGGAAAATTATTAATTTTGATTGATATGATATGACAATTTGTAGAATTATGAGCACTTAATTAATTGAGAATCTTTGGAATTTCGTGTACTGGGGCTAGGTATGAAGCTGATTTAGGTATGTTAAGGATAAATTAATTAAATGGCTGTCATAGTCAAACTATTTTTCTCGCTTCATCAAATAAAAAGCTTTGAAAAAACTATAAACTTGTTTTTGAGTAATTTTTGACTTTTTCTTTGGGAGTTTAAAATTTTATTGCATTCGAGCTTTTGTACCCAAAAGTTTAACAAATGACAATTAAGTTTAGATACTTTTTCGTTATGAATACCGTCAGGGGCGTAGCCAGGGAAGGGTTTTGGGGGTCAAAACCCCCCTATTTTCGCGAATTTTATACTAGATATTATAAAATACTATGAAATTTTAAGAGTTGGAAATGCATCTGTCTATTCCCCCCCCCCTATCTTCCTGGCTACAAAATTGGTAGGCAACTGACATAGGCACTGTATCCCATTCACATTTAAATCACAAAATGCCTAAATAATCAATATAAACGTCTAAAACAGTAATTCAACATATTTTCAATGCTCTTTTCAAATTTAAGTTCATATTTCTTTAAAAAATTATCAAAATTCCTTCCAACGGTTTCACAAAAAAATTCTTAAGCCCGCATCGTAGTAGACACAAAACTTTCATTCTTTCATATCAATTTTCACAATTTGCCCTACTTCTAATGTGCATCCCTCATATAGCTTATAACTTTATTCATGTCTAAGTCCGTGCACATGAAATTCAAATAATATGAAAGCTTTCATTCAAATCCATAATAACATGCATGAAAGATATGACATGCACAATGGCATTCATTCATAATGAAATATTCTCAGGATAATGAAATGAGAAATGAGTCTCTATATCTGTTCTGAAAAAAAATTGTGTGATGTGTATGTGAATAATTGGGTATGTGGGTTTAGGTACCTTTATACTCAATCAAATTCTCTTTTGTGCTTTCATTTTCATCCCCTTTGATGTTCAAAACAGTTCTGTTAACAATTTTTTTCCCAGGTACTCTTTTGTATGCTTGTGGTGGATTATTTTAAATTTTGATATAAATTAGGAAGTTTCTATTTTGTGGCTAGTGCTTTTTGATAAACTTATTAAAATTTTCATGAAATTGAAATTCAAACTATGGCAAAAATAGGTTGGATAAAACAAATGGATCCTTTAGGAATATTAGATGATGATGATGATAATAGTAGTGGCTTTGTGGTTTGGAAATTCATTTTTACTCCAGTTATGTTATGCATTTATTGCATCCATTGGGATAACATGAAGCTTGAATTAAAAAATGGTAAAATTTTTTTAATTTATTTGGATCAAATTTTTGCGGCAAGGAAAAGAAATCGAATTTTAAATACAAATTTTTTTGCATTTAAAATAAATAAGAAAATAAAGGTGCACATTTTTTAAAAAATTCATAATTTTAAAGTTTAGAATTTTAAAAAAATTAAATTAAAAAAAATATGGAAACTGAAAAAATTTCAAAAGGTAAAAAATTTTAGACTCTTTTAAAAAAAATTAAAATAAAAAAACTTTTTAAAAAAAGTTAAATTTTTAAATTTTTTCTTTTACATTCATTTTTTTTTATTTAAAATTTTTTTATAATAATTTAAAAAATTCCAAAATTTAAAAAATATTGAAATTTAAAAAGTTTGAATAACTTAAAAAAATAAAATTTGTACTGTTTTTTCCAAAGAATACAATTAATTGAATACCTTTCAACTAACTTATTTTTATATTCGTTCCAATGCACATATCAGATGTCCATGTCGAGTTAATTCAATTAAAACTTAAAGTTAATTCAGGAAAATTCATGTGAAAAAAAATATTAAAAATATTGAATACTCATCAGCTGACCTACATAAATTGAAGCCATAAATGCAAATTTTATGCACTCATCCAAATGTATTTCAAAAATTGAAATTCAATATTTTGAATGATGTTTACATGTAATATGGCAAAAAAATAACCTAAAATTTTAGCTTCGAGGAAAAATTTTTAAAATGTCGGAGTTTTGGAGAAGTTTTTGGAAAATTGATTTAATTTAATTTTTTTTTTAAAAAAAAACTCAATTAAAAAATCGATTTTTCAAAATTCTACTCAAAAATAATCAGCATCTACAAAAACCTTTCTAACAATCCAAACAATATTATTTAACAACCATTTCTCATGCATGAAAAGCTTATCTATTCCCCAACACTCTCCATTGACCGACTGCCACACAATATAATAAGAACAATAAATATTAAGTTAATTTATTCTCATTCATAATGATCAACCAAGAAGATATTTCCCATGTTGTGTCTATTTCCTTTATTTAATCCTTTGGTTTATGAATAAATATTGCAATTTATCACAATTAAATGAATAACCTAGTTTTTGGATATTATGGAATTTATGTACAATAATTTAAATGTTTTGTGCTTTTATATGAAAAGAGGATTATGATGTTAAAGTCGGTATGCATGGAATATTGTGCTGTCTAAGGAAAATTGTATAACCAACCAAGATTCCATTGTTATGGGAATTTTATTTACAAATACTTTCTGTCATCCCATAATATTGATTTTTATTTTATTTTCTTTCATATATAAAAAAACTTGATAGATAAGCAATAAAATGGGAGGAATTTTATCAGCAGAATGCATTTTGTTGTTTGCTGTGAGAAGAAAAGCTGTCGTAATAAAGGATTTATTTTTTTTATATTGCCATTTACTTGAGGCTTGCCATATTGACTTTTTATTATGATAGATGACTAAGTGGAGGAGATTATTGTTGAATCATTGACGTTTTATGTGCAGTAAGATGGTTGTTATTTAATTTAAAATAGAGAAGCAATTATGAGGAATTTTAAAGCTGCAATTTAAAGAATTTATTGGTATATTAAAGAATCTTAAAAATTTCATAATTTAACTTTAAATATTTTTGCAAAATTCTCTTTTACAGGGGAGGGGGTCTTCGATTTATATAGTTCTTATGTTACAAAATTTTTCTATCCAAATCGAAACGTATGAATGAAAAATAACCGTTAAAAATGAAAATTTTGAATTTTTGATCTGAAATCGGATCTTTTCAAATTGAGGACTCCTTGCACAATTTAACCTAATTATGCTCCCAACTTCCCCACCAAAAATTTATAATTCCTCAAAAACCACAAAAATCCATAACTCCAATTTCAAGCGACATAAAACAAAGGAAAAAGTTTTTTGTTGAAAAATCTGGTAAAAAAGTTTTTTACTTCCTCTCTTTTAACTTTTCCATAACTGAATATTTTTTATTAAATATAAAAATTCTTTCGTGGTGTTTCGCTGTTGATGCAACATTGGTAAATTTATTCCTGCGATGATGATGATAGAACGTTAGATTTTCTGGATGTGGAAAAATTTTTAAATGAAGATTTTTTCTTTTGGGAGATTTTAAATGGAAAAAACTGTGATGTTAAAAAAATGCAATTAGCAGACCTCTAAGATGTTGTCGGTAAGGCACACGATCTTAATTTACCAAGGTTTAAAAATAAACGTGCAAATTTTCTTAAGAATTAATTATGTGAACAAGAATTCATTTATTTTTAGACTGATCTGTAACTTGTTAAAGAAAATTAGCACCTTTTTTAGTGTATTTAAAAATAGAACTTATTTGAAGTCTTTAATTTTTTAATGCCTAATTTCTTGGAAAATGATTAAAATTATTTAATTTGCAGCTTTTTAAATTTTATATGCATTTAATCAAGGGTGTGGAACTGATCAAATTGATTTTTGATCATTTTTGTTCTTTTTTGATCATTTTTGATCATTTTTGATCATTTTTTATCATTTTTGATCAATTTGATCAGTTCCACACCCTGACATTTAATTGGGTCTTAGCAACGTAAGTCTTTCTAAGACTTATTCTTGATAATCTTTAAAATAAATGCTGCATATGTAGTTTAGTTGTAACTAGCCTTTCAAAGTCTTTTTATAGTTTAATAAGTCGTTAAATAAATTTCACTTACCTTTATTATAAAAATTAATTTAATTTTTCACAATAGTCTGAAATTTTTCTGAGGGGTCAAAAACTTTTTTTTTTGTACAAATTAAAGAAAATTTTTAGAACGATATAAATAATTATTGCCTCTAAAATCCCTTTGCAAACCCTGTATTATCATCTTTAACCTTTTCGTCCAATTCATCCACAAAATTAGTTACTTTCTTATGTACATGAATAATGACATCATAAATCTATCTTAAATCGAACAAGTCTAGAACATTCGCCAAAAGGATACAAAGAAAAATCTTATTTCTGCTGACAAGACAATGAATAACGTAGCTATGTCGAATGACGTTGTTATACAAAAAAAAAAGATCAAAATGTCATCTGGTATAATGGTGGATATAATGATCTTGAAAGATGCCTAGAAAGATGTAAGCAAGTGTTTAGTGAGGAAATGGAAAAGGATGTGGTGGTAAAAGTAGCTGTCGTAATTTATGAGAAATTCTTGGATGAATTTTTGATTTTTATAAAGTTGCATATATAATTTACATTTTTGGGACTCGAATCTTCCCGGTTGTAAACGCAAATTCATGTTTAAAAATTTTTGATTTTTGGACTCAAAACTGGAAAATGACCGTGTATGGTGACAATTTAGTAATTCAAATCGAAACCACTAAAATCGAATTAACACAAATTGAGTCCCCCAGTATTTCAATAATCAAATTTAAGCTCTTAAACCATTCTGCTATTTAGTCTATTCATACCATTTCATAAATGATGGTTCACTCTATCATCAACCCATAATACAACTTGATTCCAAGAAAATAAATATCAAAGCCCATAAAAACCCCATTAACTCCACATTCAGCAAAAAAACTGAGGAAAAAAAATAAAATAATTTTCCATTACCCACAACATTTAATTCATCACCATCACATGCTTTTGTCGATACTTTTTTTTCAATTATCTCGTCATTTTCTTCTTCCATTTATAGACTGTGTGTTTCTTTATTTTTTTTTTCTCTTACGCAATATCCATATATTGATATAATATAGTGACTAGACAATTTCCATTCTCATCACTTGATACATTTTTCTTCCTTCATTTGCCATACTTTAATCACTACAGATGTTTGCCTGCTTCTTATCAATCCAACAAACATTAATGGACGAGAAAATAAAAATATTTTTCGGTTGATGTGAATTGATATTGAGTGAAAAAAGAGGAAAAAAGTAGCATTTAGCATAAATAATGGCTGACTTGATTATTATGTGCAATAAATTTAGCTGGATTTTACATCGATATATCAATTTGAGTGCTATTTTTTTCGGCATTAATATGGAGAATAAACATGGAAAAAAAATAATTCATGAAGATAAAAAAAAAAACAATTCAGAGAGGAAATAATCATCAAAATGAAATATTGATTTTATTGAGTGTCATTGAGAATATTAAAGAGCTGATATGTATGATGAGCAATTTTTTCTAGGAAAAATCAATTATTGAGATGAAAATTTATGGAATTTTTTACTGAGTGTGAAAAATGCGTACACAAAGAGAATTTTTCTGAACTAGGTCAAATGATTGTTAAAATTGATCAATTCCTTTGTGATAAATCAATACTTTTCCATAAAAATTTTACATGCAGAGTTCTAGCATCTGCTCTAGTTAAATCGACTAGAATAAGTCATCACACAAATTTCTTCATAAATATTTACAAATCCTTCTCCTTTAAATTCATGAAAAACAAGATAATTCCTCTCTTATGTGCATCTGCTTAGAAAAATCTACTTAAATCCTTACTCAAGTTAAATTATTCCTTCATTCCTCCCACACCTTCCGAAAAATTCAAAAAATGTTGTTTACCAAAAAAATTTCAATTTCAACATAGAAAAAAAAAACAACACGACACGAAAAAATGTCAATTGTCAATTTTTCTATAGCAATTCATGACAAAAGCACACACGCACATTTTTTTTATTCTGATTTAAGCTATTCTTGGTGTCTTATTCGATTTATCATTCACGAAAGTTTTCATGCGGAAAGAATGCTTTTGTGCGGGAAAAAAGGAGAGAAAGAGATAGAAAATAGACAAAAATATGCTGATGTGGGGGTTGTTTGGATGATTTGTAAAGGTGGAAGTTAGGTAAAGATTGATTGTGATTGAAGTAGGTGCAAGGAAGACTTTTTGATGAATTGGCTGATTTTTGAGTTGAAAATTTATGTTTTGGGGCACTTAGTATAGTAATAATGAGTGTTTGGGGTTTAATTTAATAATTTAGGGCTAAAATTAAAAATTACGATGCAAAAAGTTTGAATCATCTTTGAGTATCTAAAGGGGGTTTCTAGAGTATACACTAAGGTATTTTTAACTCTAAAACATTCTAAAATATTTTCTGATAAAAAAACCCAAGGATAAAGTAGAGTAGGATATACCCTGGGATATACTCTAGGTTATGTATACTCTAAAGTGTACTTCTTGGTATACCCTAGCAACCTATCCCTCAGCAACTCAAGACGTGTTCCCAATTTCATTCGAATTCAAAAACATTTTCGACTTCAATCACCAAAATCTCAACCAAAACCACAAAACGTCACACAAAATCCCCACAACTCCCTCTAAAAAAACACATTCAAAAGGATAGAAATGGAAATCGCGAAGGCAAGAAAAAAAAATCAATCGAAGCACAAAAAATATTCAGCATAAATAAATTATTTGTTCAATAATGATATAACATATTTATTATGCTTACGACAGTCTTGACGGGCATGTCGAGTGCGTTCCAAAAAACTTCATATTTTATGCCACACATGCCCATCTCTAACACTTAGCTCCTATCATTTTTAAATAGACAATAAACAGGATTTAATGGCGCACGAAAACAAAGTGGCATTGATACAAGAAATAATTCAATTTCATATTTATTTCCTTCTCTCGATCCAATCGTCTTACAGCCTCCATCTCCATATACACAGTATACTAGAGTCAGGAATACTTAATAATGAATTATTGATTGATTTCAATATATGCTTCGAGAAATGTCTTATCACAAGCCATGCGGCTATATATTATTACTGCTTATGATAAAATCTGCTACATTTTTTTTGTCTTTCTACTTTTTTATTTATGTTGCTCCATTTTTGTCATAAAATCGAGAGTGAGATGGAAGTTAATGCGATTATTGAGTACCATCAAAATTTAATTTACGTAATTAATCAAAATAATAAATTAGGTCGGCAAAAAAAATTATTGTAATGATGATTATGATAAAAGTCTTAAAGTGGATTTAAAGAAAAAATATTTAAAGGGGGTTTTGTTGCCAAAAATGTTTGATTTTGAAGAATTTGTCATATTTAGAATCAATCTATTGCAATTAATGAAACTTTCAATTTCAGGGAGTGCTCAATATGATCAGTTGTTTTGTTCCTTATATTTAAATCAAAACGTATGAAAAATGACCGTTAAAAATGAAAATTTAAATTTTTGAAAGGGAAGTTTCACAATGGTCTGAAATCGAAAAAAATGTTCAAAAATACAAAAAAGTCATGTCTTTTAAACTTCATCTTTTAAATGCAGTATTACAAAACATAAACTGATGCATCTTCTGTGAAAATATCAAGCTTCCAATCGTTGTCTAACTTCGTAAATCATTAACGAAAGTTACAAAAAATTTGTATACAAAAACACCATGAAAAAGTTTTACAAAAATTTTCCACTTTCTGTTGTTCGTTTTATGTTCTAATTGCTGTCAATACCTTAATTAATGCACAAATTTTATGGTAAAGCTTACAAAACATTAGCCAAATGCTTAATCATTAGGGAAAATGCAATTGAAATTTTGAAAATTTCCAAAACTTTAAATGCTCATAAGTTAAAAGCGGGTTTTACAGGGTCCGTGAAACCTACCAGAATCCAAAGATTGAGTCTTAATTTAGCTTCTAATCATACTCTGGCAATGCCGTTTTATGCCGTTTTCTTGATATTTGCATTTTAATTTCACTTGTTTTTCCAAATTTTTTCATACAAATTTGCTTGTGCACAAAATTTTTTGAGAAACAATTTTAAATATTTAATGAAAAATCATGTTTATCCTTAATATTATTAGCTAATATTTTCAGTGATGTATGATTAAGACATGACAAAGCAAATGACACTTTCAAAATAAGGAAAATTAACTAAAACTTTGGGACCTCTAAAGTTTCCACCAAAATATAAATTTTGAACATTTTTTTCGGTTTCAGACCATTGTGAGTTTTTGGTTATTCAAGTCGAAACTGTTCAAATCGAGGACCTCCCTGTATTTGACTTCATAATTAGACAAGTTTGGCAGATCACAGCTTGGACTAGGCCTAGCTAGGTGCAACTCTAACAAAACTCGAAATTTTACATCAAATCTCAACAAAATCCAAAGTCTTCAAATAAAAAACCTTCAAATCTATTAAGTTTATTTACTTTTCCACCCATACAATAAAAAACAAAGGAAAAAGAATAAAAAGTTATGTCTTAAAATAAATTCGACTTAAAAGAAAAACAAATAATCAGATTTCATTCAATAATGAACGATTTTTCTTCTTTAAAATATTTTTTTTTTCTTCAATCTCAAGATGTTTATTGTGAGCATAGAAGCACGATTTTGTGAATGGAAAAATTTGATTTGGATCTCGTGTGATTACTGATTTCGAATTTTATAGGACTAATAAAGTTGGAATTGGTTGAACTTGAGACTTTTTTATGGGGTATTGACTGAGTTGAAAGGAGGCCGGGAAGTTATTTTTGGTAGATTTGGTCTCCGTCTTTTGCTATTTTTTATTCTTTGAGTTTTTTTTATCAGCTCAAGAAACTAACGTATTCTTCCCTTAGCTCAAAACCTTTAAAAAATTCCATCAACAAAAAATCTAAAGTTTAAAAAAAATCTAAAATTTTTGTCTCAATTTCTTTTGATCGATTGAATTTTTTTTAAGCATCCTTGTAAAAACGGATATGAAAGGAATTTGTTGACTTTAGCCAATTTTCAATGCTCAGTTGACAATGCGGAGAAGGCGACACGAAAAGGGAGAAGAAAAGATAATTGAACATGAAGCTGGCTGTATATTATTACAATCTTATGTAATTGATGACTTTAAATTGCTCGATATTTCAAGGACATTTCAAAAAATGATTCAAGATACTGAAAAAGTTTTTTTCTTTGCTTTATCGTCGCAATGTCGCCTTGTCATGATGAGTGAATGAAGTAGAAGAAATGTTTCCTTGTTGGTGTTTTTTTTTGTGTGATAAGACAGTAAAAGATTTGACGGGTATGCGTTTTGTGAGTTTGATGATTTTATGTTTTGGGAAAGTTAGTGGAAATTTTAATTTTACCGGTCAAAAATTTGAAAAATTATCATTCAAAATTATTTGAAAAATAACGGTCAAAAATTATTTAAAAAATTAACAACCAGAAAATATTTGAAATTAAAAATGAAAAAAATTCAACTAGTCAAGCAAAAGCAGCTCATCACACCAGAAAAATCATAATTTAATTAAAATCATATTCTTCATTCCTTTTCCCAGCCATTTTCTATTTTTAACACAAAAGATATCAAAAAAAGTTCTCCGTCTTTCCTTCCTCCCCATCAATAGGCAATTGTGACAACTTATTTACTTACCAGCTGTTATCTCATCATCATCATTACCATCATTAAAAAATTGCCTTTTATTCCTTGGTGATCTTTTAAAATCTCATTATACACAATGTTTCGCATTCCATGCCGTCAAATACAAAAAATTCTTATTTTCCCCTCCAAAATTTCGCAGCTTCCATTCCATCAATTTCGTGTAATTTCATACGCACTTAGAGTCAAGAAAAAAAAATTCTTTTCCATGTTGTGCCTCAATTTTTTTCCCACTCAATTTTCATCTCCCAATAGGAAGCCTCCCCAAAAACTCAACTCGATGAGAAATTAAAGCACCAAACTTTTTTTTCCAATTTTTTTAAATGTTACGATGATATCATATCTTCCAAAATATATGTCTGTATACATACTTGTTGGATCACATTCGTAAAAAAAGAAAGAATTGACGCGTGGAAGAAGAAGACGCACAAAAAATTATTTGAGACTTATCAAAGTGTTACAAAAAATAAATTGTGATAAGCGATTATGGAAAAAGAAAAAATAAATGTTTATGAAGTTCTTTTTCTGTACAAAAAAGGTATTTTAAAATCAGTGAATTTTGGATTGACGCGTGTATGCTTTTTTATCGAGTTCTAGTTTCAAACTTATTTTCCTGGTAAAATATTTAATATTTTCATGAAAAACGGGAGTGTTTTTGCACGTCTGATAAAATATTAAAGGGATTTGTGAGATACTAGAATTTGATGGTACCCGTTAGGGGTTGTGTGGAGTCCTAAAAATAACAAAAAATGGGTCTTTTAACTATCGTTTTAAGCAATTTTTAAGATTTAAATTTGGAAGATTTTGATGAAGATTTTCAATAGGAATCGAACTCAACTTTTTATGAAAGAGACTAAATTTTTATGAATCTTTTTGTTAGCCACTGTACAATGAAGACTTTACTTATGCTCAAATTTATTTGACTATACCAGTGGTGGCCAACATTTTCTGTGCCGCGACACACCTTTTGAGTGAGTTATGACCAAACCACATGCAGAACACGGCTCGTGGTACTTTTTGAAAACAAATTAGGCACACTAGTGTGCCGCGGCACATCGGTTGGCCATCACTAGACTATACAAATAATAAACTAAACAACTTTCAATCGGCATACTCAAACATTATATTCCATCCAATATCTTTCGCTGAAGGCTAGTCTGAACTTTAGTTCATGGATTATTTAGATAATCTTACACGTGATTCCCACTGCGTCTGATATTGAATTTTTTTCAATAATTCTCAGTTGATGGAAAATAAAATTTTTTTCTGAGGGGTTTAAAAAGTGATTTTGATGTTTTTGTTGAGATAATGTGGATAACTCAAGTTATTGACTTCTGTTGAAGTTTGAGTTTATGATTATGAAATTTTCGGAAGGTTTTATCTTTTGATATTCCTTCTAAGTATTGAAAGTATTGAAAACTTGTTGGTAAAGTGAATAAAAAGTTCATGAACATCTTCTGTCTATTTTATATCAAGACAAACTTATCAAACTACACAAAAAGTAACGAAAATAAGTCACAATTTGCTACACAAAAATAGACTTTTTAGCGCATTTTTGAAAACTTGTTTTCAAAAAGGAAGCTCAATCATGCACTTTGATCGGTCGTTCGGTCGTTCGGTCGTTCGGGTCCCAATTATCTCTTGATCTAGACTTCGTAGCAAGCTCGGAATTGTGAATTCATTGAATGTTTTTATTCCCGCCGTTTATATTGAAAAGTCAAAAAACACTCATTAAATAGCTTAATTCATCGACAAGATATATAGATGGGCCAATGTAAAAAAGTTGTCGTTTTTAACGGTTAAAAATTTGAAATATTTAAAATTTTTGTAAACACTAACACCATGAAAGAAATATGGAAAATTTTAATTTTCAATTTTTTGAACTTTTCATTTAGTTTTTGTGGGTAAGAAGCATTAGATACGATAATTCACATGATAATGTTACTTTACTAATTACAAAAATTAGATCCAGTAAACAAATTTGAGTTAAAAATCAAAAATTAAATTTAGATTGTTTTTCAAAAATTTTTTTTCATGTTTTTGTTTACAAACAGAAAAAAAGCGTATGGTCGCGTATGGTCGAGTATGGTCGAGTATACTTTGTATTGGCCCATCTATATATCTTGTTCATCGATTTTATATTTCAAAAAAAATATGTAAACAATGCAGGGCAAAGCTATGCTGATGATAAGTTTGAATTTTTTCTAACCGTTAAAAAATTTGAAATTTTTTTGACCGTTATTTCGGATTAAATTTTTTTCTTTTAAACACCTTAATATTAATTAACTTTTAATTTTTTCATACAAAACAAATATAAGTGCGTTTTGAAATTTGAAAAATAATGGATGTGTTTAGAAATTTAAATTTTTCGCTAACGGAAAATTTTGAATTTCAAAAAACCGTTAAATCGTAAAGCTATTTTTTGCATTGAACATTATAAAAATCAATTTTAAAGGAGTTTTGATCATTAATTTTAAACTTATTATTGAAATGAATTATGACTAAAGAAACAGCAATAGAGTTTTAAAACTCGATATTCTTTTCTATTTAATAAATTGCTATTCGCTGCGTCAAAAATGCGCTGAAGTCCCTCGATATAAACGAGGACTTTTGTAATTTTTTCATAAATAATATTAAATGGCAAAACAACAAATTTTTATCAAACATTTTTTTTATCATACTTTGACAGACAAAAACCGGAACTAACAAAAATAACTTTTTTTGTTCGATTCGATATAGAATAGTTACGTAAAATGATGTATCTCACAGTACCGAGGGTGATACACAAGAGAAGAAATAATTGAAGAGATATTTTTATGAGCAATTGACAACAAGCTCTTTCATGGCTATTGAATGATATTGACAATCGATGTTGTCAGCTGGATACGATTGGAATAGAAACATCCGATAACTAGGTCAGCAAAAGATGAGAAAATATTTATGAAAAAACTTTTTTTTCTATTAAATTCCTGATGTCTTTAAAAATGAATTTTGCACCTGAATTCTATTTTTTTATCGGGAATTTGCTGAATTGACAATTTTGTTATCAAATGGATTAAATGAGTTTGTGGATTTTAAATAATGAATGGAAAATTTTTGCTTTGAAATAAATTAAATTTTAGTAAATAAATAAAATGTGACATCAATTGCTGCAATAAATTTTGTAAAATAATCAATGATTTGAAAAAATTAGGAATTTCCAGATGGTTTTTGAAGATATAAAAGCTTTTGAAATTTTTTTAAAGGGTTTGAAGTGGTGGAAGTCCTCAAAAAAACAACTCTTAAAATTTAGTATGAAAACTTGACCAGACTCTGATGCATTGTATCCTACGACACAAAATCCAGTCAAATTACTCATCATCATCAAAAATCCATCACATCATCTACAATTTCTCACAATTTAAACACTCCAAAAACGGATTCCTAGACCCCCAACCAGCCAACATGTAAACATTTGCCTTTTAAAAGATTCAGAATGACATAACCGTAAACATTCACAATAGACAATTTCCATTACCAAATGAGGCAAAAACAATTTTCTCATCTGCTTCAAAAATACTTAAGTGCCATAAAATAATTTGTTGTTGTATCTAATATAGTCCAGTTTGCAAATTATTGCTTATTGCCTAATAAAATTCTTTTGTTCAAAATTCCATCGACCAATATATCGCCATAAATGGAATCTAATGGATATGAGGATTAATAATATGCAAGTCTAGCACTTTACGATGTTTAAAATACGATTTTTATGGTCTGATAGAAGGAAGAGTGCTGACAAGAATGGATGGTGTCAAGTCATTTTTTCAATTTTAGAAAATCAAATCAAATAAAATAAAAATAATCAAATAAAACTTTTACGATGGCGCTACAGATTTTTAATTATGACATAAATGCTAATTTCTTTCGAGCTCGTAAATTGTCTCTTAAATAAATCACATGTCAATAAATATTAGCATTGTCGATTTAATTTGAACCTTATTGTATATGTGTAAATATATGCAAAGCAGCACAATTGCTAATGCAATAAATTATAAATTCAATTGCGAATTCAATCCACTTCACAGTGACATTTATTGACGGGAGTGATTATGAAATGATGGATTTACGACACGTGATTCACTTGAACAATGTGTTCTCGTGCTGGCCGTTAACAATCTTAAAAGCTTTTTTTGATTTGCCAAAAAAATCAGTTCTTGGAAGGCTATCTGAATGTTTATCAGTCTGTGACAATTGCTAGTCGTTGAATTTTTGTTAATAATTGTCATGCAGTGCCGTAGCCAGGAGGGTATTTCCATCCGTGGAAAAATTTTGAGCCGTGCCCTCGTTGTGGTTTTATATTTTCTCACAGGTGGACATAATAAACTGAGCTCAATTTCAGGGGTGGGTTTCTAGGGTATATACTATACTCTGTACCCTAGGAGTATACCATAGGGGTTATACCCTAGAATTCATCCTAGGTTATTTTTAATTGTAAAACAGATTCTGATATAAATACCATAGGGCAAAATCTTTTACATACCCTAGAATCCTATATCAGAGGCCGAGACTAGTGGTACCCAATGATCTTGATATTTCAACAACATATGGACATCATATTAGGAATTTCACTATTTAAAGTACCGTTAAACACTTTTAGAACCCTTTAACTCATAACTAATGTACTTATTGAAGCTTCAAGAGTTCATTTATATCTCTGGATCTATTAACATCTATTAAAAGGAAATCTCACTTCCTTTCTTTAACTGCAATTTACTGACTATAATCACTAAAACAGCCAATCTTCATTCCTGTCATCCACATTCTCAAATTCTCTCAATACCCAAACTCACAAAAAAAACATTCAGACGGAGACGACATCTTCATTGAAACAAACATCAATTCCACCAAAAACCACTCATCGAATCTAAAAATACTTCCCTTTTACCAGACTTTATTGACAGCATTTCCTTAAAGTGACCAAATAATTTTCACTTCCATTTCCATCCTCAACATCTTAATCAAATAATTCTCACAAGACGAAAGGAAAGTAAGTTGCTGTATGTGACTGAAGGAAGCAATGACAAGAAGAGGAAAGAAAGATTGTTTACATGAGCGAAAACGCAAACTGGCAAAACATTGATAAGAAATGCTAAGCAAGAGAAAACCAAATCAAACAAACCAACATAAAAAATATTTCCGTAGAAATTCATTCGCTTCTTCCTATCTGTATTTCCTTAGAAAAAAAAAGTTTAGTTACTTCCTTTCGTATGTTCAGCATATTTCTCGTCGTGATTCATCTATTTTGTAGTACTTCTTTTTATATGTTTTTATGTGTACTTTTACATTGTAGAATACAATTGATGGTATTCTTGGGGAGGTGTAGAGTCATTTTTGAGATGACGACTTTAAGAAAATTGAAGTTTTAAGATTTTTGGGAGGACTTCCAAGAATTATGACTGCTTTGTTAGAAAGGTCATATCATATTTAACAAATGGATCAGCTTTGAAAATATTATACCGTTATACCGTAATAAACTCTTGGACCCTCCCCCCACCTTTCAGAGTATTAAATAATAAGTAAATGACCCCTTGCCTAAGATCTCTAATAAAGTAGAAAAGAATCTTAAAGTAACTTCTTTACCTTAAGAACCTGTTTGGAAACATCCATAAAAGTAAATTTCCCTAATTTCAAAGAAATTTCTCTTTATTATTCTTTCAAATCAATTGAAACAAATTTTTATAAAGAATTATATCCGTACACTTTTTCATTCACAATTCTTTTGCATCTTTATTACACCCAACCTCCCATCAACCACTAAATATAATTCTCTTTTTATTACTTACATTTTGAAATTTTATTCATCATTTGCAACATGTTTTGATGAATGGGAAGGCAGTCAGACGCTCATCTTGATTTTCTTCCAATTTTCTTCTTGTAATATGTAAAGTAATTTAATGGGAGTCTCATGTATGGTGTCGTAAAAATAATTTTATCGCTTTTCTATTGTTTGATTGGTTTGTTTTCATGAATTAAATTTGTAAAGAAAAATTTGATTAATTTTATGATTTTGAGTTTTTTTTTGTGATTTTTATGAGCAGCATGTGTTTTAAATGAGCATAAAATTTTAACTGAACTAAATTTTAATTTTTGCTGTTTTTTGGTATTCGTACCAAAATTAATGAAATTAGATTTGATAAAAGTGACCTTTATCTAGTTATATTATAAGCGAGCATCCCATTGAAAATTTATTTTCAAAAATTTATTGAATTCTACATCTTACAAACCTCAAAAATAATATCCAAAACAAACTGCAATTTCATGGATCACGAAATCAACCTTGAGCCAAAGTAAAACAAGTTCTTTTTTGTCGTTCTTTGATAAAGTGGCGCCAATTTTTTTCCCGACTACTGCAGTGTTCGATTAACTTACAGCCAAAAACTCGTGATTTGCCGCTCTAATTGAAAATTAAGTTCTTCAAAAATAAAAGTTATAAACAAAAAGTTTTCTATTTTTCATCAAAAATGCGAATGACGTAAATGATTCTGAGTAAGTCAGGCACGAGTACTTACCTATCACATTTTTCCTGCTTTGTGCAATGGTTTCAATAGCAATCTTATCATAAAAATACTTTTTTTTTTTGTACAATATACTGCATGAAGAGCGACATCGAGCAATAAGTGGAATCGAAGAAGAAGAATGACGGAAAAAATAATAATTCCAAAACAATGAACAGCACATGATGGATTAAGAATCGATTTATCGAGTGCCAGTTTGGCATTAAAGTTTAGATTACAAATTAAATGATTTGTTTACTTTTGTTGGGTAGGAATTTTTGCTTCTTCTTGTTGAGGAATTGATTTGACATTCGTTGTGTTGTTACTGGTTGGAATGATGTTTTTGAAGCTCCAATACTTAATGAATATGAATTTCTGCAGGAACTAAATTTGATGTTTATTTTTTAAAAATTTGGAAAAAAAACTTATTTTTTCTATAAAGGGGCAAGCTACTATGTTGTTGTTTATACTAATATATTTATTATTCAAATTTTAAAGGACGGTTAATTTTTTAAATTTCAAACGACCGTTAATGTATAAAGGATTAAAAACTGAAGTTTCTAGTTCTGATACTGATTTGAGCTTAGTTTGGCTTAAAAATCACTCATCAACATTCTAGATAAAAAAAAGATAAAAGTAGCGACAATAGACTAAAAAAAACTAGAAGAATGTTCATCAAAATTTGTCTTCACTTGTTTTTGCAAAGGCATAAAAATCAAAGTTCATATGACTTTTTTGTTATCATATATGCTGTTCGCTCCTACTAATAAAAAAAACTTCAGTGTGTCTTCTACTTATTCTCTTCTCTTTATGGTTCAATATTTTTTGTCTTCAAAAAATATAAAGAAAAAAAAATCTTCTCAAGATTCTCTCTCTTTGCTTTATGGTTTACTAATAAGATGAGTGCTGGATGGAAAAGAGAGATTATTGATGCTTAAAAAAACTGTGAGAATATTGCTTCATATTCTGATTGCTTGGTTATCGTCGATGAAAAAAGGCAAATCATTATTGTTGTGATTTTATTTTTTGATTGCAAAAGAAATTCGCGACTATTCTTGTTGACTTTTTTTTTGGCACCGCATTGTGACACGTTTTTCTAATGTATCGTAATTGAAGAATCAATTTGGATGATAAATTTACATCTAAATTCCAGATTTGTGTGCTTTTTTGACGTAATATTTTTGAGGTTCGTCATATGATTTGGAAAGCACAGACGTTTAGTTATTTTTTGCAATTCTAAAAATTTCAAGAATTTTCTGGAATAGGAGCTAAAATTTATGAGTAGAAACCCGTCGAAAATTCCTAGGAATTCTCAAATCAGGTCAATCTCTCGTGAACACCTGCAAAGACTCTCTCTTCATTATAATTCATGATATTCTAAATTCATTATATTTTCAAGCTAGTCTAAACAATGTGTCTGACTATTCCAGTCTATTCTACAAAATTACTAGACTATGTTCGTCTAAAAATTATCAAAAAAAAATTCAATTCTTTATAAGGCCAAGGTCATATTGAGAGCCTCAATAATACACAAAAATATAAACAATCATGACCTTGATAGCAAATTCTCTCATGCAGATCTTTTGATTTTGCTACACGCTTCAATTTTTTTATTTTGTAAATTAATGATCAAATCTAACTGTTGCCAATGCTTAATAATTGTATTGGTTAATTAAGCTAATTATGAAACTAGTTTTTTTATTCATTCACAAAAAAAAAACGATTTAATTTACGAACATTTGAAAGAATATAAAAATTAGCAGATATAATTGATTTCATTGGCATGCCACGAGGAAGCAGCTGACAGAGATTTATTTGTTTAGATTGACTTTTTGTTTGTTGAATGTTTAGAGTTTGTGGATTCTTGGAAAAAAGTATTACTTTTGAAGAATTTTGTGAGGTTTAATTGGTTTGAATTTGTTGAAGTTTTAATCCCTCAAAATTATGAAATTTAATAAATTTGTCAATTCTTTACAAAGCAGCATGCCTAATATTCCAAATATTCTCTATAAATGACTCTACTTCAAATTATGAAAACAAGTCAATGACCTCTCAACATCTAGCAGTTTTTAAAAGCCACTCACCTCAATACCTCAATCAACAAATGCTTCAAAATGCACTTCACTTCCCCCACCCCACCATGACTTTCAATAAACTCCAACCACCTGTCTACCGCAGTGATTTTCAAATCAATTTACATTCTCAACCTGATCCAACTGTCAATTATGGCTTCGAACAACTTTTAACTTTAAACTTCCAAAGACCTTTCAATTTTAATTTGTTTCACTTGAAAAGTTTTTTCCTCCTTTTTTTTAGTATGGAAATTTTTTCCTCCCTTCGTCACTTCAAGTTCTACATCCATAATTCATCAACATGATATTCTTGTAAATCCATCAAAATTCACCCACTCGCACGTACTTTCAAAATCCTTCAAAAATTTTTCATCTCTTGAGATTTTTTTTTTATTCCTTAAGCCTAAAGTCTGATAACATCTATCAGTGGAATCGACAGAATATTTTTATTCCTTTGAAAGTTATCGCGTGGATGAAAAGAAGGAGAAAAAAAGCTTTTAGCTATAAATATGATGATTCTACTTTTTTTCTATTGAAGAATTTCTTTTTAAAGAGGAAAAATCAATTTTCACAACAAAAAATAAAGAAAAACAATTTTTCTTCTTCTCCTTGACGTGTCGTTTCTTTTTTTCTCAGTTAACTTGCTATGATTCTTCCTTGTTTGTGCGATCATTTTTCATTTTTAAACTTTGAGTTTTTTGGGATGTTTATTATTATTTTGTGTATCATGGGGTAGATTGTAAGTTATGGTTATTGAAAAAATAGCTTCAAAGCCTTAGCAGGCCTCTCAGAATATTGACAAACCCCTCAGAGTATTGCAAGCCCCTCAGGGCCATGACAAACCCCTCAAAGTCATGACAAACCCCTTAAAGCCATGACAAACCCCTCAAAGTCATGACAAACCCCTCAAAGCCATGACAAACCCCTCAAAGTCATGAAAATCCCCTCAGAGCCAAGAAAATCCCCTCAGAGCCATGACAAACCCCTCAGAACCATGACAAACCCCTTTTCCAAGTCTATTCTAGTCCCAAGAGTTCAAAGTTCATAGAAGTTAAGACAGTTGAGCTGGAAATAACTCGTTAATACATGAAGTTTCGTGCTTTTTAAAAATTATCATGCAATGTATGCGAAACATATTCAACATTATATTAGAAGTTTTCAGACACAACAACACAAAAAATCTGCAAAAAAAATTTCCTTCTTGAAAATATAATAAAAATCAGGAAAGTTTGCCGTTCTTATGTTTGTAGAAAGAATCGAAAGCTGTTCAAGTTTTAATTTAATCAAAGAGTGAAAATATTTACAAAATGTTCAAATCAGATCGAGACGAATGTTATTGGTTTGTTTTGTTTCCTATTTGTTGTTTGTTGAAAGAAAAATTATTTGAAATCAATGGATGAGTTCCGAGAAAGCGGAAATGAAAAACAAAAGCGGGGGTCTATATTTATACTTTTCTTGTGAAATTTGGAATTGAAAAATAATCTGATTGTGGTTGAATAATTTATTAGGAATAGTTGACTGTATTTTGAGAGGTTGGGTGTTCTGAAATGAGAGATGGTCTGAAATGTTTGAAATCATATTTGCTCTGTTTTCTCGATATAAGCCCAGGGCTTAATAAAGGTAAGAAGTTAAAAAAATATATGAAAAAAGGGCTTAATAAAGGATAAACTTTAAAATTCTGTTTAATTTTTCAAAAAATAGTAGTTAAAAAAAGGATACGAGCGTTTTATAATCTTTCCTTAAAGTTTGGTAGGAATCGAACCCTAGTTTCTCTATGCAGTCTCTCTGATTAATTTAATAAAAATCGTTCCTACTCGACCAATCTGGTCATTTTAGCTTGGATTACAGTTTAGCAAAAATTAGACCACATATTCAAAATATGTTTTTTGTTACTATGTCAATCATCTATTTAATATTAGTATCAGCATGTAACTTTGAATATTTGTAAAGTTTCGTAAAATTTAATTAAATTTTACATTAAAATTTTTTAATTAGAAAACATTAATGCAGTCCCACTAATTTATAATAACTTCAAGAATAGCCAAAAGCATTAAATATTAATCCAACCTAAAAATACCATACTTAACGTCAAACCAATAATTTCCATCTATATATAAATTCAATGTATCCAAAACAGCCCCATAATTTATTTGAAAATTTCGTGTTTTTCCACATTAAAGTCATCATGTCCATTTCAAAGTCAAGTCAAAGCTCTTTCAATTTCATACAATGACTTGACTCATAATTGATTCTTTATTCAGCTGTTTAATTCACACAATTGTAATTTCTAATGCTAATCCTAAGCTATTGAATAATTCTAATCCTATTTATACTATTAATACTGACATGATGATAGCTTATTGTTTGCACAATTCAGGCCTTTTTACTGCTGGATGTCGACTAGTCGAGTAGAAAAGTTTTTCAATTTTTTTTTTCGTCTGCCACTTCCTATCTGCTTTTGTTTGGAGTCTCTCTTGCTCTCTTTTTTTTATCTTTCAAATACACACATATACATGCTATGATAAAAAGAAAGGAATAATAATTTATGATGACATTTATTGCCTCCACATATAAAAAAAATAAAGAACGAGCTTAACAGAAAAGAAAAAACTAATTAATTGAATATTGTTTTTCAATTATGTAGGACTTAATTCTTTTCTACTTTTTCTTTCTTGTATGTCACACGCGTTATCGCTGTGTTATTATCTTGAAAAATGAATGAGCAAAACTAAATGATATAGTAGAGTACATATTATCAAAAGTTAGGTGAAGGTTGATCGTAAATTTCATTTTTTTTTTGTGCTGTGTTCATTCCAAAAAGCAATATAAAGCCTCAAAAAGAAAGCCAAAAAAATACAAGAAATCTTTTGAACTTTTGAATGTTTGTTTCAATGTAAAACTTTCATTATCTTTAGTTCCTGTGCGATAAGAACTTTAAACATTAAGAGTCATCATTATTGTCAACAAATGAATTCGGAACAGTTCCGATGGTAATCGGAAGGTAAACCGTCTGTAGAGACAAATAATATTTGTATAAGCTTTATCAGACTTTTAAAAAAGCAAATAAATTTTTTGGTATATTTACATAGTAAGAGTCAGTAATAAAAATTAATATTCTTTACAGTCAACAAATAATTAGGGCTGTTCGTAACATTCGTGACACCAAAAACAAAACATTTACTTCCTCTATTCGTTAAAAATTTTGCATAGTACAATACGAGGACCCCCTCGATCCGAACGGTTTTTTTGTTCCAAAATTTATCAATAAAAATCGGTACATATGAAAAATGACCGCTAAAAATGAAAATTTGAATTCTCGAATGGGAAATTTTCAGTTATTCAAGTCGAAACAAAATAAAGCTGTTAAATACATTGAATTCCTTCCTCCCTCGACAACATCAAATTTACTTTATTCTGATTCCTTCTTAAGTTTCCATAATTTAGTAAAGTATGAATGCATTCTTTACATTTACAAAGTTAAAGCTGGATTATTAAGAAGTGATACAATCATTGTAACAAATCGTGAATTTGGAATTAGGGAAACACGTCAATCTAGTTTACTACGTCCAGCATCCTTTTTTAACTCTTCTGCGCAAAATAGTATTTTTTACTTTGGCGTTATACTATACAATGGTTTCACACGTCATCTTGCTTCACATAATACATTTATCCATACGCTCAAAGTTTGTGAAGTTAAGAAGCTTATTAAAATTTTCAGTTACACTCCGTTTTAATTACAGTTACAATTCTAATAGCTTTTATTTTTCGTCTTCTTTACTGGCTCAAAAACAAAAAAAAAAAAAAAACTACTTTAATCATATATCCTTGCCTTAGCTCCTTAATTAAGTACTTACCTATGTCTTTCTCTTCTTTACTCTCACTCAATATTTAATTCTATTTTTTTTGAACTATATGATTTTGAATTATTTTTTTATTTTTAATTGCTCTCCAAAAAGTGATAAACAAAATAGTTTAAGAGCTAATAAATAAATTTCTTGTAAATTTTCATTTAGCGAAACAAAATAAAATACACAAATTTTTTGGGAAAAAAAAAAAAAAGAAACAATTAAAGAAAAATATTATATCAAGCATAGCAAAATCTTTAACTTCTCCATCCTTCCCTGAGCGCTACAAATTATACAAACAACTTCATTGGCGCTTAGCTTCTTATTGGTGACTATATAAAGTAGAGATAAGGGTTAAATTATTTTGGATTGCGTAATTCTAAAAATAGGTAAATTTATCTCATTAAATGCAATTGAAAAGTTCAGAAAATATTTTAAATTGTGGTTGAAAGTTCAAATTTTAAAAACTTTGAAAAACTTTAATATTTGAATTTCATTAACATTCACATGGGTTTTTAAAAAAAAATTTAATCGATTTAAAAATATTTAAAAAATTTAAAACAATTTTTTTGTTGCGGTCAACAAAATTTTCCGATACAAAAAAAATATATTTTCACTTGAACTTATTTATTTTAACTTCAAATTCTTCAATATTTAATCTCACGCTAAATTAAACTTTAATTACTAAATAATTCTTCGATTCAATTGAGGAACAATTCGAAGAAGATTTTACTTTGTAATTCAAAACTATGGTTAGAAGTTTTAATCGTTGATTGAATTCAATTTAATATTTTACCACTTTGGTTTACCATTAATATGTGATTACTATTTTTGAGAGAGCTCAAATGTTTAATCATGCTTTACGGTGTAGATAATTAATTTATTTGTCGTATAAATAAACAAAATAATTTTACAATGTAGCATAAACTTGTGAATCAGAAATAAAGCAAATATTTATTTGAAAAGAAGTTGTAGTTTCCTGTGAATGAATCGGAATTTCTCGGAAGATTTCAAGTGGTTAAGTTGGATTTTAATAAATTAAAAAATTTATGTAATATTTTTATTTTTTTCTTGTGTCAATTGAAATGTTTTTGATTTTAAGGAAAATCCTCAAAAGATGTTCTTTAAAAAATCAGTCAAGTCATGTTCCTACGCTCAAAAAAATTAATTTTGACATTTAACAAACTTTAACTAATTTTAAAAGTTCTCGGAATACTCATAATAAATTGATTATTCATTATGCATTACCACAAAATTCTATTAAACTTTTCAAACTTCTTTAACCCACTCAAAACTACCCAAACTACATAAAATAAACATTTTTCCTTCCTTACTACAAAGTATCATGCCTTTTATATTTCCAAACCATAAAAATTTCCATTCAATTTTCTTTTACTACGTCAGATAATTTACCATATAAGCACAATGTAATTCTTATTTATTTCACACGAGACGTCTCTATTGAGAGATGGAATTGTATTCTGTAAGTTGATATTAAGTTCATTTTCATGGACTTTTAAAGTTTTATAGGTCATAGTAAATTTTGTCGTGATATTGGGTTTGGAATTGATTTTTAAGCTTTATTTACAAAATTGTTTCTTTGTAATGAAATTCAGGTGCTGGTTTCTAGACTACACCCTAAGAAACCCTTATGCATACCCCATACCCAAGGAGTTTACCCTAGAATTCTACCCCTCTGTCTATAACCCCTCTTTCTGAAATCATAACTCATTTCCGGACCAATATTTAGTTCAACTCAATCAAAATTCCCATTCATGAAATATTCCTCAAAAAATCCCTATTAAAGAGTTCAGTGGCCTTCAATAATAAAAAATTTTACAACATTTTCTTTGTTTACAGTCATAAAATAATTAGCTTCAGCTGTAAAAATTTATCAATCATCAATTCGATACACTAAACTAAATTCCCAAACTCGTGTATGTTACATCATTTAATGAATATATGAAGGTTACTTTATAATAGAAACAAAATTAAAATCTACTACAATAATGTCCGCATTCAATGATAAGAAAATGTTTCAATATAATTTTTTTTTATCGACAATGCCGAGGTTAAATTTTTTTATTTTTTTAACTGTACGTCAAATGAAAACAAAGTACAAGAAATTTGTTCTCAGTGGGTTTGATTAATTTGAACAAAATAATAATAATATTGTAGGGTGTTGATGCTATTTCAGCCTAATAGGGATCAAAAACAAATTAATTGGTAATTAATGCTTGCTAAATTGATTTCAATCGTGCTGTTATTGATACCTAATTGTAATTGATTTGATGTTTGAATGATCATCATAATTTTCATGGGATTTATGGATTGTTGATTAGATAATAAAAAAAATTGGTATTATTGTGAAATTTATTGAGGGTGATATGATTGGAATGAGGTATTGGTCATGGATTTAATGTTTAAAGTTCACAGTAGTCTCAAAATCCAACCAAACCCTCTCACCCTGCATTTGAATGCAAAATCAATCCATAAAAAAATTGATTAAAATTTCAATAATAAATCGAAATTATTACACATAAACTGCCAATTAAGTCTATTTTGTTTATGCTGTCGTCAAATTTATTTAGTACTGCTAATAATTTTGACCCCGGGACATATGTTTTGTTTATATCAACAATTCTATTATTGTTATACAAACACGTGTAATCGAAAAAATATTGACTTGCACGCGTTTGATTCCTTATAAATCTCCGATACACCCAAAAGCACGAGCAACAGTCATCAATATTTAATATTTTCAAAGCTGAACTAGTAATGAAGCGGATCACGCTTCATGTGCATATTCACACCGTTCCAAAACTCTGTATCGGGTCAGCAAAGCTTCGCTTTGCATAAGTTTGAAGATTAGGATTCCATCGGGTCAGCAAAGCTTCGCTTTGCATAAGATTGAAAATTAGGACTCAATCGGGTCAGCAAAGCTTCGCTTTGCATAAGATTGAAGATTAAGTCTCAATCGGGTCAGCAAAGCTTCGCTTTGCATAAGTTTGAAGATTAGGATTCCATCGGGTCAGCAAAGCTTCGCTTTGCATAAGATTGCAGATTAGGACTCGATCGGTTCAGCAAAGCATCGCTTTGCATAAGATTGATGATTAAGTCTCAATCGGGTCAGCAAAGCTTCGCTTTGCATAAGATTGCAGATTAAGACTCCATCGGGTCAGCAAAGCTTCACTTTGCATAAGATTGCAGATTAAGGCTAGATCGGGTCAGCAAAGCTTCGCTTTGCATAAGATTGAAAATTATTACACAATCGGGTCAGCAAAGCTATACTTTGCATAAGATTGCAGATTAAGGCTAGATCGGGTCAGCAAAGCTTCGCTTTGCATAAGTTTGAAGATTAGGATTCCATCGGGTCAGCAAAGCTTCGCTTTGCATAAGATTGCAGATTAAGACTCCATCGGGTCAGCAAAGCTTCGCTTTGCATAAGATTGAAAATTAGGACTCGATTGGGTCAGCAAAGCTTCACTTTGCATAAGATTGCAGATTAAGGCTAGATCGGGTCAGCAAAGCTTCGCTTTGCATAAGTTTGAAGATTAGGATTCCATCGGGTCAGCAAAGCTTCGCTTTGCATAAGATTGCAGATTAAGACTCCATCGGGTCAGCAAAGCTTCGCTTTGCATAAGATTGAAAATTAGACTCGATCGGGTCAGCAAAGCATCGCTTTGCATAAGATTGATGATTAAGTCTCAATCGGGTCAGCAAAGCTTCGCTTTGCATAAGATTGCAGATTAGACTCGATCGGGTCAGCAAAGCTTCACTTTGCATAAGATTGCAGATTAAGGCTAGATCGGGTCAGCAAAGCTTCGCTTTGCATAAGATTGAAAATTATTACTCAATCGGGTCAGCAAAGCTTCACTTTGAATAAGATTGCAGATTAAGGCTAGATCGGGTCAGCAAAGCTTCGCTTTGCATAAGTTTGAAGATTAGGATTCCATCGGGTCAGCAAAGCTTCGCTTTGCATAAGATTGCAGATTAAGACTCCATCGGGTCAGCAAAGCTTCGCTTTGCATAAGATTGAAAATTAGGACTCGATCGGGTCAGCAAAGCATCGCTTTGCATAAGATTGATGATTAAGTCTCAATCGGGTCAGCAAAGCTTCGCTTTGCATAAGATTGCAGATTAGGACTCGATTGGGTCAGCAAAGCTTCACTTTGCATAAGATTGCAGATTAAGGCTAGATCGGGTCAGCAAAGCTTCGCTTTGCATAAGTTTGAAGATTAGGATTCCATCGGGTCAGCAAAGCTTCACTTTGAATAAGATTGCAGATTAAGGCTAGATCGGGTCAGCAAAGCTTCGCTTTGCATAAGATTGCAGATTAAGACTCCATCGGGTCAGCAAAGCTTCGCTTTGCATATGATTGACAATTAAGTTTCCTAAAAAATCGAAAAATTTCACATTCGGACTCAATTTTCAAGCACTAATTGATGTTTTTGGACATGACAAGGTATGTACGACTTTTAGATCTAATTATAAGCTACAATAATCACATGTTTTTAGAATTTTTAATTCTGAGTTGTAGGGACAGGAGGGCAAAATGTCCAAAAAATGCCGATTTTTTGAACTTTTTCGAGATTTTGACTGACTAAAATAGGTTTAAAAATATTTTTGGTATTTTTCCATAAAAGTTCTTGCATTAATTGATCAAAAATAGAAAAGTTTACAAAAATCCATCCATACAGTGAACCACACGAATTTTTCCAAAATTTAGGTTTGTGGGAGGTGTATTGGTGGCTAAAAAATTTTTTTGCATTTTTTCTCTACAAAACTTCATTTTTATTGATTTTGATCAAAAAAGTTCAATTAACAATTTGTGTGAAATTTTTCAAATGTATTTTGCAATAATCGGCTAAATAATGCTTAAAAAACACACTATTTTGTTAATTTCTCGGAATAGTCTGGATGGATCGGCACCAAAAGATTCACAGCACTTTTGAGTGATAATGCGCACATTTTGAGACATTTTTGACATAAAATGGTTTTTTCGTATTTGAGTTATGCGACGAACCAACGTGCTTGTAAGCATACACCACCACTATTTGGGGTCGTGTCCGGAGGCATCAAAACCTTTTTCAATGCGGTTTTTTGTATTTTGTAGATAATTTTGAGGCCGAACTTTTCACACCGAACAGTTTATGAAAATTTTGAGTTTTGGCGCCAAAAAACTAAAAAAACGATTTTTCAAGTGTATCGAAATCAATATATTCACAACGTGAAACGGTGTGAATATGAAAAAAAACAAATAATAATTTCATAAATTTCAGTCATATCGAAACTTGAGTTTTTAACTTTTTTCTGCCTTGTTATCTAATCTAATTCTGATTGGCGTCCATTATATTTCAATTTTGTTTTAGTCACTACATGTGAATGAGCGATAAGACAAAAACAAGACATGAAAGTTAAGTAATATGAAATATAACATAGGCTGTGCTTAAATATTTAAGAGTTGAAAGATTCTTATGCCTTTAAAAAATTCATGAGATGTCTAGCATAAAGAAATTTTTCTTATACCTAAAAAAATTATTTTTTGTACCTTTTACTTTTAAGCTTTTTCTATTTTCTTGCTTTTCGTCCATACATAATAAATAAATGTTGCAGACATTGTCTGTTGTCTAATACTCTCTGTCAACAAGACAATACTTTAGATAAGAACATTGATTTCAAGTTTTTTCTATTCGTAATTGATAAAGTGAGTTTTTTTATTACTTATTTATTGGTGAAGGAGTTGGTGGTTTTAAAGACGGCCATTGATTTCATATAAAAGTTTTAGGATTTTTTTTCAGGATCTTTACTTAGCAAAAAACTATTCGGTACCTTTTGAAAATCAGCATAATGCAAAAATTCCAATTTTGACCTCCCCTTCCTTAATCATAACAAATTTTATATCAGATTTTGAGAAATTTTATGTGGAGCGTGAAAATTTGTTAGACTCCTCCTAAAGATTCTAAAGATCCTAAATCTATTTTGTAGCAGATGTACAAACTACTATTGGCTGTAAAATATCACGTTTAAATTGCAAAAATTTCTCACCAAATAAAGCTTCATTCCTTCAAAGTCTTCACAACACTAACACCAAGCCATACAAAATTTCTCAAAAACTCCATCCATCAATTCCCTTACCATCTCCAATCATCCAAAACTAAAGACATTCTTATTCTAATTGTTATTAATTTATAAAGCTTTTGCCCTTCGAATCCTTATAAAATTCAGCAGTAAACATTCGACCCCGAAATGAATAAAATAAATGATCCAATCACAAACAATGGGAACTTTCCTCATTCTTCTTCTTTTTTTGTGCATTAAAACCTACGGTCAATCGAGCATAACATCATATGATCTAATACAGAGAAAACAATATTGTTGTCATAAATAGATGGGTAATAGCTTTAGCATGCCTAACGAGTGAAAAATATCATAAAAATAAAAGTGAAAGGGAGGAAAAAAAAAGAATTTTCTGTGCGCAGCCTTTCTAGTTTTATTACATGCATATAGGATGGTTGTATCTCTGTCTGGTGATTTTTATTCTTATGTTTTCTTTGGGGGTGTTTGAGAGTGACGTGGTGGGTTGATATAATGGTATATACTCAAATACAAAAATCATCTTAAATATATTTCACAATATATTCACCAGACATCACTGACACCCAATCTCCCTCATACAGAGTAACTTTATGTTTAAATACATGCTGCTTACTATAAAACTCAAGTACTTTAACCCAACTTTGTTTTTATATTCTCCAGTAACAATTTCAAGGCGAATAAGGTGAAGGTGAACTAGAACCGAGTGCCTATTATGTACAGGTTATGATGTAGAAAATTGCCGTTAGGAATGAAAACTGTTGAGTTATTCAGTAAAATGGGAAACATTAAAAGCGGCAGAGAAAAAATTAATATAGCATTAAAGCACCGAAAAACCCGACCGTTCATGACAATTTTTGACGCCTGCTTGCCTTCTTCTGTTGTTCTGTATTCCAATCTTCATAGTAAAATGCAAAGAGATTAATTGAGCAATCAAATCGACTTTCCAAGTGAGAAAATTTTTAAACTAATTAGCATCCGCAGGCTGTGTATCCTTTTGTCGATGCGTATACGCGCATATGCTGATGAACGAATAAAAAGCAACCCTCGAAGATTAATTTTTTTATTCATTATTCTGTTATAAATGGGGTTTAATGTTGATGTTATAGACAATTTTTTTCAATGGATGTTTGAGTTTTTGAGATTAAATTGAGTACAACGGTTAAGAGATGGGGCGGAACTGAGTTAAGGACGATCAAGAATAAAAACAGATTAATTTGGGGATTCTTTTTCAAAAGATAGTCAATTCCAGAAATATTCCCCCCTAATACACCTCTTATGGACCAACAAAATTCCTCAAACCTGAAAAACTTTTTTATCATCATCGTCTCATTTCTTTTTAAGAATGAAGATACGCGAATAATCATTTGGGTACATAAAATTTTAATTCTTAAACTTTTATTCTATATTTTTTTTCTCATCTTGAATCTTTGTTATCTCCTTAAATATTTTATGGATTTGTTTGCTTCCACACGATTTAGAATCGCAGCATTAAGCCTATATCATGGCATTCTATTGTAACTGACTTTATCCTCTGAGCTAAATTTTTTTTTGTAGAAAAGCTCAATTCTTAAGGAGATTTTAAGAAGCTTTGATTCTTATCTTCAAAGCCATTTTTTACAATCTTATGCAATCAAATACATTATGTGAATTTACAGCCGTGTTTAGCTCATGAAATGTTGAATTAAATGGAGCAGAAAAGATTTTTTTTAAGGAAATTTCCCATGATGATTATTTTTGTGAGGTCTTTTTAAGCCTCACATTACTTTATCGCCTTCGAGCTCAGACGAAAATTACGGACGATCGTTGAAATGGATTTTCATAAAATTCGCGCAATTATGTCAAGTTAGATGAGTTTTATGACTTGATGATTTTGGGGAAAAATAATCCTTTTATGACTGTGTCATTTATTTTCCATCGTATTGTGAGTTGTACTTTGTTAAAGGTTGTTATGTGTGTGCTGTGCTAATGTGATTTAGGATGAATTAATTTTGGTATCAATGAGGTTGTTTTTGATGAGTTTAAAGGGATTTAAGTTGTCATATAAGGTTTAAATTCCATGTAAATTTTAAATTTTGAGAGAAATGCTTTAGGTAGGATTCGAACCTAAGTTTTTCAATCTGAAAATTTTTATTTCTAACTCAACCAATCAGCTACAAAAAAACTAAATCTTAAATCCCCAAAATATGCTTTAATATGCCTCTATAATCTAAATTTCACTAAATTCCCAAACTCTTCATCCCACACAGCCTCCATTCCCTGATAAATCCATTCAATCTTTATTTAATTACAGCCATTTCATCTTACTACCCATCCAATTTTACATCCCCGCCAAAAAAGACAAACTTATCATTCCATCTGTATCAATAAATCTCAGTCAATTATAACACAAGAAAATATAAGAAAAGTTCAAGTCACTTCCATAAAATATTCAAATTAACTTTTCCAACCTTCGATCAGTTTCCACTCAGTGATTTCTTCATTTTATTCTTGTTGCTCATAGTTTATGTTATGAATTTCAATAATAAACCTTTCACTTGAATACATGCATACATAATATTCATGCGGTGTATGTATAAAAAATATATTGTAATAAAGTAACCAGCAGTTCGCATCTACTTTGATGAAAAACCAGAAAAGTCAGACGATGAGAATGAAAAAAAAAGAAAAAGAAAATCAATAAATTCAATTTCTATATTTATTCTCACAAACATAACTTGTAGCTGCTTTCATAGAAGTTGCAAAATGAAAGGTCATAAATCTGTATAGATTTACAAGGCAAACTAAATTGGATTTTTTTTTTCTTCTTCTTCTCTAATTTTATCGTTTTATTCTGCTTAATTTTAAAGACTTTTTTCTCTCACTCGTTCGGACCACTTCAAGTTGGAAAAATTATGGCATAAAAATGCAGATTCTTGTCTATTTTTGCTCCTCGCAACTGGTGGATGATAATAAAAAAAATGAAAAAAACTTTCCACTGCTGACGAAATTAACAACTTTGTAGAGCTTTGATTAAATTAAAATACTTCATGCATACAGACTGACTATAATTTCATTTGAGGTCTTTGCATACTCTAGTCTATAATTTTATTAATGAAATCATCATTGGGGCTGTTTTATTATGACGTCCATCAGTGGCGAAACCAGGAATTATTCCTGAAGTATTTATGAAAAATCTAGAGTCGGTTTTTATCCAAAAAAATTAAAAATTTGAAGAAATTTGCTAATACACATTCAGGGACGTAGCCTGAAATTTTTTGAAGAGGGGTTTTTAAATTTTTTGAATGGAAAGAAAAATTTTGGGGAGTTTGGATTTTTTCTCAAGAATTTCTAGCAAAACGAAGAAAATTTTCTAAAAGATTGGGTCAAAACACCAAAAACCACACTCTGGCTACTCTTGGCTTTTATTTTTCGACTTTCTATCCCTCTTTCTTGAAAAAGAGTCAATTTATAAAATTCTTAAGACTGATACACGACACCCTCATACACCCCTACTCTCCTTCTCTACAAAAGTATGACATTATAATTGAATGACCCCATAACCTAGTCATAAAAAGTCTCTTTAAATTTTCATCATTGTTGATGAGTTTTTAGTGACGTGAAACCACAGTTAGGAGAGTTGAAGGCTCTTAAAAAAATATCTAAACATCCTCTTCTCCATTCTCATTTCATTAAATTTTCTGCCCCAAAATAAAAAACTTTTTTTTATAGCAAACCTCAAGAGAAACGAAGAAGAAACGTCCTGTTTAGTTTTATTTAGTAGATTAAAAACAGTTTCATATAAAAAAACATAAAAAATTGCTACCGAGTCTCTGGTTGAAAAGGAAACAGAAAAAAAAAGTTCTTTTGTTTTGAATTCATATTTTTCACATGAATATGCCTTGAGGGAAATAAAAATAGACTTTCATGAATGATGCTTTATGCCTGAATATGTATCAACATTTAATAAATGACCCTGTTAACTTTTTTGTTGTTTTGTATTTTTTTTTTTGTATTTTTTGCCATGTTTTGTTGTGGAAAAGTTTTAACCACAAATAGGCCTTTTATGGAAATGAGATTCAGTGAATTATGAAAATCATGAGCTAAAAATTAATTTAAAAGTTTATGAAAAACTTATGAATTCAAATTGAAATTTGTGGAAGATGTGAGTAGTTTGTTGTGAAACTGTTGTGGAAATTAAGAAGATTTTGAAAGAAAATGTTAGATTATAAGCAAACTTTAAGTTTGATACTTTTGATGTCTTTTGATCTTTGAGTTGATGAATTAATTCAATTAAAATTCTCTAGATTTGTTCGCAATTTAAAGTTTTTTGGAAACAAAAATAATTTTTAATCAATTTAAAGAAATTTTAATTAAAAATTTTTTTAAAAATTGAAAATTTTAAATTTCTACAAAAAATTAGAAAAATTTTTATGTTTTTCAAAAATTGAAAAAAAAATTAAAAAGGGGTCGCAATGTTAAAAATTCGCCAACTTTGATTAAAATTTGACTGGCAACAAAAATTCTTGATTTCAAAAAAATTTTGTATGAAAAGTGAGAAAGTGTGCCGTGATGAGAGAAAAATCAAAAAATGTGTAATGATTTTTTGTTCTATTTATCTACAATATTAAGTTTTTAAACGACAAATGGAATAAGCCTGACCACAAAAAATGGCTTTATTTCCAAAAAATATAGTTTAAAACCTTTGAAAAATCAAATTTAATTTTGATTCATGGCATACTTTCTAATTTTCCATACAAAATTTTTTTAAAATGGAAAATTTTTGTTGCCAGTCAAATTTTAATCCAAGTTGGCGAATTTTCAACATTGGTTTTTTTACAAAGTTAAAAAATTAAAAATTTAACATTTTCAGAAATTAATCATTTTAAATTTTTGAAGAAATTTAAAAATTCCAACTTTTTAGAATGATTTCAAAAATTTTAACTTCTGTTTTATTAATTAAAATTTAATTAAAAAATAATTTTTAACTTCAAAAAAAAAAATATAAAAAACTTAACATGAAATTTATAAAATACCTAAATATCAAAAGTCATATTCGGGTGTTTCCTAAAAAATTTCCGATTTTTCATGTCTTTTTCAAAGCTTAATATCTCTGAAGTTAAAAGAGATATTAAGCTGAAATAAAAAGTGTTTAATCAAGTAACATAGTTAAAAGTTTTTAAGAATGATATTTTAGAAAAATTTTCTTTGGAAAATTCAGGAAAATCTCTAAAGCACAGAGTAAAATTCAAGCATTTTCATTGCGTTTCCTTACTTCAATTTTCTGAAGATTTTTTCCACTATGGAAAATTTTCTTTTATGTTGTATCTAAAGCTACTATATTAAAGCAAAATTTGACACTAGTTTCATAATTTTCCACCAAGTGGTTTTTCCGGAAAATTGAGTTTTGTTGAACCTACAAAAATATAGTAGTTTTCATATTTTCCAGTTTTTCCGGAAAATGAAGTTGAATTATGAAAAACTAATGATGGATTTAGATAGGTATTATGATAGACTATTTTATGCCATCAAAAAATTGGAAAAACAATTTTCCGAAAAATTTTCCATTTTCCGACGATTTTCCATTTTCCAATTTTTTGATGGCATAAAATAGTCTATCATAATACCTATCTAAATCCATCATTAGTTTTTCATAATTCAACTTCATTTTCCGGAAAAACTGGAAAATATGAAAACTACTATATTTTTGTAGGTTCAACAAAACTCAATTTTCCGGAAAAACCACTTGGTGGAAAATTATGAAACTAGTGTCAAATTTTGCTTTAATATAGTAGCTTTAGATACAATATAAAAGAAAATTTTCCATAGTGGAAAAAATCTTCAGAAAATTGAAGTAAAGAAACGCAATGAAAATGCTTGAATTTTACTCTGTGCTTTAGAGATTTTCCTGAATTTTCCAAAGAAAATTTTTCTAAAATATCATTCTTAAAAACTTTTAACTATGTTACTTGATTAAACACTTTTTATTTCAGCTTAATATCTCTTTTAACTTCAGAGATATTAAGCTTTGAAAAAGACATGAAAAATCGGAAATTTTTTAGGAAACACCCGAATAATTTAAATAACTTCAACTTTAATAAAATCAAAACTTAAATAATTTCAACTTAAAAGTAATCAAAAATTCAAATAATTTCAACTTCAACTTTAATCAAAAAATTATTTTTTAATTAATTAACTTCCAAAGTATCGTCTGTTGCCCTTCCTGAAACTTTTCAAATTCAAATACTCCACATAACCTTTTTTCATCCAATTTTTTAGACATAAAACTTTCATGAGAACTACAAAATTAAAAAAACTTTTTCACTCCTACTTCCTCTACATGCTACTCAGTTTTTTTTTCTAATCACAATATAAGCTACGATAGCACGTCGATCTCGTAGCTAATTAAAAGTTTATTACTATTGTTTATATTATAATGCTTATATTATCTAGATCTAAGCATTCAACATCTCTCTTTCTACCGTTCACATCTACCAGGTTCTCCTGTAATTTCATTATTTTCTTGCTCAGTTTTCAAGCTTTTGTTGTTTATGGTATGTTTATACCTAAATACATCCTCAGAGGTAAATAATTCTAGATTTTTTTTCGCATTAATATGATGAAATGTTTAGATGAAAAAAATTTTTTTGGCTTCTTATGTCAGGTGTTAGACAATAAAGACAATTACATTCAGGTGTTGTTTGGTACACTTGAGAGATTCTTATCATTTTTATGACATTCAATCAGCGGACGGTTTTGAAACTCGGTGAAACTCATTTGGAAACGTTTTTTGGAAAATAAATTAAATTTTGAAAATGTCTAAAAAAAATTTATTTTGGAAATTTTTAAAAAATTTTAATTTTGAAAATTTTTTTAAAAAAGTAATTTTTATTTTTTTAAAAAAATAATTTTTAAAAAATTTTTTAAAAATTTAATCTTTTAATTTTTTAAAAAAAATTAATTTTGAAATTTTTAAAAAAATTTATTTCGAAAATCTAGATTGAAATTTAATTTTGGAAATTTTGTTTTAATTAAATAATTTTGAGAATTAAAATAAAAGAAAAATAATTTTGGAAACTGAAAAAAAAAGTTCTAAAAATTTGTGAAAATTTTCAGTTTTAAACATTTTATACTATAGAAAAATTTAAACTTTAAAATCATCCTAAATCCTGCTAAATCCCAAAAAGCTCCATCACTATTCCTGACATTTTACATTTAATTTTACTTTAACCCACCAAATATCCAATGATCCCTTTAACATTTACCTCAAAATAAAGATCCTCTCAACAAAAATTAATTTACAATTTTTCAAACTTATTAAACCCAAACAAAAGACTTAAAAATACTTTTCTGACTGTTTCTTCTCCTTCCTTACTTTGTAAACCACTTTTGTGTATAGTAAAAGCTCTTTCAACATTTTTTGCTTATATAAAAGCACAAGTTTCCTCCTCAACTTCTTTTGAGAATTAAATAACGACAAGAAATAAAATGAAAGGAAGGAATTATCTCAAGGCAAATAAGGAAATAAAGAAACTGAAGTAACAAACAAAAAAAGAATAAAATTAAGCTTGAAAAATAAGTTTTCTTCAGGAAAATAAAAAGCCACAAAAGATTATGCTTATAGTTCATCTTTTTGTGGGGATATAAATAGGAATGAATTAAGAATGGAAATTCATGACAAAATGAAAAGTTGCGAGTAAAAAAAAGGTAGGGAAATAAGGGGTGATAATGAGATGAGAAGATTTTTTTTCCATCAGCCTCTTAATTTTGTCGTTGCCGTGGTCTATTTTTAAACCCACTTTTTTGTGTTACTGTGGCTGATGACAAAAGAAATTTGAGACTTTTTTCTCTTTCATATTAAAATTAACATAATTTGGGATATTTTTTTCTCGTGTCTTTGATAAAAAGTCAGGCTAAAGAAATTTAATAATCTCAAAGTCTATAATTAAAGTATTCATTAAATTTATCCCGGAAAGCTTGTTATACCTTTTTCAAATGATATTTACATGCCTCACCATAGCATCCGTACCTAGAAAAACTTGAAAATGTCATGAAATGTATTGTGTGTTAGATGGGTAGGCAATTGCAGGAAAAGAGGATGAAAAGTCAAAGATTCCATTTCAATGCAACATTGCCCCAGCCTACAAAGAGCTTGCTTTTATGGTACCATAGCACCACTACCGCTTCATACACAAATGTTTTTGTAACATTCCTGTTAAATTGTAACTCAATAGCAAAGCTCAAAAATTAGAAAAAAAGAAATGCAGAACAGATTCCCTCACGAACCATAAAAGAAAGAGCAAAAAAGTAGCAGAAAAAAAGATTTATAGTCAAAGCACAAAAAAATCATCAAAACATTATTACCATTCATCACAAGAACATTTACCATTTAATATATCTGGAATAGAAGCTTTAAGCATTTCATTAAATGTTTCTCATTTATTTCTCGTGTTCCTTAACATGTGGAACTTATGTTGAAGTATCGAGAACTTTTTTTTCCGCTTTTATATTTATCTCGTGTTACTGTTTTATTGTTTTTATTTATTTTTATTTTGCTTTTGTGTGTGGGTTGGTGTTGCTGCAAGGGATGAGAAGTTTGGAGGGGTAGGATGTGGTTTGCATTGAAAATTTAGCGTTTTTGGGAACTAAATCTCATTTATTTGAAGAAATAGATAAAAATAAAATTAATTATTTCTTTTTCAATTTTTGAAGCTTGAAGCTTAATCTCCAAGCTTTATTCTTGGCTAACACTTAAGTGTTTGACTCGAAACTGAACCCAACGGAAGCATTCGAAAAAAACCCATGTAACCAAATGGAATATCAATGTATTCCATTAGAACCTTCCATGTATAATACCTATGTATTATACATGTATCGTCCTAAGGAACATATTGTCGCATGACAATGGAACAAAATAGGGAAGATCGCGTTTTCCATCGATGTAATACATCAATGTAATACTTATGTACTACTGATGTAATACTTTGATGGAATACTTATGGAACATAAAAAATGAAAAAAAAATCACATGTTCTTTTGTTCTATTTCTATTGTATTTTTTACGTAATTTATTATTAATGTATTAGTGTTCATATATTTAACAAACACTAATACTTAATAAAATATTCAAAAGCAACTTAATTTTACTAAGTTGCACACTGATGAAATCAAAAGACTTCATCACACATATTAAAAACATAATTAAATGTTTAAAGTCTCATACAAATTTAAATTCCAGATGTAAAAGTGATTTCTGCATACTCTTGTGAAGTATATAATCAAGATTTTTTTAGACTTGAACTTATTCGCGTTGAAGTATTTCCTTCAATGGAAAATTTTTGGTACTTTCATGTAAAACAATTTTTTGTATGAAAAATTTGACAGTACATTGAATCTTCCATTGAAGGAAAAGGAAAACGAATGGAACATTTTGGTTACATGGGAAAGGAACTTTTCACACCAAAAATTCACAAAATGACCCATTATTCAAATTCCTCCAATAAATTTCAGCATGTACCTTCAATAAAATAATTCCCATCTATCAAGTACCCTCCCATTGCTACATTCCTATCCATAAAATAGTTTTTGATACTTTTATATCATTCCAATGTAATTTTTGTTGTTTTTTGTTTTTTGTTTCCTTATTTCTCATCTTACACTTTGTACAACAGTAAAAAAATCTCACAAAAACAAAGTAAAAGCAACTAATCTTTTACAGCCACGAGTGAAAAGTTTCCGTTGCCTTTTGCTACTATGAAGCAACAACAACAGCAGCAGCGAAAAAAGAAAAAAAAGAGTAAACTTTTTCTTTGTACGGTTTGCTCTTTATGAATGTGGTAAATGCTAAAAATGTGGTTTTGACTCGTCTTTTTGACTCTTCTTTTGCTCTTCCGGTAACATTATGGCAGTTGTTGTTGTTGCTATGATTGTGTATATCCATTCATATAAAAATAGATTTCATACTTACCACAGTAATACCAAAATCAATATCTAATAAAGATGTGCTTATCTCGATGAAAGAACATGACAAAATAGCAACAATAATATCGAGAATAAAATAAGAAGTTATGGAAGAAGTTTGTTCGATGGAAGTGAAAAAGATGGGATGGTGGGGTGGAGGGTGGGAAGTGTGTTTTAGGGATTGAATTTTTTCAATAAATATAGGGTTGTATGAAAATTATTTAAATTTTGCGAAAGTTAAGCTTCTCGATAGGTCAGTAGTGAAAATCTTTTTTTTGGATCGTTTGCCACAAACTCAAATACCTGATCATCCAAAAAAATCACCACTTTCTTTTACGACTTTTTAATACACAGCCATTAAAGCATAATTCATTTTTAAAACACGCATTCTATCATCATCAACAGATTCTCAAGATAGCCGTCAACAATCCCTAATTGTCGTTTATCATTCTGGAAAAAAAAAATCGATGAAGCATGACCTTCATTGTTATTCTAAATTGATCATATTGAGAATTTTATGCGCTCAAACCGAACCTCCATTGAATACTTAATAACTTGATTATAAATTTATATGCAGCACAAAGAAATAAAATGATAAAAGAGTAAGAAGAAAAACTTTCAACTTTATTTCCCGATATTTTTTTTATTTTAATTAAAATGGAATTTATCTTAATAAATTCTTATTGTTGTTGCTCATTTCCTCATACAATGTTCTATAGAGAGAAGAAAATAATGAAACCCATGGTCGCTAAGCTGAGAATGTTTGCTGCACGTTGACTGAAAAGAATGAAGAAAAGAAAACTTTTTCATAAACTGAAATTGTTTGGCATAAAGCTTTATGCACAATGAATAGCAAACGAGGAATGAGCAGCCAGCTATTCATAATCACCTAACAGCAGGATCTTAACGTATTTATCTATAGGATTTTAATATTATTTTATTTATTATGATTATGACGATGCTGAAGGAAATATGATGAGAAAAGTTTTTAATCATGTCGATAAAAATTTATGATTTTTTTTTTGTTTTTTCTATTTTCTCATTCTAAGTAAGTTCCATTTTTATGATATTGAACGGAATAAGTGTATCCGGTGGAAATAAAATCTAGGTGGATGAGACTCTTATTTTGTGTATCGAATTAGCTCTTCATAAACTTTTTGGGACCATTCTAGCTTCTGTAAATCAAAAACAGGAACTAAAATAAAGTCATTAAGTAACTAAAGCTGTGTATATTATGGTTGCTTCTAAATTTCATCAACAAACAATTTCGTCCTACATTTTATCATTCTTAGAACTGTCTATTGAGATATCTTCATCTTAAGCCTCAATTTCCTGTTTCTCAAACATTCCATTCGAGAAAAATCTCAAATCTTGTGGGTGTATCCACCACAAGTCAGTCGTCTCATGTATCTTACTACTTGAATATGTCAATTAAAATAGTCAATCCATGCATACATCTTTCCACCCATTTTGTCTCTCATACAACGTCGTGTGTTACAAACAACTTTGTGGAAATGATTTATTAAAATGAGTTTATAAAGCGAAAAACATTAATAATTACATTGTCTCATGCTGATGATCTAATTCCTTACGAAATTATTAATAGAACTACTTAGTGAGTTTTCTTCTCGTGGAGAGAGTCTAGCTGAATTGTTAATGAATTGAAAGAGAAGGAAAATGGTCATAAATGCTTGTCTTCTTGTTTGTTGGCTGTGTGGAAGGTGTGCATGGCTAAAGTTTTATTTGATTAATATTGTTCGGACTTAGGTATGTGTATGAGATGGAAGAAGGTTTTTTTGGAATACTTATTATAATGAGTTTGTTATCACTTTTTTTGGAGGGATCTCATCGTATGGTTGGCAGTTTTGTGTAAGAGTTTCGAGAGATTAGGAAAGGTTAATGAAAAAATTAAGCTTATAAAATATTTTGGACTAATGAAAGTAAGGACTGGGCAGTATTAGATGAGTTACTTTAAAGTTAAACTTAATAACTTATTAATTTGAATAATAAGAAGAAATTGGTTAAGCAAACAACTTTTGTGACATTTAACATTGGAATAATAGAATCAATCAAAAGTGCAAATGACCCTACGTGGCTTAAATTCCTGGGTTCAATTCTAGACAATATCAAGTCTAAAAAAATATTTTGAAATTTTTTTGTAATAATTACAAAGCTCTGATTGTATTTTTAATGCAGTTTTTGAATTCCTTTGCTAGATAATATTTACATCCCAATGTTTTTATGATGGTACTTTGCTTATTCAAAAGATTATCAAGAACGATTTGGATCCCACTTTACACAACTGTTAGTCGATAAGGTTTGATTCAATGTGTTCAATCCTAATGAAATCGCAGTGTTTCTAGCTCAAAAGTCTGACCAATTCCTTCTGATTTGCCTTTTATCTCATAATTGTCATACGCTTGGTATTATTTTTGACCTGTTGCGACGTGAATGAACATATTGCCGGATTAATTGTTGCATCTTAGAAAAAAATAATTTTTCCTCCCCTTCAATCTATAATAACATCATCCACCTCCTCAAATCACCTCCCACCTTTAAAAATTTAAACTTTGCTTTATTTCCCATGTCCAAAATTGTAAGTCAGTAAACAAACACCAAACTTTCTCAAAAGAAAAAAAATAAAATCCACAAACAGAAGCCCTGCCACAAACACTTACATTGTCGCGTTCAAGAGAGGGAATTAAAAGGACCCAAATAAACGACAATGATGATAGATAGGATGCTCGCTGTCCTCCAAGTAGAAAAGAAAGCAAAGCAAAAGCACAAGAAGGGACCAAGGCAATATTTAATTATCAAAAGATATAAGGGACAATTTTAAAGAGAATGATGAAATATTTTTCACTGCAAAAAAATAGCAGAGCAGAGCATCAAAGTTTAGCTGTGAGAGAAGTAAGAAGGAAGTGAAATAAAAAAAAGTGATTAATTTTCATCAAGTCAAGAAGAATTTTTATTTTGCGTATAAGATGATGGGAGGCAGCTCCACAGATCATCAAGAAATTGAATCATCACATTCAGTAGCATAGCATGAGTCTAATGAAAGACAATGTGAAGATGTTCAGCGTGTGTTCAACGTACATGATTGCGGATAGATTAATAAAATTAAGTAACATTTAACTGCTCTTTTTGTGCCATGTCATTCATGAGACAGTATTTTTCTGCTTACATTGTATGACTTGACGATTTTTAATTTTATTTTGTACTCGATGTTTAAGTTCAAACTTTATAGCATGCAAAATGAAAAGATAAATCCATAAGAATTCGTGTAAATAAATCACATTTGCTTCTTCTTTGTGGATATGAAGCGTGGCTGAGGTCATCTAAAGTACAGATTCATGAATGAGGGAATGACTAATAATGAAATTAGTAAGCAAGATAATGTGTTATGGTGGATATCGAATGATGTCTAACAATCGATAATGGCTCTTGGGTCGAGATGATGATGAGTGTGCAATATATTATTTTTATTCTTGAAGATGAAGATTCGATACGGACAACAGAGATTCTAATGACGAAAATTAGTTTTGATGACGGAATGTAGAAGCTGTAGAGATAAATTAAACCTTTGAACATTGACGACATTTTCGAATTGTTTTTAAACATTTACAAAAGTGCGTCAGATGGACTCTCAAAAACCAAAAAAGAATATGACGCATAGATTAGTGGGCCAGTTCTTAAGCTTTAAAAATTTTATGATTGTTTTATTTGTCAAATTTTTTAGAATTTTAAGTACCAATAACGGAATATTTGAGAGAGATTGAGAAGGGAGTATATTGAGGGAAAACCCTTGTTTTTTGACTAATTTATGTTTCAATTTTTGGGATCTGATCGCAAATATGAACTTCATCAGGGGTGTACACAGGCTAGAGTTTATTGGGTCAAAATCATTTTTTGAAAAAATTTTATATTTTGATAAAGTTTTTAGAGAAAAAAAAATAAAACCTCATCTAAAATTTTTATCCAAAATTTTAACAACCTCGCTTGCTCAAAATATTTTGTCCTGCGTCCCTAAACTAAATTGTCAACACTTTTGAATTTCTTAAAATAATATTACTTAGGATTCGAACTTTAAACCTCATTAACCAAGACATAAAGAGCATAATTCAAAGATTCAAAGTATACCACAAAATTTTGAGCCGTCCAATAATTATTATTCACAGTCTACAAGTCACCAAATGACATTTAATATTCCCATTAAAAAAATTTAAAGTAGCCATAAAGCAACTTTAATAATTCATATTTTCCCATTAAAACAAACACAAAAGAACTTTTTAATGCATTAAATGACATTTATGTTTATTTTTATTCGCTTCCGTTTGCAAAGCATAAATGTTTTAATATTACCGTTTAGAACTTTACGAAAAAAATCGTGTCTATAGTCTAGACTATCTGTAGCTATCAAAACAATGGACGTGTATACATAAAACAAGATACACGAAAAAATATAAGAGAACATGTTCTCACGATATAGACATTTTCTCTTCTTATTTCGAGAACTATATTCATGCTATTAAAGACATTCAAATGAATGAATGAATGAATGAATGAAAAAGCTTATGCTGCTTACTTCTGTATATTCTATGTTATGTGATTCATATGCATTAAGTACATGTAGCAGTATCACATAATATATATCGCTCTCATACATTCTCATCTCATTCTATAGCACTGCTTTATTATGTACTTTTGAGTGATTATATTTTTATTTATTATGCTATTATAGAGGATGAATATATGGGCAATTCTTTGGATAAGTTGAATTTTAAAAAGTCGATTGCAATTCTTACTCTACTTGAGTTGTTTTGAATTCCAAAAAACCGTTAAATTTGATTCCGATTTTTTATTGAAAAATTATATTTATTCATTTTCCTTTCTTTTTATGTTTTGAAGTGTAAATGTTATTTGCGAATCATCATTATTTGATAGCCTTAAAAAAATAAAGGCTGTAAATAAAACTTTGCAATAGTTTTTCAATTTCATAACAACGGTTTTTTTAAATTCAAATTTTTTGAAGCGCTTTGAAAAATTACTGTCACCCAAAAAATTATGTAAAAAATTAAAATTTCAAGCAAATTAAACATATTTAGGTTAAAGTTTAAATACAGTTAGATAGATATTCAAAAATTCTATCTACCTGTATATTTACTATATTTATTACGTGTTCAGTTTTTCTAAAATTTTGATTCTTCGGATGAAAATTCCATTTTGGGTGACAGTAATTTTGACAAAAAAGTTAAAATATCTTTAAAATTAGACATTTAAACATGACTTAATAGCAAAATATGATAGTTTTAATGATTATACATTGAACTAGCTATTAAAACTAAGCTTATTAATGGAAAAATATTGAGAAAAATTGATTCTTCCGAAATTTTTGAAAAAAATTCATCCAAAGAATTGCCCATATGCGAAATGTTCTTGGCATACACAGCTATTATATTCACAAAAGCGGAAATTTTGATTCAGCATTAAAAACTATTAAGATTATAAGATGTAAGAGTAGGGATTAAAACATTATTAATATGATGGCATAGACTATTTTGAGATGAAGCTTTTTTGTGAGTTAATTAACTTTTGTGGCAGCCTTCACACTTTAGTTGTGTGCTATTGTTCTGCAATTTGATTGAGTGATTTTTAAAATTTTTTAATGGGGTGTTTTTGAAAAATTAATTTGAATTAAGATATAATTTTTTTATTATTTAATGTTTTTTTAAGACAACTCCTGAAATGGACTGAACAAAAAATTGCAAAAATCTTAAGATCCGCACTTTAGAAACTTAATTAGAGGTGAATCGAGTACAGACTCGATTAAAGGATAAAACATACCCAAACTACTTTAGAAAATTAAATTAAATTAGGTCAAACTATTCTGTATAATTAATTAAATTCTCACAATTTAGACCCGTCTATAAATTAGCAATAGGAATCATGTCTAATCCCCAAAATATTCAATTTCCCGTATTCATGAATATTAAATTATCCTCCAATTTATTTTTCTTTGCAAATTTCAATGAACTATTAGCAAATATGTATGTATGTTCATAAAGCATCGCATATTCAATGTTTCTGTGGATTAATGAATCATAATTAATTATGTATAGACTCGATTTAATAAAACCTAATAAGCTGTACTGTTCATTAATATTGAATATTTGGCTTTCTTGGAATCAATTTTGTATTGTAAATGTTTAATGAAAGTGATTAAAGCTAAAATGGTGGTTTTAAAGATTCTTACCTAAAACTTTTTATGTTTCCTAAATTTTTGAGAATTTTTTTAGTTCTTAAAAAATTGAGATCAAGACTTAAAAAGTTTAAAACTTTTAAAAGAATATTCATTTTTTAAAGGGGCTATTACTTATGACATCCATCAAAAACTTGGATTATTAGACTTCTCTCGCCCCTTTGTCACAAAATCTTCATTCAAAAAACCCTATTGATTAAAACTGTCACACAATCTCAGAACTCCCTCCCTTCCTGAAAATTTGACATCATAAGTGAACGACCCCTTGAGAATATATCCAAAAGTCAATAAGAATGTAAAAAATAATTTTAAGAAGGATGTTTTAGGATATAAATAACTAACTAACCAATCAATCACAAAAACTTCGCATTATCTGTGAAATATTAAATTATTCCTACTTCGCAATAATAGACAAAGAATATAAAAAATAAATAAATTTTTAAGATGACCCCTAACCTCTAATATGTATTGAATGATTCTCGAGAACGGATTTAATGAGTTAATTTATTTACATTATATGAACTTTTAAAAATAAAATGGACATGTCCATTATCAAAATAAGATTTAACCTATTATTAAAGAAACTATCAAACAAAGTGATTCACAATATTGGATTTTAAAAGTATTTATTAATCAAATGGAAGCGCATTAAGTAATTGCGTTTTGAATTTGAACATGAATTATTGTGATTTAATTCAATTTGCTAAAAATAAATTTTTTTAAGATCTCAATTATCGTCCATAAGGTCCATTAACATCCTTCAATCTTCATTAATCTTTAATTGTTAGGAATTTTTAAAAAGGTTAAAGGTTAAAGATTAAATTTTAAAAGAGAATTTTTGGGATTTATGGACAGATGTTTCTAATTAACAAATGAAATTTAGAAGCGCTTGAACATCCTGCCAAATTTTCAAAGCCCGAAATCTCAAAAAAAAAATCTGAAAGAATCTCAAATTTTCATTCGACACTATTAAAATATTTTAATAACATTTACAGTCCTCAATTCAACAAAATAAAAACCACATAATGATTCACCACATGACCTTGTGAAATATAATCTGTGTCTCTTCATTCCATATTTATACTATTTTTAGACAGCACGCAAATAAAGTCTAAATTTAACTTTCAGACATTCAGTCTCGCAGAGCATTTACACTGGAATTATATTTTTTGATTGATTTTCGATTTGGTGACCGTCCAAGAGATTTGGAACCGATTTAATTGATTTTTGGTCAAATTGAACGAGGTAATAATTTTCGATCTTTTTTTATTTGTTTAAAATCAAAATGATAAAAAATGATTAAAATCGATTTAATTAGTTCCACACACTAAGTTATCATATGAACTAGAATTTCAACTGAAATTTTGACATAATAATCTCATTTTACTTATAAGTTAACCCTAATTTTGTAATCTTAATCTAAAACTTACCTTATGACACAGTCACGCAAAAATTGAACCATTTTTGATACTTTACAATTTTGACACCAAATTTCATCAGATTTGCAGTTTAACAACAAATTATTGACACTTAAAACCAAAACTGAATTAATTTGAATTGTCAGCAAAAATTCAACCCTAATTTAATGGTACCAAATATTTTCTTTTCCACAGCTTAATTTAATCCATTTTATAAAAATAATTAAATAATTTATCGTTCCCAACGCCTACTGAATCAATTAATTCAATAATTTTGTAAGTGCTCATTATTTATCTTTATTTACTACGTTTCAATTTTTTTCACATTTATTGGAAGTTACTATAAATAATATTCCATTTATTTTAATATACAACATTTCATTATGCTCCGCTTACACGAGCAAGATGGAAGCTATTTTTAGTTTGGACAAGTGTAAATGGTTGCGATAAAGATAATAATAATGGAAAAGTATGCTCGTTCGATGACTTAGAGGTAGGGTGACTATCTGCGCGTATTTTCAATAAATGGTTCAGTATTTTGACTGCTGTCTCGAATAAATTTGATTCTAGTTCAAAGTTTTAATTCAAAATTTATTTTTTGTCCCAAATTTTGCACTAATTTTAAAAAAATTTCCCCTATTTCTACAAAAATCAGATAGTCACACTCAATAAAGAATAAGATGAAAAATTACATTTTTTTTAATTTTCAAGGGGCTGTTCACTTAGTACGTTAAAAAAACGACTTTTTAGACCCCCTTCCACCCTTGTTACGTTTTTTGTATGAAAAAAATTCTTTTGTTTGACCTGTTTCAAAATTTTAGACCTCACTCGCTCTAAAAAGTGAACATACAAAGTGAATTTTCCCCAAATATTTATTAGGTTTAAATCCCAAAATTAAGTATAACTAAATTTAGATCAATTTATGTTCAGAATTACATAGATCTTGAATTTTAAATTCATTAGCTATTTTTAATAAATTTCAGTAAATTTATAAATTTTCTCAAGTAGCTCATTAAAAGATCAACAGAACAAGATGTATACTCACAAACTATAGAAACATGCTTTACGGTAATTTTCACAATTACACAAAAAAAACTACAAGCAAATAGCAAATATTAATAATTCTCAACAGACTACGATAACTTACTACTCGGTCATAAATCACAACATTTTTTTTTATCGTAATGCAAATTTAATCGAAAAAACATTAATTCAAGCAATGTATGTACATAAGGCATTACAAGCTTTGTGTGACTTCCTCATAGTATTTTTTTATTTAAATGTACATAATATTTTTTATTGTGACTTTCCTCAAACTGTCATCATAATTACATTTTATGAATGAACTTGTAGCATGCGACTACACATGAGAAAGTTTTGTATAGATAGAAATAATGAAAAAATTGTGGAAATACCGTATTCACAGACATTAATGAGTTTTTTTTATTCAGGCTTTAAGTGTTCGTACTTGTTTGCTTTAAAATGTTCTCGTGTGAATGGGAAAAAATGTTTTGAAGCTGAAATGAAAGAGAAATGTTAGAAAATTTTAGAAGCTATGAAAAATGATACATGGGGTTCTCATTTTGAACAGCTGTTTTTTTCCAAAATTTTTGTATTCTAATCGAATTTATTCAATTCAAAGCGTATGAAAAATGACCGATAAAAATGAAAATTTGAATTTTTCAATGAGAAAATTGATTTTTCCGTTTAAAAATCATTTTATTGATTTCAACTTGAAGAATAGAAAAAAATTGATTTAACGAGAATGAAAAGCATTTCAAGCTGTATATAAAATTTTATTATATTACTCAGCATACGACTCAACTACATTCTTCTTCTGCCTATTTTTTTTATTTAGTACTTTTTACAACCGGAAAAATCCATCTCATAAATGAACACAAAAGAGTAAAAAAGGTTCTTTATGCAAGAGAAGTGGTAGTAAAAATCATGAGCTTACGGTACTTCATGTTATAACATTTGCTGGAGAAACTTTCTACAGAGAGCATAATGAAAAAGTTCATCATTCGGGTATTATAACCGATTAATTTTTTTTCGCAGGATTAGGAAAAGAAACCTTCGAAGAATTCGACATTATTCTACGAAAAAAAGTATGAACATATTTTACAAGATATCGTCCAATATTGTGAAATATGATTCACCACGTAGTTCTCTCATTATTTTGAATAGAGAGTCATAAATTTAAGCTCATTAATTAAAACTTCTTCATTAACTCAATGCGCAGCTTTTCAAAATTGACGGTAGAAATGAAAAGTTTTCAGTTACCTGACAACATCTGATGGATGATTGTCTGGAAGAAGTTTTCACTTCGATGATTTTGTGTTTGAATGTTGAGAGTGCGCCAAGAGGATTATCATCGAATATTAGGTTTTTTAGGAATTTAAGACTTATAGAAGCTTAAGTAGAAATTAAACAAAAAAAATTGAGGTGCGAAAAAATGGTTATGGGTGATTGGCTAATTGCCAATATGAAACCGAGGATAATATGTGAGATAACTCAGGTCACATATGACATACTTGCAAATTGTATTAAGAGAAAGGTTCAAATCTTAACACAGTTTATAAAAATTATGCTCAATTTAAAAATATTATTTTAATAATATTTTTTTATGTTGTGTGCCTAATACAACTTTTTAAGATTCAATTATAATATGCATCAATTTTATTTCAAATAATCTCAAACAACTTAATTAAAACCCTCAAGCCCACCATCATTTTCATCTAAAAATCCACCCACACTTCTAAATTTTTCATACCTATCTAAGCTCCCCATTATAAATATCACTATATAATGAGAATATTTCTAGTAATTAATTTTATTACTCTTCAAAAAACCGTCACAGTATGATGCTTCACACTAAAGGTACCGCTCATAAAAAAAGCTTAATGATGCTTGAAAATAAGTGATATGAATAATGTTTTCAACAAAATTTATCAAGTGAAATAGAATGAAATTATGAAAATACAAGCAATTTGATTTGTTGATATTATTCTAGTGAATTTTTATTACCTTGAGAGTTCCGCTCCGATAACAAATGATGAAATGTCAAGAGTGAGAGCAAATTGTAAGTTTGCGTTGGTCCAAAGATCAAGTGTTCTGTGGGTTGATTGACGGATTGTGCAAAAAAAATATTAGCTTTAAAATTTAATTTTTGACCAAAAAATAACTGAAAATCTTGACATTAGATTCAAAAATAGCCACAAAACTAAAAATACATCCCAAAGCTAATTTTAATCAATGATAATAAAATAATCGTGAGACTCATTTTCATTCAAAAATCACCGGCTTTAATCTGTTCTAATAAATCAGCCACACAGCTGATATTTTGTAGAGTGTGTCATTAAATGTAGATGTTACATAAATTTTTTTTTTTTAAAACACACGAGACCAATGCTCTCGTATTTTCTTATTATATATTTCAATGCCCCATCAAGCGTTATCAAAGCAATTAGTGGAAATAAAAATGAAATTGTGTGTGAGAGGATCCCCAGCCGGAATTGAAAGTAAATTTTTTCTATGTCATAATCATGAATGGATGGATTATTTTTATTGAAAAATATCACGTACGTGAGTGAAGGGTTTTCTCTGGGGCTAGTTCTGGAGAGGGTCATTAATTTGGTTAATTGAGGGTAGATTCTGGAGGCCGAAATGTTAGAGGGATTAGGGGTGTCTGTACAATTTTTTAAGGACTTAGGCATGGACAATAAGATTAGTTATGGAAAATCTTAATAGGAATGAAAAGTAATTAGAAGCAGTTCAATTAGTTCGTTACGCAAAAAACTACTTTTTAGACCTCCTCCCCGCCTCCCTCGCAATTACAAAATCCTAGAACATCCCCTCCCCCCTATATGTTGACGGTCCCTTTTAAGTGTTCATGCTTTAAGCTATTTGAAAAATTTAGAAAGTGACAAGGTTCAATAAGGAGTCGTTTTCATATTACGTCCAATTTTTAGGGGGAGGGGGGTCTGATGCTGTCTGACAGTTCTAAACAGAATTTTTTTTTTTTGTTTGAAGATTTTGTGACTCTAAAAGGGGGAGGAGGGTTTAAAAATTTATTTTTTTGATGGACGTCATAAAATAACGACCTTTTATTGAACCTTGTCTATGTTATTTTCATAAATACATGCAACTCTTAAGACCATCATTGATACATGAGTGTCATAATTCGTTCAACCAATTCAGTTATCGCAAAATCCATTTTTTACTATTCATTATTTAACATCACCCACAGATTTTCGCGTAAAAATATGAGACGAGGTATGACTGAGATGGAAAGATACGAAAAAAATAATATTTAAGTATCATAAATAATAAAGTAAATTTTTCAACAAAATAATATATAAACTCAAATGTTTTACTCTTCTTACATCCAAAAAGTCGTGTTTTTGTGTACTGAAATGCCCATGCTTTATAAAAAAAAACTGAGAGAATTGAGAGAAAAAAAGAATGTTCAGCACTCAGTTTTATGTGTTGTTTTGTCAAAACACATGACATGCGGCACTTGGCAACGCTCTTAATGAACTTTTTTTCTTCTTTTCTAGTTGTGATTATTTTTTTTAAATTTTATTTTTTTCGATGCACTTTTTAATGAAATTTTTTCGCCTTGACGTCCGCTCAGCTTGATGATGAATGACACTTTTTGTATCTATCGGTCTCTCTATCTTTTAATAACAAAAAGTAATTAACCTCAGGGGTTCAAGATTTTCCTTTTTTTCTGTTGAGTCATTGACTTTGTGAAGAAATTTTTTTTTGCTGGTATTTTTTTCCGTTCAGCACGTGTTAAAATTTCATACAGTTGATTATTTTGTAACAGCTCAAAGTTTCCGCAAATAAATTAGCTTGCATCTGATCAAACAAAAGACTTTCAAAGTGGAAAATTTGTTTCTTTTAAATGTAAATTTTTTTCACTGTAAAGTTTTCTTTAAAAAAAAAAAAGAAAAAAAATTCTTCATATTTTAAAAAATGTATGAATATTGAAATTGGTATTGGTATTGGAATATACAAAAAATTTTTTCTGACTCAAATTTTATTATCAAAAAGTGAATATTATTGTTGCAAACTTAGACTAAAAACGTCACTTTTGGAGAAAGTATTTGCTAGATAAAAAATGAAGAACTTTAAATATTTGAACATGTTTTGAAGCCTGGGGTTTTAATTTTGAAACGAATTTTAACTTTACGTGCATTTAAAAAACTTCTATGTAAATTTTTTTTTTTTAAAAAAAATAATTTTTGATTTTTTTTTTAAATTTTTTAAGAACTTTTAATTTTTTTAAAAAAAAAAAATTAAAAAAAAATTAAAATTTATTCTCAATCTATTTTTACACAAAGCAACCGTAATGATTCATAAATAAATAAATTGAAATTGAAATCCTAATTCCTACATGCATTCTTTAAGAAACTAAATTCCATTAAATTCATTTTTTTTTCAATTGCACAAATGTCATGTCATGTTAATCTTTAATAAAAATTAATTCATACTTTTTTTAATTAATTAATTCAATTAGCAAAACATTAAACCGACAAAAGTCAAATAAACAATTTAATAAAACTCACATCGAGACGATAATTTTTCCAATTTTTCCTTCAACAAAAACAAGAAAAAAAATCTTTTCAGGAAATAAAAACAAATAAAAGAGAAAAAAGAAAAAAAAATATGTGAAATAATAAAATAATATTGATTGAGACAGTTACTCCACATCACGCCTATTGAACATGCAATCAGACATGAAATGTTTATTTCTACTTGAATTAATTTTTTTTTTCATCTCATCTCCTTTTAAAACAAATAAATAAATTAAAGTTAAGATTAATTTGCATTTAAATCGGCGACATAAAAAAATTGATTTACTTTTGCACTTCTATGGCAGATCTGCCAATTAAAACAACTATTTTAATGATTTAAAGCTGCATTTTGATTGAAAATGGAAATTTGAATAATGAATAATGGCAATGTAGAGTCGTTAAGTAGTTTGTGTTTACATGATGAAATGGAAAATTTGTTTAGATCGACGACTTCCGGCTTTCATCAAGTTGTCGGCTTAAATCTGAAAAGAAAACTAGTTTAAGTGTTTGGGAAATGGATGTCAAAAATAAAATCTGAGATTTGTTGATGAGGATTTGATGGATGCTTTACTAATTATTTAAGAGCGATGCGGAAGCGACAAATTGGATGATTGAGAAAGGAATTTTAATATTTCAAAACTTTTTACTGCAAAATTTTAGATCTATTGTAGTAAAATCTTGAATTTCAATGAAAAATTTTAGCCTCTTAAATCTTTGAAAAAATATTTTAGAACAAAATTTAAAATTAAAGTACTTTTAGTACAACTGCTGACAAAATGGCTGACACAAAAAATTTAAAAATGTTAAAAATTCTAACTTTTTGCATATTTGAACTATTTTGATGTTTGAATTTAGATTCTTAACCATTAAAAGATTAACAATAGAAAATCGATTTGAATAGTCAAAATTTTCTCAATAGTCAAAATTGAATAAGGTTTTTCTGGGACAAAATTTTTATTCAAATCAAGAACCACCTGTACTAAAAGCTTGCTAAAAGCTCTAATTTTGTCAAATTTCAAATATTTATTCCTTGAACTTCCACAAACTATTCATGCAATTCATTTACTTAACAACAAAATCCATAAAACATTCATAAAACACAAGTTCAACTCCTATCAAATTCAACACAATTCTTCCTTACTAACGTAAACACAAATCAGTTGAAAAATCAAAATTCTTCAGACATAAAGTCTAAAATTTCAAACAAGAATATCAGACATGTATCATCATAAAACTAACATGTTTAACTAAAAAGATATTCCAATAGTTTACAGAAGCTTCATTCCTCAAAACCCCCCATGATCTATTGATAGACATTTTACACATAAAATCTATGCATGCAAAATTCTTTCGGATTTAAATATTGAATCTGTTAAGACAGACCTGCTGCTGATAGAATTCAAAAGTTTATAAGGATTATGGATGTATTTGATATGATATTTATAGAAATTCATGCTGAGCATTTGACATTAACTAAGATTTGGTATAAAGGAACTAAATCTTGGTTCATAAAAAAGCATTGCGAAACGCTTCTAAAATTCTTTAAACACGCTTCCATATCATTTAACCTTTCAGTGTCTTTGCGAATATTATTATTAACTACATTTTGGAATAATGACCATAACATCCGGGTTCACCAACATTAACATGTACGTTAAGATTTAGCATTTCATCACTGAACAAATTTAATTATAAGTTTCAATTAAGAGTCATTAAGCGCGTGTTTATTTGGCAACAATCTGTGAAACATCGCAGTTACTACTTGTTTATCTCATGTCTGTTGATTTTTGCTTTATCTAAGATGATTTCTAACTGAAATCATTCTCGAATTGTTTACTCGGTTCATTGAACTGATTAGTCTAAAATTGAAATGGGAATTGTTGATTCTATTGATTATTCTAGGAAGTTATGGATAGGTATTGATGCAGGTGTCGATTTGATTATTGTGATTACACCCCAGGTAGTAATGTCATCTGAAATTCATAAGCATTCACATGTAAATTTGTCCACGGGGGATTGTGTCGTGTTGGATTTGATTTGTTGAAAATGTGGAGATTTTATTTCGAATGTTTTGTGGATGGGATGAGTAGTGCTTTGCGTGATAAGTTGCAATGTGAACGAAATTAATTAAATCATTGGAATTTAAAACCAACAAAATGGTTCAAAAACAATCAAATTGAGTATAATTTCAATTTACTTTAAATAGTCTACAAATATTGATTTGAGGGTGCTGATATTTGATTATTTGATCAATTAGCTTGGATTTTACTAGATATTCTACTACAGACTTTGAAAAGTCATTAAAACTGTGCTTAAATGCTAAATAATCAATTTTATTTTCATATTATGAAATGTAAACAAAACGCCAACTTCAGGCAAAAGAAATTTCAAATTTTTGTTGACCGTTAAAATTTAAATTCCGTTCTAACCGAAATTTTGACACAAACTTTATTTTCTTTAAAAATATTACATTAAAATATAATTGAATTAGCATAATCCAAACATGTTTTCCTAGCCTACAACTGAATATACACCAATTAGAGTAAATCTCAAAAAAAAAAAAAAATCCCCTAACCCTGCGAAAACTATGAAAGAACACAAAAGTCATTGATCACACAGAGTCAAAAGTCTACCTCGATTGCATCACACACCATACAATTTGTACACTCACAGATAACAAGAAAACGAAGAAAAATTTGTACAGAATGATTTACAGCAAGCAAGAGATGAGAAGCGCGAAAAGAAATATTGGTGCGTTCAAAAAAAAATGAGCCGGTTTGAAAGGTTTTCTTCAAATATGAATAACTTTTTACAGGAATAGTCTTTTTTAATGAAACAAAAAGCATAATTTAGTATTTTAAATGTAGTAATTGTTGTGTAAATACGAATTACTAGAACTTTCTGGAAATTAGTTTTATAAGCCGCGGAAAAAAGTAGAAAATTTCAAATTTTTATATCAAATTTTGAGTTCAATTTTTAAAAAGATTTTCCCATTGCACTAATTAAACTAAAGTACTTTTGCAATATGGAATTCAGCTAAATTTATTAATCAACAGTCAGTTTTTAAATACAATGCGTAATGTAAACAAAAACAATTTTTAAGTCAAAAGATGAAAATTTTGATAAATTTTGAAAAGTTCAAATATTTATTAAACAGAACTACTAAATGAAAAACTAAATATGCTATCTTAATAAGTAGTTAATAAGCTATTAATCATGCGCTTTATAGATTAATTAGTGAACACAAAAATTATGCAAAAAAAATTTGATAAGAATTTTACCATCACAAATTAAATCTTTATAGTGCTTGTTTAATAGCTTATTAACTACTTATTAAGATAGCATATTTAGTTTTTCATTTAGTTGTTCTGTTTAATAAATATTTGAACTTTTCAAAATTTATCAAAATTTTCATCTTTTGACTTATCTCTTAGTAAATTAATAAAAACTTATGAATTTTATGAAAATTTCAAATGTAATAAAAAATCTTTAAATAAATTCAATGTACAATAGATGAAGATATTTTTAGAATAATTAACTTTTTATATATGCAACAAGTTGTCTAGACTAAATTGAAGCTTTTTTCTTTATTTAGATTTGGATTAATTAAATTATGAATTGTTGCTAATTCAAATTAAAATTTTTTTTAAATTTGAATTAAAAAAGTTCAATTAAGATTTTATTTCAAATATAACTTAACAAATGTGTGAATTCAATTACATGTTTAATTGTTTTTGTTTACATTACGCATTGTATTTAAAAACTGACTGTTGATTAATAAATTTAGCTGAATTCCATATTGCAAAAGTACTTTAGTTTAATTAGTGCAATGGGAAAATCTTTTTAAAAATTGAACTCAAAATTTGATATAAAAATTTGAAATTTTCTACTTTTTTCCGCGGCTTATAAAACTAATTTCCAGAAAGTTCTAGTAATTCATATTTACACAACAATTACTACATTCAAAATACTAAATTTTGCTTTTTGTTTCATTAAAAAAGACTATTCCTGTAAAAAGTTATTCATATTTGAAGAAAACCTTTCAAACCGGCTCATTTTTTTTTGAACGCACCAATAATTATATCAAGTACAGAGAACTTTGTTTCGTGTATCGCACATCCTACGCAATTTTTTCTTTCTACTCTATAGCCATTATATATGTATGTACACATCTATAAATAAATCTATATAATTTGACCCTCTGTTTATTTTAAAAATCACTTGTTGAAGAAAAATTCAAAGAAAGAATAAAAAAATTAGTGAATGAAAGATAAAACAAAGGCAGTTAATTAAGTTAAATACTTAGTTGTAAGCAATTGCAAAAACATTCAAGTTTTTGCATTAGTTGTAACGTTATCTAATAAGAGAAGAGTGAGAAACCCACACTCATCGTATGTGCTGATTCTTATTCATATCCGTATGCACTTGATGCTTTCCATTGTCATTGACTAAATAAATTTACATAAATTTCAATTTTCAAATTCATCATCGTACGTTGTGTATGTGATGACATGTAACAATGCTTTTTATCACTGATAATATGTAGGAAGAACAAGTGTTGCAAGTCGTATTTCTGTTATTTTCTCATTTTATATGTCGGTCAAATATTGAGTTATTCAGTGTTTGTTATGTAAATGTATTACAATTATTATTATTAGAGACAAAAGGTTGGAAGTTGGGAGGAATAGTTAGAGTTCATGGGTATTGAGAACTTATTTATAAAATTTTCGAATTTATAACGGTTTTTTGAAATTTAAATTCTTTAATGATTTTTAAAGAATTTGCTTAAATTTACCTATAAAATTCAGACTCTTATTTAAAAATTTTGACAATTTCAAACTTTAATTTATGATTTTTTTTTGAATTTATAAAATTTTTGAAGTTTGAAAAAAAATTCAAAACTTTCAAAATTTTAAATTTTGATTTTTTTTTAAAAATTTTAAATTTTGACATTTTTAAAATTTTAAATTTTGACATTTTTTTAAATTTTAAATTTTGATTTTTTTTAAAATTGACATTTTTTAAAAAAAATTGTAAATTTCTAAAACTTTTCAAAAATTTAAACTTTTTTTATTTTCAACTTTCACATTTTTTGAAAAATTTCAATTCTTGGTAATTAAAATTCTTGAATGTTCAAAAAAATCCAAATAAATAAAATTTCACTAGTTAAAATCTCATTTTCTGTCAAAACCTGCACAACAAACATACATCCTATAAATAAAAATAACATCCAATAATTTAAATATAAAACTATAACATGCCACATAGATAGAGTTATTAACTTTGCATGTACCTTACACCACTATCATTCACTCACAGAACATGAGAAAAAGTAGTAACTTATATTGAAAGTTTTACTCCATATAATATCGTAATGTAAGCAGTCAATGTCAGTGATATTGAAAATATCTCTCAGCTGTTACCTTTATCTTTAATTCATTCACTTTAAAAGTTATAAAATAATGAAAACACGTGCCGAACGCAAGATTATTGGATGAACAGATTTGCTATTTATATTGTGTAAAAATTTGTAATAAAAAATTTTTTGGCATTCTGTGTAGGAAGTAAATTGACGATGGATGAAAAATTATTCATTTTGTGAGAACAAAAGGAAGTACTTCCTTCTGGATAAAAATGCTGCTGGATATTTCATTCATTATTAATTTTAAATGACCTTAAAGGTTCTGAAGATTAAGGTTTGAAAATTCAGAATTAAGCAATAATAAAGTAAAAATATTAAAGATAACATTAAAATTTTCCAGAAATTTGCTTTTTCTATATTCAAATGTCATATCCACTAGTAACCCTAGAGGTACAATTTCTCAAAAATTTTGCAATGTTCAGTGACATTTACTAATGGATGCTCTTAACAATCAAAAACAGATGAAATTCTCATCATCAAATTGGGAGTGATTCTTGCATAATGTCCGGTATTGAGGCAGAGAAATGAATCTACAATAGCCTTCCTACAAAAATTATTCCTTTTTTCACAGCCATTAAGCCAAAAAAAACTGCAAAATGTATCAAAAAAATCTTTCTTAACACACAAAGCAAAGTGCCTTAAAGGTTAAAGTTCAATCTCCGTAATGTAAACTTTATGATGCGGCATAATCTCGTCCTTAACCTCTGATTCTTCTTCTTCCTACAATCGGATACGTGATTTTGAATTTTCAAGAATGAATTAATTATTAAACGAGATTTGTTGAAAATTTGCTTTTAATTTAAAATCTGGGTTGATGTTTGAGATTTTGGTGGTCTTGAATTTTTGATGGTTGTGCTTTTAATTAAGAGTTTAGATTGAAGAAGCTTGAAGGGAGAGGATAGGAAGCAGTGTTAATGTAAAATGTAATTGATTATATGCGTTTTGGTAGAAAATTTGTTACGACCAGGAGGGAGATCAAAAATGGTCATTTTTACCATTACGAAATTTATGAACGGCCCCTAAAAAAATCGAAACATTAAAAAAATTAACGGATTTTTTAAAAAAAAAATTTCAAATGTTTTATTTTCCAAAAAAATCATATTTGTTAATTTTTTTTTTTTTAATTTTCTTAATAAAGCATCTCAAAACAAAGTACACGAATATTCCATATGAAAATCAATTCCTCACTTACCAACACTGTAATCCCATAATCATTGAATCATTATCTGTAGCTTTAGGATTATTTGCCATTCCATTAAAGAGTCTTTAATACTTAATGAAATTGTAATTGTTATAGTTATCAACCTTTTTGTAGTCTTCATTCAGTAAAGGGCTTCGTTCGGTGCCAAAATTAAGCATCTTGAATCAAAAAAAAAAAATCAAACACAAAAAATTTATGAATTAAAAAAAATTTTTTTAAAAGAAAAAAAAAAAAACAAAATTAACTCCAAAACCTCCAAAGTTACGGCACAAAAGAATGTTTACCTAACACAACATGCACACGTCATTTTCCCATTAGTTGTTTTTTTTCCTATTTACATCCTTCCATTAGAATCACAGTAATAAAAGACAGAAATAAATTCATTTTCACCTTATTCAGTACACATACAAAATACATATTATCATTATTATTTGTCTCGATAAATTGCCATACATAGGCACACAGTCAATAACCATACAAACTCGCTCTATAAAATGGTCATTAATATTGATTATCACTGTCACCATTATGGTCATTTGACGTGCGTTAGAGTGGATGCATGGTCAAGTAAAGTTCATAGAATTTTTTTATATATTATTATTATTGCTCACTTTATCAATTATGAATATGCTAAAAATAGAGGAATGAAACTTGTGTTCTGTATGGAACTTGTTAAATTTTCATTATGTGGATTGTGGAACTGAAGTGAGTGGCAAAAGTTAATTAATGAACAAATATGATTTTGACGTGAGGATATTTTGTGAATTGAAATGAATGATAATGCGTTTTGGGGTAATTAGAGTGGAAAAAATTGGAAAAAAATTTGAGCAATTGAATAGGAAAATATGTTTAAAAAAATAGAATTTGGAAAAGTGTTGATTTTTTGTGGAATAGAAAAAAATTATAAAAGTCCTCGTTTATATCGAGGGACTTCAGCGCATTTTTGACGCAGCGATTAGCAATTGATTAAATAGAAAAAAATGTCGAGTTTTAAAACTTTATTGCTGTTTCTTTAATCATAATGCATTTCAATAATAAGTTTAAAACTAAAGATCAAAATTCCTATAAAATTGTTTTTTTATAATATTCAATGCAAATAATAGCTTTACGATTTACCGGTTTTTTGAAATTCAAAATTTTCCATTAGCGAAAAATTTAAATTTCTGAACACATCCATTATTTTTCAAATTTCTAAACGCACTTATATTTGTTTTGTATCAAAAAATTAAATGTTAATTAATTAAGGTGTGTAAAAGAAAAAAATTTAATCCGAAATAACGGTCAAAAAAATTTCAAATTTTTTAACGGTTAGAAAAAATTCAAACTTATCATCAGCATAGCTTTGCCCTGCATTGTTTACATATTTTTTTTTTTGAAATATAAAATCGATGAATTAAGCTATTTAATGAGTGTTTTTTGACTTTTCAATATGAACGGCGGGAATAAAAACATTCAATGAAGCTATTAAAACAATTCCGAGCTTGCTACGAAGTCTAGATCAAGAGATAATTGGGACCCGAACGACCGAACGACCGAACGACCGATCAAAGTGCATGATTGAGCTTCCTTTTTGAAAACAAGTTTTCAAAAATGCGCTAAAAAATTAAAGGCATTTAAATTCATGGTTTAATCCAATTTTAAATTTTTCTAAATTAAAAATTTAAATTTTTAATTTTTTATAAATTTTTAATTTTTTATAAATTTTTAATTTATAAATTTTAAATTCAAATTTTTATTTTTTTCTAAATTTTAAACTTTTCTAAATTTTAAATTTTTCTAAATTTTTAACTTTTTTAAATTTGAATTATTTCTAAATTTTAAATTTTTTTAAATTTTTCTAAATTTTATTTTTTTTAAATTTTAACTTTTTCAAAATTTTAAATTTTTCAAAATTCTAAATTTTTATTTCAATTTTTTCAATTATTAATTTGTTTAAATTTAAAATTTTTCTACATTTTAAGTTTTTCTAAAATTTGCTAAAACTAAACATTCAAATTAACTTGTAATAATTCATCCCAAAAACATCCCATTTGTTCCACTAATTTAAGCCAGACGAAGCATATCGCCAAGTCAAAGCAACGTAAATTGTCCGCAAATTCTCGCGTGCACTATAAAAAAAAATCATGCCAGCAATCAGCCAGCACATATTGAAAAACAAAATAAAAATTTATTATTCACTGAACATTTTCAATTGCAACTGAATCCACCTCGCAAATTATAATTAAATTTATATCTCACAAACATTCGGGTAACAAACTCACAAAAATTTTCACAATGAAAATTTTTTTTTCTCATTCTATTATTATTTTTAAAATGCACACATTAAAATTAGCGAAAATGCGAATGTACATAAATCTTGTTGTAAATATCATTTTCACCAGATGAGTGGCATCGTTCGTGAGTTAAAATGAAAACAAAAAATTGAGCTCGAAATTAAATATAAAATTTATTATATGTGCTTAAATTTGACACTAATTTTGATTATTTTATTGCTACTCTCATAAATTTTGTGTCAAAATACAGAGTATAAGTTGTGGATGAAAATAGAATCAGGCTACAATGTTTAAGTTAATTAGCATATCATGAATTTATAATTGTGAATTAAATTTGAAAATTTGTAATTAGAAATTTATACATGATGGGGGTTGGAATGTCAAGCATTCTTGATGATGTAGGATTAAATGGTTTTGGGCATTAAAATTAAGATGATAATCACTTTATTAAAAATTTAAAATTTTGTTAATCTAAATGGGGCCGTTCACTAATGACGTCCATACCTGGATTTTTGGAACTTGGATTTTTGACCCCCTTCTACCTCTCTCCGTCACAAAATCTTTAAATAAAAAAAATCTTGTTTTAAACTGTCACACGGACCCATACCTCCTTCCTCACTAAAAATTGGATAACAAAAGTGAAGGACCCTAAATATGAATTTTAATAAAATTGTAAAAATTTAATTAGTTCGCTTTGTTCGTAGATAATTCATAGAATTTCATTCAAATAATTTTAAAAGAGGAAAATAAATTTTTTACAATTTTTTTTTAAATAAATATCTATTACAAAATTTTCTACACAATACAGCCTATTCAATAAAACATCAAACATCATATTCAGTTCAAATACATAACAAAATATTTTATTGAAAGATAATAAAAAATTCACAACATGCAAGACACACACACCCATGTCCTAAAAATAAATAAATCAAAATAAATTATGAACCTAGCAGGTATATATGCAATTTTATGTTGTATCTGAAAAACACGATCTAATTTAATTGATTTTTAGAATTCACTTGTCTAAAAAAGTTTTTTTTGCTCAATTAAATTTAGAAATGTCGATAAAATGGCACATGAAAAATCGCCAAGACTACACAAACAAATAATGAAAAAATGTAAAATAAACATCGAAAGCCTTTCAGCAGAATAATAAAAAATTATCACAAAAAAAAATATTTTCATCTGCTCTAGGTAGCAAAAAAAAAAAAAAGATATATTTTTAAAAATACGAAAAATGAAAAATTTATCTCAAAATGTAGGTCACAATTTTAATGAAAATTGACAAGACTATGCGACATTGGTATGATGCACTAAATATAAACTGCATTGCATAAACTTTTATGTATCAGTTTGTGGTATCAATTATTGACACATATCGTTCCTCTCTCAATGGATGCCAATTTCCATTCATCAAGTTTTATTCTAGTTTCTTCTTTATTTTTGATTCTTTCTTATTTGAAAAGTGCTGTTGGGGACTTTGGATGGGGAAAGTCTATAAGTTTCTTAACAAACTAAAGTTAAGATATGCATTTTACAAAAAAAATAAAATATATTCAATTTTAAATTGACCAGTATTAAAATTTATCGAATATTTATTGACACAAATAAATATTTTAAAAATAAAATTTTTTTAATTGAATTTACACTGACCTACCTCACATTGTCTTCAATTGCGCACTGTGTCATCAAGTTATTAACGATTATTCATTAACTATATTTTTTTATGAATGCATAACTCATTCATTATAATATTTAATTTTATGACAAATACACGATATACGTGACAATAATGAATGTAATTAACACCTTATTTCTATTTTTGTATATTGCAGATTTTAAAATTCCTTTCATCAATATTTGGATTAACAAAGGAAGAAAAATCTTTTTTTAAAGGTTGGAATTTTCGAGGAAGGTGAGTTTCAAAGAAAGTTTTTGTTCCTTTTATGTGCTGGAGTTGTGATTTGTAAAAGAAGGAATTTTTAGAAAAATTCTTTTGAAAATTTTAAATTCCTTACAATCACTGAAAAGAATTCTTTTGCAGTGAATTTTCGCTTTAAAAAGTTTAAAAAATTAATTTAGTCAAAAATTTTAAAATACCTATGTTGAAAATTTTAAAATATGTTGAAAAATTTAAAATTTGTTAAAAATTTTTTATTTTCAAAAATTATAAAATTTCTTAAAAAAATTATAAAATTTCTTAAAAAAATTCAAAATTTCTTAAAAAATTTAAAATTTCTTTAAAAATTTCTTTAAAAAATGTTAAAAATTTTAAATTTGTTAAAAGTTTTAAATTTGTTAAAAAATGTTAAAAATTTTAAATTTGTTAAAAATTTAAAATTTCATAAAAAATTTAAAATTTGATTAAAAACAAATTCTTAAAAAAAATTTAAAAAAAAATTAAAAGTTGTTAAAAATAATAAAAATTTAAGATTTTTTAATAAATTTAAATTTTCCAAGACACAATTGCTTTTAAAAAAAAATGCTCAAACCTTAAAAGCTACGAAAGTATGTATAAAGATTTTAAAACTTGACTTAAAACTAAATCTAAATAATGTGATAAATCAGTTAAAAATCATTTCTTGAATTTCCTGAACTTTTGATCACTTTTCGATGGGATGGATTTAGTTATCTTTTGTTTTTACAAAGATAACAATAATAACTTAATGCTGGCTTAAAAAAGAATTGACACAAATTATTGCTGATATTTAAAATTGCGCACTTTTTAAAGCTACTTCAAATTATGAATGAAAAATAAAGTCATCACACAAAATGCCTCATTTGACTTCAATTTTCAAAAAATTATATCAAATTATACAAAAAAAAAAATATTTTCATTTCCAATTAAATTAATTCAAAGTTCAATTGATGAAAATTTATTTATTAAAATTGATTCAAATTCAAATGTTATTTGACATGGATATGAATTTATTTTTAAAATCGAAAATTATTGATTTGAAGAGTTGAAACTGAAAACAAACATTTTCCCATACGTGAATTTATACACGCCACATAAAATTAGATCGTTTATCATGTCACGTTTTTATCGTTAAGTTCATTGAATTGTCTAATACATGAAAAAATATGAGAGATTTTAAAATTGTGATTTAAAGTGAAGTGCGAGTTGATTTTTTATGGTTTTGATGTATTTTTTGCAATGCTATCTTCAACTTAAATTATTTCATTAAATTTTAACACAAAATTTAAAACAATAAATATAAAATTTCACATTAGAATCCCTTCGCGTCCCTCAAATATTTATTTGTTCCTTCCAATAAAAATTCTCTAAAATCGAGCAATAAAACCTGAATTTTATAATCTCCAAAAAAAATCCCTCACAATCAATAAAAATTCAGCAAATTAAATCAAAATTCAAATAAAATTCAAGTACACATAAATTTTACGAGTTTTACGACTTTAAAGGTACACGATCGAATTAATTTATTTTCGGGTGTATATATATAATTCAGGTGTCACATAACATCCATAAAAATTCATAAATTTCAATCCTACTGAATTAAGAGTAAAACATGAACCTTTTTTCAGTTGATTTCATAAATGAAAAGTTTCATGACATGTTGAGCATGTTTGTCGCTTATTGATTGAGGTCTAATAAAGCACACACAAAATTTTTTTGACGAAAATAAATTGACAGCATGAAAAATTAATGACACGAAAAGAAAGACACTGAGGAAAAGTTTGTTTTTCATGTACCCTAAAAATAAACATCAAATCCGGATGGTCGATGTAATTACGCAAATGGAAAATGCTGTAATAGGAAGACAAACACACATACAAAAAATCGACAAAATCGTATCAAATTATAGATAAATTATGCATTATGTTACCTATTACTGTTCCGACATCATAGAAATTGATTTTATTTATTTTTTGTTGAACTTTTCAAGGTCACGGGGACCTTGGTGATATAAATGATGACGCTGTTAAGTTTCTTTAGTGACTCTTCTGCCTGCCACGCGTATTATTCTGAGTCTTCTGTTATTGTTACTTCTTAATTTCTGATGGGAAAACGTAGAGATGAAAAATTACAATGGATTGGTTTGAATTTTAAGGAAGAATTGTAGAAAATCTTGTTTAAATGGCAAGTTGTTGTGACTGCATAAAAAAATAGAAGATGAGATTTTTTTTAAAAAAAAAAAAAAAAACAAGTTTTAGCGATCAAAAAAATTTTTAGTCAATTTTGTTAATTTTTGCACATTTTTGATTATTTTCGAATAATTTCGATCATTTTAAAGCAGTGGTAGTCAACTTTTTTATGCCGCGGCACACCTTGAGAGTAAGTTATGACCAAAACTGCACACGGAACACGTCTTGTAGTATTTTCGAAAGAAAAATCTGTACACTAGTGCGCCGCTGCTCACTGGTTGGTCATCACTGTTTTAAATAATTTTAAATCATGCTTGATCAATTTGATCTGGCTTAAAATCAGAACTCTTTCCGATGTCTGCCTCAAATTTTAACTTGAAAGATCACCCATCCAGCCAATCAGACAAATCTTAAAAAATATATATTTTTCAGACCATACGTCACCTCACAAACAAGATAGAATACTAATTTTTACAAAAATCTTAAACTAAGAGATTCCATCACTTAACCAACCCTTCACAGTTCATCAACAACCAACCTTTCATCCTCACAAATCAATAAAAACCTATCCGACTGTGAAATCTGCTCCAAACCACGTACATTTCACAATTGAACTCACTTCTGTCGAGTATAAAAGATTTATCGACTGCATAACCCAAATTTCACATGAAATAACTCTTTTTTTATATAAATTAATGAACTTGACAATCCAAAGTGATTAAAATTTTCATAATATTTCATTTCGCAGCAGATTCAAAACCATCATAAATTTCTCTAAAGTCTAAAAATAAACACAAATTTTTTTAAACCCCCTTAAATATAAATCAAATATGTTTGAGTTAAGAATTCTTGTGTGTTAAATTTATTGTTGTTTCCTTCAACACAAAACTGTGAGTATGTGATGTGGGCGTTAAGATATCATTAACCACCCCTTAGGTAATTTTTCCTACTTGACATAAATGAATTCTTTCTGTCATAAATGTGGAGAGGAAAAAAATTCTTTTAACATATACATAGATGAATAAAATTCACGGCTGTAGGCTGTAGGTTGTTTTATTTTAAAATATTTATTGCTTCTTATTTGTGTTAATGGAATTTTATAAATTTTTGTTAGGTATGTTGGGTGATGAGGCTTCAAAATGTTAATTTTTTGAAGGTTATGAGGATGTTTTTGGGCGGGTTTTAGGCTGAATTTAAATTTTCAAAGAATTTGCAACGAATTTATTTGAATGATTTTGAGAATTTAGAATTTTAAGTTTTACTAAAAGCACTAAAGATTTTTAAAAATTTTGCTGGCCGTTCACTTATTATGTTACACAAAAAAGAAATTTTTAGACCACCAAAATTTGAAATCAAAATATTTTTGCATTTTTCCTTTCTGGATCTTGATTTATCAAATGAATTGAATTCTTTTGCGAATTTTCTTCTTCAATAAATCATACATTAACAAGCTTTAATCAACTAGGTAATTATCTTGAAAATAAAAATTGGTGAAAAAATTTACTAACACATTCACAATTTTTATTTTCAAATTTTTAATTGTATGTAACTGACAAATTTTGAAGTGTCGGTAGTCGGCTTTCAAGTTCTTAAAACATTATTGACTCAAAAATTGATAAAAAAATTCAATTTATAAATTTTAAAACTTAATGTTTGCATTGAAAATCAAAAATTTTACCAAAAATAAACACAAAACTCAACCAATAAGCACGACAAATAGACATATCAACAGCACTCTAACCCCCTGCTTGCATGAAAAACTGCCACCAAGGGAGATTAATGGCAGGCAATCAATTGCATCACTGAGCAAGAATAAACGCGAGGGGATTGTGATATAAAAAACAGGTGATTTTTATATTCAAATGCTCTTCAGTTCCCTCTTTCTCTCTCAATTCCTCAATCGATTTTCCGCCAAACAGCTTTTCTATTTTTCTTTTATTTAAAACTTTTTTTTTGGTATATTTTTGTGCCTCGTATCCGATAAATTTTCTGTGTCTGCTGTTTCTCTTTGTTAAACTCACGTGATTGATTGAAAAAAAAAGAAATTTAATGAAAGAAAAAAGAAGCCTGAAGTAAATGAAATAAATTGATCAATAAATTTTTTTGTGCTGTTCTGACATTGATCTCTTAATCATCGTACATCGACTGTGCGTAAGGCAGGAATTTTTTAATTAATTTTATACTGATGACGATGATTTAAGCTGGCAAAAATGATATTACAAGCGATAATAAAAAATTGGAAATTGTTGACTATATAATGAGGAAAATATGCGGCAGTAAATAATTGACGTTATAAATCTATTGACATTTTAATGCCTTAACGATGGAAAATTTATTGAATATTGGCATTTACGTTACATTGAATGGCAGAGAATTTTTTTTTATTTATTTTCATTAAATGGAATTTATCATGTCATGATCTGTTCTTGCTCCCTCAATTATCAAATGCTTTTTAATTATTTTTCAACTTTTCAGGCTTCCTCTTTTTTTAATTAAAATATTGGCAGATAAAATTAGATTATAATTTATATGGAAATGTGAGTAGGGAGAAATTCCAGAAATTAATCAAAACTTCAAGTATTTATTTCCAATTGACAAGTTAGAAAAGTTAAGATTACTTGGAAATTAGAGCGCATTTTTACTACAAATTTCAAATTTTTTAAGACTGTATTTTAGAAAATTCTGACAAAATTATCAATTTTTAACCACTCAGATATAGAGGGTCCTCGATTTGAATAATCGAAATTTTCTCATATTTCGCAAAAAATTGAATTTGAAATTGAATTTGAAAAAATTTGAATTTTTGAATTTAACGGAAATTTTTCTTACGTTTCGTTTTGAACAGAAAAATTCTAGAATAAACCAATTGTTCAAATCGAGGACCCCCTATATAGGGGGTTCACTTATCTCATATCCCCAAGATGCTCCTCATATATTCAAAAGCAATAAAATTTTAAATCCAAAATTTTCTCAATAATTAAAACTTTCATAAGACCCCTCAAAAAATCCAAAAAATTCTCATAAATTTTTGCTAAAATTGAAAAATTAATCAGCGAATAAAAAAAATTTTCACGTTTATAATTAATGAAGATAGAAATAAAAAATTTCCACGCTTATTGAACACATTCAACTGGATCCGGTCGATAAAATAATTTCATTTTTCATCTATGCTGCTCTTTCTCTTCATCATCATCACTTTGCAGATTTTTATTTTTAGGCATAGACAGAAAAGAAAAGAGAGAAAAAAAAATAATATCTAAATTTTCCATTTTCACTCGAGAGAAAAGTTATACTTAGTTTAAAACGGTAATAAAAAACACATTATGGTATAAAGAAGATGGATGAAAGATATAGGGTAAAAAATCTGTTTTTTGTGGTAATCTATTTTTTGTGGTATTCATCTTTAGCTGTGAAACATACTTTTAAAGCATTAAAAATTCCTCATTTCTTGACAGATGTGTTGCAAATAATGATTAAAGCATGTATGCTTAATCTGAATTGTCTAATTAATTTCTATCTTTTAATATTTGCAATTTAAAATTTCACACCAAAAATCAAAATTTCTTACCATTTTTCATGCGCAATTTTTTGCTTAATTTCGTTGTGATTCTGTCAGAAGAATCATTATTGTGACAAATAAACGTTCACTGTTTAATATTTAATCATATTTAATGCATATAAGTTAACAAAATAATCGAAAATTACAATTTACTTTGTATAAACATTGAATCTATTTTTTGTGGTACTAAAATCTATTTTTTGTGGTATTTGTTTACAAAAAAATCCATACAAACTAAAGTTGATATTACCCTGAAAGTTGACAGTCCCCTAAATAATTTGAAAAACAAAAATCCGGTAAAATATTATGAAACTATTTTTAATAAATTTAATGTATTGTAATCATTTAAATAACTTAATTTGACTTGTTATCGATTCATTTTGCATTAAAGATGATGTATTTAAAGTAATAACTAAAATTTATCATGTAATTTCATTACTTTTTTCTACCACAAAAAATAGATTTTTTTACCACAAAAAATAGATTTCATACCACAAAAAATAGATTCTGTGTTTAATTTAGTTTTTCAGAAAAAGCTTAATGTTACAGTAAGAAATGAATATAGGACTTTAAAGTCTTTTGGTTCCTGAATATTTTGAGCCATTATTCATTTAAAAAGGATAAATCAGTGAATATTTATTTAAATTCAAAGTTGATGAAAAGCAAAATACCACCAAAAACAGATTTTTTACCCTATGATTATATCCAAGCTCTATATCCAAACGAATATATATATCACGATTTATAATCGAAAATATTATTATTATTTTATGAGGGAAAATTATGAACAATTTATGTTTTGGATGTATTAGATTTAAGTGGCTATAAGTTTTCGATTTTTTTTTTTTTCTTTTACTTTTTTTCTTCTTGTAGAAAAATACGAGCTACTTGAAATTTTTAGATTTATAAAAGATTTATTTTTATTGCGTCAATAAGAATTCTTGGTAAGTTAGTTGTTGGTTAAAAAATTATTTCATTTTTTTAGGTTGTAACCTCAACCTTTAACAGCCTTAAGGAGCGCTTGCACAAAAATTTTCAGATTTTTAATCAAAATAAAAAATTTAACAAAATCTGTTTTTGGTACTTGTAGTATTTGGAAAATTCAATTATTCTCAAATGAATCAAAATTTTAAAGTTTAAATTTAAGATAAACTTTAAAATTTAAATTTAAAAAAATGAAATTTAAATTTTAAAAAAAAAATGAAATCTAAGTTAAAAGAAAATTGAAATTTAAATTTAAAAAAGTATAAATTTAAGAAAAATTTTAAAATTTAAATTTTAAAAAAAATGAAATTTAAATATAAAAAAATGAAATTTAAATATAAAAAAATGAAATTTAAATTGAAAAAAAAAATGAAATTTAGGTAAATTTAAAAAAAAGTTAAAAATTCAACTTTTTAAATTTGAAAAAAAAAAAATAAAATTTACCCAAAAAAAAAATAATTTTTTACCAAATTTTCTTAGTTTCCGAATTTTTCAAAAATTTTTCAATTACCTTTAACATTTTCAATTAATTTTCATCAAAAATAATATTTTGAAAATTCTTCAATTTTACCCCTCTGATGGTCTGTTTTGACTCTTTTTCCATTTCTGTTTAAAATACAAAATTATGGAGAATTGATCAAAAATCATCAAAAATCGAAAATTTCAAAATGTTTTTTAAATATTCAAATTTTTTGACTTTATTTAAAAATTTAGAATTTCAAAACGACCTTGACTACTAACTTCATCTAATTTTCATAAACAAATCTTCTTTCTCTTTGCCTCTAATTTAAAATAATTTATTCAACCACTTTCACATTCTCCTTGTACTCATCACTTCACACATTTAAGAAATTTCTTTCTTTTTCTACACGACAATTAATTTAGTCTCACTAATTTGCTATACATGTAGCATAAAATATTTAACAAAGCATAGGAAAAAAATTAATTAAAATATTTAATGTGAGTTTTTAAGCATAATTATCTGTTAATAGTTTTAATTGCTCACTTGATGAGGAACCAAAAAATGTTTGACTTTGAAAAAAAAAATTGAGTTTCAAAAATTTAATTTCAGTCTCAAAAGTTTCCTTTTTTTCATGTACAGCAAATTGACATGAAAATTCATTAAAAACTTTTTCACATTGGATTAAGAGTTAAAATTTAATTTTCCTTGTTCCAATTCTGTATCAAACCCGATAGCTTTTCTTAGCTTGATTGCTATTTACGTATGTGTTCTACCACAAGCCTTCTTGTTACGGTGATGTATGTAGGAGTAGGATTAGTAGTTTCGATGCACAAAAATTTTCCTCATTTTGTTCTCAACAAGCTTAATCATATTCATGAATGTCTAAAAGCATATATCAGGAAAAATTTTAATTAATTCAGATTATATAGGAAGCAGAACGACGGCTGTATGGTAAACGAAGATATTTGAATGAAGAGTCTTCATTTGCATGTGAACATTTGAGCAATAAGACAAGATATGATGTTGAAATGCTAAAAATTCACTGCTTAAAGTATTTTTTGAGCTTTTTGGTATTTTTCAATTTTCTAGAATTATTTTTAAAAATTTTGAATTTTTCTGAAAACTTTTAATTTTTCAAAATTTTCAATTTTTTTAAAACTTTCAACATTTTCAAATTTTTTAAAGTTTTCAAAATTTTCCAATTTTTTAAAGATTTCAAAAATTTCAAATTTTTCAAAAATTTCAAAATTTTCAAATTTTTTAAAAATTTCAAAACTTTTAATTTTTTTTTATAATCATTTTTAAATTGAAAATCTTCAGGTGCCAACACCTCGCATAAAATTCAATATTTAACCTCTCCAAATTTAAATTGATAATTTCTGAACTTTAGCTTTAAATTTGCATTATATATTTTTAAAATTAAAATTTTTTCAATATAAAAAATGGAAATCTGAATTTCAGAATAAGCTGATTTAAGCTTGCAAATATCAATCTTGTTCAAATGAAATTCCCTTAACGATATCTTTTTACATTTTTTCCCACGACATTATTATTGGCTTATCAAATCACATGTTCGATTGACGTTCAAGCAAGCAACAGATATAGATCCAAAATATTGTAGATTAGAATATAAATGAAATTTTATGTGTCAGGTGAAAAATTGGGTGGAATTATGTGAAGTTTAAAGCTTGATGTTCAATTTTTAGCGCATTTTTGGAAACTTGTTTTCAAAAAGGAAGCTCAATCATACACTTTGATCGGCAGCAAATTTTTGAAAAACTATCTTTTGATCTAGACATCGTAGAGAGCTCGGGTTTGTTTTATTAGCTTCGTTTCATCGAGTTATTGGCGGCAAATGTATTTAAAAGTCCCAAATTTGTGTTTAAACACCCTAATTAATTAATTTTTAATTTCACAGAAAAATTATCAACACATGACTGCAACTTCACGTCATAGAAATTTCAAATATTTTTTAACCGTTGACATTTGAAAATTTTTTGACCGTTATTTTTTACGAAAAGTTTTTTGTTCAGTTTTGCAAGTTATTAGTTTGTGCATAATGAAAACACACTTGTGCATGAACAATGAATGTGAGGAAATTGAAACTGAAGGGTTTTTGATTGTTGTTGTAACATTTTTGTAAAATTATCGTTATTTTTATGTAGAATTTTGCAAGGTCTGTCCTAAAAGTTGATATACTTTCAATTCGTAGCTCGATTACTGATCGCCGCGCCAAAAATGCGCTGAAGTCCCTCGATATGAAACACGAGGACTTTTGTAATTTTTTTTGTTTTATTTAGTTTTTTTTTTCATTGAAATTTGCTTCTTTTTAAACTATGAATCAAAATATCTCTAATTTAATAAAGTATTAAACATAAGCTAAATCAAGAATTTCATCATTGAAATTTTAATTCTAAATTTTTTTTTATAATTTGAATTTTGAGCTTGTACTTTTATCAGCATTTCGACAGTAATAATACCGAAAATTGCATCCAACATCTTTCACCACAAATCCCACACCAAAAATAACCCAATTTCATAATTTAAATTACCTCAAATCAGCACTATATCATCTCACATTAAACATCTGAATTTCCTCAAAATGAAGTTAAAACGAGAATGGAAATGAAGATTCATGAGGGAAGAAAGGAAAGAGTGAATAATGAAAAAAATGATATAAGCATCTTTAAAGCAAAAAAAGAAAACTTTTCTGTCGTTTTTCATTAAAGAAATGAAAAGTCTAAAAGAATTTCTCTCATTGTTAACATTTTCCATGATATTCAAGCACATTTTTAAATCATTCTCGTTTGCTCTATTCATACATGAATCAAACGTTGAGTCGAGAAGAAAAATGAAAGAATAAATTCTCATTTTTTTTATAGAAATGGAATAAAAAGTGTGAGAAGGAAGAGACGTCTCTTTTCATGATAGAGAATGGAAGCACTTAAAGGTTAAAGGCTTCAAATTGAATGAACAAATGAAAAAATCAATATTATGTATATATACCTGAAAAAAGTTCTACATCAGCTGCTTTGAATGTTTTATTATGTTATGACTTGTGCTGCTGCTTTCATCTTCATCTTATGACTGAATATGTATGTTCAAAATATCCGGGTAGCATGTGGATCAATATCAGGATTCATATGGTTTAAAATTGTTTGGATTTGTTGTAATTTTTTAATCATGTATTTGATACTTTTGTTGAAGTTTGTAGGTTAAGGTTTGAGATTGTTGGGATAAATTGCTTAAAATTGGCTGTAAAAAAGTTCTATAAAAAGTTTAAAGCTTCATCTCTAGATTTTCACAAATCAAATTGGAACAAACGGTTTTTCAATGCTTCAGAATTAAGATTAATGCATTTTAGTGTTCGAATCAGGATATAGAGCAGTAAACTCTTAAATATTTTAATTAAATTAAACTGCAAACAATAAATTTTCAATTTATAAGAAAAAATGTAAACAGTAAACTGCAACTTCAAGTGATAGAAAATTTCAAATTATTTGAAAACTTTACGGCCGTTAAAATTTGAATTTTTATCGTTACGTCAAACGATGAATTTTTTCACTAAAATTTCATAATTTTTCACAAATAAAACAATTTATTGCTCACCATGAAACTCCTCAGCTGGCATGATTCACCTTACGTTCGTTTATATCTCTCGCATAGATTCTCGAATTGCAACTCTTCTCAAGGCAGACTAAAATATGGAAAACAGAGAATAGAAATGAATAAAAAAATCTCCATCTATTTTTAGCAAACATCAAAAGGTGTGAAAAATAACAAGAAGAAAAATTCAGGTCAACGACAAAACGTAAAATAATTTTTTAACCTTTTTCCTCTCTCTTCACCTTTTGCAATAATTTTTTTTTTACTTTTCTCCTTTTTTTATCTGTGAAAAAGACAAATTAAATCCAATGAAGTCGAGAGTGCTTTTGAAGTATGGAAATGAAAAGTGAAAGAAAAATTTGAATAGATATGAAATGGAAATGTCTCGCGATTAGGAAGATGAAAAAATAAGAAGAATTGTAATTAAAAGAAAAAATTTAAGTCTTGAAATTCAAATTAACTTTTTTTATGTATTCAAGAGTTATGCAAGGACAAGGAGGAATTTATACATAGAGAAAAAATTCAGTAGACTGGGTTATAATCGATATTTTGTATGCTTTAATTTAAATTTTAAAATTTTAAGAAACTTTAACGTCATTAAAAGTGCTACCGTCATATTGAAATGTTAAGGCAAATCGATATTAGTAATGAGATGTTTTACGTCATTGACATTAATTGAACATCATAAATTGCTGGTTCCTCAAGCAATTATTTTAATTAATATGGAAATTTTACAATGGATAATATTAGGGAGTTATTGATTAAAGTTAGGAATTTTTAATGTGTTTTTTTTAATTGTGATGATTATTATAATTATTGTGGGAATTTCATTAATGGAAGTTATAGTCAATGAAAGTTTTTTTGACTCAAAATTATTGCATTCAAAAAAAATTTTAAATGTGGAACTATGAGTTTAAAAGTTGATTAAAACCAGGTAACATTCTCAAAACTTAGCAAAACTCTTAAACTTTTTAAAATTGAGCAATAAATTTTCAAAACTGAGTCTTTAACCTTAAATTAGAACAAATTTGAGTACTAAATCACATCAATTTCAATACTGAGCAATTTCCAGTAAACTGTGACATTAACTTGGAAAGTGAGCAAATCTGAGCAACAAAATTTTAAAACTGAGCAAATCTGTGCAACAAAATTTTAAAACTGAGCAAAAAACTTGCAAAAAACTTGGAGAGTTACTAGTTTTGAAATTTTTCAAAAGGAAGCAGCATACTCTGAAAGCTGAGCAACAAATATTAAAATTGAGCAAAATCAAGTAAAATTTTTAATATTGAACAACAAACTCTCAAGAGTTTAAGGTGATGAGAACATAATCATAAAATTGAGCAAATTTGAGAAATAAAATCTTAAATCTGAGTAAAATACAAAAAACCTTAACAAAGCTGGGCAACAAGTTTTTAAATTTTAAAATCACCCAGAAAAGCAGCAAACTCTGAAAACTGAGCAATAAATATCAAAATTGAGCAAAATTAAGCAAAACTGAGCAACAAATTGTTAACTGCAACCAAACAGTCAATAAACTTATATATTCCACTTCAAAGTAAAGTCATTCCCTTCAAATCATCTTCATCACCAAATTAATCAGCATCGTCGCATAATCATTATGAAAAAATGAAATATTTTCACATCACCCTCACTTCATAAATTCTTCTGACGTCAATTCCGTCATTAAAAAGTACTTATGAGATTGTGAGACAAAAGAATGGAAATAAATGGTGCTGCACATTTAATAATTAGTCAGAGTCCTCGAAAAACATTCAATTTATTATGTCATCAAATTATTCTATAGTTTTTTACGACTCGACGATGACTATCTCGATCATTTCCAACACCATCATAAACAGCATTTTCTCTTTATTTATTTTGCGACGATAAAAAATTGTAAACCAGGCATGATTCATTTTCATTATAAACAATTTCCATAAAACATTTTCGGCATCATCAAGAGGTGTAAACATATAAATGAAAAGCAGCAACAACAACAAGATCCATAAAATTATTATGCAAACAATTTTCGTTTCCACATCTTCATGTCGAGTCGCATCATCATATTCAGATTTTGTGTTAAAGTAAAGCCATAAGTAATTTTCTCTCTCACTCACTCTCACACTTCTCTGTTTGCTTGACTTTTTTTTCAACTTCATGATTGAGTGATGGGATGAATGTATGTAGTCATAGATAGATGAAGTGTTGAGGGAGAGGAAAAAATTTTGTTTTTTGAGGTAAATATTTGTGTCGAGTGAAATTTATTTTGAAGGATTGCAGTTGATTTTTTTTTTATGGACTTGAAAAGTTTGGGTAATTTTTCATTTTATTTGTTGTAGTTTGAAGAGTTTTTTGATGAAGAAAATTGAGTGGTTCCAATGAATTTTTTATCATATTTTTACAATTTTAAAGTCAATTTTGAAAATAAAATTGGGAGCAAATTTTGTTTACTTAAAAAAATAAATTTTATTCCAAAAATATAAAGTTAAAGACAACAATTTGTTCTTGACATTCACTCCAAAACTTTTTTATTTTAAATCTCGTAAAAGTTTTGTTTGTCCAGCTGTGTTTGTAAAAGTCTCACAAAAAAGGTCCTGTTGATTTTAATATTAAAAGATTCTTAACTGTCTTTAACTCAGGCTTTAACTTCTTTTTAACCTAATATTGCAGATTATTAAACAGGACGAGGGTTCACAGCAGGAGCAAATGACAATTTTGTCTGCATTATGAATTAACTGGTGGGTAGTAGGATTTTTTGGCAGGGCAATTTCGTAAATTTTAGGGGGAGTTAGTATAGTTTTTTGCCAAAAACCTGACAGGCTAAAGAATTTTCAAAAGTTATTGATTATTAATGTGACTGAAATTTCTGGCTATGCTCTTTCAACTCATTAAATTACTTATTAAACTTACTTAGTTATAATGGATCACAACTGATCTAAACGATCATCGAAGTAAGTAAGTAAGTAAGTTACTTATCAAACTTATTAAACTCTTAAACTTTTCGAATCACAAATTCATTGAAGATTTAACTGCATTTAAAGTTTTTATCCAGTTTATGCACAAATCTCGACAAACCAAATTTTTCTCGTGCACTATAATGTTTTAGAAAGCACCCTTAAGGTATCGTTCATTTATTACGTAACAAAATAACGGTCATATTTCAAAAAAGAACAATGGAATTCTCAGAAATTCTATTGTTCTTCTCTCGACCTCCCCTGCGTTACATAATAAGTGAACGAGCCCTAAGGGTGTCACGTTCTACAATTTTAGAAACGCTGCTCGAAGTTTCAAATTTACTTCCTTACTTGCTTATTTTACCCCCAAATTAACTCAATATCCATATGCCTGTACACCCTAAAAACCCACCCCTGTGCACTTATTATCCATAAAAATGACACACAAAAATTGAAATTTGTTCCTGACCCGTATTTTTTTTCTTGAAAATTTCCGTTATGTCCCGTACATATTTTGGCCAAATTTTGAAAACGTCCCGTATTTTCACAAAAATTTGCAGGATTTTACCCCCTAAATTATCTCAATATCCAGCACTTATTGTCCAAAAAAATGCCACACAAAAAATTTTAAAATCACTTTCATACATTTTAAACAACAACCGACGTAAATTTCCACATGAACACCTCAATTAAGCTACCTATTGTAACATTTTTTCAATCCAACAATGAACTTTGCAGACAATGAAAAAATCATTGACACCTAAAGAATAAAAATATCTCCACAAAAGCATATTTAATGACAGAAGGTTGACGTCATTTTCAGATGAAAATTCCATCATAATAAACACAATAATAATGTCCAAAAAAAAAATAAAATTATTAATACCAGGCAGTTATGAGCACTTTTGCGTTTCCCACAAGGATCACGAAAATAAATTGTGACACAAAAAGTCCATTGAATTTCATGAGCCATCAATCGAGTGACGGCATAAATATTCCATTTTTGATTGATTGATTGATTTTGTTTATGCGAAAAGCAAAAAAAAAAAATCACTTGCTTGTTGCCTTTTCTGTTGTTCTCTTCTTATTCATTTCATTAAAAAATATATATAGCCAGGGCGATGTGTAATGTAATCTTACACCTAAATCTGTTTTTCTTTACTTGCTGACATGATAAGGGTCAGGCAAGGTACAGAGGGAATAAAAATGTTGTTACGAATGCAAATTTTAGATTTTTTTTGCGTCTCCATTTGTTTATCGTTGTGTCAATCAGTTTGCCAGTGGTTTTGTTGACTTCTCGTGGAGCAGACAACTGAAATGGTGTTTTTTGTTTATTTTTGGATACGCAGCGAGTTTTTTAAAGATATTTTAATTTGATATGACTATCGGATTGAATGTGATTTAATTGAATGTTTTCTGGTGGAAGTTTTGATGTTTCCAGTATTCGAATAGAAAACCTTCAATTTAGTTTCTGACTTGTCAATTATTGTCAAAATTCACCAATTCATAACTCAATTCATGAATATAAATAAATAAATTTGCATTAAATTTAATACTTTAATTTAATTTAATTTAATTTAATTTTTTTAAAATTAATGATTTAACGGTTTTTTCAAATTCAAAATTTTAACGGTTTTTTAGAATTTGAACTTATTGATCTTTGTTGTTTAAAAAGTGCATCCATAAAAAAATTTAAAATTGAAATAACTAAGAAACCAAGTGAATTTATGAAAATAAATACATGCAATTCGTATCTACTAGTTAGCAGCTATCTAACCCAGAGAACTAGAAATTTGCAACTACTTTTTCTTCCCAATTAGAAATCAGAAATTAGAAATCACTTTTTGCATGTTCCACTTTTTAAAAAATCCATTTTGACTTTCCTGCTCTCAAAATTATAAAAATAATCACTTTGACCATAAATCCCCTCAACTTATCTCTCAATCTCATTGAACGTGAAATCTCGAAAATCTTTTGAGTTATTGAGAAAAATGCTTGAAATATTTCAGCAATAAAATCTTTTTCAGTAAACATCAGCAATTTCCTTTACATCCAATTTTAACGTCAATGAATGTAGGTTATTTACAAAGATAAAGTCGTTGATGTAGGCAGGATTTTCTCTTGACAACAGAATGAAAATTTGATGCAAAAGATTGGGTAAGGTCAAGAAGCATTCAAGTAAATTAAATGTTTGGGCTTAGAATCTGAATTTTTATGATTAAATTGACAAAATTAATCAATTTACTTAGATTTTGTAGGCTCAAAAAAATGCTGAATACTAAAATTTTTTATTTAGCATTTCCACCTCCAAACACAAGAAAATATTTCAATTCCACATCAAAAAATTCCCAACAAACAAGCTCAGACAGCATCCATTCACAATTTCAATTCAACCAGATAATACAATTACATCTGATTAATCACAACATCAGTAACTCAATTTTATCATTTTTGAACAAACTTTTCCATTCCAACCATCAACAAAAAAAAGAAATTTTTTTTTTCTGTTCTCTTTCGAGCAATTAAATTTCATGGAAATAAATTTTGAACGAAAAAAGAAGGAAAATGAAGAAGTTTTTCATTACTTTCTCGCTCCAATTTATGTTCGGAAAAAGTTTTCAATTCTTTAATTTAAAGATGTTCTTTTGATAAAAAATGAATATTCTGTGAAAAATTTATTCATATTTTCAGTGGCAAAATATGAAACGAGAAAGTTTGTCTAATTTTAGGAATGAAAATTTTCACAAAGATTAATTTTGAAGAAAAAAAAGACGTGAAAAAGTTTTTTTTCGAACAAATATTTATTAAGATTTTATGGATGTGAAAAAAAATTTTCAATATTTTTTTAAAGGATAAGCGTTCATTAACCTTTTAAAAATGATTAGTTTAGCAAGCAGCGTTCCCAAAAAATCTCAAAAAATTTAAATTCCTATTTTTTAGAAAAAAAATAAATAAAATCATAGAAAAAATTGATATTTACAAAAATTCAAAAATTAAGCTTTTAAATGCAAAAATTCAGCAAATCCCTTCAAACGAGCATTCAAATTCAAAAGGTATCAATAAATTAACACTCAAAATTAAATTATTAAACTTCGAAAAAATCCACATCAATATAATTCTTTTATAATTATCAAATCAAAAAAGATAAAGTAATTTACTGTGTAAACATCAAATAAGTTATAAAAAAAAAGATCCCACAAGTCTCAAGCTATTAAAGCTCTTTTCGATTGGCAAGAAAAAAAAATCTTCAAAGGCAAAACATTTTAGTGACTAATTGGGAGGCGGAGTTGAATGTTTACATAAAAAATAAGAGCAGTATGATGCGCGATTACTCAATATTGAGAAAATTATATTATCGAAAAAAAAAATTATTCACGCTTGTTTGACGGAAGGAAAAACAAAATTTTTTTAAGTGCCTACTTATGACACGTTGGAGGGGAGGGGAGTCGTTAATAAATATTGTATATTTTTCAATATTTATCTCTTAGATTCAAAAGTATTCAAAAAGTTAAAAATTTATTTTCAATCAAAATAAAAATTTTTGATGATAAATTTTGCTATGAAAAAAATTTAAATTTTTATTTAAATAAATTAAAAAAGTATTTAAATTTTAAAAAATTAATATTAAAATTTAAAAAAAAAATAACTTGAAAAATTTTTTAATTTTTTTCATAACTTTGGAATGGACTTTTAGGATTTTTTTTTTTTTCATTTTACATGAACCAAGAATCTTTAAAATTCCCAATTTTTTGTATTTTCATTTTTACCTAATTTCTTTTATCATGTGAATCTGCACGTACGAGTAAGGCTAATAATATAACAAGTTTGGATAAAAGAGCTTCTTTGTTTTGTGACGTCTTCTTTTGATCTTAACGGCGAATTTTTCCATGGCTATACAAACATCTTAATTCCTCTTTATTCATACTCTTGACGACAATACTGAGTTGTTGTTTTCTTTAAATTTCGTATTGTTTTCTTTCATCAGACATTAATTATAAACAGTTTATATTGTTTCATGATAGATTGTTTCGTTGTTTATTTTAGGGAATTTGTGGGAATTTGGATATTTGTGACGCACTTTAAAAATTAAAAAATTATGAATCATGTGACATCTTTTAAAGCCCTTTTTCTGGATCGTAAGACAAATTCGAATATTTGAAAAATAATTAAATGTTTTCTTTCAATTTGGAATCAAATTTATTCATTAATGTCCATTTTATTCATAATTTATATCCAATTCTCAAAACATTCTAACAATATCCAAATTTCTAAACTTATTCTAAACAGCTTTATATTTTAATAATACCCAATCTTTCGTCCTCAACTTTCAACCTTTACTACAAAGTTTCAACCATTTATTACACAAAGAAGACCAAAATTATTACAAAAACTTATTCACAAGCAAGTCTCAAAAAATTTAAGGACACAGATAGAGAAAGAAAAAGTTTTGTTCAGCTAAATATTTCACTTTAATATTCTCACAACTTTTTGGATCAATAAATCGATGGAAAATCTATTTATGAGCTAAATTTCTGGGTTATTTGTGTCTATTAATATTATTGACATTATAATTGTTTGGGGAACTTGTGGATTATGGAAATTAAAACGAGAGAAATGAAAAATGTTTTTATGAAGTGTGGAAGGGGGTATCAGCAGTTCTAAGTTGAACTTTTTGTGGTTTCCTATTTAAAGCTCAAAAACATGTCAAAAAGCCACAAAAATTCATCAAAACAGTCTCACGTAGCTTAACTACGTCATTAAGGAATAATTTTCAAATAATTATAAGCCAAATGACATCTAGATCCATTTCTATTCGTTATCTTAACGATTATGCCTTATTAGCATGTCCTCAAGAGATCATCAAAAAAATATTTTTTTTTTGTTATGAAAATTGAGCAAGGCTGATGTTAATATTAGAACATTTTTTATTGCCTATAAATGAAAATTGCTAATTTCTCCCAAAAGAGGGATGCTAACAATAATAGAAAAAACAACACGAGTGGTCTATAAATAATAATAAATGACAATTATTTTCTATTGTAGAACAAGTTTCAGGTTATAGAACCCATTATGGAAATTAATTTTAGATACAAAGGAGGTAGTTAAAGCTGAGCATTTTCTTGAACGGAAAAAGACTTTTATTGAGGTTTATTGGTAAGAATTGAGTTCATACAAGCTAAAATTTTTTTTAAAAAAATTTTGGGAGGGGATGAAAACCCTAACAAATTAAAAAAATTTGTCAGTGAGGGGGTATGAAAATTCACTCATTCACCTTCCTGGCTACGCTACTGCCTCCTCCCCTTGAAATAATTTTTTCAAAATATCCTTATTTAACATGTCCTTAATGCTTGTCACAAAACAAACCTTAATGAGCCATAAATTTTCTACTTCAAAATGACAATTTTTTCGTCTTATTATAAATTATATGTAGAATTTTTTAATGCCTTTCTTGAGTTTTTCTCGTTTTAATGATTTTGTGCTCTCGATGCTTCATGATTCGAAACGAATGTTGAGCATTAATTCTGCAGAATGACAGTCGGTTTTTGAGAAATATTTAAATTTAATTGCATTTTCCTTTTAGGTTTTTCAACAGTCATCAATGAATTTTAATTCAATAAATTAAAAATTTCTGATGAATTTTTTCATCCAATATTAAAATTTCATTAAATTAATATTTCCACGAATTTTCATGTCAACGATATCAAACGAATTATCCAATAATCGATGCAAATTTCAATGGAATATTTTAAAGGGCATGAAATTACAATGAAAGGAATAATTGTTACGTGTGTATGTGGGAGTCGAACAATTTACCATGAATATAAAAGCGTATTTGAGTTGAATGATCGAGTTGACATAATTGTCATTTTGCATGCTTGGTTTAATACGAGTGTGAAGAAAATTATTGTGGATTTTATTTGTTAATGCGTAGATTGATATAATTGTGGGTTTTTGTGGTGTATTTTAAAGATTTCGGGTTTTGCAATTAATAAGCTAATTGGAGTAAAATGCCGAAATTATAGCAAATTTTTAGAATATTTTGCAGTTTTTATAATAAATATACTAACTGCTTAATTTGTAACGTCTTTACTACATCGATATGCTAAACTTGAAAATTCAATTGTGAGTTTTAAAAACACTAAAATTTTTAAAATATTGCCTTATAACATAAAAATTAGAAAATCTCCAAGACTTAAACTTCGGAAGAAAATTTTGATTCTGTTAAGTTTCGAACTCACAACAATCACCAATTCTGACTATCGATTTCTACCAATAAAGCTTTCTCCATACTCCACAAAACCTTTTTCAGTTCACAAAAGAAAAACTTGCAAATAAGCAATTTCAATGTCACGAGTCAATGATCTTCTAATCCTCTCATTTGAATATTTCCGATCCCTTTTTTACGATTCTCTCTTTGAGCATTTTCACATTAAAGCCTAACCTTCAAAATATACATCACCTAACTCAATTCCATAATCGATTAATTTAACAACTTTTATTCGCTCACTACGACTTCCTCTACTCGTTTTTATTTATTTTCACTTTTTTTTTCGTTCTCCTCACAAATTTAACATTTCCGTAATTTTCTCGTTCCTTTTTTTACGTCGTGTACATCTAGACTACAAGCAATATAAAACATGAATATAATGGTATTATTTATCAGACAAACAACAGAAAAAAAAAGTTTTACAACCCAAAAAAAACCTCGCTCTTTATGGGCATTAATGTGTACGTTGACAATTTTCCCAATTCACATTTAATTTATGTTCGATGTAAATCGCACATCGCATTTAGTGATATTGCCTATGTAGACATTAAATTAAGAGTAATGTACGAAAAATTTTCATCATGAAGAAATGAGGAGAAAAAAAATGTCTCGCATGTCATGTTGTAATGCTTGCTCGTCCATTCAGTAAAAAATTATATGCTTCCATGATTTTTAATATTCATCATATGTGTCCCGAGGGGCGCATAGCGGAAGTAAGTCGACCGTGTTTGTTCAAAAATAAATTAACAAAGTTTCATTAAAGTGATGATTTGGGAATATTTTTAAATTTTTTCTGACGTCAGGTGAAAATTGGATCCAGAGAATTGGAAAAAATGTCATAAATTACTGGGGGACTTTGTTTTGAGTTACTTCAGTGTCCCCTCACAACAATTTAAATTTTTTTAACGGTAGTTTTTCAAACGTTTCGAGTTTTGGAACCGAAAAATTACTCAAATACAGAAGTGAGTTTTAAGGGGAAAACCTTAGAGTTACCGGTTCGGCTGCTAATGTAGAATCCCACCAAAAAAGCTAAACTCTTCAGAATCCTCTCAAAATCATACATAACTAGGGTTACTAATAAATAAAGTCATTTGCAACCAAAATTTACCAAGAAAAGCCAGAATTATTCATGACAATTTAAGTTATGGCTAATTTAGAGGATATGCTAATGTAAGCATTCTCCACCTTTGTTTGTACAGCAGTAATAAAATGTACTATGAACTATAAAGCATGTGTTGTCCACAATGGAGTTTACTGCTTCATTATTTTGGTCATTTTCATGTTGTTAAAAATGAGTAATCTGAGTGAGTGAGGGGGTGGGAATGTTTGAAGAAAGGTGCCTAGTTCAGTGTATTCCAAACTTTGTGTTTGGACTACTTTAATGTGTCGAAAAACTATCTTGAAAATGCAATGAAACACATGCTGTGTATGGTTTTGGTGGTAGCTTACTATCCAGATGTGTCGTGGAACAAAAAAAAAATAAAATAAAAGACACTTGCTAAATTACTATAAAATTTGTTTTTCATAGGACTTGAACCTTCATTCTAAAGATTTTTGTTTGCTTATGAATTGTTTAGATAATTTTTAGACAAATTTAAATGACTTAAATGTGACACATCTTCAGAATATTTTGTAAATCCATTTTAAAATCTCTCTAAATTCAAATCAAATTTTAATGTCACTCACTAATGTTGACAAATTTTCACTTTTTTCAAATGTCAAAAAACGCTAAAATCACAATTAATCCACACCTACAAAATATGTAAATTCCCAACCACAAAAAGTTTAAATAAGTTACATTTTTTCACATTTACCTTGAGAGATTTCATCTTTATAATTTTTTAAGTGGCAATTAATTAAAGGAAGCCACACAAAAAAGAAGCACTAGTCATATCAAATTAACCAATTATAATGAAATATTCCAACATGTATGAATATAAAAAGTGTAATTTCCGTAAGTTGAGTAAACTTTTTTTTTATTCATAGAGCACAAGCTAGCAAGCAAAAAAAGATAAAGAGAAGTCAGCATGTAACTTCTTCTAAAAATAAACGTAATGAAAACGAAAAAAAAACACATTAATTTGACCTGCACGCAATGAAAAATGTAAGCAAAACAGCCAAAAATATTCATGAATGAACGAGCTATCAACCAAGTTTTGAAAGACAGTCACACTGCTGTTCACAATTAATGAATCTACACAAATCATAATTTATTTACAACAGTGTGAAATTATTATAGAAAAATCAATCAAAATAATGAGCAGCGCATGACAAAAAGCTTTTTTGCTTCCTTTCCTTATGGATGGATTTTTAACAATGGAGCCGAACCCAATTATCGTCATAAACGCAGCGATTTATTTGTTTGGATTTTTCATTATGCCTTAACATCACGCGAGCGGAAAAATTTTTGTTTTGCTTTTTTTTCTTGCAAAAATGATGGAAATGATGAAGTTAATCGAACACAAATTAAGTGATTAAGTTGAATTAACTTAATGGGGTAATTTTTTCAGGAAATTTTCAACAAATGTGTTGACAGTTTTTATTAAAATGGTATGAGGTTTTTTTCTGGCAATCAGGATTCTCAATGAACTAAATTGAGGTAATTATAAATTTTGAGTTGATTTGAATCTCTAATTCAAAACGTTGTGACAAAATCTTATATTAGACATAAAATTGGGATAAAATAGTGTCTTTCAAATTTTTTTGGCTGCGACACACCTGAACGACACACATTTTTGTATTCATTGGTTTGAATTATTAACAGGAGCTTGACTTAACCAAAATGGAATACTTGATCATAATATAATTACTTTATTCATAAGACACAATCCTGATAATTAGAATAAATTTCATACAATCTAGCAAAATTTTAATATTTTAAAATCAAAATAATTCAAAATCCAGCAAACCAGAAATTTTCGTTATTGAAACAAGTTCCTAAGAAGGCAGAATTAATTGTTTTCACTGCACTTTCAAAACCACTAATAAACCACCATTTTTGTTAAGATCTAGAAGCAGAGTTGAAAAAGCAGATATCTGTGAACAGATACAAAGACATATTTGCTACAGAAATTATCTTTATGCAGACAGAATCTGAAAACAGAAAGATTTTTTTTCATCTGCATACAGATGATCTGTTTACAGATATCATCTGCAAACAGATAGATTCTGCTCATCTGTTTTGCAGATGAATGCAGATTCTATTGTTCTTTTTGCAGATCTGTCTTTTCTGCATTCAGATTTTATCTGCATGCAGATAATGTCTGCATACAGATGATCTGCATGCAGATGAAAAAAAATTTTTCCGCATACAGATAATATCTGTATACAGATAATCTCTTTTTACAGATACATGTCAGATTTCAACTCTGTCTAGAAGGTTGTTTGTCACTTCATTGATCTCTCACGGTTAGGCCTATATAATCGCGGTTCTACCAGTGCACAACATCCACCACTTGTCCCTTTAACTCTTTAAGCAAATATGGCTAAATATCATATAAGAATTGTTAAAATAGAAACATATTCTTGTGAAGTATATAAATTTCAAACAAAATTTTAAAAAATTTATTTTTCTATTGTACTTAGATCTTAGATACTTAGGTTCAAATCTCAATTTAAATATATTTTTTGTTATTTTTTTAATGAAATACGGAACATTTAATCATTGATTATTAGAATCGTGAATTTTACACCACCTTTGGTCAGCTAGTCATTACACAGTCACCAAAACAATTCCCTCAAAAAATAACGAATACCTTTTATGATCATCCAACAACATTAAGTCGCACAAAAATAATATAAACTTACTAATATGTTACATGAATTGTTGCTACTACGTACATTGAGGAAGTTATTAAAAGTCTCCAATATGATCATTTATTTTTTTTATTTCCTTCACACTTTATTTCATATTTCTATTTCGCTCACTCTAATCATCGATTATATTAGTTAATAGAAATGGAGAGCTCGTGCTAATGTAGCACGTTACGAGCTGTAGCTAATGATGATAATCATCGATTTGTGTATACACAAAAAAATGAGAGAGAGAAGAAAAGTTTCTTTACATCGAAATATTATTTTTAACTCGATATTTTTCGATATAAAAATAATTTTTTTTATAAACAATTGAGGGTGGAAAAGTGTCGATAATGGTTTTATGTATACAGGCACATACCACACGCATTACACGATGAATCAAAAAAAAATTTCAATTTATCGACACAAACATAATTAATGATGCGATTAAAAGGTTTTTGTTTAATGAAATAATATTTAGACATATTGAATCATCATAGATGAATGGGAACTGATGAAGATATGTTAATTTACGTTATCGAATGAGATGATATTTTTTGAATTGAATTCTGTTTATTCCAACCTTTTTTTTGGGTAGGTGGTTGTTTCTTTATGATTGTGAAGTGAAAATTTTACTAGTTTTTTTGCGAGGCAGAGAAAGTTTAATGATCATGAAGAAAAATTCATTGCAAATTATTGATTTTGTTATTTTAAAATCTCACAAAATTTCAATTTAAAAATTCATTGAGGATTTTTAACTCAAATAGTTTGTGATGAAAATTTAATAAATTAAAAATATGAAAACTTTCCGTTTTTGCGTTGATTTGAAACAGAATATTTTCTTCCAAAGCATTCAAAAATTACTTGGAATCGAACTTTTGTCAGAAGTTTTGAATATAGAGAGAAAAAAGAATTAATGTGGCCACAAATCAAGTTATGGAAGAAAAGCCTGGGCAGACAAGTACAATTTCCCAAGGCTTCTAACTGAAGATAGTGGTCTAACTTCACGCAATGAGTAATTAGTACCCTCCACTTACTCCCATAACTCTTTGGATATATCTGGCTTAAAGTGGTACTTTAATTAAATTTTAACGGAAAACATTCTTGTGAAGTATATAAATTTCATGTAAAATTTTTTTAAATTCACCTTTTTCGTTAATTAAACAAAAAATATATTTTTTAAACAAAAACATATTTTTTTTAAACATATATTTATTGCCAAACTAACTTTTGCTTTTAAAAATTCAACTCAAAAGTGATGCTGATCAATTTATAAAGCCAACAAAATTCACTTTTAAAAATAATCTCATCAATATTTCACGACAAATCGAGACAATATTAAATTTTTTCAACTATCAATTTAAGTCAGTCACAATTGCTACAAATTGAAAATTTTTATGATAAAAATAAAATAATAACATTTCAATCAATCACTTCATTTAAAGCTACTATTATACCGTACACGCGTGTATTTTGTATCAAGTCAGTGACATATTATAATCAAATGTTTAATTTTAAAAAAATCTATAAAATAGCTGAATATAATACAATTTCCGAAATTTTCATTATTTACAATAAATTTTAAATAAAAATAAATAACCGAAAAAGATGAAAATTGAGTAATCGGCTTAATATAAATAAATAATTTCAATTATTTTTCATGATTTATTAGCACAGTAAGGAGTATGGGTAGTAAAAGAGTTGGTAAGAAGCTTGAAAACCCCATCAATTGTGTTCTTATTTAGCATATTAAATTGATTTATCACTCTAGGCATTAAAGACTGAATGAAATATTCAAAAAGAGAAAATTTATTAGATTCATAATTTTTGTTAAGCTTTAAAAAGGAAAATGAGGAAAATGTCAAAAGTTAAGAGTCGGTGAACTTTTGAAGGACGAAAATAATGAAATTTCTATAGAACTCAAATTATGAGATAAATGTTTATTTGATAAATGTTTCCCAAAAAAAAAACACTGGGATAATACTGGATGAAATTAAAGAATTTTAATTTGCGTTCGCTAGGATTCGAACCTTCGATTGTACTAATTAATATAAATACACCACAGAAACATTTCTTTTGTTTACAATATTTAACATAAATTTAATTTCAACAAAATTCACAAAATTTCGATTCCTCTATCCTAATCAACATTTAACTCTTAACAATCCACACCAACACAATCTCTATTAAATCATCCATCCAACAACTTTAAGCCAGACATAAATTAACTTTTTAATTAGATTTTCAAGACTCGTGTATATCCTCTTGCCACAAAAAAGTCAACATCAAGAAAAACTTTACTTCCTTTCTAAAAATAAAAGTTCCATAAACTTTCTTGTACCACTTATTATAATTCAAAAATTATCTCACTTCAATTTAACATTATTATCGCTTCATTGAAGTCAAATGAGACGTAAATTAGTAAGCGCTCCATTAGCATTTTGGACACACGAGGCGAGAGGAGGAAAAGTGTGTAAATAGTGTCATGAATGTGAAGTCAATCGATGATGATGAACATCGAACAAAAAGAAAATAAGGAGGAAAAAATATGAAAATTAAGTGACAAGTCAAGTTGATTTATTTGCCAATTTCCGACTTCTTTTCCTGGTAATTTTTTGAAGAAACGATGGAAAGTTCGGCAGATGATTTGTAGGAAATTGTTGAAAATGTTCAATTTGTGTCTGTTTGTAAGTCTGGGTGCATTTAACCAATTTATACATTCTTTGAAAAAATTCGCTTCCAAACCTCAAATTTCATCCATTCCACGCAAATCTCGCAAGAAAAATTATTCTAGTTCAGTGATTTTTAACCGGTGTGCAGCGACACACTAGTATACCGAATTATTTTCGAAAAGTACTACGAGTCATGTTCCGCGTGTATTTTGGTCATGACTTACTCACAAGTGTGCCACGGCACAAAAAAGGTTAGCCACCACTGTTCTAGATGATTAGCATAAATTTGATTACGACGAGTCGAGCGTGCATCTACGACAAAAATTCTATCGATATTTATTCTTGTCATCGACGTGATTCTTTGTTACGTTGGCGCTTACAAGTCACAGATTTTTCATTTATCTCCAATTTATTACTCACTTGTCAAGAAGAAATGACACTTTTTGGTGTTCGATAAAATTTTTTTTTGTGTCTCACACATTTTTAGAATTTATCATCATTTGCTAGACAGTCGTGAGGGCGATATGTTGTAATTTAAGGCAAAATGAAATTTTTTTGTGTCTCTGGCAAGTGGCTAACTGTGTAGCGTCTGTGTCGTCAAGCACACAATGACACTTTTTTGTTTTACAAGTTTTTCAATCTCTTGTCACATTTTACATCTTTAACAATGATGACACAGCGAGAATCGATTTTCTTGGGTATGTGATGGTTGATGCTGTTGGAATTTTGGACATGATTGCGATTGTTTTTGATGGAAAAATAGAATTTCGTGTTTAAAGTTGTTTAGAGATTATTTTTTAAGGAATTTAAGTAAATTTTTGAAAGATTTATAGCTGATGTTCTAGATTACATTAAAATAATTTTTTTAAGGATTTTGCCGTTGTATTGGTGAAAATTCTAATGAAATAAACAAAAATTCTTAAAATTCCATCAAAAAAGCACCCATTAAAGCTCATTCCTCAATACCCAAAATATTATCATAAAATCTAGACAATAACCCACCCATATTTGTTGACAAAAAAAAGGTACAGCACATAAAACACTTTGTTGCTGCTTATTTCAATCCCATCATTTTATATTCCTTTCAAGTCAGTCCACTCCAACAGCTTCCATCCATTTAAATTTTACAACAATTTTTTTTTATGTCTTTTGATTATGTCGAAGAATGAAAAAAAAAGTTGCATGGTCCATAAAAGAATCTTAATGTCCCCTAATAGACAAAGAGCACGTTGAGAGCATACTCAGATTTTGGGTGAGCATACTCTATTGAGCATGCTTTTTCATAGAGAAATTGATGCCACTACTTTACCCTAAAAATGCACACATAAGAGTGGCGTTATATGAGCACACTGTGAGTATACTTTTATAAACAATTTTATTTCATTTATAAGTGCTCAAAAGAGCACATAAAGAGTATGCTCTTCTGAGCATGCTTGACTGAGCACATTTTAAGTATACTCTTGCGAGTTTGTTTAAAAAAATATTATTTTTTTATTCTGTGGTGGGGGGATTTTTTCCCCTTAGATCTGTAATTGTGAAGTATTATAATATTATTAGTATTATAATATTATTAGCTGTAATTAGAAGAAAATGTTAAAGTTTGAAATTTTCTGCTCATACCGAGATTCGAACCCATGACCGCTGAAGGACTGTTAACACCAACTCGCTATCCTCTGCTCTACCAAAGTACTTTCTGTTGTAATTATAGTTTGGCAAAAAGCATAATATAAACTATTATGAAATACAAAGCAGTATAACTTAGTTTATAATATGATTTAAATAGGAATTGATGAATAAAAAAATTATTCATCATTTTAATAAAATATTTTCGGCCAGGTTTGGCGAACAACTTTCTGTCCGTTAAATGTTGAAAAATTTAAAAAAAAAATTGAGTTTACTAACACTATCAAAAAATTTTTTAAAATAAATAATGTTAAATATCAACATAATTTGATCAATTTCTTTGTCAAGAGTATGATTAAATGTTTAATTAATCTTAAATCATCATGATTTACGATTTTAATTAAGATCCAGTGAATAAATTTGTTGCAAAATGAAAATTTTTCTAAAATTAAATTTTTGTTGAGTGTGTTCAGAAATTCAAATTTTGTACTTTAACGATAAAATAAGGTACCTTTTTGCTTCTGAACACAAAAAATAAGAACCGTTCGCCATACCTGGATTTTCGGTTTTTTATATACTTCACAAGAAGAGTTTTCATTAAAGAGTATGCTCTGAGTACATGGTATGTTCATTATTTTGAGCATGTTTTTTCTTGAAATTTAAATTAAGGGCAATTCTTTTTTTTCAAAAAAAAATATATATATATATATATATATATATATATATATATATATATATATAAACATTATTTTCTTAAATGATTAAATTATGTGTTATTAAATCATTTAAGCATTTGTGTTTTTTTAATTTTGTATTAGTTTCACTTGTATACTTTTTCGTGAAAATTAGTTTCAGCTTAATCGAATTCTCTCAAAATGTGTAACATTTCCTTTATTTGTTTTTCAAAATATGTATTATTCTTTTCAAAAAAATTACCTATGTAAAAATATTAAATATTTAAAAAGAAAATTATTGTAGAATTAATGAAAAATGTAGAAAGAGTAACGCTTTCTCATTTTTCATATAATTTATTAAAAATTTCCTTGACTCCCTTTTAGATTTGATTCATGTAAACTTTTTTCATGATCGGTAAGGGACTGAAAAAATGTGCAAACTTTAAAAAAAAAAAATGTTCAAAGTCCTCGTGTTGTTAATCGAGGGACTTAAGCGCATTTTTGTCGCAGCGATCAGAAATTGATTAAATAGAAATTGCTTTAAATCACAAAATTCCTTAATTCTTCTTTTATCATCAAAAAATCCTGCAAGAAAATACAATTTTTATTTAAAAAAACTGTATAATAATAACAGAATACATTAAATTCCGTCTTTCTAGCATGCTCTATGCATGAAAAGTCTGTTTTCTTGATGATAAATACAAAACCTTTCAAAAAGAAAGAAAAAAATTTTGACCAAAAATAACGGTCAAAAAAATTTTAAATTCCAACGGTCAAAAAAAATTCAAATTTTTATCGAGGGGTTTTCAACAATTTTTTTCCTTATTTAATGTTAAATCGTTGATTACAGGAATTGTAGATCGTTTAACAATTTTTTAATAAGCGATGCTGGAATAACTCGATAGTAGAAAGATAATTCATCATAACAGAACTCTTAACTATGTCTGGTTTCTGAGATCTCAGAGCTCATCCAGCCTTGAACCACCCAGCCAGCCAGCCAGCCGAACAAAGTGAAACTATAAGCGTCATTTTTTGCAAAAATGCGCTAAAAAATTAAAAATACCTAGAAAAATTTGAAATTTTTTGAAAAATTCTTTTAATGAAACTTAAAAAAATTTCAGCTTTTTTTTTCAAAGATACAAAAGCTAAAAATTGCATTTTTTTATAAAGGGGTTTTAAAATATCATAAAACATATATTTATGAAAAATTCTTTATTAAAAATTCAATGTTTTCTTCTGTACTGATTTTATTAGAATCAGTTTTTTTGTAAAAAAAAGTTAAATTCTGAAAACAGAAATGTATACTTTTTTGGATATTTTTTTAAATACCTACAAAAAATATAAAATAGACACAATTTTTTGAAAATTTAATTAGTTATGAAAATTGGTTTTTACAAGTAGCTGTTTTTCTCATTATTTTATCATTTCTCTATTTAATCCTAGGGTTTTCAATGAAAATCAGGATACACGTAAACTTTAAATTCAAATCAAAATGGCAATTTGTCCATGTATTTACAGTACTCCTAAGTTTGCTCAATGAGTATGCTTAAGTGAGTTTACTCTGAATGTACTCAAGAAAGTACATAATGAGTATACTTAGCTGAACACGTTTTAGTTAAAAGTGATAATTCATAAAGATGTGCTCAAAGTATGCTCAAAAGTATGCTCAAAAGTATGCTCAAAAGTATGCTCATTAAGTATACTCTAGTGAGCGTACTCTGAATGTACTCAAAAATGTACATAATGAGCATACTTAACTGAGCACGTTTCGGTCAAAAGTTGGTCAAAAGTGATAAGCTATGAAGATGTGCTCAAAGTATGCTCAAGAGTATGCTCATTAAGTATACTCTAGTGAGCGTACTCTGAATGTACTCAAAAATGTACATAATGAGCATACTTAGCTGAGTAAGTTTCAGTAAAAAGTGATAGGTTACGAAGATGTGCTCAAAGTATGCTCAAGAGTATGCTTATCCAGTATACTTCAGTGAGCACATACGAAGTATGCTCTCAATGTACTCAAGAGTGTACATAATAAGTACACTTAGGTGAGCATACTCTCAGCATACTTAAGAGTATACTCAATGAGTATGCTGACGAGAGCATATTTTTTTAAAAAATACTGAAATCCTAAAGTATGCTCAAGATGTACTCAAGAGCATACTTACTGAGCATACTCACGAGAGCATATTGAAATATTTCATGTTTTTCGAGAGTGTACTCAGAGTACAATCAAGAGTATGCTCAAGCAGCATACTCATCTGAGTACAACATATTGATGTGCTCATAGTGTACTCACGAGAGCATACTCAAGTGAGCACATTGTTGTTCTAAAGCTGAGCATACTCTCTATGTGCTCTATTTTGTGAGCATGCTCTTTGTCTATTAGGGGTCTACATCCATAAAGCAATTTATTTATTTTTGAGGACCTTCCCCAAACAAATTTCATTTCCATTACACTTTCGCTCTTAGCTTCCAATCGCTTCTTTTTTGTTGCATCATCTAAACAAAGCAAAGGAAAGGCATTATAATTTATGTGGGAGCGAGAGTCTTCTGAAGAAGACAACTGTGATAATATGAAGAAAATCTACAAGGCATTAAGATTATTTATTGTGTAATCATAAATCAATTTCGAGCTTAAAACTACTAAAAGTAATAAAGCACTTTAGAGGCGGAAGATGTACGAGGATGAAAACTTTTCTTCTCATATCTGAGACTAATATGAGAATCTATTAAGCTTTTATGATACCAAACATATGTTTCTATGTGAAAAAACACACATATAAAATATTGGAAATAAGGCTAGACAGAATAAGGAAGAAGGAAAGTTTTTTAATGGAATATAATGCTTAAGAGATGAGAAAGTTTAAACTGCAGAATAAACAATGCGAAACTAGTCGAGGATAAGGAATTAAAACTATTAGTATTAAAAAGCACTTGAAAGCATTTAACAGAGGAATTGTTGCTAGTTTTAAGCGGCAATTAATGAAGATTGTGGGGGATGTACATGCTTGAGTTGAAACACTCTTTTTATGCAACTCCCTAGCAGCAATTTAGAACGATTCTCAAAGAATCTATGAGGAAATTTTCCGGTCGGAATTTTTTTCTCACGAATCACACAGAATTTGTGAGGAAAAGTGGCCGGAAAATTCCTTAACTGCACGAAAGTGCCCGGAAAATGCATTTTTTCTGGCCATTTTCCGGCCGGAATTTTTCCTCACAGATTCTTTCATTTTTTCTCGACTTATCTGACAGAAAGTGAACGATTTTAGAAGGATTTTGAACGAATCTTGCAGGATTTATGAAAGAATCTTGCGGGAATTTTTCTCAAAATATTTTTAAAAAAATTCTTTTTTTTTCTTCTTCTTTTTCTCTCACTTTCTCTCTCTTCTTTATTTTCTTTTTATTATTATTATTTATTATTATAATTATTTTTTTTTTTGGAAGATTTTGTAAGGAAATTTTCTGTTGAAATTCTGCCAACTCGAACCCATGACCGCTGAAACCAAAGTCCCGAACTTAACCGCTGAGCTACCGCTATCTGAAATTATATAAAATATGTTTGGCGAAAAGACATATTTAAGTTGCTAATTCTTTTGCCGTAATTTTTCATGATTATTTTGACACTTATGATAGCTTTATTCCAGTGGGGTAGCTTCAGGGGGGGCGAAAAAAAATTCTTCCATAAATCCTTCAAGATTCGTTCAGGAGAATTATTTTTTATTTTTTTAATTAATATTAAATGTAGAATTTTGCAGAATTTTAGATCTTTAGCAAAATACTCTAGGGATTTTTGAGTCATATGACTGATTTGTGAAAGAATCTTCAATCAAATGAATTTAAATCATATTAAAAATAATTATTATGAAAAAAAAAGAGTTTTTGAAATGTTTTCAAAAATATAAAAGGTTTTTTTATACAGAATCTCAATTTGAAGATGATTTTAAGTTATTTTATTCTTTTTTGTGTTTTAATAAATTCAATCAATTTCTATGGTATGCATTTTATTTCTGCTGATTTCTGCTTTAAATAAATTTAAATCTGTAGAACACATGATGGTAAAATAACTTTCAGGCTATTAACTAAAAATAAAAAATGAATTTTAGCATAATCTCGACTACAGAGCATAATTTCTATTCTAACAATGATTTTCATGTTAGAAAAACTTTAATAAGTTGTTTCGCGGAATTAAAAATCAAAAATTAAAATTTAATGGAACAAAAAGAAGAAACACAAAAATTGTGTTTTTCGAAAAGATCCAATATTTTAAAAGAAACAAATGCCTTCCGAATTCTTTAAAAATCATTTTTAAAATTCATCAATGTTAAGAAATGTGCAAAAAATCAAAAGAAAATCTGTCAGAAAATTTCCTTTAAAATTCCTTCAAATTCTGTTGCAACTTTTTTTTTGCAATATCAGAAAATGAAAGAATCTGTGAGGAAAAATGGAAGAAAAACGAAAGAAAAATTCTTCACAAATTCTTTCATTTTCCGGCCAGAAAATTTTTTTTAAAAAAAATTTTATGACAGATTTTGAAAGAAAAACCCAGGAAATTTTTCCCGTAAAATTCTTCCATTTTATGACCGGAAAAACAAACGAATTTGTCAGGAAAAAAAATTCCGCCCAGATTCGTTCCAAATTGCTGCTAGGGCTGTAGCTAATTGCAACAGCAATTCACCACATTTCTTAAGGGAGAATGTTCGAATCCTACTTTGTTAATTTTTTAACGGTCAATAAAAATTCAAAACTGGCTTAAAATTTCTTCACATTTTAATGTCAACATCAAACCCAAATAAAAGATTAATGTCATGAGAAATAAAATTTCAGTCATAAAAATTTTTATCTCACAAAATAATGTCCCCAAATAAAACAAAAGACAAAAAAAAATTCAATTTCAATTTCCTAAAGTCTCAATCAATATCAATCCTCCAAAGCTTTCAAATTTTGCCTCTAAATCGATCGAGAAAAAGAAAAAGAGCCTCTTACAAAAGTTCTATAAATCACTGAATTAATCCATCTTTTAAATCTCAAAATATTGAATAAGGAAAAATTAAAAACTTTTTTTCTTCATTTTCCTCTTGTAACCCCTTTTATCTCCACAAGACCATCCCTTTCAAGTTTATCGTTGCTATTGTTTGCTTTCTGCAAAACCATTCACTATAAATTTTCATACAAAATAAAACATTGTGATTTAGGTCAATGATTACTTCTTCCTCTATTTTTTACAACTTGTTCTCTGCTCTCGCGGTAATGAAAACTTCAACTCGTGTTATATAAATAATTTTATCAAAAAATTTATAAATAAAATTGTTTTCTTTTCATTCAATTTATTTTATGCACTTGTGAGCATTGTTTGTTTCTTATTCGTTTGTGAAAAGGATTTGAGATTTGTGAATGGGTTGGTGAGGGGTTGGCAATTAGATGAGTTATGGTATATTTTATAAAAACCAGGGATCAGGACTAACGCATAATTTGTTGAAAAAAATCTAGTTTTATAATTAAAAACTGAATTTACAATACTTAAGGAAAAATTCAACTAGTCATTGATAACTGATCGTATCCTTTTACTAAACATCTCGTCTAACTGAACATATTCACCAACTGAGCGTATCCTTCTTAAACTTAACTTACTAGTAGAAAAAATGATTAAAAAATTAATTTAAAAACTAAACTAATCCATGAAAAACTGAATGCATTCTTAAATAACTAAACTTATCCATGAATAAAACAGAAAAATTAAACTTATCCAATTAGGATGTTTTTTAAAAATTTTTCATCCAAATACTTTCAATTACAATCAAAATCAACAAACAAAATAATATTCAAATTGTATTTAAATTAAAACCGATAAGGTTGGTGTTAAAAATAATCAAATGTACTTCGAACATTAAATCAATAAATAAAAAGAAGAATTATTATTAAACTTATCCCCAATAGCTCAACATATCCTTAAAAAAAAATAAACTTTACTCCCAAGTAAACTGAACGTATTCCATTTTTGAACTAAATTCACCCCAAAGTTAAGTTACAAATGATCACAAACTAACTAAACTTATCCCTAAAATGAACTGAACTTAAACTTCCTTAAAAACCCCTACATTAATCAACATTCAACATTCAATCAATACGATATCATCATTACTATCCAACAAACTCACAACTCATCAGTCACTGACCACAGCTCATCACATTTTCTTAAAATAGCACAAAATTCCTGAAATTTCATACCCTCACCAAAACATACAAAAATTCACACACAAAAGAGGAAACAAAGAATGAAAAGCTCTTTCTCATTTTGAAATATGAGACTTTCGAGTCCATTATCTCGCAAGAGCTAAACCGCTTTTTTGTGATATTAATATTCATGGAATTTTAGTGAGCAACCATTTCTGTCATTTCACAAGAGCTAAAAGCGGTAAATGTTGTTCGTACGAAAAAAAAACTTCCTTTTGTGTTCTAGAGCAATAAATTTCAAGTCATCAGAGCATTCCCATCTGCATTCTGTTTCATGCATTGTTATAAATGGATTTCTTCATTATAATTCTTATAGTTCTCAAAAGATGAGGAATTTGAGAAATGTTTTACCATAAAGAGACGAGAAATGTCTCTCATCTAAGGTAATAAAATGGAAATTCTTCTGACTGGTTGGTTAAGCAGTGCCATAATGTCTTATTTAAAGGATAAGTAAAAGTTTTATTTTTTTTTCGTTCTTTTCCTCTGAGGATAAGAAAAAAAAGTTTTTTTGAATGAATTTTGATAGATGGTAGTTTAAAAAAGTTTGTCTCCATCTTCCGTTTTTTATCATGGTTCAATTTCTCGGATTGACTGAAAATCGAGCGGAAATCTTTTTCTTCTCACTTGTCTCATAAAAGTTTAAAGACTTTTAAGTTAAAAAGTTTTTTAAATTGACATTTTGTGTGTGTGCGATTTTTAAGGGCTGATTTTTTTTGTGATTTATGGGTTTTTGGCACAAGCGTGCTATACTAATTATATGCTATGTGATTAGAGATTAACTAGGCGTGTGTGTGGATATAATGTATGATTTTTAGGCTGTTCTTACCTTTCATTATTAATTCTACTCAATTAGAATTTCATATGCTGAATTAGGGGTTTATTCATGGTGTTTGTTGGCAGATTTGGTAGTTAAGGAAACTTTTGAAAAAGCTTGAAAGTTCAAAATTTTCAATGCTTGTTTATAAAATTTAAGCTTTTATATAAATTTGTTTTTCAACAAACGCAGCCTTTTGGTTCAATTTTCAACAATATTTTATTGATATTTTGGTTGCTTCAAGCCTAAAGTTTAATATCAAAGCAGTAAAACTATGTTAAAAATGCTAGAAAAGGCATGATTTTGAGTTTTCAAATTTTCGTGACGGCCATTTTGTACTAAATTAAATAGTACTAAAGTGTGGTTATTTTTAAATTTTGTTCTAAAATAAAGCTTAACGTATTTTTTCGTAGTTTTTTGGCTAATGACTTAATAAAATGACAAGGTTACGCCAGTTATGAATTCACAGTTTAAAATTCCAAGGCAGCATCCCATCCATTCACCTCCAAAACTCACAAAACACTTTCCAACTCCCCATATCATCCCCATATCCCACACATCCTCACAAATCTAAATAATCTTCCACATTCGCCGGTAACAGTCATAAAAATATATTAAATAATTCATGATCTTTTTGACGCATTAGCTTCTCGTGTCTTCAACCTTGCTACTCTATGTCCTTATTAATCCTCACATATTAGATCATGCGACTAAAATTTTCATACATACACGATGTTATTAAATTTAAATGAAAATTTACTACCTGCATAAACTTCTTACTTTTTTCCGGTTCAACAGAAAAAAAAAATATTTTCTACATGCGAGCATCACGACGTAATTTTTCATCCTCATATTTCTTTCACATGTGTGTGCAGTTGTTTGTGCTATGTAGGACATTAAAATATATGTACATATATACATGGAATGAAATTCGAGGAGCATTTTTATGACGTATCATATTTGTGGCTTCCACTGTACTCTGAAAATCTGATTACCATCATTAATCATCATAAGATGGGCGGGGGGAATAAACAGTACAACAACAACAGCAACTAAAAAAAGCTCAAATCAGCGAAAAAACTGCGACTAAATGTATGACAAAAATATATTTTTAAGGTGTGATCTTTTTCCACTAAATGCTAAGTGCAAAATGATGTTGAGTGTCAATTTAGTCATACTTCTGTTGTTATTTTAGAGAAAGACGAGATAAAAAATGCGAAAAGACAAGAACAAAAAAGCTTTTACTTGAAAAACAATTTTTCTGTGCGAGACGATTAAGCATAAATAATAAATTTATATTTTTTTCTTAAGAAAACTTTTGTTAAGATTGCATCATAAGTATGCTTTTTTTTGTTAGGTAAGGGAGCAATTCACAACATTGTTGAGTAAAAAAATTTTCATTCATGAAGTTCATTCACTATGTGCTGAACTTTTCAAATATTGAGTGGTTATTCGTCGTTTTGACTTATTTAATTATAATTATAATTTTTTTCGGATTTTGAAGATTTTCTAAATTTTTGTTTTTAGCAATTTCAATTTTTTTATGTAAATTTTTGTTATTTCTGGAATATGAATAAATGAAGGAAATGCCAAGGTTTAGCAGAATTAGACATGACTCAATAGCATAATTGCTACAACACTGAGATAGACCAGAACTGAGATAGTTCAAAAGGTAGAAGGTTCAAATCTCAATCCAAATAATTCATTATGATTTATTTTCTAATAAGTCTTTAGTTCGAATCCTATCACCACTTTTCTAGCCAGTTTTATTTGACCTTTACTATTTTTCTCCCATAAATGCGCCAAATACCCATTATATAATTCAATTCAATAACATTCAATCTCTTCAACTTATTCACTTCCTCCAGCATCCATCTATCTGTGTAAAAAATAATTTTCTTTCTCACGAATGCCTTCTTAAGTGACACACATAAAATGCTTAAAAATATGAACAAGTATAATAGATGAAAAATGTGCTCGCATTTATTCTATACTTAGTAGAAAAAAAACATAACGTCAAGAATGAATGAAAGTTTTAATGCAAGCCATAAAACATGAAACAAATTGCTCAATGATATTACTTCATATACATTTAAGCCATGAGTAAGAGAATAGGAAAGAAATGAGGATGAAATGTATAAGCAGAAAAGAAGCACAAAAAAGAAATAAAGGAACATGAGCGGAAGTACGGTTTTAATGATGATGACATGTTATTTCATAATATGATATGACATACATGCACACAGCATCATTTTGCTTAAACACAAAAAAAATATTATTTTTTTTAAACTTCCACAAACATGAAAGCAAAACGACGATAATTCTTTATATGCAAAATAAAAGGTGATTCCATTTAAAAGATTATCATCCTTTGTTCTTTCAATAAAGAGAGATTTTAAACAGATATAAAACTATGAAATAATCTCTAAAGTTTAAAATATATTATGTCATACACATTAAAGAGAGAGGGGGAATAAGATGAGAATGATAATGTGCATACACTCAATATATAATGACTTTGTACGAGCAAGAAACTGTTTTATTAAAGAGTTGAAGAAGTTTGGATGAAGATACTTGCAATGTATTAAGTAAATGATCGAATTAAAATTTATTGGATGATAAGAAAAGACTTTGATGATTGAGAGGAGATTAAGAAACAAAATTCAAAAACTTTTTACTTTCATTGATTAAATTCTTCTCTCAAAAATCTCAAAAAGAAAATTCTATCCAAATTGAAAAATAACATTTCCAATTTACAGGGGGTCCTCGTTTTGAATCGTTGTTTTGTTTCAGAAAAATATTATTCAAATTAAAACGTAAGAAAAATTTCCGTTAAATTCAACAATTTAAATTTTTGTATGAGAAAATTTTGACTTTTCAAATCGAGGACCCCCTTTACTTGTTTTATCTATGAATATTGATGATTCGCATGTTACAGGCACATTTCTAGGCCTGCTCACTGAATCATACTGTAAAATTTAATCTTATCTATCATTCATTCATTCATTCATTTCCGCTTGAATCCATCAATTGAGTTATATTAATCAAAAGAAATTCAATTTATCTTCATCACCTTCTTATCTCGTTTGACCTTTGTGCATGCTTGTGTCTATTGAAGATGAATGATGAAAATATTTTAAAAGGAAATAGATTACAAATAAATTTCAATAATCAATAAAGATTCAAATGAACTTAATGTGAAGATAACTGGAAAGTCTCTTTGATGTTTTTGTGAATATGCATACATTGAGATTAAAATCTTGATTCTGCTATTGTGTATCTGGTCTATGGCATTTAATTTCTGTAATCTAGGCTTTAATATCGTATGTGATGAAGAGTTTGCAATATATTATAGTTGATGGTAGATACAATTTATTGAAAAAGTTTTTACAGCTTAAATTAGGTTGATTTAAATAATTTTTCTGAATCTACATATTTTGCAAACTAAAAATGACAGTTGAAGAATTTGAAATGTTCTAAAATTTCATATATTTAGTACGAAAATTTGTTTCTTTAGAACATTTAAGTTCTAATTTTTTTTACATAGATTTCAAAATTTTGATTCAGTTTTCAACATTATTATTGATTATATGATAATTTACAGACTAAACTCAAGAATTGGACTAGTTTGTAGCATGACTTGACTAGTTTAATGATGCAAAAAGTCATGAAAATTGCAGAAAAATTGAATTTCTAACTTTTATGTATCGGCCATTTTGTACTAAACAGTTGCGGAATTTTAAGCAGAAAAAAATGGCGCATGGGTGATTTTTTGTTTTTTTTTTACGAAAAGTCCTAGAAAATTAAAGAAATTTGCTATTGAGATGGGTGAAAAATCACCCAATCACCCCCTTTGGCTACGTCACTGGTACTAAATATTCTAAAAAATCATATTTAAATTTTGTTCTGTATTATAATTTAACGTATTATCTAAAATCTATCAAAATTTTTTACGATCTAATATATGCATTCTCACAACCCCAGCAATTCGATATAAATTTATCTCTACCACATAGTCTTTAACTGTTTTATCACCCAGAAGCTAATCGATCAATTTTTCTTATATGTCATTGCAGATTCACAACTTGAGTGCACTTGAGACTCAAACATCACATAGAGAAGGAAAAAAGCTATGACGAGAGCAGCTCATGTGAAACATAAAGTATTAGCAATAAGGTATGATTGAAATCACTCCAACATCCAACGACGATGAAAAAGCAGTAAAGGAAGAGAGAAGAGAAAAAAAAACTTTTCATCAACAAGTCCCCCCTCATCCTGTGTGAATGCACACGAGACTAAAATTGAAACGGAAAATGTGTAAAAAGCAGCCAAATAAAATCATTTTCCTTCCATTGACTTCTTCACGAAAGCACAAGGAAATGACAAAATTAGATTAGAAACCATAAGAAAACAAGAATATTAAAAAATAAAATAAAATTTTGCGCCTGTCAAATGATTTTCCGTATTTGCGTCTCACGGAAGAAAGGAAACTGATACTCATTTGCATGTCGTCGCATGAATATGAATATGAATACAGAGCAACATATATCATTACATATCGTTGATGGCAACAGGTGAAAAATCATAACTTGAAGCTTTTTTTTTGTCTCGCTGAGAAGGAAGTAAAGAGGGTTGAAAAAAAGAGAAACAGCAATAAAGTAAAAGAAAATATTTACACAGCAGTAAGGTATATCATACATACACACGCTCTCGCTACAATATTGATTAAAAAAGAGTACAGAAAATGGGGTGTTATATCCCCATCGCAAAGTCATCAAGAATTTAATCCAAAAAAATAAAATATCGACAGCAACAAACAAGCAAAAAAAAAAAACAAAGGAAACTAAATTTTTATGGATGAGTTCAAGGACCGAATGTCATCACTTATATTTAATTTAACGGACACAACTAGACATCACCATACGATCAATAGCATACATTACAATTATTCTACATTTACTGAGGTGACAACATCACCAGCTTTATCATCATTAGCCTCACCATCATCATTGTCATCATCGACATCGCATATTGCTAGCATTATATTAGCGAATTTAACAGAAGCAGCAACAGCAGCAGTCACTACATCGTCAGCTTTATCAACAAATCGTTTTAGAATTTTAAACAGCACAATTGCACCGTATCCGTCACTTGCTGAAATTACATCATCGTCATTCGCATCGTCAACGTCATTTAGCACCACAACGACGGTGTTAAATGACATTGATGGCGATGAGAATGGCGACGATGGTACAGCGAACCAAATTACTGTCCAAACAATTCTAATCAGTATTATATTATTAGCTGTAATATTAGGTACTATAATTGGTAATATATTAGTATGCGTAGCTGTGTGTTTAGTACGTAAGTTGAGAAGACCATGTAATTATTTATTAGTGTCATTAGCTGTATCAGATTTATGTGTAGCAGTGCTAGTTATGCCGACGGCACTCATGTATGAGGTCCTTCACGAGTGGCGTTTCGGTACATTTTTCTGTGATGTTTGGGTTAGCTTCGATGTGCTCTCATGCACAGCGTCAATTCTTAATTTATGTGCAATATCCGTTGATCGATATTGGGCAATAACAAAGCCATTGGAATATGGTGTAAAACGTACACCACGACGAATGATGTTATGTGTTTTTCTTGTGTGGCTCGGTGCTGCTTGCATTTCACTTCCACCGCTTCTGATACTCGGTAATGAGCATCAAATTGACGGACGACCCGAGTGTGTCGTTTGTCAAAGTTTCGGTTATCAAATTTATGCAACTTTCGGTTCCTTTTACATCCCATTAGCTGTCATGTTGTTTGTTTATTATCAAATATTTCGTGCCGCACGACGGATAGTTATGGATGAGAAACGTGCACAAACACGTCTCGAGGGTGCATTAAATGGTGTACCGCAACAAACAACCACCACCACAACCACACAAGAGAAACCAATTAATGCAATTGGATCACCCCACCAAAAGAAATTAAGATTTCAATTAGCCAAAGAGCGTAAAGCGTCAACCACATTAGGCATTATTATGTCAGCATTTACCGTATGTTGGCTTCCATTTTTCATATTAGCATTGGTTAAGCCAATCACTGGTGAAGAGTATCATACACTATCATCAGTTTTCCTATGGTTAGGTTATGCAAATAGTCTCTTAAATCCAATTATTTATGCTACACTCAATCGTGATTTTCGTAAGCCATTTCAAGAGATTTTATATTTCCGTTGTTCAAGTCTTAACATAATGATGCGTGAAGATTTCTATCATAGTCAATATGGTGATCCACATTCTCAACGGGTTGTCGTCAACACGGAAATAGCACAACATAATTCAAATCAGGGTGCGCGTGAGAGCTTTCTTTGAAATTCGAGTTTAGTTACGCAGCAATGTGACAGCGATTATTAAGTTCCTGCTACTTGAGTGAGGTGGTTGTTCACTAGTTATGGGTTGGATGGGAGTCAAAGATGATATTTTTGTTGGCACTTAATGGACGTTACTAGTGAACAACCATCTCAATATAATAATGTGAAAAAAAAATATTTTTTTGGATTTTTTTTTTCTAACAAAAAAGTTTAATTACAAAAAAAAAAATATAAAAGAATTTTAAAAAATATATATTTTAAAAAAATGAAGAATTTTAAAGGATGAATGTGCTGATTTAAGTAGTATTAAGACAGAAAAGATTTAAAATATTTATTAATAAGTAAAACACACCACACAAAAGAATGTCGGTCTAATGGACAGATGGATATAAAAAAATTGACTGTTTTTAGAAAAAAAAAATAATTATTAAAAAAAATTGATGAATTTTATTAGGAAAAAGAATTATATAAATAATAATAATTTGTGTGAGAGGTAGTTGAATGTGAGATAGGATTGATTAATTAATTTCAAAATGAGAAAAAAATACAAAAAATTTAAAATAAATGATAATAATATGCTTAAAAAATAAATTTCATCGTTGAATTCAATGAATGATTAGATCAAAAAAAAATTGAAGCTTTTGTGTAAAACTTTATTTTTGCAAAATTCTTTTCAGTTAACTTTTCTGGCTTTTTTATAGTGAAAATTTTTTCAGGTTTTGTTTTTCAATTATTTGACAATTAAAAGTTTATGTTGCTCTGGAGATTAATTGGTGAATTATTTTAATGAAATGAAGCTTGTTGAGGTTCGAAAAGTTTAACAATTGTTGAAAGAAATGAATAGCTTTTTGTTCCTATTTGAATGCTAGTCTAGGATAGCTTTCAGTTCTTTATTATGCTAGAGTGACTAAAGTCATACTATAAACGTGATTGGAATGGTGAATACTGGGTATACAATATGGAGATGGAATAAGAGCAAAAATGCATTCAATCTATAGAAAATAAACTTTTTAATACAGTATGAATTTGTACAATATCGTAATTTGGACTAGAGGTTGAAGTTGACTTGATATGAAAAGTTATGAATTTGAAAGGAAATTTTTTAGTCTCTACAACTAATTTTTGAAAATATTATTTTATTTTGACATTTAAGAATTTTAATGTATCCAAATTTATCCTTTGAGTCCTTTACTGTCATTAAATTATGAATACATTAATTACTCATCAAATCACAAAAATTTATTCAAATTTTTACATTCATATCCCTTACAGATGTCTCCATTTATATCTTATTAACTTCCCCAATCCTTCTTTTAAAAAAATCACCAAGAAAGTAATCAAAATGCCTTAAAACTATTCACATAAAAAAATTACAAGCAGTTCATGCCATGCTTTTATTCAAAAAAATATTTCATTTATCCTTAAATTAATCTTAATAAAAAGAGATATAGAAACAAATATGTTGCTTATAAAAAGGAATCTATTGAGAGGAGTTGTATAAGAATATTTGCGGTTGTGACCTCTTTCAACCTCAAGGAAACCTTACACAAAAATCCCATATTTTCATATGTTTACTGAATGGCTTTTTTCCACAAAAAGGAAAGATTGATTTAATCAGAAAGAGATTTAAGGGATGCGACAAAAAGGAATAAAGATTTTATTCAGGAAATATGTTTTCTGCACGAGTGAAGTATTGATTAAATTATTTGTTGGGGAGGCGAAAATTAATTAATGTCTTAAGAATTATGACACGTATCAACAATTAAAAGCTTCCTTTAATCCAAATGAGTTTATTAATAACTTTTAGACATCATTTTATGCTCAAATTGGCGTGTATTAAAATTAATACATTACTCTTTATGTTTACTTTGTAAATTCATATTAGGCACTTGAGCTATATTACGATGTTTTTTTGTGTAATTAACGAGATGTGAAGCTAAGTTTGTTAAAGATTGTGAGGATTTTGAGCTTTTAAATGATTGCAGCTGTAAGGATTCTGATTTTTGTGAATGAAATTTTGAGTTCTGTTTATGCAGAAATTCTGTTAAAATAATGTCAGAAAATGGTTAAAATTTGTATTCAGAACTTAAAATTAAAATTTGTATCAAAAATTAGGTTCGATTCATATCAGCAATGAAATTTTTAAACAATTGCAAAAAATAAGGATTTGAACACAATCTTAACAATTTTTGCTGTTTTGAAAATGTTCCGAATGTGTCTCTTTAAAAAATCACGTTTAAAACTTCTTTAAAGCTTCAAAACAGTTCTAGCTTAAAAAATTTAGATTTTTTCAAAATTTTTTCAAGTTCAATCAAAACACTTAAAGCAAAAAAAAACTCCACCATAAAAAAAATTCCTCCAACCACAGAATACACAATATCCTCATACAAAATATAATACGCAAATTTTCGTTTCTTTTCAATCAATTTAATCAGCACAAAGAAAAAATTTAACCTGCGAGTAACAAGAAGGCACCCTGAAGGTTGGAAATATTAAAAAGAAGACATAAAGATTTCAAAAAGTGAGTAAAATTTATGCTTACAAAACTTTTTTTTCTTCTTAGTAAATTCTTATTTTTCTTCACATGAACATGCTACATCACCTTTATATGCTGGCATAATAGCAACAAAAAATAATAATAATAATAACAATAGAAAAAAGGCAAAAAAAATGTTCAAATGGCTATGAAAATATGGGAAAATTGTCTTCACAAAAGAGGAAAATCCTTAAAGTAGATTTCTTTTTTTTCATGCATTGTTCTCTTTTTATTTCATGAATAATCGTGAATATATCCAAAATATGAGAGATTTTGAACGTGGGACAGTTTGGGTTCAATATTTAGACAGATTTGTGTGAAAGGTCGTGAAATTGTTGGAGATTTTATAGATATGAATTTTTAATGTGGGACGATAATGTGGCAGGGGTGTTGGTTGGATGTTTTAAAGCTTTTATTGGGTATTTTCTTAATTTTTATGGTTCTTATTCAAATTTCAATTCATAATCAAGTGCATTTATAATTTTTTAATTCAATATTTCTTCCTACACCTACTAATACCCATCCAACCCCACCTCAAAAAGTTACATACCCCTTGAAAAATTACTTTTTATACCTCGAACATATTAAGAGCATCTCTTTGGTTGAGTACGGGCGTAGGGATTTTAACATTCAAATTTTCCATTCGTTTGACTCAGGCACTTGAAATTCATAGAGCGACTTGCAGAAGCACACACACAAAAAAAAGTCTCAAATTCTTTTCCTTTTCTTCTCTCTTTCATTCTCATTTTATATTTTCGTCTAATGACATGCACACTTGTGAGGAAAGTAAATTCTCTTTTTTTTCTCTTATTCCACAAGAGTGCCTCAAGTGATGTGAAGTACCAAACGCACTGTCAAGTGAATGAGTCAATTTACTTTTCATTTTCCTTTATTTTATTTCTATTTCAATGGCTGCGGTGGCTCATATGAAATTCAATATATTGAATATATAATCTAATCGAAAAAGCTGTCAAATTTAACGTATGTGTACCTACTTATGGATAAGCTTGAATATTGCATATTGGCTGTGAATTTGAGGAGCAGAAGAAACAAAATCAAGTTGAGTATTTTTAGAGTGAGCAATCAAAATGAAATTGAGTTGACAATGAAATTACCACACTCACTTGGTATAAGGAGAAACAGTAAAAGGCCATTTATGTCATTTGATATTTTAGTCTGTACACAAACAATTTTTTTTGTGAAAGAAATTTGAGGAGCATGTCATTACCCCCACCCCTTATTCCATAAGATTATGTCTCAGTTCACTCACACTCTGATCCTATAAATGTCATTTAAATTGGCGGCTTCAATTCCAACAAATATGGATTGGATTTCAAGTGCCTTGAGGGAAGTGTTGATTTTTGTGCTTACTTTGCCATACACGAGCTTTCAATATATGTAAACACACAGGCACACATACATACATACATATAATACTGATATTGATTTAATCCCTCATTTAAAATTCAATTTTCTCTTGTTTTCTTCTTTCACAATTACCGTCATTATCATTACCATTAGCAATATGTATGGTAATGTCGGAATTATGATGAAATTTCAATGAGTAAAATTTTTTTGCTTCTTTTGATTGGAATTTAATTTGTTGATTTTATTTAACGATTTGTTAATATTTCGATGAAATTTTAAGAGCTTTAAAGCTTTAAAGTTAATTGAATTAATGTTTATTTTGATTTATTGACTAGAACTTAAGATAGTTAGGGGTAAGAGTTATCATTAGGGGATAAAATATGATCGTAAAAATTTAGAATACCAAAAATTCCGTTTCTGGCTGCCTTCCTGGTCTTAAAAAATCACCCCTTCCCAAATATTTAGGAATGACCCTTTATCACAATCAAATTTGAAGCCATCAATATAAAAAAATATAAATATAAATTATCTTAAATTCAATTTATTAAAACATGAAATTTAAAGCTGACCTAGAAACAGTCATGACTGCTTCAAAAAAGAGAAAATTCTCCCAAAATACGCTTCCATTCCTCTAGATCAACAGCATCAGATGTGTTTCAGCATTTTCGCACAAAAAAACAAAACTATTTTTTTTTAAACTTTATTCTGCAAAAATATCCCAAAAACTTTTAGTTTCATAGAATCTAAAATAGCTCGAGGACATCACTTCAAATATTTATGCAAAATATTCACAGAAACTCTCACAGACAAATTTAAAATTCCTGAGCTTATGCTGATCCTGAATAAATTTCATTTCAGAACTTTGTTCTTTTTTCCAGCAGCAAAATTCAAATTTCTAAACAGCAAAAGATCCCACGATACATTTAAAATTCCCAAGGATAATGCAAAATATTCCTTCTGGATACACAGCGTGCCAGATTCAATAATCTTCAAAATTAAATCCCAAAATGTCTTTTGACATACATATAAAAAAAATCTCATTTTACTGCTTAAAGTAAAAAAAAAGCTGTCTATGCATAAAACATAAAAAAGATCCCAATAAAGTGAAGAATTCAAAAATGTAAGGAAGAGAGAAAAAAAAATTATCACGCACGACAGGATGATTTTAAGTGGAAATTTAGGCATAAAAATTCTTCTCCTCTTAAAATTGAATAAATTAAATTTGATGAAAAAATTCCTTAAATTTGTTAATGTAATTGTAACAATGAAGAAAATTGACGGAAGTAAAACAAGGTATTATAGCTCTGACATGTGATTTGTAGAATTTAATTTTCTTGAGCCTGATGAAGACGAATTTCATTTCGCTTTTTCGTAAAATATGCGATTTTTTTTATATATTTTAATTCTATTTCTTCTTGTTATTTTCATCTTTAGCTCTTTCTATGTATTTTTTTGAGAAATTCTGAAGATAAGAAATTTTTGTATATTTAATATGCAGGGTTGTTAATTGGGTTGTAGGTGAAGGGTAAGTAAGGGGTCGTACAATTATGACGGATAACTTCAGACCCCCACCTCCTTAAAAATCGAAATTCATAAATAAGTGAACGATACCTTAGTAAAATTTAATAAATTATTTTTAGTTAAAAATTATTGTCATAGTAAAGGTTGGGTCTTCTTGATTAAGAAAAGAATTAGAAACAAAAATTAGAGAATTATAATTGAAAAATTCATAAAAGTAATTTTAGTTGGGATTTGAACTTAAGTTCTCAAGTTAAAGCTAATTATTATGTTTTCTTGAGTCATAAACTATAAAATTTTTACAGGGTTTCGAACCCTTTGTGATTATGTCAATCTTTGTGTTTTTAAGTGCTAAATCCTCACACTCACTTCACCAATAAACCAATTCATCTCCTAACCTAAAATTCAACAAACTCTCAATCACTTTACACCTTTCACCTCAACCCTAACTAACCCCAAAAAAATCCCATTTTCTCAACCCAGATTTAATTGCAAATTATAATAAAATAGAAAAGCGAAAATGAAAATTAGGTACACAGAAAAAAAAAGTTTAAAATTCTCTCCATGTCGGTAAAATGGCAGAAAAGAACAAAAAACACACATTTCTGTGCCGTGAATTTAACTAAGCTCTTTCTTATTCTTTACACAAACAAAATACACAAGCGAAAGACACAGACTCTGAATGTTTAACGCTTGGCTTATGCCTGTCAATTGAAAACATTTTCATTCTTCATCGTATGAATATTTACTTAGTTTTGAAATTTATTTTACAATTTCTCCGGCATTTAATTTTAAATGGTTTGCCTTTTTGTTGACTTTCTAAATGCCGCTCATTTTGGATGCTGGGAGGGAAATTTTTTTAAGGCATGACATTGATATATTGTGGATGGTTGTGGGGAAAATGTTGTAAGTTACCTAAAATTTTTGGTATAATTGGGTTGGATGTAAACACGTGTTGAATTATCACTTAATTTTTAAAATGTGCTAAGATTTTTATAATTTAGACATGTGGATTCATATTTGCAGTAAAATGTATTCTCTGGTATTTTTTTAAAAAAAATTAAGGGTGCAGCCAGAAATTTTTTCTTGAGGGGTTCCAAATATTTTTTATTAAGGATGAATAAAATTTTGAGGTTCAAATGCATTTTTTCTCAAAAAAACTAGCCAAATGAAGAAAATTTTCTTCGCAAGGGGGGTTTGGACCCCCTTGGACTCTCCCCTGGCTACCTTACTGCAAAAAATATCAAGGTACAACCTTCCTTAAAAATACTGAGAACATGCTGATACTCAAAAGTGATGAAATCTCAAGTTAAATCCAAAAGTACTACCTGATACCATCACCAGTAAATTACAATTCAAACTTGGATATAAAAAAATTTTCTCACGCTTCACGAAAAGCTTATCAGCATACAGCTATTTCGTATTCCGACAGACTTCCACGAAAAACAATCAGAAAATGTTTTACAACTTTACCAAGGCACACGAGAACATGAGAGAACCTTTTTACTCGTACTTGTTGAGTAAATGAACTTAAATTTTACAATATATAATGATCAAAAGGTTCTTCAACAATAATCCTCACAATCTTCCATTACATTTTCATACATATTATTTAAATTAAATAATAAGAGGAATGAGAATTTACATATGGCAAGTAGAAATACGAGAAATGTCGAATGTAAATAAATAAACATTTCTCCTCAAAATACAAAAAGAAAGAAACTTCAAATGGAGAACCGAAAAAATGAGAGAAATAAAAAAATATAATTTTTTTAGTAGAAATGCAAATTAAATGAAAATATTGACACGAGAGACAGAGAGACGGTAAAGGCACAAAGGTCAAAATTATACATTCTTTTTTGCCTCACATTTTCTTTTCCATTTTCAAACATTCAGAAATGAAAAAGAGAGTGAAAAAAAAAATATGAATTTCTAAAGTCGAAGTGAAATTATATTTATTTAGCATCACCTGAAGCATGCTGAATATTTTTTGATGTCCCTTTTTTGCTGCTGCTGCTACTTAATGAAAATTATTCTGAAGGTTCTCGTAATGGAAATAAAGTTTTACATTAAGGATTAATTTGATATGTTATTAAAATGTATGATTATGGGAAGCTTGTTGATGTCAGAAGTGAACAATTCACAAATTTACACATGCTCATAACTTTTTTGACATGTTGGCAACATGGATAATTGTATTTGGGTGATATTAAAGTATATGTACAGGAATATAGGACATACGGATGTGTATCAAGGCTATATGATTAAATTAACTTTGGAAATTGTGTATCATGCCTTAAATAGAAGATGAAACTTCTTCATTGGATAGAATGTGACAAGAATAAGTTTAATGTTGATGAGTATGAGATATAAATGTTAATATGTGGTTATTTAAAGGTATAGCAGGTGCAAAATCAATAGTTTTGGGCATTTCTTAGTAGATACTAAATGGAAGGAGTTTATTCTTGTTGGAATTAAAGTTGGAGTAGATGCAAATGTTTCATGAGGATGTAATCAGAATCTAATTTTTTTGGCAAGATTTAATATAAAATGAGCCAAAACTGATGAGAATTGAACCTTTGTCGCAAATATCTTCAATACCAATTTTTTTTTTTAAAAAAAAAAAAGCGCCAAACATTGGCTTTTATTATGTCTAAAAATTAAAAAAAGTGTTACACTACATCCAAAAAAATTATTAATCGAAATTGAATCAAGAAGTTCTAAGATAATGACATTACATCTGAATTTGTTGTTTTGTTGCTTTCAATGCCATTTGATAAATTGGACACTTTTTATCACTAATCATGTGGTTCACAACCGCTCTCTCTCTCTTAATCTTATTTTTGACATTATAATTGACACAGTGGCTACAAGTCACCAAATCAAAGATACCTTCTATTCTACCATCTTGACTATGTTCCTCGCCTTTTATAATTCAACAAATTCAAGATTTAAATCATTTTAAAAATCATTGGGCAATAAATTTTCAACTTTTAAAATGCATTTCAAGATTTTATCTTCAAACTGTTTAAATCCACAATATAAGCACTCTCCAACCACTTTCAACTCTCAAGCATCCTTAGCATTCACTTAAACTCTTTTACTCATAAAATACGATTTTCATGTCTGCGAAGATACAGTTTACATACCAGCAGACTTAATTCTCAAAATATGCTCTTTAACTTCCCATACTTGAACCTCTTACACACAAAATCAATTCAAAAACTTTTCATAACTTGCCACTATCATAAAAGCTCATAATCCTTATCATTATGTACCAAAAACTTATTAATGAAATTTTCTCAATTCCATAAAATGCATTTTCTTGATCCCTTTTGTAAATTGAAAGTATCAACAGTCTCCAAACAAGCTTTGAGAATTTTTTATTTGAAAGTTTAATCGTAACAATAATCATAATTTTTGAACATGTTATGAATTTTGATGCAATCATAAGTGCCAGAAAACACGAGTTTTTCACATAAATTTTAACATTATAGCCATAATGCCTATTTAGCTACACGTAGTCGTGTGGATTGGAATTAATAATTTTTTTGAGGCTTTTTAAGTGTTTTTTTGTTGGAATGAGGTTTTTTTTTTTGAAAGATTGAGTTGAGTGGATTTTAAGCAATTTAATTTAATTTTTCAATTTATTTAAAGAAATCAAATTCTTATAAAAAAAAATCTAAAGCATTCCAAACTTAAAGTGTAACTGAAAATCACTTTTTTCAACACCAAACAGTTTAAATATAATTTCTATTGAATTTCAGATACAAAACACAGTCAATTTAAATCCTTTGAAATGGAATCGCTTTACACGATGGTAAAAAGCTTTTCATTATTTAGGTGATATGTGAATGAAAAGCGACGAAGAACTTTTCACATGGAATAAAGGGTTCAGCATAACATCATGTTTTATGCTTTATGTTGCGGATCCTAGGAAACAAATATATTGGGGTGTAGAAGAATGTTTTGAGAGGTTTAAAAAAAATTCTCAAGAAACTTAGTAAATTGAATCTTTTTTAATGTCATGCTTTCTCTCTTCCCTAATCCCTAGATCTTAATGCCTATCAAAATTCGATACTGATAAAAAAGTCTTTTAAACAAAAAGTCAAGTACATTAATAATAAAATCGTGTGTTTTTTAAAGGTTGTAGGTTGACGATGGGGACAGCAAAATAAAACCTAGAAACATACCCAAAATATTTTATTTTATTAAATTGGAACAGATATAAATAAACATGAACAAAAAAAAACATTATCTTTTTCCTTTAGGTATCGCTCATTTATTACGTAACAAAATAACGGTCATATTTCAAAAAAGAACAATGGAATTCTCAGAAATTCTATTGTTCTCCTCTCAACCCCCCCCCCCCCTGCGTTACGTAATAAGTGAACGAGCCCTTAAATATGAAGCTTTTTAAGAGCGAAGATACGCACAAGAATGTCAAGATTTTTTTACCTTTAAGTTTGACTGTCTTTATGACTAAGCACATTTTGAAAATAATAAAAAAATCATAAATAAAATAATATGATACAAAAGGATCAGAATCTTTCGATTTCTTGAAATGTCCTCTTCTTTTTTATAGTAAATTCCAACAAAAACTAACTCATATGAAATCTTATTGCGAACGATAGTGCAAGAGAATCAGAATCATAAGAAGAAAAAAAAATTAAGGGCTGGTGTTTAAAAAATCATTAAATAATTTCGAATTCGTTTGATTTAAACAATTTTAAATTGGTTATTATGAATCTTTAAATTTTACGAGAACTTTTCAGGAATTGACAAGAACCTAATTTGCTTTAATTTTTCAAGCTACATGAAACAGTAAATCAGGCAGCACTTACTTGGAAATTGTATAATTTCATTCTTAATAACTTCTTTTTAATAAAATTCTTCACTAAATTCACTTAATTTTTAAGTTTAAACATGAATATTTAATCTCTTTAAAGAAACTAAACTTTTCCTTTTATTTTTCTAATTTCAAACGATGAGAAAAGGGCACTTGACTAACTACTTAATTTAAATTAATGTTTACTAAAAAAATTTTTCAAAGCTTGCTACAACTTTTTTTGCTCATCTTAAATTTTAATAAAAAGACAATTTTTAATTAGATTTAAAAAATGTTGTTTTAAGTTTTGAAGGAAAAGTTACTGTTGGAATTATTTTATGCAGCAAAAGATTAATTTTTTGGAGATTTCATTTCAAGTTTTTAAATCCACAAAACATTTCAAATTACATCTTTTAAGGTATGAATGAATCTGCTGTATCACAACCTCTAGATGGCTCTAGACCTACAGTTTATAATGGGATCCGAACTACTTTTAAGCTCTGCAGATTGGAAAGACACGAGGGTCTTTTAAGGTAACTTAAATATTGAAGTTTTGTAATAATATTGTAATTATTCGCGTTTATTGAATTCGTACACAAATTATAATTCATTCCTTCTTAATTTAATAAAATAAATTTAATGCTAATGTAGGCGGTGAACATTAATCTACTTTGTCAAATCCATCAAATAAAAAATAATAAATTATGCAACCTACTCAAAATCTCTTTTTTCTTGAGTTGAAAGATGGTTTTTTATAAAATTTTGGAATTGACATTTTATTTCAATTTTTTTAAATTCTTATGAGATAATGAATTCAGCGAAAACTCGACACAAATTTTCTATTCATCAATTTCACAAGATAAAGTAGCAAAAACTAACAAAAATCATAAATCCATTTCCAATCACTTCCGTAAATCAGAAATAAAAAATCCTGAAACTTTGCCAAAGAAAATTACATAAATTTAGTTGTAATTTCCATGCAAATGTGTCATTCTGATTTATTTCCATTAAACTGAAATAAAAAAGGAAGCAACAAAAAAAGATGACAGGAAAAATATTCTTTGACATCACTCTGCATTATCCGTATATATTATGTACGTCTACCCTGAAAGGATATTCAAAACGGAAGTGGAAAAAGATAAAGAAAAGAGCAAAACCATCTGTTGTAGATCTCCTGAATAGGAAAAAAATACGCATAAATCCTTCGAAACAGTTTTATATTATGTTTTAAGCACATTCTATGTCCTTTTACTTCCTCTTTATGATCCACTCAAGCTTCTATTGTGTATGTGTACTCAGACTTTTTACTTTTCTATGAATAACTTTTTGTATTGCACTCATTCAAAAAATGGAAAAAAGAAGACACAAGTGAAATAGAATACAAATTGTATATAAATTTAAAGTAAAGTAAGTAGGAGACAAGAGCACAGACAAGAAGTAAAGTGATATAAAATTTTATTTTATGATAACAAGGTGCTGATGTGGAAAATATTGAAACATTTTATTCACAATTTATGAGGAGGGAAAAGTGGGAAATTAATATGAATTTATTTGGTATTTTAAAAAATTTAAAGAAAAAAAATAATTTCAAAATTTCGAATTCAAAAATTTAAAAAATTTGATTTAAAAAATTTGATTTCAAAAATTTGCTTTCAAAAATTTAGAAAATTTAGTTTCAAAAATTTAGAAAATTTGGTTTGAAAATTTAAAAAATTTGATTACAAAAATTTAGAAAATTTGGTTTAAAAATTTAAAAAATTCGATTTCAAAAACTTAAAAATTTTGATTTCAAAAATTTTAGAAATTTGATTTCTAAAAATTTTAAAAAAGCTGAATTCAAAAAGTTAGAAAAATTTATTTCAGAAATTTGAAAAACTTAGGTAGGTATTTAAGAAAATTTAATTTCTAAAATTCAAATTTTTATGATTTTTTTTTTTTAATTAAAGTCAATTCTTTTTTGTAACTTTCTTAATTGTTTAAAAGAAAAATACATTTTTTACATCAAACTTCTAAACAATTTTACAATAATGCTTTATAAAAGTCTTTAAAGATTGAATAGCATACATTTATGTATATTTATGAGAAGTACCATTTAGATGATTCAAAAGCTGCTCCTGGCAACTATAAACAAAAACGAAAAATTCAAATCAAATGAAATTCTTCAGAAAATGTCCATTACAATCTGTATACGATGAAATTTACTACGAAAAATATCTTTAAAGGCAATTTCAGTATAAGAAACTCAACATTCATGAAATATACCAATTAATAATAAATCTAGTAAAAATATTTTCATCCCGAAAATGTCTTGAGCATTAAGTAACCAAAAATATTTTCTCAGTCCTTAGAAAAATATGTGAGCATCAACAAAGACGAAATGTGTACAATTCTTAAGAAATTGATCCATGAAAAAGAAGAAAAATGGTCCAATGTTGTAACATTGGACCTAATCCTTTATGGTATCCGATTATTTTGTGCATGTTCTGTGTCCTTGAGCAAGTTTTCTTCTCGATGACAATAAAAAATTTGGTTTTTTGTATTCTTTATCCTACTCCCACGCAATACACAGACCGAGAAACACTAAATAAACTTTTGGAAGCTTATACGATGAAATTTAAATAAAAAAGCATAGAAACGATGAAAATTGATAATAATAAAAATATCTAGTTGATGAAGAATGAATGGACGAACGAAATATTTATAAAATTTATGATATTTAAATTAAATAGCAACAAATCATGAAAATTCAGTCAACTGATGAAAATATTTGAAAAAGTCAGTTAGATGAAAGAAAAATATAAAAAAAGAGAAATTTTTATGAATGAGTAGAGAAATAATCAGCATAAATTTTAAATAAAGAAGAAATTGACAAAGTTTATAGAGTGTTGATATCCTTTGGAAAATTTTGTCAGGTTAATTTTCTTTTTTTCTGTGCGAGATTAAAAAGTTAATTTTGTAAAAAAATTTTGTTGGTACATGAAAATATGAAATGATTTAATTTCATAAAAAAATTTACAATTTCAAAAAATTTAAAAATTCATAATTTGAAAAAATTAAAAATTTTAAAAAAGTTATTTTATTTTTGTATTCTAGAATAATTTATTTTTGAAAACTTAAATAATTAAATACCTACATTAATAAATTAAATAAATAAACCTATATTATTTCACATACCAATAAAATCAAATTCTAAAGCTTTCATCTCCTTAAGATCTCACTCTAATAATTTAAATTAAAACTCTGACGACAGAGAAAATGCAAGAATAAATTTAAATAACATTTCTTATCCTCTCATCACTTAATTCCTACTCAAAATTCATTTAAATTATGAATGCACCAAAAGAAAGAAAAAAAATCTGACAAAATATTTCCAAAGTAAAAAAAAAAAATAAAGTTTATGAAAAATTTATTTTGAAAAAAAGAACGAAAATTTACGAAGAAAAATGTGAAAATGAATGAGAAAAAAATTCTTTGACAATCTTGTACAAATAAAATGAAATATAAAAATTATATATATATACCTACAAAATATTATGAAAGACAGAAATGAATAATAAATGAAGGAACTACTTGAAAATTATATTTATGATGAAATGAGAAAAAAATATGAAAAATTATTCATGCAATTAGATTATTAAGAAAAAAAAATTGAAGGAACTGCAATATATATATTTTGAAAATAACAGCGCTAAAATGATTAATTGACATAAGTAGAATTGCAAAATAAATCAACATGTTAGAGATTCACAAAAACAAATAAAAAAAATCTGTTCAGAAAACAAGAAATTAAAAAATAAAAATAAAATAAAAAAATTAAAATCAATTTTTCATTCATTTAGTTGCAGCTGTATTTTATTATATTTCAGCCAGTTTTTATTTCAGCATTCATTATTCGCTCATGAAATATGAATTTTTCATACTTCAATGAATATTGGCGACAAACCATGACTGATTAATTCATACATGCAATAATGACATGACATGTGTCTATACTGGGTCTGTGCAGATTTTTAAATCATTTAATAAAAAAATTTTTCATATTTTCATATTTATTTACCCCTAAAAATATGAATTTTTAAGCTTTTGATTTTCAGCTTTTTCAGAGCCAAAAATTAAAATGAGAGAAATTTTTTAGGTCAAATTATCTATGCTTGACTGAAGCTAGGAATTAAATAAATTTTTCTGGGGGTAATGAATAAATATTTTAGGAGGATAAAAATTGCTTTTTTGAGAGGAAGTGAAAATGAGGCAAATATTGATTGAATAAATTTTTCAGAACATCCAGAAAAGGCTGCAGATTTAATGAAAATTTAGATTTTAATTTTTAAATTAAGATTATCTTAATTAAAATCTTAGTTATGATAATTTTCAATTTTTCAAATTTTCCAAAGTTTTCAAAATTTTTAAAATTTTCAAATTTTTCAAACTTTTTTTTTATTTCTCAAATTTTTTAAAAAATTTCTAGCTTCTTTAGCTTATGAATTTAAAGAGCAGTTAGAACGACTATTTTTAGTTCCGAATCTCCTTTAATTTAATGAATTTTCGACACACATTTTCATTCCAACCCCAAACGAAAAAAATACGAGAAAATTATTTCATCATGAGCAAACCACAATCAATTTAAAAACGGAAATTAAATAGACAAAAGGCCGAGCAAAATTCTTCAATTTCTTGTTTTTTTATCATTGAAAGCCTCGTGTATATGGTGCAATATTCTTGGCAGCTTCTTAAAAGAAAATTTTTCATTTAATTTTCTTGAATTTTACTTAAGGATTCCTCCTCAATCTTTTCATATCGATTGAAAAGGTACACAAAAAGATATAAAAGAACAAAAATGTCTTGAATAAGGAAAAAGAAACAGAACAGATGACAAATAATGGTTTTTCAAAATTTAATTTATCTCTATATATACATGCTACACAGAAAAAAGGAAATAATATATCAGTGAAGCTTTTTTCAGAGGGAAAAAAATACAGACAAAGTTTTTTTTTTTCTCCTTTTCAATATTTTCAAAACTGCCGATGGCAAAATTGTTTCATTCTTTTTTGTGTTTCTGAATTATTGAAAAAATTGTTTTCTTCAATTTCATTTTTTTTATTATGAGTTTTTTGCGATGTTAAATTGGGATAACGAGTGGTTCAGAGAAAAAATTTGTATGAATTTTTTATGATTTGCAGATTTTGGATTTTGTATGAATTTTTAAAGAATTTTTGTTATTGATTTGCAAAATTTTTGTGTGAATAATTGATTTGAATTGTTAATGATTTTTAATACCTTTTTCAAAGAACTATTACTCTCTTTAAAGTGCAGCATTAATTTTATTAAAATATTAACAAATTTAAATTATTGTGCAATCCAAAAGTTTTAAATTCTTTTGAGTTAAACTGTTAAATTTATTCTGGTTCAATTTTATTCTGCAATTAATCACAAATTCTCTATGAAAATTCTAAAAATTTCTTTTTGAAGAAATCTTGAATAATCTTAACTTTCTATAAACCAATCTTAACAAATCCAAGAATTCAAATGGTTTTTGTGGCCTTTAGTCAAACAAATATTAATTTTTATTGAACGAATAAAATATGAGGGCAATGAGGAATGAGATTAAAATAAACGAAAATTCCATCGAGAATTTTTCCTTTAAAAATGATTTTTTTTTGAATTTTCTTAAAGCTCCGATTGAATCTACAACACAAAATAAATAAAACAATATTTCTCTCGTATATATTGAGTCACTCGTGAAGATGGAAAAACAAACAGATTCAATGATGAAGGCAGATAAAGGGATGTTATGTGAATGATGTTAAGTACAGACATTGTTTTCTTGAATGATAATTAATAGAGGTTAATTGCCATGAATAAGAAACTCTAAATTTTCAATTTTTAAGATGTTCTAAAATGTTTTTTGTTGTTTTCTGAATTTTGTTAAATTTTTCATAAAAAGAAATTCAAAAAAAAAAAATTTAAAAAAAATAACTTTCTTAAAAGTTTTTAAATTTTTTTTAAAGTTTTTAACTTTTTTTAAATGTTTTTAAAAAAGTTTTTAAAGTTTTCACGAAAAATTTTTTTTTCAAAATTTTTAACTTTTCATAAAAAATTTTATTTCTGTCAAAAGTTTTTTATGTTTTCCAAACATTTTGATTTTTCTAATAGTTAAAAATTTTAAATTTTTCCAAAAAAATGAAATTTAATTATTCATTAGTAGATTCGTCCTTAACTGACCATCATCACCAAATGACCCCTAAAATCATCAATTTTCATCAATTTTTTTTATATTATTTTTCTTCATTATTAAACTTCCGCATTGAGAGGAATATTTTAAAATGAAAACTTAGTCAAGCTAGTTCTCAAATGAAATGCAATATGTTTCATCATACAATGCTCTCTTTTGTGAATACAAAATGAATAAAAAAAGTCGAGAAAGCAAAAAATAAAAAATCAATAAGAAAGATCAAGAAATGTGACTCGATGTAGATGTCTAAAGGAAAAAATGATGATTTTTCCTCTGTGCAGAAGATAAATTGAAATAAATCAAGGGAGATTTTTACTTAAATGATGCATATGGAACAGATGTTTTGTTTGAATTGTCATTCAGAGCGCACTTCCTATGCCAAAAGTATGAAAAATGTTCAATTTATTTAAAGAAAATTGTATATTTTGGCAAATGCAAAAAAGAGATTTACTGACATTGAAATATGATTGTTGTTGTTGTTGTTAATTATATTTATTAAGGTCCATCAGTTTTTCGCTATAAATATGATTGTTTTTACTTGCATAAGATTATAGCTACAAGGAGGTCCTCGATTTGAAAAAATTTTTTTTTCCAAAATTTTTTTTCTATTCAAATCGAATTTATTCAAATCGAAACGTAAGAAAATTGCCCGTTAAAAATAAAAATTTTGAACTTTTACATGGGAATTTTTCGATTATCCAAATAGAAATAAATCCAATCGAGGACCCCCTGTACTAAAATACAAACTTAGCTGCATTTCATTTTGATTAAATGTCAACAAACATGGGAAGTATGTGGGCGTAATTTCCACAATTTTTTTTGACAATTAAACTACAGTAATTCAAGTCAATAAAAAGCAAATCAATCATTAATCCTAGATTTTTTTATCAATCAAATAAACAAAACGAATTTCGTTCTACACAAAAAAAAATATGTCCACATACAAAAAAAACGAAAGCATTTTAAGCTTTATTGTTTCGAATTATTCCTGCCATAAGCCATTTATATAGTTTATGACGATAGTTAACGATCGAATCGATTGTGATTTACATTTTTATTTATTGTGAAGTGGAAACAAACGGTTAAAGATTATGGAGGGAAAAAAATATAAACATGAATGGAATGCTTTGTGACAGAGAAACCAGACACATTCAGCATTGACATTATTGATGATGATTTGAATGATAATTTTGGTCGTGGTTCTGAAAATTTGTTTTATTTGAGCTATTTTGATTTATGGATGTAAGTATCGCTGTAATATTGAATTATTTGAAAAGTATGTAGGCTGAATAATGGAATTTTTTTGGGGGGATGTTGATGGTTGGGATGTGATTACATGGTTAAGTAAGTTTGAATTGTTCACTTATTATAGTGGTGTCCAAACTTTTTCAAACGCGACAATCAGACAATCAGAAACTGCTGATTTGGTAGCTTTATAAACAAAATATTGCAACAAAAATTCATGAATAGAAGTAAAATTTATCCAATTAAGCTTCGTTCAAGCAGGGGTGTAGCCAGGGAAGGGGGTTTAAGAGAGTCCGGATCCCCCTTTTGAGTAAAAATTTCTTCATTTTGTTAGGGTTTTTCGAGAAAAAGGCATTTTGACCCTTCTTGGAACTTCAATCTAAGCTTGAATCAAAGTTGGATAATTCAAATTTTTTACTAAAAATAAACTTCAGAAAACAATAAATTTTTGAAAATTACCTAACTATCTATCGAAAAATCAAGAATACATTATAGCCAATTACTTCCATAAATTTCCACAACATAACATTCAACCTTTCATCCAAAACCAATACTCACTAAAGTAGCTAAGAAAAATTTCTTCATAAAATTTAGATAACATATAGGAAAATGCCATCCAAGTCACCAGATTTGAATACTAATTCACTCGATTTCCTCCTAAAATGACACTCTACAGTTCGTGTTGGCACCACGAGGCAAAAGAAAATTCATATCACGTCAAGGATACGAAAACATGACTATTCTTTGTAAACTTTATATACTTATTATGGATATGTGTGTCTGGGACAAAAATGATAATGCATGTGTTTTTGAGCATAAAATTGTCTTTATGGACTTTTTTTTCTCTTCCGCAATTAAAGTTGAATTTTGAAACATTGTTTGTGGCTTCAGATGAGGTGATGCTGTTGAGACTGTCTGGCACTTGCAGCACGTACTGGACAGTACAGCGAAGACTGTATGTGACTTTAGAAAATGGAATGTAAATTCTAATAAAAAATAAATATTTTCACTGACGTAGAAAAAATTTTCAAGCAATTTTCATCGCTTCCAAACATTCGCATTCATCCATTAAAAATTATGACAAATATGCCGTAAAACATTTGTGATGTAGAAAGAAATAATTTCGTGGGAGGTAACGAACATCAAAATTCTATTTTTATTTCTACTCATTTTAATTCAGTCTGGTCATTAATAACATCTATTTTCGGATGTTTGTTTTCTAATTAAATTTGCACTGGAAATAATTTTTTTTCGCATACGTTCCGTCCTACGGAAATCAAATTTTGTGTGTCTAAAAATATGGAGAGTTGAAAAATCGGATATTAATGTTGGGCTATATGGATGGACGCAAATAATTATTTAAATGAAGATTTCCAATGTTAAAATTCTAAAAATTTCACAACAGAATACAAATTCAACTTAATTCTATCTTCATCAAACCAAAATTGTAATTTCCATTACACCCACAATCCACAATCAAATTAAGTCTTTTTCTTCTCTAGACTCACCTCAAATAAAATGAATTTCAATTTCATGAAAAATAAAAAAACTTTTCTTATTGCAATTAATTAAAAGTTGATTGAACTCGACGGAATTGAGCATCAAAACCATATCAATGAGACTGCAAAAGTATAAAAAAATAATAATAATGAAAACGTCGTCAATTGATTTTTAAGAAAGATTTTTACAATTTTTTTATTTCGATTACATACTTTAATTCTAAACCGAAGCTATCTATGTTCATTCAATTTTCCTTTCATCTCTCATATTCAACTTTTTTCTATAAAGATAGCACAAGTTAACTTTTTCTATTTTTTTATCATTTGAATTGAAAGTCATAACACTTCATTAACTCACTTTTATAAGAGCTCGCTTTATTATTATTGTTAACTCATTTGAATAACTTTTTGAATCAAATGACTTTTCATCTTCTCGAGAATCTCTTTTTGTAAGAGGTTTTTAAAGAGGCAATGAAATAAAAATTAATTTTTTGAAAATATGGGAAAAGTTTTTTCTTGTGTAGAATTTGTACTAAGTGGTGGATGTTGAGGGGATGGTGAATCTCTGTAAATGGTTTTGTGATTTATAATTAGAGAAAGTAAATGGTTGACAATTTTTGGGAGATTATTGTATTTAATGGAGATGTGATTAGTTGTTCTTGATCGTTGTAGTTTTTTTAAAAGCATAATATAAATTTCAAATTTTAAAACTTTATAAATTTCAAATTTTAAAACTTTCTTTAAAATTTCAAATTTTAAAACTTTATAAATTTCAAATATTTAAACTTTATAAATTTCAAATTTTTAAACTTTTTATTTTTCGTATTTTTAATTTTTTTAAATTTTAAAACTTTTTAAATTTCAAATTTTAAAACTTTCTTTAAAATTTCAAATTTTGAAACAATTTCAATTTCAAATTTTAAAACATTTTCAATTTCAAATTTAAAAAGTTTTAAATCTTAAATTTTAAAACTTTTTAAATTTTAAATTTTAAAACTTTATAAACTTCAAATTTTAAAACTTTTTTTAAAATTTCAAATTCTAAAATATTTTCAATTTCAAGTTTTAAATCTTTTTAAATTGCAAATTTTATAACTTTTTTTAATTTCAAAGTTTAAATCTTTTTTTAAAAAATATTTTATTTCTAATTTAAAATTCTTAAGTTTAATCCTTTTTTTAAAAAAATATTTAATCCTTTTTTTGAAATTTTTGTTATCTAGGATGATTTTTAAAATAAAAATTTTTTCACTTTCAATTAAAATTAAAATCAACATACAAAATAACATTCAAATTAAATTTAAATTCAAACCGATTAGGTTGGTGTTAAAATTAATCAAATGTACTTCGAACATTAAATCAATGAATAAAAAAGAAGAATTATCATTATTATTGAAATTTTGAACTTTTCAAAAATTCTTTTAAAATTGAAATTGTTTAAAGTATTTAAAAATTAAATTTCAATCCAATTTCAAAACTCCTAACCATAACATTTAACATTTGACATTTGAATTCCAAACTTTTCAAATTAATTGAAAATTGCAAACTTTTTCATTCATTCCAGCACATTGACACAATTTACGAAACATCCTTAATTTCCTAACTTCAATCCGGAAAAGCTCAAACCAAAACATAAACAAAACAAACTTCAAGCACTTCAATTTAATTTCAAACCAACACAAATGAATATTGTACCCATCAAAAGATTACATTCTCCTCAGACTCATTCAAGTTTCCTTACATCTCAGCATGGCTCTTGCTTTAATTAAAAAAAATTTCTATAATAATCAAATTTAATTTTCAGACATCTCAACACTCATTACGAGACACAAATGTATCAAATTGTTGCCTTTCCCTCTTCTCGGAAGAAGTGTTTGTGCTACAAAATCTTGCCTTACATTAATTGAAACGAAAACTTTCTTTTTTAAGGTTCCTTTATTGTTGTTCCGTTCCTTCTTGATTCATCAAAGAGAATAAGAACGCATTCAACCGTGAGAACGGTAAAGGATAAAATAGAATTTCACTTTAAATCTTTCTGGCAAGGAAAGAAGATTTTTTTTTTAAATCAACAGCATGAAACCATTTCCTGGCAAATAAAAGCAATCAAAGATGATTTTAGTAGACGTGTATCTGTCTGAAGGCTTTTTCCTCCCCCTCAAAGAATTCTTCGCTCTTTTTTTTCTTGCTGAATCAGAGCTATCAAAGGAAATTCCTTTTACATCAATATCGACACTTTGTGTTACTGATGATATAGATAGATGGATGATATTTATCATCTTGTTTGATAACTGATGTTTTATTAGGGTGACTTCTTAATGGCATTTAACTGGAGGGAAAATGTCTTTTTTAACAGAATTTTTTTTAGGTCACGAGGAAAGAAAATTGTGCTAAATTGAGGTGTTTATGCTGTTAAAAGATGTGATTTTTAAAAAAATTACAAAAGTCCTCGTGTTTTATATCGATGGACTTCAGCGCATTTTTGACGCAGCGATTAGCAATTGATTAAATAGAAAAGAATGTCGAGTTTTAAAACTCTATTGCTGTTTCTTTAATCATAATGCATTTCAATAATAAGTTTAAAACTAAAGATCAAAATTCCTTTAAAATTGATTTTTATAATGTTCAATGCTAATAATAGCTTTACGATTTACCGGTTTTTTGAAATTCAAAATTTTCCATCAGCGAAAAATTTGAATTTCTGAACACATCCATTATTTTTCAAATTTCTAATCGCACTTATATTTGTTTTGTATGAAAAAATTAAATGCTAATTAATTAAGGTGTATAAAAGAAAAAAATTTAATCCGAAATAACGGTCAAAAAAATTTCAAATTTTTTAACGGTTAGAAAAAATTCAAACTTATCATCAGCATAGCTTTGCCCTGCATTGTTTACATATTTTTTTTGAAATAAAAATCGATGAATTAAGCTATTTAATGAGTGTTTTTTGACTTTTCAATGTAAACGGCGGGAATAAAAACATTCAATGAAGCTATTAAAACAATTCCGAGCTTGCTACGAAGTCTAGATCAAGAGATAATTGGGACCCGAACGACCGATCAAAGTGCATGATTGAGCTTCCTTTTTGAAAACAAGTTTTCAAAAATGCGCTAAAAAATGAAAGTGAATTTCAAAGAGTTATTATTGTTTTAATGCTCCAGACAGCATCCCACTTCCCCTGAATGTCATTTATGAGCAATCCAACTAACCAAAAATTTATCGAATTTATGAATAATTCAAAAACAAACCTCAATTCATTAATTTTCCATTCAGAAAAAAGTTTGCTTTTAAAATCACACGATTAATTTGAATCTAATTAAGTACTTTGATCAATAAGTCAATTTTATGCTTAATTTAATTTCAAATTTGTAGTTTGCGGCTTTTATGATGATTTAAATTGAAATGTAAGTTATAGACAGAGAAAAATGTCAGAATCTAATAAATTCTAGTTTTATAGCTTTATTTTGTAGAAAAAATACAAATCTTCACAAAATAATCAACATATGAACATCATCTCGTGCTACGATGAAAGGAAATTTCACAGACAATAAATTCAAGTTGAAATTTTACATGCTTTTCTTTAAAAAAAAAAAAAAATAGTAAAAATAGACTCCAAAAATCTCAACAGAATTGTAAATTACATAATAAGCCATAAAAATGGTTAAATGAGATTTCTATCACACTAAAATATTTAATACTTTCGTTTCTTACTTAAATGCCAAATCACGCACAGCAATAATAAACACATCATCATATTAAGGATTTAATGTGTGCTAAAAATAATTATGATAATGTCTTACAAAACGTCATAACAGAATGTAGGTTAATAAATTTGAAATGATGCAGAGTTGAGCTTTTGGATTTTTCATTTTCAAAATTTGACTCAAAAATTTATTCATATTTTTAAATTTACAGGAAAAAATTTTTTTTTAAAAAAAAAAAACAAAATTTTAAAAATTGAATTTTTTCAAAGCAAAAAAAACTTTTGAAAAAATTAAAGTTTGTAAAAAAATTAAAATTTTGCAAAAAATTAAAATGTTAAAGAAATCAAAAAAGGATGAAAAAAAGTTGGAAAAAATTAAAATTTTGAAAATTTAAAAGTTTTAAAACTTTAAATTTTGATTACCTAGGTACTTTAAATTTTCAAAAAAAAAAATTGAAAAACTAAAACCTTTTTAAAAAAAACTTTCAAAAACGAAATGAATGACCAACCCTAAAGAAATAAGACATGATTAAAGACTTTTACGATACCACCTCAAACATTTTCCATTAAATTTTCTCATAATGTTTACTATCACCTTTATGACAAATCCTCACACAAATAAATCGTGAAAGAACGATTTTTTTTTTTTTGAATGTAAAAAAACTCTAACAAGCAAAAAATGTTAAAATAAATTTCATAAGCGAAAGAGTAAAAATCTTTTTTTAATTTTCTTTATATTCCATAAAATTTATTGAAATTAAATTCACATTTTCAAGAAGCATATTTTTAGACGCTTGTTAAACCTCATCTCACAGTCGATTGAAGATAATTTTCTTTTGATACGTAAAGCTGTTGAGATTTGAAAGCTATAAACACAATGCATTAAAATTTAAATCTTCATAAATAAATTACATTACAATTTTAATTTCTATCCTTTTTTTCTCTATTTTTTCGCTTATAAAATAAACATTTGCATCTTTTATTAAGTTAAAATCTCTTCGAAACAAAACAAGATGCTCGTGAGAGAAAATTGCCAGAAGAAAGGTCTTATTTCTTGTGATTGTTTGTAATAGAATTGTGAATAATTTACTCAAAAAAGGCCTTTATTTAAAATTCGTATAAGAGTTGAGTCGAAAATGTAGCTAATGCCTCTGTCGTATCAAATCATTTACTCAATACTTTACTGCTCTTAAATTCTCATGGCAATGAATGGAAAAATATTTGCATAAGTCCATTAGCATTTGAAGAGAAAATTTTTCTTTATTGTTTTTGCAAACAAATAAATCTTTGTGATTGGAAATTAACGCTATTAAGTTTCGAAGGCAAATAAAAACAGTCGAGAAAAGTGTGTATGTTTAGGGATATTCGCAAATGATGTTTATTTTGCCTCTTTAAATGTTAAATGTTAAACAAAAGTTTAAAATTTCTGTAAATTTCGACAATAAAGTAGAATTAGAAGTTCTTATGTAAAACATTTGCTTTATGCTATCGAATTATTTCAATTAAAGTCGGTTTTAGAGCTTGAAGCTGTCTCAAAACACTTATTTTTTGATTTTATGATTTTAGACCAAAATGTAAACAAACTACGAAAAAGGAAAAAAAATTGAATTTTAAAAAACCGTTGAAAAGAAAATGAAAAAAAAATTTTAAAAATTCACTGAACCTAATTCCAACACTTCTCAGAATCCATTTCATCCTCACAACAATCATTCCTTTATCACTCCTTCCAACCTTCGACCTTATAAGTATTCCAAACAACAATACCCGCCAAAATGTCGTGACATTTTCTCTTTATCATTTAACAAATTCAAAGGAAAGATTTCAAGTTTTTATTACATTTAAGCTCATCAACGTCATTCATGGCTTTCTTCACAGCACAATATTGGACAGAAACCGAAGAGAGAAAAAAGGAATTTAATTCCAATCTACTTAAGTCATTCTTCCGTAAAAGACGAGCAAACACAAAAGACTCATCTGCTCCTGAAGAGATTGAAAAAAAAGGAAAATCTTAGATTTGACCACAAAAGTTGTCATAACCCTCATGAGGTTTTTGTTTCGGTTCTGCTGTCATTGGAAGATATTTTTGGGTCGAATTCAACACACAAAAAAAAGAGAGGAATCAAGCTGTAGAGAAGAAAGAAAAATATTTCTTGGATGAATTAATTTTTAATACCATTAAAACGCTCGATGAATTGCTTACAGATGGAAAGACATGAGACAAAAAATACTATAATATTCAATGTCTATGAGTGAATCTGAGCAAGCATTTTTCCGTGATGTTGAAAAAAAAAGTTTTTGGCAAAAGATTCTGTGAATAAAAATCACGGAGATGTTTATAATCAAAATTATTTATTAGTCTGGATTAAAAGGTTGAGTTTTATTTTTGAAAAAGTTTGAAAGGGTCATCAAAACAAATAAACCAAAAAAAACTTAAATTCAGACTGAGAGAAAATTCTTTCAGTTTTTAAAAAATTGTGGTTTATTTAAAGGTATTCACAAAGTTTGACCAACTTTTAAATCCGAAAAAGAAGAACCAAAATCTTTTCATTCAAAATCACTTTAATCCAATTCCAAGAAAATTTTAATGAACCTCTCTTCTAATTAAATTCAAGCCTTTAAGTCAGTTGAAACAATGTTTTTATGTAATATGACCAAAAAAGGTATCTTGTTTTTCAACATTCAAGAACGGTTGTAAAGCAAGTATAAAGAAAACAAAAGCAGCCATAAAAAAAATTTAAAGGAAAAAAACCTCAAAGAAGTCTTCAAACGGAAGCTTTAAAACCATATCCATTTCAAGCACGAGAGATGATTCGCTGAATCTCGACTAATGGATTTTAAAGTGAAACTTTTTTTTCCATCCGCATTTGTTGAGAAAAGTTTCTCATGTCTTACATGCAGTCATAAATTTTCTACAGCGTTGTACTAAATTCAATATGCGTTCAATGATTAATCATAAAAATTGTTCATGTTCAGTTTCTGCTTTTCTGCTGAACTTTCTTCTTATGGATGAATTTTTAATATGTATCAAGAGATTTTCATATCAACAATGTTCTGAAAAGTATTTTTCGACATCATCTTTATGCTTTTAATGGTTTTAAAAAAAATATGTAAAATGTGAAGAAGTTGGAAGAAAGTTTTAAAGACATGACAGATATGAGATTGAAGATTAAAGTTTATTACTTAATGGAAATTGATTTTTAAAGCTTGAATTTTTGTTCTATTAAATTTAAATTGAAGAAAATTCATAATTGAGGAGATTTGATGCAAAAGAAAATTGAAGTTTTGAAGTTCAAGATTTTAACGGAAGACAAAAATTCAAATAATTTTAGTTCAAATTTTGAACTTGAAGTTTAAGAAGATTTGACAAAAAAATCTTTAATCAATAAACATCAAAGTAAAATTAAAGTTTAATCAAGTTTAAGCAATTTAATGTAAACATTTTAATTTCATTAAAGTTATTAAAACAGAGAAAAATTTGTTTACCATTATAAAAGCAAGAAAAGGCTAGTTTTAAAATAAAAAATAAATAGATTTTAAGCAGATTGATACTATTCCAAGTAGAAACTGCAAAAAGTCAAAAGATTGAAAAATTTGTCAAAGCTTAAGAGCTACATCAACTAAAACAAGATACTTTTCAATAAATCAAGCAGTGATGATCGTCGTTTGATAAATTTAAAGCAGATTAAACAAGGCTAATGTCAATAATTGCGCTTTAGCTCCAACCACCCCTCCCATTTCTCCAAACTCCATCCTTTGATCTTTATAGGATGATGAAAACGATGATGATATGTTTAATAAGTAAGTAAGCTCTTTCATAAATTTATTCTTGTGGTGTTTGCTTTTCCTCGCCTCCCTTCCAACTTTTCATTATTTTATTTATACGAGTACACAAAAGCAATGAAAGTAGCGGAAAATATTTTTTTTTTTTTGACTCATTAAATTTATTTTTCTCAGTTGAATGAGTTACTAAGTTCACATGATGAAAATATTTTCTTATTTTATCTCCTTCTTTGAAGGTATATAGAGCCAGAGAAAAAAAACATGCAAAGCAGAATTTTTAATTAGCTGAATAAAAATTCAACTTTTTTATGGGAACAACTTTCTTCTTGATATTCAGTGTACATAAAGGAAAAATAAACGAATACGCAAAATTTGTGGCTGATGTGGGATTCTATGGAAAACAAAAAAAAAGCAGAAAAATAAACTTTTCTTCGTTTAAAATGGAAATGATTATGTGATTATCATTCTGTCTTCATCTGAGTGTATTTTAATCCTTTATATATTTAGAAATGTAAAGGTATTACGTCTGTAATTGCTTCTTTAATAAATTAAATCTTGAGGATTATTTTAAAGAATTTAGTTTGCAAAATTTAAACCAGAAGCAGCTATGATTTGTTATTGAGTTAGAAATATGGTAAATGGCAACAGCTGCAGCTTGAAAATTTAATTAGCCCATACTTTATGATCTTATATGCTAGTAATTAAGAATGCTTCATAAATTCCATCCAAGATCAAATTCATCATCGATAATCTCCAATAAGACACTAACAACCACTTCCAACTATAATCTCCACTATTCATTTCCAAAAGATTAGAAATAATGAATATCTGACAAAACTAATATCGCAAATATCCCCATAAATTCCATAAATAAAATGATAATCCCCACAAAAGTCACAAACAGTGTCATTGACCAAACTCAACATCCAACAGCATCGTCTTTTATGGACATTCATTTTATAGCGAAATGCCACCTAATGTAACAAAACCATTTCATTAGAGATATTATTGCCAATAAATTTTAATTGACAACATAAAACAAACAAATATACTTACTTAAATTCAATTGTGAGTCACAAATAAATACATAAATTGTCAACATAAATCATCATCTGTAGTAAACCATTTGGATCCATTTGTTGTAATGATTCGAATTTTTAGTATTTTGCTAGAGATCGTTGAAGCTTTGAAAATTTTGCAATAAATGCGACTGGATTCGAATGAATGAATAAATGTTGTTGTCCCATAGGAAAAATGTCAATAACATTGGAAAAGTTCTTCCAACCGTGTGGAACTAATAATAAATTATTGATGAATAAGTTTGATGAGTCGTGTTCTGTTGCTAGAGCTTTTTTTGGCTTGTAAATTGAAAATTAACAAGGCTTATGCATGAATTTTAATATATTTTTGAAATTTATGTGTGCCTCGTACGAGTATTAAATACGGAAAATTTGCGAATATTTAGGTCATGTGTATTTGTGTGTTTTTGGCAAGGATGTATTCAGGAGATGAAAGTTTAGCAAAATTTGGATATTGTGATATTTTATTTGTAATACCAAAAACTCAGTTCGAATTCTTGTAAGATCATAAAAATTTACGGTTTTTTGATAGAATTTTGCTAAGAATTGAACTTGCACCCTTGATAAAAAAAAACTAAAAGATAAGAATTTTACGGAACAAGATAACTGAATGAAGTTGCAAAGAATCATAATAATCAATCTAAACAAAGACAAACTCAACCTCAAATGTATGCTAAAATTACAAAATTCTAAATACTACCAATTTATATCCTTACAGTTTATTCTAAACTCACCCACTCCTTACTGCACTCCTAATATTTTGACATCCTATAAAATCTCTCTAATTACCATCATAATACCTTGAACTAATAATTAAATACCCGAAAAATATCCTCTCTCTAATAATTACAACATCCATACTCGCATTTTCCGCATTTCCGTGATTGACTCAATGCATGATAATTAAACAAAAACGGAAGGATCTCAAATAACAGCCATGTATGATAAATATGAGCTGATAATTACATATCACGATTAATATCAGAAAATTCAATACTCATTTAGGCGTTGATGAGTTTTACATATTAATGCCTTTCGGATATTAAAATACTGAACAAAACAATCATCATCACATCAAATTACATTTCAATATCTGGTGGCATTTTCAGTTGAATAATCAATTGAGAGAATTAATTGTCTGATTCGGTGACGGAAGTGTGTGTGTATGCATGTAAGCTTGGGTGTTGATACCTTTTTTATGTCATACAAATTGGAATTTAATGAAAATTTATATTGAAATGATTTAAAGCGAAAACCTTTAATTAGCCTACATCAGCATCTCCTACAATCATCTATTCAAGTAATTAAAATCCACATTCCCAATATTTCCATTAAACAAATAACCATCTAATATATAACATCAATTATTCAACAAAATTCATTATACCCTAACAGGCAATGATGACGATATTCCGACGCGATCACGATAGTGATTGTAATCACTATCGACCTTTTTTTCATATTTTCGTGATCGCATCGTTAGATTACAATCAGTGATTACAATCAGAACATGCCAACTTGCATAAGTTTGATTGTAATCACCTGATCACGATCAATGATTGTAATCAAGTATGAATTTTCGTAATCAAACAAATAAGAAAAAAATTATGATTTACTCGATTGTAATCACTGATTATAATCATTGATCGTGATCAGTCGTGATCACAATCACTGATCGTAATCAATGAACATAATCATTATGAACGCAATCAATGATTATAATCAATGATTGTAATCGTTGATCACGCTCAATCATGAGCATAATCATTGATTATGGTCACTGATTGTAATCAAATAATAATATCGTAATCATTTAAAAGAAATACTTGCACAATCAATGATTGTAATCATTGAACATAATCAATTGCGATCGTGATCACTCGATTATAATCACTGAACATAATCATTGATCACGATCAGTTGTGAATATAATCATTGATTGTAATCACTGATTGTAATCAAATATTTTTTAAAATTATCTAAAAAAATAACTTGACAAAAATTTGCATGATCGTTGATTGTAATCACTGATTGTAATCAATGAGCATAATCAATCGTGAACGTAATCATTGATTACAATCACTGGACATAATCATTGATCACGATCAGTTGTGAATATAATCATTGATTGTGGTCAATGATTGTAATCAAATAAATTTTTCAGAAACATTAAAAAATTACTTGCACGATCAGCGATTGTAATCACTGATTGTAATCAATGAGCGTGATCAATTGTGAATGTAGTCATTGATTACAATCACTGAACATAATCAGTGAACGCGATCAGTTATGAGCACAATCAATGATTGTAGTCACTGAACATAATCAAAGATCATGTTCAATGATTGTAATCACTGATTGTAATCAAAGAAAACTTTTCGTAATCATTAAAAAAAAATCGAAATTCAAAAAATTTTTTTTGATCATGCTCACAACTGATTGTAATCACTGATCATGATCATTGATCACGCTCACAACTGATTGTAATCACTGATCGCGATCACTGATTACAATCACGATCGTAATCACGAGAAAAATTGATTAAACTCGGATTAAACTAATTATTAAACAATGTAAAACTTCTCTAACAGTTAAAAATCAACCCCCGTGCACTAATCGAGCGTTAAAACTGTAAAAAAGTACATCAAAAATATATAGTAACTTAAATATGTCTTTTGCCATATTTAAATTATTATATAATTACAGATGGTGACTTTAAGGAAAAACGCGAGATCTCGAAAGTTAAGCAACGCAACGACAAAGGATGGGTGACCGAAAAATTTCTAAGTATAAAAATTTCTAATACAAAATATCTAATACTAACATTAATACTAATAATACTAATACTAATAAAAAAAAATGCTTAGAAAATTTCGGCCCCACCGAAAAAAATAATTTTTTAATTTTTTTCGTAATCATTCCCCCCGAAGTGATTGTAATCACTGATTACAATCAATGATTACAATCACTGATTACAATCAATGATCATAATCAGTGATTACAATCATTGATCGCGATCATTGTGATTACGATCAGTGATTACAATCAGTGATTATGAAATTTAAAAAATTGCATGCAAGTTTCCACTTGCATGCAAGTTAGTGATTGTAATCAGATACGATAATGATCGCGATCAGTGATTGTAATCAAATTAGCGCGATCGTGTCGGTACCGTACTGTAATCAAATGAATGTATGGAGTGATGACAAAAATTTTCGTCATCACAAAATCGTTTCGTAATCACAAATATCGTATCTGATTGTAATCATTGCCTGTTAGGGTATAAATTCCATAATGTAGATGCAGCAAAATTTCGTATCGAAAAGTATGAAGCACTTAAAAATCCATTTCCATATTTCAACGACATCCATACACTGATTGTAGTTTTCCATTAGCATTGAATGCTAATTAATAATTCTCATTTATGTTTTTACTAATGAAATTGTTTGCCTGCCATCATTATGGACCATATTTCATTTGCCTACTTTAGATGCTGCCTTTGTTCACTTGTGCTTGAAAAACACACGAAATTAATTGCTGAAAATAAGACAACAAAAATAATTAAGATGTAATTGAAATAAAATAGCAACAATGAAGCTTTTATGCAGTAAAAATTGTTTCGAAATGGTGGATGCCTTAAAGGTATCATTTATGCCTTCTTAGAAATGCAATGTGAGGAAATTAACGTTGTTCTTTTAAGGATTTTTTTTTTTTGTTTCCGTTTTGGGATGTTAGGCTTTTCATATAAGAGATATTTTTTGGTGATTTTTAATGTTTAGCTTGGGTGATGCAGACAGATGCGTAACCAAGAAAGGGTCCAAAAGGATCCAGACCCTCCCCTCCTTCTAGCAAAAATTTCTTTATTTTGCTAGGGTTTTTGAGGAAAAATGCATTTGGACCCCCTAATTTTTTTTCTTTCATTCAAAAAACTTCGCACACTCCCCTTAGAAAAAATTTCTGCCTACGCCTCTGTATGCAACTCTCAGAGTTGGTGTTGAAGGTTTCTGGTTTTATTTGAGAAAAAAATCGCTTAAAAGTTGTGAAAACAATTTTTAACAGTTTCAATTTTAATTTACATAAAACTTCAAGCCACAAAAGCTTTAAAAATAAAACTCATCACAAAAATCTCCATTCTGGCTTTATTTTTAATGGGTTTCATCACTCTTTTTTTAGATTTAAAAAATAATTATCATGGAAAAAATATCCACAGCATTAAAAAAAGAATTTTTTAAATTAATTTTTTTATTCACGACTTGTTGATCCTTTTGGATGTAAAAAATAGCAACTTTTTTGGTATCTATGGGTTGGAATAAAAGAGGGGTGGAATGAAACTTTAATAAAGCAATTTTATTTCATGGGTTTAATCCTCACCATGTCTATATTTATTCAACTTCTTCCTAGCATCTGCTATTTCCTTCCACACCAACACATGCCAATGCTACTACATACTGTGAGAATAAACGATGCGATAGGGAAAATATTAAGCTTTTGCTGAGAGGAAAATTTTTCTATTTTCTACTTTTTTCTGCTCCAGCAAAGCTTATATCCAGCAAGCAGGCAATCGGAGTGTTTTGCTTTTTGCAAAATTAAAATTTTTATTTTTTTTCTACTTGATTTTTTTTTTTGCTGATATCTGTTGCTTGCTTTTATTTTGAAAATCATGTCGTAACTTTTATTCTACGATAGGGTAACATCTAAAAATACCTTAAGTGCTCACCGATGTTTAACAATTTTGTTTTGAGGAGAACATTATTTAGGTGAGTTCTGTGACTTTTGACTGTTTTTTGTAATGTGGAATTTTCGCAGTTTTAAGGATTTTACAGAAGTATTTTAGTGATTTTATTTTTGGTAAAAAAATTCTCCTTCAAGTTATGCAAATAACATGGCACATCTTATGTATGTAGAAATTAGACATATATTTTGATTTTCGTTTTTGTCCCAAATTTTAAATGCTTTTTGAATAGTTAACAAAATAAAATCTTGATGTAAGAGCAAATATTCTATATTATATCTAAATTTCTTAAATGAGCAAATAAATTTTGCGGTACCCTCTTCCGAAAATTTTTTGCTAATGCTATTGGGACCATTCACTTAATAACGCTAAAATTTGGGGGTTTTACCACACCCCCCCCCCCTTCCGTAACGTTTTTAACAAAAGATTCTCATGTGACAAGGCCGTAACAAACTCTCGGAACCCCACCTTCCCTCTCTGAGTGCTAAGTAATATGTGAACGGTCCCATTGCTACATTTGCAATTAAAATTTAAACGCAGTTTTTTTCCAAATCTTCTGTATTTGACTGAGTGGATGAAAAGAATTTTTGAGAATTCTCTCTCATTTCTTATCAGCATGTTTATTCCTGGAAAAATAATAAAAAAAAAAGTTTAAAGCTATAAATACAGTTCAAAATTTAGAGCGATTAATCAGTGTAATTTTCGATTTCAGTGAGTAATCAGCAGTTAAATAACACAATGAGTATGAGGTATTTATTATTGAATATTTATTAGCTTAAAAAAATCCTGAAAATTCACAATTTTTCCTCAGATTACTTATCCTCATTGCTGCTATTGAATGCATTCATGGAGTGACTTTTACTTGTAACTACAGAGCTCAAACTTGGTACAAAGAACTTCGTTATTCTTATGAAGGAATGCAATCAAATTTTTATGAGTGCCGCACCACTAATGGTGAAATTAAATCTTACGAAACATCAGTTACAAACATTTATGGCAATCATTTAAGTGGAAAAACCAACTCTGATGTCTTGTCATTTGATGTGGAAAACAAAGAAATTTATTATTTCCCAACAGAAATGACTGAATTTTTTGAAAATTTAAAATCAATCAGAATAAAAAATTCACAGCTAAAAAGACTCCGCGAAGAAGATTTGGAACCGTTTTGGGATTTGCGAATGCTTTGCTTATCAGGCAATAAAATTGAGAGATTAGACAAAAATGTTTTTAAACATAACAATAAATTAGAATATCTCTCACTTGATTCGAACTCATTTCATACTGTCACGGCTGGAATTTTTGACAATCTAATTGTGCTAAAGTCATTGCTGTTTAGACGTAATCCTTGTCATTCTGACCTTGCATTTTATAATCGCGATGATGTAGTTGAACTTGTAGATCAAATTGAAACCAGTTGTAAGAGTAAGTTGACTAATCATGTTGATGTGAGAACGAGTTATGATGTGTAAATTTGGAAGTCAATCATTAATAAACAGCATTTTGACATTTTTTTTGTCGATTTTGATCATTTTTAAAAATTTATAGAATTTGATATTATCTGAATATGTCAGTGGTGTTCAACCTTTTCTGTGCTAAGTCATATTCAAAAGGATCATGATCAAAACCGTACACGTCATAACGTTAGTGCGATTTCTTATAAAAAAACAACAAACTAGTGTGCCGCGGCACACCGGTTGAGCATCACTAATGTAGGGTTTTTTTTCAAAAGTAAGCGCCTAAATAGGCTTTTATTTATTGCTAAAAAATTGACAATAATTCAATATTTTGTTATTACATTCTAATTATTCTTCCTAATATATTCATTTGCAAAAAGGGTAATAACTTGCAAAATCAATTTTCTCTTGCAACCAAAACAATAAAGAGTACCTAACACTGCCAACAAACCTTCAACTAACAATTTTCCAAACAAATCCATCTTACATCCAGCAAATTTACGTTATAAGCTAGCTGCATTTAGATCCCAATAAAAAGCAGCAAAAGTATATCATCATCAAGTCACTGACATGAAACATTTTAATTAAACACAACTGACAACTTTTTCCTTCTCGCTTGCTCGGGGATGAAAACATTTTACAATCTACAAAAAAAAGAAGCACAAAGCTTTATGCATCGTCACCCATTGTGTATGGGGACTAATGATAAAGTTTTTTTTGCTTCTTCTCGTCTCTTTTTTTGTTTCAAATTAAACAATTTGATATTTTTGCTGCTCTGTCTCCTTCTTCCATTTCCTTTTGAACCTTCTACCTTCCTTCAATTTATTATCGCGCTTCCTTTTCTCTTCGCATAATATTTTTTCCTCTCGTATTTTTTTGCATTTTATTCTTAAATTAACAATGATGATGGAAATGAAGAAATGAGGAGACAGAAAAGTAATTAAAAAATTTTGCTTGCTTTGTAAAAATTCAATTTGCAGTTTAAAACTTTAATAAGCTGTTTAATGGACGGAGATTTTGTGTAGCAAAATATTTTTTAGCTCCTGCCTTTAGTTTGTGATTGTTTGAAGGTATTTTTTATCCTATTTGCATCCTTTTTTGTCAGTTAGTGCTTAATATAGTCTAATGATCTGGTAATTAAATATGCTTGAATTATTCTAAAGATTATTCTAATTTAAATTACGTCAGATAAGTTATTTAAGGAGAAGGGGAAATAAAATGCTTTTAACCTCAAAACACCTTAATAAGATGAAGAAATTTTGCCCTAAACACCTTGGATCCTTTCCCAAAAGGGTTCCAGGCAACAACTTTTGACAACCTGACAACAATAAATTTTTTTTTTTCAGAAATCAGAATTACATCAACAAGCAGTGGTGTAGCCAGGAATTTTAAAAGGAAGGGGGGAGGAAATGAAGTTTTTTGTATGAAAAATTTGGTAGTGAGGGAGGAGGGTGAAAGTTTACCCATTCACCCCCCTGGCCACGCTACTATCAACAAGTATTAAGTTTAAAACTAATCATCTTTCAATCCTTCAAAAAATCCTTCCTTATTTCTCTTTTTTCTAGAAGAAATTTGAGATGACTTACAAAGTACGAAGTTTATATCAAATTCTCATTCAAGTTTACACTCAATTTCTATTAACGTACTTAAAAACATTCTCAAAGAGCATATAAAATTGAAGATTCAACTTATTCTCAGCTTTCCATAAAATGTGATTGAAAAATCCTTGAAAATTGTTCTTATATTAGCTTGAATGACAGAATTTGAGATTTTATGAAGGATTTATTTTGAGGAGGGGTTGCTTGTTTTTGACTTTTAAATTTTGTGAATAAAAAAATTTATAAAATAATTTTGAAGATTTTTTACAACAGCTTAATTTAGTTGAATATCCCTTTTAAATTGTCACTGAAATTTGGCGCCAAAATCAATTTTAATATTGCAGATTATTGTGAATTACCTATGTTGAAAATTGCAATATGAATTTGACCATCAATTTTATCATCAGAAAGTAAACAAACATCTTCAAAATTCCATGTTATAAAAATAGAAATTCAACAAAGGATTTCTCAGCAAGTAAATATTTTCTTAAATCATCATGATCTTCATTTAATTCTGTGGTAAAATGTTTATTAATCTCAAACAATAAAACTTGACATTCTTTCCAATTTTCTCAACAAACAATAAAATTTTATTAAATACTATAAAACTTAAAAGAGCATCAAAACTTAGTAAACGAGAATTTTTTATTTCTTCAAATGTTTTTCAACTTGCTTCTTTAGCCATTTAACATCACTAAGCTGTTCACAATCATATCGAAGTCTTGGATTTGGTTCTAAGCAAATTTGTATCACTGATTTGCATTCTGTTGAGAGCTTTGCCATAATTGTACAATTTGTCTGATATTGTCGATACTTTTGATCTCTTAAAAGCTTTCCAATATTCCTGTCATCAAATGGCATCATTCCATTCAGCATAATGCACAAAATCACTCCTAATGACCAAATATCGGACTTGAGTGGATCGTATGGTTTTCCTGAAACTACTTCGGGTGCTGCATATGCAGCGGAACCACAATATGTATTCGACATTATTCTTCTATATTCATTCGTCTCATCGACGCAATATCGAGCAAAACCAAAATCACCAATTTTAACGTTCATATTTTTTGTGATGAAAATATTTTCACATTTTAAATCTCGATGTGCAATGTTCATCGTATGTAAATATCTAACAGCACTAACCATTTGGTAAAACCACAAATTTGATTGTATCTCGCTAATATGTCCATTGTTCTTAATATAATCCAACAAGTCCCCATTCTCGGCCTTTCTCATGAAAATAAAAACTGATGGACCACTCTGCAATATGCTGTGGACACGAATGATGTGCGGATGTGTGATGACTGTCAGGAAGTGTAATTCACGTGGAAAGAATTTTTCGAGAAAATCTGTTGGCATTTTTTCTCTATTAACATATTTGCATGCTAAGTCTACAATTGTTTCAAGCTTTTGATCGTGATATCTTGCCTCAATAACACTTCCGTAGCTTCCTTTTCCGATTTTCTTGCCAAATGTGTATCCTCGCTTCTGTAATGCTCTAATGTCGATGTATTTTCGACGGTTTGATGTTGATGATGGAATTCTTGATGCACAATATTGTGAACTCATGGCTGACACTGTTGTTTGTAATTTGGATTGTTTAGTATGTCTGAATTCTTAAAGGTACTTGGAATTTTTAGAAAGAGAAGAAAAATTGACGTGAGGTTAAGAAGAAATTTATTTAGAAATGAAAGAAAAATAATTTCAAAGCTTACTGACGTTTTTAAATTGATTTGTTGGTATTTAAAACTTTTTTGAAGTAATTTTTATGAAATCCTTCTGATTAAGTAACTACAGGAGATTGGATACTGCGAAAAATAGTAATAGCTCCTCAAGACATAATCCTTGAATATTTTAAACATGTTTACAGAACACAATCATTGATTGAATGAATCTATTGAAATCTCAAACACATTTTCAAATACAATTTAGAGTGGAGGGGATCTTTAATAACGTTTTAGGTAGGGAAAATCTTATGCAAATCAAATCATCGAATTCTAAAATGTATAAAACTGATCAAATTGATCAAAAATGATCAAAAAATTTCAAAAAATGCAAATGTTTAAAATTGATCAGAATTTTTCAAAAATTATCAAAGGTCCATTTGATCACCTCCACACTCGGAAATTAATTTCAAACTGGAACTAACCTTTTGCATTAAAAATTTTGGTCAAGAATATGAAAATATGGAAATTTTTAAGGCATAAATTTTGCTATCGAAAATGAACAGATTAAAATTATGCAAATCGAGGACCCTCTGTAGATAAAATAAATCAACAGAAATTCATCTTTCTTCTATACAACTTTTGTCTTAGTACTTGAACAATTCCAGACGCTTAAATCCTTAATGATTTTTAGCACTTGCAAAACAATTAATAGTATCATGTACACGAACATCAACAAAAGATGTAAATGCATAAAAAAAACTCCATCATAAAAAAATGTCAATGACATAATACCTGTTTTACATTTCCCTTACAAACACTACAGTTTACAGTTTCAATCATAAAGAATGATGAAAATAACTTTTTTTTATTTCAAAAGCTTTTGAATTTACTGCATGCTGCATGAAAAACACCGAGAGATTATGCTTAAAACTTGACAGCAGTAAAAAAAATGAAAAAAGTTTTCATATAAAAATTATATAATGGTCTCATTTCATTCATATGTTCATTTATGCCAGAAGAGAATCTCTTTAAAAAAATATCAAGCATGCAACTCGCGTTTTTATTCACTCATTTACATTCTATGCATGACATTAATCATAAATAAACCTTACATTCATGCTTTTTTATGGCTTTCTTTTCTCTCGTTAACTTCCATCTGCTTAGCATCACTCTCTCCCCCCTCATTCAGAGTATTTACGGCGATAATTATTGTTTTGAAATGTTACAGTAATTTTAAAGGATTACAGCAACAAAATAAGTAGAACGAGGATAAACTTAACTTGATGAGAATAATTGTCATTGGTTTAGTAACTTTTTTTATGACTTTTTGTTCTATTTTTGGAATAATGAGATGCTGAACATGAATAAAGCTTTTAAAGAGAAATACTTAAGAGCTTTTAATTCCTAGTTTTATGGAGTAAATTTAGCGGTTAATGGAGATAGCTACGAATTTATAAATTCACCTTAATCTGTAATCAAATGTTGTCAGTTTGAGAATCGGAAGTGATCATACATACTTGATTGGCATAATCTTATCAAAAATTCACAGATTAAAAATACTTTATTTTCCTAAATTTACAGCTACAAATTTTTGACTAAGTCTGCTTCCTCATAAGATGCAAAGAATCACTACATTTTTGCTCTTTTTTACATTCTTCAACTGCCTCATCTTCCATAATTTTAATCATCTGATTAATCTCATCAACTTTTGGCCACATCTGAAAATACTTCCAAATATCAAAGCCTATATAAGTCAGCTTAATAGTTCGGGCATGAAGTCTTTTATGCATGTAATCATTATTAGCATTTAATTTATCCTTAACACAGTTAAAGCAAGTCTGCGTATTATCACATTGATCTCTAGTAAATGCATAGAACATTTCGGAAGTTTCATGTTTTGTAATCAAATCATTTGTTAAGTATGTCTTCACATTAATGCATGGAATGTTGGAATTTTGTTGATTTTCACTTCCTTCAATGTCACTGCTTGATATGCAAAGTTTCTTTGTCTTATCTGTGTCAATTTCTTTGCATAATTCCTCTGATGTGTCATATGATGTGTACAAAAGAGTCTTAATATCCTTAAGCTGATAAAACTGCTGTAACTTCATATTACAGAACTTTAGATCCTCATCGTCAGAAATCACTTTATTGGAATTAAAGAAATCATCAGTTATGCTGTTATTTCGCAAATAATCAGCATAACATTCTGATGTTTTTGTATGCTCGACAACACCAATGGAACTGAAAAAATATTCTGTCACGAAAAATCCAACAAATACGGCAATTAATGTTCCAACCGTAAAAATTGTCAAATATTGGTACGGAATTCTAGAAACGAAACTAAACACGTGGTGTAAATAAAAATATTGTCTGTGAAAATACAAAAAAATTACTCACTTCATGTCTGTTGAGACGCTGGCTAGACAATAAAAAAATAATGATGAAGGAAGGTGAGAGAGTCAAGAGTAATTTGCTCAGCTACTGTCTCTGAAATGATGCAGAAAATGAAATAGATTTAAATAAGAATCCACTAAAAAAATTTTAAGAATATTGAGCATGAACTGCTTAATTAAAATTAATGAATGAGCTGATAAGGGAATATGTGACAAATTTTAATCTCTTTTGAGATTTAGAGTATTGAACTAGTTAGGCTGTGAAATTTATTAATGATGAAATAAATCATTTATATTAGGTATAAAATGCTTGGCGCCAAAAATATAGCTTCCGTACAATGATTTTTACGTATTGGGGGTCCTCGAATTTAAGTAATAGAGCTTTGTCCAAAATTTTCAACGCTCAAATATTTTTAAAAAAAATTTAATAGAAATTTTTTCACATTCAAATAAATTTGATATAATGAGAATTTTTTCGTAGCAAAACATTATTTAAATCGAGGACCCCCAGTATCTGCAAAATATATTTTGCAGAATTTTGATTTAAAATCTTTTGGAATTAATTTAAGTAAACTGATGGAAATATTTATATTTGATTGATTTACTGATCCTAACAGACAAAGAGCATGCTCTTGTCTAGAGAGCATGGTCGAGAGAACGGTTTTTTAATCAACTCCCAAGATCCCGCTATTGAGCGGGCTCTATAGCGTACTCAAACCAAACTCTTATGAAGCAATACTTGCATGCAAGTTTTTTTAACGTACTCTTTTTCATACTCTTAAGAGTATGCTCAAGAGAGTACGCAAAAAACATGCTCTTTAATGAACTCTTAAGAGCACGCTAAATTTTTGCTTGGTTTATACTTCACAAGCGTTTGCAGAAATTACTATTACAAGAGCTAAAATTTTCTGTATGGAAAGTTTAAATTTGTTTTTTGTTGAATTGAACATATCAATTTCGAAAGGCAATAGAACAGTAAAGAGATGATAGGAATTTCATTAAGACACCCTCGGTTTAAGGTTCAAATCTTCAAAAATCACATAAACAAGAAAATATAAATATCTTAAGAGCGTGCTCAAGAGTATGCTCTTCTGAGCATGAATTTTTTTTTAATTTTTGTAAAAATAAACTGTGCTCAGTAAAGCTTACTCTAAGCATGCTCTCAAGATTCACTTGCATGAAAAACTTGCAAGCAAAAAAAAGCGAGCTCTCGAGATGTTCTTTCTGAGGTACCGTAGAGGTCCTTTTGATTATATGAAAGAGTACGCTAATTGAGTGAGCTCTTTTAAAAAAAATAAGACTTAGAAAGCATGCTCTGAGCACACTCTTTGTCTGTTAGGGATGATCTTCTTATGGAACGAACACTCAGGCCCTAACAGGCAATGATTACAATCAGATACGATATTTGTGATTACGAAACGGTTTTGTGATGACGAAAATTTTCGTCATCACTCCATACATTCATTTGATTACAGTACGGTACCGACACGATCGCGCTAATTTGATTACAATCACTGATCGCGATCACTATCGTATCTGATTACAATCACTAACTTGCATGCAAGTGGAAACTTGCATGCAATTTTTTAAATTTCATAATCACTGATTGTAATCACTGATCGTAATCACAATGATCGCGATCAATGATTGTAATCACTGATTATGATCACTGATTGTAATCAGTGATTGTAATCAGTGATTGTAATCATTGATTGTAATCAGTGATTACAATCACTTCGGGGGGGAATGATTACGAAAAAAATTAAAAAAATATTTTTTTCGGTGGGGCCGAAATTTTCTAAGCATTTTTTTTATTAGTATTATTGTTATTAGTATTAGTATTCGATATTTTGTATTAGAAATTTTTATACTTAGAAATTTTTCGGTCACCCATCCTTTGTCGTTGCGTTGCTTAACTTTCGAGATCTCGCGTTTTTCCTTGAAGTCACCATCTGTAATTATATAATAATTTAAATATGGCAAAAGACATATTTAAGTTACTATATATTTTTGATGTACTTTTTTACAGTTTTAACGCTCGATTAGTGCACGGGGGTTGATTTTCAACTGTTAGAGAAGTTTTACATTGTTTAATGATTAGTTTAATCCGAGTTTAATCAATTTTTCTCGTGATTACGATCGTGATTGTAATCAGTGATCGCGATCAGTGATTACAATCAGTTGTGAGCGTGATCAATGATCATGGTCAATGATTACAATCAGTTGTGAGCATGATCAAAAAATTTTTTTTGAATTTCGAATTTTTTTAATGATTACGAAAAGTTTTCTTTGATTACAATCAGTGATTACAATCAATGAACATGATCTTTGATTATGTTCAGTGACCACAATCATTGATCATGCTCATAGCTGATTGTGATCATTGATTATGTTCAGTGATTGTAATCAATGATTACGTTCATGATTGATTACGCTCATTGATTACAATCAGTGATTACAATCGTTGATCGTGCAAGTAACTTTTTTAATGTTTCTGAAAAATTTGTTTGATTACAATCAGTGATTACAATCAATGATTATATTCACAACTGATCGTGATCAATGATTATGTTCAGTGATTATAATCATTGACTACATTCACAATTGATCACGCTCATTGATTACAATCAGTAATTACAATCGCTGATTGTGCAAGTAATTTTTTTAATGTTTCTGAAAAATTTGTTTGATTTCAATCAGTGACCACAATCATTGATCACGCTCATAACTGATCGCGCTCATTGATTATGTTCAGTGATTATAATCGAGTGATCACGATCGCAATTGATTATGTTCAATGATTACAATCAGTGATTACAATCATTGATCGTGCAAGTAATTTTTAAATGATTACGATAATATTATTTGATTACAATCAGTGACCACAATCAATGATTATGCTCATGATTGAGCGTGATCAACGATTACAATCAGTGATTACAATCAACGATCATGCAAGTTTTTGTCAAGTTATTTTTTAGATAATTTTAAAATATATTTGATTACAATCAGTGATTACAATCAATGATTATATTCACAACTGATCGTGATCAATGATTATGTCCAGTGATTATAATCGAGTGATCACGATCACAATTGATTATGTTCAATGATTACAATCAGTGATTACAATCATTGATCGTGCAAGTATTTTTTTTAAATGATTACGATATTATTATTTGATTACAATCAGTGACCATAATCAATGATTATGCTCATGATTGAGCGTGATCAACGATTACAATCATTGATTATAATCATTGATTGCGTTCATAGTGATTATGTTCACTGATTACGATCAGTGATTGTGATCACGACTGATCACGATCAATGATTATAATCAGTGATTACAATCGAGTAAATCATAATTTTTTTCTTATTTGTTTGATTACGAAAATTCATACTTGATTACAATCATTGATCGTGATCAGGTGATTACAATCAAACTTATGCAAGTTGGCATGTTCTGATTGTAATCACTGATTGTAATCTAACGATGCGATCACGAAAATATGAAAAAAAGGTCGATAGTGATTACAATCACTATCGTGATTGCGTCGGAATATCGTCATCATTGCCTGTTAGGGAGGATTATTAAAATGTATTAATTAAACTCTCACTTTCTCAACACATCAAAAATCTATTTTACAGTTCAAAGTTCACTAAATAATAATTTGAATGATTAAGCATTTAGTTCAGAAGAAATTTTTCTAAAAATTTCTACAAAACTTTGAACATTTAATTCATCTTCACAGAAGTAAAATACCACATATTAATTTTTGTCATACAAAACCCGAAATAAATTATTATTATTATTAGTTAGTTTATTCAATTTTCTTGACGCTATTAAATTAGTCCCACACTGTCACAAGCACTATGATTTATTTTACATATTTCTTATGCTTTCACGTAATAGACCGAGAAAATCTCGTAAAATCTCGCCAAATAATATTTTTTTGAAACTTTGTAAATTATTTTTTTTTTCACTTTTTTCTTACTCACTTCTAGTACTTTGAATAGACACAACGAAAATGAGGAAATAATTGTGTTCTCTCAAGACTTAATCAAATTTTCGTTTGATTTTCAAATTCTCTTTACTCAATGGAATGTGAATTAATGCAAAATAATCAGTAATTGAAGTGATACTATGCACATTAGGAGAATCACTTAACGTAACCGTTATTGTCTACAGAGCGAGAATTACTGTTATCAGTTGAATATTATTGTCAGCTCTTCTACTTCCTTGTGTATTAAAAATGTAAATAAAGAAAAAAAAATATTGTATAGGCTAGTAGGTGAATAAAAAAGTCGGTGTCTAATAATATTGTAGTGTGTTTTAAAAATAGAATCACAATTTTTTTGAGTTTTTTTTTTAAGTGACTTGCAAGTGGACTTAAAAACATCAGAAAAAAATTTCAATAATTGCTTACCCAAGTTATTTGAGGATTTTCAAATTATTTTAATGAACGCATGCGAACGAAGTTGACTAATGAAGATCAGAAACGGAACTGCTAGCCTCGAAAGTGATAAGATATTGTGAGATTTAAAAACTGTCTCTATGCGTATTATGTTCAATGATTTTTATCAAAAAAAAAGAATGTAAAAAGAGGGAAAGACTGATTTCTTATCAGCTATAGACGAAAATATCAAAATTGTCTTTTATAAATAGGCTGCTCATCTGTGCACTTTTGAAAAAGACAATTTTACTTCTTCACGTTGTACTCAAAATGTTCCATTTTTTGCTCTTACTTAAATATTTCATTAACTTAGAAAAAATTATCTCAAAAATTTTTGGATGTTCAAAAATTTAGTTGAATTTTTCTTACTTACAAAAATAAAAAAGTTTCGTAATTTTCGATATGCTTCTTTGGCGCTGTTCACTTAGTACGACCTTTTAGACCCCTTTCATTGTGTTTTTGTGTGAAAAAAAAATGTTTGATCTTTTACAAAATTCTAGGTCTCTTCCTCCATAAAATCTAATGTACTAAGTGATTGGTTCTTTTAAAAGATTAAATTTGTCAAATAAAAAAAGGCAGTGGCATAGCCAAAAATTTTGAGGAAAGGTGAAAATTAAATTTTTTTGTATGAAAAAATTTAAGGGGGGGGGGGTTTATTTTTCCAGTGAAAAAGAAATTTGCCAGTGAGGTGGGTGAAAACTCATCCAATCACCTCCATTGGCTACGCCACTGAGAAAAGAAGATAGTCAGGCTATAATTTATCAATCAAGGTCAAGGCAGTTTTCTTGCTGAGTCATGTATTATTTCTAATTATGTCGATTGTCAATAACAAAACTTACTAGAATATAAAAATAAATCTACTGACCTTTAACCAGCTGATTCTACGTCATAAGTAAGTCATTGAATCTTAAAATATTCATCAACAAACCTTCAAAAGAACAAGAAATTGACCGCATAAAATGTACAAAAATATAAAGTACATTTAAAAATTGCTACAATAAAAGTAAAGATGATAAAAAGTTAAACAAGTGGTCCACATGAGTCACATCAGAAGAAAATCTGTGCGATAAAAAATTGGTTCTTATTGCTCATGGGCAACATAACATTCAAAAATTTAGTAGAAATGTTTATGCTCAGAATTTGTGTACAATTTTCTTGAGATTAGTTCAATCGAGTTCAATCTTGTTGAATCCAATGATTCACTTTGATCTTAGAACATTCACAAAGTTCATTGACACACTATCTAATCCTTACTATTTCAAAACAACTATGTCAAATGTTCAAAACAGTTCACAAAAAAATATGATTTATTCAATTTAAATGACAGATAACTTATGACGTAATATCCATTACAACTATTTTGTATATTTTTTTATAAAACACTTTAGTAAATATGAAAATCTTGTTATGATGAATGCGGCATTTACGTTTGATTGAATGATACACACATGAATTATTTACATTCTCTCGTCTTCTTGTTGATCTCAAACATTGCATCAATAAATTTTTGTCGTTCTATTAACTTTTCTTTGAAAGTCAGCGTCAATTTAGAAAGCAATTCAACTTTCAGTAGCTGATCATAATATCCATGTTCCTTTAACACATTCCAACTACATTCTGTTTCATCCTTTTTTAGATCCTCATATGCTGGCTCCAATATATCTCTCATGATAAGATCACAATTGTAATTCTCCATAGTGACATTTTTTGGATTTATTTTGAAATTATATGCGAATGAGTCTATTAGATATTTCTCGACAAGATATCGTCTCAAACAATACTCTGTCTCGCCCTTAGAGTACAAAGGTGGATGTTTCTCTAAAGCCGTATCAAAGAACTTTCCAAAATGATCAATTGCGGCACACTGTTCTAATATTTTAGATCCAAGGTCATCAATTTCATTTTTTAGTTCTTCGTATCTGGCTTGTTTGGCAGAATTTCTCCAGAATCTCCAGCCCACGTCAAGCATTACTTAATAGAGAGAAAGAAATTTCGATTTAATATTACCGGGGAGTGAGGGATTGTTAAGTTGCTCTGGAGCGAGTAGCTATGGAAATATTGGATTTGCTGCTATTTTTAAATGGCTCAATGGAAAGATGGACAGTTCTTACTGAATATTGGATAATCAATAATGATTTCGAACAGAAACCAATTTAACATGGTAAGTTTTAGCCATTTCGCATTTAGCAACACTGTTTTGTTATTCTTCAAAACGGCGAAATTCAAAATGGCGTTTTTGTTTACAAAAATAAATATGCCTTAATAACCCAAAATTATGAAAATTTAAAACCTAATTTATATTAAGTCAAACATTTTCAAACTATCCTATCAATTATTTATAAACTTAACAACCAGTTAAGCTCTAATTGCTTTTATTTGAATATATAATAATTTGCGGGGCAAATCACTACTTCAAATTTCAAAATTTTAATAAAAATCTGTTTTGTGATGTTCAAAATGTTAACTATCATCCATATCCTACTCAAATCATCTCATAGTAACATCCCAATATGCTACACCACTCGGGCCAATTCCAAAAGCACACTTAAGCAAAAAACACGAGCAAGGAAAAAAAACATTTTTCTCACCTACGCCCTGAAGCTTTAATGTAATTATCTCATACTCCTCAGATTGAGTCTCGTGTTTGAAGCAATCGATAAGTGGTCGAACATTCGCATCTTCTTCCATTTTCTCAAGAATCTTCTCATTAAAATCAGCAATTTTTATTCTTATAAAACTTTCACATTCAGCTTCTGTACCTGCAAATTCATCGACAGACGAAAAAATATCTTCGGAAGCATTTCTTGAATTTAAATAGCTGACTATACATTGGAGGGATAGATTCGCATCGACAAATTTTTGAATCGTAAAAATAAATAGAAGTAATATGATTCTGTAAATAAAACAATAAAAATTGCTCCCATTGAGATGTGTTTTGGATATGCGAGGATGTGAATTTAAAATAAATTTACCTCATGTTTTTTTTTGTTTCTACTTATTTTTCAGATGTTTACTACTGTAAATCACAAATTCGACTGTGATAAACATGTGTCTAGATACAATTGGTGTAGACACGCGCTTCAGTAGTAATATCACATAAATAACAATGCGTATTATGTACTTATGCTTAATAAAAATTCTAAACACGTCACTTATGAATTCATTCATTGTGTTTTGAATAATTTAAAAAGAATGTTTGACTCGTTTGATCTTCTTGACCTCCTAATTGATTTCCTATATATGTGTCATTTGTGACTGGCTCGTAAAAGATAAAAATGTAAATTTCTTTGCTTTACATTCTTAGTCTTTTGTTACATTCACATTCCAGAACTTTGTTTGATAACTGCATGCATAGTTATTAGTCAAAGGGAATTTCTAGAATATTTTGTAGATTAAATAACTCAGAAGTTAGTACATATTTGAAGTTTAAGAAGCAAATATATTTAAATTGTTCTTTGAAGTATTAGTAGATAGATTCTTATCGTTTTATTCCCTCATATACATTTTATAACAGATTGAAGCAGGTTAGCGAATGTTATCTTCGTCAGAATGTTTGCACGGTAGGTCATCAATCTATAAAAAGTGTATATGACACCCAACTCCTTAATTTTGAATAAATATATATGATTCTCAAAAAATTTTAGACCTTTGCGAAATCATAAAAATTTCATACAATTTTAATTATTAAGTTGAGCTAAAATTACTTTTATGATACACCCCCTCCCCCTTTTCTTTCCTCTTTGCATGTATATACTTTCTTTTGTCCGGTCTGTTACAAAAACTTAGACCCACCTCATCACCAAACCTTAGAACCAAGAATTGAACGCAGTATGAGAACGACCTATACACAAATAAATAAATTCACTTTAAATATTCATAAATGTTAATCAACACATTAAATCACAACTTTATTAAATCTTATACTCCGAAATTCTTCAACAAAATAAACTTCGCATTACAAATTCTCTTCACGAAAAGGCAATTATAGAAAATGCGGCAGTAAGAAAGCATTTAACAATACAAAGTTGCAGCATCACAAGCTCTTTACATGGATAACTATCATCAGAAAAGTTTTGATTAAGAATAAGTGAATATTTTTTGGCAAGCTTCCTAGCCTGTTCAATTGTAAGAGTCTTCCTTGGATCCTGCAGATCTTTATATGATGTGTAAGCCAATCTGAATGTTTGATGATCCACAACTGGAAGAAGACCAGACAAAATGTCAGCATAGTCATTTTGGCATGCTAAGCAGTCACATGAAAAATTGTAGTCTTTAAGTTCTTCTTGTCGATGCTCTTTTGATTTGTAATAGAAGCTATCACTGAATGTAATGAGAATTAATTAATTTCATGATGGACAATTCAAGTTAATAAGTCAATAACTCACCCAATATAGCAATCGAAGAGCTGTTCACCAGCCTTAATTGGACGTTCACAAATCAGTACCATTCGATTCTCGACAACAATTCTCATTACATTTGGACAACAGGAATGATTAATTAATGAACAAAATGCATAGGATCCATCACCAACACACCTACGGAACATACTTTTGGCATTCAGTGATCGTCCCTTGATTCCATGAAAATTTAATATCTCAACTTGCATCATTCTCTCGAGAAATTTATTTATAAATTCCTTGTCTTTTGACCATAACTTTTTGAGTAGCCTGTGATGTTGAAAGATGTAGCTCATATCTTTTACTCTCACATTTGTTTTATGCGTTAGAGACATCATGGCCATTAAAAGATCTTTTGAATTATTCTCACGTAGACTTAAATCGAAATTGAAAATGGTTGGATTCTTTTCATCACTTTCCTCCATCAGCAGCTTTAATTCGTCTATATTTTTATTACAGATCGATAGAGACACAAAGAAATTTCGAACTGCCATTCGAAAATTGTCAGTTTCTTTCAGCACTTCCAAGATATTACATTCAAATTGATGGAACATTCGATTAGCTTCGTCCATGCACTTTCTGGAACAAAACATTGTCGTGAGGCAGTCATCGCATGGTATGAGATCTAAATAATTGTCTAGCAGGCAGTTGGCACAGTAGTTGTAAGGATTTGTCTCTGGATATTCATTGTCATCTGGATCAACTTTAAGAATTTTAAAAAATGGCTCCTCAATTGCTAAAATGTCCCCAGCATTAAGCGGTCGACTTGTTGTCACATATCGTCCGTACTTTTTATCATTTTTCACTTCAAGACAGTCAATTATAAATGGAACTTTTTTATTTGCGGGGTATGACAGTTTAAAATATTCCCATGGTTCATCATACTTTATTTGATCTGTAATATTTTCATAGCACTTCTCCTCGAGTTCATCTAAATCATTTAATATGTCTGTGTTATGATGACATTCGCGTGCCAACAAAATGTTATTGAGAGATTTATCATGCAAGTTTAACTGATAATAAACAGCCGCACGATTTGCGTAAATGAGTGCGATCATTGATGTATTTGGTTCTGCATGACATAAGCTTTTATTGAAATTTATCAGTGCCTCATGGAATCTTCCAATTTTAGCATCATGAATTGCTTTATGTCTCAACACTTCAGCAACTTTATTTGACTTTTCATGATCATTTAATTTCCCACTCATCTTTTACTACTTTCTTTCTGCAATAACATGTAAGAAGAATAAACAATGAGTCAGACTTATTTACCGCACACGTGCGTGTGTACCTTTCAAAAAAACATGTCTATTAGCTGTTAATAAACAAAACAAGAAATGCTACAAAGTTAAATCGAAAAGTCATAAAGAGTTATTTTTAGTTCCGAATACAAGGTGTTCTCATGAGAAAAAAAAGAGAATTTCCTGACATTATTGCACAATAATAATTAAATCACTTGGATTTAGACTTGATTAATTAAATACATGTGACTGCATGTCAAATAAAAACAAAACTTACGATTGTGATAAAAACAAAAGAAATATTTTTTTCGTACACAAAAGATTCTTCCTTGAAATTGTATATTTTATTCCTTGCAATTTTTCACTGAAAAAATCTTAATCCACATCTTTTTGGCTTCACAATATTTTCACAACTGAGCACGGACCGTGAGAAAAAAAATACTACAGGAACGAAAAATTTTTAATTTCTTTTTTTTTTCTTTTTCTTTATTTAAATTTTTTTGGCACTACATGTGAAGTCATAGATGATGTGGAGGTCGTTTGAAAAATGACGTCGATTGGGATTTTTTTTAAATCTTCAAGCGTCACACAAAATTTTCATTTTTTTTTTTTTTTGTTCAGTGTGATTTTTAGATTATTTAGGAAGGACTTTAAGACCTGCTAGATATCTCATAAAAAATGTCTTCACACCAACAAAATATCCTCCAAAACCCCTATACACATCACTTATCAACAACCCCACAGAAGAAAAAAATAATAATTTCCCCACAAAACTCTTTCACATGCTGCATGCCTGTTACTAAAATTGAAAAGAAGGTTTGGTGATTGAAAGAAGGCAATTGGAAATACATTCCTGAAGAATTACGAGCTCAGCTGATGGAAATTTCTTGCCATATTTCATAAATTTATCACAATACTCTTTAAACCTCTTCACAGCAATCGTCTTTGACTGTAGATATGGAAGTTCATCATGTGATTCCCACGCATATTCCAATACACTATCATTAATAACTTCTAAATCTTTATTCAATGGCCATTCATTGGTGCATGCTTCACAGTCGCATTTAAAGCCATAGTCTTTGATTAAATTCTCTTGTCTCATGCTTTTTGGAAGAAGATTGAAATTTTGTCGATACGAGTCAAAGAGTTGATCACCAGCACTAATTGGACGACATACAACGATGACGTTTTTGATTCCGACATTGAGTCGCTTTATATTTGGAGCACATGAATGATTGAGCAGAGATGAAAATAAATAACAAGCATTTCCTATCAATTGTTGATATTGAGATGGATTTTTTGGTTCATTATACTCCTCCAATCCATTTTGCTTCAATGACCATGCTCCAATTCCATGGATATCTCTATTTCCAACAATTGAGAGTCTTTGAAGGATGTTTGTAATGAAAGTTTGATGATTGATCCACAAATTGGTTAAAGTTTCTGACTTTTTGAAGAAATCTTCAAATTCAAGTGCTGTATCTACTCTCACTTCCTTTGATGCCAATGATAAAGTGGCTAAAAATAATTCCTTCTTATTTTCAGGATTTTTCACTTCAAAAAATGATAAATTTGTTCCTTCATTCTCTTTTACAAATTGTTTAAATTTATTGATGTCGTGATTAAATGCAGATAGACCCTCGAAGAAGATCCGAAGGATGACGTGTTTAATGCCAGATCTTAATAAATCCTCAACAATTGAACATTCGTATTTATGATAATGTGAGAAAGAGTAGTTCATGCATTCTGATGAGCAATACATGGCCTTAGTACAGAACGTGCACGGAATTAAGTCTAATAGATTCTCTTCTAAACAATTTTCACATCTTTGATATACGTTATTTGCATAGCACGTGCTGTATCGTTCATCTGATTTTATTACTTTATATACCGGATCCTCAATAGCTAGGATATCACCAACAGATAAGGATTTATTTGTGATAATGTGTCGACCGTATTTGTTATTGATTCTTTTTTCTAGACAGTCTGCAATTGATGGATAATCCTTATTAGGTTCATATGATAGCTTAAAGAAACTCAAGTCATTGGCAGTCTTTATGGAATTTTTCATCAACTCATGGCACCTTGATTCTCGTTTTTTAAGGATCTCATAATTTTTTTCAGGATAATTGTTGGCTCTAGCAAGTTCAATATTTCTCATTGCTTTTTCATAAAGTTTCATTTCAAAATACACAGCAGATCGATTTGCATATGCAAGACCCAAATTCTCACTTCCATTTTCAGCATAGCACAAACTCTCATTGTATTTTAAAATTGCATCGAAAAATATCCGCTGAACATATAAACGATTTCCTTCATTCCTACACGATTCTGATATCTTGTTAGATTTTTTCAGTTCGTCATCCATATTTTTCAACAGTTACATTTTACACACGAGCAATCTAAAATATAGAAAATAAAAGAAAAAGTGATAATAAATTAAATTATTTTCCTCACACTCCATAAAATATGTTTATCTTTTCTCCTGTTTTGTATGTGATTATACGCGTTAGTTTTTAGGGTATTCAGGGAGTGTAATTTGTACCGAGAATCGCACTATGCAAAATCACAAACTTTGTTCCTTGTTTTCTGATTTACAGTTTTGATTTGAAGAAGTTCTTAATTAAAAGCAAAAAACATTTGTTTACAAATTGTTAAATTTTGTTTTCTTTGAAATTCAGCCTTTTGACTAAACTCTTGATTTTACAATATTAATCATTTGAAAGTTAAGAGTCTATAGTAAACCATAAAAACAGTTTAATATTATCAATATTAATCAATTTGGAGTTTTTTCTATTGAATTGAATTGAATTAGGCTTATTGGCCCTCTCGGGTAGTTATTCATAATTTAAAAGTGACAGTAAATATTTAATATAATATGAATTGTGATTATTTCTATTTTTATTCTGCCATTTTGTACTAAAATAAGGTGTACTAAAAAGTTGCCATTTTGAATTTTGTTCTAAAAATATATCAAGTTTGCGGATTTTAGTTGTTTTATGCTTTTTGGAGCATGTATAGATTGCTTTTGCATTTTATTTATTTCATATGAGAAAAAATCCAAAAATCACAAACTTTAAATTTTGTCAAACAATCTTCTTTTAGAACCCCTAAACCTAATCTTATAGCTAGCCTGTCAAATGAACATCATCTCTTAAAACGATTGTGTATCATCTTATTCAATGAAAAATAACTATCGCACTGCTTTTAGCACCAAAAATATATTTTTAGCTCTCCTTGCATAACTAAAAATACAGAGCTCATTTTCAGTTCCCATCAAAATTCATAATTGGGTCTTTTATGATTAATGAATCTGCGTTTGTTTATTTACTTTTCTTTAGATTTATTAAAAAACAGGAAGCACAATTTTCCACGTGTTTATTTCCAATGTGAGTGAAAGTTTGTTATTTTTTCAAGTCTTTTCAGGTGATGAGAAGATTAACGACTAAAGTCTGCGAGCGATTCTCAATATTTTCTTATTTTCTCACATTAGCCAAGTATTTAACAAGCTTGTTTTACTTACTGACTGCCAAACATACAAGCTGATGATGAGATCTTAATTATATGCAAGAAAATAATACAGAAAAAAAAATAATTACCTAATTAAATGCTGAAATGTTCAGCAGATAAATTTTCCTTTCTTTTCTTCTCTCCTCTTTGCACTCTGATGCGTGTCTAACACGATACAAGCTTTGGGAATTTTGCTACACTGTTTTTAATTATCTCTTTAAAGCTCTTTTAGAATGAAAATTGAAATTCGGTAGACTGGGAAAACAAATCGGAAGAAGAAACATTTTTTGGGAAATGCATTGGATGTAGCGCAGTTTTATTTTATAGTGACGACCTCAAAACATCGATGTATGCTAAGTTAGACAAATATATCGCAAGATTAGTTAATGATACTTGATCTTTAGCTATCAAATTAAGATTTAAAAAAATAATAATTTGGGGACATTTACATACTTAGTTCTATCGGAGGGGTGTAGGATTTTGTATTTAACGTACTAAGTAAACGACTCCTTTAAAAAATCAGATTGTTTTCAAAATTGAATAATTAGTTGCAATTTTAAACATAAAAAGACATTTAAAAAAAATGAAAATAAAAAAAAATACAAAAAAATTGGTTTAAACTTAAAGAAACCTATAAATTATTAAATTATTTAGATACCTATGTACTCATAAAAAAATATATTATTTATTTTAAAAAAGCAGAATAAAAAGCTTCCACAACTTAAACGCCTTTGAAGATTTCAAAAAATTCAACCATACGATTTTGAGTATGGTCCATACACGACCTAAGTATACTAGATATGAAAAACATCACAATTGTCCCATCCTTGATACTATATTGAATTACATTTCATCAATATCAAGTTGACAAAGTTGAACATATACGAACGAGAAAAGCAGACAGAACACAGACAGTACCACACATCATGTGGAAAAGTCGTACCGAAAACAGTTTAATCGAAGTAACACGAGTCGCGGAAGGAAAGAAGAAGGAAAACGTTAAGAGGTAGTAACAAAATATTTTGATGTTATTCCATACTCAAATTCGCGTTAGAAATAATTTTAATAAAATTTATTTAGAATTCATCGCATCCGTACCAGTTGATTAAAAGTCGATAAATCATTTTTAATATAAAGTCGGTAAAGCAAATCGTATGCTTGCTATTTTTAAATCCATACAGTCAACATTGTATGAGAAAAAGTGCTCAGTAGCAGTTTGGAACTTTTTTATCTGCACAGAAAGTCAATAAAATTTAATTTTATTTGCAAACTTTTAAAGCACACACATCACGAAAAATTTCTTTTGTTTAATTAATAAAAAAAAATTGTTTAAACTAATTTAAAATAAAAATTAATTAAATAAGTGTTACTGCCGATAAAAGTACTCGCGATTTAGATTGCGCAATAAAGAATACAAAAATAATCGGAATTTAAAAATAAACATGGAACATTGCTTTAAATCGAATGTGAAATCGACCAAATTAAGAGAAATTGGAAATCAGTTCTATGCTAAAAAGATTTTTTTTGATGCAATTTTAAAATACAATGAGAGTTTGTGCTATGCTGAAATTGGAAGTGAGAATTTGGGTCTTGCATATGCAAATCGATCTGCTGTGTATTTTGAAATGAAACTATATGAAAAAGCATTGAGAAATATTGAACTTGCTAGAGCCAACAATTATCCTGAAAAAAATTATGAGATCCTTAAAAAACGAGAATCAAAGTGCCATGAGTTGATGAAAAATTCCATAAAGACTGCCAATGACTTGAGTTTCTTTAAGCTATCATATGAACCTAATAAGGATTATCCATCAATTGTAGACTGTCTTGAGTTAAAGTACGATAAAAAGTATGGACGACACATTATCACAAATAAATCACTTTCTGTTGGTGACATCATTGTTATTGAGGAACCAGTATGTAAAATTCTACAAGAAGAGTTCCTTTATCAAAGATGCGCTCATTGTTTAAAGTCAAATCTTTTGGATTTGCTGCCATGTTCATCATGTTGTCAAGGTGAGAATTATTTTAAAATTGCGGTACCGTTCGAAAAATTTGTAACGGCTGGGGAGAAGGAAGGGGCCTTATATATTGAGAAGTTTCCAAAAAAATTGCTTTGAATCCTCTACACAATTTATTATCTACGACGGGGTCTAAAATGGCAATATTTCGCATTATGAATTTTACGAACGAGACCTTATGAATTATTCACTTAGTACAGTGTTGTCCAAACTTTTTTGAGTAACGGCACACTTTGAGTCAAAATTTTTTTTCGCGGCACACCAAAATTAGTCTACAGTACACCTATAATTTGAACAACATTGAGTAATAATGGTGCTGGGGATTGGGGTAGGCGTAGAGTAGAATTTTTGACTACTCTACAAAAACTAACCTCAAAACCAAAAATCAACATCCAAAATTTATCTTCTTTATCTCCACAGTCATGTTCTGTTCCAACATCTGTTCCCAAAATGCACACAACAGTTATCATCGCTTTGAGTGTCCCGTGTCAGCAATAATCACAACATCATTTCTGAATGCAAACATGAAAATGGCATTAAGAACGTTCTTCTGTGCATTGACAATATTCGATGACTCGATTGAAAAATTGATGACTTTTTTGAATGAAAATAAATTAAATTCGATACTCGATTGTAAATTGGAATTGAATTTTATGCAGAAACTTCTCGCAATTGATTCACTGATATTTGATAAGTCAATAGACGTGAATTTAATACTTTTTGATGAACTTTTTCAATTGAATGATAAATTGAAGGAGATGTGGATCAAGTATAGAGATGAGATAATTAATTTTTTGAGGAAACATACACAAATTGGGATGCTGAATTATCATGAAATTTATGGATGGCCATTGAAGAAAGGAGGCTTATATGATCAAGATATGGAGAATTTTAAAGGATCTCTAGCTTATCGACGTGGTGTCAATTCTTTTGCAAATGGAAGTTTCCCATTTTGTTCTTTGGTTAATCATTCGTGCGTACCTAATGTTGCTAAAGTCTTTATTGACGATAAAGTTGTCATGATTGTACAAAGACCCATCAAAGCTGGATCGCAAATATTTGACAACTATGGATATAGCTTCACTAACATCCCACGAGAAACACGTCAAATGGAATTATTGAAACATTATCGATTTACTTGCGGTTGTGAAGCTTGTAATGGGAATTTTGGACTGCTTCCTTCACTAAAAATTGTTGATAAAGTAGCTTTTAGACATGCTAAAAAATGTTGTAAGGAATTGCAAAATATGAATCAGAAGCAAGCTAAACAGAGATTTAAAGAAATTTCTGCAATAATGCAGAAAAATTTTGAAAGTTTTCCTTCTTTGGAAATATGTAGTCTTACTGAAAGTTTTCAAGCATGTATGGAGATTATGTTGAAGCCTGATGTTTTGTTTCCTTAACATATATAAAATAAAGATTTTTAAACCAAGGTAATATCTAGTAAAAAAAAGAATTTTTCTTAAGAATTTGTTTTATATTTCTAGAGCAATTTGTGTAGTTTGTGTAGTTTCTTGTTTATTAAACTAGAGTTTTTTCAATATTCAATAAGCTTGGACGCTTCCCATCCCCCAGTATTATATAAAAAGTGAATGACCTCTTTAGAAAATCTGGGAATATTTTTATCAGAAACGGGCTTCTTTATTTAAAAATCTTACGCTTTTAAATTTGTAAATACCTAATACCTTCTACAAAATTTTTTAATTTAAAATCAAAAACATAACTTTTAAGTTCATATTTTTTGGCGCCAAAAACGAATTTTTCCAAGGGGTGGACACACCCGCAAACTTGTGGATTCACACGTTTCACAAGTTTTCTCAAGTTTTACAAATTTTTCGAATTTTCATCTCTTAAAAGATCAAAAAGAAAGAAATATTTCTAAAAAATTTTCTTGTTAATAACATTTTCTAAGAGTTTTACTTCATTTTACCACATTTTATTAGCAAAAGAAAACGCAATATCAAAGTTTTTTTTTTCGTTATATACATATTTCATTTTTCTAATTTTTCATAATTTAAAATTGAAAGTTGATATTTATAAAAATGATTTTAATTAAAACTGGGTTAAAATAGCTGGCTTTAGTTGAGAAAATTTCGATTTGGTCAATTTTCTCATTTTGAACTAGGTCTGAAAATCTATTTTTAGAGAAAATAAGAAGAAGAAACATGACGAAAAAGCCTTTCCATACTGGGGGACCTCGATTTGAGTAATTGTTTGGTTCCGGAAAAAATCTACTCAAATCGAATTTACTCAAATCGAAATGTATGGAAAATGACCGTTAAAAAAAGAAAATTTGAATTTTTGTATGGGAGCACTTTAGTTACTCAAATCGAAATTACTCAAATCGAAGTTACTCAAATCGAGGTCCCCCAGTATTTGTGGGACTTAAATTTGTGCTTTTGAATTTATAGCTCATTTTTTTCTGGATTAAAAATTTATTGCATTTTGTTGTCATGGACTGGTCAGGAGCTTTGAAAAATTAAGGAATACATTGTATGTCAAATAAATGTTGGTGCATAATTGAGCAAAGTTTACATAAAAGCAAAAACTAATATTGAGCGAATACTTTAATTAAAATATCCACGAGCATTTGTCTTTTAGAAACAACAAGAATTCCTTAATTTTAATTTTGTATCCTGCTTGTCAGATACAATCCACATCCTCTATGATAAATTAATTTCAAATTTGTGCTTTTGATTTTGCTTCATTAATAAATATTTTTATCAATTCAGTTCAATTACATCAAATTAAAAATATTTTTATATGAATGAAGAACAACTGTCTACAATGACATTATTAAGAATTTCATAAGATGCGAAACTATTTTTTAATAATATAGAGCTAGCGTTAAATACCTCTATCTCCATGTATACCAATCTGATGAAACAAAAGCTTGAGAATGCATGTAACACAAATGTAAAATTTTGTTTCCATATTTGAAAAAGCAGAAAAACCATTTTTTTTTTTTTAAAATATTAACTTTTGAATTTAGGTGGAAAAAAATAATTCTTTAATTTTATTCATAACTTCTGCATAAAACTTCTTATGCATAAAACTTTATTTTTTTTTTTTTTTCAAACACAGTTAAAAACTGTGAATTTTGGAATAAAAATTTTGTTTAAATTTTTTTAAAAAACTTATGGTTTGCAAGTTTTTTCTAAGTAACTTGTGAAACTACATGTTCTACACAGAAACTTGCAACAATGTATGAAAACTTGCAAAACTTGTTTTCGGGAGTGTCCACCCCTTGAATTTTTCCCCATCAGAAGTTTACTATAACTTAGGTAGGTAGGTCTGGTATTTCATCCTTTCTCATACATTTATAAGCCAATTCAAATGAATTTAAATGTTGATCAAAATTTGCCAAAGGAAATTGTTTTTAGATTGTATTTTATTTAATTTCTTTTGTGAATTGAGTGGATTTTTTCAACAAACCATCTTGCAATCTTCCTATATAAATCTGCATAAATACAGATCCTTTCTCATTTCTAAAGTCAATTCAGCAGTGATAAAACGTATATTAAAATATATATAGTTGGCATGAAAATCACCTGGTAAGTCAATTTTTAAAAAGACAAATCCGAAATTAATTTATGATAAAATTTTTTTTAGTCTTAAATTGATCATTCTATTAGTGGCAGTTCTTTTAAATGCCAGATCGCAGGACATTGATAGTGAAACGCTTTTTAATTCACCAAATAAAAGATTAGAACAATCAGATCTAACACAAGTTCGATCGGTTTACGATTATAATCCTGAAATAAAGCAAGATGATTGGAATGTGTTCAACAGTTTATTTCTCCTGATTTCAATTATTATAATCCTTTTAATGCTACTTTTCATCAATTGTTGTACAATGTTGTGTGATTATGAGGATGAGCAAAGAAATATTCCGAATGAAGTTGAACGAAGCAATTAATATGAAGGATCTGAAAAAAACGATACGGTCAGTTTTAATTTGAATTTTATTTGAAAATCTTGGAAAATAGCAAGAATAGATAAATTCATTACATATATACAATATTTACAAATTAAGAAAAAATACCAACTAACGACTTTTATTTTAAGATTTAAAAATATTTGTGTGATCTTCTGTACTAAAAGAACCGACGATCAGCTGTACTAAAACCCTCAAAAGAAAAACAAGAACTCAACTTAAAGTTATTAAAAATCAATTAAAATGAGCATAACAGATGCATACGACTATACAGACAAATTAAGGACAATACTAGCTGCAAGTGGTAATATAGTTGAATTATCAAAAGAATTTAATAACATAAAAGACAATGCAGAAAGAGTCAAGTTCCTTGAAAGACTTTTATTGGAATACAATTTGATTCCCAAAGCTGAAGACTTTAAAAAGTCAAAGAGCAATGCAATATCCAAAAATTTAAGAGATTTAGGCAATCAGTTCTACAAAAGTCGACGATATGTTGAGGCATTTGAAAATTACAACAAGTCACTGTGTTTTGGAGAGGAAAATGGAGAAGATATTGGACTTGCTTTTGCTAGTAAGTATAACTTGTTATTTTCTGTTTCTTATTGGATGTTAGTCAGAAAAATTTTGTGTAAAATTATTGATCTTACTGGATCTTTCAATAATCATTTTTTTCGCAATTTTAGATCGTTCAGCAATATATTGTGAGATGAAATACTACACTCGGGCACTAAAGAACATAGAATTGGCAATCAACAACAATTATCCTAAAAAAAACATCGACAAATTAATGAAACGAAAGGAAATCTGTGAAAATCAACTGAAGGATGATCGTGAGAAGTTTGCAGACATAGCAATTGGCGAAGAATACCTGAAATTAAGCCATGAACCAAATCCAAAGATTCCATTCGTTGCAAAATGCTTAGAATTAAAGTCTGATGAGCAATTTGGACGTTATTTAGTTACTAACAAGAGATTATCAGCAGGTGACATTATAGGAATTGAGGAACCATTCAGTAAATGCGTTTTACCAGCAAGCAGTTACAGATATTGTGCAAATTGCTTAAGTGACAATTTCCTTGATCTCTTACCTTGCAAATCATGTTCAGCTGTCATGTTCTGTTCAGAAGAATGCCGTGAAATCGGACATAACAAGTTCCATAAGTATGAATGCGATATTATTGACGCATTGAATGCAATTTATACGAAAATCATGCGAATATCTAGTCACACATTTTACGAAGCACTTTACATTTATGACTCAGATTTACAGCAATTAAAATGTGCAATGGCTGAAAATGCAAAGTCATCAGTTGCAATCTACGATATTGATTTAGAGACTGATGTTAAAAAGAAAACTTTTACAGCTATAGATTCTCTTATTACAAATGAAAAGTATCGAAGTCCAAGTGACTTATTTCAACGTGCTGGAATTGTTGCAATAATGACCAATTTACTGCTTCAACAACCGGAATTTCAACATTTATTGAAGACTGAAAGTGACAAAGATTTTTATCGACAATTTATCATGAAACAGACACAAATAGCTGCACTTAATTATCATGGCATATTTGATGGAATTTTAGCCGATAGAGAAATGAATGATAATGTTCAATGTGGATCAGCAAGTTATCCATTCTGTTCACTTATTAACCATTCATGTGCATCAAATGTAGTCCGAGTTTCTTACAAATATAAAAATTATCTGATGGTTAATCGTCCAATTGAGTGCGGAGAGCAGTTATTTGACAATTATGGATATCATCACTGCTTAGAGACATTGCAGGAACGTCAAACATCTTTAAATAATCAATATATGTTTCGATGTACTTGTGAAGCATGTCGCAATAATTATGTGCTTTTTCCACAATTAAAGAATGCTACAAAAACATTTGATGATTTTATTGGCAATGACGTCACAGAATTGCAAAACTTCAATATGAAAACGGCTCAACGACGTTTTAAGGATTATTGCAAGATGATTAACAAGTTTGATAAGCACTATCCGTGTCGAGAGATTTCAACTCTTCAAGAATGCTTGCTTCGGTGCTTTTTCATCTTCAAATTGACGACATTTAATCTGGATTTATTGAGACATACTTAATGCTGTGACTTTGAGTTGATCAACAATTATGAACCTTGAAAACTGTTGGAAATTGGAATATTTAAAAAAAATTAACGGCTAAAATCAATTTTTAAAATAACGGTCGAAAAAGATTTGAAAAAGTTAATTCTCAAAAATTTAAATTTCAAAAAAGTTCTAAAATATAACGGTCTAAAAATGTTTGAAAATTCAAGATTCAAAAATTTAAATTTCAAAGTTCAAAATGTAACGGTCAAAAAATATTTGAAAATTAAAAAAAAAATTCAACGGTTTTATCTGCAATTTTTAAAAATAAGAAACACGTTAGATTTTCTTGTGATTAATTAAATGTATATTTTTTTGTATTTTTCATCATTTTCATAGATTTACTGCGCCTAACACCCGAATATGTCCATTTCCATATAAAAAATCATCAATAGCAATTTAAACTCTTTAATTGATTAAAAAAAAACTCAAGAAAATAATAATATTAATAATAATAGGCAGAACACTAACTTATATACTTTCTTTTTGTCGTTTGTTTGTTTCTTCGAAAATATTTTTTAGACTTTTTTTTTTCATAAATTTGCATCAAAAATGCTTGGAAAAGTTGAAAATTATGTAGACTTTAAAGATGCACTGGGAATGCCACAAAAGTAGTATCAGCTTATTGTTTGAAGTAGAAATGATATAGAATCGTTGCCAAAAGACCCAATAGAATGGGAACAATCCAATTCTTCATTGAACTAAAATGAGAAAGAAGAGAAAAAGAAAATAAGAATATATTAAATAAATAGTCAATAAATACATTAAAAATTAAACAGATGGATGTGTCTTGTTATTCGGTAGAACTGGTAAAGTCGTTTATATTTGGAAAGACAGTGAATAAATAATTCAGACACTTGATGGAATTATGTTGATTAAACAGTTTTTTTGGGAGAATTGACTTGTTTTGTGATGCTAAGTTTGATTTCGGGAATATGACTAGATTCAGCTTATTTGACACTTATAGCTTAATTCAGCACTATTCGCTGAATTCAGCGTATTCAGTGCTTTAAGATGGATTCAGCGTATTCAACATTTTCAACTGAATTCAACTCATTTAATAATTCAATAGGAATTCAGCAATCTCAGCTAAATTTAGATTATTCAGCAATTTTAAATAAATTGGGAGTTTTCAGCTGAATTCAGCATGTTCACCACTATTGATTTGAATTCAGCGTATTAAGCTTTTTCAGCTGAGTTAAGCGCACTTTCAGCTGAATTCAGCACTATTGACTGAATTCAGCGTATCAAGCAGTTTCCGCTGAATTCAGCACATTTGGTATGTTAAACGAAATTCAGCTTATTCAGCACTTCAATCCAAATCCATCTAATTCAGCAAAAATCACTTACTTTTCATCCTTTTTGTCACTGCTTGACCAATCTGGTTGTGCCTTAACTGGAATATCTTTACGATCAGCCTCAACTAATTCGCCAATTTTATATTTCTTCATTAATTCTCTGGCATCAGTTGAATGTCCAACATCTTCAAATGCTTCAGTTGCCTCTTTTCCTGACTGTTCAAGGAGAACTTCCTCGCCACCTGGATGCTGAAAAATATTAAAAATTTAAATTATATTCCATTGAATGAATGAATGAACAAATAAATTCACAGTTAAGTATGTAAATACAGCCTCAATGTGTGCATTAATTTCTTTTTAATAAATGTAAAGGCATTCATTATGAAAATTGCATTATCTTATCGTCTAATCGACCACATAGACATTTTGAATACAGCTAAATAATTTCTTAAAAAGGCATGAGGCTTGAAAAAAATAACTTTCGATAATGATAAGACCTATATGTACACGTTATGTATAGTAATAATCCATATACGGTCAAAAAAAAAAGATGATGTAAAAAAATAAACAAATTGAAAATTTATATCTAAGGGAGAGTATTTAACAAATTCGCGTGATTATTGCAAGAGAAACTGATGAAATAAATTATAACTGGTAGTCATCGCACGTCAATAAATTAATACCGCGTTTTTAATGTAATGAGTCATGTAATTACTTTGGAATCTAATTTTTCACATTGATTTAATATTGTTTGCAGATTTTCAACTATGTATGAATTAATAAAGTTTGAATTTCATGATTTTTAAGGTATTTTTTTAAGTTTTATGAAATATTGAATTTTAACGGATTTTTTTTTAAATTTAAATTGAATCGGTTTTAAAATTTTGAATACAAACTGAAATTTTATATTTAAATTCAACCGGTTCAATTTTTTAGTACTAAAATATGAAAATGTTTGAATTTCATGATTTTTGGAACTTTTACTAACGTATTTTGAAATTTAAAGTTTTAACAGAAATTTAGAATTTAAATTGAACCGGTTCAAATTTTAGTACTGAAATTTTTGAATTTTTTATTGACGTTAAATTTTGAACTAAAATTTTTGAATTTTTAAATGTCGTTAACTTTTTGAATTCCAAATGACCGTTAAATTTTACTTATGAGATTTTCTATTTTTGATTCTGATTTTTTCATATGACAACCTAGCATCTAATTAGTCTACGTAGTAAGAAATTTAATCTAATCTAATAGGAATCTCGATTTTTCAATTTTTCAAAAAATTACTTTAAACATCTGCAAAAATCACAAATTTCCCCAAAAACAAAGAAAGATAAGACAAAAGCACTGGATCAACGCATTCATTAAAGAATTACCGTAACATATTGTGTCAAATATTCACGTAGACCGGATTTTATCTTTGACAAAAAAAAGAAAAGATTTTTCTACGTACACGAAGTCGAACTTTAGACCTTTTAGACAAGCTTTTGGGGGAAAAATTTAATTTATTTCTCAAACAAGATCCAGTCAACAAAAGATTGCCTCATAAACATTTTAAATGAGTTGCCAATTTTTTAAATTTCTCACTTGCGTTAACAAGTTCAAGGTCTGATGGAATTAAATTACTGTCTCTCTAATAAACACACAACTATTGCTGATAAAAAAATATAAATATGGAATTTTTAGTTTTTCGGAGCACTTAATGCATATTTACCTCATTTAAAAAATTCGTCACGTCATAGACCTGTAATCAAGTAGAATAAATTAATAATTTAATTAACATGGCTAGTACAACACAACTAGGCATGACACAAAACATCCACAAACTCAAAAATATCATTTTGAACTTTAAGCAACAAATATGACGTCCAATATTTAATAATAACTTACACTGTTGTGGATTACAAGATATGCGCTTTTGTTAGAGTTGTGGGATGCGACTTCTTTAAGACTAAATAATTTGGTTTCAGACATTTTTACAATTTCTTTTTTTTACTTTTTTTTTTGAAAAGTATTGAGTATATAAAGTTGATGCAAACTTTAAAAATTCTCGAAAAATACTAAAAATGACTGAGTACGTCGAGTAGAATTAAAAGCACTTTTTGTGTGCCCTTGTGAACAGTTGTGGATGATGATTTCTACGCCTTGCTTGAATTTTTTAGAGCAGTTAAATTGGAACTGGATCTTTGAAAAATTTGGTTACTGGATGTTTATTTGGGAAAAAACCGTTAAATTTTGAATTTTATGAGTGAACGTTTTTAGTACAGAATTAATTTGAATTTTAGAAATACGTTAAAATCTAATTCCGTCTAAATTCTACTTTTGCTCTATTTCAAGCGCTCTTCACTGCTAATTATTGAATATAAAGCTATTAATTCAGTGAATACTAACAATTTGACATGATTTTAGTTAACAAAAATTCAAATTTCCCTAATCAACATCCAGTACTGGATCTCAACACAAGACATTTATTTCAATAAATAATTCAACAGGTACAATAAGCCACAAATCGTTCAAAGGGACAAAATATTTGTTTATGTGATGTTGCTTAGCTCCTTACTAATGATATTTGATGGAACTTGAATCTCAATTGCATCCTTTCTTATTTTAATGCCTGGATGAACTTTATTCATGTGTTTAATCCACATGTCACGTCTTTGGAAGCTCATTTCACATTCTGTGCATTTATATGGAAAATTACTAGCTTCCGTGTGCTTAAACTGATGTAATTTTAAAGACCAGCTTTTACTGAATGATTTGTCACAAAATTGGCAATAATGTCTGATATTCTTATGACTTGCTTCTATGTGTCTGTCCAAATGACTTTTCTGCTTGTATTGCTTATTACATTCCTTACAATCATAATTTCTAATATTCTCATGATCACGTTTCTTGTGGAGGATCATGAAGCTGCTTCTTGGAAATTTCTTCTCACATCCTGGAAAGTCGCATTCCACTTGATTTCCTGTATGCCTTGCTATTACGTGTGTCTTTAATGTTGTGTTCTGAGTGAATTTCTTGCCACAAACTTGACAGATGTAAGGTTTTTCCCTAGAATGAATGCGTTTATGACATAGTAAGGCATTACTCTGTGCAAATCTCATGTTGCAAGCTTCAAAGTCACAGACGTATGGCTTCTCGTGTGTATGTGTTCCTAAAATTGATTTTGAATCAAAACGGTTAAAAATTATTTTAAAAAAACAGTCAAAATTAATTCAAATATAACGGATATAAGTAATTTGAAGAAATAACGGATATAAATAGTTCAAAATTTAACGGACAAAAATAATTTAAAATTTAACGGTCAAAAATAGTTGGATTTAATGGATTCCTTGAACCGGTTCAATTTAAATTTTAACCGTTATAAATTCATTATACATTACAAACTTACGAATATGAGCTTTCAGTCTTATTTCCTTTCCAAATGTCTTATCACATCCATCATAGCTGCATGTCCATTCCTTAATTCCTTCATGCTTTTTCTCATGACTCTTAAGCTTTTGATTTGATGGAAATTCAGCATTACACTTGTCACATTTGAATATCTCTGACAATATCTCTTCCTTACTGTCTACTCGTTCGATTTCAATCACTTCCAAAACTGTGTGATCAGTGCTTTGGTCCACAATTGACTCTTCATTAATTTTGTATTCTTCATTATTAAAATCATCTACTGTTATTGTTATTTCATCTATAACTTCACTATATTCTTGAGATTCATTAAGTTGTGCCTGTTCTTGTAAATTTTGATATGATTTTTTGCACAATCGAAGGAATTTCACTGAATTTTGAAGATTTTGTCGGCAATCTTCACAAATAAGCACTTTATCTGATTTCTTGATCTCATATCCAGTAAATTCTTGATAAATCTTCTTTTCAGCGACTTTAAATGTTGATAAATCCTCTTTATTTGTGCAAATATAACAATTTTGTATTTTCATTCTGTTTGTTATTGTTTTGAATTTTTTTAGTACAAACTTTAACTGTTTTTAGAAATTTAAATTAATTTGCACTCAACTTTTAGAACACAAATATTCCACGTAAAATTGCCGAAGAGAAATTTTTTTCTAATAAATTAAAAAATAATAATTATCGGCATAATACATCAATAGATTACTAATTCTTATAGTTTTATAATAGTAATAATTCATAGTTAATTAGATAACGATGAAAATTAATGTGGGAATATCGATATTAAGCCTATTATGCTTATTTGTTAACGTCAGAGCAATTCGATTTAATCTTCAGGCAAATACACAGAAATGTTTACGAGATGAAATCAATGCTAATATGCTCGTTGTTGGGTGAGTCTGACTCCTAATAGTTTAATTAATTAAAATTCTTAATTCTGGATCTTTTATTTTAACAGCGAGTATGAAGTAACAGCGGCACCAGGACAAATAGTTGATTATGAGGTTCGTGACACAAAACAACATATTTTATCAAAGAAAGATGATATCTCTCGTGGAAAGTTTAGTTTTACATCAGAAATATTTGATGTTTATGAGTTGTGCTTTATCTCTAAAGTTCCGAACAGTAAGAATCATTTATTGATTATTTTATCGACTGGATCATTAATGTGTCATATTTCACTCTAAAATTGAGGATTTTCATGATCCAGTTGACATTCCAGTACGAATTTCTTAATATTCACTTCCATTTCATTCCTTTTAGATGTTCGCGGTGTCGTCCAAGAAGTTTCAATTAACATTAAGAAAGGAGTAGAAACAAAGTCATATGAAGGCGTAAGTGACGTTTATACATTCTTAAATCCTTCAGATTGAATTAATTTTAATTTTATTTTCTTTATTACTTTATAATTATGTAGATGGTAACTATAATTACCCTCGAATTTAATCTCTTTTTGTTACCTTCCTATTTCATTCTGTATATATTCTGTTGACTAACAGTTCTGTATGATTTGATTGAAATGTTAACAATTTTTCAATGAATCAGCTTTTTTCGAGGTTTTTATTTCATAGAAAGTGTTCAGTTTTCATCTAAACTCAATCATCTAAACTCAATTAGGTCAAAATTTTTTAATTGAAAATTTTAAAATTAGCATTGGAATTATTTTGAAATTAATGACTAAAAAAAATGTTCAAAATTTAACGGCTATAAAATATTTGAAATTAAACTATTAAAAAATATTTAAAATTTAACGGTAAAAAAATATTTGAAATTTAATAACTAAAAAAAATATTTAAAATTTAACGGCTAAAAAATATTTAAAATTTAACGGCTAAAAAAATATTCAAAATTTAACGACCAAATGTTTTTTTTGAAAATTTCAAACTTTTTGTTCAAATTTTGAACCGGTTCAAAAAATTCAAATCTTTCATGTCCGTTATTTTTTGAATAGCTTGTGATCGCTAAATTTCAAATATTTTTTGGTCGTTTATTTTCCAAAATTTATTTTTTCAATTAAATTCTGTATTTAGATTCAAAATTATAGAAATTGTATTTTTTATTGCTTCCTATAAAATTTATAAATCCTGAAAAATAACTAATTCTATTCTAAATCTTCTAGATTGCCGAAGCTGCTAAATTGAAGCCATTAGAATTAGAGTTGAAGAAATTGGAGGACTTATCAGATGCCATAGTCCAAGATTTTGCATTAATGAGGAAGCGTGAGGAAGAAATGAGAGATACAAATGAGTCAACAAACAATAGAGTACTTTTCTTCAGTATATTTGGAATGTGTTGCCTTCTCGGTCTTGCAACATGGCAAGTTCTGTATTTAAGACGATTCTTTATAGCCAAGAAGCTTATTGAGTGAATTAGGAAATCAAAATCAAACAAAAAAAAATTGTCGATCTTAATTACATTTTTTTTTTCTTAAATCTTCATTGCATGTCATTTTCGGTGATTTCCTTGCGAATTAATGGAATTTTTTGTCTCATTACTTGATTTATGTTATTTTTTTTTTCTACTTAACATCAAGCAAACAATTTCATGATCATTTATATAATAAACAAAAACATAAAAAAATGTATTTAAATCCTCAAAAAACAAAATGCTTATGTCAATAATGAGTTGATTGTATTATTAATGACATGATTTTCGAACACACACACAAAAAGGAGAATTTTTTTAGTTAAAAGAAATAAAATTTCATTTGAAAATTAAAACATGAGATTTGTAACGGCTTTTATAATTTTTGAATTTTCAGTAGAAAAATTTTTAAACGAAATTTTTTGAATGTTTTTTTTCAGATTCTTAGTGATTTTCATAAATATTCACTAAATGGATTTTATTATTGCAAAATGCAGCCAAAATGCAAAAATTTCAATTAAAAATCATCGAACTCTTGAAATTCAAATTTTGAACTTTTTTTGAACTTCAACTAATATTTTGAATCCTAAAATTCCGTTAAATTCAGTCTTAATTTTTTTTTGTAATGCCTGAAATTTTTCCAAGAATTATTCTGCAAGTAAATTTTATTCAATTTCACTATGATATTTAAAGACATTTGAATACTGAAGATGCGCTTTATCAACTCATTCTTCAATTATCTCTTACTTTTTTCAGTTGAGCAAGAGATTTTGGCGCGTTAAGATCGAAGAAATTTTCCAATTTTAATATTTTTTTACATCTTTAATGTCATGGACGAGATAAGTAACAAGCCGTCCATGGCACATCAAAAATCGCCTCCAAAGAAAACAATCAAGAGAAAGTGTAAATCAGCTGGAAGTACTGCAAAAATTAGAAAAGTTGTGAAAGAAAAATTTAAGCATTACGATTTATTTACATACAAAAAGAATAAAGTCACTGAAAATATCAAATCAGAAGAGAATGATTCAAGTCAAGTAAATGTGATGAATCGATCGAATCTAATGGAATTTGATTCACCTGATAAAACTGATATTATTGGAAATATTTCTTGCAATGAACAGGATTTCAAAATTGACAAAAAGTTTGTTTACTGGATCTTGAAATTTTATTTAATTTCACTAATTTATGTCTATACTTTACAGATTAAAGCCTCGAAAAGTATCTAATATGCTAAAAGATACTCTAATCAACAATTCACAGAATAGTGATTTCGAGATGTTAAACGACTGTTAAGTTAAGGAAATTTATCATTCGATGTATATGACAACGATACAGCGCTGATATCTTCCATATTTTTTATTATTATTATTCGTATACAAAAACTTAGTTGGTTTAAGTTATATATTTTGTTAGGTGCCAATTTAAGTGTTGAAGACATTTCTAGTCATTCCAATTAAATAAATTATTGTGATAAGCTTAAATCGTTAATATTTCAAATAAATAATTCTGTTTAACGACTTTTTGAAATTTAAATTTTTTAAGGGGCTTGAAATTGATTTTTTTTTTTAGTACAACATGCTTTTGAAATAATAATAAACAATTCAAATTAAATCGCAATATTCATTGAAAAATCAATAATTACAGTAAGTATTGAAGACTTTAATTAATCATAGTAATATTAGCAAAGTGTGAATTGTGAAATTTGGTCGAATCATTAAAATTTTCTGTATTAAATTGAGTATTTTTTGTTAATGAATTATTCTTGTGCTTCTTGTTCATTCGAGTGTAATTCTTGTCTTAAAAATCCAGCAATGAGTTCATGTATTAAGAATTTATTACTTTACATCTAGATGTTGTTAATTTTCATATAAAATTCTTACAGATCCAGTCAAGTCTAATTGTTGCTTCTCATGCGATCGTATACAGCATATTGATCCTTTAAGTGAGTTGTTGTAGATTCACAGCTTTTAAAACTTCCAAACTTGCTCTAATTCATTCCAAAAAACTTCTAATTCAGTGCCTGTGCCTACAACAGCAAGACTGCCAAAGAAAAATTGTTCAAAATTTGTTCCAAGAAAGCAACCTCCTGTTAAGCCTCCAATAGCTAAAAACAGAAACAAGAATTGTCCAAAACCCGTCGAACCCCCTCAAAATTCATTAAAGAAACCTAGTTCTATTGATAAATGTCATCCAAAAGATTGTGCATGTCCTCAGTGTGATTCATGTATTATGAAAGGTTTATGTGTGATTCTGGATGTTAGTTCCAATATAATAAGTAAATTTCTATTTTTCAGACGTAAATTGCTCGAGTAAGGATAAACTTGTGTCTCAAAATTCATCTTGTGAATCAGAAATGGCAAATCCAAGAAGTGAGAGGAACATGAAGAATTATCTCCATGATAATCCAGAATTAGAAGAAATCAAAGTCAAAAAGTCATCATCAAGTGTTAATATGATGGATTGTATAGGTCCAAATAGTGAAGTTTGGATTCTTCAATGTCCAAAGAATTTTGATCCAAAAACAATCATGAATACAGAATTAGGAAATCTTCAAAAAGACAAAGCATGTAAAGTGGATTTGACAACAAAATGCTTCAATAATAAAATATCACTAGCATGTCTAACACCTGAAAAGGCAGCAGAATATGAAGCTGTTTGTGACAGTGTCAAAATGCTTAGACCAGTTGGAAAAATTACAGTTGTCCAAAAAGCTAATTTAGTCAAAAAATCCAGCAGCATTAAGTTGCCAGTTCCAATCAAAATTGAGCCAAAAAGTGACATTGATGATTGTAGTGACGATCCAGACGTCGATCCATGTCAAACTCCTGTGACATCAAAAAAAGTCAAGACGAAGATTAACGACCAAAAATTTACAATAGAAACAACAGTTACAGTCGAGAATTGTGGCGGAGATCGAAAGAAAAATAGAAAGTCAAAAAAAGAATCGTGCGACGATTGCCTTCCTTTAGTTCCACCTGAACCAATGGTGCCGAAAAAGAAGCAGAAGAAAAATCGTGATGACGATGACGACACGAGTTGGTTAAATTGTTAAAAAAAATGTCTTTATTTAATAAAAAATAAAATAATTATTTTAATACATTATTTGGACGGATTGTGTGTTAGTACAGTTTGTATAAGGTCACTTATCTATTATTTTCTTTTCTAATTTATGATTGGAGTAGAATCAGTTGGATGTTTAGAAGTTAGAGTGATTTTTTGAATTTTGTGAGAAATTAGTTTTTTAATTTTTGGAAAATGATTAAAATTTTGATCTTAAAGAACCGTTAAAATTCAAATTTTGAATTTTCAAAAATACATTAAAAAATTTTAAATAAAAACCGTTGTAATGAATTTTTAATTCTGAATCAAAAATTCGTTGAAATTCAAATTTTGATTTAGAAAACCGTTATAATTTGAATTTCCTTCAAACGTTCAAATTTTTTGAACTTTAAATCCAAAGAGTTCAAATTTTGAACCAACAATTCAAGAAGTTCAAATTTTGAACCTTAAATCTAAAAATTCAAAAAACCGTTAAATTTTGAAGCACTCAAGAATCGCACATTAATCCTCATCCAACGTCTACATCCATTTAAATATCATATTCGCTTTCTCGAGGTTCCTAAAAACTAATTTTTAATTTCCAATAATGGCAGGAAGTATGGTAATTGTCCATCGTAATTAAAATTAACATAATGCATTGCTAACGACTGCATTTGCTTCAAATGCCCAGCTACGTCATTAATTTCAGATCTTTCAAGTGGATCAAGTTCCCAACAATTCAACATCAATTGATATAAATCCTCAGATATAAATGGATGCTTATCAGGTCGCAAACCTTTCTTAATTCTCGTCAATAAATCATTTGTTGTCACTGAACCATAAATTGTGGCACCTAAGCAGCACATTTCCCATAGAACGAGACCAAAACTGTAAATGTCACTGGCATGTGAGAATTTTTGAAATCTTAGTACTTCCGGTGCGTGCCATCTCTCATCATCAATCATATTCTTACTTCCATCATCTCCAATGCTATATAAAGTTGGTCCAAAAACAGATAATTTGACTGTATACGAGGAATTGTGTCGTTTAATTCTCACATTATATGAGTTGAGGTTCTTATGGACAACTTTGTTATACTGCAAATATTCCATTGTCTCTGCCAATTCATACATTAATTTCATTATGTCATTTTCACTTAAATTTGTTACACGTTGACTTGATATGTTCATTTCCTGTCTATTGGACAATAGAAATTGCTTTAAAGTAACTGGGACATCTTCAAAGATCACAAAGAACCAATCATGAGTCTGACAAATTCCCATAAAATTAAGCATATTTCGATGGAATCCAAATTGTAGAAGACTGTTCAAATCACGAATGAATTTTGTCTGTATTGGAGGGTCCATATCATCAGCACTCACAACATGCACTTGGCAATTAATGTTTGTATTCAGCTGTCCACGAATGACGTCACCAAATGATCCAATTCCTAAAATATTGTCAATATCCAATGAAAGATTTTTCCTGATTATTTTTTGATCATCGTCAAGGCTTAAAAGCACTTCTTGAAGTTTTTCTTTATAGTTAATTCCACTGACATCAGTAATATATCCATTATTATCAACTTCCAATATTGGACCTTGCGATGACATTTCATGATGCTCATATTGACGATCTCTTGGATTAATTCTAGTCTTTATGTATCCATAAAATACAATAGCACTGACCAATATGAGACCACATATAATACATGCAATAGTCAACAAGATAACAATTGTTTCCGATGGTCCGTCATTGTTAGAATTTTCAGTATGTGTATGTATAAATGTCTCGTCGTGTGAACTATTCGAGTAAGTTACTCTATATTCATCAAAATGACGACTTACAACACCAACTAATATGTGGAAATGAACTTTATCAGGCAGAAGTGCATTATAGTATTTTCCATATCTCCCACCGTCGCCGACCACAAATTCTTTTGTGTCTCCTTTAAATGGCTCTATTTCTGCGGCTATGTAATAACTTAATCCATCTTCTTTTGCTTTTTCATATGTTGTTAAGAGTTTTTCATCAAAATCATGTATAAGCTCATTGTCAACGAAATGAACAACAATCACGTAATTTGAGACCGGACCGTTATTGTTAATTGCACGTTTTATTTCTATGTGTGCCTTTCCATTCTCATACTTTAAGATTTTTGGTTCGTCTGGTTGTGGATCTGGCAAGCCCAGTCTTGTCTTTCCAATTAGACTTTTGGAACCGCCATCAAGTTCTCCATTTTTGGATATAATTGTGATGTTATATTCTGTGGATGGAATCAAGTCAGACATTTCAATTTTTCTTGACGTTTTCGAATATTTTCGCGTGATATTTCGCATGGACCATGGATTTGTTGAGTATGTATACATAACTATTGCTCTCAGTTCATATTCTGTAAATTCAGTTCCATTTCTTTCCGGAGAATCGAAAACTAAAACTATTTTATCCTCAGTCGTATAATTCACAATCAAGTTCTGTACAGGTCCTGGTAGATTACTTCCAGTTCCATAAATACTCTCAACATCCTCATCTCCTCCACAGATCATCAATTCATTTCCATTTGTGCAATTTTTGTTACATTTTGATTTGTCTTCTTCTGCTTCCTTTAAGATATTATCACAACTGCATATTGAGTCGTCTAGGATGGCATATCTAAAAGTTAGAAATTTTTGAGGAATTAGAAATTGGAATTTGAACGAAATTTTAAAAATTAAAGTTCAAAATTTGAAATAAGTTCAAAATTTGACCTTTAAACTGAATTTAACCGAAATTTAAGATTTGAATTTTGCCGGAAGTTCAATCCAAAATTCAAAGTTTTAATCTTTATCGGATAAAAGCAACTTTTGATTCTTAAACGATCTAAAAACTAGTAAATCCACTTCTTTCAACTATAAAATCAATCCTTAATTATTCCACAAGAATAAAATGACAGTCCAGAATATTAGAAGCAAATAACAAAAGCGGAAATTCGTTTTTATGTGAATTTTAACAATCTACTAAACATGCAAAAAGTGTAAATTGAATTAACAGGAAGTGCATTTTTGTGTATTCACCTGTAAAATTGACTTTCGCAATAATCAAAACAATTTTGGATATATTTTAAATTTCGTCGTATGCTGTGTTCAGCTCGCTTATAGCAACCCAAATTAACTCCTTTTCCCAATTCTAAGGCACTAAATTGATAGTTTATTAAGAGCACTAAATAGAATAACAATTTTGAATTTAAATTCATTTCTTTAATTTAGGGCGGAACCGAATTAATAAAAATTGTAATTTTATGCTAGTTTTCCTCAAACTTGTTCATTATTTTTGACTTATTACGTTAATTTAATATCTCATAATTTAGGTTTAATTAATGAAATAATTTTAAGACACTCGAGTAGTACGGAAAAAAATAAAAATAAATTATCAAACTTTAATGCTCTCTTTATGAATACAACTATGATTCACTCTGTTATAGTTTTTGTGTATACATGCACAACTAATGGGGATTGTGTGGGAGTGATGTGTGTTAAGAATTAAATTTTTAAGAACTTTTGAATTTGTAACTGTCAAAATTTATTTAAATAAAAGTAAGTTTATAATTTGGATTTTTAAGATTATCACAGTTCAAATTTTGAACTTCAAATCAAGATTTCAGAATTTTTTGCTAGAAATTTATATTGAAGTTCAAATTTTGAAACCTCAAAGGTTCAATTATTGAACTTAATAAATTATTTATTTAAAGTTCAAATTTTGTTCATTTTTCAGATTTAAAATTCAAATTTTAAAAGTCCGTTATTTTTTCAAAATTAAAAAAACCGTTAAATTTCTTAGAAATTTTCAAACTTTTTACATCATAGCTCAACCACCCCCACTAAGTAAACTTCAAGTCGAGCAAATATTTACTGCTCTACAAAGTCTAAAGAACGCTTTAGAACAAAACAACTTGAATCTTTTTAATATCAAGTTGATAATTTTTTGAATGTTTAGCTTGTAAAGTTTGCCGGTCATGATTGTTTGTTGTGTGTTTCTATGAGTTTTTGTTTACAATTTTATTTGATTAAATTAAGACTGGCGTCGATAAATGCTGATAATTGGAGTATTTGGAATTTTAATGACGTTTATGTTGTCAACTTGTTATAAATTAATTTCTTGACATTTTTGTTGTGTTTTTTCTGCACACTTGTTGACTTTAAGTCATCCTTGCAATAATTTATTTGCTTTTTTTAAAGGTTGGCTCCCACTCGTCTGGTTACTAGTTCCAATAAGATTTCTGTCTTTGCACAATTATTATTATTATTATTACCTATTATTATTCATTATTATTATGCATATTGTGAGTGAGTACTGAGAATTACTTGTCGAGGACGTTTGGTTTCAAGGATTTAAGGATAAATAAGGAAATGCATTTTTTCCATTGAGATTTGTTTGAAATAATAATAATTTTCTTTAAAATTGCATTATTTTTTTAAAAAAAATTCTGCAATTGAAAGTTTGAAATTCAAACGGTCCAAATTTGATTTTGAAACGGTCATCATTTTTGAATTTGAAATTACCGTTACAAAATTATAATTTGATATTATAATGATCAAAATTTGAATTTGTGACAGTCAAAATTTGAATTTGAAATTGGAGCAGTTCAAATTTGAAATTGAAACGGTCAAAATTTGAATGTGAAAATGTAACGGTCAAAATTTATAATTATAATAAAATTATTTCGGAAATAAAATAGTCAATGAAAATAAATTTATTAAAATTCAGTAAAAGCGTAAAATTCCTAACAGAAATTTAAAAAATTTGCATAAACAACGTAGAAAAAAAAAAACTATTAAGAGAGAGTAAAGGTCAGCATAATAGTGTATAACTAGTAAGAAATCAATATTTCATGTCCATTTGACATTTGCCATGAATTTCACCATCAAAGGGAAAATTTGCAAAAACAATTAAATAAGCCATGAAATCTAATTAATATTGATTGAATAGAATCTTTATTTCATTAAGTTTTCTTTTTTTTTTTTAATTTTTATTATTAAATATTTTTATAAAGATCATAAAATTGATTTACATAAATAGCACACTTTTTTCATATTTCGCGACATTGCCATATCAAATCAAATCAATCAATCATAAAATAGATACACACGCATCAGTTTAAATCATAAAGAAGTAATACAGTTGATTGACTATAAATTCTAAGAGGTCAACAAAAGTTTTTTTTTTTTTTTTTTTTTTAAATTAAAAATTAATGGACGTAAAGAATTTTAATACTTTAATAAAATAAAAATGAAAATTTTTCTGAAAAATTTACTAAAAGTTCAAGTACGAAATTCTAAGAACTAGAAATTTTAAATTTTTTCATCACATTTTTTTTTTTTTCATTCTGTTCATTATTATTATTATTTTTTTGTCTCTTATACACTTATTCATTATTTGAAACACTTATTTAACAAAAATAATAATAATATTTATGAAGCATTCTTGGTTGATTGCAATCCGAGAAGGTGACAAAAAAAATTTTTTTTTTGGTATCATTTTTCTTCGTAACTCATTTTGGTATTGTTCGTTGCTGGCAAGGCAATTATCTTTGGATTATTTTTCATTCTTTGTAGACATAATGTTACTTTTTTTTCACTATATAGATATTATTATCACTATTTATAATGTGTAGGTAATCGTTTTAATTTTACTGGATTTGATGCTTAACTGGGCTTTTTGGATTTCATCGTTGTTTCTTTTTTTCAATTTGAAAATATAAATTTGATCGTTTAAATTCATTTCAAATTTTTTTAAAAAAATTTTCATATTAACGGTCTTTTATGATTCAAAAATCAGTTTAATTGTTTAAAAATTGAACTTAAAAACCGTTAGAAAAATTTTTGAATTAAAAAAATTAAAGTTCAAAAATTGAACTTATAATAAATTCAAATTTCTTTCTCAACTGAAATTTCAATTTCAAAAATTGAACTTTGACCAATATGATCTATTTCAATTTTAAAAAATCCGTTAAATCCTGTTTCAAAATTATTCAAAGTTCAAATTTTGATCATCCATAAAATTCAAATATTTTTCCAACGGAAACTTATTCTCAGCTCCTCAATCTCACTTAAATGTCGTCAAATTTCATAAAATCTTTTTCACCCAGAAAACACCAACAAACAGCAACTTTGGATGTGTAGGAATTAAAAACCATTAAATAGGATACAGTCAAGAAATTAAAATTATGTTGGTGGCAAGTTTGCAAGTACGCAAAAAAGAAAATTAAACTATAAAAAATTGACCCATTTTAAATTAATAAAGGATCATCATCAAAATCATTTTCCAATCCATCATAACGTGTCTGATGCGTTTGACCTCCCGTACGACGATTTCTGATGTAATTTTGTGCCCGTTCAAGCATATCATATTTTCTAATTCCATAAACAACACCAATGAATGCAAAAACAATCATTATAGGAACAATTATTCCACCAAGAATATGATTTGTTTGATTTTCTTTATTTTGTTGCTGTATATCGTGTTCCTTATCATTATTATCGCTTGTCGCTTTCGTTTGTGACTCAACAGACGGTTTTGGCGTCGTAATTTCTACTTTCTTTGTTGTTGTCTCTGCTTTTGGTTGCGGCGCCAAAGTTGTGGTAATTTTTGATGGAACTGGAGGTGCTGTTGATGGCTGTTGAGTAGAAATGACTTTTGTCTTAATCGTTGTAACTATGACTGTTGTTGAAGGAACTGGAGGCGCTTGAGTGGTTAAAGTTTGATTTTGATTCTCTACACAATATATTGAATTATTAACTTTAGGCGAATAATCTTTATTGACTGTAAAATTCGTCATACAGGCACATAGACCTGCTGTTGTTACTTTATCATCTGTCTTTCCAAGTTCGACACATTTTGCATTTTTTGGACAAGCAGTTGTTGATTTTTCAGCACTTTCTTTTGTTGGATCACATTCAATGTCTGTTAAAAGGATAGAAAATGAATAAAAATTATTAATCAATATTAGCAATAACATTGAAACGCAATTTAACTTACATAGTTTTTCTTTTTCACAATTTACACTATAAATATACAACACTAACATCACAATTACTAAATGCTTCTTTTGCAGCATGTTTAAGCTATATGTATGATACACTAGAACTATTAGATACTGTCTTTATGCTTAGTAATCAATCGAATAAATAAATGAAAATTTTCTTGTGTTTTTCAAAACAAATTTGTTCTAAAATGTGTACTAAAAAGATTTAAATTTTAATTTTGACAGTTGAGTTGAGAAAAATTCAAATTTTCATTTTGTCCGTTAATTTTTTATTCATTCGTCAGAATTTGATTTCACAATCACATCGAAAAGATTTAAGAGAGACAAATTAATTTAATTAATCATTGAAATAATGTCAGAATCAATAAAATTTGGACCAGAATGGCTTCGTAATAGACTAAGCACATCACCAACAAAGCAGGAAGAGATTAATTGTCGTCCAATACTTGCAAATTTTAGATACAGTCGAGAAGACTTTTTGGGATTGTTGGATGAAAGAAATTCGAGAAAATTTCCAGATCCAATTGTTGATGGATATACAAAATTACATGTTCATCAATGGCAAACGCCAGCCGTGCTACTTCCAGAAGAGGAAGAAAAGCCTGTAAATAGTGGACATACAAGAACTTTTGTTAATTCAAATATAAAACATGGATTTGGAAATAATGTTAATAATAATTGGAGAAAGAATGTCAAGGAACCGGAATTGGAGAGTTGGAGGAATCAGGATAAGCGAGAGACACAATATAATCCATCAACTAGTAGAAATGGTAATTAACTTAATTTATTATGATTATTAAAATAACCTAATTTCAAATAATCCAATTTAGGCGATAAGTTAAAGCAGAATTGGCGTGAAAAGTCAAATTATGATGATCAAGCATCAAATTATCCTTATTCACCAGCCAAAGACTATGATTTCAAGCAACCAGAACGAAGAGATATAACTCCGAATAAAAATGAATTTAAGTCACAAAATACAGCTAAACGAGCTGAAACTGTTGAGGAAAAACAGAATCGTTACGTTATGAATATCGTTTCCGATGCAACAACAAAGAATCTCTTCGAAAATGGTTCAAAATCTGATGAAACAAAGAAAACTGAAAATTCCAACATCCAGTCAAAATCTAGTTCTTCCAATTCTTGCGAATTGAACTTTAAGAAGCTTGAAAATGACATAATGATTAACTTACAAGAATTATCAATCGACGATGATGATACAATTGAAAAAGCAAATGAGAATAGGCAACCAAATAACTCGACCGTCGCTTGGTATTACATTGATCCATTTGGCGTTGTTCAAGGACCTTTTCGAGGTGATGAAATGACAAATTGGTATAAACATGGATTCTTCTACGAAGCATTGTTACTTCGTAGATCTATCGATCTCAATTACACAACTTTAAATCATTTAGTTCAAAATTTTGGTGCGGCACAGCCATTTACATTACCATCGACAGGATTTCCGATTCCAAAAATTGATCCTAATGAACTTTTAGCTGCTTTTAAACAGCCACCTCCAAAAATGATACCAATGATGAATCAACAAAATCAATTTGATGCTGCAATGTATAGAGGACAGAATTTAGTCCAACAATATCAAGAACCAGTTCAATATCAAAATAATGGTAATATACAGCAGTTTCAACAGAATATTCCCCAAAATTTTCAATTTTTGCAAAACCGACCACCACCAACACAGCAGAATATGTCGCAGATTGATCCACGATTAATGAACATGAATAATGTTAATCCTTACGTTCAACGGTAAGTTATTATTTGAAAATTAACGGTCAAAAATATTTTGAAAAATTCCAAGTTCAAAACTTGAAAATTAAAGTTCAAAAAATAACCGTCAAAAAAAATTTGAAAAAATTCTAAAAGAAAATAAAGTTTAAAAACTTTAACGGCCAAAAAATATTTGAATTTTTGAAAAAATTTCTAATAAAATTCAAATTTTATTCGTTACAGAATTCAACATCAACAAATCACGCAACAGCAAATTCCACCGCAAATGATGAATCAAATGCCACCGCAAATGAAGCCTGCATATCAAGCTCCAATTGTCAATCAATATCAACAGCAATCATCTATGCCATCAATGATCCATCAAATGCCGTCAATTTTACCACAAAATCCCATCCAAAAATTACTTTTTGAGCTTCAAAAACAAAAGGAATTAGAACAGCAACAACAACGTGCTATGTTAATTCAACAAGCTCAAAATGCTGCAGTTCAATCAATAAATGAACAAATTATGCAACAACAACAAGCACAACAGATTAAAATGGAAGCTAGTCGTCAAAATAAAATCCAAAATACTTATTATAGTAACAATAGTCTACAGCACAAATATGAGCAAAATTTAGCTGCTGTAAGCAATAACAATCAACAAAATGTCAATTTTAACAATGCACCTAAAAATCAAGTCCCTGAAGAGCCTCAAATTGTCCAAGAACAAGGAAGTATTGATGCTGATGACGAAGGTGAATTTCGAGTTGTCGGAAATTTAAAACGTAAAAAAAATCAAAAAGAAAAGTCTGAAAAAGTTAAGGAATTTGTTCCACAACAATCACGTTCATCTACAAAGCTTCCAGAATCCAAAATCACTGTCATTAAAAATGATTTAAAGTCATACATGACAGATGTTAAGCCAGTCAAAAGCAATAATGACATAAGTCAAATAATTGCTAATCAATTAAATAAAGCTGAAGAACGATCAAGATCACCAGCAATGCCAGCTCCATGGATCGATAAAGTTCCCGTTAACAGCACAGAAATTGAGAATTTAAAAAGAATTCAACTTGAGGAAGAAGAAATGCGTCAAATTGAAATGCAAATTAAGCGTGATCAGGAATTAGAAAAGGCAAAGAAAGAGCAAGAAATGAAGCAAAAAGTGACTCAATTGTCATGGAATATTGTTGTGACTGAGAAGCCTGAAGAGAATGCAAAAGAATCGTCAATTTGGGAAGTTCCACAAAAAAGCACAAAACCAATCAATAAAAGCTCAAATCAGGCATCAGGAAGTGTTAAAAATAAGCCTGTAAATGGCAGTAGCAGTAGTAATAATAATGGAACTAAGGAAGTAAAAAATGACTTTGAAAATTGGTGCATGGACATGTTGAGTAAAATGAATACAGCCATTGACAGTAAGACGATTATTTTCGTGATTTTCTCAATACTTATTCTCCTCTTTCTTCTTCTGCATTCTAGTTCCTGTCTTCGTGAGCTTTTTAATCGATCAGGAAAGTCCATTTGAGATTGAGGATTATATCAAAATGTATTTGGGCGATACAATTGAAAGTCATTTATTTACACGGAAATTTTTGGAACGTCGAAGTCAATATCGTAAGGCATCAAAGAAGGTTGAAGTTGAGGATGATTTGTGTATGCCACCGAAGGCTAAAAATCCATTAAATTCGCATCATGAAGAGCCATTTAGGACTCAGAATAAGAAGAAAAATGATAAGAAGGCAAGGAAGGGTATGAAGGTAGATGCTAATATTTTGGGATTTAAAGCCACAGCAGCTTCTAATCGTATCGTCGGAGAATTACATGATGATGAATATTAATTGAATTTTTTTTTTTCAAGTTGAATTATTATTACTTACATATTTTTTTTTTTACATCCATATACACATTCACAAAACTCACAATTTTTTGATGATAATTTGATAAGGAATTTAGCAAAAATAAATAAAAAAATACACAAACTTGATAAAGAAATTTTTAAGGTTTAATTTTTAATTAGCAGATTAATGAAAATCTTTTTAAAACAACCACAAGCTTTATTTTTTACCCCACGTAGTCAAAATCGACGTAAATGGACGTGAAATCTTCCATTTCCATATTAGCATAATGTCCCATGTACGTTACATCAAATGTACATATGGAAAATTTTAATTTAATACATGAAATCTTCCATTGATCGACGTTTGGTTTCGTGGGACACTAAACTAGTTTATTTATCTATAATTATTTCGATAACCATGTTATCATTATCAAGATGACCGTTAGGAACGGACAGTGTTTCTACAGTTTCCGACTAAATTATAACTTTATTAATTAATTAGCAGTACAACACAATTCAAGATAAGTTGATTGCTGATTAATGTAATCTTTAATACAGAAATAAATATTTGACTTGCTATCAGTTTTTACTTGAATTTGAGAAGTTAATTTATTACTGATTAAATGTTGGTATTTGTAATTTGCTAAAAAAAATTTGGGCTAGAAGCTATCTTCGTCATTTTGAATCAGTTTTTAGAGCTGTAAACATTCATTAAAACAGTCTGTGTTCTTAAAAACTTTAAACTAAAGTCCTGACTAAAGCTTTAAATCAATTAGGATTAAAATGAAGTATTATTTGTTTATTTTGTAAGTATTTTATTTAATTATTTCTTTAACCTACCTAAAGTGATTATTTTTTTTAGATTTTACTTTTGCATTTCATTGATGTTGGGATGTCTTTTAGCAACAAAAATTGAGTGTGATTACAACACAAATGATGAATACCCCACTATAGGAACAGTTTACCAATGTATAATAGTTGAAAATTTATATATAAAATCACCAGAAGATGCAGTCATAATTGAGGTGTCAGGAACACATGTTATGGGATATGATAACGATGATGTCTTGGTTATTCATGCTGAGGAGAAAGAAATTGAATATTTTCCGAAAGGACTGGAATTTTTTTTTAAAAATCTTCAAGCTTTTTTTATGCCTCGCAATAAAATTCGGCAAATCAGTCAGGCAGATCTAATACCATATCCAAATTTAATTGAGTTTATGTTACATGAAAATGTCATTGAAATTATTGAGGATGATTTGTTTAAATATCATCGGAACATGCAGGTTGTTTGGTTCGATACTAACAATATCTTTCATGTTGGCAAAAATGTTTTCAATTACATGAATAATATTACATATTTGGGTTTTGGATCAAATCAATGTGTAAATGAAAATGTATTTGATGATTCTTTAGGATCAATAATGCTGATTGAGACATTAAAATCAAAATGCATTGATTATGAATTTGAAAAATTTTCTGAAAATCTCCAAAATCTTGAAATTGAATCAGAAATTCTTACTTTTGAAACTTTTCAAATTTGGCGAAAAAGCTTGGAAGGTTTGGAAAATGAATTTAATAATTCCAAATTCTCTTATCTGTTAAGCATACAGAATCGATTTGAAATTTTGAATGCAATAAGTATTGACGATTTTAAGTAATATTGATTTTAAATAAATTATGGATTATTTGTTGTAAAAAATTCATTATATTGTCTTATATTGTTTAAATTAGCAGAGTGTGGTGCAACAGACCCTTTAATTAAACTTAATTAAGGTGTTTTAAAAATTTTAAAAATATTCACATAAGTAATACCTACCTTTTTAAATTTTATCAATGTTTTTTTGTAATCTTTTAATTCCAATTCCTTCTAATTTTTGTTTTAAACATAGAAAATCTTAAAATTTAATTTTTATATAGATACATAGAATTTAAATGAATTATAAAAAATTTTAACAAAAATGCGCTTCCGTAAACCACTATTAGCTACTTTTATTCGATTCATCTGCGTCATTAATTTTTTTCCTCTCAAAAATATTACATTTTCTCACTCAACTGACTAACATTCATTATTTTGTTTACAAGCATCGCAAAGTAAGCAAAGCAAAAAAAAAGAAAAATTGAGAAAAATATTCTGAAACGATGAAAAATGGACGAAACGGAGAAAGAGAATGAGAAAAATAAAAATTGTGTTGGAATGTGTGCGAAAAGCTTTCATTATGTGAGTCGGCCTATAAAAGAATGATGATCATCTATTAAACAGGTATTTTCTCTTCGTACTCCAATCTTGTTTGAAGTTTTAAGCAGTTCCAGTGAAGGAAGTTCCTTTTGAAGTGAAAAAAATTCATTCTTGTTTGTTGAAAAAGCAAAGAAAATATTAATTAATTTGAAAAATGCCTCCATCACGACCATTGTGGCAAGTAAGTGAAAATTGGAAATGTGTTGTTTATAATTTAAAGAAAAAGTTTATTTCGTGCAAGTTTTGTGTATATACACACAGCTGGTGAACTCACGGTGATTTGTCATGTCTTGAGAGGAAAATTTTATTTTTCTCAATTTTTTTATTTTGAATTATTATGGCCTTAAAAGGAAAAAGTGGGAAAAATGAGAAAATTGTGTGGAATGAAAGTGAGAACTGATTCATATGCAGTTTGATTCATTAGTTGTGTATTTTTAACCTTAAAAATGTGATAAATCTAAACTAACCTTGAAATTCTTCATTAATTCTTCAAAGCTGATCAAAAAAAACTTAATTACCAGCATCTACAAGATATTAAGGCAAGCAAGGGGGGTCTCTTGAAAAAATTCCATGTTTTTTCGTAAAAATCGTAATTTGAAGTGTTGAAATTTTTACACGAAGGAAGCATACCTGTAAAATCCCACACAAAAACCGAACAATCTTTCTGGAACATCGGTGAAAACACACGTAACCAAATATATACATTTTTCTGGGGATCGAACTCGAGCTCACTTTTTCACATTTCAGTTTTTGTCTATTTTTAAAACAATCTCGTGCATTTATTTTAAGATTTTTTGAAGAAATTAAGTGAGATTATCATCATAAATGATGAGTAATGTAAATATTTTTGAAATTAAATTCATTATTTTGAGGCATGAAAGGGATAAATTTTAAACAGCACGAGGAAAGTTCAATAGAATCTAACAAGCCAAAGTCGTAGAAATGTTTTTTTTTTTTGCGATAAATGAGAATTTCATTTCATTTTTCAAGAGCTATAAAAATTCTTTTATGATGAGCAAATCGCAATGCTGTGGAAGCAGTTAAAATGTATTTCAACATGTGGCTTATTATTTGCGGAAAATGCTGTGTTTTTAGGTGAAAATCGTTAGAATTGGGGGATAACGGATTTTTGAAATTTGAAAATTTATTTCTAAAATTTCGAAGATCTAGTTTGCAATGAGATTTTAAAGTGTCAACATCAATAAATCAATTTTTCTCGATTTGTTATTGATTTACAAGCTAAATTAATAAGTGTAAACAGTAGACAGCGTAGGATGATTGTTTACCATGCAAATGTTCTAACTAAAAAAGTGAATTGTACAAAAAAGAATCAATTATATAAAATAGCATCAAATATCAATTCAAATTGAGGTTAATCTGGTAATACTAATAAAAATCTTTCTTTAATCGCATTTCCAGGCACTTTAATTGACTCTAGTTAGATCAAATTTCAAAACAGACTTGTTTTAAATTTATGCAATTGGATATTCAGTTCGATTACTCATAATTAATTCAGAATGTTTAATAATATTGAAGAATAATCACTACAAAGTTAGAGTATCTAATAAGAAAAATTATTTACTTTCCCAAAAGCTACTAAGACGACATTTTCTAAAAACATCAAACACATGACTTTCTACATTTTCATTTATTTTGAGTCATGGACTTCTAAAACTCAAGGATAAACACTATTAAAATATATTAGTCATGCTCAACCGATAAGTCTGGCAAAATCACTCAAAGGACTGACATCTCAATGTGTGTATTTTATTGAAAACTCAACAAATCGCAAAAGCTGTAAAAATTTCTTGTTAAATCAATTTTCAAAAAAAAAAAAGATTGCAATTTTTTTCATTAAGTCAAAAAGTGATGAAAAATGTTTTCATTTAATTAGACTGGCTACAAACTAGAGGAAATATAATTCATTTAATTAAAGATTACATTAATTAGCAGCAAGCTGCGCAGGAGTTGGCAAGTCGTTGATGAAAAAGTCTCCAGGTATTTGATGGAAGATTTTCTGCATCATATCAAGAAGAATGTCCTCGATAGTCTTAGAAATAATTGGTTTAAGTGCTTCCGATACTGGTCTCCAATTTTGATTTAGATAATCATTCGTTGACTCTTCTGCAATGTATAATATATAAAGAAAATAACATGAGAAAAACAATGTGTAGGCACGCGATCATATGAAAGTATTAAAAAAATGACGATGACCAAGCAAAATAACGATGATGCTAAATTAAAATATTTTATTTTTAGCAATATGAAATAATTTCTCTTTTAACCTTTACGACGAAAGATTTACGAACGGAAAATTCGTAGGATGTAATGGAGGAGAAAATCGCGCCGCATGAACGTGATCTTCACAATTCTGGCTGTGTAATCATGTCGAAATATTTTCATTCTTTCTTTCTCTCAATTACGACATTTTTTGCTCACGCTTACCTAATACTTTTACACCTTCGAAAAGATTATCCATACGAAGTCTCAGACCTTCCATTGTGAATTGTACTGGAAAGACGATTTGAGAATTTGTTTAAAAGTTTAGATTAAAATTTTAAATGCATTTTTCGGGAGGATTGTGGGTGGGTAGAAGATTATCAATAAATCACAAAGGGTCGTTCACTTAGTACGTTACGCAAAAAACTAATTTTTTTATTACGATTTTTTACATGAAAATTAGGGATTCACGATTTCCCGGTCCCATATGATTTTCGGGACACGGGACGGGACAGGAACGGGACGGGAATATACGGGAAATGTCCGGGACGGGACAGAGGAAATAAAAGTTGTATGGTTTTGTTAGACATTAAAAATAATGTTTTAAAAGTATTAATTTTTGTATTTAATAAAAAAACAACATAAAACTAAATATATTTTAATTTAAAAAATCTCCCGCTTGTCCCGTCCCGTATTTATTTCGGGATTCGGGACGGGACAGGACCGGAAATTCCCGACGATTTCCCGTCCCGTTCCCGGAACCGTGAATCTCTATTGAAAATAATTTTCTTTTGTTTAACCTGTTACAAAATCATATACCCCTCTCCTCACTCACACGTACTACGTGATTGGCCCCCAATGTGAATCTTTAAAAAATTGTAAACTTGTGAATTTATAAACAAAAGTAACTGAATTTTTTGTATATTTTAGATGAATAAATCTGGATATCAATGGCTGCATTTAGAGAAAACTGATTCGTACCGAACCAATAATTGATCTGGCTAATAAATTGACATTAATATGTAAAAACAGAATAATGAGTATTCTAACCCAGAATTAGCTTCTAGATCTATTCTACAATACAAGTAATAATTACTTAAGCTACTCGAAATCAGCAATCTAAACATTTGTTGATCAATAACAGAAATGAATTTGCACAAACTTGTTATATCATTTCAAAAAATGCATTTAATTAATAATTCATAAAAATGAATGTAAATTCACAAAGATTTTCAAGAGTTCTCACCTTTACAACTAGTTACATTATAAAATGTATGTCCATGCTTAGCATACAATTTTGTTTTTGTAAAAAACTTAATATCCATATTTGCTATAATGGGAAAAAAATGTTAAAAATAAATAAAATGTAAATAATCTTTTTTAATGCCAATGTAAGAATATAAGCACATACATGGTTCGAACCAGCATTTACCGCGACCCTGAAAGAAAGAAAAATGTTAGAGACACACTTTACATGAACACTTTTATGGACATTACATTCAATGGAATGACTAAGATTCTTCCCATCATGTGATAATTTCCTTCAAGTCTCATTTTGGGTAGTTTGACTTGCGTGAACCAGCTGTAATCCTTATTTACATAATTTTCAACGACTTTTGTTCTTGAGAAGCCTGTCACTTTAACTTTTGTGAGACTTGCATTCACCGACACCGGACCTTCTCCTTGTAAAATTCTAATTCTATCAATTTTCATTGGATCAATAGTTTCGAGTCCAACTAGTCCATCAATTCCTTTACCAAGCATATCAAATAAACCTTGAACACTTCTGGTCGAACATTTTCTTAAATCTGGATCACTAAGCTTGCAGGTTTCCAGCCAGTCCGCTGTAAATATTATTTTTAAAAAATGATTATAAATATTTCAACTGCACTTTCCGGACTAATCAGCTTGAATTTCTTATAAGTGGTCATTAATCAAATAAAAATTTAGAAGCACTTAAAACTAAATTTATTCATCTCTCATCAATATCCACTTTTGAATCTATTCCAAAATATTTTTCTTTTCATGTCCTTCACTTCTATTATTAAAAAATAATAATTTTCTGCTTACGTTTCTCCAAAATATCACAGTCACAGAATTTAATGCCAATAAGGAAACACACAATTAACAGCCTCATAACTAATAAAGCACTTTGGATACTTCCGAACTCAACTGTTGAAAAGCTCTCGATTGACTGAAAAATTATGCATTAACTCGGTTGCATTTTATAAAGAAGTCAACCTTCTAATTAACTTACGCAATTCCGCTTGTTGTTTTTTGCTGTATTGGTGAACAATTTTCGTTCTCAACTGCAAGCTTAGGTGCCAGTCACATGGCATGTTACACCAAAAAAAAATTACTTTTTGGACCTCTCCCCCCATCTTGCGTTACGCTTTTTGAATGAATTCTTTTTTATTTGTTGGACCAATTACAATATCTTAGACCACCCCCCCCCCCTCCCCCTCTCCCTAAAGAACGAACGTAATAAGTGAACGTCCCCTTAGTGCACTATTTTTTTTTTTTTCAAATACAATGTTGAGTAATTGATGCATTTTTATGTAAATTCGATAGAATTATTCATAGGAGAGCTTTTCACACATTAAGCTGTGATTTTAGTGAACTCGTGAACTCGGTTGATGTGGTGAGCATCAGTTAGGGGTGTTATTAGGGTTCGGACGAGGTAAATCGTATTTGAACCCCATCTAAAATTTTTGAACCCCACAAAATTTTTTTTAGTTTCAACCCTGACGGTACTTTCCCGTTTTTGTAGGATAGAGAGATTTTTGTTAAAAGATAACCTGCGAGAAATTGCTGTCAAAATAATTTTGTCTTACAATTTAATCCTTATTTCCTAATTTTGGTTGATCTAAAAGACTATTAAGAACCAAAAGACAGGGTATTTACTTACCTGATTAGTAACTTTTTTACATTCGCAGTAAATCCACAAAAATTCCCTTAAAATTTCTGAAAGGAAATTTTGAGGAAATCATAAAAAGTTTGCATCAACAAACCTGATAAAGTATTAGTCATTAAATTATGATCTTTAACTTGCTACCCGATTTTCAATTAAGTACGAAAACGTCATGTCACAAGATCATTCAAACAGATCTAAACAAATCACAAAGACAATGTAAAATGATAATTTATTACAACAAAAACTTTGCAAATCAAATTGATAGCTTAACAGATTATTAATTCTAATGACTATGTGTGTCATTAAATTTAAATTGACACTTCTGGTATAATTTATGACTTTGAAATTGCTTCAAGTAGTTTTGAGTTGATTTGAAGAATCTTGAATTAAAAATCTTAAAAAAATTCTTTAAAATCCAGTTCAATAAAACCTTTGACAAAAAATCTCCAAATTACTTAAAAGGTGTAAATATTCAAGTTCTCGAACAAACTCAAAAGACTGCAACTAAACCGCATTCACATCTCTATGCCGCTGATGACCTTGAAAGAAGCGGTAACTGCACATAATTTAATGCATATGTTTTTTAAACAAGTTTTCTTGTACATTTGTTATTACTTCTATTACATCTAAAATGCAGGAAAAAACTTTCGGTTTCATTTGTGCTTAGTGCACTTGAATTATTTACATTTATTTTTATTTTATTAGCTTATTTCTGTTTTGCTATTGAATATGCTTTAGCGGTCAATAGACTGAAAATGTTGTTATATAAGATTAATTTAATAGTTCCATTATAAAGATAAGCAGCAAGCGATGTGACATACTTTGTGAAAAAAAAAAATTAATACTCAATTTATCCGATGATTATTCACACGAATTGAGTTTTTGAAAGATTTGCCAAGTGATTTTACATTTGTGGGAAAATATTTGAGTAACAGGTATGCATTTGATGCATTTTGTCTGAATCTTAACTATAATTTTTATTTTCAAAATTGCGTTGAAGCGTTCAATTGTTTAAATCCATAAATGTTTGCTATAAAAAGAATTTTTTGACAGATCTAGTAAAGTAGGAGGGGGAGTAGGGACGGTAAAAAAAATCATAAACATTTTAAACCTCAACTAACACTTATACTCATCAATGACATGGTACATAATCGTTGACGCGACACGACTTTCTTTATCTCTCTAAAATTTGATTAAGTCAAGATTTATTAAGAATGCGCTTTAAAAATATTAAACTAAATACATTTCAAAGTTGAGTTGCATCTATTCAAATCTAATACAATTAACATGTCAACGTATTTGTCACATAAACCAATTAACTTGCTAAAGTCTCAAAGTCAAATAGATTTTCTAACTTAAACTTGAAAACTTCTTCATTGCACAAATGCATGCAAAATAAAAATGTAAAAAAAAGAAGAAACTGAAAAGATTCTTTGGGTCAAGTTTAAAATACAAACTTTTAATTGCATAAATAAATAGAAACAATCATGTTAACATGAATAATTTCCACTTTATTTTTTGTTCTTCATAGTTCTTTTTTTTATATTATAACTTAATTTGTTAGTTTAAAAATAATACCAATATTAATGTTAAACATGTTGATGATTTTTTTTTTTTTTTAAAAAAAAAGAAACAAAAAAATATGAAATAAAATTATCTTCTCAATATTGTTGCTTGAAAAAAGACAGAAAATTGGCAAAACTACTTATGATCATCGCCACATTGTGTGTGATTTGTGTCGTACGTGTAATTGTGTAAGTGTATGTGTCTTGTGTGTCATGTGTCGTGTGGAAAATGTGTGTCATAGATGTGGTGTGTCGTGTGTCATGTGTATGTGTCTTGTATAAGTGTAAATGTGTATGTGTGTAGTTGTGGGTATGATCATAAATATTAATCTTGTCTTACTCTTATGATGCTGTTTACTTGCTTTTTTTTCATTAATTTATTATTTCTATAAATTTGTGTCTCTTGGGATTTAAGTTAGAGAAAAATGACAATTTTTCAAGCAAGTCCAAGACTATTCTTTATATGCCTCAATTTTTTCTTATTTTTTATTTTTCAATTAAAAACAATTAGAGAAAGAATTCCTTTACGCTTCTCGTCAAGTAAAAAAATAACTAAAAAGAAGTGAGAGATTTAATTACTGATTATAAGGTGACGCGTGTTGAATTGAACGAAAAATTTATGTACAGATTGATGTTCCTTTACATGTGACGGGTGTTGCCGAAACCTAAAATTATAAAAAGAAAGATTTTTTTATGTTAATTAAAGATTTTACGATTTAATTTTTGAGGGGATTTTCATGTTAATCTAAAATAATGAATGAAATATATTTTTATATGTTTTGAAATAATAGTAAGGCATTGACCGAAAGAATTATAAATGCGAATAACAGTTTGATGACAGAAAAATAATTGAAGTGACAACCAAACAGCTGGGATTGATTTTTCTAACTCTTGCCTTGTTTTTGTGATGTTTTCTGATATTTTTGGAATGACTAATCACTTCGGAAATGACTCATGTGTTGTTTTGAGATTGTATCGATTTGGATGAATGGATATTGAGCAAGGAATTTTGGATGGGGAGTTCAATGAGCTAGATTTTTGGGAAATTGAGGGTACCAACTGTTTAACTTTCTGATTAATCTTCAATCTTTTCATTGTATCATAATTTTGAGTCATTTAGAGTTCTAAAAAATAAATGCGACACATTTTTTTAGAATAAAGCACATAAAATTAATTTTCATGAATTTGATATCACAAAATGGACCAAAATTAAGCTACACAGCACTAATCTCCCACTAAACCAAAAACACTTACCGCCATGTCCAGATTGAGATGCACCCTTGTTGAAACCCATTTGCAAGTTCAATTCTCCTTCATGAGCACGTAATTGCTCTTCAGTAAATGTTCTCTCGTTCTTGTCAGCCATCTTTGGTCCTGAAATATATAATTTTATTAGAAATCAAGCCATTTCTTAAATTTTGTCATTTAATTAAAGTACAAAAATTTAAAAGCTATTAAAACGTACCCAATCCGGGTCCAGTGAATTCTGGATGTTTTTGAGTAAGTCTTCCCAAAGCGTACAGACTGAGTGTTACTTGTGGGATGTTACGACGTTCGAATAAATCGGCTGTTTGGAAAATTTCTTCTTCTGGAAGGCCATATTTCTTGAGGAAAGCTTGGAATCTATTAAAAATATAAAAATTATGTGTTAAGACAAGATTTTAGTTCTTGAATCTTGTGATTTGTTAATGGGGAACTTGAGAGTTAGACACATCATTAATCTTCAAGTCTAAGCATTTTCATACTTAAAATCTCATACCTTTGAACATTTTCCATCAATTGGAAGTTTGTGCCACGTTCTTGAATTTTCTTGACTGATCCAGGAACCATTTTGTTGGCGAGTTTGCAGAGGACGACGCCATTTTTCAAGATTTCTTCATAATCACCTTTTGGAACTGGTTCACCCAAAATGGCAAAGATCCATTCGAGGACTTCTTTTTCTTGTTCCTTATTGCGTGCCTGACAATTTTTTGTAAAATTATAAATTTTTTATGGATTATGAGTTATTTCACATTAAGAAGTGAAAAATGATAAATTAAATGATCCAATCGACCCACATTGAAGTAAAATGAACAGCTTACAAATGTGTAGAGCAGCAAATGTATTAAATCATTTGGTCAAAAATAAAAATATAAATAAGCATTTTCAGTGAGAACTGAGAGATTATTTCCAAAAATAAATAAAAAGTAAAGTAGCACTTCTCACAATTGGCTTGTTGTAGCACATGACATATGAATAGCGATTTAGGATCACATTTGAGACGGAAATGAGTTTTTAATTTACGGTTTGTGACAAGAATGAAAGTTATTGTCAAATAACAACAAATTCATACTGATTCTAAGTCAATGTACGTCTTCAAGTTTGTCTAATTGATCTCAAGTGTGGGGAAAGCTTCTCTCCGTGAGATAATGTTCGAGAAATAAGAGACTCACGTCATGTAGGAATGTTAATGATTATTTTGGATCTTTCGAGAGAATGAGAAGAAATGATGAAATTTAGCAGAGTTTTGCCGTAAAATAAAAAAGATTTATGGTTGCATGGATGTTCTGAAAACATTTCATTTATTTTGTTGTAAATTATTTGAATTTAATGCCAATTTATAATTTTCTTTTGACACTGAATTGCTTTATAAATTTTTGTGACCACAAATCATAATATTTTGGCATTTACATACAGGGGAAACAGAAACAATTAGTGATGAAACAATAGCGAGTGTTTGGGTTTAGGAATAATTTTATATTTGACGGAAGCAAAATTTGAAGCTTTACTTAATTGATCTCATTTTTGAATCATAATTTTCTTAAAATGTCCTGCATAAAGTCTCCAAATTTTGATGCAAATTATCAGCAACTACTTTTGTAAAAATTATTATTGGCACATGTAGTTTAGATCAGCAAGATTGTCACGCCAAATAATTTATTAAAATTCATCATCCTATAATTGAATTAGAGCAAAATAACATGACAGCAAGACAAATTTTTGCCGGAAATTACAATTTATTTATGTGCTCTAAAACTGACGTTGAAAATACAAAAAATTGGCAGATCTTGCTTGTCGGAAAATTTATTAAGTAAATTAAATTATCAGCTCATGTGAGACAATCTAATTATTTTTAAAATTGAATATTACACGTTAGAAGTATTTTAGTTAGTTTTAAAGGATTTCTGGTTGTAGGGTCCATGAAAATGTATTAAGAGTGTCAAATTCTATGTATAAAATATTATAAATTGAATTAAAAAGGATTTTAAGACTTCCAAAATTCCGTCAAGCACTAGGTTTTAAATCTAAAATTCATTTCACGTCTCAAATGAATCCCATCCAACTCAATTTTTCAATAAATCTATCCTCCCATCAATACATTTCGTAATCTAATCCCAAAATTCATCTTAAAATTCAATATTACAACACTTAAAATATTTTTTTTTTTCACATTCTTTCAATCTCCAATTTTAAATGTTTTCAAAGTCTCTGGTTACAATATTTTTCACATATTTCGTCACGTTTTCAATCCTAAATACTAAATGCCCATCATTAATTTCTCATGCCATTAAAATAACAATTTTTTTTTTTCATAATATAAACAAACTTCTTTGACTTTATTTCATTGAAGAATTAAGAAGAAGAAGAAAAAGAGTTTTGGTGTAAATAGTGAAATGAAAAACTCATTTTGAAAATTAATTGACCGATGCTCCTACATAGAAATACCTACAGACAGAAATCATATGTCATAGCACAAATCAAGTAATTAAAATTTTCAGCTTCTCAATTCATGATTTTTTTTCTGAATGAATTCAAATTTTTGTGGGAAAAAAATTATTGAGTGTGGGTATTGAGTTGATTTGGGTGTGGTTGACTTCGTTTAATCAAATTTGCTTATAATAAACAAATTATTGTGATTTGATCCAGGGGCGTAAGGAGAAATTTTTTTCTAGGGGGTCCAAAAATATTTTTGTGTGGAAGAAAAAATTTAAGGAGGAGGGATCAAAATATTTTTTTTTTTTTTTTGTGAAAAAATCCCTAGCAAAACGAAGAAAATTTTACTCGAAAAGGAATCCGGACTCCCTTGGATTCTAACAAGGCCACGCTCCTGATTTGATCTACTTTTGTTTATAGATTGTTGTGTCATAAGCAGTTAAACACAATACATCATTGCCATAGTTTTTTGAATCCATGAATTAAGTAAAATTATCCAAAATGCGTCTCTACATCCTACACTCCCAAAAAATATCCCAAACTTAGAAAATTCCCATTGTAAACATTTCATATTAGTGAAATTTGAATAAAAAGGAAGGAAAAAGAATAAAAAAGTAAATTTTCCTCAAAATTAAAAAGAAGACGATCAGTTTCTATGAAAAAAATGGAACAACTGTTTATACTGATCGTCGGCAACTTGCCTGTTTTTCTTAGAAGGAAATTTATTATTATTTTCTGTCTCACTCGCTTGCTCTATTGTGAATATATATTATTTTTTTCTTACGTCAATTGCGGTGCCTTCAATTGCTTTTTTATCGTTTTGTGTGAGAAAAAAAAATTTCTTTTCTCTTTGAAAATTCATACACAAAAATAATAAATCATTAATCGAGCTATAATTCACGAGTAGCCACATGCATAAATAATTTTTTTAGAGTTCATGGAATGAGAAAAGAACCGTGTGTGCATGACATTGAACTACATTGAATGAAAAGTTTTTTTTCATTATTTTTTTATTTTTTGCTGTACAATTCAGTAAACACAAAATGCTTCCAAAAATAACTGCGATGAGGCAATAAAGTCAGAAAATCTTTTCACAAAAAAAAATAAATTTAAATTTTTTGTCGACTGGATCCAACGGAAATAGTTTCAATCACCACAACAGATACTTACAACCATATTTAATAATTTCTGATTGTATTAAACTAAATCACTCGACACTTATTGACTTTTAATACTCAACGATTCCAATGGCTTACAACCTGGAAGTGCCCCTGAAGATGTGATCCGATTGGTGTCTCAAACGAAATTAAATCAAAACGAAGAGAAAAATCTCTGAAAAAATATATATTTTAAAAAAATATATAATTCTGCGCGTTCAGTTGTATATGAAAATGATTAAAATAGAAACATAAAATACACGCAAAATCTTCTTTCCTTTCCTTCTGTTTATCTCATCTCACAACTTTTTTTTCTTTATTTTCTTCTCCCTACTGTATGGGGGTTGATTGAAAATTACGTCAATTTTATTTTTAAATCAATTTTTTGTTGCTGATTCCTTAAAACTTTTTTTATACTTTTTTGATTTAATTTTTTATTATTTTTTTTTTAAATTTTTTAAATTACCTAACTAAAAAAAAATTTTCTAAGTCAATGATAGGGGGGTAGAATATTTTTTTGGAAAATATTTTTTTAGAAAAAGAATTATTTGGAATAGATTTTTTTGGAATTGCAGTTTTTTGAAAACGGATTTTTCTGGTAAAGGTATCTCAATATATTATGTCAAAAATGGGGTATTTTATGAATAGCTATCCCTATCGATAGGGATCATCTAACTTTTGTGAAAATAAGAAATATTTTCGAAATTTTGCTAAAATAAGGGTCATAACGGAAATTTTCAAGAAAAACACGAGACCAGGAACAAATTTCAAGAATTTTATACGGGGCAGCTGTGAAAATACAGAACTGTCTGTTGTAAATACTTGCATATAGTCACTCTAGTTATGGATCTTAAAACATTAATGTTAAATATATTCAAGTTAATTATAAATTTAAATCACTTTAACGGAACTTATAAACTAGCCCCACATGATCTTCTTTACTTTGAAAAGAAAAATGTAATGGAAAAAAATATTATGAAGAAGAAGACAATTCTACACTCGGTTGACTTTCATACTGAGCAATTTTATGAATTTAATTAATTAAATTATTAGTTGGAAGATTTTGCGCAGATAACGGATAGAATTAAAGACCAGCGTTTGAGAAATTTGATGCTTTTATGGATGGATTCACTTTTATGCTACCTACGGGAATTAAATAAATTAGAGAAACTATGCTGTGTGAATTAAATATTTTGAAAAATTTATCGAGTGTTAACTAAGAATTTTTCAGTGAGTTCTACAATTACTTGCAATTTGTAGTAATTTGTAGTGGTGAAAAGATAGAGGAAAGTCAGTCTCGTATTTTGAGTAGTATTCTTACAAATAAATTAATTAAGTTAAAAATTTATAAACTGAAGATGAATTGAGAATCTTTAAATTGAACAAATTTGATGGATAGTACATTCAAGAACCAGAGATGTGCAGATATCTTTAATTATATCACTGGAAAAACCACTTAAATACGTTCAAGAAGCTGTCCTTACAAGAATTGAATATTTGGAGTCATTACTCTTCAATAAACCTTTATTTTCATGTCATATGCATATCAAATTCTCAATAAATGTAGTCCAATTCGATGCCATCTGTGCTCCTAATCACATTAGATTCCATTCACTGTTTACAAGTCATTCAAAGGAAACATAATATAAAGTCAAAAAAATCTCTATAAAGTAAACATTTTAGCAAACACACCGAAAAAAATAAGAAGATCGCGTGCCAGATCAGCAAGAATCTAGCGGCAATGCATGCTAAAAATTGCCGTTCATCAGACCACCCGTTTCTCATCATCCAGCGGAATAACACGTTGCTCGCACACGTTCACACTTCATATTAATAACTATTACAGCAATAACAGCACGCTGTTGTCGTTGTATTATATTTTTGTAAAAAAATCATTTGTGGGAGTTTTGTTAGTTCCATTTCCTCACATGTTTTGAGGGGGATTCAGTTGCCGTTTTGGAAGTAATAAATTGTCATTTTATTGTGTGTGTAGATTAAAAGCTGATTTTTCATTCATCTACAGTTGCTGCTATCTTGTAAAACGTTTTCTTTGATATTGTTGAGAATGTAAAATGCTGTGGGTTTTGGGAGTTGAAAAATATTATGTAGATGATAAAGCTATAAACTGAGAAGAAATTAATGGAAAGAAAATGTGTTGGAAAATTTTTATGATAAATATGGATGCGAATTATGGTAGACAAGAAAATTAATTCATTAGTGTGCTTGGGATGATGATGCTATCAAATTTAAGCTCATTCTGTATCAGTGCCATTTATCATTAAAATTGAATTTCTCGGTTAAAAAAACTTCAATTATTTTGACCAAATTGCTTTATCCTTTCATTTTTCGTTCATAAGAATCGAACTCACAGTCCTAAGACTTTCATGCAATCTTGTTATTCAACTAGTGAGATTTCTTGAGTATTTAACATAAGTTTAAACTTCCTATACCCCTGAAACAGCAACAAACTAACATAAATTCACTTTTATCACACAAAATATTCTCAATTTTCATCCAACACACCCAACTAGTTCCCTTCCGAATTGACGTTGGCACGAAAATGAGAATTGCATCATATAATTTTTTCTTAATCTTGCGTCTTTTTTGACACCATGAAATATACTTTCTTCTTCTATACTTATTTTTATCATATAGAAAAACTAGTATCAACGTGGTCACTCGTGACCGACGAAAGCGCATTTTCCCGCGATCAGTAAATAAACAAAGAATTAAAACCCCAAAAGTACAAAGCCAAATACTTAACTATAACCATTCTTTATTTACCGAAAATTTAAAATTGATAGCACAAAAACCCGATAAAAAACATTATGCAACATAGAATCTAAAAAAAAAATAAAAAAAGCAAAAAAAGAATCGGCTATGGTCTAGGATCGAACCCATGACCTTCAAATTAGGAGCCGCTCGCTCTATCACTTAAGCCACTTCTACAACTTTTTACGTACTCAACAAGTGATAATTTAATTATATATATTGATGAGATTTTTTATATAAATGTAAGTTTAATATGAACATCTAGGAAAATGGAAAATTTAACAGCTAAAATATAAAAAAATTTTAAAAATAATATTAATTCCGAGAAATATATGAAAATATTAAGAATTTTTTAAAAAAATGCTCGGAAAAATTGGAAAATTCGTGAAAATGGAAAACTATGACATAAATAAATATTAAATGTCATAAGAAATCAAAAAAGTAAAAAAAAGCAAAAAAATAACTTGCCGGAGGCTAGGATCGAACCTATGACCTTCACGGTATCAGTCGTGTGCTTTACCAATTACGCCACTGATGTTCATTTTTAAAAAATTTTCATGTGACAATTTGATTATTTATATTGATGATTTTTTTTTACATAAGTGTAATTTTTTATAAATTTTCACAAAATTTTCCGGAAAAACTATGAAAAATCCATGAAAATAGAAAACTAAACAACTAAAATATCAAAAAAATAATTATCTATGAAAATTGTATGAAAACATTGAAAGTTTTAACAAAAATCGTCGGAAAAACTCGGAAAAATTGTGAAAATGGAAAATTATGACATGATTCAATATTATATGTCATAAGAAATCAAAAAAGTATCAAAAAAAGCAAAAAAAAAATTGTCATCGGTGGGACTTGAACCGAGGAAGGCTGAGTTTTTGAAAAAGTCAACATTTTAGTGTATTTTACCACACTAACACATATAAAGAAATGCAATTTTGGCACTTTTTACGCTGGTTCCAGCAGAGGAAGTGACCATTCGTGCTGATTTTTTCGCCAGCTCTAGCCAGACATACTACACACATTTTAAGCCAAAAACCGCATCAAAAAAGCTTAAACCTGAGGAGGAGATAGCTCCACAGACAGACAGACAGACAGACGGACAGACGGACAGACGGACAAAGTGCGGACAATAGCGTCCTTTTCCTAAGAGGAAAATGCGCTAAAAAAACACGAGAGAGAAAATGAGGAAAAAAAAAACAAATTCTCGTATTAAATGAAAATAATAGAAGCGATATGATAAGTTGACACTTGTTGACTTTTCAACTTTATTGGCAATTTATTTCGCAGAAGAATGTCAAAATATAGAAAATTTAATCAATATAAACCTCACGTATGTGCTTCATAAACGTGTTAAAATTTGAGCCGGCGTGTGAAAAAATTTTTTTGTTTCTTTATTTTATTTTTTTTTTGTAAATGATCAGCGACAACAAGTTTTCATCTTGATACTTAATAAACATTTGAGTACACCTACGAGAATGAGGAAAAATCAAAATATAAAAATTAAGTTATTATATGAAAATATATTGTAACTTATGTTTTGATATCAAACATGGCGTAGACTCTGTTTTGATTTTTCTGGGGATCATTGGAAAGTGACATACTAAGAAAAATAGATTTTAGACTTTTTTAATTTCACATTGGGGGTCCTTAGGGGGTCTTCGATTTCAACAGTTGTATTGTTCCAAAATTTTTCTATTCAGGGGCTTAGTCAAAAATTTTTTGAGGGGGGGAGGTTTTGAAATTTTTTTGTATGGAACAAAAAATTTAGGGGGGGTTTTGGTAATTTTTTCTCAAAAATCCCTAGCAAATTGAAGAAATTTTCCAAAAAGAGGGGGGTCAAAACCCCCAACCCCCCCTTCTATTCAAATCAAATTTATTTCATATGAAAAATAACCGTAAAAACGAAAATTTGAATTTTGTATGGGAAGTTTTTGGTTATTTGAATCAAGTCTGTTCAAATCGAGGACCCCCTGCATATAAATTTTTATGAAGCGATCAAACTGCTTTAAATCCAAAAATTATTTATAAAAATTCTCAACTTACAATGTAGCAACAAAATTCCATAAACTTTTCTTTTGTTGCAGTAATTAACCACAATAATTACATGTTATGCGAAAAATTACTCAATTAAGCTTCTGATTCTATTCATAAATGCGAATTAATTTGTAAACGTATGAGAAAATTAATAGCTTGAATGTGTGAGGCGATGGGTTAATTCACATCAAAAATTATAATTTGTACATTTAATAAAAAAAATGCAAAATTTTGCAGAAAGCAGTAAAGATGAAATAACAGATATAGAGTCAAGAGAACGGCATCAGAAGTAGCAAGCTGGTTGAATGTAACATTTTATGAAATATTTATTATGATTGAATGATGATGTATTTACATTTTATTCTTGAAACGATGCCAAGAAGATATAAAATATTTTTTTCATTGCTTTTATGCGACTGTATAAGTCAATTTTATAATGTCTTTTTTTTGTGGAAATTTATATACTCAAAAATTTAGAGCTGATTATTAAGTTGGAGTTATTTTTTGTAAGAATTTTTCAAAAAAAATATGTTTTTTGTTCTATGCCAAAAAAATCTCTAAATCCGCTCTTTAAATGTTTGACATCATAGATTGATGTAATATCCAATTTCTTCTCTTAAAATGTAAGACTGATCAATTTTATGTAGACAAGAATTTAAAATTCAACATTCTGAATTCATCTGCTGTGAAAATATTTTATACCCACTTACGTGTGGCGTATTGGTACGGAATGTTGCTTCTTCTGTTATGAGTTGAAATTGAGTTCAGAAACTGGCGCCATATATTTAAGCACCTGTAGAGTTTCATGCTTAGAAAATCACAGCTATGATTTCCTGATTAGGTTTATGTGAAAATTTGAGCTAATTTTTGGTTTGTGAATTGTTAATTTTTTGAAGAGACTCAGTTCTGTTAATTATTGCATAAATTTGGACAGAAATTTTCTGATAGTTCTTGAAAATTTAAGAAACATATCTTAGGGGTCGTTGTTCATAAATGAGACATAAATGAAGGAGAAGAATGTCCAATGGGGTGGAGGGAGGAGTGAGGTCTTAAACAAAAGAATTTCTTAGAATTCTATACATCTTTTTTTAAAAAAAATTACCGTTAATTTCAGACGTCATTTATGAACGACCTTCTTACTATTATTCTTGAAAAACATTCTTGATATGACTAAATGATTTGAAAATCAATCAAAAAAAAAAATAATAATAAATAAATCATTTCTCGTCATACCTCGTTTGCTGTGAAAATTTGATAACTAGACTTCATACTGTTAATTTTGAACTCAATTTTTATTTATTTTCAAAGAATCAATCAAAAATCAAATATTCATGTATTTGTTTAAACTTTAGTATGATCTGTTGATCTTATAAATTCGTTTATTTAGGTTTTTTTTTCTTAGCAATACGCATGAATTTTCTTTTTTCTCAATGAAAATGTAACTCGATATATTTATACAGGCATTTATGAAAATGAAAATGTATTTTTAAATTAAAATTAGATTTCTATAGTAGAGTAAATTCTATTTTAGAACACACTTTATATGAAGTTCAGGGTTGGCCTAATTATTTTGTGGATTTAAAATTTTTGAAAATAAATTAACCATAAAAAAGAAATCTTATAGTCCAAAAATCTTTAAAATTATCAACGAATCCCAAAAATTGATAACCGCCAAATCCTAGTCTGAATGCAAAATTTATACGAATTTAAATGCCAAGCTTAAAGACTTTAAAAAATTAAAAAGTGCGATAAAATTTTATTCTAAAAACAAATCATCAAATGAGATTTTTTAATACATTCACTTGTCTTGTTCAAGCAGGTATAAACATAAATATCATTCCGCACATTCTTTTTCTCAGCCAAAATCATAAATTCAAGTTTGCGAGATCTCTTTTATTTATTATTTAATAGTATGGCTTAAATCAACCATATGTTTTTGATCTGATATAAGTCTTTACATTTGAGATATTTTCGGAATGCTAATGTTTAAAAAATCATTGGGATTTATGTCAATTAATCTTGATGCTTCAATAATAAATAAATTTAGATTCAGAATTGATGTTATTTTTCTAATATTTCTTTTCTAATTTCTATTTCAAGATCTCTGGCAAACGTGATCCAGAACAGGAAAAAGAAGCTCAGGAATGGATTGAATTGATGATTGGTGAAAAATTCCCAGCCAATTTCGAACTATCACTTCGTAATGGAGTTTTTCTTTGTAAGTTAATGAACAAGTTATCTCCTGGAATCATTCAGAAAATCAACATTTCTGGCGGTGATTATAAAATGATGGACAACATCTCACAGTTCCAAAGAGCAGCTCAACATTGGGGAGTTCCAGAAGTTGATTTATTCAATGCTAATGATTTATATGATCAAAAGAATATTACTCTCGTAACTCAAACTATTTTTGCAGTTGGACGTGCTGTAAGGATAATTTTTGACCTTATCCTACCTTAAAATAATGTAAATTTAATTCTAGTGCTATAAACACCCAGAATTCCAAGGACCATACCTTGGACCACCACCAGCAACTGAAAATCGTCGTGAATTCACAGAAGAGCAATTGAGAGCTGGTGAAGGAATGATTGGCTTACAAGCAGGTACAAACAAAGGAGCAACTCAAGCTGGACAGAATTTCGGTGCTGGAAGAAAGATTATTTTGGGAAAATGAGAAAATCCTCAGCAAATTTATACTTTAATTCTGCTTTATTGCTTCTCCTGCAAATTCCTCTTCTAGATTCTCATAAATAATTTGCTAATAAATTTCTGAACAAGTTTTTTTTTGGTTATAATTTTATTTAATGAAGATGAACTATATATTTTAATAAAAATGGCTTATTTTAAAGAATCAATCCATATTGTTGAAAATCCATTCCATGAATTCAGAGACTCTTGTGTAAATGGCTAAAATGGTAAGTTTTTAATTACTTATTCAGTTACAGCACTATAAAAACTTCATACCTGGATGGTCCTTCGTGCCACACATTTTTGGTCCAAATGAAACTAAACCCACTAGTGTGTAGTGTGATATTATATCTTTTCTAGTGATTTCTTTCATTAGTGGTCCACCAGAATCTCCGTTGCTAGAATTAACAAACCTTAATTAGAGAATTTATTAAAAGAAGAAGCTTCTGACATATTTCATACCAAGAGTCTTTTCCTTCCTCGCCACCAGCACAAATCTGTTCAACAATTGCCATTTAATTACACAAAGATACCAAAAATATATCAATCATACCTGTTTGTTGTTTATTATCAAATCATTTCTAGCATAAACTTCCTCACAATATTTTTGTGAGATCACACTCATCCCAAGCTTCTTTTTTCTTGCACTCATTGTTCTATTTTCTAAATTTGTGATACCAAATCCAGCCACTTCTACATAATGGCCTGTCAAATCCAAATTTCTCACAGATTGATCAATTGGCAAGCATATGGGCTTTATAAATTCATTGAATGATACATTTTGTTGAAGCTTAATTAAAGCAATGTCGTTACATTGAGTTCTACTTGTTACATTGTAATCATCATGGACAATAATATTTTGAATTGGAATCTCTTCAAAAGGAATATTGCATCTTTCATCATCGTCGCAGTCAGGATTTGTTGTTGTATCCCAATCTCCAAGTCGTACTTTTACAAGATTTAAATTTGTACAATGTGCAGCAGTTAGAACGTATCTGTTGGTTATAAGAACTCCACCGCAAAAGGTGTCTAAAATTTTATAAGAATTGTGTGAGGATAAAATTAGGAAATTGAAAGTAAAATGTACCTAAAGATCCATTTGGATATTTATGATATATTTGAACTGTCCAAGGATATTCATCAATGTTAGCATCTTCGCCACCAACTATCTAGAATTAAAGTAGTGTCTAATGCTTAGTGAGAGGGAGATGTTTAATATTTGAACTACGAATTTTACGAAAGACCCCTTACTTACTCGATCAGTAAATTGAATTCCACATTTCGGTGCTTTTGGTAGTTTTTCTTCAAAATTTACTTTTCTTTGACAGCAAACATAGGGTATGTAATCTTTAACACCACATTGAACTTGTTTTACGTAACTTTTTAAAAGCGATCCACCTTTTAGATTTGCATTAATTTCATTATACTTTTTCATAACTTGTACACACTCGCTTAATGGAATACACGCATTATTATCACTGCAAGTCACAAAATCTGATTCTAGTATGATATTCAAAAATATTAAAAAAAAAACTCTTTGTGTCAGGTCATGGTTGAACTACTTACTGGATAGAATAAGTGTTAATTGATTAGCAATTAACAGGATTAGGCATAGAATTAATTTCATAACTTTAATCTATACACAAACGTGTAGTTTTAAAAGTTTTATTCTGACTATTTTCAACTCTTAAATTGATTAAAATGATCGAATTAAATGATTTTTTACGACGATTTGAAGAGTGTGTCACGACAACAACTGATAATGAGAGACTGATTATTAAATTTATTTGGAATAAATTTATTCTCATTTTTTGTCATCAAACTCATTGAGAATTAAATTAATATAAACTAAAAGTGATTAAAAAAATGTATTGTATTTTCTGTAGGGGATATTTTAAAAATTTATGTTTAAAATTATAACTAAACTTTTTATTAAGTAAAAAATTCTAAAAATTCAATTATGTGATTTCAATTAATTAATCCATATTATTTGCAATCCAATCCATATATTCAGAGACCCTTGTGTAAACACCTGAAAGAATTTTTAATGAATTTAGCAAAAGATTGCTTAATTAAATTTCAATACCTGGCTGATCTTTCGTTCCACAGTTACTTGGACCGAATGAGACTATTCCAACAAGCATAAAGTATGGTATTTGATTTTGCTTAGTAACTTGCTTCATCAATGGCCCACCAGAATCTCCATTGCTGTAAATAATCAAACTTAAGATTATGAAGTATAAATTTAGAAATGATTATTATATTACCAAGAATCCTTTCCGGCATCTCCACCAGCACACAACTATCGAAAAAATATTTAAATTAAATTTTTAGAAAATTGAAAATTTTCAACTTCCATACCTGTTTATCAATAATATTAACATTTGATCTTTTGTACAAATTTACACAAGAATCTTGTGAATTGACTGTCATCCCAACCTTCAATTTCCTTTCACTTGATGTTCTATTTTCAGTTCGTCCATATCCAGCAACCTCAACATCATGATTCGTTAAATCTATATTCCTGACACTTGGATCAACTGGCAAGCAAATGGGTTTGATAAACTTAGTAAATTCAACATCTGTTTGAAGCTTGAGTAAGGCAATATCATAACCTAAAGCTGAATTTCGTGGATCATAATTTTCATGGATAATAATTTTTTCAATTGGAATCTCCACATATGGATCATTACATGCACCATCTTCATCACAATCGGGATTGGTTTTTTCATCCCAATCGCCAAGTCTTACTTGAGTAAGAGTTAACCCTGGTCGAAGATTATTACAATGTGCGGCTGTTAAGACATACCGTTTGCTGATTAAAGATCCTCCACAGTGACTGGCTGAAATATAAAAAGATTCTTAATATTTAATTTTTTAAAGTATTCTATTACTAACCAATTTTACCATTATTTTTTGTATATTGAATTTGAACATGCCATGGAAACTCATCAATTTCTGTGGTGACGCCTCCAACAATCTGAAATTTCATTAACTAAATTTATCACATATTTTTAAGCAACTTTAGTAAGCTTCATACTCTTTGTTGAAATTGAAATCCACAAATCGGTGCTTTTGGCAACAGTTCTTCTAAACTTTTTGCTTTATTGGCACAACAAACGTATGCCATCCGATTTTCAGTTTTACATTGGATACTTCTTAAATATTTAGTATCTTCAGCTGACAATCGTGAACCTTTTTCAATTATTTTCTTAACTGCATCACATTCTTTGAAAGGAACGCATGATTCTTTATTTGAGCATGTTGCGAATTCTAAGAAAAATTGTAATCTACTTGAAAATTCTAATTCGTGGATTTTAGCTCATTAATTTTGTTACTTACGCAAACTTGCAACTCTATAGACTGTCAATAAAATTAAAAATAAAATAATTTTTCTCATTTTTAATTTATTTTATTTCAGTAATTTTGAATGTTTAATTTCAGAAAACTTATTGTTCAACACGTTTCGAATAGAAGTGACTATAACAAACTGAACATTTTACACTCACAGATTAAATCATCATATCATTATTCTCTAATACTTTGTTCTATATGAGTCATGGTGAAATTGGAAATGCTTCATTTTTATGTTTGAGAGATTTATTCTAGATTTGATTATAAATTGAGAACTCTTAGAGCTCGCTCAAAAAATCAGAGAATGATTTTCTCTCCAGGATTTAGAGACTCGATTTTATTAAAAACCGCAATCAAAAGTTTTTGGAACCAAAGACATGTTTTTGGAAGGTCAAGACCAAAACTCAAAAAATCGGAAAGAAAGGTTGGGGTTAATAAACCAAAACAGTTCATTTTTTGGAAAATCAGTTCTGATTTGAAACTCTTAAAGTTTCTGATACAAAATTCGTATATGTGAATACAGCAATTATACAGCACAATCGGTAAATAAATAAGAGATTGGGAAGAACGTTATTCAAATATAAACAAAGGAATTCCCCACATTATCACTCTTCATTTCTTTAAAGTAATTACATAAATTCATGAGTTTTGATAATTTTAATGCAGAGTTTAATTTGAAACTTTTCAGTTTAAGTTTTTCATACAAAATCATGATTTTATGACAAAGTTTATTTGATTTCAAAAAAATTAATTTTAAGGCTTATTAGGGAAGTTTCAAATTATCTGTTATACCAACATACTCATCGTTTATATGCTCAGATATATAACTATATATTTAAAACAAATCTTTTTGTATTTTCATCATTTTTTTTTTTATTATTTCAAAAATGTGAATTTTCCCGCTCTAATCTAAATCGTATTTCCTGATATTACGAAAAATATGGGAATTCAGCATTAAATAATTTCAATTCAAACATATTTTTTTACTAATTAGTTATTAATTATATTGTTTACAAAAATGTATTAATTTTTTTGTAATTTCGAATTTTAATTTATATTTTTGATAATCCAATCCATATAATCCGATACACGTGTATAAACTCCTAGAATTTAAAAAATGCAAATTAAGCACTAATCCTTCCAAAAATTTCAGTAGAAAATCCTTACCTGGATTTTCTTTAGTTGCACAGCTTTCTGGTGCATATGACTCGATTCCGATGAGTTGATAGTGGGCATATATTGAGTTGGGAAAGTTTCCTTCCTTCATTAATGAGCCACCAGAATCTGGATTGCTTTAGATACAAAATTAATAAGCACATCCTTAATTTAAATAAAATTAAAGAATCTTACCAAAACTCTTTCTTCTCCTCAATACCGGCACAAATCTAATCAAGAATTTTAAAATTTCAGACCTTTTTAAAAATCTTCCAAATTATTTCAAACCTGAGATTTTGTGACGCTCATTTTGAAACTTGCATAATGTTCCTGGCATCTATCTTGGTCAATAACATTTAAATAGTAAACCTTTTTAGTTGGACTTGAAAATTCATTTCTTTCAGACAGATGAAATCCACTAACTTCCACGCTGTGACCCGTAAAATTCATTTCTCTAATTTTATGATCAACTGGCAAGCAAATTGGGTGCCCTGTAAAATCACAGAAACCCAATAATTCCGCTGCATGGAGGCAAAAAACCTCAGATCACAAGACCAAAATAAATCCTCTTTGAAATGCATGAGGAGTTATTTTTTCACGATGAATTATTAAGTCCTCTTATTAAAAATAGGAGGAGTTATTTTGGCACCGTGAAATAATAAGTCCTCTTGGAACTTTAAGAGGACTTATTATTTTCACCGTGATTTTTAAATTCCAGAAATTATTTTGACTTCTAGTATTTTATTTCACCGTGCTAAAATAATTCCTCTTGTATTTTCAAGAGGAATTATTTTGGTCTTGTGCAATATATTTCAGATACCTATATTTTGATGAATATAGTATTTTACCATATTTTATAATTCTGAAGTTTAAATCATTTATCTCTATAACAAAATCTTCTTGTTTTTTAGAACGTCCTATTAGTTCATTTATTATATTCCATGATAAGAATCCATTTTTGGATATTGAATTTGACATTGAGAAAGATAAAAGTTAATTTTAAACTTGTTTAAGTTGAAATTTTTGATAGTTTAACTCAGAGATTTTTCCAAACAAGTTGATGTACTCACTAATAAAAAATATTTTTAATTGAGAGAAAAGCAAAAAAAACTGCTTCTAATCAATTTAGACGAGAGAGCAAATAACTTTTTAAAACTTTTCAATTAACTAACTGATTAACTAACATGTCAAACGAAGATTGACTTTCCTAAGAATGGATTATTTTTTGTCTGCACATAACACATGTAAATTGTCCGTCTTCTTCACGATTTTCACGAACATACCATTTTTTCGAAAAATTTTTTCTTCCATTTTTTCCCTATATTTTTTATATTTGGTACAAAATTAATTTAATTTTAAATTTAACTTTTTCTTACCAAGTAACACTCACAAAAATCAAAATTACTCTCTAATGAAGGTACTTATAAACAATATTAAAGGACAAATTGATAGAATTCTGCGTTCTACATGACAAAAATAAGTATTTTGGTCGTCTAGATAGCTCTATTAAGAGAATCTTTTATTTAAAGTCGATTTTTTTGAAATTTTCGATCTGTTAAAACACCCTTAGCTATAAGAGAATTTTTTTGATCCGTTAAATTTTTAAATATTTTTTGACTGTTTTTTAAAAACAATTTTGATTTCATTTAAACTTCAGAATTATAAAATATGGTAAAATACTATATTCATAAAAATATAGGTATCTGAAATATATTGCACAAGACCAAAATAATTCCTCTTGAAAATACAAGAGGAATTATTTTAGCACGGTGAAATAAAATACTAGAAGTCAAAATAATTTCTGGAATTTAAAAATCACGGTGAAAATAATAAGTCCTCTTAGAGTTCCAAGAGGACTTATTATTTCACGGTGCCAGAATAACTCCTCCTAGTTTTAATAAGAGGACTTAATAATTCATCGTGAAAAAATAACTCCTCACACATTTCAAAGAGGATTTATTTTGGTCTTGTGATCTGAGGTTTTTTGCCTCCATGCAGCGGAATTATTGGGTTTCTGTGATTTTACAGGGCACCAGCAAATTGGCTTAATAAATTCAGTAAATTTAACATCATTTTCCAATTCCAATATCGCAATATCATTAAATTGATTAACTGAATCTATTTGATAATTTGGATGTACAGTTACTTTTTGAACTTGGACATCGACATATGGCTCATTCCAGACTATTTCATTGATGAATTCCATTGAGTCTGGATTAGTTCTTCTGTCCCATTCACCGAGTCTGACTTTTATTAGTTTCCAGGATTTTGGTATTCTGGAATGGCAATGTGCAGCTGTAAGGACGTGTCGTTGGGTGATTAAACTTCCTCCACAGTGACTTTCTGTGATTTTTGGTATGTCAGGATGGGATAAGTTGAAAATTGTATCAGAAAAAGACACTAAGGCTTACCATTCTTATTTCCAGGCTTTGAATACATAATCATAGCTGTCCATGGATATTGATCAATAATAGCATCTTCAGACTGTGAATATATCTGAAAAGTATCAAAAAAACTCAAAATTTCTCCAAATCTAGTCACTAAGTTCCATTCTTACTCTGTCACTAAAATACAGTCCACAAACTGGAACCTCTGGTAATGATACTGGCTTTTTCTTATCTATTTTTTTCTTACAGCAAAAGTGATGTTCACGATTAATAAATCTACAAAGTTTTGTTCTCAAAAATTGTCTCTCTTGATATGACAAATACATCTTTCTCGTCATTTTATTGACATCTTCGCATTGATTGTGCAAAATGCATTCCTCATTAGATTTACATTTTGCTATAAATGCATCGCCATATACTTTAGGCTTTGAGGTTTTTGATTCCACAAAATTATTAGCAAGTAATAAGGCATAAACTAACAAACAAAAGATTATTTTTTTCATGTTGTTTGTCACGATTCGCAATTAAATTTAATCTTGTGTATTAATTAAATAAAAATATGAAATGCCTAACGAGATGTGATTAATTGAGTGATTCAAGATGAACTAAAAACGTTTGATTTGCTTATTACTGTATATTGCTGGAAGTAAAAAAGAGAAATTTTCAACTGCAATTTTTAGTCTAGAGAGAATTTTGCAAGAGAGAGAATTGCTGAAGCTCTCAATGTTGAGTAAAAGAAAGTTTTCTTGTTCTTAGCTTAATATCAAGATCTGATGATAAGTTGGAAATGCCCAAAGGCTTAAAATTTAACTGTAAGCAGGAATTTTTAATTCCAAGTTCATTACACAATTTCTCACTTTGCCAGTCAAATTTAATCACTTTGAAAATGCCACAAGAGTTTTGATTATTTTTTCTGTTACTGATAAATTCCAAGTATGGCGAACGGTTCTTGTTTTTTGTGTTCAGAAACAAAAAGGTACCTTATTTTATCGTTAAAGTACAAAATTTGAATTTTTGAACACACTCAACAAAAATTTAATTTTAGAAAAATTTTCATTTTGCAACATATTTATTCACTGGATTTTATTTACAATCGTGAATCACGATGTTTGAAGATTAATTAAACATTTAATCATACTCTTGACATAGAAATTGATCAAATTATGTTGATATTTAACATTGTTTATTTTAAAAAATTGTTTGATAGTGTTAGTAAACTTAAAATTTTTTTTTAAATTTTTCAAAATTTAACGGCCAGAGAGTTGTTCGCCAAACTTGGGATAAATTTTGATCAAATTTTTATTTACAAAGTTTAAATACAATTTAGATTTTGAAGTAACTTTTTATATACCTGAATCCATTAAAAAACATTTTTACAATTAGTTTAAAATCTAAAATTTTTTTCATGGTTTTGTGTTCTCAATAATCCAATCAATATATTCAGAAATTCGTACATAAACTCCTAAAATTTAAATTCATTTAATAAAAAAGTTCATAATTAATATCTAAATCAAGTTTTGATGTACCTGGTGAATCAGCAATTCCACATTTTTTTGCACCAAATGAGACAAGACCAACTTGCATGTAGTGTCCAAATTTAGAGTGTGGGAAATTTCCAAACTTCATTAGAGGCCCTCCAGAGTCTCCATTACTGATTAAGCAAATTTTTTTGACATTAATAATTTGTAGATTTACGTTGTGTTAAAACTTACCATGAATCTTTTCCTTCATTACTTCCTGCACAGATCTAAAATTATTTACAAAATTTATTGACTGAACTTCTCAAAATCAGTTCCAATTTTTAACTTACATGCTTTTCAAATATCCTTACATTAACTTTTCTATACATTGATTGACACTCAGCTTGTGTACGTCCTTCAAGCTCAACCTTCATTTTAACTGGACTTGTAACATCATTTTCAGTCAATCCATATCCAGCAACCTCTAAACTATGAGATGTAAAATCCATACTTCTAACTCTTGAATCAATAGGCAGACAAATTGGCTTAATCCAATTATTAAACTCAACCTTATTTGCTAATTTTAAAATGGCAATATCATGATATTGTGCAACACTTATGGAATGATATTCTGGATGGACAATAATCTCAGCAACAGGAACATCCACATACGGTTCATTACAAAAATCATCCTCACAATCTGGATTTGTTCTCAAATCCCATTCTCCAAGTCTAACTTTTGATAGCTTCCAATCCTCTGGAATTTTACGTTGACAATGTGCTGCTGTTAGAACATATTGATTATTAATTAAACTACCTCCGCAGTGATGTCCTGGAAGTGAACAAATTTTTATTTTTTTAAGATAACAATTTATAATATTCATAATTTAATATTTTGTAACCCTCACCAATTTTATTTCCTGGTTTTAAATATTGAATCAGCGCAAACCATGGAAACTCGTCAATATAAGCTACTTCACCATTGACAATCTAAATCATAAGTTTTAAAATTTTGACTTTAACAAAAAATACCTAAGAGTCCGTTCACTTATTACATAACGCTAAAATTCAAGTTTTTTACTCACTTTCCCCCCCCCCCCCGCGTAACATTTTTAACAAATGAATCACGTGTAAGAACAATAGATCGTAACTAATTCTCGGACCCCCTCACCCTTCAGAGCGTTACGTAATAAATGAACGGTCCCAAATTTTTTTTTTTTTTTAAAAAAAAAACAAATTCAAACTTACTCGATCGCCAAAATAAACTCCACATTGTGGTGCTTCTGGAAGATGCGATGGTTTTGTGTCAGAAGAGCAGCAGAAATAATGCTGACGATTTACAGCATTACAAAGTTTACTTTTAAGATAATTTCTTTCTTGCTGAGACATTCGACCCTTAGATGTTATTTTCTGAACAGCCTCACATTCTTGCTGAGGCACACAAGTTTCATCAGATGAGCACTTGTTGAATCCTTAATAAAGTGTAGTAAAAAGCTATAAGAATGCGTACTACTGGGGTCTTGATTTATGTAAGTAATCTTAATTTAATTAATCTCGATTTTATGTGGTTTATCAGAACCAAAAAATTACACAAATTGAGACCTTACATTCTTTAAAAAAAACTCGGTGATTCACCATTAAAACTCAAGATTACTATCATCTGAGGAGCCAAAAATTTACTTACGTTGAGATGATCCATTGTCAATAAAAATTACAAAAAACAGCAGTAATAATGTTAATAACTTCATTTATTTTTTTTTTTCAAAATCCTAAACCACTACAATATTTTTGAATTTTTTTAAAAAATTTTTCAATTTAAATTTGAATTGCTTTAAATTTTATTTTCACGTCCATTTGAGTGAATGATTTAAATTAAAATGATGAAATTAGTATGAAAACAATTAATTATCAGTTTCATTCAGATTATTTATAATTCTTCATATTGCTGTCTTTATTCAGAGATGATAATACTACTTTTTCCCGCTCTTTTTTTTCACTTCTATCAGTAGATTCAATTAAAGCTACGACCGAATCAAAAGTCAGTGTTTACTGAACTCTTGATAATATTGTAAATAAAAATCGAGGGTATTTCCCAAGCGCTCTTATCACCGGTATAATATATACATATTCTGTAATCAAATATATTCTAAATAAAAACTTATAAGATTTTTCAATTTTGAATGATTTGTGCCGAATTAAAATTTATTTCATATAACAATTTTATTTTATATTTTACACAAAAGATATAACATTTCACCACTTTTTAATTTTTTTTAGTTGGTATTTTCAATGATCCAGTCCATATAATCAGATATACGAGTATAAATTCCTGTAAATAAATTAAATTTAATATTTTCTAAATAAACTTCAATGTTTTATAGATGGTCATTACCTGGAGCATCTTTTGAACCACACTTGCTTGGTCCAAATGAAACCAAACCAACAACCATATAGTACGCGATATTTGAGTTAGGGAACTTTTTGAACTTCATGAGTGGACCGCCAGAATCTCCATTGCTGTAAATAAAATTTGGGTCAGATTATTAATTGGTCTTAAATTATCTATAAGAACTAAAATAATTACCAAGAATCTTTTCCATCCTTTCCGAGAGCACAGAATTGTGTATTCTGAATCTTGACTCCTTTAGAAGCATAAAATGCCTTGCAATCATCCTGCTTAACAACATCCAAATCAACTCTCAATTTAACTTGACTTTTTGGTTCATTTTCAGTCATTCCAAATCCAGTAACTTCCAAACTATGTGCAGTATAATCAAGATCCCTAAGTGTTTGATCAATTGGCAAACAAATTGGCTTAATCCAGACACTTGTTTGAATTTCACGTTCTAATTTTAATAAAGCAATGTCATTGTACTGAGCAGCACCTTTTGTTGAATATTGTGGATGTGTAATGACTTCAGAAACTGCAACTTCAACGTATGGATCATTGCACATTTCTTCATCATTCTCAAAGTATTGACAATCGGGATTTGTTGTTGTATCCCATTCGCCAAGTCTAACATGTGAGATTCTCCATCCATCAGGCAAATTGTTGTTGCAATGTGCAGCAGTGAGAACGTATCTGTTGTTGATTAAACTTCCACCACAGAAATGGCCTAAGAGAATGTAATTATTATTTAGAATGATGTAACAGTATTAAATTTATTTTTATTACCTTTTCTAATGTTGCCAGCAGAATATTCAACCAAAGCAAACCATGGATATTCATCTATGAAGGCTTGTTCACCGTTAACAATCTGTAAAGTTAATAAAATTGTTATTGAAGGCATAAATTGTAAAGTAAAAGCTTTTATAAAAATAATGAGGTATGTTAATGTGTTAATGAATAGTACATCAAGGATTTGAACATCGAACTTGTCCTTTTTTTGAATCCAAATGGCACTTAATTAACATGACACTCGCATTTGTAAGGGGGTCTAAGAAGTTTTTAAGACTCTTAAACAATAGAATATTTTGTTTGAAGATTTTGTGACATAAGGTGGTCAATTTTTCAGTGGACGTCATAAGTGACGAATCCCTTACATAAATCCACAAATTAAAAGATTCCTAAACAAACTTACATTATCACTAAAATAAATTCCACAGTTTGGTGGTTCTGGCAAATTTATCTTTTGTGTGGCCCTTGGTGGAACTCTTGATGAATTTGCACTAGCGCAACAGAAGTGATTAAGTCGATTATCATTATTGCAATTTTTACTTCTAAGATATGCTTTCTCTTCGGTTGTTAATCGACCTTTTTGTGTAATTTTCGTCACAGCTTCACATTCGTAATGAGGTATGCATGACTCTCCAGCTGAGCATTTGTTGATTTCTTAAAAGAAACAAAAAATATGATAAGAGATATCCAATTGTATTTGGAATTTCCAAATTAGTCACAATATTGTTTTCATTTTAATTATTAAATTGCTAATATTAAAGCATGTAAATTGTCTATCAACTCATGTTACGGTACATATAAAACCGCATTAATTCATGCACAGTAATAATTATTGTAACATAATACTAATATCATTTTATATATGCAGTTTATAGAAGGATTCATACATTCCTAACAACCATGTTTGAACTTATAAACTTGTTTTTTATAATTTCTAGGAAAAATAAAAAAATGAAATACTTACTTTGCTCTACTTCGCAATAGACTAGTGAAAAATTAATCAAAACTAAACACACAACCAACTTCCTCATTGTACTGCTACAAATTCAGAAAGATTTGAATTATAATCAGGAACAAATTTTGAATTTTTAAAATTGTTATTTCCAAGTAAAAAATTTAATCATCAAAAAATTTTATAAACAAAAAAAAAAAAATCTGCGATAAAAAATAAAAATAACTTTAAACTCTTACAACTGGTTAGAGATGAAACAGAAGACAGACTGACTCTCAACATGCGACAAAAAAATTAATAAGTTCTAAACGAGTTTGATTAAATTATTGAGAATATGAGAATTCTTGAGAAGATTATTGACTTTATTTGCTCACGGCAAGAGAGAAAGAGACGTAAACAACTCAAAGATGATAATTTAGCAATACATCCGATGATCAATGTTATCTGCTGCAAAAGGTTACTGTATATGACATTGGGAAGTTCCCAAAACAATTATGTACTTGATCAAGGTTTTGAGTTTATTTCCAATATTCCCAAGTGACGATTTAATAATCAAACTTTTCAGCTTTTTGTTCTTGTATTGCTGGAAATAAAATAATAAGCTTAAAAACTCAACTGACACATTAAAAATTCCATTTATTTTATTTTATTATAAAAGGTGCTAATTAATGAATATTGCTAGTTATCCAGTCAATATATTCCGACACTCGGGTATAAACTCCTATAAAATAATATTTTGATAAATTTGAATTCCATAGAAAAATAAATTTGAGGTTATGTTTTTTACCTGGTGCATCTTTAGTTCCACATTTTTTGGGACCAAATGAAACAATGCCAACCAATACATAATGTGGATATTTTGTGTTTGGAAAGTTTCCATAACGCATCAAGGGTCCACCGGAGTCACCGTTGCTATGGAAGTAAAATAATAAGTGAAATTTATAAGTCCGCCATTTTGTTTTCTACCATTTTGCTTTCCAACATTTTATACAATTTATTTAAGAATGAAACTTAGCTCAAGGGGCCGTTCACTTAGTACGTTTACTTTTTAGGAGTCAAAGGGTTACAGGATTTTGTAACAGGTAAAACAAAAGAAAAAAGTTTTCATACAAAAAAGTAAAAAACGTAACAAGGGGGGGGGGGGAGGGAGTGGGGCCTTAAAAGTCATTTTTTTGCGTAATGTATTAAGTGAATGACCCCTAAGATCAAATATCAGGAGAGGAATTATATTAGCAATACATACCAGCTGTCTTTTCCTTCTTCACCTCCAGCACAAATCTATTAAAAAAAAATTAATATTTTATCTTGCATGACAGGATCCAGAGTGTAAGGATTCGAATGATCAAAGATTAATAAAAAAAAACCTTGATCAGTTCTACATCCAGGAACAAATCTCCTCAAATTTCCCCACCTGATAACTTGTTATAGTGACACTCTTCGACTCATAATATTTAGCACATTGATCATTCTTCACACCATCAACATCTAGTCTCTGCTTAACATCACTTGCTGTAGCATTTTCAGTCTTACCAAATCCAGCAACTTCCAATGATAATTTTGTAAAATCTATATCACTAACACTGGAATCAATTGGTAGACAAATTGGCGTGATCCATTTTGTGAATGTAACTTCATCCTTTAACTTTAGCAGCATGATATCATTCGGTTGACTTGGAGACAATGGAATATATTCAGGATGAACAATAGCTTCGATGACATCAACATCTACGTACGGATCATTGCAAAGTTCTTCATTTTCAAAGGTTTGACAGTCAGGATTTGTTCTTGTATCCCAATCACCAAGACGTACACCAGAAAGTTTCCATGCTGGTGGAATTCTTTCTTTACAATGTGCAGCTGATAAGACGTAGCGTTCGTTAATTAAACTTCCACCACAATGACTGCCTGAAGTGAAATATTTTATAAAATAAATTAAAGTTATGAAATTGATTATTATTTACCAGTCTTGTTCCTTGGTTTTAAGTACATAATTTTGGCAATCCATGGATATTCATCAATAATTGTGTTTTCGCCTCCATAAATCTACAAGAATTAATAGAAATTAACATAAAATCATGCATAACTAATCATCTTGTAACTAACTTTGTCACCAAAGTAAAATCCACATTTTGGAGCTTCTGGAAGTTTTACTTCAGACAGATGTTGGATTGTTTGTATTGGTGCATCGGTTTTTCTGGCACAGCATACATGATATTCACGATTAACAACCTTACAAAGCTTACTTTGGAAGTATTTCCTTTCTTCTTGCGATAATCGTCCATGTTTAGTTAGTTCAATAAATTCATCACAACTAGTATGTCCGATGCATTCTTCCGCATCTGTGCAAGTTGCAAACTCTATAAAATAGGAAATTAGGAATTTAGAAAAGGATTAATATTTATAGCTTTGAGCTCTGGATATGGTATCGTTCATTTATTACGTAACAAAATAACGGTCATATTTCAAAAAAGAACAATGGAATTCTCAGAAATTCTATTGTTCTCCTCTCGACCCCCCCCCCCCCTGCGTTACGTAATAAGTGAACGAGCCCTATCTTTGTTATAGTTTTGTTATATTTAAGTTAATACTTACTACCACGCTGAGCTGTTACATAAAAATTAAAAGTTGCTAAAACTATAAGGAACTGTAATCCTTTCATCATCATAATATGTCTGCAAAGACAAGTTAAAGCCCAGGGTGTGGAACTGATCAAATTGATCAAAAATGATCAAAAAATATCAAAAATGATCAAAAATCAATTTGATCAGTTCCACACCCTTGGTTAAAGTAGAAGTCAAGAAGAACTTATTTTTTTTTTTTAAATTTAGAAATTAATAGAATGTTTTTTTTCCAAACATTTAATTAGGTATAATGATAAAAATTAGTGATTAATAATTATGAAGATTTTATTAATACAGCATTCACAAAAATCTTTCACCAAATAGTTTATTTTTTTCTCTTTCAACAAAGTTTTAAATTCTTTATAAAAAGTATTATAATATTTAGAGTCGAGAAGATTTTGCAAAAGAGGTTGATAGGAACTTTAATTTATTACAATTAAGTAAAAAACAATACAAACTTTTTATCGGTTTTGTTGATTTTTTAACAAAAAAATTGAATTATCAAATTTTTAATAAACTTTCAAAGAATTAATGCATTACGTTAGAGAGCAAATAATCGACTAAAGTGTAAAAAGTAAACTGTTTCATTTAGAATTGAGAAACTGGATGAAGAAATCTCATTGAGAATCTTGATCTACGTAAATTGGATGAGAGGATCTTCTCCTTACTTAGAGAGTAAAAAATTCTATGAAGATTTATAAAAAAAAAATATTTTTTTTTAATTTTACTTAGGTATTTTTTAAAATTTAGGTGTTTTAAATTTTTTTTTTGTTTTTAGGTTTTATTAAAAAAATAAAAACATTTGAGTTTTGATTTGAAAATTTAACTTTCATCAAGTTTTTATTAAGAAATAATTTTGAAAATCAAAATAAAAAATAAAGTTGATTAATTACTAATTACTAATAAGACTAATTAATTAGTCTTACTGACAATCCAGTCCATGAAGTCTGACACTCGAGTATAAACGTCTAAATATTAATGAATTAAAATAATAAAATTCAATTTGAAATATTCTTAATTTTAACAAAATAATTCATTACCTGGTTCAGCCTTAGTTCCACATAATTTCGGTCCAAATGAGGAAACTCCAAAAAGCATGTAATGTGAAGTTTTTGAGTTAGCAAAAGTTCCATAATTCATTAATGCTCCACCGCCATTTCCTCTGCTATATTAATTATCAATTAATTAATTAAAGTCCACATCTTTCCAATTTTTTTTTCTTAAACTTTGTTTTATTTTTTATTTCAAAAACTTTTACACGTCTTTATGTTTTTGTTCGTGTTTATTGATTGATCATTTTTGATCATGATTGCTATGATCATTCTATTTTACATCTCCCTTCTCTTATGAAGCTCCCAATCTTTGAACTGGTTTCGGGATTCTCGATGACCGACGGAGCAATGGTTGGTTCGATATGTTTTGCATAGATGTTGATGGTTGTTGAGATAAGGAAGATGTGATATTTGCGTTTGAATTCAGAGGTAGATCATGCAGTGACTCTTCCGCAAAATAATTGTCTAAATTAATCCTGTATTGCTCTGAGTTAATGCATTTCTGATGATTAATTTGATTGGATACTGACTTATCAACTCGCAAAAATTTTGAGTTACGTCTAAGAATTCTATTATTATCCATACAAACTTCATACGATCTAGGCTCTGAACATTTATTTACAATGAGTCCTTTGGACCAAGTGTTGTTAGGCAATTGAACCCAAACTTTCTGATTTAAATCAAAATCTTCTCGCTCATAAGCATTGCGATTATAGTAAAACTTAGTTTTCTGCTGTTTCCTATCGAACTTTTCACCTAAATTGTGATTTATCTTGGGTTTCAATAAACTATCCTTCATGATAATTTTTGTTCTCATTCTCCTGTTATTTAATAATTGACTTGGAGACAAGTCAATATCAGCTAATGGAGTATTGTTATAATTATAAATAGCTACCAATACTCTATTAAAATCAATGCACTTCTTCATCATATTCTTAACTATTCCTACAGCCTTTTCTGCAAGACCATTAGACTGTGCATAATGTGGACTAGAAGTTACAATATTAATATCCCATTCTTGGGCAAAACTCCTACACTCAAAAGAATTAAACGGCATATTATCTGCAATTATTGTTTTTGGAAAGCCATGTTCAGTAAAAATCTCAATAAATTTAGAAATGACTGTGCTCGAATTCTTCGAACTTAAATATTTACATGAGATCCACTTTGAGAAATAATCCATGACAACGAGATAATTCTTTCCATTGAACTCCAGGATATCGCATCCTACTTTTTCAAATGATCTAAGAGGAATCTCGTGTTGAATTATTGGTTCCTTCTTATTTGATCTCTGAAACTTGTTGCATTCTTCGCAACTATTAATCAAGTTTTCAATACTAACGTTAAGTGATGGCCAATAAACTGATTCTTTGGCAAAACGCAATGTCTTTGTAATTCCCATATGACCTTCATGAAGATCAACAAGAACTTTTTCTCTTAATGATTTGGGAATTATTATTCTGTCCTGATAGTAAACCAAATCATCAGAAACGTAAATCTCATTGCGCATTTTAAAATAAAATTTTACTTCATCCGCAACTTTCGATTTATCTGAAGGCCAACCTTCAGCAAAATATTTTTTCAACAAAGAACATTCACTATCTTTATCTGTCTCATCTTGATAAACTTTTAATTTATCATCACTAATATTAACGGAATGAATCATTTGCTTCATGAAATTCTCCTCAAAATTAGTTGAAGTTTTTCCTGAGACATAACGAGATAAATAATCTGCTACTGGAATGCTTTTACCTGATTTATACTTTAACTCTATATCATATTTATGCAATTTCAATCTAATGCGCTGTAGACGCTTAGAGCCAATTTTGCTAATGTCCTTATTAATGATGCTTTCTAAAGGACGATGGTCAGATATTACGGTTACTTTTCTTCCATAAATATAATTGTGAAACTTTTTACATGCAAAGAAAACTGCCAAAAATTCTTTTTCAATCTGACCATAATCCTTTTCTGTATCTGATAAACATCGTGAAGCAAAACTAATAATTTTATCTCCTTGCTTTAAACATGCACCTAAACCGTATGACGAAGCATCGGTTTCTAAAATTATTGGCATGTTTTCATCGAAAGTTGTGCATGCAGTAACATTTTTAATTACATCTTTAATATTGTCAAATTCAGCTTGATGATTTTCAAGCCACAAAAATTCGCTATCTTTTTTCAACAAATTACGAATATTTACAGTTAATGAAGGTAAATTCGGAATGAAATCTCTAATATAATTAACTACTCCTAAAAACTTTTGTACATCTTCTATATTTTTAGGGTTTGGAATTTTATCAATTGCTGAAATTCTTTCTGGGTCAACTTGAACTGAATTCATCGAAAAAATGTGACCAAAAATTTCACTGAACTTTGTGTGAACTGTAATTTCTTTTCATTAAATTTCACACCTTTGGCTAATGCCCTAACCATTAATTTTCCTAAATTTTCATCATGTTCTTTAAGCGTTTTGCCTGTCACTATAATATCATCTATATAAAACTTCACACCAGGCAAATCACCAAAATTATCTGTCATGTATTTTTGAAAAATCTCTGAAGCTATATTTATACCAAATGGCAATCTATTGAATTGCCATAAACCAAAAGGAGAACTAAAAGTGCATAATTTTTTAGATTCTTCATCCAATTCTATATGCCAAAACCCATCCTTTAAGTCTAAAACAGAAAAATATTTGGAATCTTTCAAATCCTGCTTTAATTCTTCAAGTGAAGGTATGGGAAAATGAAATTTGTTTAATGACTGATTTAAATGTTTAGGATCAATACAAATTCTAATCTTGTCTCCTTTTTCAACAACAACAATACTATTAATCCATTCACGTTGCTCATGCACCCGAGAAATAATTCCCAACGCTTCCATTTCATTCAATTTATTACGAAGTTTATTCTTCAATTTAAATGGAATACGACGGTTTTGATTTGCAACCGGAATGGCATTTTCTTTAAGTTTCAATTTCAGAGGTTTTTCGAATTTTCCTAAACCTGTGAATGCTTTTTTATAATAATCTGTAAACTTATCCTTTTGCTTTTCAGAGCATAATAATTGATTCAACTGTAATGAATCTAAACGAGATATAAGTTTCAGATTGATGCATGATTCAAGGCCTAATAAAGGATCTGTTTTTTTACCGATAATTACAAATTCTTCTAGAAAAACATTATTATTCATTTTAATTGGAATTACTGTTTTTCCTACAGGGTGATTTACTTCACCAAAATAACTTTTTAATAATATGTTACTCTTCTCTATTTTAAACTTCTTTCCTAAACTTTTGAAAATATCAACACTAATAGTATTAACCTGAGAGCCTGTATCCAATTTAAAATTAACCATCTTATCGTGCACAAGTAATTTTTTATACCAAATATTTTTGCCATCCCTATTCAACATATCACAATTAATTGTCTTTGCAGACTTACTGTTCACGCGTTCATCAACTGCAATGACCTTCTCCTTCTTCTTTGCGCCTATCAAACTCTCGTCTTCATAGTTTCTTATAACTTGCGAAGTCTTTACGCTCGAAGTTGTCAATTGCTTGTGATGTATGAAGTCCGATTTCTGACTCACTGAAGCTTTGTCTGCTGACAATTCTCTTAATTGTTGCTGATTATGATGAAAAACCTTTATCTTGCTAATAACAGCATGCAATGACTTTTCTTCAGATAAGATAATTTTCTCTCTCAGATTTTGATTTTTCAGACCAAACAGAATTTGATCACGAATAGCTTCTTCTTTAAAATTATTGAATTCACAATCCTCAGCTTGCGTTTGAACACTATTGATGAATTTCTCAACTGATTCACCTTCTTTCTGAACGCGATTGCGTAACTTCAAACGCTCAATGAAGAAATTTGATTTCGGTGAAAAATAATTTTGAAGAGCTTCTAAAACTTTCTCCAAACTCTGCTTCTCAGCTTCTGTTAGCAATAAATTGTTGATGATATTCACAGATTCATAACCCATTAGAATTTTTAAATAATTTAATTTGATCTCTTCTGACTTCTCTTTGAGGCCGTTGATTATCAAATATGACTGGAACTCCGATGAAAACCGTTTCCATTCCTTTTTCAACGATGAAGCCTCAAAATTAAACTTCTCTATGCTTATATACAACTGCGCCATGTTTTATTTTTTATTTCAAAAACTTTTACACGTCTTTATGTTTTTGTTCGTGTTTATTGATTGATCATTTTTGATCATGATTGCTATGATCATTCTATTTTACAAACTTACCAACTATCTCTAGCATTTTCGGCACCAGCGCACATCTGAAAATAAAATTTTCAAATATTGATCCTTAATTTTAGAAGATCCAACTAAAGCCAAACCTGTGATTCAAGAATATCAATATTATGACTTCTAAAGTAGATTTTACAATCGTTAAAAGGCACTTCAGTAGCTTCAACTCTATTCACTGCTTCTGGAGAGCTAAATTCAGAAATTTCCAAGATTTTTGATGCAAGATCAACATTTCTATCTGCGGCATTGACAGGCAAACAAATTGGTTGAATTTTGTCATTAAATTCGACATCATTTTCCAATTTCAATAAAGCAATGTCATTTGGTTGATTTCTGGATTTTGGATCATAATTGTCATTTACAATCGACTGAGAAATAGCAACATCATTCGTAGAGTTGATTCCTCCAAGCTTAACATGGCTTAATTTAAATGATTTTGGAAGTTTAGCAACGCAATGAGCACTGGTTAGTACAAAATTTTTACTAATTAAAGCTCCACGACAATGGATACCTGTATGAATTATATCAATTTTTAATTAGTGTTTAGAGTTATAAACCAGTTCATTACCTTTCTTGTTGTTTGTTTTTGTGTATATGATATGTGCCGTCCATGGGAATTCTATTGTGTCTGAGGTCTGAAAATTAATTTAATAACTTTTTTAAAACAAAATTTAAATAATGGATATTTAATTTTTAATTACTCTGTCTCCTGTATGTACACCACAAACTGGATATTCTGGCAGTGCTGAAATTTAAAGTACAGTTTATAAAAACACGTGTTGTGGATCATAAGCTACATCTTTTTCAAATTAACAGAAACTTAAGATTGGTATTCCCCAACAAGGTTCATTGCTTTATCATTTTCATTTTTAAGCCATAATGTCTTGGCAATTATACTTACATGCATTAACTTCACTATAAACATTTACGGCTGCAAACAGAAAAACCCATAATATTAATTTATTCATGATAATTGTTTTTATTTTTGATTGAATTTTAGTAGTTTGAATGAAAGATATCAGTTGAGTTTAGAAATCAAATGAAGACTGACTTATTTTAAAAATTCATCCTTTTATTTTATAGCAATTTTAAAGAGAGGAAAATATATTAAAACTCTATCATAAAAGTGAGCATTGATTATGTTGATTTTTTCATAAGAGAATATAATCTTGAATTCTCAATAAATGCTAAGAGAATAAAGATGATCCACTCACGAATGGAAAAAGTAAACTTGTTTGTCATGTTTTACTTAAGTTATAAAAGCATTTAGAATGCATTAATAAAATTTAAATCGATTCATTAATGGCTTTGAGAGCCGATAAATAGAATAGAAATTATGAGTAAAGCTCAAAAACTTTCTTATGTTAATGTTTTGAATTTATAATGCAATAAAAATTCTACAACAATTGTTATGAGTAAAAAACTTAGAATTTCCTAAAATCAAAGTTTTATTATTATTATTATTATTTTTTTATGAAAACAGGAATAAGCAAGGAAATTCCCAAAAATTCTCCAGCACAGCAATAATATAATTGAATACAATCTCAACAATAAAAGAAATTTTTAAGAATTATTAATTTATAAATTTAATTTTTGACAAAAGACCTGTTAGGAAATGGAAAAGTCCCAATTTCGTAAATATTCCATGTCATGAGTATGTATGGAAAGATTGCCGATTTTTTTCGTTCTCTAAAGCTAGATTACTGGGGGAGGCTTCGATTTGAGTAATTGTTTGGTTTTAGAAAAAATCTATTCAAATCGAAAGCACTCACATCGAGTCAACTCAAATCGAGACCCTCCCCCAGTATACGCCAAATTTTTGCAAAAAAAAAACAATATTGATTAAAATTTAAATAAATATTTTTTTTTATTAACTGATTTGAACTAAGAAATTTTAGCTTTCATTACTTAATCTTGATTATAATTTTTTTTTTCTTTTGCTATTCATCTATAAATTGCAGTAATATTGTTCAAGAATTCTATCAATTCTATCAACATTTTTTTTTTGAAAGAAATATTAAAATTTATAATTTGGTAATTTTGCTCTCAATCCAGTCCATATATTCAGACACACGTGTGTAGACACCTAAAAATTGTAGAATTGTTAAAAAAATATGAACCAAACATCAATAACTGATTGTGCCAACCTGGAGCATCTTTAGTCCCACAATTTCTGGGTCCAAATGAAACAACTCCAACAAGCATGTAATAAGATGTTAATGCGTTAGGAAAATGTCCAAATTTCATGAGCGGACCTCCGGAATCTCCATTGCTGCAATTTAATGATTAATTCCTCAAAATCACAGCATTATTTTCCGATTAACTTACCAACTGTCCTTGCCTTCTTCACCACCAGCACAGAGCTGAAAAATATTTTTTTTTTAACTATAAAGTCCTCAAAAGTTACGCTTTTAATCCACCAAACTTACTTGAGTGTTTGCAAGATTCACACCTTGTCTACTGTAATATTGCTGGCACTGATTCCTAGCTACTCCAAAAATATCAAGTCTTTGTTTAACCGGACTAGCATTTTCTGTTGCAGTCTTTCCAAATCCAGCCACATCCAAACTATGTCCAATATATTCATCATTCCTTAAATTAGTACTTAATGGCAAGCAGACTGGCTTGATATATTTTGTAAACTGAACATCCTCTTTAAGCTTCAAAAGCGCAATGTCATGATATTGATTTCTTGAATTTGGCTCATAATCTTCATGAGATATAGCTCGTTCTACTGGAATTTCCACGTATGGATCGTTCGTGATATCTTCATTATACAATTCTTGAACATCAGGATTAGTTCGTGTGTCCCAATCTCCCAGTCTTACACCGATAATATCGTAATTCTTCTCTTGTTTGATTAAAAGATGACAATGTGCGGCTGTAAGAACCCAGCGTTTATTGATGAGACTTCCTCCACAGTGACTGCCTGTATGATTAAAATTAAAATATTAAGAAGAATTGAAATGGAATTTTTTGTAAAGTACCATCGGATCTTCCTGGTCTGCGATATAAAATTTGAGCGATCCATGGATAGTCATCAATATTTGTGTCCGTACCTCCTACAATCTATGAAATAAATAATTAATCAGCATTCTCAAAATCATCTTAAATTGATGCTTGAAACTTACTCGATCTGCTAACAAAACTCCACATTCTGGAGCTTCAGGAAATGACTTTTTTGGTGTATAAGTAGCTGGTGTAGTTACTTGAATTGATGATCCACAACAGAAGTAGTTAAGTCTGTTGATTTTGTTACAATGCTTACTTTTTAAGTATTGCCTCTCTTGTTGAGTAAGAGATCCTTTATTTGTTAACCTTGTAATGTCATCACAGTCATATTGTGGTGTGCATGTCTGTCCATTTGTGCAGGTTACAAAATCTAGAGAAGATAATTGATGAAATATTATTGAATTTTCAAAGCGAACTTTAAACCAACAAATCTAGAATCACAGAATATCCTTACATTGTCAGTGCATGTAATACAGATCATCTATTTCGTGCGAAAAATATGAATTTGTTTACTTACTCGATTGTGCAGCCACAGATAATGCTAAAGTTGCTAATAATAATAAATAAATCATCGGCTTTTCCATGATAACAGTTGATAAACCTTGAAAATATAACAGATCAGTGGTCGTTCACAAATTCGCAAATGACGTTAGGGGGAGGAGGGAGATATGGGTCGAAAAACGAGGAATTCTTGTAATTCAATTTTTAATTTTTTAATTTAGTTAATTTTGAACATTTGTTATTAATGAATGATCCCTAATCAAATTATCAATAAATCCAAAGTTTTTTAATACAATTTGAGTTAACACAACAAATTTTAAGATTCTAAAAAAAATTTGATGTCTTACTTTATTGCTACAACAAATTATGACACTGACTAAATTAAATAAAATCTCTCAAGCAAAAATATTTAGAACTTGATAGTTTAAAACTTTACAGCAGACTGAGCTATTTTATTGATGAGACAACAGATGTCTATAGAACGCAAGGAATTTCCCCTCAAGTATTACTTCAAGTTACGTTAAATGAAAGCTTAGAATCAAGTTTCATTTTTAGCACAAATTATTCGAATATGAAATTTATTTTCATTCATAAAAGATTTAATCAATCTAACAGGATTAGAAAAATCCCAGATAAAATTTGGAATATCCACGAATACTAAAAATCATCCTGATGTCAATGGAAAGTAGTCGTTCCTTTTTGCAAGTTCAATGTGATATAATCGAATTGATTGTTGCCTACGGTCAAGGAGAAAATGAAAAAATTTCAAATATTTCTACCTTAATATTTTTTTTTATTAAAGAAATTTTTAAAAATTAAAAAAAAAATATGATTTAGGCATTAATTTTGTTTTTAATCCAGTCCATATATTCAGATACACGTGTATAGACCCCTAAAAATAAAGTAATAATAAAAGTTTTTAAATAAAAATAACTGAAAATATCAACCTGGAGCATCTTTAGTGCCACACTCTTTTGGGCCAAATGAGACAATTCCAACAAGCATGAGATATGAAGTTGTTGAGCCTTTCTCATATTTCATAAGTGGACCACCAGAATCACCTTTGCTATGTATATTTTATGATTTCATACATTTTAGTCATCTTAGTACAATAATATTAGTAGACTAGCTTACCAACTGTCCTTGCCTTCTTCACCACCAGCGCAGATCTAAAATAAAAGACATTCTGTTGCTCATACTATAAGTTATAACTTGTTTAAGCTTACTTGAGAGTTTGCAATATTCAGGCCCATTGTACTATAATATTGCTGACATTTGTCTTTTGCTACCACCTTAATATCAAGTCTCTTTTTTACTGTACTAGCATTTTCTGACTCAGTCTTTCCAAATCCAGCCACCTCCAGGCTATGTCCAGTATAGTCAGCATTTCTTACATTAGAAGCTAATGGCAAGCATATAGGCTTAATAAATTCAGTATACTGAACGTCATATTTAAGCTTCAAAAGCGCAATGTCATGGTATTGATTTCTTGAATTTGTATCATAATCTTCATGAGATATAGCTAGTTCGACTGGAATTTCCACATATAGATCGTTCGTGATTTTTTCATTTATAAATACTTGAACATCAGGATTAGTTTTTGTGTCCCAATCACCAAGTCTTACAATATTAATATCAAAATTATATAATTTTTTGCTTTGAACATGACAATGTGCAGCCGTGATAACCCAACGTTGGTTTATGAGACTTCCTCCACATTTGCTGCCTATAAGACAAGAAATAATTGAAATATATCAAGAATATACTTTTTTGAAGCAATACCATCTATGGGTTTTCCCTGCTTGCTATAAAAAATTTGAGCTATCCACGGATAATCATCAATATTAGTGTCCGTACCACCAAAAATCTGTTAACAAGTTGATACTCAAAATAATGTTAATTGATTTAAATTGAATTCTTAAATGAGCGATTTAAGGCTCACTAAAATGAGTCACAAGTTGAGTCACCAAACTCAATTAAATATTGTAATTATGAAGTTCAGTGAGTCCAGTGACCCAATATAAAATAATTCTAATTAAAAATTAATACTAACTTTATCTTTAGCCAATGCTCCACATTCTGGAGGTTCAGGCAATGATTTTTTTGATGATCTAATACGTGATGTAGTTGTTGTCTGATATGAGTAATATGAATTATATTGTTGAGGGGGCTTATATGACTGAGATGGTCCACAGCAGAAGTAGTTAACTCTATTAATATTATTGCAATATTTACTTTTTAGGTATTGTTTTTCATTTGGATTAAGCCATCCTTTATCTGTTATTCTTGTTATATCTGCGCAGTCATATTGTGGTGTGCATGTCTGTCCATTTGTACAAGTTTTAAATTCTAAATTAATTAAGTGGATCGGATATCATTATTTAAGCACCTGTCATTCTAAAATATTAAATGAATTTTCAATTTATCACTTACTAGATTGTGCAGCAGACATACATAATCCTAAAGCTGCTAGAATGAGTGAATAAATAAACAGCTGTCGCATGTTAAAAATTAATAAACTTTGAATGTACTTTATATCAGAGAACTGTAAATTTAGCAACGCAATTAGAGACAACACAAACAACTCTGTTGTTCCTTTTATCTTGCTCAACTAAGTTAATAAATTAAATAAAATATATATCTGTTAAGTCAGAACCTGCAAGACTAAGAAGCTGAAACAGACTAAACCCTCTAATTACACAGGCCGTAAATATAGACTAAACGCAAGGAATTCCCCAACCGGCACTCTATTAATTTACGTTAATCTGAAGCTCAAAAACATGTGTCATTATTTAGCACAATTGATTTATTGAAAATCAAACTAATGAATATATATTTTGAAAATTTAATCCAAAAATTGAAAAAATTAAAAATTTTAGCAATTAAGTAGTTAGAATAGTTAGAATTTATACAAAATTTTAAAAGTATAACAAATTAATTTCATTTAAATATTTTAAAAACTAAAAGTTCCTTTTATGAATTGTGCAATAAAAATAACTGCCATTAGAAATTTGAATTTTTTTTCTTAATAACTATAACATATCATCTATAACATCATGTTATAATTGTGATATACTGTGTTATTCGTAATGTATATCAGTTTCTGTGAGTAATTCATCGTGTTATTGTAATAGATTGAAGATATTGTGCAAAACAGTTTTTAATAAAAAATAGTAAAAAGTCAGTTAACATTAAGAAAAGACTTTAAAATGCCTAAAACACCAAAGAATAAGAACAGAACAGAAAATTCAAATATACCAAAATTATGTGCCTACTGCAAAAATCACGGTTTAAAACTACCAGAAAAAGATCACAAACCATGTCCTCATAATAATGCTGAACATTTTAAGAAGTGTCATCCTTGTCATCAGAATTACAAGAAAACGGAAAATGTCAGGAGATGGCGAGAAAAAAAGAACAAAAATGGTGGGAATCGTACGAATGATATCTTAGGTACCCTAATAGACAATTCCTTCAAAGGTGAATTATTTTTATTACCTTTAAAAAAAAAAAATATTTTAAAAATTGATTAATTTTTTTTTTTATTTAATTCACAGAATCGAATTTAATTGATTGTGAAAATGTTTTAAGAGTAACTAGTATTCAGGAAGAAAATTCAGTTGAGCAAGATGGTGTAATTGAGGAAATTTTGGAGTTGGAAAATGATGTAATAGGTAAGTTTAACTTGAAATTTGTTCTTTCCACGAAAAACCCTAACAAAAAGAAATTTGCCAGTGAGGGGGAGGGGATAAAAATTCACCCATTTATTCCTTAGCTACGCTACTTATAGTTGACATTTCTAATAAATTTTAATAGAGTTCATTAAAATTTTTAAAAAAATTTAATATTGGAGTTCAATTCCTATCCGGCCTATTTAGGTAATTTTAGTCAACGATAAAAAATTTATTTACCTAAAAATTGAAAGTTGTTTATTCATTTTATTTTTTTGTGCTAATAAACTCTACATAGCTTAATCAAATCATAATTTAATTTCTCAATAATCTTCTCATTCACAGAATCGCAAAATTTCACCTTTACTACAACTGACATTGTAGAATCAAGTAACAAAGACCTTGGATTAATTCTTGCTGTAATTCCACAAAATTATCCTTACAACAGTCTCACCACTCAAGATACCGACTCATTGCAAAATCATGTTGAAGAACAGATTGATAAAATAACAGACGAAAGCACATGCCCAAGATTTTCAAGTAGTTTCAATGAATCTGGATACTGGAGAGTGAGCTGCGTTGATGAATTCACTCGTGATTGGTTCTTGAATGTAATTGAAAATTTCTACATTTCCATGAATGAATCAGATGTACAACTCAAAGTTGTATCAATTAATGACGTGAAAAAATTTGTGGTGACAACAATTATTCCAGCAGACAAAAATGAACTGAACGATTCAAATAAAATCGAAATCAATCGGTTTCACAAGCAAAATCCACAGTTTGACGTTTCAAGATGGAATGAAGTAATTGTTGTGCCATCAAGTCAAGGATTTCAGATAAAATTTCAAGTTGATTCCATGAATTTAAAGCAAATTATGGATTACAATTCTACATTTAAATTCGGAGAAAATAATTTTAAATTTAATGTTATTTAAAGCTTTAGCTATGTTGAAATCATTGAATTAAGCTAAAAAAGGTTTAACTTTCCTTCTCGATTCAAATTTAGTTCAGGTTTTAGTTATTATCAGTTATTATTGAAAATTAAGTAATAAAATGTTTTAAATTAAGTTTTGAAATTAATTTCAATTAAATTTCAAATAAATGATTTTGATTTAAGAATTCAAACTTTTAAAAATGTAAAATAAAGTTAAAGTATTTTAAAATATAAAATTATTTTGATTCTTGATATTAAATTTATGTTTTCAAATTAAATTTACTATTTGAGCGTAAAAAATATAAATAAGGGGTAAAGGTTCAGAATTTGTGAGCTGGAGGCACTGCGATTCATGTTAGGACTGAATCTATTGTACCCAAGGCTTCCGCAGATTATAATCTTTAAAAGTCAAAGATTATAACCTTTATACGAAGATTTTTTAAAGATTATAATCTGCGGAAGCCTTGATGTACCACACCCAGTTATTTTCAAAATTTTTTAAGGTGTCTTAACTTTTTTACTTTAGTATCCTAGGAAAAAAAAATGGAAGAAATACATTTTTTTATCATATAATACATTTATCAATTTATAAATTGTTTAAGTCTAAAATTTTAAGAACTTTTATTTCTATGTAATTAAAATAACGTTCAAAATTAATTCAAATTTTTGTATAACATTCCTATTAAATGTTATATGATGTTATATACAAACCGATATGCATATCAATGAATAACAAGTATAACAATTCCTAATGCGTAATACATCTTTTAACTAGTTATTGTGAAAAATTCTTCAACTAAAAAGCAAATAAGATAAAGCAAAGTCTAAATTAAATTTAGGTATTTAATTTTATCAAAGCAAATAAAATCTTTAAAAGATGCCAAAAGTATCTAAATGTTCAAGTAGAAGATTTCTCGGTGAATATGAATCAGCTAAAGTAACAAAAAATTGTGCATATTGCAAAAATCACAATGAGCTGTATCCTGAAAAGAATCACAAGCAAGATTGTCCCTACAACAATGAAGAACATTATTTAAACTGTAGACCATGCTTACAAAACCATAAGAAATCTGAAAATGTCAAAAGATGGCGAGGGAAAAAGAATATACTTCTCAATGGTCAGAATGAAATTGAATCTGAAAGCATGAAGGATATTCTAAGTGATCTTGTAAATGAAACATTCAAAGGTAAATTTATTAAAGATTTAACGGCTTTGCTTTATTAAAATTATGTTTAAATTTAATTACAGATATGGATAAAGGTTTATTAGATGAAATTTATCAGTACATTAATGCCCCTGAGTCTAAATATAACAATGATGAGAAAATGGAAGTAGATGAATTTTCGGGTAAGTCATTGTATTGTATAACATTGATCTTAATACAAAAAGAGCTTATAAGCCTATTTTCTGTAATAGGTCGTTCTCAAATGACGCCTAAAATTAGAATTTTAAGAACTTTTTTGACGTCACTTTGTGAACGACCCCAAATTTCTATAAATTTAATTTCATAAAAATTTACTTATTCATTGCAGACACAACAACCAATAATCAATCTTCAACAACTGACTTACTTACTGTAATTCAAAGTCTCGGTCTAACTTTTGCTATTCTTCCTTTCGACTATCCTAATAACATATTGAATGAAGAAACAGTCAATGATTTGCGATCAGCTATTGAAGCTAATATTGATGAAATTCCTGAAAATGAGCAACTACCTAAATTTATAAGTAGTATCTACGAAAGTGGATATTGGAGGATTACATGTGCCGATGAATACTCTAGAAATTGGTTTATGAGCCATGCCTTCAATTTTACTTTAACTATCAGTAATGAAATAGTGCCAATCAAAATTATGGCGATTAATCAAATTCCAAAGCACTTTTTCAGCGTTAATATTCCTGAAAAGCCATTGGAAATTACAAAAATTTTGAGAATGATTCATAAACAGAATTATGGATTTGATACTTCAAGATGGGAAATTATAAGAGAAAATGAATATTCAGATGGATTTACAGTTATTTTTGAAGTTGATCCTTTAAGCTATAAGTTAATTATAAATAATAATTGTATTTTGAATTATGGAATGGGTCAACTAGAAATTAATATTGTTGATAAAAAATAAAAAAAAAAACATATTTTTGTTTTATCATTTGTGTATTATAATATGAAAAAAAACTAATATCTATTTGTTTTTGAATTATTGTATAAAATATTTTATCAATATACCTAACTTAAAAAAGAAAATAAAATTTGAATCACTTTTTTAAAATTACTCAAATATTACTCATTGAAAAATTAAAAAATTAGTTCAATGTATTTTAATGTTACTAAAATCAAACATAAAATTTAATAAATACCTTCATAAGCATTACCAAATGTTTTTAAAAAAATTAGGTGCATATGTAAAAGTTTTGTAGTTTTTTATAATTATTTTATAACGAATTTTGTTAAAACAAAAAAGGTAACAATAATAAAAACTGGCAACAGTGAACTATATGTTACAGGTGGATGTTTATAAATTTTGTCATACGTGAAAGACTTTAGCCTTTTTATGTAACTTGAAATATGAAATTTTTAAAAATTACTTATTTGCAGCTTATGATCTTCTTATCGTCATTTTATTATTAATTTTGTTTTTTCCCCAAATTTTTAATTTTGGTCATTATTTATGGATGGATTTCATTAAAAAAATTGTATATTTATTTAGATTTTTTTTGCAAAGCGGCACATAATATTAATTGAACTAGTGCAAATTGAACGTAAGATTGATTTTTTAATATTTATTATTTTGTCAAATATTCATTTCAACTTTTTTGCATTAAAAATATCATTTAAAACAGCATAGAAATCCTTTAATTTTATACAAATTGCGCAGCAAATATTAACATTTAAATATATTTTTTTTTTTTAATTTTAAGGAATATAAAAGTCTGCCCATGAGGCTTAAACTTCACATCAAAAGTTTAATAATTAAGGCTAAATGCCAAGAAATATCCAGTATTGTGCAAATCACAGATATCATGGAGTATTGAAGAAATTAAGTCGCCATGGTACCTGTGAATATAAAAACAATGATCACTACAAAGTTTGCAAGTTTTGTAAGGGGAATTCTAAAAAGCCTTTAAATGTAGCAAAAAGTCGATTCAGAAAGAAACAAAAGTCTCAAAATAACACAACAAAATGGATTGATGCTCAAATCAAAGAAAATCAGATATCAGGAAATAATGGGCACATATTATTTGTAGTTCCGCCAGCATTTCCATACAACATTATTAGTCCAGAAAATGAGAAGGAAATTGAAAAATTATTGAACGATCTTCACGGCATTTATTTTTATTTCAATTTCGAATCTGGATTGTTGAAAATTTCATGCCTTGATGATGAGTCACGAAGTTCTATCATTAATCAAATCTCATTATGGTCTATATCATTCGAAAACAGCGCAGATAAATTTAATTTTACAGTCCTCCATGAGCAACAATTACCACAGAAAATTCACCTTTCATGTTTTATTAAACAACGAATTGAAGGAGATAAATTCTTATGTGCAGTTAATCCAAAAGGAAATGTAAATAGTTCACGTTGGGAAGTCGACAAAGTTCTGCAATCAAGTGAAGGAACTAAAATACACTTTAGCATTGATCCAATGAGTCTTCATTTGATGTACTTGAATGGATTTTTCCTCAACATCAAGGGTGAATTTGTCTCTGTCAAAATTGAGAAGAATCCGTTTGCAACTGAATTTGACAACTACTTTATGAACCTTACTCATGCTGCTGTTGAACCTGTAAATGAATTGCCATACCCAGTAAATGATGACGTTTTGATGCCTAATGAATATGAGGAAACTGATGCATTTGAACAAACGATTTGCAGCATGGGAGTGACAAATAAAGACGTAAATAAAATATTCGAGAATCCGGATGAAATAATGGATGATTTTCAATCAGGTTTGTAGAATATTATTTTTATTTCAATAGATTTTAATTTTAATTTAATAATTCTAGACAAATTTTCTAATATAAGCGATACGTCATCATGTCCAGATATTGATACAATTGAACCTAGTTTTGAATCTGAAGGTAAATTTGGTATTTTAGTTTTTTTCCACTTTCTTATGTTAATATACTTATGTATCACATTTCATTCCAGAGAGTGTAAGCTGTAATATCACTGATTATCTTCAGATGTCTATTAAATGTGAGCAGAAAATCATGAAAACTGAATCAGAAATAGAAAATCATCAAAAAGAACTGCAAGGTATAATTAGTCATATTCCAAGTAATATTTTTAGTTTGTGCTGATTCTTTTAATTTTGTTTTTTAGAAAGTCCTGAATCTGAAAGAACTGAGCTTGCTTACATCATTGTTCCATCATCATTTCCAAAACGCCACTTAAAAGAAGAAATTTTTACAGCATACTACAAAGAGATAAATTCAATTATTTCCAAGATACCAGAATCTGAATCCACTCCCAAATTCATTAGCTTTTTATTTCAAAATGGAATCGCAAAAGTAAATTGTCTTAATGAATATTCACGAGATTGGTTGCAGAATATCCTCTCAGGAATGGTGTATTATGAAGATGATGTTGAAGAGTCACTTCAAATGATTGCTTCAAAAGATTTTCCAGTATATAAGTTAGCAGCAAAAGTATCTAGTCCAATTATGACAGATGCTCTCATTTTGTCACTTTTTAAGAAACAAAATGATGCTATAAAGCTAGAAACAGCTTTCTGGAAAGATATTAAAATCTACAAAATTAACGATAAAGAATTTATACTTTCAGTTGAAGTTGATTCATTGAGCTATGAGAAAATTCAATTGAATGGCTTTAAACTATTTTTGGGTATGAATCAAGTTCACTTTGATATCAATCCTAATATTTATGTAATCAACGAATAAAAACATTTTTTATTATTTTGTACTTCCGACAGTTGCATTAATAAAATTTTATTCAAGAATTTTAATACAAATACTTTTATAATATATATTATATAATATACGTTTGTAATCAAAAATATTGTATAATATGTACTAAAATACAGTAAATCAAATTACAATAAATTAAAGTTTTACATATTCTGAAAAAATCTAAAATATTTTTGTTGCTAGAAAAAAACAAGACATTTTAAGGGTTGGTGTGTTATTATATTACAGCAAAAATTTAGATAAACATGACACCATACATTTTTACAGAAGAAATAAAATGAGGAGATGCGGTGACAGACAGACGGACAAAATGCGGATAACAGCGTCCTTTTCCCAAGAGGAAAATGCGCTAAAAAAAACGTCGAAAAGTAGCAAAAACCCCCCTCAAAAAAATTCCTGGCTACGCCCCTGCATGTAACTATAAAAAAATTTCTGATATTAGATTTAAAACATATTAAAAATATGAATATCACATAAATTTATAGGTACTCATTTATTCGATTCTAACAATATTAAAGAAATTTGTCAATATTCTGTTCAACAAAAAAAAAATTATACACTGTTTCAATTGGAAAATGGAAAATCGTCGGAAAATGGAAAATTTTTCGGAAAATTGTTTTTCCAATTTTTTGATGGCATAAAATAGTCTATCATAATACCTATCTAAATCCATCATTAGTTTTTCATAATTCAACTTCATTTTCCGGAAAAACTGGAAAATATGAAAACTACTATATTTTTGTAGGTTCAACAAAACTCAATTTTCCGGAAAAACCACTTGGTGGAAAATTATGAAACTAGTGTCAATTTTTGCTTTAATATAGTAGCTTTAGATACAATATAAAAGAAAATTTTCCATAGTGGAAAAAATCTTCAGAAAATTGAAGTAAGGAAACGCAATGAAAATGCTTGAATTTTACTCTGTGCTTTAGAGATTTTCCTGAATTTTCCAAAGAAAATTTTTCTAAAATATCATTCTTAAAAACTTTTAACTATGTTACTTGATTAAACACTTTTTATTTCAGCTTAATATCTCTTTTAACTTCAGAGATATTAAGCTTTGAAAAAGACATGAAAAATCGGAAATTTTTTAGGAAACACCCGAATATTATTTTAAAAATTTCTCTAAATAAATGAATAACTTTAAGATCAGCAAGATTTTATATATTTTACATAGATAACATCTTTGAATAGTTAAGAAGGATATTTAAGATTTTGTGCCATGTAAGGGAGGCTACGGATCATAATTGATCTGTACAGCCAGCAATCTATTTTTGTTTGCAGTATATTGACTGCGAATTACAATTTTCAACGGTGAAAAATTTAAAAAGTAATGTTTAAAGTAAAATTATATGAATGTGCGAGTGAATTTAACACAAATTTCAAACTCATGTATGAAAATACACATAAGTCTCACTTATTTTGAGAATATGTGTTTTTCCGCATGTGAGCAAAGAATAATTCACTACAACAGTTTTGAAGACGGCATCGAAATAAAAACACGTTGATCTACAAAATTAAATTAATGTTTTTAATATTGGTTCAGTTTGAAATAGAAATTTAATTTCACCTAAAGAATAACTCGAAAATACAAAACATTTTGCATTCAATTATGAAAAATGTTTTTAATATTGAATAACGTCATATTTTAATTTAATATGGACAAATCTACGAATGAAATTTTTGTTGTTGCAATGTAAATTCATAAAATTTGTTAAAATAACGCACTATGTACAACTTTTAGAAGTTGTTTTTACTAAAGTCATCTAAATACTATAATTTTCACATTTATTATGCTTTGTGAGTTGCTTTGTTAAAAAGTTATTTCAATTTTAAAATTTTTCTGAGTTAATTTTACAAAAAGTCAAAAAAATTTAATTTCAATTTTTCGTGAAAATACGGCTTTTTAAATAATAGAAATCATTGAAACATATTTTCGCCTGATATCACTTTTAAATAACGCATAATTTGTTAATTAAAAATGCTTAATCATTGAGAAATTAAGCAAAAATAGCGTTTCTGAGTCAACTTTTTAGCCGATTATTGCAAAACACACGGCACATTTTCAACATAAAATTGCAATTTTTTTAACATTTAAGTTCTTTTCTTATTAAATATAATTGAAAACAAAAAGAAAAGTAAATAGAGTATGCTCTAAACTCAGTAATCTTTGAGAAAAAACAGTTTGAAAAGTTTTTATGAAAATTTTTCAGTTCCCTTCATTCGTAGATTTGCCCATATACAATCTAATCTAATCTTATGAATGAAATTATTGCAAGATTTCTCAAGATTTTAGATTGTAAGCTTGTGTATTTATTTGAACTATTAGAAAACGACTACAACCTCATTATTTTCGTCATTCATAGAATTTTAAAAGTAATACAATAGTTCAATTATTTATAGTTTTCATTTTATAGAATAGCTGTAACTACTGAATACTGCTATTAAATTTTTAGAAAAACAGTTTGTCATTCCTTAAATCTAGCTTTAAAATTGAATTTAAAAGACAATTTTAATTAAAATTTCTTTATATGTCAACATGTGTGTATGAAGCATGCATAAGATATTCTTAATTTACAAGTCCATCACAATCGATCAGCAAATAAAGTAAGTACTTATAATAAAATTTTTCATATATGTTTAAAAATCACTTAAATTACACTTTTATACTTTATTTTTTAGGATCAAATGTCATTACTGTTCAAGTTTTCATTAAATGAAGCAAAAAACAAAAACACAAAATTACTTAAGCATTGAACAACAATATTTTTACAGTATTTTATTTTTCATGGTCTGCATACTATGCAGTCGTATACAAAGAAAACATTCATTTGAATGTTAAACCATAAACATGCGCATTGCTCAAAAAACGAAATATTGGAAAAAAGTTTGTAATGCTGAAAAATTATTTCATTCGGTGATTCAATATTTATAAATTAAGAATATGAATGTGAAAATTTTGATTATTTGGTGCTAAAGCAGAAGAGTCGACAGCAGTTGAATCTTGAAATAATAAGTAAATCAGTAAAATAACTTAAAATTCAAATAATAAGCATAATGAGTAGTGAAGAACGCAAGCCATTCACAGATTGTAACAAATATGGTGAGTAATTAGTTCAAATGTCTGTCTATTGAATCTTCAAGGTTTTCCTAATAATCAGAATAGATCTATAAAGTTGACTAACAATTCTCAAAAAGTTAAATCATTGTTATTTAAAAAAAAAATCAAGAAAACTCCTTTATTAAAAAACAAACTATTTTTGTTGCACAAATCAATATTAATTTTTTATTAAAAAATGTTTTCAATTGCACTTCGGCATTTCATTAATTCTATATATTGAATACATAGTTTATGTCACCTTTTTTGTACCGCGGTACACCTTGTGAGTAATTTATGTTTTAAACCACACGTTGAACACGGCTCATGGTATTTTTTGAAAAAAAAAAAATTTCAGTACACTAGTGTGCCGCGGCACATCGGTTGACCATCACTGGTTTATAAATATAGTAGGAATAATTTATGACTACACATTTTTTATACGTAAAAATGACTTAATCCTATTTGCTGCTTTAGTAAATGGAAACCAACTTTAAGCTAACAAGTGATACTGAAATTAAGATTTCATATAAAAATATTAATTTTTTAAAGGTTCACGAAACAGATTATAACTTATAAAAAAAGTACTGCATTTAAGAATTATGTAAAAATTTCTAAAATGATAAAAAGGGCAAAAAAAACTTTAATAGAACACGAACTTGATCCATAAATAAATATATTAATAAATATGTTACCGAACATTTAACATAAAATTAATTCAAATCCTTACATTTGAAGTTATTTGTTTGTGCATATTTTTAAGTTACCGCCTGCTCATTGCATCGGATGTAATTCAACCAACATGTTGGTTTCACGAGTGCCAAAACTAAGCATTAACTTATCTTTAAAACCATTGCCGACACTATGCATCTTGATTTGATATGCGCTTCTCATGTTTATATTCAGATTAACTCTCCTTCCTCCCTGGTTATTTCCTACAACAACGCATTCCCAATCACTGGTAGCATTTAAAAAACGATTGAGTTTTACAAATGATGCTACAATTTCATTATCCGGAATGTTCACGTTAGGCAAAATAGCCCAAAATTCAAAAGTTGGAATTACGAACGAGATGTTATATCCCCACTCGTCAAACCGAGCTCTTATACGGTTCGCAATACGTCTTGCGACATTGTCAATGGTTTCGTTTAATCCGGTGTTTGAGCATTTAACAAATATTGATCCCGTCTCAAACCAAATATCTATTAGACCTCTTAACTGTTGGTCACGTTCATCATCTCGAAAGTCAAACAAGCGTTGTCTTATATGATTGGAGTGATGTTCTCTGAAGAACTGATTTGGACATTGGGAATGTAACAGAAACAGTTTTGTGTAGGAAGTATCTAAAAAAATTATTAAATTAATTGAAATTTTAAAATTAGGATATAATTATTTGGGTTCGTTCACTTATGGTGTTCAATTTTTAAGGGGAGTGTATTTTGAGAGGCATAATGGTTTAGTATTTCGGTTCCTAATAATTATTACTTCACCGACACAGCGATCATGAGTTCGAGACTCAACAGGGGATTTTTTCAACTGTTGTTTTTTTCCAAGGCGTGGAAACTATGGAAACATCCCAATTATCCCAAAAATATTCAAAAAAATAACTGAGTATGCATGCATGATATTTGAAATATCCCTGGCTAGTGCATAAGTCCAGTATAGTAAGGATATGATGGGATATCTCAGTTTTCATGCGTACAGACTCAGGGATTTTTTTGCATGTTTTTGGGATAATTCGAACATTTGCATAGCCTTGGTTTTTTCGAATCATATGCACTGGAAATGAAGCTCACAGCCTTCCTTTGTAGGCTTCATGCAAAAATGTCATCAAAGGAGTGGTTCTGATTCGACTTTAAACTTTAGAACTTTTGAGTGCTGTGATCTGGCGAATCCTCACTCATTAAACAATATTAGCTAAGAGACGCATAATAAACGCGAACCTTTGGATCAAACTATTGATCTGAAGTAGGTAGGTTTTTTTATAAATGAAGGGGGTGTAGTGATAAACAAAAGAGAACAGAGGGTTCTATGAATTCTAGTTTTTAATAGACGCCATAAATGAATGATCCCTTTGGAATATTTAAATTATTTTACCTCCTCCTGGATCTATAAGACCTGCCATGTACTCAGCCGTATCCTTTTTTAATGAAGTTAATTCTAGATACGAGTTGAAAAAGAGAATAAAATATCAATAGTGACCATAGCTCAGTTGAGTTGCTCAGTTTTTTGTACTAAAAATTTGACAGTGTTAGTGAAATTTTTCAAAAACTTGAAAAAAATAACACTTTTCTTATATGAAGACATATATAAAAAATATTGAGCTTGAAGATTTCTTATCACATTTTTCTTAGAACACATTTTTTTATCACATTTTCTTATCACATTTTTCCATGCATTCTTATAGTAAAATATACATATATCTTGTGTACAATAAAGTACTCAATCTCATCTTAAGCGATTATTAGAGACAGAAAAATTTCGCATTTACGAAATAGTTGCGAAATTTTGGCTTTTTGTGGCAATAGATGCGAAATTTCCAAGTTTTTTAAAAAATTCAAAATATGAAATTTTCAGTTTTTAGCAAAACATTATAATTAGAGACAGATAAATTTCACATTTAAGGAATAGTTGCGAAATTTCGACTTTTTGTGGCAATAGATGCGAAAATTCCAAAAAATAGATGCGAAATTTATCTGTCTCTAGCGATTATTAAAAATGATTAATAGTATGAATTTAATTCATACTAAATGTTTATCCTCACATGCTTTGTAATAAAACCGAAATTTATTTCCGATGCAATCTACTCTTGTCATACATTTTTTCCTTCAACATTCAACATTTTCTTCTTCCCCTCTTTTTTTTAGTTTTTTTTTTCTCACTTTTGAACTTGAATTTTATTTTCAAAAATGAACTTTTAATGAATTACTTTAAAATGCTTGAATTATCTTTCTAGGTATCTTTGACAATTTTTGCTCTTTTTTTAAATTTATTTTAATTTTTAAAAAATTAAAAAAGTAAAAAAACCGCAAAAAAGTCACTTTCGATTTCTTTGTATTTTTTTTTTTTTTTTTTTTTTTGGTAAAAATCATTTTCTCAATTTTTATTGTTTTTAATTAACTATCGTTTAATTAAATTGACAGTACTAACAATTAGATTGCAAATCAACTTACCTCTTAGGATATGTCACACAAATCTTAATTTCTTCTTCACTTCTGTGATAATCGGATTAAAAAAAGTCTGAACGAAAGAAAAATATTTTTAATATGAGAAGAATATACCCACAAAAATGAAACGTTTAAAGCATATCGATTCACTTTGTTCGTGAAAATACGCTCATTGTAAATTTTTTATCAAAAAAATTAATTTTAATATTTTAAGCATCAAATTTTGTTAGCTTTAACAAGTAAAAAGTATATTAACTTATTATTGTTAAACGAAGCAAAAGAAAGAATTTAAATTTTTCTCTTAAAAATAAATTTTAAATTATAGGTACTTTAATAGCTAATGTGCAATATAATTTTTTCTTGTTACAACAAATTAAAAACTTTCGTATTTTAATTAGAGTGTAAATTAGGTAGGTAATTATCAATAAAAAAGAAAACCTATCAGACTGCGTTTATTCAAACAATATTAATACAATAGTTATTTCAACTTGTATGGCGAGTGAAGAAGCTTTATTTTTTGTGGAAAATATTTTTTTGGAGCAAAATTTTGTGGAATGAACCTGGATTCAAATTTTTGCGGTAAAAATTTTATTCTAAAATAAAGTGTAAAACTTAACTAATACCAATTGAATTAGGTAGTTGATAAAACCTGATAAAACAAATTTTTTTAATAAAAACAAAATTTAGAAATAAATTTACTTCAAGTTATTTTTATTTTTTGACATTTTCAGAAAAAAAATTTTAAAAGTTAGAATTTCAGATTTTTTTGAATGGTATCAATTTTAATTTTTTCTTCAATTTAGATTTATAATTTTTCCTCTACTTCCTCTTATTCGGACCTTTCTTGTTCTTAAAATTGCCCCCTTTATCCTTCCTATTCCCTGCATTGCCCTTGTCTTTAGGTTCTGTTCTCATCTTCTTGAATGACTTAGTCTTGAATTTAGGTATGTGAGGTCTTTTACGGTTGGTTGACTTGATTGCATTCTCAAACAGTTCCTTATCTGGTTCCTCACCAATTTCCTCCTTATAATATTCAGTATCATCCTCTGGCACATCATCAATAGCTTCCTCAGCATCCTTCAACAATCGTTTATCACTTTCAGTGACTGTAAATTGCTTATTTCCAGTTTTCATCTTGTGCTCATCCTTTAACTTATCTTTTTTGGATTTATTCTCTTCCTGTATCTTCTTACGTTTCTCTTTCAATATCTTCTTATCAGCACGTCGCTTTCTCATCTTAAGGATCTCATCCACAGACTTGACAATCTCATTGTGATACAAAACTTCTCCAGTCAACAAGTCAGACTCAATTTTGTACAATTCGAATGTAATTCTTGGACCTAATTCTCTTAATCTAATTCCAGACTGTCCAGCTTCAACATTTCCTCTCTTTAATGATTGACTTAATGTCACATTTGATTCCTCGTCCTCAACTTCTGATTCCGACAATAATTGACTTTTAAGAACGAAATCTGAAATATCTTCAAATTTATTCATGTCTGGAATCTTTTTCATGGCTATTTTCTTAATTGCTCGATTGACTCCCGTTGGAACTACCGTAATGGCATAATGTCTCATCTCGACAAGCTTTGTTGCTGGATTATATGAGAATAATACACAACGTTTAATTGTTGATAGCTTAATTGTTGTGATATTTAATGGTGGGAACATATTTTGGAAGGTTTGTGCCATCAACTTTGTATGATTGCCTTCGTCTGTGAAGTTATTGAGGATTACTAATGGAGCATGTTGGAACGATGATTCTTCTACAAATTGCTTCTTTAATGATGATAAAACATCTTTTGCTAAAATAAATGAATGAACTTTGAATGACAATGTTGGTCCTTGTGGCATTCTGGATATCTTCATTGATATGCTCTTTTCGGATCTTGTGAATATGCACATATGTGAGACATGAAAGATTCCTGATAAACTGACAAAATCCTTAATTTTATTGGTTTTCTTTTCTTGTAGATTTATAGCTGTAAATGGTTCCATTATTTTACGAAAATCTCTTGATAGACTAACTAAATATCCACAAGATAATCCACGATGAATGACAAATGTATGGGGTGCATTTTTTACTTCCAATGGCTCATCAAATCTAAAATTTAAGGATTTTAATGCTTTTGTTGGGATTATTTTGTGTCATATTTGATGTACTTACGTTTTTGGAGTCTTTTGTGGTCCTTTCTTCTTTCCTTTTTTCGTCTTCATTGCTTTAATTTAATTAAATTTGCGATTTTTAATTTTTTTGTTTTTATTTTGTTTCCACGTTTTTTTGAAATGAAAGTTCAAAAATTGAACCTAACTTTAACGGTAAAAAAAAAAATTTGAATTTTTGAACTTAATAATTCAGCAAGTGAATTTCCCCTCGATTTTTAATTTCCACTTCTCAAACAAATATCTCGTCATCTACAATAATTATTAAATAAATAATTGTATAGAATTTTTCATGGAATAATATACAGTATTTTGATCTGATTAGAACTCAATAAAATTGAATATTAAGGTACAAATTCAAGTAAGTAAGCATTAAAGCATTTTTCATTCAAAATAATAAACCAAAAAAATCAAAAATTTTAGGTAAACAAATCACAAAAACATCAAAAAAGGAACCAAAAATGTCACATAGTATATTACTGATTCAACCAAGCAGTAGTCCAGAAAGTCGTACATACAGTGACTATGAAAGTGTAAATGATTGTTTGGAAGGAGTTTGTAGAATTTATGAAGAGCATTTAAAACGCCGAAATTCTGAAGTTGCTCAAATCACCTATGATATATCTCAACTATTTGACTTTATTGATCAGCTCAGAGACTTATCTGTTTTGGTTTATCAAAAATCAAGCAATACATATGCACCGTATAACAAGGAATGGATTAAGGAGAAAATTTACATTTTGCTACGAAAAGCTGCTGGAACTGAATCATAAATTTGATACTTTTTTTTTTGTATTAACCCATAAACCAATTATATATGATTTTTAAAAGGTACCTAATAAAAGAGAATTTCATTTAAAATTTGTCTTATGATTAATTCATGAAAGATGCAGTCAAGATTACAGCAACAAATCCAAAAAATAAACCGACAACATGAAGTTAGCTTCCTTTCAAAACGAAAATTTCAAATTTTAACGGTTATTTCCATAAAAATTTTACATACACACACATTTACACATTCCTTAACACATTAACACTTTTTATCAAAAACAACAAATAAATGGCTCTGAAGAATTTCTCAAGATTTAGCCAGATCTACATTAACAACATCCTCCGATCATCCAGTATAACATCCAATGTACTAACCAGAAGCTTTATTACTCTCAATAACTCAAACAACAGCTTTGTTGTCCTCAAAAATGGTACAAATTCAAGCAACTTAATCTGTGAACAAAAAAGGTACAAATATGATAAAAAAGGATCAACAAAACAGTCTACAGTATGTCAATAAGTTATGCAATCAGATCTTGCTGTAACTAACCAGTTATTTCCATTTTAGGAAGCTGATTCCGATGATGAATTGAGTGAATTTGACGATGATGTTGATAAGCAGAAAATAGCTAAAATAAAAGTGCAATCATTGCGTGCTGATTTGCTGCTTAAAGTAGCTCTTGGAATTGCCAGAAATAATATTGAAGCTTCCTTCTATGAAGGCAAAATTCGATTGAATGGAAAGAAGTTGACGAAGAAAAGTGTTCATGTGAGTTTGGATGGGATTAATTGTGGATATTCTGTGGATTTGAGTTGATGTTAGGTTGTAGATCTTGTTTGCATGCAGACTTTAAGGTCATTTAGTCAATTTTTGATGGTCTACTGGATCTTTAAAATCCCTGAATTTAAAGTCTTTATCAAGCTCCAATCCACTTAATATCCACAAATTCTCAAGCTCTTTATCAATTCTATCCTAACTGTATACTTACTTCCAGTGTAACGAAGGTGATGTCTTAGATATCATTAAGAATGAAAGTCCAACGAATCCAGAACATTACGTTATTGGTAGATTAGAGATTTTATCTGTTGCAACTGATGGTGAAGAGTTCATCTACTTGACAGTCAAAAGATTCAAGTCACTTACTGTCGAAAAGGAGGAATTTAAGCATCATCAATAATTCTGTAGCCTTTTATTGAATTTTACCTAGTTTGCAAGAAAATAAATTTTTATTTTAAAATTAACGGTTGAATAATTTTTAAATTTTTTTCTGTGACATTCAGTCAAACTTAATCAATGCAAACAGAAAATAAATGTTAAAAAAAAGTTGAAAAATTAGAAATTTCTGAAAATAATTAAAATCGATAAAAAATGGACTTTGATATGAAATGTCCAGGATATTATTGCGGTAGGATGCCATTACCTAACGATACATTTAGTGACTGTGGTTCTTGTGATCGTGGATGGAAGAGAAACAGCCAATTTATATGTGTAAAATGTGACGAAAAATTGGAACTTTATGATGTTCTATTTCTTGCGTTTAATATTATAGTTCCTTTCCTAATTCACTTATTTTTAATTGATTATACAACTAAAACACCCAAAAAGTAAGTTCATTAAATAAATCATGCTTAAATTAATGACATTAAAAACAATTTCATTTCAGATTCTCAAAAGAAATTTTCCTGCTCTATCTTTGTGCTATTTTTGAAGTTGGATTGTCAGCAGTTCTTTCAGTTCTGTTGACTGAGCCAAAATTCTCATTTGAAATTCATTCCTGTGGTGTTAGCAGTATTAGTGACTTTTATACCTATTTCGTAAGTATTATGGGAAGTTGTAAGTTTGTTTGAAGGCATTCATGCATGAAGGAAGTGGTGAAATACTTTAATGATTCATAGAAGTATTGAAAATTGTGATTAAGGCACATTTAAAACATCCAGTTAAAAATAGCATCTAAGATCCAGTAATTATCAACTCAAAGTCTAATCCATAAATTATTCTATCCAATTACAGTTCAATCCATCACCTGGATATGAAAAAACTCTAATATGCACACAGGAACGCGTATATCCTCTACAAACTTTAGTCCTCATATTCTATGCATCTTGTGTCTTCTTCATGCTTCTATTTCGTCCAATTCTAAACGAAAGATACTGTAAGAATAAAGTAGAAAGAGCCTCACTAGCTGTATATTATGGATTATATGCATTTCCACTCTTAGCATTAATCTATGCAGTCGCTGGAGGCTTCATTTACTTCTCATTCCCATACATCTCGATTATCATCAGCTGTGCAGTTAACGCTGGACATTTTGCAATGAAACAAGACCAAGACACAAAGCAATTGTTGATAAGCTCATTAACAAGTATTCGAAATGTTATAATTATTGGTAAGTTGAATGTCAATTACGCATTTCATGACAGCTCATCAATTTCTCATTTTTCATTCAGTTGGAAACTGGCTGTTATTCTCATTTGGAATTGTGTCGATTAAAAAGTATTATTTGTTGCTACTCGCACCCGTTCCGTCAGTGTTTTACATCATTACAGCGAAATTTACAAATCCTGAGAATTACTGATATTTATTTGACTAGGGAACAGGTGGAAAAAATTTAATTTAATTTTAGATAGTTTGTGATTATTAAAATAGTGACTAAGAGATGTGAATAAAAAAATATTGATCTGTGTATTTTATTGAAAAATTTGGCGTATTTTTTATGCGACTGTTGTGTGACAAAAATTGTGTTGCGCAACAGTTGCTTGCTTACTTCAATAACATTCCACTTTTGTGTGACAACAGTTTTTGAGTTGTACAACTTTTTTGTGACAAGAAATTTCATGTTGCGTAATTGTTGTACCACAAGAAATTTTGAGTTGCACAATTTTGGTGCTGCAAAAAATTCGAAGTTGTCTAATAGTTGCTTGCATTATTTTCTAATAGTTTACAACGTTTGCTTTAAAGCACCTAATTTTATGTCGCACAACTGTTGCAAACTTAATTTTCATTTTGGCAAACAACCTATCGCAACATACATACAATTGTTGCGCGACATAAAGATATTAAAAATTATTACCTGATTCTTAATAAAAATGTATATCTTGATTATCCAATCGACACACAAAAAACTGTCAAAAAATATAATTTCACATGCTAAGTTGACTTTATATTGTTCCATTTTATTTTCCAAGTAATTTAACAAACAAACACAAAAAAAAGTAAGAAGAAATTTTAAATACAATGACTTTTCAATAATGAATAAAATGAAGTTATCAATAAAGCTTTAAATGGAATAAATCAATAGAAAAAGAAAGAAATTCTCAACATAATTCATGCTTCTCGTATTAATGTAATGGCACACAGAAAAAAAAGAGTAAAAGAAGAAAATAAAGTCAATTTAGTAGACTCGTTCCATCTGTTTGTTAGCGGACACCTACGAAAAAAATATCATCAAGTATTGTACTTTCAAAAAGTGACAAAGATGGATCACATATTAGCCAGCAAGAATTTCGTTGTTGTTTTTTTGTTTTCGATTTTTGAAATGAACGTAAGAAAAAGTTTGAATGGAAGTGAAGAACAAATTAGATGGGTAATAGCAGTTAGGGTATAAAAAGCATTTTTGAGACTGGTGAAGACTTTTATTTTGAGTTAAAGTATAAAAATGTATACTTTTTCCGTACACGCATTTAATTATACTTTTATCAAGAGTATACGCATTTTAGTATACTTCCAAAAACAGGATACACATTCAAAAATATTTCTATTTAAAGTTTGCGCATTTAAGTATAATTTTGTTAAGAGTATACGCATTTAAGTATACTTTTATCAGTAGTATACTCATTTGAGTATACTTTTATCAGTAGTATACGCATTTAAGCACACTTTTATTATCAGTATACTTTTATAAACAGTATACGCATTTAAGTATACTTTTATTAGAAAATCCAAATTCATTAGATTTCTTCAGTTTTAACCCATCTAATCGACGCTGCCAACCATTCCCCCAAACTGTACCAAAACCATACCATCCATCTTCAAAAAATTAGCTTATAAAATGGTAGAAGAAAAACTGTCAGATGAAATGTGTCCATTATACACAATAGCTATAGTATAGTAATGCCAAATAATACATATGTAACTCATGTGCTGAGAACAACACTTTTCGCTTCACAGGGGGTTTGAATTTTCCGGTGGTAGTGATAGACACATTTTTTTTATATATTCTTTCTTTTTTCGATCTCAGGCCAGCATTGAGGCCTAAATGTTGTTTTTCAAGCTCTTTTTTTATTGAACTACTCTCATGGGTATTTATACGATGATCGTACACGTACTTTTGTTGCGTATATCCTTCTTGTCTCACATACTTTCTAACAAATAACTGACAGCAATGAAAATTCTATGTGATTGAGAGGTTGATGGAATTGTGTTTGAATTTTATGGGAAGTTTGGGTGGCTGGATGGGATGAAATAAGCTTCATGCAGACTGTTTTAAAAAATTTGATGAAAAAAGTATTTTTTAAGAATTTTGGGAACTTTTAGACATCAATGACCATGACAATTATTTAAACACTACTAACTGACTTTCTAAATTTGAAAATTATAAAAAATTTAAACTTTTACATGTGCTTTTTCAAAATTCAGCAATAAATGTCAATTTTCTCTATAAAATCTTAATTTTATGCTTGAAATTCAGGTTCTAATCTACTTGTGCCACCATTTTACAGTATATTTTTAATTTCACCGTCAATTTCTGCAAATATTTATTGATTTATTTCAAAAATACTTTTTAAAGCGATAAAGATCCGCCATTTTGAAAATTTTTAATTTTGATGGAAAACTGTTGATTTTAAAGCAGATTTTTGGCTGATTTTATTGAATTTCATTTTCTTCATGACAAATTTTGATCTTGCTATTAAAAAATCACCCAAACGAAATGAAAATGCGCATAAAATCACATAAATCTACCATCAGCCAAAAAACAACATTTCCTACCAATTTTTCTCGTTCATTCCATTTTATATTTGCAATTTCCCTTTTCATTCTTCTTTCTTTCACTCTCTCTCTCAGCAGCAAAAAAAATAAGCAGCAGTATATTCCCTCCCTTCATCACACAAAATGTGTCGTTGAAATTTGTTCTATATTGCTGAGAAGATTGATCACTTCTCACAATTCCTTTTATTCAATATTTTTTCTCTACTTTTTCCCATTTTTTTCGTTAGCTGAATGTCAACGCATATTAAAATAATTTAATTCTCTTCTTATTTCTTTATGAGTACGTATCTAACATCTTCATATAATTTAATGTTATGAGCTCTTTTTCTCCTTTTCGGATATGCCATTTATTTATTATATTATTTTTTTTCTTTTGGATGTTGTGAAGTTTTTTGTTTGTGCTTGTTATTAATACATATTAGTTTGTTAAAGTCTCGCATTAAAGTTATGAGAGATGAATTGCTGATGCTGGGTAAAATTTGTTGTTGATGAAATGATCTTAAGGATGCAATTTTGGAAATTAGAAAAATTTGGAGGTTATATTTTGGGATTTTTACAGATTTTCATGAGATCATGAAACTTTTGCGTAGATTTTCAAAATCTATGTATATAGTATCAAAATTTCGGAATTACGTATATTTTTTTTTTCAATTCAAAACAAATTTTTAAAGGTCTCACAAAAAAAAATTGATGAATGCAGAATGAATTTTTTGGTTTGATACTAAAAATTTTTACAAATTTCCAAAAATTCAGAACTTAATTTTTTATTAGGTAAATAAAAATAAAATTCATAACCAAAATATTATCCTTGACTTCCTCATCACCAGCATGTTGCCTCACACAGATTGTTTACAAAATAAAAATAACCACAAATTCCTCCTTTGTCTAGCAACTCGCATCATGTTGTGAATTCAACAAAACAGAAAAGTAATTCTTAGGTGCCAATAATCGTGCATAATCTCCTTTGAGATATAAATCCATTCATGAAAAATTGAGGAACAAAACATTTAATCCGTTGGAAAGAAGGTAAACAATCCCTTTTGGAGAAAAGCAGCATGTTTTCATAAAGATTGACTTTTCTATGCTAATTCTTTTCTATTATTGAATAAGAACATGCCTCAATGTATTAAGACATTGAGTATGGGAAACGTGTGTGAGGTTTGGATTTATATATTGACGGATTTTCTGAGAATATTGATCATTTAAGTTCCGTGAAATTGGCTGTGTAAACACTTGTAAATCTGATCATGATTTGCATTTTTCTTGAGATCTGTTGTTGTTGCGTGTTATGGACGAGAAATTGAAGTAAATCCTTTGGGTATTTAAGGAATTATGAGTAATAGTCGTAAGACTTATTGATATCTTTAGATTCTTATCGAAAAAGTCTTGATATCTTTATTTTAATTTGAGAAATAAGATATGAGAGGATTAATCATATGACATATTTATGGATTGAGAATGTTTTATAGACAATGAATTTTCAGTGCTTTTGGAGGAATTTGATTGAGTAACTAAATTAAAAGAAATAGAAAAATTTAAAATCTTAAAATTTTATGCCAAGAGTTGTAGAAAATTGTTTGAAGGAATTTTTAGCTTGAATTAGATCAAGTTTTGCTTGAAATCAATGATTATTAAGCATAAAGTATAATTTTGATGATTTTGGTTAAATTTTATTGAATATACATAGATCTATGTTATATTCATCCTTTTAGTTATTTTTGGTTTTCTAAAATCATCAAAAACTTCAATTTTCTGGTCAAATTTCAAAAATATTTTCAGGTTAAGTTAAAGTTTTCTCATTTTTAGCACTTTTTTCAGTAAACTATAAGTTTTTCTTTTTGTTAACCTAAAGTCTCCAACAATTAGATTCAAATTACATGAAATTAGTTTAGATTGGATAATTACAGACTGCAAAATTCCATTTCAAATATTCAATGCGAATGATCCGTTAAAAAATTACTGAACTGCTTAAATCTTAAATCAAATCCAATATCAATGATGAACTTAAAATTCATCTTATTTTCTTCAAAATAATGTTAAAAAAATTGCTTTTGCAACTTTAGTCAATGCCATCAAGTCTGTTATTTACATAAATGGTTCTTAACCCAACCTTATCTTAATCTTAATCCAAATATTATCATTAAATCTTAATCTCAAGATTAGAATTTTTTAATTATATTTCTTATCTTCTTCAATATTCCACAAAAAAAAATCAAATCTTCAGCATTGCACCTTAAAAAAAATTATTTTCACCATCGAATTGCGTTAACGCTGAAAAAAAGTGACATCAAAAAAATATATTTTCAATAATATGCTAGCTAGAAAAATATATATTTCATTTCCACAAATCCACAAGCACCCACAACACAAATCCCACTTAATCCATATAAGATTTATTTTTGGAGGTAAATATTTTTTATACGTGTGACTGATAAACAGCCATAATGAAACAAACCCGCTGATATCGCTAGCTAAATACATATACATTGTGTAATAATAAAGAGGCAGCACTAAATCCTGACTAAATATCAAACAATCGACTTGTGCATGAATATATCCCCAAGAGGAAATGTGACATCACCGCATGACATCGATGAGAATGTTAAAAATTGATTTTTAAACAACTGTAATTGATGCTAATCTCATCGAGTTCACCAATTGTTTGTGGAATTTCTCTTCTCAAAATGTATACAAAAGTCATAGGAAATATGATGTCAAAAAAAAAGTTTTTATGACCTATCTTCAAAATTTTTGACATTTTTTTTCTTGTGTATTTATCTCAGTGTGATCATCTCCAAACAAATAAACAATAAAAAAATTTTAACAAGCCATTCTATGAGGCTCTGTAAGAGACAAGACACCTTCGTGATGGGACATGGGAAATGTAAAGAAAGGAATACAAAAAATAAAAAAAAAAAAGTTAGATTGACAGTCGATGAAGATGTGCAAAGCATTTAACGATAAGAATTGATTTCAACAGAAAAAAAGGTAAACAGAAAATAATTTTCAAATAATTGATGTGATATAAAGAATACCTTATGCGTTATAAGGTGATTTTTTTAATTACACAGTGCTAGCTGATAAGGATAGACTTGTGACATTGTGGTGTGTTGGTTTTTTGGAGGGCATGGAATTTATTGATAAAGTGCAGTTTGTCTGGCGTGATTAAAGAGCTTCTTTAGTGTGATTTGTATGGTAATGTAATTGCTTGGCTCAAATTTGAATATTAAACTCAAACTTTATCCGGTTCAAATCCTAAATATTGTAACTTCTGATTAGGCTTCTAATGAAGATAAAGCTACGGTTCACGATGTAAAGTTCAAGAATTCGAGAAACCCTTTGGTACGATTCCTTCAAATTTAATTTTGATTAATCCTTGATTGAGATCAAATTAAACAACTTATATTTTTAAGACTTAGGAGAAATTAAGCCAAAATTTTAGGATTTGTGTGCAAAATTTGTTTTGACGGGAATCAGGGCTAAAAGGAGGCATAAATGGTCATTCAGAGGGTTAGTTTTAGGCACTTTAAACTAAATTTTCTTTCATTTTTCAACTTTTAGAATTTATTAGATTTTTAAAATTAACTTGCATGGGTATGTTGAAAATTTGAGATTTAAAACTTATCCGTTAGAAACTTTTAGAGATTTTTGTAATAAAAATGACTCCGTAAAGGCTATCTCGATTTTAGAAGATTGAAGATCACAAGATGAATTGAATAGCAGAATGTCCATCCCTTTTGGATCCTTGATTACATTAGGAACTAAATTTTAAGATAATTAAAAGATCAAGTTCATAAATACATAAATATAGTTTAGTTTCAAAAAATAAGATTTTCCAGACCAAGATGCGCAGCAACTACCCCAAAAATAGACAAAAAAGAACTCAAAATAAATTAAAACAGAGAAAGAGTGAGGAAGAAAAAACCGAAAATTCTGGCACATATAAATTATTGTTTTCATTTAATCCTACATAATTCTTTTTCCGCGATAACAACTTCTCTATAATTTTTTTTTTATTTTTATTTTTGGTATTTACTGAACGCTTCATTATCAACCATCAGCAAAAATGTGTTGATTGATTATTTTAAAATGCGAGTTTAATGTGATAAAATTTTTTGATATTTATAATCATGTTATGATGAATACATTTTTGATGATAAATTGCTCTTTATCCCTATCGGAAAAAAAGTCGATGGCCCACTGACAATAAATTTTTTTTGTCTTTTTTTTGCTGGTGCCTTTTAAATAAATAACAAAAAAAATTGCTTCTCACATTTAACTTAATTACTTATTTTAACACTTGTTGCTTGCCATGTCGTTATACAAATTCTTTGTTGATTACGACATTAATGAGCCGACGAGACGGAGGAGAGAGGAGAAATTGATGATGGGGAGGGAGCGTGGAAATTTATTTTATTTCATTTTATTTTTTAGTTGTTTCCGTTAAATTTGTAGAAACTGAAAACTTTATTTGTAAATTTTTGTTGAATATTTTATGAAATTTTCTTTTTAATTTGGTTCCTTGAAAATTCACTTTTGAAAAATTAAATTTTAATATTTTTAATTAACATTTTTCTAAATTCTCTATTATTAATTTGGATTTGCAAAATTTAATTTTTAATGGTTTACTCTGTTTGTTAAATATTAGGTAATTCATAATTTGAGATAATTTTCTTTCAAAAATCCAATTATTCAATCATTTATTTGATGTGATTTTTTTTTAAAAAAAAAATAGAAATTATTGAAACAAATTTTCAAAAAAAGCAACACATATCTAGGAAAAAATTCTATGAATAATTGAATCGAATTTTACTAAGGATTCGAACCCAAACTTTATCAAACTTGAAAAGCTTTGGAAATCAAATTTGGATACTGCAATTTAAGTCTTAAGTGAACTTTAGCAAATGTTCAATTAAAGATTTTTTTTTTTTTTTTTGATAACCATATTTTCTTTTTTAAACCATCCATAAATTTAATTTTGCTTCAAATATTCAATCTGCGAAGAAAAAAATTAAAACATTTTATACACATTTTCCAAAATGAGGGCTGGTTAATTTTTTTTTTCATATTCAGTGTTAAAAGTAATACTCTTTCTGAGAAAATTACAATGAGATTTAATAGAAATAGGTACATTTTAAAAAATTATAAAAAGATTATTAAATTTTAAGAAATAATTTAAAATAAAAGTAAAAAATTTTATTTCAATTAGAAATTAAAATATCTTTCATTTTTCAATCACTATTCCGCCATAAATTAAGCCATCAAGAAACATCCAGTAGCTCCAAAAAAAACTCATCTAACATCGCCTATACGCAGCCTAAGCCAAACACAACAAAAAACTCAATCAAATTAAACTTCATCAACACTCATTTTTCCACAACTACTTCTTTCTAAGTTTCTTTGTACCCGAGTCCGTTGATTGATTAGCTTGCAAATTAACATTTTTGTAAACAGTAGGTTAACAACTGTAAAACTATTTAATATGAATTAAATTGAGCATTGATATCTATCTCTCAGGTCTCATTCAATTACGAGTCAATCCACTCAAAAAAATATTTCAATGGCACCCCAGAAAAAAAGAGAAATCTGATTAGCGAATATTTTACTTTAAAGTCGTCATAAAACATTTGTCAAATTAATAAACGATATCGGTTATCATAGTCGAGTCGGCACTAAGCGGCCATAGATTGCGGCATTTCCAGACCATTCACAAAAACTATCTCGAAAGCCATAAATTTTGCTACATTTTGCTCTTTTTTTATAAACAACAGAAATATTTTTTTTCTTCTATTTCTGTCGATATTTATAGAGCTGTAAATTTTATTTTGTGCATTACATGCTGTCGTACACAATAGAAGTCCATATGCTTTGAGATAATATAATGAAAAAAATTGAGAAGAGGGAAGAAACGAGAAGGAAAAGATTTAGGGCGAGTTCAGTGTTTGTGATTGGCTGCATTTTCTGTGCCATTAGTTGGCTCTCGTTTCTTCTTTCTCTTTTTTTTTTATTGTCTGCTGTCTCTATCGTCTCATGTGTGAGTGCTCTTCTGTGTAAGAATTTTTCTTTCAAAGGTATTGACGCTATGGATTTATAGCTGCAAAATTGGATGGAAATATTTTTTAAATGGTGATGATTCAAAGATTTTTAGTAACTTTTAGTGAAAAATTGATTAGCAATGGAAGGATTAGCTATTAAACTACTATTTTGCGTACTAAAATGCAAGTAGATTTGAATTAAATAAAGATTAACTTAATTTTTCCACAAATTAAGTTAAAATTTGTTTTGCAGAATTAGTTTCCAATTAAAAAGATATTTGGACAAGATCTTTCAAGAATGAGGATTGAATGACAGAATATTAGTGTATTTTATGCTGATTAGTTCAATAATGTTTTATTTGTTTACATTTCTTTGGAAAAATAATTTTAATTTCTGAACTTTTTGTTTTGATTTTATAATTCTACACAGTTTAATGAATGCCAAGAGTTTAAGACTGATTTAATGGAACAAGAATTACAATTTTCAAACATTTTGATGTTGTAAATTGCCTTAAATATTTTAAACTTAATTAATTCCATAATTTCGAATTTTTGAACCAATTTATGAACATACTCTCAAAAAATTTATGAAAACACAAAAAAAAGTTGTAAAACGTTCAAAATTTCTGGAAGATGCCGTTCACTTATTACGTAATTTTCCGAGGGGGAGGGGAGGGTCCGAGAGTTTGTTACAATAGATCGTAAAAATAGTTTTCTCACAAGTGTTTCTTTTGTTAAAAAATTACTCGATTTTAAAGAATTTTCAAAAATTTAATTTTTTTTCGATGTATAAAATTTTTTCTAGTGCCAAAACCTTGTTTAATCGCACCAATTAGAGCAGCTTCTGTAAAAAGCAAAGAAATTCAACAGCAGCATAAATTAACATTTCCTTTTTAATTCATGTACGTCTCATAAATTCCCAACAGATCTCAAACTATAAGCATCTTTTCAACAAAGCTCCAAAAATTTCCATTAATTAGAATCCAACAAACAAAATAAATTTGATTGCCAAAAAATTTGAAACTCCAAACTTAGACTGATAAGACTACAACAAAACAATTGTGATATAGGCAGAAGCAATGAGCGCCAGTCAACTGCACATGTCAGAATGAGATGAATATAGTCATAATGCATAAGTCATTCTTTCCTTTTTCCATTCATTCATTTTCTAACTCAAAACAGAAGTCAAAAATTGTTTCCATGTTAAGCACACTTCAGACTTATTTCAGACTTCGTCATAACACGTTCATAAAATTTTTTCGTGCGGCACATGAAGAAAATTCTGAATGAACAAGAAATCGGAGGTTTTTAGTGACTGAATTTGTGAAAATATTAAAGAAAGAATAAATTTAAATTGTATGGGATTTGTGAAGGAAAAATCTAAGTGAGCAGTGAAGTAACTGTCGTTAATATTTTGTGAAAAATTCAATGAATGCAAATTGATGGTTTTAATTAAAAAATAATTAAATTTTTGTAATTCGGGAAGTGCATTTTGATAAATTAGACAAAAATTAGTTAAAATAAAAACATTTAAAATCAAAAAAATTTTCAACGGACATTTAATATTCAAATTTTTGGAATTAATTCAGAGATCTATAATTTTGTCATCACAGACAGCATTGATTTTAAAAAAGTGATTTTTAGTTTTCAAAAAAAAAGTGAAATTTGTGTCAACATAAATAAAGCTCATGGATTATTGAAGATTGTACCGTACAAGACTGATAATTATTAGCTTGCTGAGTAAAAACATAGTTACGTGTAATTAAAATTTAACAGATTTTCAAAATTTAAATTAAGTGAGAAAAAATTTTGGTCATCTCAGACTACAGAAAATCAAAAATTCATCCTCAAAACCTTCCATGAAAAAAATTCAAAATTTCCCAAACTAACCCAAAAATCACAAATACTAGTTCCAATATGATGGATATAAGCATGTACGGAAATCATCACACAAATCATTCGAGTGGATATCAAAGTCCCGACCTCGGAACAGGTGGATATCCATATTTTCCAACCGGTCATCATCATCATCATTTGCAAAATCACCAGAATGTTCAAGCAGCATATGCTGCCTCATCAAATGTACTAACTGCAACTGGCATTCAAACAGCTTCAAATGGAAATAGTGGAAATCACTTTTATTCATCGGCAATTGCTCATCCACATTTGTATAGTCCAACAGCGATAGAATATGGAATTCATACATCATCGAATAATTCACCATCAGAACAATATGATAAGTATTATGATGCTCAAAGTAACGACGGTTATTATACAACGACCGGCACTGGAAGTTCCACTGCTGTTGGTACAAATAACAATAACAATAATAATAACAATACAAACAGCGGATCACCTGAAACACACATAATAAGCAGTGATAATGGATTAAGTTACACGAATTTAGACTACATTGCGTACCAGCAAGCTCAGCATAATCAAGCTCAAGGATATAACATAGCAATTTCATCAAGTGATGATAAATTGACGTTAAATCATCACTACAATGAGGAATTGCTCCTTAATAATCCACAAAATCCTCTTCATCACCCCCACCAGCATCATCATACCGCGACAATTGCCACAAATAATCCATGGCATCATACCAATTCAAGCAATCATAATTTTATGGATGCACCTGGCACCTTAGTTAATCAAATGCAAGCAATAAGTGGAAATAATTTGACAACACAGCAGACATTGCAGCAGCATGCAATGCATTCGCCAAATAGCATTCAATCGTCATCGCCAACATTACAAAATCAACAGCAGCAAGATAGCAATGGACAATTAATACAGAGTCAACAGCAACAGAATGTACCGACTTATAAGTGGATGCAAGTGAAAAGAAATGTGCCAAAACCGCAGAGTAAGTAGAACATGATTAATTGATTGACATGTGCCGATTAAAATTTAACGGTTGAAAAAAATTTGAATTTTTTTTTCTGAGATGATTGAATTTTTTTGTCATCTCAGATCACTGAAAAAGTAAACAAAACCCTGAATAAACCTCAATTAATTGATTAAGTCAGATAATAAGTCAGATAATCTTCCAAAAAACATCTCGACCTAAAAAGTAATTAATAAATTACCGACTAATTAAGTGAATATAACTAAATTACCACTAAATTAGATTTATTTCACCCTTATTCTTAAAACAATTGTCAATTCAATACAAAAATGACGTAAATAATATCAAATGCTAGTGCCGTCGGTCAGTGGGTGGTTGAGTGAGTCAGTAAATTGAATAAAGGTATAAATGTAAATAGAGGAGACGGTGGAAGGAGAGAGGAGGAATTTTTTTTATGGAAATGAAATTCTCGTCGAAAAAAAGAGGAAAGAAAAGAGAGAAAACAAAATTCTTCACACGCAAATATTTAAGGTATGCTTTCATGTTTAAACATTTATTTTCTTCTATAAAGTTGGATGGGATTTGGGTGACTATAGATCAGAGAAATTGAAAAAAAAAATTAAAATAAAAAAGGTGTTAAAATCCAGCGAATTTATTGAAACATTTTCATATTGAGATTCGAACTCATTACTTTATCAATTTTATATATATTTGTACCTAAGTATTTCTTAATTGAATTTTCTCTTGACAAAATTCATTTCATATCTTACAAAAAATGCAAAACTTATAGCTATCCTAAAAATATTTCATTATCCTCCATAAATAGACACAAAAAATAATACACAGCCAGTCTACATAAAAAAGTTATGACTTTAGCATGTAGATTTTCAATATTTGTCGAATTATGTGAAAAAATGGCAATTAAAATGTAATTGTCACAACACTTTTAGACTCAGCACCAAGAATTTTGTTCCATACCTCCTTACTTTATGGCCGATATCTAGAATTTTATGACATTCCGTTTACGTTTTTGAATTTATTTTTTCATGTCAAAACATTATAAAGCTATTATGATGGTAAGAATAAGAAATTATACGAGCTTATCGTTTGTCGTTAAAGGAAACATGTAACGTTTTATTCGTGCGGTCAACATTAAATTCCAATGTTCACAATAATAAAAAATTGGATATAAAACCTTTCATTTCAACAATTCCAAGAATTGTTTTACTTTACTTCCAAAATATGAAATAAAAAAAAAAAATATATATATATATATCAGAGTGAAGTTTCTTTATTTTCTGTCTGTTTGACTCGGTTTGCTTCTTTTTTAAATGCGATTGTATCTTTTTACATGTAAATTGCCATGATCAAATTTCAATTATAACCTGAATTAAATTCCATATGTGTGTGGAATTTTAAGAATTCTTTTGAGATTGGACAATGGGTAGTTTTTTGAGTTTTAATGTATTTTCTTTGAAGTTTCTCATAATTTACGAATTTTGAAGAACTTAATAAATAATTTAAAAAAATTGTATCTGAAATTGTCAATAAATTGTTGTGTTTAACCTTCATGTTAATTCTAAATTTGCAACTTCTGTATAAGACGTTTATGGACTGCAGTCCAAATTCAATTTTGAGATTTGAACTCACAAGCCTTCAATAATTTTTATGCTTTCTAAAGCTCTTTGATTATTCAATTACAACCACATTTTGCGTTTTTCAAAATAAGAACGTTTTAGTTCGAATCTCAAAATTAATTAAATTTTTTAAAAGAATATTTGTTTGGACTTTAAATAAAATTTTATGAAAAATATCAAATAAAGTGCTGGATTGTTTTTAATTAAGCTTTATGCGATTATTTAACCAATTTTACAGTAGCACCAAATAATTAATTTGAAATAATTCCAACATCATATAATAAAACATAACCATACCTAATTCACAGATCATAATAATCTATAAACTCTTACACCTGCTAATTTAAATGACTCATAATTAACTCAAATAGAAACAAAAAATTATACATATCTCGTCCACATGCCAAACAAACATAAAAAGTCTTAAATTTCTATTTCATTATAAAAAAAATTGAGAAGGAAAAAAAAGCTTACACGCATGACTTCCTAATTACTGACTGACCAAATGTAAAATAAAACAAATAAAAAAAAACCGACTAAACACTAATGCTCGAAAATTCATTCAAAAAGTGATGCCAGAGATCTCTTTTTTATTATCTGTAAAAATACTTCAACCTTTCGTCAAACGACATCCAAAAAAAAAAAATTATCCGGCGACATTTAGACTGTTTTGATGTCTCGTAACTGATCTTTTGTGGAAACAGAAGAGATGAAATATTTTTTAAAAAAAGTAAATCTTAATAATATTTTCTGATCTAATGCGCATTATGATATCGATATCGATTTAATCTTGAGTTGTTGTTTCATTCTTTAAATATTTACTTTTGTCCCAAGTGAGTGAGTCAATTGACATTTTTTTGTGCTCTTGCTTTATTGTTGGTTTGGTGATATTTTCGAGAGAAATGTGGGTGATTAGGAAGTGCAGATTGTCCAGATATCATGTTTCTTGTAGGGTTGAAAGTAAATTTATTTTGAGGTTAGCTTACAAATTTTTAGAAGAATCTTTCGTACATATTATGATGGTGCCCTGTAAAATCACAGAAACCTAATAATTCCGCTGCATGGAGGCAGAAAACCTCAGATCACAAGACCAAAATAAATCCTCTTTGAAATGTATGAGGAGCTATTTTTTCACGATGAATTATTAAGTCCTCTTATTAAAACTAGGAGGAGTTATTTTGGCACCGTGAAATAATAAGTCCTCTCGGAACTCTAAGAGGACTTATTATTTTCACGGTGATTTTTAAATTTCAGAAATTATTTTGACTTCTAGTATTTTATTTCAGCGTGCTAAAATAATTCCTCTTGTATTTTCAAGAGGAATTATTTTGGTCTTGTGCAATATATTTCAGATACCTATATTTTGATGAATATAGTATTTTACCATATTTTATAATTCTGATAATTTTGTATGGGAAAATTTAAACGGTCATTCCTTATTTGAATTTTATGAGTTATTAAAACTTTTGTTTTTTACCCTTATGCTCCTCAATTTTATCTGTTAAAAACTGCTTAAATCATTAAAATTGGTGATTCCTATCATAAGTTATGATAGTTTTAAGTTTTTGATGAAGAAAATCTCGCCAAGGTTTGATAACCCGTAAAAAATTACTAACTCAAGGAAACTTCCTTTTTATTACATGGGAGAAAACTACATACTTTTATGCTTTTAATCAATCTATAAGCCAAATTATTAAGCATATATATCATAACAAAATGATCAATTTAAAAATGATCAAATTTTTTTTCAACTTTGAACCTCTAGTGTTCCAACCCAATATAACATGCAATATAACATGTCATACTAATATTGCATTATCATAGAAATATTAAGCAAAAACTAAAAAATTTCTGAGTCCGGATTCTATATGGAAAGACTCATATGTAGTAAAAAAAATATGGATAAGTTTTATGAGTTTTTATAATTAAATTTAGGATAATTTAAATATTTAATATTTTAGGATTTAATGAATTTAAAGAGAATTCAAATAATAACTCTGAGTTAAACTATCAAAAATTTCAACCTAAACAAGTCTAAAATTAACTTTTATCTTTCTCAATGTCAAATTCAATATCCAAAAATGGATCCTTATCATGGAATATAATAAATGAACTAACAAGATGTTCTAAAAAACAAGAAGATTTTGTTATAGAGATAAATGAACCGTTAAATTTTTAAATATTTTTTGACTGTTTTTTAAAAACAATTTTGATTTCATTTAAACTTCAGAATTATAAAATATGGTAAAATACTATATTCATCAAAATATAGGTATCTGAAATATATTGCACAAGACCAAAATAATTCCTCTTGAAAATACAATAGGAATTATTTTAGCACGGTGAAATAAAATACTAGAAGTCAAAATAATTTCTGGAATTTAAAAATCACCGTGAAAATAATAAGTCCTCTTAGAGTTCCGAGAGGACTTATTATTTCACGGTGCCAAAATAACTCCTCCTAGTTTTAATAAGAGGACTTAATAATTCATCGTGAAAAAATAACTCCTCATACATTTCAAAGAGGATTTATTTTGGTCTTGTGATCTGAGGTTTTTTGCCTCCATGCAGCGGAATTATTAGGTTTCTGTGATTTTACAGGGCACCATTATGATATTATGTTGAATGTCCTTAAAGATATTAAATATTTTCTAAAACATTCAAAATCAACCTCAATTTTCTTTAAATTAAAAAATGCGCTCTAAACCACTAACCCAACATCAGGCCTTTCCAACTTGCACTTTTCCATTCATTTGTTTAACTTACATCAGAAGAATGAGAAGCTGAGAAGGACGCAAAATTTTTTTTTTCCATCATATCTCTTTCACATTTTATTTATATGTATTAGAGGGATCATTTTCAACAAAAAGATCATCATCATCGTCAGATGCTGTGTAAATAAGTATCAAATATATATTGCATAACTCACCACCGCATCTGATAAAATTTCCTTTTCCTTCCTTTCCGTTCCATTTCATTCAATTTCACTCGACTTTCGTCTTTGACAAATATTTGCATTTCGAATACTTTTTCTTGTGTCAATATTTTATGATTGCTGAAAATAATGTATTTAAGCATTAAACTAAATACATTATGCAACTGAAGATTCCTTGACATTACACCACTTGTTATTATTTTTTTTATGCTTCTTGATTTTTTTTATTGTTTGAGTTTTTAGTGTTTTTGTTCTTGTTTTTTGATCTATTGTTGAGATAGAAATGGAGATGAGTTGAGGGAAATTTTGAAGACTGATTTGGGGTTAAAGGCGCATTGAGTTGGACAAAATTTGATAAAATTTAGATATCTTTGTAATTTTTAGGTTAGAAAATATTTAATTTTAGGAAGTTATATCCTTTTAGCGCTTAGTTAGCTAGTTTAGACACTCAAAAGGTATCTGATACATTTTCATTTGTTTTCGTAAATAATTGTAGGTTTTGAACCCTCAAATTTTGATTTTTGATGAATTTTAAGTCTTGATCATTATAATACAGAACTATAGACAATCTAGAACTACCAAACTTCACTCTATACTAAGATATAATATTTTTATTACTAAAATTAAAATTCATAACCCAACTTATCCCACAAACACTAGCAAAAATAATATTCACAACAAAGAAAATCCAGGTATTGAATTTCATCCAGTTTCTTCTAATCCAACTTAACATATTCATTTAATCCATCAAAAGAGTGTCTGATTCCCTTCATAAAAACAACAACTACTGATCTAATTGATTTCGATTTATTCCATAAGAATATATTACAATTAAACTATTAAGTAATATCCACAAACGGACAACAGATCAACAACAAAACTCATCCATCAAATCTATAGAAAAAATCAAGCTAATGAAGATATTTTGAGGAATAAGAAGCAGCAGCAATAAGTAAAAGAAAAACTTATCGAACATGACTAAAAAGAAAAGAACTTGAATTTCAATTAAGTCATCGTCTAGTGACTCTCACTCTAATTTCTTTGTCGTGTCCTATTAATCATGCGGAAGGGAGATAAAGTGACAAGAAATTAAATAATAGTCGCGGCTCCTCACACAACCTACACAAATAATTTTTCATTTTTACTGCTTCCACTTCTCGTTTTTTTCTTTCTTTCGTTCTTGTCTTCCTTTTTTATTCTCATTTTTATGATGATAGTCTAAACATGAAAAATTGATTAATTAAATAAATACCAAATAAATACGGCACCTTTATTGTGGCAACTAACAACTTTATTTCATTTTTCCTTTCCTTTTCTTCTTCTTTTTGTGGATTTATATTATTTTATTTTGTGTGACACGAATGAAGGGTTATCTGCTGTTAGGTAAAGGGATGGGAACTTGAGGATTAGACATGAAAGGGATTAGAAGGAGTTTTGAGGATGTTGGACTAGATATGTTTATATAAATGGGTATCTACTGATGATTTTTGAGATTATACTGGTTAATAATTCTAGATTTTGGAGTCTAGGACATAATTTAGCGCATAAATTTAAATTATAGTATGTGCCACAAAATTAAAGCACCCACTCCCAAATGCATGTCTCTTAATTTTCTATTTATCCTGATTCCACAAACTTGAACTAGACTTAAGTAATTTCCCTTCCTAAGCCGCAACCCCTTCACTCTCCAAAACATTCCTCCCAACAACTCAACTCACAACAATTTCATGTTTCTTACAAGAATCAACGAACTCTAAGTCGTCAACAAATGGAAATAAGAACGGGAAATTCATGGTCAAAATAGTGCTTACATTTTGGCTACTTATTGATTTATTTTAATTAGTCACTTACACTTGCTTTTTTATTTTATTTATTTTCTGTGTGTGTTCTTTGCTCCCTCATCGCAACACGCCAGTGGACGACTTTTATTTTCGTTTATGAGACGAGTCAGAATTATTATTTTATTTTATGCTGAAGAAGAAGAAAATTGAACGGAAGGAAATTATAAATGCAAAGATGTAAATAAGAAAATAATTTTTTTTAAATGTTGACTTGTGTTTCCTTTTCAATATTGCACAAAATGAATTTTTGTAAAAATATAATTTATTGTTGGAGAGTTTTGTCTTTGAAAATTTTTGATCAGATGTTTTGAAGGGAAAATTGATGTCTTAATTTTGTGGCTATTTATTTGGCAATGAAAATGAGTGGTTTATAAATTTTGGTCCAAACGAGAATTCTATCTCTCCTTTAAAAAGAAGATAAAAACATGCAAAAAAGATGCGTAAAATTGAAGAAAAGTAATTCAAAGATTTTTTTTACTTTGCGTATACAAAACTTTACTAAAGTTTTCAACGTTGGTTCGTGCTAGTTTTTAGCAACGAAATTCAGCTGTTAGTAGCTTTAATATGTTAAAATAGTTCATAAAATCAATAAATAAACTTTGAAGTGGAGAGAAAAAAGATGCGAAATTTAAAAGATGCAAAACTCGAAATTTTGAATTTTAAAATTCCGTTATGAACTATTTTTGCAATAATTCATTAATTCTTTCAACGTCTTAAGCAACCCTGAAGAAAACATGTTAGAACTTGCTCATTTAAAAACAGTACTCCACATAAGGGTAAACTTGCAAATCAAACAGATTGACAGACACTGAAACAACTCAAATTAAAATTCTAAAAAATTTCACACAACTCTAAACTTCCAACAAATCATTCCATCCAGAAAAAAACACAAAATAAAATAAAAACTTCAGCAGAAATAAAAAATTGTGACTAATGTAAATTTGTCGCGTGACAAGTGATGTGAACGAAGAAAATTATTATGCCGTCAAGTGACTGTACGATAAGGATCTTTGACTTATATATTTCTTTTCTATAATGCTGCCACAAGTCAGGCTTTAAGTTGTATGTAATTCCTTATTTCCATTTTCACACACACTTAAAAACAGTTTTTTATTCCTTAAATTAGCCGAAAATGCTGATTTTTTGGTGTAACTGGAAAGGACTATAATTTTTTATGCAGAAAAGGGGATTCATTTGAGTTGTGACTGTATACAAAGATTAGTCAAAAGTCATGAGTGAAACGTAAAATTAATTCTCATTAAGGACCTGTCATTATGAAACTAAACCATTAATTCTTACTATTTGAATTTTCTGACTATGTTGTGGCTATATTTGCGTTTGTAATTAGCATGTGATTTATTGTGCTCATGTTTTGCCCGAAATTAATTGAAATATTATTGTGTGGCTGTTTTAAGGTATTGCAAGACAGACAGAAGCGTCATATGATTTATTAAATAATTAAAAATTAATAAATAATAAGAAAGTTTGTTGCTGACTGTGCATATAAACAGAGGTGTCGTGTAAGAAAGGCTAATTTTGGCTATCGTGATTGAAATTTCTTCTTTTTCATAATTATTTCGAACTTGAACTTGGGTATTGAGACAGATTGTAAATAATTATGAAAATTTGATTCATTTTGTGGAATCGATAAATTATGAAGTCAGAATACAAGAATTTCTTGGTTGAATAAGTCAAACAAAAATCAGCAGCAAAATTTTGTCTAATCAAAGTAAAAACCATGCCAAAAAATTTCTCGTGACTTTATTATCTTAAAAACTCTGATACAGTTTGATTAATTAGCTATATCTTTAAAGTAATATCTCCGTTCAATCTGGTAGAAGCTAGAAAAAAATTATGATTCATAATTTCCCAGACAAATCAACCAAAAACCGATTTTATTTGGAGAATTGGCTGATTAAGAATTATTTGGAATTTCCAAAAACACTTCAATTTATATTGCATCTTAAAAAATTGCAGAAAACAATTCAATTAGGCAAAAAATTAAAGTACATTCGCTCAAAGTTACCATAAACATATTTAATCAACAAAATTGCACAATGTAAACTCAAATGATCAATAGCAAACACAATTAATCCCAAAAAAATCATCATCATCATTAACCATTAAAGTTACCATCAAAATTATCCAAAAACAACTTCTTCAGCATAAAAAATGGCGGTCATACATAATATCAATATTGAATATTGAGCATGTGTACATTAACAATGAATAATATATGTTTTATACATGTGAATAAAGAATTTCACAGTTTTCATGTTTTTTTCTTGCTATTGCTGTTGTTGTACGTACGAATAAGAATGTGTAACTTTGGATTAGAGAAAAAAAAATATATATAAAAAGGGATTGAGCATTAATGTGCATGACAGCTTCAGACGACCCTCATTCACTTTTTTTTATTATTATTGTTGTTGTAGCTGTAAGCTGCTGCTCTTGTTGTTTGGATGGAGGAAAAAAAGAAAGAAAGAAAGAAGTATGAAAGAATTGCTTAGATGAAAATTATAATGGAATAAAATTATTTTTATGCGAGTATGAAGAGTGAGAGGAATAGAAAAATGTTGGAAGTAGTAGAAAATAATATATGAAATGAAAAGGGGAAAATGCTGCACAGCAAGACATTGAGGATGGGAAAGGGACGAGTTGGAATGTAAAAAGATGAAAGAGTGATCGCGCATTTGATTGTATATACACAATTTGTGCCAAAGACCTCAAAACTACTCCCAACACACAAACTGAGCTCACTATTCTATGAGATATAAAAAGAGATTCTGAAATTTTGGCTTGGCATGGGATCGAACCTAGTTGCATACCCAAGCATTGATCAAATTGTTTGAGTTAATATGTAGCTAGGTTAAAGTTCTTATAGACGTAACCATTCCATAGGGTTGTTTCTAATGCAATTTATTAGGTCCCATATACTAGATTAGCGCAAAATGTCTTTATTTAGAATCATGAAATGTAATACATAAGTTTTGATACCTAAGTTAGATGCTATAACCTTAAAAACAATGAGATCCAAAATTAAAAGAACAATCAAATTTCAGACATACTACATCTCAAACCGGCTCAAATCCTGTAAACTGCATCTAGCAAACATTCTATAGGATTAACATCAAGTAGTTCTCTTACAATTCAATTCTATACACACACAACCATGAGATATGTGTGAACAGTGAAAAAATAATGTGTATTGAATAAAATAATAAATTTATCAAGGCACACAATAGAGAAAAGTACAGAAAGAAAAGAGAGTCGGGAACAAAAAAAACATAAAATAGAAATGAAAATGGCTTCCATGATATTTCTATTAGATATAAAATAAAATAAAAATCAATTGATTTGACGGGCTGCTTCATACTGTTTCATTTCATGGATCTCATGATAGACAGTTCAACAAAAACGCTGTGTTTTTTTATATAATCTCAATTGTATGCTACAAGACTCAATTTGATAGAAATCCAAATGACTACAAAATGGCTTTTTTATTTAATTTCTATTTTTTTAAGAAATAGAAGCAATTCTTGGTAATAAGAGAAATAAAATGTGTGTGTGCTGTTGAAGTATCTTAACTTCTATTTTTTTTTATTTCATAATTCAATGGAGATTATTCTCAAGATTCAGTCGAATAGAAAGTTTCAATGTAATGTCTTTTGACTTGATGGCTTAGCTGGCGAGATTATCGATTTGAAATTGAATTTCAATTGATTTTTTGGGTATTGTGGGAAAAAATTCTTAGAAATTGAAAAGTTTTGATGGCTTTTTTGGTGGTTATTGGGCTGGATTTGTGGAAGTTGATCTGAAGTTATGTTAAAAGTTGATTTTTGACGGAAAATTGAATTTTTGTAAAGTAGGATTCGAGCCTTCGTTGTTAGAATTGTCAAGTATGATATTCTTGTCCCAGAGCTGCCAGAAACCATCTGAAGATACTTAACTCTTTGCAAATATTAAAACTCACACAAAATGTAAGGTTCAACTCCCAAAAAAATTATAAAAATCCACTTAAAAGTCCAACTTCTCACAACAAAATATCTTCATAATAATTTCACAACAAGCCCATTAACTTGCGTATCAAGTCACGCTTTTTTGATAAAAACCCACGATTCCGCTTGAGATAATTTCAATGATTATTGATTCTTCAAGTTGCGAAAACGATAAGAATGCAATTAAGCTTCTATTATTAGCCACAAAGTATTTATTATTAGCAATTGCTTTCATTCAATTGGATTACTTTATAATTCAAAAATGTGACTTTATTTAGCTCCTTATATGATCAACACTTTACAGTTACAATCACTTTTTTTCTATTTTTAAGTGTCTTATCTGTTTATAGATTATTTCAATTTAGCCACCTTAAATCCATAAAAAAAATGATAGCAATAAAAATTTTCGTGTTCAAGAAGGTCTATTTAAGAGTGTGTATGGAGAAAAGTCAACAAGGTTTTTATATTTATTTTCGAGTATGATAAAGATTTGATTGCAGCCAAGTATGAGTGCAGCTACCGAATTTATTGGTGTTATAAATGTCGAGATTATGAATTGAATCTTTTATGAATTATTTTCGAGTTTTTTGCCATGTGAAGTTTAATATGAGATAGACTTAGTGACTGAATGGATGATTGTAACTAGACTGAGTGGCAATATTTCTTGAATGTTTGTTGGGAACCATGTGATTTTTTTATGAATTGGAAGTAAACAGTAAATTTTAGAGATTAAATATAATTTTTACATGACTTGTAACTGAAAATATTCAAATTAATTTTTAAAATGTTTATCTTTTTGAATTTTTTTTTCAAATAATATTTTCCATAAACTTTAGTTTCATTTGAAAAATACAAAAAATTTAGCTATTTAACAATATCAGTAATTTAAAATTTTAGCATATATGCTTTTAAACTCATGAGTCCTCCATATATACTCATTAAAAAACTGTGTATCATCATGATAATATTCCATAAAAATTAATCTAAGTATCATCTCAACTTATTCAAATTCAATCCTTCTATTAAATTAATTTTCCCATGTAAATAAGTCCATTCCAATCTTATCACATCTAGATCAATCTCAAATGACACATCAAGAATGCCTCACAATTTTAACTACAAAGTCATTCTTAAATGAGCTGAACTTTATTGAAAATTAATTTAATATTTAATTCTCATTTTTTTACTTCCAACCTGTTCTTCAACTACTTCTTCTTCCTACTCAATGCTCACCGCAGTATGCCTTCAAACAACAATAATAAAATATTAAAAAAAATCAAATTGAAATATCATGCTTTAAAGACTCTTTCTTTAACTCACAAGTAATAAAATATCATTGCTCAATATGATACACACGAAAAAAAAGAGGCACCGAGCATTGTGATAAATTAAATTACATTTTATGTCAAGATTTCATCTAAAGATAAACGGAGACAGAAGAATATGAAATGTATGGCATGAGTGTGTCATGTTTGAATAATTTTCTTATGAAAACTTTTTTTATTAAGATGTTTTCGAGGTATTTCAGACCTCAATCGACCTGTATTGATTTTTATAAATTGATAAATTATTCTTAATCCCTTTAAGAAGTGAAGAAAAATTTTTCACTTCCATCAATTTTTTTTGCACATGTTTTAATCCCTTTAAGAAGTGAAGAAAAATTTTTCACTTCCATCAATTTTTTTTGCACATGTTTTTGGATGATTTTTTGAGAATGGTGAAGGAGTTTTGCATTTTGTCCTGCTGATAATTTGGGATGTTTTCAGAGTATAATGGTCTGTTTTATGATTGATGAGGTCAGATGGTCAACAATTTAGTTTTGTTTCTCCAAAATTTATATTCATCGGTTTCCATTCAAAATTATCAGGAAAAAATTGAAAATGTCTATCAAAAAAATTAAACTTTAAAATTCATTATTAAAAAATAAAAATTTTATTTTTTAATCAATTTTAATATTAATAAAATTTTTTAATTAATTTAAAATTTTTCTACAAAAATTTGAACAACGAATAAAATTTTAATTTGAAATTCGTTTTTTCAAATTTTATAAAAAATTTTCTATTTTATAAAATTTACTTCTAAAAGTTCCAATAATTCTTAAAATATAAAATTTTTCAAAAATTATAAAAGCGCCTAAAATCTTTAAATTTAAAAAAACCTTCAAAACTTAAAATTTTCTGCATACATAAAATTATTTTATCTCTCCATAAAATTCCATACTTACTTCACCTTATTGCAAAATCATGTAGCATAAACTCATTTTTATCAGCTTAAAAAATGAAAATTATTATTTTTCATAACACATTAATACATCGAGAGTCAGCAAGATAGAGTCACAAAATGTATGAAAAGTAATTTCTTAAGGTTGTTTAATAATTCAAATATTCTACGAAAAAAATCAATCATTCTTCTTTATTCGTCGAAAGGGAAAATTGTGTGCAAATTTATTATTTTTTACTCCGTTGACAAAAATTCCATTCAGAAAGGAAATGACAAAAAAAATAAATGTGTTTGCTTATGCTGTAAAATAAAATTGTCAGATTATAAATTTCCTACTGAGACATTTTGACGTCGATTTTTGTGATTTTAAATTTTTTGAAAAAGAAAAAATAAAAATTTTATGCCTAACTCAAGTAGACAAATATTTGGATTTTATATGGATTATGAGATAACCATATAAGGTATAAGTAAGAGATACTTACTGTTAATTGGTGATACTCACTATTAATTAGTGATTATATTTGATAATAGAAATTAAGAGAGTCATCATGATAAGGGCTGGCGATCGACCAATTAATATTTGAGTAGACTAACACTCGAGTGATTAAAAGAGCATTGAATTGAATCAAAAGTTAGTCATTGGTTAATGATGTCCGACGGTAGAATTGCATTACAAGGATGCAATATAGTATATCTAAAAATTCACTTGTTTCAATTTCAATTAGGTACTAGAAATTCTACAAAATTTTAGAATTTTTAATTTTTTTTTGTTAGTATTAGGGGCGTATCCAGAAATTTTTTGATGGAGAGGGGGGGGGGGGAATTTTTTTGTATGGAAAAAAATAAGGGGAGGTTTTGGGATTTTTTCCCAAAAAAACCCTAGAGCAAATTGAAGAAATTTCTGACTAAGCCACTGGTTAGTTTAAATTAGTGGTGCCCAAACTATGCTTAGTATTCCGCAACAGAGTGTTATAACAGCCGAATGTGGTTGTTTATGTGAAAAATGGAAATATTAGATTAAAATGCTCATGAAACCTACTTTTGAGGTACTTTTGGCAACTATTTACACTTTAAAATTATCTCTCGATACAAAAAAATTTGGGCACTACTGGTATAAATTGTAAAAGCTTTAAAATTCCAGTCTAGACGCCATTAAACTAACCCACCTTAATCCCTATTATTTGATAAGAATTGACTAATTTCATTAGAATTTAAGTCACCAAACCCAATCATACTCAACTCATTCTTTAAGTATGAAAATCCTCAAACTCTTGCCAAAAACTAGAAAAAAATTATGCCTGTGAATGTGATAAATAATATCAATGATAAGCCATTCAATGGAATTAAACTAGAGACTACCAAAGTTCAATTTTTCATTCTCTTATGACTGTGTGTCTCTTAATAATTTTTTGTGTAATAAATTTATAATAATTCAGCTACTGACGCATAACATGAAACGATAAATAAGTATAGAGTGTGAAAATAATGTCAATAAGCACTTCAAGTACCTCCGAAAAAAAAAATTATTTTACTCGATGAGGTTTACTTGGTACTTTTAGCAACAAGCAGTCACGTGTCTGATTAAAAGACTTGCCAATAAATATAATCACGTAATTAGGTGTTATTTTTCTGCTAATTATCTTGCAAACACCACAAATAATTTTTTAATCGATTAATAATTTATCAATTAAGTATTGAATGATTTTGAGATTTATTCATCCATATCAACTCAATATTAATGGGTCTGCTGCTTCTAGATATGATTTGTGTATATAGCAGTAGTAGACGATAGTATCTTGCTGTGCTGTACCTCAAAATGTCATTATTTGAATTGTAGGTTTTTCTTTTTAAAGTTAAATGAAATGAAACAAGTCATGAAATACGCGCGAGAGAGGCAGTCAGAATGTCTAAAAATCATATTTTCCGTCAATTTCAATAATGAAAGACACTTTACAGCATTTTTCTTCCTTCTTTGTTCTCATTCTTCTCTTTTATGGTTAACGAATAATGAATAATGAAAAGAAATAAAATCAAATATTTGTTTGAGAGATTTTTAGCTGCATTTTTAGGGAGATTATTTGGTGTAATTAGGCGGTTTGGGTTTAAGATCTAATAATAATAATAATAATAATAATAAAAGGGTTCCAAAATAGCCAATAATGCATCTTTCAGCACGAAAACGTAGTCCAATGTCCAACGAAAAGTGTGAGCTGCCATGACTAGCTGGAGGCACTGCGATCCCTATCGAAGACGGGTCCTATTGTACCATTCCCTGTAAATAAATCTAAGAAGAATCAAGTAACTCTGGAAAACCAGAGTTTTTTAAGAAATTCAATAATGTCGTATACTTAGTATTTTTGATTTTCGTTGCATCTACCAGCTCAGAGCCCAAGAATTTCTTCCTGTGCTCTGCTAGTGCTTTACATTCACAGATTAAGTGATATGAAGTTTCCGGTTTGTCTTTACAAAGTCTGCACCCAGGATTTCTCCCAGTTCCAATATCATGAAGATATTTGTTGAGCCGACAGTGCCCCGTTAATGCTCCTAGTAGAAGCCTTAAATCTTGTCTAGAAAGGTCGAGTAACTCCTTTGCCTTCTTTTCATTGACTGATAAGAAAGCTTTGGAGATCTTCATACCTTCCTTAGAGCTGAAGATTTGCTTGTGTTTGAGTTTTTGCCAAAGTTTTATGTCCTGTTTCCAAATCCTGTCAATGAATGAGACTGCGTGTGCCTGAGTAGAGGGAATTGCAGCTGATTTGGCCAATTGATCAGCCATTTCATTGCCAGCAATGCCTGAATGCCCAGGAACCCACACAAGCTTCACTTCGTTTGCAACTGCAAGTTTATTTAGATTTTGAATGCAATTAAGCACTGTTTTGCTTCTGACTTTGCAGGCTCCAAGTGTTCTTAGAGCTGCTTGACTATCAGAGGCAATGATAAATTTATTTTGTGTTGGAGATTCCTCCAGACAAAGCTCTGCGCATTTGTTAATGGCAAGAAGTTCCGCCTGAAGGACTGTTGCATGTTCTGTAATGCTAAAATTAAATTCAAATTGAGAGTTAGTGCAGAAGATACCTGCTCCTACACCTTCGCTGTTCTTCGCACCATCTGTAAACCAGACAAGCGAATCAGCAGTTGAACTATCAAAGTCGAAGACTTCCTCTCGATTATTGATGATGATCTCGAATGATCTTGAAAATTCAAAAACACCTGAAATCTTATCTGGATCTGTCCAATAAACAGCATTCTTTCTCAAAAATCCTGATAAAGAACAGTGACCATACGACTGATTCCAGCCGAACCAAGTGCGACAGGATGCCAGTCTCACAGCCGTACAACGAGCCTTCGCCTCCACCACTATTTCTAGTGGAGGAAGCATGAAAGCAGCATCGAGAGCAGCTGTGGGAGTTGTTCTGGCAGTTCCTGCGATACATAGTTCAGCCATCCGTTGTAGTTTATTAAGTTTGTTCTGAAAGCTAACAATAGTTAATCTGTGCCACCATACGACACAGCCATAGGTTAATCTAGGAATTATTACTTGGGTGTAGATCCAGCGAGTCATTTTGGGAGACAGACCCCAATTCTTTCCCACCATTGATCTACAAGCCCAAAATGATTTGATACATTTGCTGATAACAGTATCGAGATGTCTTTCCCAATTCAACCTAGTATCTAGTACGATGCCTAAATACTTGGCTTCCTTTGTGAAAGGCAACTCATGACCAAAGAGTTTGAGTGATTTTAGATTAAATTTATATCGATTTGTAACAGGCATGACAGTGGCTTTACTCGGGTTTATTGCCAGTCCATTGAACTTGCACCAGTCCTCAGCAGTCCTCAAAGCCCTCTGCATAACGTCCGAGACCGTGGCATCAAACTTACCAGTCACATACACGAAAATATCGTCTGCGTAACCGATAGCAAGAACGCCACCTAGTCTGTTCAGCTCACAGAGCAGACTATCAACTACCAATGACCAGAGAAGTGTGGAAAGGCAACCACCTTGCGGTGTACCCTTAGTAGCCCTTATCAGAACCATTACGTCATGTAAGGTTGCCTTAATTGTTCTGCTACTAAGCATGTTAAAGATCCAGCTTGTGAGATGCGGATCTATATTAAATTTACTGGCTGCTTTTACTATAACATCGAAGGCAGTATTATCAAACGCACCTTCTATGTCAAGCAGAGCCAAAATACCAATTTCTTTGTCGTTAATTGTTCTTTCAAGCTTAGATACCGCTTGATGTAAAGCGGATTCTGTTGATTTGCCTTCTTGATATGCATATTGAAATTTGTGAAGTGGAATTTCCTTTAGAGATGTCTCTCTAATGTATCGGTCAACAAGCTTCTCAAGTGTTTTGAGAATAAATGACATGAGACTTATAGGTCGAAATGATTTGGGGTCAACATATGTGGCTTTACCCGGTTTAGGAATAAATACCACATTGGCTCCACCCCAAACCTTGGGTATGTGTCCAGTAGTTAAACTATATTTGAATAACTTCTCCAAATGCATTGTGAGTAAGTGTTTTCCATTCTGTAAAAGAGCTGGAAAGACCCCGTCACTACCAGGAGATTTATAAGGTCTGAATGTACTAATGGCCCAATTGATTCTCTCAATTGTCACAATCTGACTGACTTGCAAAAAGTTCCCTGTTGACACAGAGAGTTCAATGCTGTCCGACAGATCACCATCAATCTTGATTGAACCAGGAAAATAAGCCTCGAGTAGAATTTCAAGACTTTCTTTAGCATTCGTTGAAAATTTGCCACTTTTGTCTTTCAGAGAACCTAATCTCTGATAATTGTCAGCTGAAAGCAGTTTATGAAGCCGTGAGCATTCATCTGTGCTGCTTAATTCCTCGCATCTCTTTTTCCAAGATGCTGTTCTTGATTTGTTCGTTTCTTTGCTATATTCAGTTAGAGCTTCTCTATATTTAAGAACAACAGGGTCATTTATGAGCCCACGTTTGAATTTCTTTTTAGATTTGTTCCAAAGTTTTCGTACCTCTTTCCTCATCTTAGCAAGCTTTGATGAGAACCAAGGGCATTTTCGGTTCGTTCTTAGAGTGCGTAAATTGCAGCTGGCCTCAAAAGCATTGATCAATGCTTTATTTAGCTTTGCAGCATATTCATCACACTCCAAGTTATTTGATAATTTTGAATTGCATAAAACCGTTATCTCAGTCTCAAGAGTTTCTTGATATAAGATCCAATTTGTTTTGCGAATATTTCGGGATTTCAATATTCTTGGTACTACAGAAATTAATTCAAATGCTATATATCGATGATCAGAGAACGTGATTGTCTCTGTGACTCGCCAGTTTGAAATTTTGTGTGAAAGAGGTTTGGTACAGATCGTAAGATCTAATACTTCTTTCCTTATTGAGTTTGAAAAAGTTGGTTCGTTACCTTCGTTAAGGATATGTAGATCGTTCTCTACAACAAAGTCCAAAACAGAAGTGCCTCTTACATTTGTGTCACTGCTTCCCAAGCAATATTGTGTGCATTCGAGTCGCAAGCTATCAAGAGATGTAGTTTTGACTGCTTACAGAACTTGACCAGTCTGCGTAAATTATCACTTGGAGGAGGATTAATTGAGTCATAAGGAAAGTAAGCTGAGCATAAAACAATTTCTTGTTTGGTCCCTCCCACTTCCTCATACGTAATTTTAATAACAGTTTCATCTCCAGTACAGTACTGTGTTAATGGTAAATAAAATATATTTTTGTTAATGTAAATACAGGTTCTAGGTTTTGAATTGCTGGATTGATATACAATATCACCACCGGCCTCAAATCCCCTAACCTTATCCTTATAAATATAAGGCTCCTGTATTAAGCATACATCGAAATGATTCAAACCAAATCTGCGGCTCAGCTCTGCTGAAGCAGCTTTACAATGTTGTAAATTTATTTGGCCTAATTTCATAACGATTTTGAAATTAAAAGTTTGTTTATGCAAGCGTTGATCAAGTTAACAACCCTGCCACGAACAAGGTTACCAACCCTGTAAGCTGCTAGATTGCCAACCCTGGCAAAGCAAAACATAAACAAATAAAATTTGAATCTCAACTGACCGTTAGCATTTTCCTTATCCGCAAGCTCAACAAATTCATCGTTCCAAGCCAGAACCAAGGCAGAAGCAACGTCTGAACTTGTTAAACAAAGAGTTTGGAGCGCATCAATGGAGAAATGCATGTTAGGAGTTGATGTCAAGTAAGATTTAATATGTAATTTTGAAAAATTTTTAATTAATTTTTTCCTTTTCAGGATTAATGTTTTATATTGCTGGATCATCAACTGCAATCTGTTTAGATCGCTGTCGTTTCCCACAGCATTCACTTTGACGTAGTCATCCGTGTTTCCACTGTTTCGTACGCCAAAAGTGAAATTATTTTTCATGTCGAAAATTAAAATTTTAAATTCATTTTGGAACTCAAAAGTTGCGTCAACTGACTTATTAACTGTCCAGAAGCTTATGACAGCTTCAATTAAGTTAATGAAATGCCAGTTAATGCTCTCGAGAACCTTTAACGTGCCTAATTGATACACAGAGGAACTTCCAGTTTGAATTTTCTGCTCAAGTAACTCAAAAGCTAAATACGGCAGTTGATATTAAATTAACAGTCAAACTGAAAGATATTTCCTCTTCTACCTGCTATCTCTGGATGTTGTGCCTCCTCTAGTGTGATGATATGCTGCCAAATCTCATTCCAATTTCTTTAATCGTCCAAAAACTTGCTGATTTGTAAAAATTTTCGTCGCCAAGAAAAATTTTCTTATTTATGTCCAATTCCACTTTAAATACAGCTGTGTGCCTGTGGTCTGAGCAGCTCTAATCTTCGTTTAAATGATTATGTTGAAATAGCGTCTTATTCTCAATGATAAACTGATTAATTTTATAAATAAATATTGAACTAATAAAAAATGCGTCCTACTTTAGCCAGAGTTGGCAAACCTCTCCGTTTAAGATCTAAGAATGATTGAATTTTCAAGAATTTGGGACTCAAAAGTTTAGAATTTTGAAGTATTTTGATACTATTAATTGAAAATTTGAAGTTCTGATCCTTAACTTAAATTATGGCTCAATTTTAGCTAAGCAACACGATTGTTGTTCATTAACACTCAATATTGACCACTTAACATGATTAAAGTAGCAAAAAAAAAAAAATTGAAATCTTTAGGGTTTTTTAATTTTGAATACTAAAAAATTTATTTAAGCAAGAGACGCCTGAACTTATTCCATTATCCGTAATAGCAACCCTAATTCAACTTATTACACATTTAACATAATATTCATCCAAAAATGCGTTTTATACCCTCCTCAATCCCCATCCAAAATTCCATCATTTTCTCATCTCAAATTTTATTTTTAAACAAAATAAAAATTGAACTTCTTTTATTCAAGTTGCGGCTTCTCGGATTCATTCGTGACATTCAAAATTGATTAATTGAGTCTTTTAATTGTGAATTCACAAGTTTTTCAATTTTTTTTATTTGTTATCCTCCTCTCAGCTGAGTCTGTGCTGAAGGAGAGAATTTATATTAAGAATTGCATAATTTTCATTATTTTGAGTGCCAAAACTTGTTTGTATATTAGACATAATGTTAATGTCTGTGGATTTTCTCTATGGGAGGTGATAAAAATTTCTATGAAATTAGAAACACCTTTTGTTTAAATAGGATAGACATTTCTTGATTAAATAGACACTTTTTGGGCTTAAAAAGACACCTTTTGGCATGTCTAGGCATCTTCATGCTTCTATGATCACGTAAATAATCAAATTAACACAGAATTTTTATGAAAAGATCTACTGAAAATGCTTATAAGCATTATAATAGGCATGCGTGACTATAAATGATGATTTTTTTTGGGTAAATCACTTGGGAGTTAATTGAAATGGTAGTTTTTGTTTGTGTGTTTTGTTAATTTCTTTGGGAATAGATGAATGTGAGGATTTTGATGAGCATGAGCGAATTTTTGGAATATTTTTGGATGAAAAAAATCAATTTAATTCGGAGTTGAATTTTTCAAGAAATTAACACCTACAATTGCTGAAAATATTGATAAAGTATGCCAATTGTCTTCAAGATATGTTTTAAGTTTCCGTCGGGATGTCAAGTGTCATTTTAGTCATAAGGAAAAAAAGTGGTAAATGCTTGTGTCGCTGTACCTCGAATTGTAATTTTCTATGAATTTAAAAGAATTTTGTATGGTGAGAATCGAACTCACTAAAAGATTCGCAATTTCAACTTCATGACCACCAAAAAATTCTCTCAAACTCAAATGACGTGATTTCTATTTAAAAATTCCCATTCACAAGAAAATATGTATCACAAGTAAACTTTCGTCATTGACGACATAAAAAAGATAAATAATTCATAGAAAAAGATAGCTTCTGTAAAACACGAGTGTAAATAAAATTCTTTAAGCAAACATTTCATTTTATTTTCTCACATTCGACAACAACAACAACAGCAGCGATCCAGAACAACCAGCAACAGCAGAAATAAAGAAGGAATATTTTTTGTCTATATCATCGAAAAATGAGCACATCGTCGAATATATAAAAAAAATATTTGTCATTTTATCTATTAACTGATTACAAACCACGAAAATTATGATTGACAGTTAACAGAGTGTATTCGACTACCGTACACGTACTAACCATGTCATGATTTGATGAAGCAAATATATCCAAATATTTTTCTTTCAAAAATTGATATTTATTGATTAGTTTTTTGATAAGAGTGTGAATCCTATGGAAACATTTGTGGAATATTTGTACATATAAAATAGATAATAATGTCCATATACTGAAGACTTCAATGTTGTTCACTTGGCGCCCGTCTAGTTCTACAAATTATTCCCTTTCAGCAGAGTCATTGAGAAGCAATAAAATGCTGGCAAGACATAAATCTTACTTAATCTGTTAATTAGATTTGGACATGGACAAATCTGTCAACATGGACTGTTGATGATCGGGGTTGTGAAATGTATATCGACACACAATAAATTAATCCTTTGAATGGTCAGTGAGTGTCGGAATGAATGGTAAAGGGGTTAGAAGAATGTCTTGTGTTGTTGAAATTATGTTTTGGGAATTGAGATGACTTCACTTTATTGATTGGGTACCTATGGGATTATTTTGAAATGATGTCACTTGGAAATTTAGTTATTGTCTTCTTTATATTTTCGGATCAGAAATTCGACCAAAAACAATTGTAAAATTATTTTTGAGACATAATTTTCCATAGCAAAAATTCTTGAGGAGTGAAAAAGACCCTTCCTAGCTAGAATCTTGAATTATTCCCCAAATCTTTAATTTTCGATTCACATTATCACTAAACGACCCCCCAAACACCTCCATGAGAAAAAGTCACCCAAAAAAACTTAATTTCACATCTCACAACCCAACCCTTCAATTTCTCCCACACTCAACTGCATTCCCAACTTCATATCACTTCCTCCCAATCCAAATCATAAATCAACAGCCAATAAACTAATATTTGACGAATGCACAAATTTTTTCCTACCAAAAAAAATTCATTTAATATTTAAATAGTAACAGAAAATAAAGTAAATTACAAACAGTAGCACTGTTGATTAAACTTCACTGGCGCCATATGAAAATGATTGATTAAAATTATGTCTTTAACCTGTTGAAGTATTAATCATCCTCAAGACAAATTGAATTTTTTTTTATTATTTTGAAACTTTTTTTTGGTTGTGGTTGGAGAAATTTTTAAGTTTTAATTGCGAAAAAAAATAATTTTTTGGAGTTCTTAAAGAATTTTATTAATTGTGTTGATGTGATTATAAATTAATCCTTTTTGAAATGTTGGGGATTTTAAGTTGATTGATGTGATGAGAGGCTAAAATGATAGTGAAAGGATTTAATTTTAAGAATTTATTGGTGATTAAATTAATGTGTTTGGTTTAGTGGGATTGAGAGGGTGGAAGTGATTGGGGTTTTAACAAAAAAAGATTGAGAACAAAATTAATTAAATGTTTGAGATTTGAACTCAATTTAATTTAATATTTTATATTAACGTTTTGAATAAAATCTTTAGTAAATAATTTTTGGCGTTTTTGAGTACATTTTAAAACATTTGATATATTTTTCACAAATTTTAAATTTTATTTAAACCAACTTGATTTTAAGCAAGCTTAAATTTGAAACTTTTGCATTAAACTCAAAATTTTTCGGATTTATTTAATTTTGATTATTTTTTTTAAAGTCATTCTGATTTAATCAATAATTAAAATTTTGTATTTTTAAATAATGTCTTTAAAAAAATATGTCTGCCATAAATTTTCACTAGCATCTTATAAACTTTCCTAACACCCCTGATTTTCCAAAATAAAACAACATTAAAACTCAAAAAAAAAACAAACTTGATAAACATACAATTTCGATATTACGCTCTATACTTTCCAATCGACATGTTTTAGTCTACAAAACAGTCAACTTGTATCTCGCTAATGTACACAAATGTTTTTGTAATGTGTCAGTATAAATTAATTAAATTAATTAACTCCATTCAATGTTGAAAAAAATAAAAAAAGTTTCTTGTGTATTAAGAAGCTATGATGTGTTGACATTTAACAACAACTAATCCATTAATTAGGGATTTTTTTCTATTCTTAGAGTATAGGATGTGAAGGATTTTGGAAAAGTTTTGGAAATATATGTAAAGTAATGAGGGAGTAAATGGAAATGGTTGTGAATTTTATGATTTTTTGGGATTTTCTTGTGGGAATTTTGACGAATTTAGGGTCCTTAAAATAAGAATATTTTGAATTTATGTCTAAACTAAAATGTATTTTTGCCTAGATTCCATACAAAATTATTCCGAAAATCTTTCCATCAAAACTTCCATTCAATTCTCCCCAAATAGCTTCACAATTCAACGTATTTTTGTATTAAAACGTAACTATCATGAGAACATGATTGATCGGCATACGCACATTGAATTCATTTCAAAAACTTCTCCATATGGGTCAAAGACATGCAGAATGTGTGCCTGCAATTCTCTTACATCTTTTAATCTTTTAATATTACAATTGATTCCCAAATGAATTTAGAGTCTTTAACATAAAACATCAACCGTCGACACTTTAATAAATAATTTTTTATATTTTTTTTTTATTAATTTTTCATCTCAATTTTTTCAAATTTTCAGCACCCAAACTTGCACCAACAATTGATTACACAGCAGTTCCATCATCAATTGATCCTTGCCGAACGGGTCTCTTCAACAGTTTAATGGGTAAGAAATTATTATAATTTTAATGGAAAAAATGGTTAATTAAACTAATTAATTAATTTGTTTTGCAGATAACAATTTCATAGCAGGAGCTGCAGGCAATAATAACACGGGTAGAACGAATTTCACAAATAAACAGCTCACTGAACTTGAAAAGGAATTTCATTTCAATAAATACCTCACGAGAGCACGAAGAATTGAGATTGCGAATGCTTTACAGCTTAATGAAACACAGGTAAGGCTAAGAGGAAGATTAGAAGCGCATATAAAATTTAAATTTGTAACGGTTATTTAAAATTTGAAAATTTGGAGCTGAAATTCAAAAGTTTGAACTAAAATCAATGAAATTTAAATTTTTGAACTTAAAACTTAGGTTAAGGTTAAGTATTTGAATTAAAAATTCGTTTAAGTTCAATTTTTGAACTAAAAAAATTTCAAATTTGAAAAAACCGTTATAAATCAGATCTTAATTTTCTTTTTATAATAAAATTCAAAAACTCCTTAACTTTAGGTGAAAATCTGGTTCCAAAATCGCCGAATGAAGTTCAAAAAGCGAGTAAAGGAAGGTCTCATTCCACCGGAATCACTCAGTCAATCACCAAACAACCCGAGTACTAATTCCAGCAACAGCAGCAATCCAAATGATCAGACTAATTTAGCAGGAAGTTGTGAAAATAGTAGAGAATCTAATTAGACTTGAAAAATTATTTTAGTGTCAATGATGAAATGCCATTTGTATATGAACTATTAATATTATTCTATTAATAACTGTAGCAATATTAAATGAAATGAAAAAAATGTTAGAAAAAAGGTTTTAGATGAATTTCAAATTTTTGTGAATATTTTAATGAAGTTTTGGAAGGAGATTGTTGGATTTGAGTTTAAGTCTACTTTAATTGACAAAATTAAAGTTAATGAAGTTCAAACTCATTTCCACATCCCCACACCCCAACCCCTTACTAGAAAAAGCTATTTTAAACATTAGATTGTAAAATGTTGTTTAATTTCAACAAGACAAAAAATACAAAAAATAGCCTTATTTGATCAGCATAATGAAGATAAAACCCAGTGAGTCAAAAAATAAGCTAGTCTCTTTATGATTTCATAGTATTGTACATTTTATTGTAATATTTGTAAACTTTATAAAAATAAAAATAAAAAATAATTAAATAAAATAAAATATTAATTGTTTACATAAATGCATAAATTGAAGATTTTTTCCACTTTATGATTTTAAAAGTTTTATATTTCAAAATTGGATTTGAAATTACCTAAAGAAAAATTTTATAATTTTGAAAAAAATTACAAAAGTCCTCGTTTTTTATATCGAGGGACTTCAGCGCATTTTTGACGCAGCGATTAGCAATTGATTAAATAGAAAAGATTGTCGAGTTTTAAAACTCTATTGCTGTTTCTTTAGTCATAATTCATTTCAATAATAAGTTTAAAACTAAAAATCAAAATTCCTTTAAAATTGATTTTTATAATGTTCAATGCAAATAATAGCTTTACGATTTAACGGTTTTTTGAAATTCAAAATTTTCCGTTAGCAAAAAATTCAAATTTCTGAACACATCCATTATTTTTCAAATTTCTAAACACATTTGTTTTGTATGAAAAAATTAAATATTAATTAATTAAGGTGTATAAAAGAAAAAAATTTAATCCGAAATAACGGTCAAAAAAATTTCAAATTTTTTAACGGTTAGAAAAAATTCAAATTTCTTATCAGCATAGCTTTGCCCTGCATTGTTTACATATTTTTTTTAAATATAAAATCGATGAATTAAGCTATTTAATGAGTGTTTTTTGACTTTTCAATATAAACGGCGGGAATAAAAACATTCAATGAAGCTATTAAAACAATTCCGAGCTTGCTACGAAGTCTAGATCAAGAGATAATTGGGACCCGAACGACCGAACGACCGAACGACCGAACGACCGAACGACCGAACGACCGAACGACCGAACGACCGAACGACCGAACGACCGAACGACCGATCAAAGTGCATGATTGAGCTTCCTTTTTGAAAACAAGTTTTCAAAAATGCGCTAAAAACAGATTTTGTTTTAAAAGACTCAATTTTTCAGAATTCATAATTTTAATTACCTATCTCCCTAGATTAAAATTTGATAAAAAAATTAAATAACATAATCAATCAAAATAAATAAATCCATTAATTTAAATTAAAAATTTCAAAAAATCCAAAATAAGGTAAAATTTTGAATACAAATTACCATTCTATTTTAACTCAGGAATTCTATAATTAATGTAAATTAAATCATGAAATTTCAATCCTTCATCAAATAACACAATAAAAATTTAAAATTTTATTTTAAAAATTTAGAAATCATTTTAAATTTTATTCTGTTAACTTTTTCAAGTTTCTAAATTTTGATTTTGAAGTTTCAAATTTCAGTGCAACAAATCTAAAAGTCAGAATTCAATTCAATTGAATTCCAGCGTAATCATTGCTATCAGACTACCGACATTTCAAATATCTCCGTTAAAACCAAAATTCAAAATTTTTCAAAAAAATTCCCGTCGTTAAAATTTTTAGCGCATTTTTGAAAACTTGTTTTCAAAAAGGAAGCTCAATCATGCACTTTGATCGGTCGTTCGGTCGTTCGGTCGTTCGGTCGTTCGGTCGTTCGGTCGTTCGGTCGTTCGGGTCCCAATTATCTCTTGATCTAGACTTCGTAGCAAGCTCGGAATTGTTTTAATAGTTTCATTGAATGTTTTTATTCCCGCCGTTTGTATTGAAAAGTCAAAAAACACTCATTAAATAGCTTAATTCATCGATTTTTTATTTCAAAAAAAATATGTAAACAATGCAGGGCAAAGCTATGCTGATGATAAGTTTGAATTTTTTCTAACCGTTAAAAAATTTGAAATTTTTTTGACCGTTATTTCGGATTAAATTTTTTTCTTTTATACACCTTAATTAATTAACATTTAACTTTTTCATACAAAACAAATATAAGTGCGTTTAGAAATTTGAAAAATGATGGATGTGTTCAGAAATTTAAATTTTTCGCTGATGGAAAATTTTGAATTTCAAAAAACCGGTAAATCGTAAAGCTATTATTTGCATTGAACATTATAAAAATCAATTTTAAAGGAATTTTGATCTTTAGTTTTAAACTTATTATTGAAATGCATTATGATTAAAGAAACAGCAATAGAGTTTTAAAACTCGACATTCTTTTCTATTTAATCATTTGCTAATCGCTGCGTCAAAAATGCGCTGAAGTCCCTCGATATAAAACACGAGGACTTTTGTAATTTTTTAATTAAATTTGTTAATATGCCTTCAATCAAACTAGAAACCATCCAGTTTAGCTTATAGACACTTTATTAAGTATTATAAATAATTTTTTATCTGTTCAAATGAGTTAAAGTGTTATTTTTGATTAAATTAAAATTTTGTAAACAATAACAAACAAAATATGAATGTATTAGTGAACCAAATTTTTTGAAATATATTCTTTAATTTCTCTTTTACTACTAACTTGTATAATGTATAATGCAAAGAGAATCATTTATTAATCATCAAAGTTTAGTTTAAAGTTTAAAACTTTAAGCTAAACTCACATTAAAGTGTCAAATTTTGGTTATTAAAATTTCTTTTGTTTTGGAATTTCGAAGAATTCGGATCAAATGTCGAAGAAATCGAACTTAATGTCGAAGAAATTCGAAATGAAATGTCGGTAGTCTGATTGCTATAATATTTAACAAGTCGATTTTTGAAAGTTGCTTAATTTTTTTTCACAAAATCTGATAAATCAAAAATTAAATTTAACCGCCACAAAAAAATTAAACTAAGCTTTCAATTTCAAATTCCAAAGCTCTAACGTATTTAAAAACTTATTCCTCTCCATTCCCATGCTAATGATTAAATCATACACACAATGTGCTGCATTTACAAACATGGCCAAACAAGTAGAATGAAAGATTACAAGAAGAAGGTGAGAGAAAGACGCGGAAAGAAATTACAGAAAAGAAAGCACACACAAAACTGCTGACTGAATGAAGGTACAAAAAAAATGTTAAAAACAGAAAAAAAGAGTTGAGAGAAATGCACAACCACAACCATAAAACTCATGCATGCTGTGGAATGTTTTTCATTTTCAAGTCCATCAATAAAATATTTTTAGCGTTATTTTCATAGAGGAATTTGGGATTTTTGATAGTTACTTTGGGATGGCTGGATGAAGGTGACGAGAGTATAGTTTTGGTACTGATCTATTTCTATTTACTTTAATTTTTGATAGCTGATAAACAATGCAGAATTTTTAAGAAACAGCCTTAAAAGCTGAAGAATGATGATCAATGAGTTTTGTAGCGAGATAAGTTCAATTCTCAAAATTCTCGAATAAATCGTGTCAAAGATATTAATAGGAATTGTACCCATGTCTTTGAGATAAATTAACTTCCAAAATATGCAAAATTTCGAAGTTTAAATCTTTACATTGGCAAATATGCTGTAAATCTTAGGATTTTAACCTATTCTTCGAAAAAAAAATTAAATCTAAAATTATTTGTGATATTTTTTACATTTAATTTTGACCCTAAAATACTTCCTAAATTCTTTTACCTTAGTTTTCAACAACATCCTACAACCCAAACCAAATCATCAATCTCAAAACCCTAAAACTGCGCCTCAATCCACCATCCAAATCACCATCTGTAACAGTAAACTTACACACTATTTTCTTCACTCACGCAGCTTGTTTTACTCTCAACGCGATCTACTTTGCGCGGCTGCTCAACAATTCTTTTCTTAAGCTGACTTTTTTTTCCTCCACTTTTTTACAAATTGAGTTCGTTTGTCAGTTTACGAGAGACTTTATAGCGATTCGGTTCGAAAAAAGAAAAATATAAGAAAAAAAAATCCGTCAAGAAGTAAAGAAAAAAAGTTAATAGTTGAAGTAAGTTCCAATATGATGCGATGCTTAATATTAAAAAAAAGATGAAGAAACGCAGAAAGAAGAAGAAGAAAAAATTTCTCTTTTAGTAGCTTTTAATTATATTCGTTCTACAAATTCGGTTATAAAGGAGAGAACTGAATTGAATTTAATTAATTATTGTTTCTAGTGAATTTAGCACAAAGTTTACAAAGCAAGTGAAGTGATGTTTGTGGTAATTTGCCATATATAATATTTCGGTTAAATCTCTCAAATCATCGAGTAAAGAAAAAGTGTAACACACTCAAAAAAATAAAAAACTTTCATGATGCGATTTAAATTCTTTCGATCTGACTGCCTTCGGAGATGAAACGTATCACATGTGATCTTTTAAATTATTTGTGTATGCGCGATTTTTTATATATTTTTTGTCAATGATCGCTGCGTCCTACATAAGTGAGAATTGGGAGATTTTTGTTTATGATATCCTGGATTTGGTCAATGAATTTGTGTCATGACATAAAATTTTAATAAATTTTATATGAAGATAATTACTAGGTGTCATGTATCTGATGTCAGTCAATGATAAGTTTGTGGTGAGGGGCTTAAGAAGAGATGAATGATGGATGCTTGGAGTGCTTTTTTAGTTTAATAGATGGGTGGCTTTAAATAAATTTTATTTGATGTCATTATCAAATGAGGTTATAATATTATGGCAAGAATCAAACAAAGCCATAGCTTGGGTATAGCAAGAGTTTTATGTGGGTAGCTACTAATATTCTTATGACATTCTTAAAGTTGACAATTTTTTTTTTAAATATCTAACAATTCTATTTCGTAAAGTCGAAAAATACGAGTTTCAAGTCACGGCTTTTTAAGAAAAAGAGGCACTTATTTATAAGGAGTTTTCAGGATCCAAAGCCTAATATTAATACGAGGAAAACACAAAAGATAACAGAAGATAACGAAGCTTATAATGAGATTCGAACCATTTCTTTGAACCTCAGTGTCACTGTAAAGGTTGTTAACTATAGTCAGGGGTGTAGCCAGGGGAGGGTCCTGGAGAGTCCGAAACTCCCCCTCCATTCGATTCGAGGAAAAATTTCTTTATTTTGCTAGGGTTTTTAGGGAAGAAATCATTTGAACCCCCTAAAATATTTTCTTCAATACAAAAAATTTTTGGATCTCCTTAGAAAATATTTCTGGCTACGCCCCTGACTATAGTCTTTTGTGAAAATAATTATTCAATACAGAGCAATTTAGCTGAAAACTTCTAGACTGATAATGTATTTTTTGAAACCTCTTTACATCATGTTCTAATATCACAGAAAAAAAAATTCCCAACCCAGTTCCAATAAATCTCAAAACCATCGATGTAAATATTTATGCATATTTTTCCATACTAAAGATCACATATCGCTTACAATCTCCATATTTTAATGAAGAAATAAGCAACAATTTGAAGCATGCAGCGTGTAATTCAGCATCCATGGCTTAAAAATCTATAGTGCATATACAAAAACGTAAAATGAAAAAAAAATCTCTGATAAAGATAATGAAAGAATGATGATGATGTTGCGACTGCTTATGAAAGTGGAAAAAAAGAAAAATAACTTTCGTTCAATCGTTTTGCAGTTAACTCATGTGTAGTGAAAATTCGAATGTGATGTTATAAGTGTATACAAAAAATATAATAATTATAAAATAAAATGAAAATTATCATTTCTTCTTCTTACAAACTCGCATGACTATTATTAATAATCACAATAATAAAAAAATATTAATTTTTAAATGAATTAATTTAATTTTATTGAAATCAACAACTGCCGCCTTTCAAACAAGAAACTAATTGCGATAATCTTATATTGTTTACAGTCATTCACTTGTCTCCTTGCGAGACCACAACGCGCAATTGATTTATACGGATTAATTAATTATTTTCATGTAAGTAGTTTAATGACATTTTTTCATAGTCTTTTAGCATAAATTAGCAAAGTTGTTTTGCCGTTATGTTCATTTTCTGTGGATTAGATGCTGAGATGCCTTCGCAGACAAAAAAAAATTAGTGATCAGATTTCAAAGTCTTTTCTGTCTTTGTTTGTGTCTTGATTTGGTTTCTCTTTAATCTTACTATTTCTATGAATGAAATATGTTGGAGATTTTATCTTAAATCTTGGTTTTGTTCAGATAGAAATGCGAAAAAAAACTTTCTGAGTCTGGTTTAATTTTTTATGGACCATAAATCAGAAAATAAAGCACCAAAATTCAATGAATTTAATTATAAGTTATACCTGCCACTTTATTGATCAATTGTTGCTTGAAATATTGGAAAAATAGTCGAGTTATTGATGCAAATTTGCAGAAAAACATTTCGAGAAGGAGAAAAATGGCAGCCATTTTGAATTTTTCTAAAATTCTATAAATTTCAAACTTAAAAACCCGTTAAGACCCACAATAGATTGAAAACTTGAAAAACTGATTAAAAATCAAATTTAAGTTCAATAAATTCTCAAAACTAACAGCTTCTATCCAAAATCCAACCACATACATCCATTCGGATCGATTTCATAATTATCACACCTTTGAGAAATCGATTCAGTGTGTGGTTGTTACTTAAAGTAGTTCATTAATCAAAGACAAATGCATTTAATATCATCTGACAGATTCCACTCAACTCGTGCCGCCTTTTTAAATCAATATTGTCGAAAATGTGTCAATATTAATGGATTAACTATAATTAATTCCCCAAAAAAACTATTTGATGTGTGGAATGTAAACAAAAGATTTGAAATTGAAAGTTTTTTCGAATTTTTAAAATCCGTTATTTTATCAATTTAATTGAATTTTCTTTTAGTTATTAATTACGTTTTTTACTATCTAAATTTAACAAATTTTCAATTAAAGACCGACATGACAACATGAAAAAGCCACTAACAGCTCTCAAACATAAAATAAATTGCAATTAACAGAGTTAGTGCAGCTACTCAACAAGATGTAATTAATGTTCATTTACATAATTATTTAAAGACCCTACAATCACTAATACAGTTGAATAATAGCATTACGATCTCCACTGTGCTGATTAAAATCGATCATTTGTAGTTGATCGATAAATTAATGTTGAAATCTCAGCTATAAAAATGTTTCTTTAAAATTTCTCTTGAACTCTTTCGCGCCGCTCAATAATTAATAATTAAACCGTAAAGATAATCAAAATTTATTATGAGAGAAAATTTTCCAGTTGTTCTTTTTTGTGCACAAGCTGAACGAGATGAATTAATTCAGGAAGATTTTGATTTGATGGATGATGGATGGGGAATTTCACTTTTATGGATGAGAGGTTGAAGGTATTGAAAATTCGAATATTTTTGTAAATGTTATGTCAACTAGCTTGGGCTATAATAAAAAGCAACAGCCAATCCTACTTCATTTCATTACTCAACACCAGAACTCAGCTCATTAGTCATGCGAATCTTGATTTATATCAGCATTTTTTACCATAAATTCCTAATCAACAAATCAAAGTTGACAAGCAAAAAAACTGCAATTTTTGGTCTGAGCGGTTAATCTACCTCCACTTCCTCATTCATATTCAAATCTCATTTTTTTTGTGTCATTTTTTTACTAGTCTCAAAATCCACAGAACCAGAAATCAATTCTCTTCTCCTTTTTGGTGTCGTTCCAGTCAGTCATTTCCAATTATAAAATCATTTGCATTGACAAACATTTTATGCTAAATACAGTGATGCTGACTAAGCTATTATCGCACTAAACTGTAACTATGTGTAGTTTTTCATCAATTCAAATTAAGGCATCAAGTTTCCAATTATGTCTATTTAAAGCGCCCATTTTGTTACTTGATTAATCACTCTTCATTGTCTGAGTTAAAGAAGCTCTATTGTTGATGCCGTAGCTGCTGATTTACTTAAATTCAATTCAGTTGCAGTCTTTTGAGCTGTTTACTTTTGTTATACATAACGAAATCGAGATGGTAAGCGAGAATCAAGGCTGAGAAAAAAATTATACAGTAGTGAGTTTGGGGCTTGTGATAATGAATGTGTAGCATTGAACTATATAAACGTATTTTTTTTTTATTTGACAATATAATGTGTATGACATGAATTAGGGTGTTAATAAATTTGAATTATGAGCGAATTTTTCGGGTGTTTTGCAATGCATTTAGCAGTTGGTGGTTTTGAAGATCATGTGAGTGATCATGAAAATAATTTTGTGATTCATATTTGGAGGTTAAGTTCAATAATATGGTAAATTACTTATTTTGATTGATTATGGTTAAAAGGCGAGCAGTAAAAATGCTCATGTTGATTAAAACTTCTAAGAATTGCTCCATAGACTAATAAAATATAGTTTTCTCAATTTTTTTGAGGTTAGAACTGGAAATATTTTAAATTTTCAATAATCTTCTAAATGTATCACAAAAATTGCCATAACTCATTAAATCAATTCAAATTTCATGCAATTTATGCAAATTTAATTCACCAATTTGTGTCTGTTTTGAAATTCAATCAGCTTTAAATCTGTTAACAAATCTGATGATAACGAAAAACACCAAATTTAGAAAGCAGATTTGATTTCACAAAGCAAAATGCAGTTAATTATTAAATTGACATTTATTTCGACAGCAGACTTAGCACGTGTTGACATTTATGAACTTTTTTTGATGGAAATTTAATTAACTGGGAACTTTCATTTGTGCGAAATGTCCAAATATGATTAAAGTCAAAATGTACCAGTACAAAAAATATTCAAGTGTGGAATGTCACACGAAAGCTTTTGTTTACGTCCAACACACAAAATCCTTTCAGTTAATCCAACAAAAATCTCCTCAATTTAAAAATAAATATCAATAAACAAAACTGTAAAAAATAAGAAGAAATTTTGCCATTTGTAGTCAAAAAATCTATAAAAAAGATGCTGAAAATTATGAGAAGAATTCGAACAAGAAGAACAGCTATAGTTAAATAAATGTAGAATATAAACAGCATTCACAAAAGTTCCGTTATTAAAAAAATAAATTTTTACTACATTTTAAACATCAAGCTTGTTTTTTTTTTGCCAAAATAGCCACGACTATTGAAGTCGACTTTTATTGGAACCTGAAAATGGTCAGGTGTGTAATTTTCTTGTAAAATTATATGACATTTCTTTATCTCTGTCTGTACGTTTATTATTTATTACGTATATAAGTGGAAATTGTATATTTAAATTAAAAGTTACGCAACAAATTGTAAACGACGCACAGTTGGGACTTCAAGAGTTTTTATCAAGAGAAAGCTCTCATTTTTGTAATCGTACAGTCATTGATGCAAAAAAGTCAGTATTGAAAGCAATTACAGACTGAGTGATGCTGATGCTTTCTTCATTACTATTTCTTTAGTAATAATTTATATATGAAAATATTCTAGGAATGTCTCTCATTCACATTTTCATGTCTTGTCTTTTCTCAACATCTTTCTGGGCTGTAAAAGAGAATAAGGTAAGACTTTCTTCGCATCTTGTGTGCGTTGAAAATAATTTTACAGTTATCTGTTGGTGAATGTAAATCAAAACAAGAACGTAAACAAGTGAGATAAGCTGTGTAAATGTGAATGGCTGGTGGCGTATTTACATTCTTTTTACAACTTACTGTGAATGAAGAAAGAAGTAATTGCAAAAAAAGCTTTAGATAATGAAGCAAAATTTTCAAAATTTTTGCGAAACTTTCTAAATGATGCAAAACTTTTGAAATTATGAAAAACATTTAATAAGATGCAAAATTTTCGAAATAAATGCAAACACTTCAAAAACTATGCAAAACTTTCATAATTATGCAAGACTTTCCAAATTGAAGCAAAACTTTCAAAATTGGAGCAAAAATTTTAAAATTGAAGCAAAACTTTCAAAATTGAAGCAAAAAGTTCAAAATTGAAGCAAAATTTTTAGAATTGAAGCAAAGTTCAAAATTGAAGCAAAGTTCAAAATTGAAGCAAAACTTTCAAAATTGATGCAAATTTTCAAAATAATGGAAAAACTTTGAAAATTGAGACAAAAATAAAACAAAACTATGAAGTTGAATTGAACAAAAGATCCAAAAATAAGAAAAGTAACACACAAAAGCTCAAATTCCATTATCACCTCAAATCCATCTAATTGTCACTCATTCTTTAATTTGCAAATACCTTAATTAAACCTCTAAATTACCACCCATGAAGATATAGACAGTCCGCCAAAAAATCCATTTATCAACATTTACACTTCAATCAAATCCGATTAATCGCAATAAAATAGTGTCAATTAATCATTAGTGCTACATGTTCATAAGTAAACATCTACATATGCCTTGAATCAATCCACTTGTCGTCTGTATCCATGAATGAATCATTGAGACCATCAAAGTTGATGATGAGAAGGAAATTACAGCGTTTTGAACTAGAAAAATATTACAAAGAAACCAACAACAGCATGAAAGAAAAGAAATGGTTAATTGTTGTTTATATATGCATGTCAAATGAGACGTATCAAATAATTTTTTGAAAGTATATGCATTATATAATTGTAATGGAAGGCACATACATATTATGATAGGGAGTTGAAGTAGTGAGTAAAAAAAATAATAATAATATTATGGGCGATAAATTTTATTATGTCGATATATACGCACGTAAGAAGCTGTAATGATGGAAGGATGAAAATTAACATTAAAGATTTTTTAAAGCTTTCGGTTGGGAAGTAATGGTCATGAGCTTAAAATTGGTCGTTAATTTGTGAATTGACGTGAGTAGGGATTATTCAGTTTGATTTGACTTTTTCGGAATCTGCAGGCTATAAACAGGATTTTGAACATTAAACTTAAAGACATTTGGCAATTTTTAGTTCAAGTTTTTTAAACGTGATGCAAAAATTCAGAAAATGATGCGAAAGCTTTGAAAATGAAGCAAAACTTTAAGAAATGAATCAAAATTTGCTAAAAATGAAGCGAAACTATTAAAAGTGATGCAAAAATTGAAAAAATGATGCGAAGCCTATAAAATTAATGCAAAACATCCGATAATGATGCAAAACTTCCAAAATTGATGCAAAGTTCTCGAAATTGAAGCAAATCTACTCACAATCCCATCGATGTCATTCCCTCATTTCTTCACTTTCCTACCAAAAAATTACTTTTAAATGACTAAGAAAAATCATGAATAAAATAGAAAATACAAAGCTGATGTGTTTTTTTTGCTTGAAAACTTATAACTTTGACATAAATAGCTGGTTCAAAATTACACACGGCTTAATTCGTTCTCAAGAAAGAAGTTTTGAATGGAATGGAACAAGAAGCTCGTCAAACTTTCTCATTTTCAAAAGAAATGTTGACTTTTTTGTTGTAATTAGTAATTAGGTGTTGTGTGAGAGGGATTATCAGAAGTGAAGGTTGAAGTGGTGATTATGAAAGGCATGATAAGTGTTTGGATGTTTAATTAGGAAAAAAGTCTTTTTTAAAGCTTGATCATTTCAGTTCTCCGAAATTCTAGTTGAAATGGTCTAAAATAACTTTAAGAACCCCTAAACCACAGCCATCAATGCTCAGAAACAATTTCCATAATTTAACAATCTTTACATCCAAGCATCAAAACACCAGCAGATGATATTTTAATTTCCTTCAATTTTTTATGATCGATTGCTACATAAATGAGGTTACTACATTCTTTTGATTTATGTTTAACTCAAGAATTTCTACTTAAGACAGACAACAGGTTAAATTGATCGCAATTTCCTCTTCTCATTATGGAATGAGTCAAAACATAATTTTTTCATGATTAAGGTACATACATATTTTTATTGTGAATGGTAGAAAGTGATATCAAATTTCGGATTATAATAACAAAATTCTCATCGGATTTTTTATCTGCTTATGGAATTATTGCTATGCATGTCTTAAATTACATCAACTGTAAAATTTTATTTTATTATATATTATTATTTTTCGCTTAAGCTTGTTTATGAATAGACATGAATGGCACTTGTTGATTGAAAAAATGGTTGGAAATGGGCAATAGATGTGGATGACTAGAGTGGTTTGATGAGTGTTACGTTGTTTTTTTAAATTTACCAAATTTGTATTTTTTACCTTATTTTTTTTTTTTTTAAAAAAAATCTAACCTTAAAAAAATTAAATTTGAAAATTAAGATTTCCAAAAATTCTAACCTAAAAATCCCTACCAAAATCTCAAAAATCCAGCAAAGCATCAAACTAAATTCTCATGCGGTCATAAAATCATCCGCATAGCCATGCGCCATACTCGTAAAACTAGATTTTTAAATACGCATAATATATGTTAAGTTATAAATTAAGCACTTGCTGTAACAATGTATAATCAATCGAACACAATTTCACCAACAATTTTCACTTACATGTTTATGCATATATACATAATAGCACGAATTATTGATTTGAAAAGAAGAAGAATTGCTCAAAACTTTCTACACGGTTTACATACAATAAAGAAGGAAAAGAATATGTGTGAATAAGAAATTTTAAATGATTATTGCCATCAATATGTGTGTTTGGGGCTGAAAGACAACAGAAATAAAAAAAAAATCCGTATTTACTTGTGGTCATAACAAAAGATCAAGAGATGTACAGAAGAATGATTATTTTAATGATGATTCTCTTTTTTTCTGTAATTTTAATGATTATTCCCTTCATAAATTTTTTAGCTCATTTTCACGAGATTAATGTGACGCGCGTTATTCACTTTGGATTCTTCTTTATAATTCACACGATTATAATACCATAAAGCAGGAGTGTTTGTAGCTATTAATCTTTTGCCATTTAACCGTTGCCACTTTTTAAATGTTAGCTAATCTATTAACAATATTGATTTAACTGTTAAATGCTGATAAATGAGCGGTAAATGAGACGAAGTGAGTGGAATTTACTGAAGAATAAAATGAAGATTGTTTTGATTAGCTTGAACGATATTGAAATTTTGTAGATAGATTCAAATTTTTGCAATTTGTTGTCTAAATATGCCAAATTTGCTTTCATTCAGTTGGTGCTACTTTTTATTGCTGAAATGCCTAAAATTATGACGAATTCAACCTTTTTAATGTCATTTATTTATTAAGTAATTCTCCAAGCGAACAAAATTCAAAATGGCGGATTTTAAATTTTAAATATTCGTTATTTTTTACTAACTGAAAAATAAAATTTAAGTTGTTCATTCATCATCACTCATTCTACACTCATTAAAGGAAGCACATAACAGCAAGTTCTAATTTCCTGCGCTTCGTCAAAGACAATTTCCCACAGTATTCACGCTCTTAATGCAAAATACCCATGATTCCACCTCATAACATCTCAATCTTCTTGTTGTCACTCTATTTTCAATTCTAATTACCCATTTAACGTCAACCTGAAAAAATTCTCACACTACACAGTAGAAGAAGCAAAGACAATTACAAATCGATTAGAAAAGGAAATGCGCTCTAGTCTTTTAAGCATACCAGAACCACAAATCTCTATTTTGTCCATTATTCATCTCCATTCTTTTATTTTCTATCATTTATTTTTTTTATTTCTTAGAATCTTCTTCTTTTCATTTCTTCTTTGTATTCACTTAAATTTAAATCTCTTACAGCTTAAAGAATCAAAGTTGATTCAACATTGAAGCCTGTGTTGGCATCTCGATGTTTTTCCAGTTCCCCTAATTTCTCTCTTTTGTTTTGACTTTATTTTTAATGCATCATGTCGATAGAGGAAATTTAAAAATTCATTGTAGACTTTATCGGTTACTATAGGTTTCGTTATTACGAATTCATCGGGTGTGTTGAGTTGAAGAATTTGAGATGAGCTTCCATTTGCTTCCTCATTTATTGGACTTTTATCCACGGCTGGTGTGCAGCATATGTGATGAATTGTGAATAATAAAATGAAAATCTGTAAATAAAAAGAAGAATTTTAATTTAGAAATTTCTTTGGATTTAATTCAGTTGGGGATTAAGACACATCCAGAGAATTCTAATCAGGGAACTTTCACACATAAAATTTATTATAATCATGACTAATGAACTAAATACGTTGATTGTTGTATGCATGCGTTTAGAATGTAAAGCTGGCTTGATTAAGATTTCAAAATTTTCTATGAAAAAATTTTAAGACTAAGTGAAAATCACACAGTTGATTGCTAATTGGAAAGGCATTAGATAGTTTCGGTCTATAAATTATATGCTTGTTTAAATGGATGTGCTTGTAGGTGGAAATTAAAGCTTGAACTTTTGCTTTTTATTTCTGAAACTGATAATTGTTTGACTCTTGTCCTTAGCTAAACCTGTGCTATACTTAATCTTTTTCGCTTATATTCTTAAATCATCTCAATTCTTAAAATTCCAATATCATCCCCACCACGAGCACATAAAACTTACAAAAGTTCATTTTCGCAAGAATCTCAGCATCGAAAATGCAAGAGTTCAAATTCGACCATAAAATTCGAGTCTCAACACTTTGTCACCTAGAACAATCGCACACTATTGTCCATCCACATCAATTCAAAGTTTAAGTCATTCAAAAATCAAGTTTTTATCTCTTTTCTCAAGAAAAGCTCTAAATAAATCCGATTAGTTTCGAATTTCATCTCATTAAGTGCTTTTCAATCTCGGGTAAAAAATAATTTTTATTTCCAATATTCACTTCATTACTCAACCGACATATTAGTGAGTAAAATTTATTATTTAATTATTTTCAAATATATGCAATTATTGCGTAGAAATAAATTTCTAATAAATTAGCAAGTAATAAGCTTGAATAATCGAAAAATATTGCTTACCTTTGTGAAGATCATTATTTTATTATTCTCTTGTATCTGAATTGGAATAAAATTCACTTCTAACCTTAGCGATTGGCCTCTCGATGGAGATCTAACAAGCTAACTGACTTCAATCGTCTTACTGAATAGATTCTTTATATAAAAATTAATCTCATAAGTTTATCTTTGAACTTAAACACCAATGGGATGATGGTGCCAACACATCACTACACGAGAAAACTTGTTTAATGAAATTATCATCCAAATCGTCTTTTTATTTATGTTCGACTAAGATATATATAAAAAAAACTTATTAAACATTTCCTAATCTCTTCATTATTTTTATATATTTGTCTATTATTATATTGATGGATTATTATATATTCAAATAATTTCAATTGTCATTGACTCTCAACAGCTCTCTTGATCGATGAAGTACTTACTTCCAAAAAAAATATTGTATAATGAAATAAAAAGGAAATGCGGCTTCACACAAAAATACACGAGTAGATTTTATGTAAATACTGTAGTAAAAATAATAGTATTGAGAGATTTTTATGGCGGGTGGAATTATTTTAAGTGAGAGAAATGCACTTATGTGAACAGTTTGGGCTTGTTATTAGGGTAAATTATGTTCAACAGTTGCTTGATTTGACTACCGAATAATACACTTGATGACTTGAAGAATTTTTTCGCTCAGTTACGTAATTTGTTATTATTGTAATCAATTTTTGTTGTTTATTACGTTTAATAATAATCATAATTTAACAGTTTGTGGATGCGCAAAATAAATCGGTTTAGTCATGATTGCTGTAAATATTTTTTTTTTCAAATTTACGACGACTCATGCACAAAATTTCTGAAGTGTTTTTGAGTATTTTGAACGGTTTGCAAATTAATGAAGATTTAATCGACTTTAATTTGGTTAATTACTATAGTTTTCACCTAGTTTCTGTTTGATCTATTAAATAATTAATGAATTATTAGCTTTATTAAACTGGTTTTAATTTAATTTGTGATTTTGTTGATCCAGTTGAACAAAATTTTAGTTAAACTTACTAGAATTCAATTGAGTTAATTTTAATTTGATTGAATTTGCTTTAAAGTTGTTGACATGATTAATTAGAATGTTTGATAATAATCCGAGAGCCTCTAACGAGTTAAATAAGTAAATTTATGATGTTTATTGTTTAAGAATTAAAAACAGACTGAATTATTATATAAAGGGGAAGAACTGCTTTATGAGGGGCAATCAACTAAATTTAGTTGCTTAGATATTTTGAATATAGCAATGACCGTTGATACATTTTTAAAATATAAAAAAAAAAATTAAATTCATTAAAATAAATTAAGCAACTCTTTTTTCCAAATAAAAACTCAAATAAATCTGAATAAATCCAAATGCGCTTCAAATTCTCAATTCATGCAACTAAAATTAACATTTCCTACCTACACCTGCTAAAGAGGCACATGTGAGGTAATAAAGAGGCTATAAAAAGTGGGAAATTGATGGGCCACTCAAACCACTTATTTACTTCTATTTTTACTAACCATTTTCTTCTTTTGTCTGTTTACTTACTCTCATAATGTGAATAACACGTTAAAAATTTACCGGCTTTCTCAAGTCATTGAACAAATCTTCGCAAAAATAAAACTACTGCTTCTTTTGTTTTATTATTGATGCTAATTAATTTTACATTTCCGCAAATAACCTCATTTTTCCTCTCGTTTAATGGAATCGTGCCTGGTGATCAATGATGAGGAATTTCAGATTTAAGAGATTTGCACTTCCATTGACCTATTAATGTTTTTTATTTTCGGATGTGTGAGGTTGAGGCATTTAAATCTTTTGTTGCTTTTTCTGGTTTGCCTTAGAATTTTGGCTTATGTAAGAATCTTTGTACTGTCTGGATAGGATTGGAAGATTTTTGAATTACGCAAATGAATTTAATTGTAAGGCATAAAATCATGCGTATTGTCAGGTTTTGATTGAATATTCAAGATTTTAATTTAAAGAGGATGAAACTTAACCTGTTGACCAGTCATGCCTTATTGAATATTCAAAATAATATACAAAGATATCCTGTGAATCAATGTAGGCAGGCAAACTTAAGAAATCTTAGATTTCATTTCACTTTTAATGACTTCTCACAATGATTTCGATAAATGTCGTAAATCATGCAAATTTATGGTATTTATTGCAGTTGTAAAGTTTTGTTTTATGTGTGACTTACTGATTTTTGTTGGCAGGAAAAAATCAGAGATCGTGTGAACTGATTACGTCTCATTTTAAATATTTATTGATTTTAAAATTGAATTAATTTCTATTTTTGAGTCAGTTTAACTGTATTTTGTTGAAAAACTTTCTGTATTAATAAAACTGAATTTCTGCAGTTTTAAATCACATGATCAGGAGTTTGACTGACGCAACTTGATCTCAAACCTGTATTTTTTCAAACCTTCTTTAAATTTTCATTCAAAAGCAAGTAAATTCATCAGCAACTACAATTCTACTAAATTTTAAAAAAAACACTAAACTTTTTCAAAATTTAACTAGATTTTTTTACATCCAATTCAGTCTTAAACGTGTTGATTAATTTTTCGAAAAAAAAAAAAATCTTTAAAAATTGTGTAAACTTGTTAACTTCCGAAAAACGTTCAAAATAAATTATTTTCACTTTCAATTTACAAGAAATAAAAAGTTATCAACCTTGAAAATATCTTCGGTATTTATGGTTTATCAGATTTCATAATTTCCAAGTTTTTCAAACTAAATTGCCGTAAAATTTTGATCTTTGTTGTGGTCTCTTTTTGACTGCCGGTTAGATTGTTTGACAATGGGTGCATTTGAAGTTTGAACGACTTTAATTATTCAAGGGCTAGTGGTTCTTATTTGAATTATTTTATTTCATCAGTAGCTTGGGGCCATTCACTTATTACGAAACGCTCCGATGGTGGAGGGAGAGGGGTCCAAAAGTTTCACACACGATTCTTCTGTGAAAAACGCTGTTAAAATTCATTCTTAAATCGATTATTTTGAATATTTGACTTAAATTATTTATAAGAAGTGGACAGGAAGGACACATCAGACACCTTAATAATTATACAAAATGATATAATTTTGATTGCAAGCTATTATCTTTTTTTTAAAAACAATCAACAGTCGTGACATCATGCGGCTTCTTCTCCAAAATTATCGAAAAATCTCACCAAAAAACACATGACTTGATTGCTGATTGGAAAGAGTTCAAAGATTTTATTATTATATTTTGGATAATAAAAAAAATTGATAAAAATAGACTTGCCTGCGAAGACTCAGCTGGATCTGCTATGAGAAAATAATAAAAATAAAATTTCCAATTTTTATTTTACGCATTTAGATTTACATAAATTTAACTTTATATCTTTATTTCCATATATTTTCAGGATGCAGTCACGAATCCTTTCAATTCTTATAACAATTTTCATTGCGAACGCAAAATCAGAATGGATGGCATGTCCAGAACTAAGTCCTGTTCTTCGAATACCATGTAAATGCAGAGTCGAACAAACACCTGTGAATGGACAGTCAACGTCCATCGGAATGGATTGTGATCGAATAATTTTCACTACAGAAACACCAAACATTCCAAAAGGAGCGCCAATTAGTGCATTTTCACAACGACACTCAGGTCAATTGCTACCTGTACAAGTAAGTTGTTGTTGCTAATACTTTTTAACTTCCGATGATTGACATGAACCTCGTGAGATTGAATATTGTTTATTTTGTGTGAATGAACACACGAGTGAAAGCTTTCAACTCCACTTTGTATGTCATCTCTTTTTACATTCCATAATATTTTATGATCGTCCATCAATGGCTTATGTGAATTCACATTTATTTATTTATTTCTATCTATCTATGTGTATTTCTATGTACGGACATTTTTTTGCGGCATCATTTTTCTCCTTTATGTGTTGGAATTAATGAATGGTCATCATAGACGTTAGCATCATCAAGTTTACCGATAACAAAACTCGATTTCTCATACAATTCCATAAGAAGATTGGCCGATAAAGCATTCAATGGAATACAGGTACAACTTTTTTTTTGCATTTTCTCTCACTTCGCATATGCACGCATATGCAACTTATCTATAACTTTTTTATTTATGATGGTAATTTAAATTTGTTTTACACACTTTATAGGACACATTAGTGGAACTTCGATTGACAAATAATTTATTAGGTGACGCGTTGAATCCAATTTTTTCCACGGTCGAGTTTACGTCGCTTTCTAACTTACAAGTGTTGGATTTGTCGGCTAACAAAATTCGTGGAATTGAGCGTGGATTGTTGAAAGGATGTGAGAACTTGGAGGTCAGTTGATATTCCATTTTGTGATTATTGGTTGAAAGTTTCAAACAAACAAAGTAAAATACTTTTTACTTGAAAATCTTAACCCAAATGCATTTCAAAGTAAACTTATGCATTTTATTGAGCTCTTGCCACCTTTCTGTGAAAGAATACAGCACAATAAGATGCAAATTGAGCGTTTAAATGCACTTATTTTGCAAAAAACTTTTATAAATGAAGAAATTTTCAAAATGGCGGATTCATAAAAATTCAAATTTCAAAAATCCGTTAAATAATATATTTTATCAAATATTTCGACTTTTCAGATTTTTTGACATTTGAGCTCAAAACTACTTTTGATTTCCTCTTCATACTCAAAATTTTCATTAATTTTCTCACCACAACTAATTTAAATCTCCACAGGAATTTATAATGGATGGAAACAGCTTGACCGAAGTTCCCACAAACTCATTAAATGGGCCATCATCACTGCGAATCTTATCACTGCGTGGAAATCTCATTCAAAATGTAAAATCCGATGCTTTTTCATCACAATCAAATTTGGAGAAAATTGACTTGAGAAATAATCGAATTGATCAAATTGACGGTGATGCTTTTGGTCAACTGGTGAAGCTCAAGGAAATTTATTTATCTGGCAATTTGATCAGCCGCATGAACAGTGATGTCTTCGAGGGAATCAAGACTTTACAGAAATTGGATCTTTCTGAAAATTTCTTCAGCAGCTTTCCACTTGTGGCACTTAAAGATTTGGAAAATTTGAAGGTTTTGAATTTGTCATCGAACATAATTAAGAATTTGGATTCTACGCATCTTCAGTCGATGAAGTTATTGCAGATTTTGGATATTAGTAGGAATGATATTGCATCTATCCAGCCTGGAACTTTTAGAGAGCAGAAGATGTTGAGATTCTTAGATTTGAGCTTGAATTCTTTGAGAACTGTAAGTTTTAATCTTTAAATAATTTTGAGCTTCTTCTTTATGATTTTCTAATTCTAGATTGAAGACGATGCATTGGAAGGACTAAACAGCCTTCAAACTCTCATCATCCGAGACAATAACATCCTTTTGATCCCAGGAAGTGCTTTAGGTCGTCTCCCAAAGCTCTCAAATCTTTACCTTGACTATAATCGTGTAGCTGCTCTGTCATCAGACATTCTAGGCTCCTTACAACCAGAAGATATCCGTTACATGTCATTATCGAGAAATGTCATTCGTGAACTTCCAGGCGGAAGCTTCCAAATGTTCAAAAATCTCCTCTACTTAGATCTTTCCGGTAACAGCTTAGCGACCATTCATGCTGAAATGTTTTTCGGTCTTGAAAATTCATTAATGGAATTGCGACTTGGACAGAATAAAATTACAAATGTTGGCAACAATCCACTCCGTCTAAGACGATTAAAGAAGCTCGATTTGAGTCATAATAATATCGTTGACATTCCTGAGAATGCATTCGATGGTGTTGAGCAATTAACTCATTTAAATTTGAGTCATAACAATCATTTAGCTCCAATTCCAGTGGAGCTGATTCATTCATTAAACAAGCTTCAGGTCATTGACTTTTCGGATATTGGATTAAAATCAATCTTTCCAGAAATGTTTGCAAGGACACCAAACTTGAAGGCAATCTACATGAAAAATAACAAAATTCAGGAACTGACAGAAGGAACATTCACAAACATGAGAAACTTGACACTCATTGACCTTTCCGATAATAAAATCTCAACCATACGTCCTGCATCATTCATTAATGTCATGAATATTAAGCAACTTTCATTGAGAGGAAATGAATTGAGCATCTTTAAAGGCGAAATTTTTAATACGGGTACAAGCTTGGAAGAGCTTGACATTTCACAAAATCAAATAACTTATCTATTTCCTACCTCATTCCGTATTCATCCAAGGCTTAAGAAACTGATTGCATCAAGCAATAAATTTAGTTACTTCCCATCTTCGAACATCCAATCGTTGCAGTTTTTGGAATTAATTGACTTATCTCACAATCAATTAAAGACTGTTGAGGAATTGGATTTCGCAAGATTGCCGAGATTAAGGCAGTTGCTGTTGTCGAGAAATAGTCTTGAATCTTTAAGTGAAATGGCTTTCCATAACTCATCACAATTGCAATACATCGATTTGAGTCATAATAAGCTTGAGAGACTTGCAGAGAGGACATTTGAGGGATTGACAAGAATCGAGGTTTTGAACCTCGACGACAATAATCTTAGTGAACTGCCAGATGGATTATTTGAGAGATCAAAGCTTCAGATGCTTGAGAAAATCATTCTGTCCAACAATAAGTTTGAAAATCCACCACTAAAGGCTCTTCATCGTCAATATTTTTTCGTCAGTTTTGTAGATTTGAGTCACAATAAAATTAAAGAGATCCCCAGTGATGATAGCGTCATGGTCAATGTCAAGAAACTTGATTTATCTTACAATCCTTTGTCTGATGAAGCCATCAAGAATGTCCTCAGTGAACCAAAAACAATCAGGGAATTAAATTTAGCTGGAACTGGAATCAAAGAAATTTCGTCACTAGAAACTCCATTTTTGCAGTCATTGAACTTGTCAGGAAATAAAATTGAAAAGATTGATGAACAAATATTTGAAAGAGCAAGTTTGTTGCAATCGTTGGATTTGTCTGGCAATCAACTGTCGTCATTTAATAAGTTGTCATTAGTTTGGCCAAAATTGTCACTTCTTCAATCTTTGAACTTGTCAAACAATCCATTTGAGACACTTCTACAAGGAGATTTTGACAATTTGGAAATGCTAAAGAGCTTGTCAATCCACAGCTTAGAAAAATGCTCAAGAATTGAAAAAATGGCATTCAAGAATTTACCAAATTTGTCAAATCTACAAGCTTACGACTATCCAAGACTTGGCTATATGGATGTTAAAGGAATCTTAAATGAACTTCCAGGACTTGAAGTATTGGACATTGAAATCAAAGATACAGCAGTAGGAAGTGACCAATTACAACCATCAAATCATCCAAGACTCAAAGAATTAGGACTTCGTGGATATAGATTGAAATCACTTTCCAGCAGTTCCTTAGCTGGCCTCAAATCCAAAGACTTGTACATTAAGCTCCGAAACACATCATTATCAACTTTAGCACCAGCAATTTTGTTCCCAGTTCCTCGATCAGCAAATCTTCATCTTGATGTCTCAGGTTCCATGTTGACTGTCCTTACACCTCAACTTCTTCTAGCCCTTGAAGATCGCAGAAATAGCTTAACATTGTCGGGTCTCGAAAGCAATCCAATTCATTGTGACTGCAATTCAAGAGCATTAAGGCGTTGGCTACCAAATTCACTCATGTCAGAGACAATAAGATGCGTAACTCCAGATGACCTTCATGGACGGCTTTTAGTCGAAGTTGGAGATGATGAATTGACATGCAGTCCGAGAAAAGCAACGACAGATGCCTCAACAACAAAACAGCAACAAGATGAACCCGAAACTTTACTCCCACAGCCAAAACCTTCATCACGTATTTTAGTCAAGGCAACAACGACCGAGCCTGATATTATTTGGAGTGTCCCAATTACACAGTCTGCAAAAATTAAGACAAAATCACAGCCAGTTAAACAGACATTGACAAATGATGATACATTGATTATTGGAATTGTAGGCGGTGTTGTTGCATTCATTGCCATTTTAATTATTGTCATTTGTATCGTCCGATTGAGAATGACTGGACCTCATTATCCTACACATTTAGTTGGAATTCCACCAATGTCATTGGGACCAGGCAGCGTACAAATGAATTACAAGAGTTCACCGCCAACACTTTATGGAGTTCCTCCATATGCACCACAAAGTTATGCCACACTTCCTCATAAAATGTCATCATCATCACAAGCATCACTCAGGCAAAGTTACGCGACAATGAGTCGGATGTCTATCAATGGACAGCAACAGCAGCAACAAATTCAACAGCATCAAATGCAACAACATCAACAGCAACAAGCTCAACAGCCTTTCTATATATATCAGGATGAGAAGGCTTATAGATGATAGATTTAATGTTAATTTTGAGTTATAGCGATTTTTAATGAAAAAAAAATTTAAATTTTGTACATAAAAGTGCTTTAATATTCATTCTTGTATAAAATTAGATGAACACAAGTGAGATTCGGGGCTGGTTTGTCTTGATAATGTTGAAGGTTTTCTTTGAATGGATTGCTAAAATACATAAGAGGATTACTTTATTGGCAATCCTTAGTTAAATCAATTTCAAAAGCAAAGCTGAACCAAAATTACTAAACAATATCAGTTACGTATCAGTAAGGTATCAGTACCGCCAAACTATCAACAAGACAAACCAATTCTACTTTATAAAAATAATCTACCTTACTTCCTTTAACAAAATACTGTTGATGAGAAATTATTGCTCAATTTCATAAAAAACAAAAATAGTAAAACTTTAAATAATTAATTAAAAAATTGTTTCATATAATAATAAATAAAAATGTTGATCTTAGCTGATAAAGAACATGATCAGTTGGCACTGTGATGAATTTCATAGTGCCATGTGATGATATTCCTTATCTGCTAGGATATAAGAGAAAGATTTAAGAATAAAAAAATATTATTAATAAAAATAAATTTGTTTTTTGTTTTATTAAAATTCTAGTAGGTATTCAAAATGTTTCCAGATATTTAAAATTAGAAATTATGAAAATTTAATATGATAAAACTAAACTAGTATCAACGTGGTCACTCGTGACCGACGAAAGCGCATTTTCCGCGATCAGTAAATAAACAAAGAACTAAAACCCCAAAAGTACAAAGCCAAATATTTAACTATAACCATTTATTATTTACCGAAAATTTAAAATTGACAGCAAAAAAAACCGATAAAAAAAATTATGCGACATAGAATCTAAAAAAAATAAAAAAAGCAAAAAAATATCTTGCCGGGAGCTAGGATCGAACCTTAGACTCCACGGTAGTAGTCGTGCGCTCTAACACTTACGCCACTGACGCTCTTTTTATGAAATGTTCATGTGACAATTTGATTATTTATATTGATGATTTTTTTTATATAAGTGTAAGTTTTTATAATTTTCACAAAATTTTCCGGAAAAACTATGAAAAATCCATGAAAATAGAAAACTAAACAACTAAAATATCAAAAAAAATATAAAAAAATTAATTATCTATGAAAATTGTATGAAAATATTGAAAATTTTAACAAAAATCGTCGGAAAAACTCGGGAAAATCGTGAAAATGGAAAATTATGACATGATTCAATATTATATGTCATTAGAAATCAAAAAAGTATCAAAAAAAGCAAAAAAAAAAAAATGTCATCAGTGGGATTTGAACCAAGGAAGGCTGAGTTTTTGAAAAGTCAACATTTTAGTGCATTCGACCACACTAACACATACAAAGAAATGGCATTTTGGCACTTTTTACGCTGGTTCCAGCAGAGGAAGTGACCATTCGTGCTGATTTTTTCGCCAGCTCTAGCCAGACATACTACACACATTTTAAGCCAAAAACCGCATCAAAAAAGCTTAACCCTGAGGAGGAGATGCGATGACAGACAGACAGACGGACAGACGGACGGACGGACGGACAAAGTGCGGACAATAGCGTCCTTTTCCCAAGGGGAAAATGCGCTAAAAAATAATAAAAAATTATTTTTTTAAATTCAAAAATTTTATTTTTTAAAAATTTCAAAATTTTATTTTTTAAAATTTTCAAAATTTTATTTTTTAAAAATTTCAAAATTTTATTTTTTAAAAATTTCAAAATTTTATTTTATAAAATTTTATTTTTTAAAAATTTCAAAATTTTATTTTATAAAATTTTATTTTTTAAAAATTTCAAAATTTTATCTTTAAAAAATTTCAAAGTTTTATTTTTAAAAATTTCAAAATTTTATTTTTTAAAAATTTCAAAATTTTATTTTTTAAAAATTTCAAAATTTTATTTTTTAAAAATTTCAAAAATTCATTTTTGAAAATTTCAAAATTTTATTTTTTAAAAATTTCAAAATTTTATTTTTAAAAATTTCAAAATTTTATTTTTAAAAAACTTAATTTTTTAAAAAATTTTAAACTTTAATCTTGGAATTAAAAATTTAAAAATTTTTATTTTTTAAAATTTTCAAAATTTTTTTTAAAAAATTTAAAAGAATTTTAAATTTATGTTGAAAAAGCTAATTTTCACATTTTTTTTTTAAAAATAATCATTTTAAATTCCGAACTAAATCCGAACTAAATCAATAGTTAAAAAAAAAAATCTATCATAACCATAACGGCCTCAAAAAATTCAAACTCTTTTTCAAACGTAATAAACTTCTTCAATATATTACGCACGTATTTGATGCATGCAAACGCCATACACGTAAGCGACTGAACAGTTTGTTTTAATTTAACAAGAGAAATTTCATTTAGAAAATAAATTAAAAATTTGTGTCTTTTATTTTAAAAAAGTTATTATTTATATCAAAAACTTTTTATTTGTAACATAAATATTTATAATTTTGTGAAATTCACAAGTCTAGTGCAAGAAAAATTAAGAAATATCCAAAAGTACAGTTTCACTAAAATAGTAAAAAATTCGATATCAAAATGTTATTTTTAGTTTAGAAATGTTTCCCACACATCGTAATAATGTTTAAAAGTTAATTAATGTAAAAAGTTCATTGCTGCAAACGAAAATTCATAAAATTTTTCTGGAATATACCAAAAATTAAAAATGTCTGCTGGTGAGTAATTGTACGTAAAGTCAACGTATTTTATCATTCTAACGTATGTTTTTCTTATTTTTTTTCTCTCCTCCCCGACGTACAACAGAACTTCTGTTTGCAACATATAAATGTACAAATTGTCAAGAAACAATTTCTGGTGTTCGTGTTCAGTGTCATGAGCCGAGTTGTCAAGATGTTATGCTTGTTTTGTGTTTACAATGTTTTGCATCGGGTGCAGAGTTAGGACCTCACAAAAATTCACATCCATATAGTTTTAATGTACGTATGAGAGAGACTATAGACAGGTGATTCTCAAACTTATTAGAAATGTTGCGGCATAATTGCGGTATTGTTGTTGTTATGGAGTTTCTCAATTGAGTATGTTGAAAGGTTTCTCAATGAACCGTGAGAAATTACGACTTGAAAATACTTTTACTTATTATGGATTTATCGTTGTTTATTTTAGACGAATTAGGGATATGTTCAGTTCTTTGAGGTTTTTCCTTGATTTTTATGATCGAAATTGTTTAAATTTGTAGAAAATGAATTAAATTTTTAAGAATATGTAAATTTAGTTTGAATGGATAAGTTCAGTTTAAAGAATAAGTTCAGTTTGAGAGGATAAGTTTAGTTTGAAAGGAAAAGTTTAGTTTGAAAGGATAAGTTTAGTCTGATAAGCATAGTTTGTAAGGATAAGTTTAGTCTGATAAGCATAGTTTCGAACGATAAATTCAATTTGAAAAGATAAGTTCAATTTTATAAAAAAAAGTTTAGTTTAAAAGGATAAGTTTAGTTGAATTTCAATTTTTCTTATTAGAATATATTTTTAAATATCCATAAATTCAATTTTCATTCCAAAATAGCATAAAACTTACAAAAACAACATTAGCTCCACAACATTCCACTTGTTATCTTCTACTTTATTCATTTCTCAAACATCAACAAACACAAGTCTTACGTATGTAAACAATAATACTTCCCACTCATAACAAATACTCTACCACATCCAAAACATCTAAAAAAGTTTGAGAATCTCTGGAACTAACCACTATATTTTGACTGTAACAAGTTCAATGACCTTTTACTTTACATTACTCTTCACCATCATATATTCTTCATTTTAGGATCCAAATGCAATAACAATATTTCGCGGGAAGGGAGCGTTTTCAGCATTAGAAGAATTAAAATTATTAAAAGCTGTTGAGCACTATGGTTTTGGTAATTGGGATGATATCTCAAAAGATATCGAAACGAGAAGTCCAGAGGAGGCGAAAGATGAATATATTAGTAAATTCCTGAATGGAACAATAGGAAAACATACATGGAAGTTTGAAAAGGAACAAAAATTAACACTAACTGATCACACAACCGTTGATGATAGATCCATAGATGAATTACAAGTAGAGAAATTTTCAGAATCAAATATGGAAATTTGTACACAGGAGCAAGCAGCCCAACTCGGCTACATGCCATATCGTGATGACTTTGAACGTGAATATGATGTGACTGCAGAACAATTAGTATCGAATTTAGCATTAACGTCCGATGACGATGAAATAGAGCAGGCATTAAAATTGGCAGTAGTTGATATTTATAATCGAAGATTGAGAGAACGTGCACGAAAGAAGCGTATTGCCCGCGACTATAGATTAATACAAGAATTCTTTAGGAAATTTGAGAATGGAAAGAGTAAAGGCATTAATCAAACGAAAGACGAGAGAGGTTTGCGACTAAGTCTGAAAAATTTCCGTCAATTCTATTCAAATGATGCATTTGAGAGATTGATTTATTCGCTGGAACGGGAGAGAATTTTACGTATTAGACTTACGGAATTGTGTAGATATCGATGGAATGGACTGACAAAGATTGACGAATGTGAGCATTTTGAGAAGCATGCAGCTGCAAATCATCATCGGACATCGTGTCCATTTGGTTTCGGGCATTATAAACAAGTGAGTTTGAATTTTTTTTATTTCGCAATGCACATTTTTTTGAGTAGTTTGTTGGAAGTTTTCTTGATAAGCGCATTTTCTGAAGTTTTGAAGAAGGTGCTGATGTTTTGTTTGTTGGTCAATCGATGTATCTTTAAATTGCAATTTTGATGGTGGTTGACTTGATGTTGTAATTTCTTATGAATTCACGAATATTTTGATTTGCACTTACAAATCTAGTAATTATGAAAAAAGATAAAAAGATATTTGAGCTTGAGAACTGCGATTCAATTAAGACAGAATCTATTGTACCAAATAAGAATTATGAAAGTAAAACAAGAATCTTGTTGTGTTCTTATATAAGGGCTCAAATACAGAGATATTGACCATCAACATCAAAAAATGCGCTTAATTCCAACATTTTTAATTTACCTACATAATTTCAAAACCATTTCATTTTACCATAAATCCCATCCAACAAAAAGTATATTTTTCATTCAACTTTTCGCACAATTTAAAATAATCTATATTCCTAGTCAATAATGAAAAATATATTTAAAAAAATTTTTAAGATTTTTTTTTTAACTTTAAATTTGAAATTTAAAAAATACTCTCTTACATGTAAGCTGTCGAGATGTTGAGAATTAAGCATTGTGGAAAAGTTGAAATGAAAAAAATTCACTAAATCCTTCAATGATTGTAGAAATTTCATAATTCTCATTTCTGTAAAAACAAACTTTTCTTTATTCTTTTTCAAAATTTTTTTTTATGATTTTTTGAAATTTTTCTTTGAAAAAATTTTCTTATTTTCTAAAAAAATGATGACTGTGTATCTATATCGGTATCTTATTCTTAAAACTCACAGCTTGCATGTTTGAGTGGAGCAAATGGTTGTTACGTACGACATATTTCTGCAGGAGCGCCAAAAAGAAGCCATTTTGCATCTAGACGACAAAACGGCAGTAGCAACCACATCAATGAAATTTCAACAGCCTCGATCGGAACAAATGGAACTGCTAAAAAGAGAGTAAGTTCTTATAAAGTTTGATACCTAAAAAATGTATTTTAAAACATAATTTTAATTTTTAATTCCAACAGAGACGCAGAAAAGGAAATAAACTCAAATTCCACAGGCCAAAAATTCACGCCCCGCACAGACTTCCTACAATCATGCGCCGGATCATCCAACAGCAAAAACTCCTTGGATAATATGCAGACAATTGATCCAATGCAGGTCGCTGCTCCACTTTTATCGTTTAATGAGCATCAGGTGAGCATTCCTATTCCTTACTACCTTGAATCATTACTAATTTCCAAAAATTTAAAATTCTTCCAGCTTTGTTCCTCCTTAAATCTACCACCAACCCGCTATATAACCATCAAAACCGTTTTATTAAGTAACTCAAAGATTAATGATATGGACCCAGTTGAAAAACGAATCAAGAAACATTTGATACAAGCCGGATGGTTGAAAAAGTCGAAAGAATAAAAATTTTGTGGCAAAAAAAGATTTCTTTAAAATTTAAAGGACTTGAATGAATGGGATAAAAAAAAAATGAAAATAAAACTTAAAAAATATTTTAAAATTATCTGGAAAATCAGTTGGCGTTTTTATTTTTATAAAATTTCAGTTACTTTGTTTTGAGGTTTATCACAACAGGATTAATTGAAGGAGTTTTCGGGGATTGAGTATGTTTTGCCAGAAGATTTGAAATTTATAAAAGAAAGTTTGAATCTCTTACAAACGTTTGCAAACTTAAAATCAATTTAATTAACACAACTTTCGACAAAACATCCTCAAAAGTATAATACTATTTTATAAAATTTCAAAGACCATTCGATTTAGTTTCAGAATCACTCTCTTCGTCAGCTTCTTCCTCGAGTTTAAATGGTAATTGTGTATTCAATGTTGGAGGTGGAAACGACAATTGCCTTGGTCTAGATGGTTTGAATGAGAGTTTTATTGATTTGTCAATTGAATCATCGCTTTTTCCCTATTGAAGAAGCAAATAAAGATTCATTGTCAAAAACATTGAGAGAATTTGAATATCTTTAAACTTACCAGTCAGTTTTTATGCAAAATATGAAAAGTAACATGCTTAATTAAAAGAAATGCATACTTACAACATGCAATTTTTTACATACATAAAATAACTAAATATTTACGATGTTGATTGTAAGAGAGTTCAAATCAAACTAAATATTTTACATAAAGGGGCTAGAAACTATTTCTTTAAGATGGATTAAATATTATTTGAATTTCAAATAATCGTTATGGCACTTTAAAACGATTTTCATAAAATATTTGAATCTTTCGACTCTAAAAAAAAGTAAGTTTTGTCAGGCCTCAAAAATATAATTTTTTCATAAATTCCGAACAAATTTTCTTTATTTTCATGCATCTTGAAGATCGACAGTTCTAAAATTCAATTCTAAAAACTTTCACAAAACTAGTTTAAAATTTACATTAAACATTGACTAGAAACTACTGATAAATTAAAAGTAACATGACATTAATAATCCTCCTACGAAAACAGAATTCGAGGATCATGAGCTTGAGCAAAATTATCATGCAGCTCAATATTATTTAACTTCTATCTACTTAAGTTCATTTCATTCTTCTAATCCAAATTTATCTAATGTAACTTCCGATATACTAGAGAGTGGTGCAGCATTCATTAGTGAAGTTGGATTCGTGCTTACCAACATGTCTGATTCTGTCGCATCATCATCAGAATTTGGTGTTTTGAGAGAGTTTTGGGATCCATGAATAAGTGAATCCCAAGCAGGTTCGTGATCAATTAATTGACTTTCTATTAAGAATCAGAAAAAGGTTGTGCGAATAAAAAAAAATGTTTGGATGCAGTGAAAAGGATTTAGGCATGGATAACTGAGCATCACAAAAATTTTGACCATATATCCCAAAGGTATCTCAAGCACCCATGCCTTAAATATAAAATCAATCAAACTTACCCCTTATAACTGAATGTTCCTTTACTGGTTTCTCAGCTTCTACATTTGGCTTTGCACTTCCATTCTTTAGAATTCCTACAAGCGGTGTTGTTGGCTCATTAATGACTTTAATCTTTGTCTCATTATCATGATCTGATGCTGTTGACTTAAATGACAATCTAGCACTCGATGACTCATGCATTTTTGTTGCCTGCTCTTTTGCCCAAATTATACTCTCATCCGTTTCCCTCTCAACTCGCTTTTTATGAGCTCTGTCTGTTCTATAAACCTCAATTATACAACAAATTATAATGACGACAAAAAGTGTAATTAAAATTATGAAAACAAATTGTGTTTGCTCCTCTTTTTCTCCGTTATCGACGTAGTCTAGTTTGTACGGTTTGCGTGTTGGACTGTCTTCCACCCAGTTCTTATCTGTACCTTGAAAATAAATTATGGTTTTAATTAAAAGAGGTAAAGAAGCTAGTAAATATTTGAGTTAATTTGTAAAGTAATAATTGAATGAATTTTACGTCAATTTAAGTTTGTTGTGGATTAAATATCACGCTTAGTGCAAAGATAAGATTGCCTAAGTTAACATTTTTCTTACCTAAACTAATATTCAGCAGCGGTTCATCAATTAGCTTCCTAATTATGTCAAATTGCACATTACACTGCGTTGACCTCACTCCTGATGGATTCAAAGTTTTTGTATATTCAGATCCATCCTTTTTGAACATCATGTACTCATCAACTGGGTCCATTGTCTCATTATTGATTACCAAGAATAAGTTTGAAATGCAGCCACTGTAACTCTTGTAAATGCTAAATCGTGGATCAAGTGTTGAGTTAGAGATACCGATAAGAACACGATTTGTAATACCAGGAATAGGCACTAACTGTTCAGGTTCTGGATTCTTTGTTATTTTTGTTAAATTAACCATAGTTCTATCAATAAACAAGACAGCATCGTCAAGGTTTCTTTTGTACAAAATTGAATGTCTATTGCCATTTGCAAAGTTATCTTCAGGAGTTGATCGTTTAGCTGTGTGAGTGTAAATGACATGATCACGTTCTTCATGGAATACGATTTCACCTTCAGGATTCAAAGCTATTCTTAAGTATTGCTTAGAAGATTCAGTTTGGATCAGCAACATCATTCTTGGCACGCCTCTTACATCAGCAGTTGAGAATGCCATTTGAAGTTTGATTTGATCAATAGTTCCATTAAATACGAATTTTCTTTCCAGACCTGCCTCACCAGAAAATTCACCACCACGATCTTCAGTACAAAATTCACCAGTAAAGCTGGTTCCTTCACAATTACAAAGTGGCTTTTCTGCAGACTTTGCGAAATTCTCGAAACAAATTCCACCATTTTTGCAAGGCTCAGTATCGCAAATCATTTGACATTCATTGAGTACTCCTTCTGTGTGATCAGCTTCATTAGTCTTTGCTAATTCAGCAAGATCAATTGTTGTATTTCCAATCCTCAAACCTCTCACACATCCAACTAATCCATCCAATGAATTATTATTGACCTTCAACAAATTAGTCTGATCATATCCACCAATATTGAATTGAAAGTAAGAAATTGTCGGTGCCGGTGGCCTGTGTGGACTAATGACCTCAACTTGTGGATTAATCCATGGCTTATTTGAATACTCAGTCAACAGTAAAGTGCCCTTATCAAGTGTTACATTTTGATCATTAACATGAAGTGTTGTTGATGTTTCAGTTTTCATTACGGCAATTTGTATGCTCTTTCCATTATTAAGTCCAGCACTCCTAACTGTCAGATTTACAATCTCATTGCCATAATTGTAAAGATAAATAACCTCGTCAGCATTTGATATGTGAAGATGTACGAAATTATTTGAATTGTCGTGAGCATACAAGATTAATGCGCGGTTATCGTAAGTACGAATGTTGACTAAAAAGTTTTCTTTTAGAATTGCTCGTAGGAACTCACCGTCGCTGTTGTTGACGTAGATTTTCTTCAGGTAAGATTCACTATTTGTGAATGTCAAGGCTTTGTCGTTGTGATCTGGAAGCAAAATATTATTTTTTTATTACGGGTATGATAAGAAATAAAGAAATAACTTACTAATTTCACAATATTCTCCGACGTGAGCCCATGGATTCTTACACTCGCACTTAAAGTTTGACCATAACTCTTTACATTGAGCACCATTTTTGCAAGGATTTGGAACACAAGAAGGTTTACAATCTTTGATAATCTCCGATAAATGAACTGACATGTAGCTGTAAATATCGAGAATTTTTCCATTAACGACGAGACCTCTGAAGCATCCAATGAGACCTTGTTTGACTGGTGCCTTTTTGAGTAAGTCAGCTGTGGCTCCACCGATGAACATGCTTCCCTATTATTTTTTTAAGGATTAGCGTAAACATATTTAATCTAATAAATTCCATCAACTCACCTCAAAAGGTCCAAATTGCTCCTCAGGCAACAAATCAACCATATCAACATTCGTATTAATCATGAACCTAACATGATAGTCATTATAATCTATCCATATCTTATGCCATTCTCCACCATTCAACTTTCTCGTAGAATTAATGACTCTTTCTCTTAAAGTTCCAGTGTTCAAAGTAAAGGCAAATGTCAGTTCGTAATCTCCAGTCAATGCTACCAAGAAGCTTGGGAAGTTTGGTCTGATTGGTGGTTGGAAAAGAAGAATTGCTTTCTCTCCGGTTGTTCTAAATGAAAAGGCAATGTCACCTTTTCTCCATCCAGGAACTTCGATGTAACTTTGGGATGTTGTAAATGTTACGACGTATTTTTGCGTGTCTGGAATCGAATTTTATTGATGCTTGATTCTTTCAATATGTGTAAAAAAATGAGACTTACTAGTTTCGACACATTTCAAAGGACCCAATGTAATTCTTCCTCGTGATTCCTCAACCAGATTCTTTTGCTGCATAAAGTACATGCTAGTGATTCCCAATGAACTTGGATCAGAGAATGTACCCTCATCACTGTTCCATTTATCATTATTTCCACTATCACAGTTGCAACTCTCATTTTGATCTACGCAGGTTTTGTTCTGTTTGCATGGACATGATCCTCTGAAAATAAAATTTTTGCAATTTTCTAGAATATGAAGCTTAACTAATGGCTCTTACCTTTTGCTTTCCCCAATAAAATCAATTATTGTTGTGCTGTTTTTATGCGATGACTTGAACCATGTCGCACTGTTTAAATCTAAAGGAGCCTTTAGACAATCATATCGAATATTTTGTGTGCAATAAAGTGAATGAGAAATAAGTTCCTGCAACATTTCAGGTGAAAATTCTCTGTACTTGATATCGAAGCTAAAATCATCAAATGCTGTTGATCGGACATCGACTTGTGATGGAAGATTATGCTCAACAATTGTCAAAGTTTTTGTTGAATCTTCTGTGTGTTGGAATTCGCATTTGACATGAGCTGGTGGAAGTTTACCATTACCATCAATATCGATGAGATAGACATCAGTTTTTGTGTAGCCAAGAAGTGCCAATTCCTCACAAGTTTTTCTATATGCTGTAAAATGACAATTCTTTCCAACGTATCCAGTTTTTGTGCAATCACAAGTTACTCTGCCATTTTTAACAAGACATTTACCGCCATGCTCGCATGTATTAGGTCTAGCACATGGATCAACAAATTGGCAGTTATCCAAAGCAATTTCACCAACAACTCGTTCAGTCTTGACAACAAATCGAGGCTCAATTTCAATTCCATTAATACTTAAATCCCTCATACAGCCAACAAGTCCACCACCAGCATTCTTAATACTACTTCCAATAACGAGCTTTGATTGAGTGATAAAACTCATACCATACAATTTAGTCTCCTTTGTTCGATAGTCAACAATTAATGTGACAGTTCCATTCTTATAAGTGAAGTCGACAGCATGCCATGCAGTTGGTTTTTCTATTGGAATTGACGTCAGTACTGTTACATTCTTTTCGGTTGTGAGTTCAAAGCTAATGTTACTTTCGACCAATTTTATCTCCCAAAAACCTTCAATGTCATCCAAAATTGTCTTAAAGTCACCATATGCTAATGTTGCTGATGGCTTGCTACTTTTGAAATCAAACTTGACACTGAGGTAATGAACATTTTCAATTGGCCACCAGATGTGACTTGTTGCAAATGGATATGTTATTGGAATGACGTTGACTGATTTTTCATAGAACTCTGGCTTTAAACTGCCAATGTAATGGACTTTTGGGTTGCCTTTTTTGAGTTCGTAAAGAATAGATACGTCATTGTAGAAAACGTATTTGAATGAACCAGCAAAATTGTTGTTTGATGCTAATCCTTTCTTTTTATTCAAATCAGGTCCGCCTTAAAATTAAATCAAGTTATAGAAGTAGCTACAGAAAAAAACATATCATCACCACTCACCTCCAAAATAAATCTCAGGATCAAACAACAAATTTTTAGCACCCTCAAATACCTTCTTTTGATCATCCAAATAAATCACAATTGTCTTATGATCATGAAAGATTGTCAAGTTATGCCAATAGTCACTAGCCAAGTCTTCACCTAAAGTAAAATTCATTGGACCATCACCAAATTCCATTTCCACATAAGTCTTATTTCTTTTCAATGATGCCGCAATATATTGAGGTTTTATGGACTCTCCACTGGCATAGAAGAGCACTGAATCATCAAACCATGTCCTGAACATCAAACTGATTCTTGTGGTTGAGCTGTGAGTTCGATCTTTCCAATCATAGATACGGTAGCTGACAAAACTTGATCCACGTAGTGTAAGTGTTGTTGCGGCTGTGAATAAGAGGAAAATGAAGAAAGATTAGATGCCATTCATTTATTACGTAACTCTCAAGTAACGCTCTAACGAAGGAAGATATTTGTTATGGTCTATTGTTCTTCTTAGAATAGGAACCGTTCACTTATGACGTCCATCAAAAACGTGGATTTTTAGATCTTCCTGATCATCTATCACAAAATTTTCAAAAAATCTATTATTTTAAACTGTCACGCAGCCTCAACCCCCCCCCCCACCCAAATTTATCATTGACAGATCCCTCATCTAGAAAGTCATCTGAAATATTTCCACAAGGATATTACAGGATTATTTTCTCAGCTTTTAAAAACAATCAACAAATTGCGAAAATCAAAATTGATGGCGATAATATATCTCCATTAAAGGAAAGTATGGGATGATTTTACAAAAATACTGAAGGTTCATGACTTTAATAACTCTTTGGGATCGAAAATTTTTAAGCTAATCAGATTGTTGTTCACAGAATTTAAAATATGTAAAACGATTAAAGCTTATATTTGAATTGAAAAAATGCTCTTCTAAGTTTTTTAATTTTTAAAATTACGACAAATTTTTATCTTTAATTTTATTTTGTTACTTCCAAAAATAAATGTAAATTGCAGCTATAAAATTTCCAAAAAATAAACAAAACGATTATTTCTGTCATTTTTGTTTGATTATTCATGCAAGTCAAAAGTACCAATGAAGGTTTTTAAAATTTTTAATTTGCAAATCTATTTATTTCTTTTTTATGCTGTTCAAAGTGCAAAAAATCGAGGACCATCGCCAAAATTTCTAACCCGACCTAGTGCACTTTACTGTGAAGTTGATAATAAAACAATATTGACAAAATATTGCTTTATAAAACCTTATTCAAGATATCTAGTGACACTTAATCTTGGATTTGAAATTTTAATTCCTTTAAATAAACCTTTGAATGGACAACTAATTATTTTTTATCGTTATGGAACGATATTTCGTCAAGTAATTGACACAAAACAAGTTGAATGGTGTGAATTTATGGATGGTGATCAAATTAATCCTGCAATTGCATTATTTGCTAAATATATAAATGAAACACATCCACAAATATTCCACAAATGTCCTTATGTAGGAAATTTTGAAATTTTTAATGTCTCATTGACAAACAATTCACCTAACATGCATGAAGTATTTCCACAAGGATACTACAGATTTATTGTTATTTTCTTTAAAAATAATAAGGTTATTGTAAAAGTTAAATTAGATTTGGACCATATTTCACCATTTAAGGAAAGCATGGGATAAATTATTGTTAAGAAAATTATTCAATAAGGGCTCGTTCACTTATGATGTTCAACTTTTAGGGGGAGAGGGAGTCTGATGCTGTATGACAGTTTTAAACAAAAGATTTTTTTTGCAAGAAAAATTTGTGACAGAAGGGAGGAGAAGAGTCTAAAAAGCCAAAATTTTGATGGACATCATAAGTAAACAGCCCCTTATTAGAAATTAAGATTTTTTAAGAAATATGTATATTTATTTATTTTTTAAAATTAAAATTTTTTATTTTAAAAATGTTGAGTGGTTAGGTATTTAAAAATAAAATATATTTTTTTTTTTGAGTTTTTAAAATTTGAAGTTATGCCACTTTGGGAAAAATATCTATGAATTTTCTATTCAAGAAAACCTCGATATGAGTATTTGTTTGGTTCCGAAATAAATCAAATCTAATTTACTCATATAAAAACTTATGAAAAATGATCGTTAAAAAAATAAAATTTGAATTTTTAGGGTACACTTTAGTCACAAGAAACTTCTTTAATCAAGGCCATCCAGTTGAATAAAAAATTTCACGAATAAGTTTGTAGGAATTTTTGATTTTTAAAAATAATGTTAGTTACAACCAAAAATTTAATCATTTTGACTTCAGTTTAATTACAAATTAAAATTTTTTATTAAAGATTTTTTTTTGGATACTTCAAGAATCTTTAATAATCGTAATGAGATATCAATCAGTTTATTATTATTATTATTTTTTTTTAAAAAAAATAATGCATTGTGTTTTGAAATATTTAACAATATCAGCCAAGCATTTCTAATTACTTAAGTTTTCATCCGTTAAAACTGAATACATTTCTGACAAAGTACGAGAACTGAATAGTTTATTTATAATCATTGAATTATTCATTCAAAAACAAGCATTCAAATGAACTTCATCAAAATTTCAAAATTTCTTTTATTAATAATCAAACTTACAAATTGTTTAAGAAACCGAGAAATTCCGCCAAAATATCTAATTCGTCCAAATGCATTATTTTGTGAAACCGATAACCAAACAGTCGAGGTCATGTATTGCAATAAGGCTTTAATTATTCAAGATATCTTGTTACGTTAAATTTGGGATTTAGATTTTTGGTGCCATTAAGAAAACCATTTTACATACAAATTATAATTTCTTATCGTTATGGAACAACATTTCGACAAATCATCGATACAAAGCAAAATGAATGGTGTGATTATATGGACGGAAAAGCATCTAATCAATTAATTAATACAATTGCTTTCAATATAAAAAAAGTATTTCCACAACTCTTTCATAAATGTCCTTACGAAAAGGAATTTGATTTTTTTTAATTATACATTATCGCATGGTTTGCCAGAACAAGCTTTAATATTTCCCCAAGGATATTACATGTTGGAAGTTATTGTTTATAAAAATCAAAAAACAATTTTAAAAGTTATTTTAAAGGCTGAAATTACGTCAACTATAAAAGAATCTTTTGGATAAGTTAATAAGGCGAGGAGGAATCTTGTACTAGAATTAAATCACTTTTTGGGTCCTTTATTTTATTATGACAATATTTTTATAATGATTGACTAGACAAGACAAACATTTTTTTTAAAAAAAGTTAAATTTTTCAGAGGGTCTTCGATTTGAACAAACTCGATTTAAATAACCAGAAATTTCACATACAAAAATTCAAATTTTAATTTTTAACGGTCATTTTTCATACGTTTCAATTTGAATAGAAACAATTTTAGGACAAAGTAAATATTCAAATCAAAGACCCCCTGTATCTTGTTTACTTATAATTGCAAATATTTTTAATCGTTCAATTTTAATATTAGAGTAAAATAACCATAATAACAGTTTTCCTATAGTTTAAGCATTTTCGAAATTGTTATATCATTTCTATCTGATTATTCAATCAAAACAGAAGCAATAAATCCTCATGGATCTTATAAAAAAGACAGCTTTTCTTTTATTTATTGTACTTTTGACAAAATTAATTCAATCAGCAAAAAATCGAGGACCAGCACCAAAAACTCTTGTTCGACCCAATGCAATTTATTGCGAAACTGATAACACTACAGTATTAATTAAGTACTGCTACATTAAACCATATTCACGATATCTTGTGACTGTAAATTTGGGATTTAATATCCTAATTCCATACAAAAAACCATTTTTTGTTCAATTAATATTATCTTATCGTTATGGAACAATTTTTCGGCAAGTTATTGACACAAAGCATCTTGATTGGTGTGAATTTATGGGTGGTGCAGAATCGAATCCTTTACTCACATCATGGTTTGGATTTTTGAATGAATCAATGAACGGAGTGTTTCATAGATGTCCATATGAAGGTGATTTAGATCTATTTAACTTTACTTTGACTGATCCACGATCAACCGGTGATTCTTCAAGTTTATTTCCACAAGGATATTATAGACTTGTTTTAAATTTCATTAAGGGTAACAATGTTTTTATTAAAATTAGACTGGAAGGTGAAAATATTTCAACATTAAAGGAAAGTTTTGGATAAATTTTCAATAAAAACGATTTTTGATAAGTAACTTTTTATGATGATTGTCATGCTTAATCTGATGAAATAATTGAATTCTTGCTAACTATTTTTTTTTTTTGGAAATTCTAGCGAAAATAATTACAGCAAGAAGAGAGACCTATTTTTGATCATATTTTTTAGAATTTGTCAAATTTTAAATTATAATTTGAGTTTGATCACCTACAAAAGATTCTATGTCAAATTCTTATAATTATGGAATGATTTTCCGGCAAGTTATTTTCACACATTTAACATCATGGATTTTTATTAACATCATGGATTGAATTTTTGAATGAATCTATGCCAAAAATCTTTCATAAATGCCCTTACGAAGAAAATTTGAATTTATAAAATTTTTCATTGCCTAGGAAGGGGATGATCTTAAGCCTGAAATTCTCCAAGGATACTTTATACTTGTTATCAAGTTACGATCCCCTAATAGATCGTTCCATTATGATGTCCGATTTTTAGCGGGAGGGGGTCTGAGGTTTTGCGTTGGGCATGACTCTAAATTTTTCTATTGAAGGTGAAAATGACAATTTTAATGGCTATACTATATTTGAAAATTTAAATTGTTCCCCAAATAATTATTAGCAAAATATCCAGGAATAAACATATTAACTTGATGTAGGAATCATTAGTTTTAGTTACAAATGTAATTTTTATTTTATGTCAATTTTCAAAATTCTACTAACTGAAGAGGACGCAAATGCTAAATGAAGCAAATTCTATACATTATTCTGATTTTAATAAATTTTTCAATTCAAAATGCAAAAGCTGCAGGGAAGTACGAAAAACCTCCGAAATTCAACCTTCGACCTAAGTCAACACATTGTGAAAGTGATAATAAGACAGTTACGATAAAGTATTGCTACATCAAACCTCTATCAAGAAGAGTAGTTTCTGCTTATTTAGGATTAAAGCTGAATGTTCCTATAACAAAACCAATTTACATCCAACTGATCATTAACTACCGCTATGGACTTAAGTTCCATCCAGTCATTGACACAAAGCAAATTGAATGGTGCAGTGTCATGGAAGGAAGTGACACAAATCCACTTATTAAACTTTTTGTTAATAATATAAAGAATCAAATACCTAAATTGTTTCAGAAATGCCCTTATGAAGGGGACTTGGATTTTCAGAATGTTTCAGTGATCACTGATGATTTAAAGGAAGCGGAAATTTTTCCTGAAGGAACTTACAGAAGTAGCTTAATCATTTTTAAAGATAATAAGAAAATATTGACTGTGGATGCTGATAGTGAGTTCAAATCTCCGGTTAAAGAGAATTTTGGTTAAAAATTTTAACGGAAATGTTTGAATTTTTTACTTTTTTTTCTTGTTAAATTTGTAACGGTTTTTGAACATTTAAAATAATAAACTTACAGTAAATATCGCACTGCTCTCCTTCATATTTTGTTCCAAAACAGTCACATGAGATCGACGAGAAATGATTAACACAACGAGATCCAACAAAGCATAAATTCTCCCTAGATTCACACTTATTATGACATCCTTCAACAACATTCTCATGCTTTGATGCAATAAGTGGACTAATTGGAAGTAAATCGGACGCAGCCTTGCCACTTTTAAGCACAATATTTCGTATGCATCCGACAAATGACTCAATTATATATTTAACACCATGTAGTCTTTCCTCAGAGCTTAAGCCTGTAAATTGACAAATGATGATAGATTATTGTTAGCAGTTAGCACAAATGTGTGAAAAAATAGTCATGACAATTACCTCCAACCAATACGACAGATGGCAAATTAGTACTGACTCCATAATTTGTATCATGATTTAAGCCTTTCAAATAGACCTCCTCTTGTTGATTATCAACTCGGGCTATTAATCTTGCTCCATGAACATCAATTCTAACCGTCACATTATGCCATTCATCACGATTCAGACCCTCGCCCACGATCACCTTTAAATTAAATGTTTTGTCACTTTAAGCAATTTAGATATGCTGAGTAAGGAAGTTTGCGTGTTTTGATGAGTAATGTGCCTGATTACGATCGTGAATAGTTTGAATTCAGGTCATAAGACTTTCATAGTACTCTTGTATTCTTATTTAATACTTAACGGCTTTTTGAAATTTGAATTTAGCAGACTTTTTTTTTAAAAAAAATCAATAGTTTTTAGTTGTCTGTTTTGATTACTTTCAATAATTGTTTTTAATTGCCTTAATTGTTATCAGTGCAAAATTGACTTCAAAATTGGTTTAATTTGCCCAAAAAAAGTTTAAATGTTCTAAACAATGAAGCAGTCTACAGTACATTAATATTTGATACAGAGAATCTTTAAAAGTTTGTTTTAAAGTTAAGTTTTCAAGATTTTATCAACACATTGATCGTACAATCATTTCTGGCTGTGAATCACTCATCAAAACCGTAAACAGAGCCGAAATTCATATTTTTTTTACCGAAGTTGAATGCTTTCCGAATACATGCACGACTTTGAGTTGCCCTTTCTCGACAATTACATACAAAGCGTACGGGTCAAGTTCAATTTTATCGGGATTTTTAACGTTGTGATAAACTAACAAGCCATGCGGTAGTCTCGTACGAAATTGAAAGCTGATCTCACGACACAGTCTTAATTGGAATGTTTTTATCGTGTCTCCATCAATTTGGATGAACGTGTTGTTTTGTGCAAACATGAATTCTTTGTGAGGTTTTTTGCTTTCGCTATCATGGAAAATTAGTTCCTCACTTTGAGGCTCTGGGGATGCACTTGGTGGAGGTATTGTGACATTTTTTGGGGGCGTAGCTTTTTGCTCTACTTCTGGAACTTCTTTTGTTGTTTGATTTAAATTAATATCCTTTAGACTCGGTGTGGTGGTTGTTATGTGAGGTGGAAGAGTATCTGAATGTCGATTTAAGAATTTTAGATTTTTGAAATGAGAATTTAATAAAAAGCACTTACGATTTCCTCCAATACAATGTGCTAAACACTCAGCTTCTGAATCAAATCGATTTTGTGGATTTCCTTGACATCCTGACCATATAAATTGTGTACACTCTTGTGTTGTGGTTTCAAAACGCCATTTGTAAATGTAAGTTCCTTTACAAGGTCCAGGATCACCTAATTTAGAGTTTTTTGATTAATTATAGTGTGGATTTTTATGATGTCAAATTACAACTGTTAAGAAGAGTTTTGGCGCCAAAAAATCCTTAACAACAAAGTTCAACGACCCCCAAATTAGGGTCATTCGTAAAATTCGTAAAAAATGGCCATTTTGAGCCGATTGCATCATATTTGTACAGGATCAAAATTCAAGACCCCACCATCCTCCTCTTCTTTTAATTTTATGAATTTTACGAACGTCCCCCAACCTCTTCTCAACAATCATCTTATCAGAATACAGAACAAAAACTTACCAGGACCCCGGCATTTTTCATAAACTATTTGCCTATTTGGATCAGAATTCATTGCACTACATAATGCAAATACTAATATTGTATACACAAACACTGCCTTCATGTTTTCTCTCATTTGATTCACTTATTTTTTTTATTTTCTTATTTTTATTTACACACAAACAACTCAATTCGCTAAATATTTTTTTTTTATTGTTATCACTCATAAGCACATGTTATACAATTCTTATTATTATCATCGTTACTATCATTATACCTCCATCTCACTCACAAAATTATTTTATCATCGCACTCGCGCTATCAAAGTCAAGGTGAATGAACAAAAAATTAAATTGCTTGCATATATTCCAATCAAAGATGATTGTGTGAATGAATAAGCATTATGAATGCTCTCTCGTATACGCCATAGACAACAATTTTATTTATCAAATCAACTCGCATTTACGAGTACAATTGCTATTTTACACAAAAATTGCTCACAAGATTATTATCAGACATGTCATATGGCACTTTTTGTTATGGAATATGATTACTTCAAGTTGTAAGTGTCTTTTTTGTATTTTATTGACATTTTTCTGTGAAGATTGACGACTGTCAGCTTGAATAGTAATTAGCGATAGCTATGATGAATTGTTATTAATTTTTTAATGAAGTGACTATTTTGAAAAATGTGCAATTTTTTCCGGCATGTGTAGCACTCCATGCAGGAGTTTGAAAGATAATCAGCGAATTCTTTTGTGAATTAATAGAGTTTATTAATTAATTTATAGAATTTCTTTGTGCATCCCTTTTGAATTATTGCACTGTTTGAATTAATGTTGTAAAAAAGTATGATAGCGAAAGTGATCAAAGCACAATTTTGGCTTATCTACAAGGTAAAGAAGATAATTTTTTTTTTAAAAAAAAACACTGACTTTATAGTGTAAGAGTCCTAGGACAACATTCTAAAGCAGTGGTGTCCGAACTATGCTCTGCGGAGTTAACATGAGTGTTAAACCAGGCGTTCCGCAATAGAATTTCAAAATTGTCAAAAAATTTGAAATTTATCTTAATAGGTTGTGAAACCTACTATTTAGGTACTCTTGGCAACTATTTTTACACTTATAAAAATTTAGTTCTAAGCCAAAAAATTTTCATTAAATAGTGTGTCGTGATATGAATAAGTTTGGACAGCACTGTTCTAAAGCAATAACGTCTTGAAAATTTATTCCTTGTTGTCCCTCGACTTCTAGGCAGTAATTCGAATTTTTTTTATATTTCATAATTTAATCTATCCAATCATATTTCTAATGACACAATGAATAACCTAAAAATTCATATTCTACTTTCTGCATTCTAAATATTGCAATTTTTTCAGTTCAAATTTTATTACGGTACTTTATGCAAAATTTAGTCTTTAACTTTTAATTAAATTCTTTCACAACCCAGAAAAAAATGTATCCAATAACACAATTATTGTTCCATGACTTCATTCATTCTCTCGCAGCCTTACGTCATAGACACATCATAAAATATTTATTCGACATGATAACTGACACATTAGATAAGATAAGCGGCAAAGATAATTTTATTTTATTATTTATTTTTCAATTTCTATTTGCAGTGCATAAAATACACAATTTATTTTTTGCTGATGTTTTCAAAGAGATGACATGAATGTGTATCAAATAAATTAATAAGAAAGTTCATATGGCAATTAGCATGGCGTGAAGGTTAAAAAAATTAATATTTCAGTCCGATATTTCACTTCTAATCGGGTTTAATTATGATAAAGCTCATAAAAATGTGGAATTTCAATGTCGCAAATATTTTATTTAAGATCGTTACACTAATTAAAACCTGATAATAATGTATTGTAATTGGAAACAGTTGACTGGAGATAAATGTGCACGTAATAATTTTTCCAAGTGAAACATTTCTTCTCTCGTATAAATAAAGAGACCTCGAGCTGTAGCAAAGATGCACTAAAAATCATATTAAGTGATATGAAAAAAAAAAATGTTTTCAATTGAAAAATCACCGTAGACGCTCAATTCGGAGACAGTGGCGGAGATAGATGTATAGATCGAAATATAGAAGAAATTTATTAGGGACGAGCGATATTTTGATTTTACTTAAATTTAAATTTAACCGAAATCAATTTAAATGTCACTTGGAGATGCTTTAAAACTTAAATTTCGATGAATGTGAAAATTTTGGTTCTTTTTATAATTTAATTTTTTAGTAGAAATAAAGTCTATAGCTTAACTTTGTAAATGACAAGAGTATTTTTCTCAAAAGGTGCAGATAAATTTTCAAGAGAAAGATTTTTAGATTCTAAAGACTAGCTTGATCCTTGGATGGGTTCATAGGGTATTTTTTATCAGAAAATGTTTTACAGTTGAAAATACCTTAGGATAAATTCTAGGGTATATCCTAGAGAATACCCCTAGAATAAACCCTTAGATTATACCCCTAGTATATGAAGTATATCCTAGAAACCCGCACCAGGGCTCGCTGATTGAAGCACCATTAAAAAAATTCCCCCCGAAAATAAGCAGTATTTTTTTCATGACATTTGATCACATTTTGCAATAATTTCTACTATAGTTATTGATGAAAATCTCTATCACATGTTTATCTATTTTTATAACTTGCATCAAACTAAAGTTAGATGCATCTACAAGTTATTGGAAATTCCATTCATTTTTACTTTTACTTTATTCAAAATTCCATAGAACTCTATGGAAAATTCAAATGTTTTTTGAAATGTTCATTCTACACACTTGAATTCATCATCACACCTTTAACACCGACTGACAAATTTCCAGCAAAAAATTTTCCCATTAAGTTTCACCTGACACAATCTTATCTACAAATTGTATTTCCAGTTTTCATTTTTTTTTTTTCTTTAATTCCTCAAATAAATTCATAAAAAAAATATCGTCGAGATTCTATATGTGATTTATGATTCACTGATGCCGCTACTGGTTTATTAAGTACACCGTAGATATATATCAAAAATACCTAATTTAATTCAATTGAGAGAAAAGAAAAAATGAAAATTTTTTGCCTTTAAAGTTGCTTGTAAGTTGAAAGAATTTATAGAAAATTTCAAAATTTCATAGCAGGTTGAAGGAATTTTTGAACATTTTTAATCAAATTTTAATTTTTTTAGCACTTTTTGCACATTTTGAGGAAAAAATTCAAATTTTTAACGATTTTTCCACAAAAAACGTTAGAATTTCCTCGAAAAATGTCTCGAATGATTCACTTCCATTTAAAACAGCTCATATGACTGTCGTAAATTGCGTTAACTTTCATCAACTATTAAGTTTCATATCGGAAGAACCAATTTTAGTTCTCAACAATTTAATTTTTTTTCTTCTTCCACCTACTTATATGATCAAAATTAAGAGCACTACTGTTCTTTATTTTTACTTTTTCAACCGTACACGACGAGCTCTAAAAGATAACTGAATGATTTTTTGCCTGATAAGTCTCAAAGTGCTCAGTTTGACTTATCTTCTCAATTTTTTGTTTTTTTTTTTTATTAAATTGTATTTGTTAATGGGACCTTATAAGTGTATTCAATTTACGATCGTGTGTGAAATCACATGTCATAAGTGAGAGGCAAAAACCGGCATTACCTACTTGTTTTTGTTTTCATTTTTTTCTGTTCCGTAAATCTAATGCTAGGCGCCACCCAATACACATGCAAAATCTCGACCTTTATGCATTTTCAGCTCTCTCTCGCACATGGTGAACTCACGAAAATATGTGTGAGGATTTCCCTCGAGTTATGAATCAGACAATTTGACGATCTCTCGTTGATGCTATAAACTCTCACTGATGCTGTAAATTTATTTATTCTCAAAATTTAATCTCAAACAATCTTTTTTTTTGTTTTGTTTATTTTCTCATTCAAAAACTCAATCCAAATGTCTTTGTCTTCTTTATTCATGCAAAACATTGAAAAAAATGACTTTTGTTTATTATTTAATCCTAGAATGGTTAGTGTATGATATATAAAAATTTATTTTCTTCAATTCTTCTTAGAAATAAAGTTATGAGAATGGTGGGGGATTTGATATTTTGCAAAATTATCTTCCTTTAATTTTAAATTCAAATTCTTCTTGGTAAGATATGTTAAAAATTAATTTTAGTGATATAAAAGAAATTTACGGTAAAAATAAAAACGATTTTATATTGATTTAAAATTTTTTAAAATTTGAATTTTAAATTTTTCAAAGTATTATTTTTAAATTTTACGATTTTAAATAAATTTGTTAAAACTATTCAAATATCAATATTAAAAATTGACAGTTATATAACTGCGAATAAATAATTCTACAAATCACCAAATCCTAACGAATTTACGGTATGTATTTTTGGTTTGTTTAATGATAAATGCAACACGTGGTTTTTATGTTCACATATTTTCAATCATATTTCTTTACGTTAACGAATATGCAAGGTTTTTTCAAGTAGAGAAAGATATTTTGTTCATAAATCATCTAAAATCTATCTTTTCATATAATGGACAAAAAATCTTTCTCGCCATAAACTGTTGAAAATTTGTGAAAAGTGTAAAAAATAATACTTTCTCTAATATCTTTGGTCTAAAATTGCAACATAAAAAAAAGTACGAGATCCATCGTTGAATTATGGCACAAAAAGATCGATCAAATTTAATTTTTTTTCTTATTTTGGGGACACTTTTGAGTATCTTAATGACTAAACTGTAAAGATTTTAAGAGTCTATAGAGTATTGAGGTGCTTATCTATAACTAAGTAGTAGGTCTAATGTGAGGGTTTCTTTTGATCAGAGTACAAAAACGTACGTATAGTCTTTTGAGTTATTGTAGCATCTTCATAGTAAAATGACTAAAAAAGTATAAAAATTCTCTCAAGATCCTTACAATTTAGCCTTTTTTGAGTATTTGCTTCATCCCCATATATATAAAACTTTCATTTTTGGTTATCTTTATAAATTTTGCTTAAACTACATAGAATTATTCAATTTATGGAAAAAGAACTAAATCATTAGGATAAAATATGTACGAATTCCGTCTCATTTTAAAATAATTTTAGGGGATTAAAAACGTTAATTTTTGGAACTTGATTCGTGTCAAAAGCCAACACGAATTTTCACTCATCAATTTGATAATAAAAGAACTTAATATCTTTTTTCTGGAAAGACTATAAATTTACTTAAATGACCGAACACTAACTGTTGAACCGGTGGTTGAAGTTTTTCTTGTCATACTTCCATCATTCATGTTTCTAGACATGCTGCCTGTGTTCATGTCTCTTGTCATACTGCCAGTATTCATCTCTCTTGGCATGCTGCCCATGTTCATGTCTCGAGTCATACTGTTTACATTCATATCTCGACTCATGCCGGGAATATTAATATCTCTAGTCATACTGCCGGTATTCATATCCATTTGGTCACCTGGAAAAGAAGGTTCTATTAAGGTTCCAAAATCTTAATCGACAATACTTACGCCTCCTTTGTGACTGATACCATAGCTTAAGCCTATGCACAATCTCAGCAAAGTTAGGCCTTCGAACACTTTGTTCATGCCAGCACTCAATCATTAAGGCATAAACTGCACTAGGACATGCATCTGGACAAGGAAGTAACTGTCTTGCCCTCACCATATTGATGACTTCTTGATTACTATAACCAAAGTATGGTTGAATACCTATAAATAGAAAATGGATCATGATTATTCAATAAATCAATAATGACAAAGAATATTCATACCATAGCTATATATCTCCCATAGAACAACACCATACGACCAAACGTCACTCTCTGTTGTGAATTTTCCGTACAAAATCGCTTCACTTGACATCCAACGAATTGGTAAAAGTGATTTGGATTGTACGCGATAGTAATCCGATGAATAAATGTCTCGTGACAGGCCAAAATCTAATTTGAATTGGAAATTATGGAATTATACGGTTATGAAAAAAAGTATTTGTGTCACTCAAAAATTATGCAAAATAAAGTCTACAACCCTCTTAATGCTAAAAATATCCGATTGCATAATTTCGAAATTAAAAAATTTTTAAATACAAACCTGAAATTTTAACAACTAAATTTTCTCCAACTAGGCAATTACGCGAGGCTAAATCTCGGTGAATATAATGATGTGATGATAAATATTCCATTCCTTCGGCTATTTGCAGTGCAATAAACAAGAATTGCTGTTGTGTAAGATATTTTCCCTCATTCGGTGAATTTGAAATGAGGAACTCGTGCAGGTCACCGTGACTCATGTATTCTGAATATATAAAAAGGGGTAGATGAAGAGGAACGATTAAAATAAATTAAGCAAATTTTATGAGCATATGGACGGAATTAAATATGCTTAGTCACTTTGGTCATGTTGGAGAATGATCAAATTACTCATTTTGTCAATTAATTAAGACATTCAGACAGATTAGATGATTTAATTCAATAAAAATGCAGATACTCACCAAACAACATGCACAATGGTTCCTCTTTCAATACTACTCCAAGTATGCAGACGATATTGTTATGCTTGAGATCTGAAATCAATTCAATTTCTCGACGGAAATCTGTTTGTGTTTTTGGTGATGCGTTTTCTTTGAGTGCTTTAACTGCAACAATTACTTTTTCTCCATTCTTTTGTGTCAATTCTCCTTTATAGACTTTACCGAATGCTCCTTCACCTAAATTAGTACAAATTGTTAAACACGGTCTTATAAGAATCTTGATAATTCTTACCCAATTCTTCAACAAATCTCACATCCTGCAACCTATATTGAGTAATTTTCAAAATTGAGGAGCCTCTAGGATTTGAATGTTGATTAGATCCTGCTAATCCATTCGTAGTCAACAAAGACGTCATTTCAATCGGTGAACTATGTCTAGAGTTTCCATAAATATTTTTGGTCTTATCGGCATTTGCCATTGCAATCTATGGAATAAAGTTCAAGTTAAAATTTGCATTATTCATTATTCGACACGCAAACCTACGTTCTGAATGTTAGATACGCCTTGTTTTCTCATTTTCTTGCAACAGATAAGCAATGTGAATAGTACTGTTAAGAATAGGAAAATGGCAAGAACTGAAATGATAATGAACCACATTTTGTCAGCACACTTTGGAATGTCACACAGTTCAATTGTTTGTTTGTCTACATAACACCATGGTTGACTTTGTGAGTGATCAACGTTTCTGCAGTAACTGTTTCCGGCTAATTCAATGTGGGTTAAGCCTTTAGGAACTTTTGACCATTTCATGCAGGGCTGATGGAAGAAACAAAATGTTGATGAATTTAAGAATTAATTGAAATAAATTTATCATACCTTATTAGTAGCAGTCCTATCCTTCACACCACGATATCTAAATCCATCATCCCAAAAACAAGTATCATCTGGTTGGATTCCAATGTCAATACCCATTTTTAGACAATCTTCGTCATCGTCAAGCCCTCGACAATCTTCAATAGGTAGAATTTGTCCAATGACTGGATGTCTCTTTGCAATCGCATATTCCTTTTGGCAAATTTCGTTTTCAAGTAGTTCACAATCTGATTTGCATATGAGACGTAGATTTTCAGTTTCTTTTGTTGGTGGATAGCTAGTAAAAAGAAATGAAAAGCATAAAAATGCATAATAGGCATCAACATTGCGTCATATTTACCCATTTTTAATGAACTGAATGTCTACATATCGTCGCTTTCTACTATGAGTCTCTTCATAATAAGAATTTGAGTGCGCGTAATGATCAATTATTCTCGTCTTAACCGTCGTTGGTGGTTCAATAATAACTGGTGATTCAGTTGGAATAATTTTAATTCCGTTTGATTTATTCTTCTGTGACTTTTTATTTTTCGGCAGATTTGATTTTTTGGATTTATTGTTGGTCATACTTGTTGGCTGATAGCCTTTCATTTTACTCTTATTCTTGTTCAAGAAATATTGATGATTTGTTTCTTCTGGTGTTCTACATACGGGTAGAACTGTTGCACACAAACTATACCAAACAAATCTAGCACATAATGATGAGATATCCGGTGATATTTTAATGACAGACGCTGCAGCTGCCAATTTTTTCTCTATTAATTCCATGGTATTGTCTGGTGTGATGAATACTGACATATTTCCCATGTATTTTTCACAAATTCTTCCGGTATAGATTTGACAAATTCCCAGCTCAAGACTTTCTTGTGGATTTTCCATGCTATAAGTAGAAGAAAGAGAAAGTGTGGGGTAATTTTCTTTTATTGATAAAAATAAGATGTAAATAATGAGATGATTTTTAAGAAGATGAAGAATCGAGACAAAATATTTTGAGACTTTCTGAGAATTGGAGTAGAAAATTATCCATCAAATTATTTTTATATTCTTCTGCTTGAAAATTTCACTATGTTTTCCAAAAGAATCCTTTGGAAAACAGTTTTTGAATTTTTCCAGAACTGGATCTCAAAAATTGTACTCCATTTTCGATTTTCACAAAATTTCTTTCAACTTTGCCCTAAAAACCTCAAAAATGATCAATATTCAATCCTAAAGATATCAACAATCTATAAAATTATCCCCCCGAAAAAAAAAAAAAATCCACTCCACTTACATTTGAGTATCATTGGAGTCATTGAACTGATGTTGATCTTTGTTGTCATCATCGATATGTTGTTGAACAGTAAGGACAACGAAAAAAGTCAAAATTATTGTAAAATCAGACAGCTTTAGCATTTTATAGTCGTTATTATGTGATTTTTTTTTTATTCAAATGTAAAATTAGCGCCGTAAAATTTTTTTCTCTCCTTCTCAAGTTATTGTTTTCCAATAATTAAAATTTCTTTGGGTGCAGTTTTATTTTTCACAATTTTTCTGAATGAAAATGAACTTAAATCGCTGTGAATTCAAAATGTCCGAATTATTGACTAAAAGTTTTAACGTTTTAATGCAAAAATGTCCAGAAATCACTTAAAATTACTGAATTAAACTAAATAAATTTAAAATTGTTACATTTTTGTGGAGAAAAAGTTATGAATGTGTTAGTTTTGCGTGGTTGAGTGTGAGAAGGTCGTTAAGTCTTCTCTCTGGAGCTTGATTTAAATTTTTCGTGACCGTTAGAAAATTTTTGAGATTTTTAAAATGCATTTTGTAAGATTTTAAATCATTAACTGCGTAATTTAGTGAAAAATTGAAATTAAGTGCATGTGCATCTTTAAGTCATAAATTCACAAATTTGAATAGTTAAACTCTCGAAACTTCCTAAAATTTCCTTCAATTTCTGCAAATCTTCTCCATAACAATCGAGTTGATTCTCTTTTCACAACATCCAAAAAAAAGAGAGTGAAAATCACTTCGTCTTCATCGCGCGCCTAAGTTTTCAGTTTCTGCTCGACCGCGAGAGTGTGCAGTTCAAATTTAAATCGTGGTTCTGCACTCAACAATTTAGTTTATTTTTAGGTGAAATTTTTCTTTAATTAATTTTTTCTTTTGTCCATTTCTGATTGATTGTTAATTTTGTTTACTGTTTAACACTTCAAATTCGAGTCGTGAATCAAATATTTAAATAAATAAAATTACTAATTTGTGAATAAAGTTTCACTGTAAGAGAAATGGTAATCTACAACAAAAACAAAATATAGAGAAAGAAACAACATAGTGCAAAACATTAACGGCTGATAAAAAACGGGATAATTTAATAAATGTGTCACTGAGTGACGAAGACGCAATACAATATCGTATAGAAAAGAAGCACTGACTGTGTATAAATATGTAAAGTGAAAGTAAAGAAGTGTATTTAAGTAAAGGATTCAAACAATGACGATGACGATGTTGGACATGACTGTCATTAAACAAACTTCACTTTCGTGGTCTAAAGCCACAAATTTAATATTTTTTTTAACACGTGTGCTTAATTTCGATTTCTTATGGATCTTTACATTCTTTTCTCTGTAGCATAATACAATAATTATGCTCATTCATCCACAGCAAAATTATTAAATAGCACGATGATTTCTCACTTTCTCTAAAGAATTTTTACTTTCTGGTTAACTGATGCTTTAACAGATGAATGAAAAGAAATGTGAAGATAATAAATTTAATTTTTTTTTATGAAGTGCAATGAACTAACTTTTTTTCTTCGTTTTGTGATTGATAAATTATTTGGTTAGATGAAAGATTCTTCAAGTGTTCTTAACAGTACATTTTTCGGGTACTTTTTGTGTGTGCTGTACGTAAAGCTGTTCTTGATGTACTGTTTAGATTGAAATGTAAAGAATGAGGTGTATAAAATCGATAATCTAACTAATGGAATTGTGTGCTGATGAGAATTGAGTATGGAAATTAAATCGAATCATGAACAGTGATTTGTCAGTTAACTGAACAGTTCCTATAGGAAAATTTTGTGGGAATAATTTTTTAAAGTGAATTTCCAATTTTTGCATGTGGAATTGAATTTGACGATTAAAAAATTCTGGAAAAGTGTAAAATGAGGAGCTAAATTTTGAAACAAGATTATTTAAAATTCTTTGAATTAAATATTTAAATAAAACAGTCAACAATTCATAATGTCAATCAAAACAATAATAAAAAAAAAATAATTTTTGCATAAAAATTTTCCCACCAAAGAAAATTGCGGTCACTAAAATCTCATAAAGGAGCAAACTGCAAATTAATTCTCTATGTCATTTAATATAAAAATGCAATTTTTATTCGCACATTACTTCCTGGTCTGTCTACTTGCATGTTTTCATTGTTGACGTAACGAGAAATGCATAATATTTGAATATACACAAAGAGGTACTAATAGTCGTTAGAAAAAATTATCAATGAGACGTGATAAATTAAACATCTTTTTTATGAACTTATTTTCACATAAAAAAGAAATGACTTTCAATTTCATCAGATTGATTCATGGCAGGCGGACTATATATTTTTGGAAAATATTTTTTTGGAACGGAATTTTTTGGAAAATATTTTTTTGGAAAAGGAATTATTTGGAATGGATTTTTTTTGGAATTGCAGTTTTCTGGAAACGGATTTTTTTGGAAAAATTTTATTTGGAAAATAATTTTTTGGAAAAGTTTTATTTGGAAAATAATTTTTTGGAAAAATTTTATTTGGAAAATATTTTTTTGGAAAAACTTTATTTGGAATGGAAAGTTTTGGAAAATTATTTTATTAAGTTGTTTAAAAAAGTAATTAGTATTTTTTAGAATTCAGATGAATTAGAAATGATTTTTGGAATAAGTTTAAAAAAAAATATTAGGTTGTTTGAGTGAATAAAAACATGCTGCCTTTCATTAAGGATTCAAAAGTTTCGTTCAAACGTTCCTATTGATAATTATATTCAAATCACTCATAACAGTCAAAAAGAAGTTGATTCATAGAAAAAAATCTAGATAATTGATATAGCTAATGGAAACAACTTTTAAATTCAATTTCAGGTTTCTGATAATTTTTGTATATTTCGTGAAGATAATGAACTCTGATGAAGATAATGAATGATTTTCCAGTCGATTTTTAACTTTCAAATTTTGAAGTGTCGGTAGTCGGGTTCCTCTAAGTTTCAATTTGATTGATTTTAATTTTTTTCAAGACGATTCGACAAAATATGTAGTGTCATCTGCATAGTCAGTCAAATGATTTCAATCATTTCTAATTCATATGAATTCTAAAAAATACTAATTACTTTTTTTAAACAATGTAATAAAATAATTTTCCAAAAATTTAAATTCCAAAACTTTCCATTCCAAATAAAATTTTTCCAAAAAATTATTTTCCAAATAAAATTTTTCCAAAAAATTATTTTCCAAATAAAATTTTTCCAAAAAATTATTTTCCAAATAAAATTTTTCCAAAAAAATCCGTTTCCAGAAAACTGCAATTCCAAAAAAATCCATTCCAAATAATTCCTTTTCCGAAAAAATATTTTCCAAAAAATTCCGTTCCAAAAAAATATGCTTCCCCTTCATGGCATACATGTTAAGTCGTAAATATGATTTATTGACTTTTTTCGACTGAATTTTTAATAATTATGAGATGAACAATTGAGATTTTATGGCGCAATTATGAGATTAGCTGTTTTGATTATCAACATAATTTAGATCAGTACAGATAATGTGCTGTAAAGTAATTAAAATGTTCTAGAATTAAAAATGATGCAAAATTCATAAAGATTAGACATTTTTTGTGCATTTTTGTTGCAAAATTAAAATTAATTTAAAAACCATAAGTAATAAAGTGTTAGTCATATTCTAGGTGTGGGTTTCTAGGTATAAATGTTCCTTAGAGAGTACCCCTAGGATATGGGATGGGGTATACCTTAGAAACCTACTCCAGATTACTACATGAGTTTCATACTTCATGCTTAAATTCCAATAATTTCACTGCTTCATTAGCTCTTATCAGTCATAAAACTCTTAAAAAATTATAAAAATCCTTCACAATTCCATAATGCGACATTGCAGTAATTTTGATAAATCGTAATAAGATTTATTGTTGGAAAAGTCAAATCAGCATAAATGCTTAAATATCCGCTTAGTAGCGATTAGAATATGTAGCGTATATAATTTCATTTTCATTGTTGATTGAATGATTAAATTGTAACTTAATCTGTCACATCATATGCTTAATTTAATGCATTGAGTTGAACATTCAGTCGATTTTGAAAAATCGGAATTTATTTCATAAAATAAATCAAAATTGACTTCACAAATCCAAATTTATTTGATTGTGCAAATATAAATTAAATTGAGTTTATTTTTAATACCAATTCAAATTACATTGTCTCGTATTTCATGTTCTGAATTTCGTTCTATTTATTATCAAGACCGGCAATTTACATCAACGCAAAATATTCTACATTTTGATTTTGTGCTTTGCTTTGCTTCAAAATCAAGTGTGACTCATTATCGAGTTTTTGTGTGAGTTTCAAGAATTAACTGTGATTATTTAATGGGCAAACAAAGAACTCATGGGAATTGTAATTAATTTTGGGGAGTTTTGATTTGGATAAACTTGTTATGGATCATGGATTGTGAGTCATATTGGTATAGAAAATAACTCAGATTCCATAGCTGCTTTGAATTTTCTAGAAACTCAATCTCACTTTCCTCAATCAACAAAAGTTACAATGACCCACACGATTCATCATTTCTCAAGAAAAAAAAAAATCAATTTTAACTTTCCATGTAAAATAATTGACAAACGCAATTTCCTCAAACTACAAATCCAAAACTGTCCAAAATCACAAAGCACTCAACAAAAATGCGCTTGATTCACCTGCAAAAAAAAAACGTATATCCACGAAACTAATCACGCATATTCTTTTTCTCTTCAATTTTCTTTCAATCCAAACGCAAACAAGCGCTGCTGTTTCTGTAAATAACAGTGGACAAGAGAATCATATGGATATTAATACACACACAAACAGGCATGAAACGACATCATAGACATATGACGGGGCTTTAAGTAGGTCAAAAACTCTTTAATATAAACAAGCTGTGAAAAAACGCAAACTTGCTAATCAGAATTAATTTAAAAAGAAAAAGAATTTGAGACTTCAGCTGGAAATGGCTTAACATAATTTTTTACGATACTTATGGAAATGATTTTTTTTTTTTTTTTGAGGGTTTGACTAGTTTTTTTGTGGATCAAACTTTACCGTTAAGCGATTTATCTCACATTTGTAAATAAACGACAAATTAATGATCATGACAGTGACTTTGAAGCGTAAATAGTATACTATTGGTCTTGTAACATTCAATACTGATTGACGCCGACATATTAAATTAATTATAATAATCAATTTATTTATAGAATAACGAATCTCTATCTGTGTATCTGTTTTCTCTTCTACGATCAAAATAATGAGAAATAATGTCAAAATTGCTTGCGTTCTTCTGCTTTTCTACCTCAACTTTTTATCTGGTAAGTATGGGGAGAGAAGATGTGTGAAATTATGTCAAAAAGATACAGAGTTGAATATTTGTATGCTTTATTGATTAATTGTTAAAACTTAATGTCAAAACTTCCTCAAATTAATTAATATCACATCTTCATCTAGCATCACCTGTCATTTCTTCTGGATCTAAATCACAAAAACGTCGAACTCGAACGACAGTAGCATGGAAGCAGCCTGAAGATAATTGGAATATAACTGATATTCCAAGAAGTATATTACCTCATTTACCGAGTAAAAGTACAATACACACGTTACCGGCACCGGCGAGTGTTGTGTATAAGACACTAGACAATGATGAGAAGGTGTTGGAGAGACTACATGAGATTAAGGTGAGAATTAGGTGTACTTTATAAGTATCCGAAAATTAATTAATGTACTCTTATTTACAGAACAACGAGACTGCCAGAACTCTATTTTCAAAGGCTGAATCTGACCATCATTACTCACCATTCTTCGATAAAGCCCTCAAACTTATGAATCTCAAACAAGTCGCATTCGAGATCGAAAATTCCGTCATGAGTAAAATGAGTTGTACAGCATGTAAAGCGGGAGCAACTCTTCTCCAACATTACATAAAATCCGGTAAAAGTAAAGAAGAAATCATCAAAACGATCTTCCAATACTGTACAAATCTACAAATCCAGTCGTCGCGCGTCTGTGAAGGTGTTAGTAGTCTGTTCGGTAATGAAGTTATTTATGTGCTTAAACGAACAAATTTGGGTGCTGATGAGATTTGCAGTTTCATAATCGGTGATGCATGCGGTGATATATACAATCCTTATCATGAGTGGGAAATTGAATTGCCAGCCATAGCCAAACCAACACCACATGAGCTTCCAATTCCCAAAGAAAATGCTCCGTCATTTAAAGTTTTACATTTGAGTGATACGCATTATGATCCATATTATGCTGAAGGAAGTAATGCTGATTGTTCTGAACCATTGTGTTGTAGGATAACTAATGGACGTCCACGACATGTTAATGCTGCAGCAGGAAAGTGGGGAGATTATAGGAAATGTGACATGCCAAAAAGAACACTTGATCATATGTACAAGCACATTGCAGAAGTTCATCCAGATATTGATTATATATTATGGACTGGAGATTTGCCACCTCATGACATTTGGAACCAGACAAAAGAAGAAAATTTGAAGGTTCTAAAGGAAACAGTCAAGCAAATGGCAGAAGTTTTTCCAGGAATTCCAATTTTCCCAGCTCTTGGGAATCATGAAAGTGCTCCAGTCAACAGCTTTCCACCACCTTATGTGCAACAAGTTGATAGTTCAATAGCTTGGCTATATGATGCATTGGCTGAGGAATGGCAGAAGTGGTTGCCTCCATCAGTGTCTTATACAATCAAAAGAGGTGCTTTCTACTCAGTTCTTGTTCGTCCTGGATTTAGAATTATTTCTATCAACATGAATTATTGCAATAACAAAAATTGGTGGCTGCTACTTAATTCTACAGATCCAGCAACTCAACTTCAATGGATCATCTATGAACTTCAAAGTGCTGAGTTTTCTAATGAGAAAGTTCACATTATTGGGTAAGCTAATTGATATTCTGGATAAATTTATGAGAATGAAATCTAAATGCTTCATTTTTCTAGTCACATCCCACCAGGCCACCCAGACTGTCTTAAAATCTGGTCAAGAAATTATTACAAAATTATTCAAAGATATGAAAGCACAGTGACAGCACAATTCTTTGGTCATACACATTTTGATGAATTTGAGGTATTTTATGACACAGAAGATATTTCCAGACCTACAAATATTGCATACATCGGACCAAGTGTAACTCCTTATTATGACTTGAATCCTGGTTATAGAATTTATTATATTGGTAAGTCTGGCTTGTGAGTTTCTTTAAACTTAATGACCAATAAATTGAATCATTTTTTCATCCAACAGATGGTGATCATGATGCAACAACGCGACTTGTTGTCGATCATGAGACATGGATTATGAATCTCAAGGAAGCAAATCTTTATGATTTTCCAATTTACTACAAATTATACTCAGCAAGAAATGCATATAATCTCAAAGCACTTAGACCGACAGATTGGGATGAATATACAGCATCACTGACAGATGATCAGGATAAATTTGATCAGTATTTTAAGTGAGTATTTAGGATGCATTTCGGGGAACATCCCATAATATAAAATATCATTCCCCTAGACACTACTGGAAAGCATCACCAGTGAGACCAAGTTGTGATGCAGACTGCAGGAAACGGATATTGTGTGATGCAAAAAGTGGAAGATCACACGATAGAAAGTTCTTCTGTGCAGAGGTAGAAGCTAAACTAGATTCCTCGAATGGCAGTTGGCGATCGTGGATCTATAGAGGAATTAGCTTTTCGTGAGTATCAAGATGGTTAAAAAATTTATAATCTTGTGAAAATTGGTGTTTAACTTTCATAAATAAAGTTTGTGGAAGTTACTAAAATACCTTTTGGTGATGGTTTCAAATTAACCCAAAATTTTCTCAATTTTCTTCTTCTTTCTTTTCTATTTCTTTAAAAAAATTCAAAATTTTAAATAAAAAATATATATATATATATATGCATAAAGTAATAAAACCATATCTAATACAACAGCTTATCAATTATTAACTAATGAGGTTGGTGAACCAGAAACATAAATACAGACTCTCATATACCCACACGAATATGCGTGGACACCTACAAAAATAAATTATATATCATGTGTAAATAGAAAGCAAAAAAAATATATTTAAATTAATTTTAAGACAGCAATATAAGCATAAATATACATATTCATACAAAAATTGTAAATATTGGAAATGGAAGACAGCAAATTTAATGTAAAAGCTTTTTATGGTGAAAAGGAATGCAAAAATGTTCACATGAGGTAAAATAATCAAAAGTTTATTGAGTGACATAAGATTGGAAGGTTTAAAGTGATCAAAGTTGCCATAAATCTCATTTTGATTGTATCTGATGAATTTTGCATTAAATTAAAAGACACTTAACTTGAGTCCCTATCTGAATCACTTTAAGTTTCAACTTCTGTTACTCAAAACACCAAACTAGCTGTGAATCATAAAATAATCCAATAAAAAATTTTTCTTCTTTTTATTTCCTTTCATTTCCACAACAGATTTAATGCTCTTTATTCCGTAACAGCGAAAATCCCAACCTACGTAATGAGTTTTGGGTAATGAATTAAAAACGTGATAAAATTAGAGAAACAAAAAATTGTTAGAACAAAAAAGAAATTGTCAAAAGCAGAAGCTTTCCGTGCTTTTTTACGGACAATAATACTTAATTTTTCAAAGAACTCATAAAAAAATTGTACATAAAAGATCGAGAATCGATGGATAGATGATTCGCTTATTAAATAAAGATAATTACTTAATTTATTTTTGAAAAGATTTTTTTATTTTATTTTTTTAAAAAGGATTTTCAGGTATTTTCAATCTTTAAGTACTAATAATGCTTATATGCAAAGCCCAGCAATCTTTAGGTAAGTATAAATTAAAAAAGTTAAGGTTTCTAAAAACGGGAAAATTTTCGTTCCCGAGTTATATTTCCGTTTCGAATTTAAGGAACCCTACAAAATGTACGTGAAGCTGTCTAGAAGCTCAAAAACATGTCATCACCTTACCATCAAATAAACTTGCATGCAATAAAATTGTACAATTCAACCTTTTCCATATTTCTTAGTACTTCCATCAACAAATACCTCCAAAATATTTACTTACTTATATTCCTCGTGTCCCTCTTACCTCCTTTCCATTCTCCTTTCATGTTTATGCTTGAAATTCTTCAAGTGGAAGCAACACTTGTACTAAAATCGAAAATGCAAATGTGGAGATAAGAATCATATGTTTGCCGCTTTTATGTATGACTACTTTCATTCTTTTTGCTCCTTAAGACTATGCATTTTTTTTTTTTTCGTGCCAATGTATTGAGGGTCTCTTTTTCTCTCGTGAGCCATTCACACTCACAATTATAGTAAGAAAAATTTAAATTACAAAAAAATGTAGAAATTCAAGTCAGCTCATCATGCGAGAATTTCAGTGTATTATTAACGTGCTGTGAGGATTGAAGGCTCATTCTCTGTTGCAATTTTTTGATTTCACTCATTTGTCGATTAAATGAAAAGCATTGAGGATGTCAGTTAGATAGACCGCAACAAAGTGATATCCAATAAATGATATGAAATATTGTATTGAGTAAGTATTTCCAGGCTGAAAATAGTGCTGTTTTATCTTCCAAGAAAGTATGTTCAAACACATTTTTGAATTTTATGTTCTTTGATTTTGTTTCCATTTTCACGCGCGCACTTTTTGATGAAATGTTAAAGTTTTGGTTATCACTTTGAGTTCTGGCTTTTATGGGGGGCTTTAAAGAGCTTTTAGGTGAGAAAGCTTCATTAAATATAGGTTCTAATATTTCTAAAAAGGGTTGTTCACTTGTTACTTCCGACTTCGATTTTTAGGGAGAAAATAAGGTCAGAGGCTGTGTAACTGTCCTATCTCTCTCCTACAGCTGTGTGACAGTTTTAAGCAATATGATTTTTTTATTGAAGATTTTGTAACAGAGGAGGAGGGGGTCTAAAAATCCATGATTTTGATGGATGTGATAAGTGAACGGTCCTAAAGCACTATTTTGATAACTGATTTATTACTGAAAAGCAACGATTTTTAAATTAAGCACTACCTTTTGAATTAGGCTTTATATGCAATGCTTTGAGTCCTTTTCAAATGCGCCTGATTTTCCCTTGACTATTTTAACCCAAATTCTCTTTCATTTTCTTTTGGCTAGCTTTCCTTACTTCTGTTTTGTATTTTAATATATGTACGCCACACTATAAAACATAGCATACCAACATGCCAGTAGTGTAATTCTACTGCCTTTTAGTTTTCCTCAATCGTATACATTTTCATTCATTTTCCATTAGCATTACGCTTTAGTCGAAAGTATGCGTCAGTCGAAACTAGTCTAACTTTATAAGCGGTCCTGGGAAAATTTCTGTGATTCTAATTTTTGTACTCAATTTTAAATTAGTTTAAAATAAATTTGAATAAATTTTTGTTACTTTGGAGAAATTTCTGTGAAATTTGTAGTGAAAAGTTTTAAGAAAATTGAATTAGTTTTGAATAAATGAATTATTTCAAATGGAATATTGGATAATTAAAATGTAGAGCATTCTAATAAATTTAGTTCAAGAATTAAATAAGTGAAAATTTGAATTAAAATACATGAAAATAATTGAATTTTGGATATAAATCGTAAAAAATTTACAGCCTTTATTGGATAACAAAGGAAGTTTTAGTGAATTTAGAAAAAGTGATCAAAAATATTAAAATAAATTAAAACATTAAGCTTAAAAAAAATATTTAATTTTTTATAAAGAATAAGTGAAAATAAAATTTATCAACCAATTTTAAAGGAAATTAGATAACCAATTTTTATAAATTTTCCGAAAATCGAGGAAAATCTAGTGAATTTTAATTAATAAATAAAATAAGTTAGATCAGTGAAATATTAAGAAAAAAAAAATAAAAATATCATTAAAAAAACATTCAATCAAAAAATAATGCGAATCGAAAAATGATTAATTATTCTGACATACTTTCGAATCCAGCCCAAATTCCAATCATAAACGCATAAAATTAGTTCCAGTGATAAGAGTTGTAACAGAAAATGTGTAAATATTGACACAGAAATTAACCATCAGACCGATACAAGAAGAAAAAAAGCTCCTCGAAAAATCCCCGCGAATTTTTTTTCTATTTGACAGTCCTTTGAAAAGTTCAATGGTTCATTGCACCAAATTTTATTCTCATACTCTCTCCGTGGCTTTTTTTTCTCATTTCTATAACCGAACTGTATACACAAATATGTAAATTTTGTCCTCAAATCGGGTCACTATAAAAATTCAAATGGCCGACATTTAAATGAAAAGGAAAAGAAACACAAAAAAGCGAAGAAACAAAAAATTGCTTAAATGAAATCCGAAAAGGAAAAACCGAAAATTATATAACTTGTCGCATTTGTGGATTTATTTTTGTATATTAAGTCTCATCCTTATTGCATATTTTCTAAGCCTTAAAGGCTTTAAATCTCATCAAAACATCGAATTCGATCAATCAAATAAGATGCATGGATATGACTCAAATACAGTTCGATCAAGATATGACTATTACTATTCAATATCCTCACCATCATTATCGCAAGCTAGAAATTATTATGATAAACAGGCTAGTCTTTTTGGCGAGCCAGTTGCTCCACTTTTACCGGCGCCAATGCAAAGATCACCTTCATCGCAACCAATTCCAAATCCATTAACGCCATTTACCACACACGTATCATCATCAATCTCATCAGCTGATACTCGTACGAATTTTGCTACTTCCGATGTTCATTCATCATTAATTGAGAATTTTGATAATCATTTGTATGAGTCAATAAGGAAAAACATTTTAGATAAGCAAAATAATAATGAAATTTTGACGAATGATCTTTCTAAGCATAAAATTTGGACACAACATTCATCATCGTCAACGACTTCTCCACCGCTGCCGGGTAGTGATGATAATTATAGTGAGGATGTAGGAAAGAGGGCGTCAACGTCTTTTGATAATTATAAATCATGCGATAGTAGTGAAGTATTAACAAATAAGTTTAGGACATCATCAGCACATGGAGATATAAGGTGAGCTTTGCTATCCAGTTTAATTCCAACACATTTTCCAAGATATTCATATTAACATTCAGTAAATTTTTCCAAATATCATCATTTATCAGGAAATGTTTTACAGTTAAAAAAAACCCTAGAATAAATTCTAGGGTGCACTCTGAGGGTATTAGTTATACTCTAGAGCAGTGATGGTCAACTGGTGTGCCGCGACACACAAATGTGACGAATTTTTTTCGAAATATACCACGAGCCGTGTTACGCGTGCTACTTTGGTCATAACTTACTCATAAGGTGTGCCACAGCACAAAAAGGTCGGTCACCATTGCTCTAGAGTATACTCTAAAAACCCGCAACAAATCCTAAATGGCTCTTAAATTTATTACTACTAACAGACATGAAGATCTACTTATTTTTAATGCTGATACATAACAGTCAAGTGATTTATATTGGCTGCGATTGTTACTATGACGTGAAGAGGAAAAAAATTATGTTAATGTTACGCGGATAACAAAAAGATTGGACAACCGCTAAATGATTACATAAATTTTCCATCTTACTATGTTGAATATTTGTATTCACAGTGTGTGACCTATTCTATTTATTTTTTTTTTTTTGGCGTTCTAGAGTTGTGTCTGGTTTAAAATAGATTTGTTTGTGTTGAAGAAAGGATTCCTTTAATGTTCATGTTGTGCTGGTTTAAATTGTAGGTAGAGTAAAGATTCAGTACTAGATTATTAGTTAATTTGCAACCTAGAAAAAGAATACTAAATTAATGTCTTGGAAAAAGGTGAATATTGCAAATTTACCTGTTAAAAACTTTAAATTCAGATTATTTTACTTCCTTCAGCTACAATAAATGTTATAAAATATAATTCCTCTAATTATTCAAGTATAATCTTACAATTAATCTATAAATTTTAATTATCTACTAAAATTCTCTTCAATCCATGCGTTTTTACACGCTTTTTTATAGAGTGTGTTCAGTAGAAATCTAGTAAAAAATGGTCAGGGCTTGAAGCTACACCAATAAAAAATTTGAATTGCAAATTGCCGTTTAACGTCCTTAACTTTAACCATTTGTATAAATTTATTGTTCTATTTTTAAGAATCTTTTCTTTAGGTTCAGATAGTATTTACAAATTATGTGAATCTACTTAAGAACTAAATATAAACAAATGAAATCTAATTCATAGCTTTACCGGCTTTAGCTATCCCGCATTTCCTTCACAAAACAATGAGAAAATGTGACATAAATTAAGCAAAAAAATCTAATTTTCACTCTACTAGTAATTCAATAATTATGAGTAAGGTCTTAATTAGGCTATTGTTGTAGTCGTTTTTTCATTCTCATTCAGTGTTCATGTTTTTTCGAGGGTAGATTTGATCGCTGCCGATAAGGCTCGAAAAAAAAACTTTATCCTCAATTTTTTGCTAGTCAAAATGTGTGAATGTCGTGGGATATTATATTTGAACTTTAAAAGGTGAAAAACTTTATTTGAAAAATGTGTTGGAATTTTAATAAAATTATTAAAACTTTTCAAGTGCAAAATTTATTGATTTTAAAACATTTTTTGTGGATTTTCCAGGAGTTTTCATCAAATTTCAACAGAATCAACATCTTCTTCCGACAATAATAACAATAAGAAACCAGTAAGTATAACGGTTAGTAAAACAAGCAGCACGAAACCTTCCAATGCAAGAAAACCACCTCGAGTCCCTTTTCTATCAAAGAGAAACAAGACAATGAGCTCGATAGCTTTAAATTCAGCATCGACCTCATCATCCTCGAAATTAAACCATACAGTATCACATGTAGTCCTCAAAAATACGAAAGCACCCACTCGAACGACCAAAAATACCAAAAAGGATGTTCCGTTAATGGTCAAGAGCAAAAGTGATTTAATGAGCTTGAAAAGTTACCCGGAAGCTTTTACTATTGTCACATCCCCACGACGCTCTCCATCTGCTGGATATTGTGAAAGTAAAAGAAGGAAAATTGAAGGTTGTGGTAATGATGATGACGATGATGAAATGATGGAATACGAATGGGTTAAACCACCAGCAGCAAAACTATATGAAGCAGCTCAAGCAGCAGAGTCTGTAGATAATATAGAGGATCCACCTTTTGTGGTGGATGTTTTTGGACAGCATATTTCAAGACCTACTACACCAATATTGACTGATAAAGTTATGGTTGGATCCAGTCATCGGTAAGGATCAGCTTATTGAGTTATTTTGACTTTTGTGGAGCCGAATTTGAATCCAAATTAAAATAATAATAAACATTTCACAGAACATTATTCAATGGCCTTCACAAAAGTCAATAACTCTTTTTATTCCTTCCATTTTTACTAATTTTCTTCTCATTTCCGGAAATATTTTAGTGTTTCAGCCGGTACATTTAATACTCATAAGAAACTAGCTTTTGCAATCGTTAATGACTACAAAAATCGACGAACGAGATTACTTCAACATCGACATAGTGAGGATAATATGAATTTAGATGGACGATTTTCACCTTATACACGATACTGCCTGCAACGAGAGCTTTCAGCACCAGCGTTAAACCGACTTGAAAGCTTTGAAAGTGAAGATAATGGAGAGTTTTATTATGTGTTTGAGGATGATGGTGACGAGGAAAGTGGGAGAAAGACATCGATTGGATTTGTACATAAAAAGAATCGTCTTTCATCCTCAATGTCAAATTTAGCTAAAAAGAGACCACAAAGTGAACTACAAATGAATATGAAAACTGGTCCAAAATTTGTATCAACTCCGAATTTTGTAAAAATCAACAAACGAGCAGTCATTCAAAGTCAGCCAATGGAGAAGATTAATCCTAGATTTATACTTCATCGGAGTCTCAAAGGTGTTTTAAAGGTTTTTAACAACACAAACATCCAGAAAAAGACATTTAGCTTGGATAATATGGATATATTTCTTCCAAATGGTCAAGTAGACCCAAACCTTCTAACAACAATGCCAATTAATAATGAGGAGAAAATATCTGAAAAGCTTAGTAAACAGCAGATAAAATTACAGAAAAAGAAAGAAAAGGTGCTTAGGAGAAGAAGATTATCTCCAATTGCAGGCACCCCAAATAAAGAAACAGAATTTCAGAAGAAAAGACGAGAAGAAAAGGAAAGTAAAACTCCTAAAAAGAAGCTCAATACACCAATGGCAAAGCTAGAAGAGAGACTGAAAAAAGATAAATTTGGCAGACTAATTACACCCAAAAAAGCTCCACTTCCTGATTTTCGGAAGTCAGCAAAATCAGCTGGGAAAAAGAAGAAAGGAGATGTAACGTTTGATGAGGAAGAAGCAAGAGCCAAAGAGGATGATGAACGAGACCAAAAAGCAATCAACTTTATGCAACAACTACAGGCCAAAAATATTCTTGGAAGAACTTTGAAGGCAAGAATTGATGCTAAAAAGCCAGCACCACTAACTAGGCAGCCATCAAAGCAATCAATAGAATCAATTATGCAGGATAAACCAGCACCTCTAAAGAAGAAATCAAGCTATTCATCACTTAAATCCATTACATCTTCAATAAGAACAATTGGATCAGTAAAGACAAATCGATCTTCAGCATCACAAGATGACGAGGAAGCAGAAGCTGGTGATGAAATCACTAAGCTTAAAAATGTTAAAGAAGCCAAAAAGGACACAAAAAGTAAAATTAAAGGTGGCATGAAAATTTTATCTCTAGGACGAGCTGCCTCTGGATCATCATCCAAAACTCAAAAAGAATCAGCACCACCGCCAAGTCGAACAGCATCAAAGACTTCAATTCTCAGTCACTCATCAGTGTCAAAAGCTCCAATCGATGTTGAAGGAAAAGTAGACACGCCATCGAGGAAAAGTGATGTAATACGAGCTCCATCAGCAACTTCTGTAATGTCTATGACGACTGCAGCTATCACTGCCAATCCATTAAATACTACATTAACAATTACCAATCAATTAGCTACTCAAGGTGCTGAATTTTTAGAGAAAAAACATCATGGAGAAAAAGGAGACGATGTAAGTATAGCACCAAGTACTGTAGTAAATCCAGCAGTTGCATCACATCCCGACGTCGACAAAATATCAATGGCATCACAGCAGACAATTTCATCACAAAAAACGTCCATGTCAAAAGCTGGATCACGTAAGACTTCAGCTAAGGTAAAAAGCGATTCGGAATCGAGGAAAAGCTCTGCAGGTCAGAAATCAAAGTCAGGATCATTTCTTGGAGCAATTGTGCATGCTCATCATGCTGTTAGAAAATTGGCAAGAAAGCATTCTAAGGAATCAATCAAAAGTGAAAAGAGTGATGCGACGCAAATCACGATTGGTCCAGGTTCATATCAAAATTTCTTTAAAAATTATTAATCACTGACTGATGTTGGTGGTGTGATGTGCATTTTTGTCTTTTATCTTAAGGGGTGACTGGCAATAAGCAAACATTTTAGTGCCGATAAAGTTTGCAATGTTTTTTTATCAATTTTGAGATTTTAGTAAAACATACCAAATTTTATCGCAAATATCAAGCAGTTACAAGCTTGCAAAGCGTGACAAAGCAGTCTATATTCAAAACCAACAACCCCAAACAAAAGGCAATTAAGACAAAAGTGTACAGAAGTAAATCTGAAAATTCCAATTGGCACGAAATTCATAACATCCATAAAAATTCTTTTCTTTTAATTGCTATGAAAAAAAACTATTTAGGTGCTGGAGCAGACAATAAAGACGTCGGTCCCATAGCTGGTAAGATTTTGGAACATTCACAGCGTTCGCTTGAAAATGTACAGAAAACCGTAGATAAAGCAACACATGAAATACACCAAACAATAAATGAAAAGCTTTCGGATCTTAAGACACTTGAGAAAAAGTTAAGTAAGAGCAATATGCTTGAACACGATGCAAATAATAATGATGTTGAGAAAAAATCCACCAAAGGTATTTCAAGACATAGCACAAAGATTGACATGAAAACAGATACAAGCACTTCTCTCACAACTGGCACAACAACAGCAACAGATAAAAGCAATAGCAATAGCAATAATAATAATAATTTAATGCAAAGCACAATGTTGGATAAGGATAGAATCAGTGTTAATGCCATTTCAGTTGCCCCTGACGGTAATGATGATAATAATGATGATTCAAGAAGTATGGCTCGACCTGACCTTCAACATCAAGACTCTGATGCATCAAATCAAATGAATTCTAGTACAAGGTAAATTTAATGGATTTTTAATTTCACTTAAGGAGGAGTGCCAAATAAGCATTTTTTTATGTACGATACGGGTCTTTACGATTTATTGGCACAGAAAACAAAAATTTCCCTTACTCATCATGCAACTTCCATTAATTTTCCATTCTTCTCTCTTATTCAACCATTTTAGTCCATTAAGTATATGGTGAGAAATTTCCGCTTCTGTTTGTACCTTGAGCCTAATGATGGGAGTTAATTGCCGCCAGTCAGATTAGCTAAAAAAATTAAAGGGAAAATACCCTTATGAGTCATTTGTGTGTCGGCGATGTTAATCAAGTATGTTAGGTGTTGAGTGGAATTTTGTCATTGATTGGAGAGTATTGGCGCATTTTCGATTCTCTACTGGTAGTTCTTAGCTATGACTATGATTTTCTGGCAAAGGTTTTTCCTGGGATCAGATCAATGTATCAGTTTAATTAATTAGAAGTATTCTAAAGATCATACAGATCTTAATCTTGCATAAGATCGCGTAAATATGTTCAGAAATTCTAGATTTAACTTTGACGTAAAATATATTAGATCTTCTAACTGGTATTTTACCACAGATCAATTGCGATCCATAGCCTCCCTTAGTTGGGTACTGAACACGAATTTTCGCTGGCTACTCCCTGCCAGTTATCAATACCAAATGCAATGCTATCACTATCAACAGGTATTTTACCATCTAAGTTTAAATAATATCTATATAAGAAGTATCAAACTATTCATATTATTTTAATCAAGAACCCTCAATATCAGACAATCTGATCCAACTCCTCTTTTCTCAATTCAAAAATCCCAGTTAGTCCACTAAAAAGTAAAAGTGTTTTTAATACAAAATAGCAATTTACATCGAAAAATAAGTAGAAAAAAGTTTGAATCGACAAACAAAAACTTTAGCACAAATAACGAAAAAATAAAAATTTTAAGAACACACTTGACTGTTAATTGAAGTCACGCAAGAGATTACATTCTTTTCAATTTCATTACTTTTCTTTTTCATTCGAGTAAACAAAAGCTATGAAAATTCACTCATTTTCCCATAAAGCAAAAAAAAAATATGTAGAGCCAATGCTATATGATTTAAGATTTTTTATCAGCGATAAGAGTCGAAATTTTAGGTCAGATCTCAACCACCAGTTTGAAAAAATTCTTTTCTGCTGCCGGCGATTTTATGCAAATCAAATAACTAGCTTACCGGAAATATTTTTTTCCTTCTATGGACTAATTTTTATTTCGCCTCCTTCATATACATAAGTGTGTAAACATTACGTTGGGTGGCATATTGCTGTTTAACTCGTGACATACATTCGGCCTTCCTTTTTTAATTGCTTTATTGTACTCTTCGCAATATTCCTTGACAATCAATGAAGGAAAAAGGAAAACAAAAAAAAAATATATATATATATTTTCAGGGCATGAAAAAAATGTGGAAATTGATTTTTTTATGATTTATAAATTTTTGTCAAATCACGACAACTTTAAGAATAATTATTAAAGTAATAAAGCCGCAAGTGGCAAGCGTAGGAAGGACGTAAAATTCGTGGAAAATCGTACAAAATGCAAATGTCAAGTGAATTTTAATTTCTTAAAGCAATTGCAGCGTACATAGATTGTGGATAATGAGACTGAATTAATTTTTGTTGCATAAAATGACGACTTGGTATGATTAATTATGCATGGAAAAGTACGTACCATATAGAGGTACTCACGAATTTATTGTTGATGGAACTGAGTATGTGGATTGGTTTTATATGAAAAAGTGAATTAATTAATTGAAAATTTGATTTTTTGGAAGAATCTAGTCTCTAAAATAAAAAATACCCGACTGCTCTAAAAGTTTCTTATTCTATGATTTTTCCATTCTATTCTGCACAGTCACTAAGAATAATTTTCCAATTCCCAAATAAAACCCAAACTTAAAAAGCCATTTAATTAAAAACCAATTAACTAAAAACTCCTAAAAGCTTTTAAAGCTACATATTAAAACATAAAAATTCTCTTCGCCCAATTTTACGGAATATTATTTCATTCGATTATAAACAAGTTATGATCATGAAAAATTACATTACCCCATTGGTCGTACACAAATCACATGTATAAAGCGAATAAAAGAAAAGGAAAAAAATGCCAAAAAAGAAAAAGAGACTGAAAAATTTCTTACATCCACTCAGTCAGTCAAGTCATTCAGTGAGTCGTAGTGGAAAATTTACAAACACAACTTATATGATAGCCACGTAATTTCCATAAAGGATGTATTTTGTGGGTCAAGTATTATGAGGTGATCACTTTGGGTTTGGGGTTTGAAATGTAGAATGATTTTATGTCAAGGTAGTCAGACAAATAGTTTGCTAGAAGATATATGATCAAAATTAAGATTTAATAGATCTTAAAGTTCTGTGGTGGATTTCTAGGGTATGCACTAGGACTCTATCCTAGGATATTTTTATCAGAAAATGTATTACAGTTAAAAATACCCTAAAGCAGTGTTGGTCAGCCTTTTTTGTGCCACGACAACTTTTTGAGTAAGTCATAGTCAAAACCGCACGCGGAACATGGTTTTTGGTACTTTTCGAAAAAAAAATTGGCATACTAGAGTGCCGCGAAACACCGTTTGGCCATCACTGCTCTAGAGAGTACTCCTAGGGTATTAGGTATACTCTAGAAACCCGCACCTAAATAACAAGAGTAACATCGAGCACTTTTGACAATAAGTTGTTCGAAATTTTACAGAAAATGCGCCAAAACCTTCTTCATCTCCTAACACATCCCTTACCCTCTAATTTTTTTCGCTCTTTGCAACATAACTACCTTTCGTGTGCCAGATTTCTTAGTGGAGAGTTATTAATTTCTTTATTGAGTCCATAACGTTACATACTACTAATACAATAAAAAGAAAAGGAATAAGAAATTCTTTCATGCGAGGCATTCTTTTCTTCATTGAATATTCACGTACTTGTTTAGTTTCAATGTTCATTTGGTCAATGAAGCTCAAGTGGAAAAGTATTAAAAATTTTTCGGATAAAATATGGAAAATAAACGTGAAAAAGTGGTCTATAACATTACATTAACAGATGAATCTAATGAAGAAATAACAATTATGAATAGGTTTATTGAAAATTTATATTGCATTATTCTAAAAATTCATTAAATCCTTCTTTTCTCATTTAGTTCGAGTATGGACGAAATGAATCGCAAAAGAAAAAGATGTTGGGGTCTCTCATCATGCTGTGCCCGTGAGCGTTCAGAAAGTGCCCAAATGATTGCTGGAAAGTCCAACATGTCAGATCCACCAACGAAATGTGAAAAATTCAAGTCCTGTATGTGCTATCCATTTAAAAGACGAAAAGTGGAAGGAATGGAAATGGAGGAGGAAAAGCTTTCGTGGTGGAAAAGAATTTGCTGTTGTAGTACGTGCTGTAAATGTTGCAAAAAGGGAAATATGGAAGAGGAGAAAATGAAAAAGGTAAGAAAAGCTTAAAAGCGCAAGACTTGAATGAAAGTTATCGTAGTTAAAATCGAATAATAATGTTAATTTTTTGGGGGCTAGCGATTTTGTATACTTGATTGGTCTGCACTTTCTGTCTGGTTTAGTGTTCTACTTTAATGTTGTGAAGGAAATTGTATGAAAATGTTTTGCTTAAATGCTGTGATTTGAAATTATTAATTATATTTTGTTTATTAGAATACTTAGTAAGTTATCATTATTGACATTGGATTAAGATTAGAACTTTTCAATGGATTTTCAATAATAAATTTTATATTATTGATATCTCTCTAATCAGAGGGTTTATCAACAGTTCTTTGATCAGAACTTGTGGAAAAAATATGAGAATAAAGTAATTTCTAGTTCAATAGTTTAAAAAATTATAAATCAAAACGAAAATCGAAAATTTCAAAAGCCAAAAAAGCTTCCAGACATTAAAAATCTTATTTTAAAGCAAAGCACATTTAAATCTATCCTTGAAAAACTAAATCCATAAATGTTTTTTCCTATACCATAAAAACAGATCATATATGCTCAATTTGTATATCCATTTTCCATTCTAAGTGCCATTTCTCTAGTACGTTCTAAACACACTTTCCTGTTGTAATCAAAATGCACAAATTAGCATTTGAGATTAATAGATTCTTTTATATACAATATAAAACGCGTACAAGGTCCTTAATGAGCTTTTTTATAGTACTATAGAATTTCTAACACCTTATTTCCATTTTGTTTTGTTTACGCCAGAAAAAAATGATGAAAGAGAAAATGTCGCCAAAGGATAAGCCACCATCATGTTGGAGTAGAATGAATTGTTTCAAGTCATGTAAGCCATGTTGCAGTAAAATATCCAATTGTTGCTGTTCAAGTTGCTGCCGTAAAAGACAAGATTCCATGGCATCAATGGATTCAACCGATTCAAAGCCAAACCAAACGCCAAGTTCGTGTACGAGATTTTTTTGCTTCTGTTGCTTGTGCTGTCGAAAGAGTCCAGCTCCGTCCGAGCAAGAAAAGCGGATTAGTATGACAAGCCAAGAAAGTCAACAAAACGGGTAAGTGTTTTTTATCGAGGATAAATTCAAATTATCCTTGGAAATTACCATATTAATATTATTCATTTCCATATGCTTAACTTACATCTAGTAATTGCTGTTCACGAATGTGTACGACACTTTTCTGTGGTTGTTGTAAGAAGAAAGTTAAGAAAGATAGTCGCAGGACAAGTATGTTGAGCAAAAAGCAAAGTTTGGCACCTACACTTCCTCCTCCAGAGGTAATCTATTAGATACTTTGAATTCTTAGCTCATTAACCTAATTCTTGTGAACTTTTTAGGATCAAAAGCCAAAGCTAGATATGGTCTTAGTGGAACATGCTTCATTAATGAAAGGAGCGATTCCAGTCATGCCACTTTTTCTGGCATACTTTTGTCTTGTCTGTAATGTTATAATTCCTGGAAGTGGTAATTTTTTCATTTATATTTTAATTGTGCCATCAAGGTTTTAACTTTTATTACTTTATAGGCACAATTTTCAGTGGTTTGTTCTGTCTTTGCATTGGTATACCACGATTTTCACAACATGATGGTGCTCGCGGAAGAATTGGATCTTTTATTATAAACTGTATTGTTGGTGCTTCCCAAGCTTTTACGATTATTTTTTGTCTTGTTGGATGGGTAAGATAATGTAGTTTTATGAGAGCTTTAATGTAATTACGTTTATGGTTGAGAATGAGCCTTATTTTGGTCAAGAATAGAATTTAAATTTAAGTTTTGAAGAACTTTTAGAAATTTTCTTATTTATGGATTCATTCTTGTTTGTACTATTTTATAAAATTACAATGAAATGAAGCAATGCCTTAATAAGCAAAGATGGCTTTATTTAATAAGCAAAAAAAGCAATTTTTCTTAAATTAAAAGTGAAAAAAGTTAATAGGAGAATTAAGACAAGATCCAGAAAATCAAATTAAAAGTTTAAAATTTCTAGCTTACCTGATTGATTTTACATTTTTCGATTAGTTTAGCTGTTCTTGATTTCATATTGATGAAGATTTACTTCTATTTGATGGTTAAACTCAATATTTTCACTTTTATACAATTTTTACAAAATTTGTTCAGTGAGAAAAATTTTTCTACAAAATCATAAATTTTGAAAATTTCTTGACGGTTAAATTTAAAAGTATTTTGACCGTTAATTTAAATTCTTCTCAAACGCAAAATCTCGATCTTATTTGTATTAATACACCTCCTTAATGTACTTTACACGCTCATTATTTTCAGGGTTGGTCAATATGGTGGGGAACAATCATGATTCACTTATCAAGTAAGATTTAATCTCAATATAATTTTCACGGCAAAAGCAATAATTAAATTTAATCCTTAATTTCCATTTCCTTAGAACGCTACCGTAAAATCAAGAAAGCCGATAAACTACGACAAGAGGATATTGAACGAGAGGCAGCAGCGGCTGCAGAAAAAGCAGGTGTGATGCCAAAACCTCCTATTACAAGAGGAAAATCCAGAGATGTTGAACGAGGAATTAATTAAAAAAAATTTTAAATTTAAATTTGTATAAAAAAAAAGAATTTCATATTTATTAACGACTTTTCCGATATTAATTAATGTTGAAGTTAAAAAAATTAAAATTTATTGTTTTTTTTTTTAATCGACTTGCATTGCTTCTTCAGATTCGCACATTTTCTTGACCAAATTTGCAGCTTTAATGATTTTCATGCCTTCAAGTGTATAAGCCAAACTTTCCAGGTCCTCGTCGTCATTTTCCTCAAAAAATTGTGTCAGCAACAACTCACAAGGTGCTTCTGGCTTTTTAACTACAAAATATTCAATCACGTCCTTCTCGAGACCCAATTTCTTGCCTAACTTTTGCCAATCATCTCCAATTGCCTTTGCAATTTCAACAATTTGTTCCGGTGTTGCTTTCTTCGCTTTATGCTGATTCTCATCCTCAGGTTCAACATCATCAATCTGTTCTGAATTTACATGCTCTTCCACAAATGCTGCTTCCTGTTCTATATCAATTCCAGTCCCAGCTTCCTGTTTTATCTCAATTTTATCTTTCTGGATCTTTTGACTAAACAATTTGAGGTAGTCGGCAATTTTTTCAATCTTCTCATTTGGAGGTGCCAATAATGTGAAGAAATGTGAACTTTGCTTTGACACAAGACGTAATGCACGCCATAAATATGTTGGATCATCAGAACTCATCTCCTTATTCTCAAGATATGTCTCTAATGGTGGTAAGAAATTTCTATCGGAACCTTTACATGCTTGTAGATTATCTGGACATAAATTCCATAAACGTGTCAATTCTGGATTGCCAAGTTCAAACTTCCTAAGCTTATTTGCTGTACAAATTTCATCGCCTAATAATTTCCTCTTCTTTGATTCTGGAACTTCCTTTTCATATCCATCTGGTCGTTTAATCTCCTTACATCCATCATTTTTCCAATTATTCCACATTTCTTCACGTTTTAGGATGTGCTTAATGGCTTCTGAGAATTCTTTACCTTTTGGCGGTGTCTCGTTGAGCAATTTATAGACCAATGATTCAGTTTCTTTGACATAATCTTGTTGTGTACTGTTCAGCTTATCATTCTCACCTTTAAACTTAATTGTTGATACTAAATATTGAAATAGAATCAAATATTGAACGAGAATTGTCCGACGGAAATTGGAATCGCCAAGTTGAAGTGATAAAAGTTTTGGATTTGTGAGAAATTTAGCAAAAAATTGTTCGGAATCTTTACTACTTTGGATGATTTCGTTGACTGATTTTGATGATCGTTCGCCAGTTTCTTCTAGTTTAAAGCTTTTAAATGCAGCCAGGACGTCTTTTGTGTATGCTGTGAATTTCTTGAACTTTTCCTTATCATAGCATGTGTATGGACATCGAAAGAATTCTTGAAGTGCCCAAAACTTTAAATATAAATGCTTATCGACTTTTAATGTTGATGAATCTTCAACAGCCATTGATTCTGACTCTTGTGGTGGCATCTCTTCAGTTCCTTCTGAATTTGTTGTGAATTCAAATTCTGTGATATTTTCGACATTAAATTCTGATACAATATTTAATCCAGAACGTTCAGAAAATGGAAAGAATTTAGCTAGGAACATGAGAATGCGTCCACAAAAGACTGTATTTTGTGATCGTGATAATCTTCTAAGTAAATCATTGCACATCCTCAATAATGAATTCTTACATGGCGTAAAGAAATGCGGTTCCTTAAATACATTAACATTTTGTTCCACAAATGTGAATAAATTCTCACAAAAATCCAATGTCTTAACATCAAAGACATCCACAAGTAGTGATACCGGAAAAAATGCTGAAATTATGTCCTGTCTTGCTAATTTCATTGATAAATCGACCATTTTTTCAACAGTTTCAATATTTTCGATGCAATTTTTGATTAGAATATCCCTTAATGCATGCTCAACTGCTGATTTCTTGTCACTTAATTCAATTGTTGACTCGGTACTGTCGAATTGATGCTTTATTTTGGTAATGAATTGTTCACAAGTTTCTGAATCATTTTTGAGAATATTCTGAAAAAACACGTGTAAATAAGTTAGTTATTGATATTTTGATGTGTTAGACATGCTTACCATAACATTTTGTTGTAACACAAAACAGTTAATCTCCTCCATCTTCGGTTTTTTTAATTAATATTATTGAAATAATAAATTTCTATTTGATAACTTTAAATTTTCAGAGTTGTTATTTATGCTTCGATGAAAATTTAACGACGCTACTGAGTTTTTAAATATTTTTTGACCGTTATGCTTTTCTTGCTACTGAGGCACTAACGATCTTAAAGTTTTATTTTGTAATTTATACTTAAAGTTTAGATTCCATAGGCAGATAACAATTAACCTTTTGATTCTCAAATAGAAAATAACACAAACTTTAATTTATATTCTGCAATAATAATGTATTAAGCGAAATTTGAAATTTTTCTGACCGTTAAGAAATTATTTTTATTTGTGAATTTATTCTGTTAGATATTCAAAATAATAACAAATTCTCATTATTCTTAAGCAAAATTTTAGGTATTTAACTTTAAAAACTTAAAATATATCAAAATAATGAGATTTTTTTACAAACATTGATTTTAAGATTTTAGCGGAAGTTTAAAATTTAAATTTGAAGTTCAAAAATTTAACGAAAAAATTTTGAATATTTTTACACCGTTCAGAATTTTAATCGCGGTAGACTTTTAAAAATTTCTAATTTTTCCAAAGTTAATTTAGTTCCGAATTTAATTTCCTTGCTAATTTATTTAAAATTTAATTAATGCGTCTAAAAGTGTTTTTCCTGTTATTCTAATTTGCGAAGATGCTTTTAATTATGAAGAACGTTGTTTATTTAGAAGAAGACGTGAAAAATTCTGTAAAAAGTACTGAAATTTATTTAAATATCAAGAAAAAAAGAAAAGTAAGGAATAAGAATGTAGGTAAGAAAGTAAACAAATTAAAAGGTAAGTAAACATGAGAGTTTTTCTACCAATTTTTTATTTTCTTTATTTATTCATGTTTTAATGCAAAGTGTTGATATAATTAATGAAATGATTCATTATTAAAAAGTTTTTCAAACAAATTTTATTTTTTAATTTCATGGAGAATAAGTATTTCAAAATGAAATATATTGCTCTAAAAGTTTTACTTTAACTACACAATAACTATCATCTTTGAGATTAAAAATTCATCATTTTTTCATTCCTGCTACAGACAGTCATACAGACTGCTATTAACTGTGCGTCTTCTAATATTTTTATTTATTTTTTTATCCATTATTTAAAAACTTTTTTTTATTTATTCCATAATTTTTTTGATTCTAATTTTTCTTCATTTCAACAAATAGAATTAGAAATAATGTGTAAAATATCAAAAAGAAAAAGAAAGGTTTATAACATCTCATGAGGTTCCCTTTTTCAAGACAGTGCATTATGGTTAGAATATTGCGATAAAAATTAATAAGAATGAGATGTTGTCACTTAAAATTATTCACATTTTTTTTTTAAAGAACAAAGAGAAAGAAAGTTTTTTTTTTGAGGTGAAAAGCTCGATTTATGCGGGATATGGAGGTTGTTGAGGATTGGTTCAATTTTAGAAGCTTGTTTGCCGGCAAAGACATTTTCTAACCTAGATCCAGTATATTAAAACAGTTTGGTCTTCGTCCATTTTGAAAAATCAGTTAATAGAGCTTTATTTTATTCAATAGAAGGGGTCCTCGATTTAAACAGTTCCAAAGTTGGGTTTCTAGAGTAACACTAGGGTATAATAATAATATAATAATATCCCTAAGGAAAAGGGTATGAGATATACCCCATTATCTAGGGGTATAGAAAGTAACCTTAAATAACCTTAGTACCTCTAGAAATACCAAAAAAATCTTATTCAAATCGAAACATATGAAAAATTTTCGTTAAATTCAAAATTTTGAATTTTTGTTTGGCAAAGTTTTGACTATTCAAATCAAACCTGTTCAAATCGAAGACCCCAGAAAATCCTGTATAATATCAAAAATGTATTCAGAATCATGTCATGATAATAGGTAAAAAAATGCTATTATAAAATGTCTGAACGAGATGCTGCATTAATTGATTCTTTGTCATCTAAAACTTTTGTAATAAATTCTCAACTTTTTCGTTGTTTGAGGAAACTTTTGTTTTCAAAATTTTTTTTTGTGAATTCATCTTCCTATCTAGCAAACGAACCGTGCGCTGAAAAGTTCTTCAACTGGAAAAACTTTTCATTTATATCCAGTAAAAAAATCGAGCATTTCATCCCAAAAATTGATATGATATATTGCACAAATCAACAATTTTAATTTAAACTCATTAGAAATGATTTTTTTTTAAATTTAAAAAACATAATGATAATGAGTTGTGTTTAAACATCAAATGTTGTCATTTCTTGGAACAGATGATCTTAAAGATCTGTAATGAAAATGAATAAATTTGTTAGATTTACAATTTTTATGATAAATTGAGTTGACATTTTTGTGAAGGTTGGATAATTTTTATGATTTGATACGGTTTCTGGGCGGAATTCATGATTAATAATTTAATTGAAATTATGATTTTCTGAATTTATGATAAGTTCAATATGATTCTATCAGCTTAAATCTTCAGAATCAGAAAAATCTATACAAATTTTAAATTTATCTGGAAATTTAAAAAAATTTACCTTAATTTCAAAAAAAGGTCGTTCAAAAATGAAGTTTAAGGAGGAGGAGAGTCCGAGATTGAAAACAATAGAATTTTTCAGAATTTTTGAAAAATTACCGTTAGTTTCAGATGACCCCATTTTGAATTTTAAGTACATTTTTTTAAATGCTAGATAAATTTGAAATTCATATAGACATAAGTTAACCAAATTTCTAAATTCAAAACCTTTCGGTAGTAAAAAATGTCTATTTTATTGTACAAATCAATCAATTCAGGATCTGTCAAACCAAATACTTAACGCCTCCATCACTAAAAGTCCCACATAAATCACAAATTGGCACAGCTAATCTGAATCAATTTTCACAAAGTATTACCAAAAAAACCTCAATCAAATTACTGCCAATTCCAACCACATATACCACCAATATCAACTCGAAAATTTTTCATTTAAAATCACGCATGTATGATACAAACCTTGTAGAATTTCCATTTGATTCAATATTTCCATTAATACGATAATGATCATAATTGTTATGTGAGGAATTGATAATATTAGGATCTAATAACGAGACACTTCTAGTATTATATTGTCGCATTTTACGTCCAATTGTTGCATAGCCATCGACAAATGTTAATGGTGGTTTTGATGATGTATAGTAAGAAGTTGAATTTGTTGTCGCAGATGATGGTGATGATGAGACATAAGAACGTCGTTTTGTATAAAGTGATGATAATGACGATGGTGTATTTGATGATGAGGACGATGAGTCGTACATAGTATTTCTATTGCTTTTAATTTTTGATACATCATCAGGCGATGCTTTATGCGATGATGATGATAATTCGTGATGATGATGTGAATGATGTACGTGATATGGTGGCGGTAAAGTTGCTAAATGATTGCTTTCATTTCGTCTGTATGATGAACTGGAACTTGATAGCGGATCTGTATCATTTGTATATTTTGTTGATGAGCGTGTTTGACTTAATGAGCGATTAGCTGCTGACGATGTTGGTATGTAACGACTTATGCTTGATGCACGCGAATGATGTGATGGTGCGGCCTCAACACTCGATGCACGTGCTGAGGATGATAGAATGTCAGGTATAACGCTTGTTGCTGATCGGGTATATTCCAATGGTTTTGAACGTTCACGATAATAATCTTTTGCTGCTGGTCCAACAATATTTGAGACACGTTTGGTCTTTTTCTCATTAAATCTACTGTAAAAGCTTTTACGTCTAATTCTATCGACAACTGATTCTGGTGGGGATTCAGGCTCATCAATGTAATTACTTTTTGATAAACGTGAAAGTGATGCACTACCTAGTGGATGATGAGTTGAGATGGTGTGGTCATCGGAACATGTAGACCATCCATCATTACAGATTTCATCATTTGGCGATAATGAGGAACTTATTGATGCATCAAATGCTGATGATGAATAATTTGCAAGATTATCATATGTTGGAGTGACATTTCGATTGACTTCAGGCAGGGGTGGTGGGAAGCTATAGTTTGCTGGCTTTTTATCCTTAACTTCTGGTTCAGGCGATTTAAATCGTGAAAAATCCAACATTAATCCCTTTCGATTGTTTTTTAATCGCTCTTTCTCCTCACTCGTCTGCTGCTGCTTTTCATCATTGGAATGTCGCTTTGTTACAACATTTGTGGGTTGTGGATTGATAGTATTGATAGATGGATTTGTTTTACAATCAGGACATGAATATTTAACAGGTATTTTACTTTCACAAATATTTGCTAATGGCTCAAAGCTAGCGCTACAGTTTTTATGATGTTTATTGTTGACAAATCCACTCGATTTTGGTCTTTCCTTTGAAATGTGGTTTTCATAGTAGTCTAACGATGTTGGCGGATCCATCGAGCTTAGAAAACTCGTGGATTTTGTATTTTGCACTCGATTCGATTTATTTTCATTCTCTTTCTCTATTCGCTTAAATAATCCAAGAACTTTATTCACAGCATTCTTATTAAATGTATTTGGCATTTCTTCAACGCTTACAGCACGTTTTATCAGTCCGGATTCAGTTAATTCAACATTTGGTACGGTTTTATCTTTTAAATTCTTTATTAATGCATCAATTTTGGACTTTCTTTCCTGTCTTGTTATTTCATCAACATCCTCATTCAACATTGCCTTTATTTTCTTCTTTTTCTCCTTCAAGTCCAACGTAGATGATTCAATTTTCTTTTCATCCTTAACTTCATCTGATTTCTTTGCCTTTGTATCACGAAGTTTCTCAAACTTTTGGCCAATTGTATACAATAAGCCTTTTCCACCTTTCTTCTCGGGAGATTTTTCCTTTTCTTTCTTTGGAATCGTGACTTCTGGCTCTGGTGGAGAAACTTCTGTTGGCACGGATGTCGGCGGTGATGCTTTTTTGCTTGATTTCTTTACAACTTTAATGACTTTTTTGACTTTCTTTGGTTCAGTTTGTGCTGGTTCCTCAACACTTTTTGGTTCATCGGGTTTTTGGTCTATTTCTGGTAATTTTTTGAGTTCTTTTGGCGGCGTTAATTTGGAATTTGGAAAACTTTTTGGTCTTTCGAGCTTATTTGTGTCTAATGGAAGTTTATCGGTTGTAAAGTCTTGAGTAATTGGCTTAAGTGGAACCTCCTTAATAAAGGATTTTGGACGAACGAGTTTGGTTTCTGGTGGCTTTATTTCTTCAACTTTTTCTTTTAATTTTGTTGATTTCTTTGAAGTTTCATCGCTGGATTTTGTAGAAATTTTCTTTTTTACAGATTTTTCTTTATTTTGAATTTCAAGTTGGTCGAATTTCTCCAGCTGATTATTAAGTAAACTAATTGAATTTAATTCATCTAAAATTTTATTATTTATTGACGACGATACAGATGACGACTGAGATTGTGAATTACCGGAAGTTGTGGACTCTTTGGCATTGAAACTTCTGTTCTGTACATCGCCATTATATGGCATGTATTTATTTTGATAATACGAATTTTTATTGCCATCATCTTTTTCCGTTTCATGACTTTTTTCACGCATTTCACGCAAAATTTTGTGTGTTGCGAGTTCTGGTTTTCGAGGCTCATCATAAATAGCCATTGACCTTGAATATCTCTTTGTCTTCTTCTCGTCCAACGGTGGCGGTGAAAAACAAGCTCGTTCTATATCCTCACTCGGACTTGATGTACGATTTGAGTTTTTCTGATAACGATATCCGTCCGGTGACAATGTCCGTTCTCGATACATACTTCCATTATTGTTATTATTTACCGAGTCATCAAACAATTTATCCTCACGACTTGCACTTTTTCTATGCTGTGAAGCATTTCGTATAGTATTATTATTAATAGTATCGAATACCTCATTCGTTGGTGTCACACTGTCACGACTGTGACGATCATTTTGACTTTTTGCACCACTGCTCACGCTACGTCGATAAATTTGTGTTGTTTCTGATGTCTTCTTTCCATTATTTTGATTTTGTATTGAGAGGGTTCGGGATAATTTTTTCGCCTGATTTGGTGGCAATTGTGCTAAAAGTTGATCCTGTAAATTTTTTGATAAACTCGGTGTAATGCTCGATAAGGTTTCAAGATCCTTTTTTGTTAGTCGTAATTGTGATAGATCCAAATCGCCCAAGTCTAATATTTCATGTTTAAAATTGTTATTGTTTCTGTCATTTGTATCTTTTGATGAATTATTGGTCGGGGTTTTTCCTACATGATATATACAGACATATGGATTGAATGAGACGCACATGGAACATACGGAAAAAATTGAAAAGAAAAAGAGAGAGAGGAAAAGAAAGAAAAGAGAAATTCAAAAGAATCTCATCAGTAAAATTTTCATTCAATTATATTTTTTCTGGTTTTTTTTTTATATTTTTTTGAAATGCAATCGAGTTTTTTCTCCTTTTCAATTTTATAAAATTAAATTAAATATTTTTTTTTTATTGAAATGAAAAGTTTTACACTCATCATGAAAAATATAAATTGTGTAAATTAAAGTAAACAAAAAGAGGAATAATGAAGCAATAGAGTGTGATAGAGAGAAATAAGTTTGTTTATTTGAGTTTTACTATGTGCATTCACTGTTTTGGGGCTTCTAAAGTTATTGGTTTAAAAAAAATTGACTAGTTGAATTTTTACAAAGTTTATGAACTCAGTTGCTCGATTTTTGAACTTAGTTGCTCAGTTTTTGAACTTAGTTGCTCAGTTTTTGAACTTAGTTTCTTAGTTTTTGAACTTGGTTGCTCAAATTATGATTTTAGTTGCTCAGTTTTGAACCTCGATCGTCGGCAAATGAAATTTTGCTAAATTTTTGAACCTAGTTACTCAATGTTGAAACTTAGTTGCTCAATTTTAAAATCAAGTTGTTTAGTTTTAAAAATCCTAATAATAAAGCCATATTCAGGAACAATCCCAACTCCAAATATTATTGTTCAAATACCGTTTATTCTTGGAAATCTACAAACATTTACAGTTCATCATCAATTCCTTCCTCAATTGAAAAATTAAATTTCAAACTTTTATGCCTTTCAACATCCCCAGAATGTCTATTTTTACCATCATCTACATATTGATTTATTTTCATCTCCAGACATTCTGTTTGTCAGTTCCTTTACACGCCCACTTATTTATCTGTAAGTCCTTCTGCATGTTAATTGGTTTAGGCATGTCAGAACATTTGTGCATTGATCTATCAGTATGTTTGGTTTATGGACAAGAGACCATCTGCACGTTTTCAATCAGCTTGTCTATTCTGATTCTGAATGTACTTTTACATGTCTACTTTTTCTATAGTTCGTTTGTTTTGTGTAAGCTTTCAGTAACGTTTTGGATTGAAATGATTTTGTGTGATGGTTTTAAAGGAGATATATTTTTTGAGTGAGGATTGAGCTTTGCTTTAATGATTAACTGATTTTGCACGTTTCTTGTCTAGTCTTAAAATTTTGCTAAGATTTCTGGCTGAGCAACGTTAACCTAGTCTTTGAGTAACTTTTGCTCAATTTTTAGTAACTTTTTCTCAGTTTCATATATTTTTACTCAGTTTTGAGCAACTTTAGGTCAAATTTGAGCAACTTTTGGTCAATTTTGAGCAGCTTTTGGTAATTTTTGTGCAACTGCTGCTCAGTTTGTTCAATTCTAAGCAAGATTTGCTCAGTTCTAAGCAACAATTGCTCAATTTTAAATTTGAGCCATTTTTACTATTTTTTTGTCAATTGTAAGAAAAAAAAAAAATCCATTTTTTGCGAAAAATTTTCATAAATTGCAACTTTAGAACCCCCAATATCGGAAACTAATGCAACTACAAGTGTGTCAGGTAATGCAATATTATAAATGTGTTTATGTTTATGTGTGTATTATGTATGAATAAATATTTTCAAAAAAAAAAAATACATATTATTTTAATGCTGTCTCTGCTTGAATGAAAAGCTAGATAATCAAGAATGATTTATTCTGTGAATAAATTCTGAGTGTTGCAAATTGCAATGACAATTATTTTTACACCTCAAAAAGCATAAATAAATAGACGAAAACCGAAAAAGCATAAATAAATAGACGAAAACCGAGAAAAAATAAAATTGAAAATAAAAAAAGAAAAAAAAAAAAACGAAAGAGAGTAAAAAATACAGAAAATTTTGTGCACATTCATGCATATTCCAAATATATAATAAAAAATATATATCAACAACAAACAACACATTTTTTCCAAATACGATTATTTGAATGATTTTTTTAAATATATAATATATAAAAAATTCAATCGATAAGTGTGGATTAGAGATTTTTATTTATTGATTAGTTGCTGATATAACACGTCACGCACAAATTTGCATGCAATAAACAAAAAAAGAGGTTTTCAAAAAAAAAAAAAAAAAATAGGAGAGAAAAAAAGTTTGTTTTTTGCTAATTTGACGCCATAACTTACCTCAATAGTTTGGACTTTATTTTAATGAAAAATGTAATTCTAATTTTCGACTTTTTCGATTTTTTATTTAGAAATTGTCAAAAAATTTTTTGTGTCCCATTAATTTGTCTAAAATAATAAAATTAAATCATCAGATATTGGTTGTGTTAATCAATGACAATAATTTAATTTTTTTTTTTTCATTTTCAATAATTTTTTTTTTATTTTAAATTAAGAAATTAGTAAAATCAAAATAATTATTTTAATATCCGTTAGCAATAAAAAAAATAAAGAAATTTATCATCAAAATAATTAAATTATGAGAAAAAAAATGTTCAAAATGAAACACACAAAAAGTATAAATAATTTTATGAATTATTTTTTTAGAAGAAAATTCAATTAATTGATCAAAAAACTTTCATGCTATTTGTGACGAGTGACTCAAATCTTTAAAGGCTGGAAAAATTCTTATTTTCATTTCCTTTATTTTGATGTTGACGGCGGAGAAATATTCTCATTTCATATGTAGTTTCCAATTCACTACAATTGCTTATATTCGAGTTCTTATGATTCGCAATAAAAATTTAATATTCGAAAGAATTTTTTGAATCGTGCATGATAAAAAATGTGATTTTTATTAAATATCTGTTTTGAGGAAAAATTGATGCTTAGAAAAATGTTTGCTTTTGAAAGCATAGTTAAAGATCAGTGGCGTAGTCAAGGGGGTAAATGGGTGGATTTTCTTCCCCCTCACCAAAAAATTTCTTAAATTTTTGGTAAAAAAATGAAAATTTACTCCCATTCCAAATTTTTTCTCACAAAAAATTAAACACATTTCAAAGTTTCTGGCTACTTCACTACTAAAGATTTTCATTTATCAATCAAATGTTTTATTTCCAATATTGCAATCATAGAAGTCAATTCTGCATGATGAAAAACTATTTCATATATTCAATTTATGAAAAGCTTCAAAGTAAGAAAATTGAAAAGAAATAAAGTTTTGCAAAAATCGGTCTACAATTTTCAAATTCAAAATGACTTTAATAAGACACCCCGAAAAGCACAAGTTGGATAATCGAGATGAAATCCGGCACCATGCCGAAGTGAGGATAGAACCACTCCGGCTAAAGTTGTATGTCAGCATAGTGCTAGCCTCACTCCAGCTTGGTGCCGGATTTTAATCTCGATTTTCCGACTTGTGCCTTTCGGACACGTTCATAAAGCTCAACGTTTAAATAAATTTTGGTAAATCTCTTTTTAAAATCTGATAATTCTTAAGTTTTTCCTTCAAGTTTCCCCTTAATATCCTCTTTGATCTAAACTTGACCTACATCATATTATTAGTTTGCTTTCATTCAAATTGCAATTGTTGCTGCAATTTTATATCAAAACAGCACAAAATTAACTTCATTCTTCATGTTTAATCGTCTAAAAGAACTGAGATAAGAACTCTATAAGCTTCACTAAACTACTATGTATTCATCATACTAGACTTGATTCAATTTAGTTTAATTTGATTCTCTAAATCTAGTCTGAATAGAAGCTTCACATTCTCTTTGCTTGATTTTCAGAAAAAAAGCTTTAAAATCAACTCAAAAGAGCAATTTTGCTAAACTTTTCCGCATAATTTAAGGTACATAGTTGTTTGAATAGGTAAACGTTATCGACAAAATATTTTGCTTGAAAATGTTCATTGGAAGAGGAATGATGATAAAAGATAGGAAATACCTCAATTTGAGAACTGAAACTTTCTTAATATAAAGTTACGATCTATCTTCAGGCGCCCTTTTTCAGTTCAACTATCTTTATTATGAAAAATCATCTTTCTTATCTGTTTTGAATAAATATTGAACAGAATTAATGATGTTATTCAATGCTTGATTGCGTCACGAAATCTTCAGAGTAATTAAATTTCCGCCTTCGATTTCCAGCCCTTATAAAAATTTGAATCACTCTCATTTCATTATTAATTAATATCTTTAAAGCATTTTTTTTTTAAATTTAATTTACAAAATTTTGTTTAACCAACAAATTGTTAGCATTTAATTTAATATTTTTTATATCAAAAATTTTCAAAAAAAAAACTAAAGACAAAAAATTGCTGCGTCCAAATCCAATGATTTAATTTTTTTATATTCATTCATTTTAAATAAAATTCATATTTAAAAATCGAATAGTAATAATAATAGAAACTACAAAAATATATTCAAATAACTCATTTTTTATTATTATTTTTGTTTTATTTTAAAAAGTTTTTTTAATAAACAAAATCAAGGGGAAAAAATACAAAAAAAAAATAATAATTCAACTAATTAAAACTCAAGTTTAGTTTTTTGTCATATAATGTAAAACATAATAAAGGAAAAATTTCAATTGTTTTTATTTCAATTAAAAACATTTATTGTGAAAATTTTTGGAAGAACTTTTTAGACCCTTTGGATAATTTTGACTATATTCAACGCAGTTTTAGTCCCTCGAAAACTACTTTTTTGTTTATATTTAAAATTTCGCATATTAAGACTTAACTTCTCAATTTTTATTGAAAATTATCTCAAAAATTCCTAAATCTGCAATCATTTCCAAAATACAATAATCACAAAACTCATTATACATCTCAATAATCTCATTCAAATCTAAGATTCATTTCCATTCCCTAGAATATTTATTGCATTGATTACAAAGCAAATCAAGTCTAAATATCGTATTTAAATCAATTTATATTCTTCAAAATCATCCATTATTGCCTCTTAAGCAACGCGTCACGTGTATTTAGATTACTAACTCATTAAATAAATCGAGTATTACTTTTCAAGCTGCTGACAAAATGCCATTATTATATTGAAAATTATTCTATTGTGTATTGTGTTGAGCATAATCAAGTACTTGAAAGTTTACAGAAGACTTCGTTGCTCAATCTTTAGTTATAAATGAAATTAAAATAACAATGAGGGAGCCTTCTAGCAAAACAGGTAGGCATTTAATACTTTTTTTTAATGAAAGAATATCATTAATGGTTCTGTCAAAAGCATCAATTGCTTTTAAAAGGTTTTAATTATCTTGAATTTATTTTATTTTCTTTTATTTGTTGGATGAAACTTTGAAGCTTTTTGGGACATTCACTTATGACGTCCATCGAAAACTTAAATTTTCAGACCACTCTACCCCCACCCCTCTGTCACAAAATCTTCAAACAAAAAAATTCTACAATTTAAAACTTTCACACAGTCTCAGACCCCCCATCCCCATATAAATTGGACATCATAAATGAACGATTCCTTTGAGGAACGGTTTGAAAATTATTCAACTGCGTACTTTACGTAGAAATCTTAAGATTCTGTTTTTCTTTTAATTAATAAAAGGTGTAAAAATGTTTTCAAGTAATTAAAGTTGGTTAAAAAGTTCTTCCAAAGTAATTTTCACACTTTTTTTTACAAAAATTTGTCATTTAAAAATTGTTCTACAAAAATTTTTTATTTTTTAACAGAAAATCTAAAAACTATAAAAAAATTTAGCGCAAAATAAAAACATAAAAAAAAGTTTAGTAAATTTTGAAAAACTTCACATTCGTTAATTTATTAATTAATTATTACATAATTAAGTTTCAAAAAAACATTAATAAGAACAGATGTTTTGTAAATCTGTTTATTCTCATGTTCTATAATAATATTTAAATTTTATTCATTTATTTTTCATGCGTTATAATGTGTTAAAAGCTACAAATAAATTTCTTTTTTTTTACTTAATAAAAAAACATTCGCAGCACAAAAAAAGTATAATTATTATATATAAATTTATTTTTGTTTTAAAAGAGTTAGAAAGATATAAACTTGTCGTAGTAAAAAAAAAATGTTGAAAAAGTTTTTTTTGTATAAAATAAACTGTTACAGTAGCCATAATAGTAAAAAGAAGTAAGGTCATTGATGTGGTAAATTTACTTAAAAAATTCATTTTCTTTTTGTGTTACTAGGGTGATAAGTTGTGGTTCCACAGGAAATTGCTTCTTCTAAATATAGAGAATCTTTTATAAATTTTTAAGAAGATTCACTAAAGCTGCATGGAGAGAATTTCATGAATTTTTTTCTGTTATCTTATTTTCATTCATTGAATTTGGACTTGATGTATTTATATTATGTCTAAATAAATAGCCTAAATAAAGCTTCAAAGACGATGTCGCATAAGGACAAAGTCAATCCAATTAGTGTAATACATATTCTGCCTAATTTGTTTTGAAACAACGGATTTTGTATATTCTGTCATGGGAAAAAAAGTTTCAAATATCGTTTGCTCAGCTTGATTTTTAAAAACGAGAAATTAAATATTATGCATAATTAATCATTTCGTCCTTTCTATCATCAGTCAGTGAGCGATGCTGTGGATGGTAAGGAAAATATTTTGTTTCAAAGATTTTTTGGGTTGAACATTTTTATTTTTAATAAAATATTTTTCAGTCTTGATGATTAAGATCAAAATTTATTAAATTTAATAAAAAGGATCAAAATTTGAAAGAAAAATTCAAAAATTATAGAAAAATTTTTTTATATCAGAATCAACAATTTACTTGAAAATTCAAAAATTTAACATTCAAATTCAAAAATTAAATTTTAATTTAAAAATTTTTAAAATTTAAGTTTAAAAATTTAATTGAAAATTTCTTTTAAAAATTTTATTGAAAATTTAAAAGTTTTACAAAAAATTGTTTTAAAAATTTAAAAAATTTGACAGAAAATCAAAGCTTAAAAAAATTAAATTTAAAATTTTACTTCAATCATAAATAATTCAAAAAATTCAAAAGATTAAATTGCTCAACCCATGCAACTCAAATAGGCGGCAAAAATTATTCGCTGACGTCTTTCAATTAACATAAATCTATATAAAATTATTCATATCATAATAAGTTAGTTGCCAAAAACACAAAACTATAGAAGCTCTATAACTGACTCTATAGTTCTAACCACAATGAAGTCCATTATAAAATTACACTTAAGTAAATTTACCACATCATAATGACAAAATATACTAAACGACAACAGTTTAAATAAATATTCATCATTTTGTTTAAAAAAATGAATATATTATCATTAAAACAATTAAAAAAAATTATTAATACACAAATAAAAAATAATAATTAATATCTCAAAAAAAATTTATGAAAAAAACTAAAAAAAAAATTGTAAAAAAATCACTTGTTGCTTGCTTAATGATTAAAGTATTCACCTCTGGGAAGTGTCGCTCCGGATCTGGAGAACATTGAGTCAAAATCGCTGTGAAGATCGCGAGCTAAATTATTTGTTCGCCATGGATTTAAGTTTGTGCGACTACTACTGAAAATATTACAGTAAAGAGAAAAAAAAATTGAAAAAAGAGAGAAAAATTTTAGTGGCTTTGAAAAATGTCTGTGGGATAAAATGAAAATTAGTAGAGGAAATTTCACCTCAAAATAGGTGGTTTCTGTGCATTTTTGTTATAGTATGTTGTAGAAATTTTGCTGGTTGCATGGAGAGGTTTTAAATCTGTAATAATTCATCATGTTAACAGAAATGGAAGTTTTTTTACATTGTTCTGTAAATGCTTTCATGTAGTTATGCAGTACTAAAGCTATAAAAGCTCTTTGTATGAAATCCAAGCTTGATTTTCATTTTTTAATTAAAACATGACATCTGAGCCTGAGTGCTTACTGCAGACTCTTTCAACCACATCTTCAGCAACCTTATTCAATTCTAATAATTAAAAAAAATCAACGAAATTGATTTTTTTTGTCTAATGAAAAGTTTTATTAAGTTGAAATTCATGTAAAAAAGGATCGCGAAGCTTGCTTTACTTCAAAAAGTTTCAAACTTCTGCCTTTCAATTTTCCATTAATCTTTAAAAACATTATTTTTTAATTCAGATTAAATTACTGAAACTTTATATAAATTCTCATTATCTTCTTCGACCAAAAATGCACAGAATTTTTTATTACGGAACAGAAAGAGAAAAAGATTAAGAAAGCATATAAAAAATTATTCATTATTTTTTTTTTTGTGAGGGGTTGTTTGGATGTTATGTTATGTTATGAGCGAATGTTTGTTCAATTCTAGTAGAAATGAGAAAATTTCGTTTAAAAGTTGCAACTTTAAAGTAGGTACTAATACTTATTATTTTAGTACAAAATGGCGGAAGAAAAATTTAAAATTTTGTACTTTTTGTCTTTTTTAGCAGTTTAAAAACTAGTTTAGCCTTTCAACTTAACCTTTAAACTATCTAAATATCAACTATAAAACAACAAAAATTGAACTAGAATTAGTTAAATTTAATGAAAAAATGAATAGAATACTAAATTTTATTTTTTTTTTATTTAACGTTCCATAACATCCATATAACCCCCTTTCCCATCAAGAAGCCCAAAAAATAGAATACTTACATTTTAATAGTCTCAGTAATAGTTTCGGATTTATAACTTGTACATTTACTGTTAATGCATAATAAAAGATACAATAATGACTATGTTAGTACGAAACCCAAACCACACACACCAAAAAATGATTAAATAAATTTCAAAAACTTTGGGATATTGTATGAAATGAGGGAGGGATTAGAGAATCACTCAATAAAATTCAAATCAAGAAGATAAAATTGGATTATAAATGAAAATTAGATTCAAGCGTTATGATATGTAAGGCAAATTTATACTCCAGAAAATATAAATAGAACATAATTAATAATACCTTCCAAACGGATCATTATTCCAAAATGGACTTTGAGATTGTCTAATGTTGTTCATGAAGCGTGTGCTTGGGAAATTTGATGTTGTTTCATTATTCACATTCAATCGATGTGTTAAGGCACGAACGCGTGATAAAAGCGTCGAGAAAAGATTTTCAGCAGTAAGCAATTCAAATCCATCATCGTCATCATCCTCATCGCCTGAGTCGGACTCATTAGGATCTTGTGAAAATACATTTGAACGTTTCGTTGGTCTTGAGCTCCTATTTGGACACATAAATAAACGTAAGTACATTTGTACATAATGATAATGTCTATTCATTTAAAATGATTGTTTGTGAGGCTATATTTACCGTAAACGATGCATTGAGTGAAATCTTGGCTCTTCCGTATCACTCTCACGATTGAGTGATGTATGTCGATGAAGTTTAGGAAAAACTGTTGAATTTGTGTCTTCCTCAACATCTCGTTCACTAAATATAGAACTAATGCGTTTTGTTCGACTCATGCGTTGTGCTTCTCCTTGTTCTGGTGTGCTGTCAAGTTTTGGGGTTACCTAAATGATTATTTTAAAATATTCGATTAGGTCATGAAAACGAAAAGTTTTTATATTTTAACAATAAATTTTCAGTTGAGCACATTTTTTTCTGTATGGTTTGCGAGTTTGCTTTGTAGTTTTCATGATAAATGGGTTCATTGTATGCTTCTTGGTAGCTTGGTCAGCAGTTTTTTTTTTTATTGTTGTGCAATTTATTGAGTTAGTAGGTCGAAGTTTTTTGTTGTGTTAAAGTTGAGTAGTTTTGGCGCCAAAATTAATTTAAATATTCTGAATTTGTATATTGGAATCCTGGATGCTAAGTAAAATAGTTTTAGACTCCTCGAAACCCAGTTTAAAGTCAATTACTCATTGAAATTTTATAGTTAATTGAATTATTAAGCAATTTACTCGAGGGGCTTGTAACTTTTTCTACTACTAATACTATATATATTTATTTTGAACGTAAAAAATTCTAAAAAAAGATTCAATAAAATTCTCTCAAAGAACTATCATTTGTCACTAGTTCCAATTATTACGATCACATTTCACTACTACAGACTATTTTTACTACCAAAAAAAATAATAATAATAATATTCATAACTTTAAGTAATAATATAAATTCTACACTACAAATTTCCATATGAGTAGGTGTCTCAAGTGGGATGAATCACACATTTTTTTGCGTAAACAATTTTCACATCGCTACGTAAACGGCAGACTATGTATATCATGATATCATCGGTTTGAGGTAGGTGAGAATATATAAACAAAGTTCAACCTCATAATGACCGAATGAGAAAAAAATATTATATTTTTCTGCTTCACGAAAAGTATTTAAATGCGCTCAACTCAGTATTCATAATATTTAAAAAGCAAATACTCCACATGTACAATACTTACAATTCCACCACCCTCAATCGAAATTGGTATTATAAATTCTCTAGGTGATTTCTTTATCGGCTGTTTATCACCAGATGAATTAATCGTCGATGATGATTGAATGAATGATTGTGTGGGCGTTGTATCCGAATCATTTGATTCATTTGTTGATTGACGTGATAACGTATTTCTATATTTTTGTGCACGTGAGAATGAGAAAAATATATATAAAAAATATGTTAGATAAATTAGCAGTCAGGCTATTGATTGCTGTGAGATGATTTATATTGGCAGATTGAGTCTAATTCTTAATTTCATTTGAACCTCAAATATTAATGAAAAATCCTTCCAAGAATCTGATTACAAATTGGTCTGAAAGAGATTACACATGTAGTGTGTCACAAACTTTCATTATCCAAAAGTCAACTCTCTATGGTAAATACCCAAAGTTTCACATTTGAAAAATTCATAGAAAGGTAATTTATGTACAAAAGATAGACTTTTTTTATATCAGGTGATTCTTTTTTTGTGCAAGATAAAGTTTTTGTGTTGAGTATATCATGAGCATTGATAGACAGAGTTGTGTGATGAGTGATTGTTGAATGAAAAGTTCTTTCTTGGGGATATTAAATTTATCGTGTTTGTAAAAATTTAATAAATGAAACCCAATATGCCAGTCTGAGAACCGAACTTTGCTGGTCAACAGATCATTAACAATTCCCTTCTGGATTAGCATTTGTTCAATTCTTACCAAAATTTAATCAACCCTTCCAAAAAAAAAATCTAACTTTAAACAACTTCAGTTGAAAAAGGACTTGACTAATTCAACTTGCTAACTATTTGCATTATCAAACTTTTCTCTCCTACTATACAATCATAAAAGGTTGAACATTTTAATTTTCAAAACAAAGTGCCTGTTAACTGTTGTGGAGCATTACAAAAGCATTAAACTTATTTTTTAGACGAAATAATCATCCTTTGAGCTTTTTATCTCAAAAACTAAAATTTCTCATCGCCCACAACCTTTCCAAAAGACAAAATTGATTCATAATCCAAGGAATCTTTCAGTTCATCAAATCATCCTACACGGCAATAGCCATCGTCCCACACAAACTCAAATATTTATTTACCTATATGCACTCGAAGCATTTCTTTGATATGTTGGTGGCTTCTGAATGTTTATTAAATGTTCCTTCGGCTCAAGACTATTCGAGCGATTCTGGACTGTAAATGACGCATACGTTGTGGGTGTCTCACGGATCGGAGCACTTTGTAAAGTGTCAGGCACTTGATGATGAACCTCCGTTGTAAATCTCGTTGACTGTGATTGATCCATCTAAAAGTTTTTTTTTTTATGTTTCGTGTTTCAAAGCACAGGCAGGCAGAGAGAGAGAGAGTAAAAAAGGAAAGCAAGGAAATGGATTTTTTTGTTTGTTTTATGAAAAATGAGATGAACAAAAAAATATTAATGATGTTGCTTACTTTAGGCTTTATTTCAACCTGTATTTCCATTTTAGTTGGTTTTCGACGCGGTAATGTTGCTGACTTGAGTGTGATTTCAGCATGCGAAGTTTTAGTGGTTTCTGGTGGTTCCGGTAAATTTTGTATAACTGAAAGCGAGAAATAGTTGTTAAGAAAGCAATTTTATTATCTACGATAATGTTCCTACACTACAACTAAACTTGTGCATTGATATATAAAATAATAATAAACGAAAAAAAATAAAATAAAAACCATCAAAAAGCACAACAAACTTACTCTTTTCCGGAACCACTTGATTAGATGCATCCATCGATGTGAATCGTCCAAATGTTGAACGCTGTTGCTGCTGTTCGACATTTGAATTTGATTTAAATGGACTTTGAATTACACCTCCTGAAACGGAACGACCATTTAAGCCATAGATCGGGGGTTTTCGAATTCCAATTAAACGACTTGGTGGAATCGCATTACCAATAATGTCTCTTGCTGCTTGCAATTTTCTCTGACGATCAATGTCCATATCGTTGACGGGTGATGGTGTTGATGATGGCTGGAGTGTGAAGCTCTCGGTTTTGGCACATAAATTGTCGACATCCTTTGATTGAGATTCATTTCGGGCCTTCTGTAATAATGCTATTGAATTTTCCATGCTGCGCTTTGCATCCTCAATTGAGAAACTTGCTACGGAACTCTTTGAATCACTTTGATTAATATCATCATCTGTTCTTGATAATGTTGATGCTGTTGAACTTTGCTTTACAATGCTATTCATTTTGGCGGCTGCTGCTGTTGCTCCTCCTGTCGTCTTCTCAGCATCCTTAATTTTCTCACTCTGCGTGCTACTATTTGCTATATCTTGAATTGGCTTCTTTATGTCATTATTGTTCTCATTAAGATCACGTTTTTCGGCACTCGTCTTCTTGGCATCGGTTATGGAAGCTTTACGTTCAAATTCTTTCTTAAAATTCCCAACACTTACGCCGGGTATTGAAAATTTCTTATATTTCTCATTATTTTGATTATTCATGTTTTGGAATTTCTCGGCAGTCTCTAAAATTCTCGAGCGACGCTTTTCAGCAACAGGCTTTGTGGTTGTTGTAGTTGCACTATCGTCTGGAAGACTATTTTGTCTCTCAACCGACGTCATTTGTTGGACTGACTTTGTCTGTTGTGGTGGAGTTACTGCTGTGCTTGAGGGTGTTGATGTTGATGACGATGTGGAATTTTCTGTATCCTTTGATAAGGACGATAATGCACTTGACAAGTCTAAAGTTTTATGCTTAACCATATCACGTTTTACTGGACTAGAAATTTTCTTGATAGCTTCCTTCTTGACCTCTTCTGGTTTGAGTGTCGGAGCTTCAATTTGCTTTGGGGGTTTTTCATCAACTTTAGTCTTATCGGTCTTTTCCATCAACTCGTCACATAATTCCTCAATTTTCTTTAAACTTTCTTGCACATCCTCCACATTTTCTTGCTTAATTTCCTCTTCTTGCTTCTTCTCATCGACATCACCGACGATGGGTGATGATGATTTCTCAATATCTATTTCCATAACTTCTGGTATCGATAACTTTGACTTGGATTGATCAACATTAATGTCATTACTGCTACTGATTGGTTTTTCCTTTTTCTTTGCACCACCAGTTGCATTCTCGGTTGATACGGTTGATTCAAGTTTCCTCTTTGATTGTTGCATTGGACTTTCTTGTGGTGTCATAGTTCTTGTTGGTGATGGCATCAATGCTTTTTCGCCACCGGCTGTAAATTAAATTTTAATTATTCACAAATGTATTTTGTGGAAATGGAACATTTTCCAATATTTTTTGGGGGGTTAATTTATATGTGATGTATCTTTAATTTTTGAGAATTTTTAAAGATTTAAAAGAGAATAAAGTCAACTTTTTGAAGGGAATCAGATTTTTTAAAATTTAGACTGGTGTTCAGACTAACTTTGAGTAGAATTAGGATTGTAAATTTGTAGAATTTATGGACACACAAACATAAAATAAAACAAAAAACATTACTAACGAATGATTCTCTTACCTGCAACCATATCCAATATTCGTCTCTCAGCCTCAGTTTCAGCAATGTCAATTATCGATCCAACCGAATGACTTTTTTGTATTCTCTCTTTATTGTTCTCCTCATGACTCGGTACGACAACCTGTTCTGATGTAACAGACGGCGGCGCGAGTGACAACAATACATCAAGTCTCACAGGCGTTTGATTTGCTAATTCCTCAGCGAGATCCAGACAATTTTCATTGTAGTCTTCATTCACCCACCAATGACTACAAATTTGTTCAATATTTGCTCGTCTTATTGGACAGCATGTCAACATTTCACGAATGAGTGGTGACGCACGCGATGGACTTTTTGGCTCAAAATAATCACCTTGACTGATTTGCTTAACAAGTCTCTTAAAATTGGCACCATCAAATGGCATTGCACCGTACACTAATGTATATAATAAAACACCTAATGACCAACAATCTACTTCCGGACCATGATATGGCGTTCCTTTAACAATCTCTGGAGATGCATAAAGTGGCGATCCACAAAATGTTGCTAAAAGTCTCTGTTCATCGAAAACATTTGATAATCCAAAATCTGCTATTTTTGCATTTCCATGCTCATCAAGTAAAATATTTTCCAATTTCAAATCTCGATGACAGATTTTATGCTTATGACAATAATAGATTGCTGTTGAAACTTGACGAAAAATTCTCCGTGCCTCCTCTTCACCAAGTACTTTTCTGTCGGATAAATAATCATAAAGCTCACCGCCGGCAGCAAATTCCATGACAAGCACCATTTTTTCACGATTCTCGAATACTAATAATGGATGAAAAATTGATATTTATATTAGATGTATATATAAGAATGGATAAAAAAGAAGATGAGAGATGTGAAGGATTATCGCGCATTTCATGGTAGATTTGTCAAAAAAATGAAGGTGGAAGAATTTTTTATATATGAGATTGAAGATTGTAGAATTATGCGAATGTGGAAATATTAAAGAAAATAAGATGGAAGAAAAGATTTAAGAAATAAATGTTTAAAAGGATTTAATTTAATAGGATGGAGATTGAAATTAAATCTTTATGAAAAAAATGACAATTAAAAAAAAAAAAATCGAGGCATCCCCATACTGCATAATATTTTCAATTTATTTAGGATTTGAACCCTTTGCTTGCTTCTTGTGAAAGTATCGTAAACTTATTTGACTAAATTGTCCTGTTTTAATGTTTGACAGAAACTTCTACATCTGATTTTTATTCTGGCTGTGACTGTGAATCATAAATGACGTCCAAGGGAGGTCGAAAACAAAAGAATTCCTAGAATTTAAAAGCTTTTCTTAGAAACTTTTTTGAAAAATGACCGTTAATTTAATTTCGGACCCCTTACCGAAATTGATCATTTGGCATTGATTATTAGTATCGTTTCTTAAATTTAGTTTCCTTATTCAGCTCATGTTAACCTTTCACAATTAATTTAAAACTCACATCGCATGGTGAACGATACACAAGCTCCAAAAGCTTCAGCTTATTTCAACAAAACCAACTACCCGTACATCATCATTACATAAAATTTCCTTCCATCTCATCATCATTAACATTATTGATTAATATGCTAATAATTACCTTCGTAAATATGAATAATATTCGGATGCTGTACAGAGCTCATAATTTGAACTTCACGTCGAATCCTTATGAGATCAGCTTCAGTTTCAATTTTACTCTTCTTAATTGTTTTAATGGCAACCTCTTGACCTGTTTCTTTATTGATTCCTAATTGCACTTTTCCATATGTTCCTTGACCTAATTTCTTTATTATGTCAAATCTATGAATGAAGATGAGAGAGCGAGATAATTTATGAATGTCAATTGTGTCAATGGCACACACATGTGCACATAAGTATTAGTGCTATTTACCTCTGTCTTAATTTTTTCCTATGGTTGTTCATTTTTACTGCTCCTGTATTCTCTATTCCACTCATTATATTGTCTATTGTGGCCTGATTTATACCCGAAAATTGTTGTGTCGATTGTTGCTTTTGATCATCATTCTCATCCATATCATCAGCGGCAAGAGTGCCGTTTTGTGTTTCGCCGACTACCATTTTTACTTATTACTTATTCTTTCTTTTCACTAATCTAATTATTTGTATATTTGAAGAACGTGAAGCAACGGAGCAGCAAAATATGAAAATAAAGAAGCAAAAAAAAAATTACAATAATTATTAAAACAATTTTCAAATTTGAATATTTAATGTTTATTAAAAAAAAAAAAAAAAAAAAAAAAAAAAAAATTGGCAAGTGTATATTGAGGAATTGATCGAATTTTGCTCCCATTGAGCTTGTTTCTCATTTATTAAATCATGTGCCTTTTTTGTGAATTTAAAATTAAAACTCAACCTCATGACAACTGCTCTTTGTTCGTATTTTTTTTTTTTTTTTGTATTTTCATTGCTCTCTGCCAAATCATCCACACACAATTTCTTCTTTCCTATTTCTTGTTTTTCTTCTTTCTAATGAAATTAGCGTAGTATTTGGGTCTGAATTTCTCTCTGTGGGCATGATGTTCATGATTTAAGAGCAATTTCGGAGGAAATTGGGGTAGTAGGTTTTAATTATGTTTTATTTGTTTAATTAAATTACGTGAACATATATATGATCTTATCGAAATAGATTCTACTCTGTTAGATTAGATTTTATCATTTGAGACTAGATTTTGTCATCTAAGACTAAATTTGATCATTTCAGGCTAGATTTTATCCTCTCAGATCAGATTTCATCTTCTCAGACTAGATTTCATCCTCTCAGACTAAATTTTATCCTCTCAGACTAAATTTTATCCTCTCAGATTAGATTCTATTCTCTCAGACTATTTTTTATCCTCTCAGACTAAATTTTATCCTCAAATACTAGATTTTATCTTCTCAGAACAGATTTTGTTCTCTCAGGCTAGAATTTATCTTCTTAGACTAAATTAGATCCTCTCAGATTAGATCTTAACCTCTCAAAAAGGAATCCATAACCTGTAAAAAGATTTAATCAAATAAATCTAATCTTAACACTTCCAAACAAAACTATATCTTCATCAAATAAACTTTACCATCTCAGAAGATTCATTCAATCTCAAAGAATAATTTCATCATGCTCAAAGCAAATCAAACGCTATTCAACTCATCATACAAAGAGAAAATAGAATCTTTAACTCATTCATCTCTGAGAAACTCAATTCAAAATGCCTTTTTGAAACATAATATTCTGCTTTCAATTAACCCAATAGAATATTTTATTGAATTTACTCACAAGCTATATTTTTTTTCGAGAATACTTGAAATAAATTCTTGAAAATTTTCAATAATAAGCAAATATTTTAATCGACAAAGAAAAAGCAAGATGAGAGAGAATAAAAACAATCAATCTTTTGAGAACTTTGTTATCATGAATCAATCATCTGAGGAAGGAATTTATCATCTCAGAAATTGACATTTAATGCAATTTCATCATCGTAAAATGAAAAATTGATTGTCTTGTAATTTTTGTCAGGTAAGGAAAAACTTTTTTTTTATTTTGTGTTGAAATAAATCTTCTCGGTAACAGGCTTTTCCTTGATATAATTCTGTTAAAAATAAATTGTAAGTAAGATTAATCTGAGAAACAAAATGATTTAAACTTTTTTTTCAAAATTGTTTTAAATAAACTTAGTACAATTTCAATTTTAAATACAGAAATAGATAGGAAGAAAGATAATGGAAGTAAATTGCAACTTTTTTTCCTCCAGTTTTTCTCGAGAAATAAAAGAGAGATTTTTCAATCAGAAAGTGAAAGAAACCTGTTGGTGTGAAATTTCTCAAAGGAGAATTTTCTTTTACCACCTTTGAAGTATTTTCATTGAAATTAATACCTCTATAGTAGAATTTCTAAGAATATATTGTAAATGCTTCAATTTATGTAATTAAAATGTCAGAAAATGTTCAATAGAGAATTTTCTTTAGAAATTTGGATTTTTTTTATTCATCAAAAAGTTCAATTTATTAATTAAAAGGTTGGTGGGGGTGTTCATAAGGTTAGGTTTTTAATTGCAGTTATTAGCTTTTGAAGGTTTTTATTGAGTTTTACAAAAGGATTTGAACCTGGTGCGGATTTCTAGAGTAAATTCTAAGGTCCCTGAATTCTTAGGAAATAACGAATTAACTGTCAAATCAACCTTTATTGGGATTTCAACTTTGATATTAATGAACTATTGAACTGCACACTTCTTATCTGTTGTTTATCTATTTGACAGCTTTGCCTTAATTTTTTAAAATGAAAATTCTTCCTTCATATGACTCAACATCCAAAAATCAACACAACTGCATCATCAAAAAAAATATATTCAAAAGCTCAAAAACCCAATTAAAAGCCACCGAACTTTCAACCCTAATTATCGACAACAATCACGTCGTCAGCCAAAACATCCGATAAGAAATTTAATCAAAAACAAATTTGATTCTCATAAAAACCAACTCACAAAGAATATTTTTTAATATTTTCGGAAGGAATTAATCCCTCCGATAAAATTAATGATCTCAGCTGCTTTTTTAATTTTAATCACATAATTATGCTTTTTAAAAAATTCGTTCATGCTCATCAAGTTGAGAATTACATTTGCTTGTGCACGTGGGATGCTTGAAATGGCAATGAGATTGGTCCTTCTTAGAAAAACTGTATTTAAATATTGTTTTAGCAAATTTTGGAAACGAAGAATAAGGAAAATGGTAATGAGTAGGATCTAATTAGACATTTCATTAAAAATGATTAAAGATCTTAAAGCTTGGATTGGGCTTTGATGAAAAATTTTTTTTTTACTTTCTTTTTTTGTGGTTTTGTGGTGGAAGGTTGGGATTGAAATTAATTATTTGATGAAAAAATTCTCGAAATAATGAAAATGTTATTTTTTGTGTCTTGGAAATTAAAATCCACTGAGCTGATTAATTGTATAATTTTAGGATAATATTAAAGTTTATTTTCAAAATTAAAGAGTTTTTTTTTCAAAATTAAAAAAAAAAAATTCGAAAGTTAAAAATTTCATTTTTGAAAGTTAAAAATTTCAATTTCGAAAGTTAAAAATTTTAATTTTGAAAGTTAAAAATTTCATTTTTGAAAGTTGAAAATTTCATTTTTGAAAGTTAAAAATTTCATTTTTGAAAGTTAAAAATTTCAATTTCGAAAGTTAAAAATTTAAATTTTTCAAATCTAAAACTTCATTTTTTAAAATAAAAATTCAATGAATTGAATTTGAAAAATTCTTCAAAAACTAAAATTTTAATTCAATTTCCCAAACGAACAATAACACTTAATAGCTAATAGGTAGCACGTGCTTCTTTTTACACTGTGTATACTTTGTATATCAAAAAAAAGAAATTAATTCAATTAATTAACGCAAATTATTGTCTGAACGTTTTATATTAAAATTGAAAATTTAAATAACCTAGAACTTCTTTACGACATTCTTATCTAGTTGTTTGCATGGACTAAATTATTTCGCTATATTTTTTTATGGTTGACGTAGTCTTCTGAATAATATTATTGCATATAATGCAAAAAATGTCTACCTTTGGGTCATGCAGGAGGTCGAAAATGAATAAAATATATAAAATAAACTTCACAGAATTTTTTTCACGTCTAAATTTAAACTACATCGTCATTTTTATCAAAAAATAGCAGCGCCATGAGATAATGAACCGACTCACGATAAAAATGGTGAAAAGAATGCATCACGAGTAAAAATTTTTTTTCCGAACTGATATTTGCTTTAAATATTTTTCCAATAATAAATCAACATGACACATAAGCTTAGTAATGTCGCAAAAATGCCGAGCAGTCTCACATTTGCTATTTTATGACGATTATTTTTCCTCTTACTTGTTATATGAGTTGGAATTGAAATAAAACAAGATGTACAATATTATTTTAATATTCATATTCTCGGGGCTGATTCCAACTTTTTTCTCATAATTTTTCTTATTCCGAATGGGGCCTTAGCTCATCATTTATGCATATTTAATGTAGATTACAAACTAATCTCTTAATTGATTGAATTAAAAGCCACTCATTTGGGATCTTCTACATTCTACATCTCCATCCCAAGTCGGTGCTCAATTCAATTTTCAAGAGTCATAAAAATTATTAAAAACAATTTAATTCAATAATAAACTTTTTACCGATAATTTTACGTCTCACTTCTCGTTTTCTCGCCCTCGAATTTATTTTTTTTTTTCTTTCTTGTACACATTTATTGTCATCGAGACAATTCTGGCAACGAGGCAATCCTGTGACAACTATCAATGTAGATGAAAATTTCTTTACTCTCTCTTAATACTGCGATCTTAAAAAAAATTACTGCCTGCTTGAGAAAAGAAAAAAAAGTTCTATTTTTATACACTGTCGTTTCCACTCTATTCTCCTGACTTTTTTTTGCGCTAATACTGAGACGAAACGCTTTCTTTCGTTACTTCAATTAGGAAAGAAATTTTCATCTCATCATTGACTACATGTATGTGCCTCTGTGTATATTATAAATTGTTTAAAAACATTCACTACGACACTACACACTCGAGTTGAGAAATTGTGACAAATATTTTAACCACACTGTCTTACTTTTAACTTGCGAGAATAATTATAGGACTATGTGATAAATTATTTCTAAACTACTTAATAGACAACACTTTAAAATGTAAATGAATTTAAAATGAACAAAATTAAATATATTTAAAAAAAATTTCGTCTTAGTTTTATTCTACTTAGTTACACAAACGCCGCGACTATGTGAAGTGAAAAGTATTTCGCGAAAGAAATGTGCGAGGAAAATTATTTTTTTTTACTTAGCTTATTTTCTTGTCTTAGAATTTAATGATTTCTTGGGAGCATTTTGGCTAAAAGGAGACTAACTTTGTTCATGCTTAATATTATTTTAATTATTTTCATTTAATTTTGCCATTTATGTCAGTTTGTTAAAAGAACAAATATTTTAACGGTCTTTTGAAATTTAAAATTCATAATTTAACCAACTTGAAGTTGACCTCTTTTTTCTACTGAACGTACTCCAAATAAGGTAAACAAAACTTCATTCTGCGAAAAACAAATTAAATTGAATTGAAAAAGATTATATCAATCTATCTTAATAATGAAAAATTATTGAAATACTTGAAATATATAGAAACAAGGATCTACTCAGACTATCAGATTTTTATAAATATTCCTCATAGTATCTCCTTTCCATTATTAATATCGGTAAAATGAATACAGTTTCATGCTCTATAGCAATGTCTACAGATAACATTTGCTTTATGCAAAGATAAAATTTCCATTGAAAAATTTTCAGTGACAGCAATTGACCCAAATACAGTGTATATTTACACTTTGAATAAGGATAAGCCTAAAAATGGTTGAAACTCATAGCAAACAAACTTCAAGCATCCCCGCTTTTCCACAAATTTACATGTAAAAGTAAAGAATAAGCCTCTTGTAGTTTCAAAATATGACAATTTCGATGAAAATCCACAAATGTATTCAAAGTCTCACGTTTATGTTGGAGCATTCACAAAATGTAAAATAGTCATGAAAAATTAACAATAATAATGTGAGGTTAAATTCAGGTGATTTTGGTCTATGCAATGACGATGGCGAATTTCCAATTCCTTTATAGAGTAATGTCTAATAATCACGTAGAGATGCTCTCATAAATTCATTGAAATTCTGCGGATCTTATGCCAAAAGCTTCCTTATTTTCCCTCCCATTTAAAAATCGATTTAGTTTCATATGAAATTTTTAAAGCATAAAAATTCACAGCACTTAAAAGCTTCGAAAGCATCATCAATTATTTAAAAAAAGAAGATGAAATAAAATGAGATAACAACGATAAAAACGTTCAGTCCAGCTCTTACAGAACATTACCCAACAACAGTAAGGAGAAGCCCGGTCAACTGCTACGGAAATTGCTGCAAAACATTTAATCTGAAAAAATATATTTATATTTTAAAGACACAATATTTCAGCCGTTCATGGAAGACTGATAATCTCGTTCATTTAAGACTTCGTTCATGTCTGATACAAATTGAAATGGTAGACATTAATCTATTAAAATATATAAGATTAATTTCCGCAGTAGGTAGTGTAGAATAAGTAATAACACTGTTGGATGTAGATAATCATTATTAGCACGATAATATTTGCTGTTCTGTAGAGTTTTTGGATAGTTTATGTAGGATTAATATTGATGAAATATTGAATGAAAATAATGCCTAAAAAAGGTTTCAAATAAAATGGGCTCATAGTGGGAGCAACATGACTTCTATTTAGTTCTTTTGTTGTGCTTTGGCAGATGATGACAAAAAGGAAATGGATTTTTGAATTGAAGAAGGTTGAAAGAAAGTAAATTTCATTAAGAAATATTAAATTTTTATTAAAAGATGCAGAAAAATTTGCATCTTTCTAAGTCAAAATGAGAAAATTTCGTGTCTCTTTTAATACGAAGATGCAGAAAAATTTGATTTTAAGTTAAACATGCAAAAAAATTTACATCTCTATAAATTTAAAGATGGAAGAAATTTTGCATCAATTTCATTTTAAAGATGCGAAACGTTTTGCATCCTTTTTAGTATAAAGACGCAGAAATAATTTGTTTTAGGTCAAAGATGCAAAAAAGTTTGCACCAAAGTAAATATCTAATAAAGATGCAAACGAAATTCGCATCATAATGAAAATGCAGAAAAATTCGCATCAAGGAAAAGATGCAGAAAAATTTGCATCAATATAAAGATGCAATTAAAGCAACATGCAATTCCAAAAAATGCGCTTAATTATAGACTTCCAATTGAAAATTTTTCCTCATTCAAACTCATTTTCTTTTTGAGGAAAGGAATTCTCTTATTTCACATAGCATCTATTAGAGCTATCTGTGTTGCGATGAGAGTGAGTCAATGAAAATTGAGAAAGATGAGTTTAAATCTTGCTAGAATGAAGCACTTTTTTGTACGTCTTGTTCAAAAAAAAAGTTAATTTTACGAGAATATATTAAAAATAATGAATACCTCAGATGTATTGTTGTATATATGCCATAAATTGATGATTACTAATGTTCAACATAAAAAGAAATAAATGTGTTTTTTATTCTCGGGAACTTTATGAATCATAATGAAATTTCATTGACTCGGCAAACACATTTATGCTTCATTTCTCACACACAACTGAAGATAAATTTTGTCTGACGCAATTTTTTTTCTTTGACTCGATTCTCTCATGAAAAAGTATTTGATCGCATCATAGAAGATACACTAAACAAAGTACGTCATAGTCATCAAAATATTTCTCTTTTCAGTTTTTTTTTTTTCATTTATTGAAATGAAAAGTTTTTTCTTTATTGAAAAAATAAATTTTTCTGGGATGTGCAAAAATGTGGAAATTTTTGGGTTTGGTTCGATTGCCCACTGACGATTGCCCACTCATTGTTTGCCCACTGACATTAGCCCACTGGTTATTTGCCCGCTGGTACGTTTGCCCACTGGTACATTTGCCCATCACTCAAATCCCCACTCATTATTTTCCCACTCGTACGTTTGATCTTTGATAATTTTGAAAAAAAATTTACCTATCACAGGTATAGCTTTTTTGTAAAAAAAAGCAGATTTTGAACATTTAACTTTTAGGAAATTTTTGATATCTAGGAAAAATCCGTACAAATTAAGGATATTCAAATTCCAGTATCATTTTACTTAAGTAGCAGAACTTTTAGACTTTTATCACCTCGATGCAATTGTAGATGCAACTTCATCTGAAGTCCTGAAAATTTTGTTAATTTTGATATATTGCTTTTTACTTTTCATTTGTATATGTCAAAATTAATATAGTTCCAGCTTTAAAAATACGAAAGAAAAAAATTAGATGAAACTAGTAAAGTTATATTTGAACAAATCCATAATGTTGATATATCATAAACGCAAATAATATAACTTCAATTCACAGTCATAAAAGTTATATGTTTATTATAATTATGTATTGAATATCGAAAAAAATACTTCTCTTTCTATGCCCAAATTGTCTAAAAGTCAATAGACATATTTCTGCTGCAAATCTGCTCAATCAAGACAATACTAAATCCTTTACAATTTGCGCCTTAAAGAAGACTGTATGATACCCCATGCATCCAACTAAAATATATTCCAAATTTTCCTATCCTTGTTTGGCCTTTCATGGACATACAAGGATGAAACTTTAGTCAAATTGAGCGTTTATAAGATTAAAAGTATCTCATATATTTTAGATGATTGAACAAACTGTAAAACTTTAATGGAATTAAAAATTTTAAGTTTAAAATTAGCTGTCATACTTAACATTTTCTTAGCATAGATTATAAATTATAACCTTAAAGCTGCAATAATAAGCATTAAAAATTTTATAACCATCAAAAACTTGAATTAATTCATCTTTACCAATTGTTAAAAAAAGCTTGACGAAAAATAATTCTTGCAAAATTATCAAAGATCAAACGTACGAGTGGGAAAATAATGAGTGGGGATATGAGTGATTGGCAAATGTACCAGTGGGCAAGTAATCAATGGGGAAATAATGAATGGGCAAAAATACTAGTGGGCAAATAATCAGTGGGCTAATGTCAGTGGGCAAACAATGAGTGGGCAATCGTCAGTGGACAATCGTCATACTCCCGAAATTTTTCCCTCGAATTAAGCGCTTAAAAGTCTTGAGAATTTCTCGGAAAAAATTTATGTCAAGATTGAAATTGTTGTTCCTGTAATGGGATATATTATATTCAACATTTGTAAGGAAATTATTTTACGTATATGCGTACAGAATAGCTGACTCAATTAATTTGCTCAATTTATCTCTAATGCGTTTCGGTGAAATTCTTTCTCCTTGAGATATTGATCTGTGTTTTCTAGAGGTTCCTTTAGTATCTGACGTAATGGAAGAAATTATGCCGAAAATTGAGATGAATTCTTTGTGGAATTTTTGACATGACTTTGCTCATATATTTTTATTAATTTTTCTGTAATGTCTTTATTTTGCGACTCTTGAATCCCACGACAAATTCCTTGAATTTGTTTGAATATAATGTGAATTTTTAACATATTTTTTATGTAAGATAAAGATATGTGTTTGATGAGGTGGATATTTGATGGTTAGATGATCGATTTATTGGTTCACTACTTTGTTTAATTAGGTTTTGTAATAAATTGTACTTCTTTGTAAGAATCGAACTTTCGCTTTTAAGAGAGATTGCATAAGCTTAATCAACAAAACATTTGTGTCGTTTAGTGGTTCAGCTTCATATAGCAAGTTCGACAACTGATCTTATGCAAAAACTGAGGCATATTCAAGCCTATCTACGAAATATGCAATTAAAATCTCATGCATAAAAAATTTAAAGCTTTTTTACCCCTTACTGACAATTAACCTCACCCTGAACATAGCATAGCAAAACCATAAAATGATCAACAAAACGACAACATTTTCTCCATACAATAAATTAAAAAAAAAAACCTTCGAAAATTCATCAAGCAAAAATTCCTTCAAAATCATCATCATGCAAACATACCCCCAACCACTTAATCTATTATTAATAAATCTCTTACAAAATTATGTGCGTAAATATTTCATTACAATTTTTGCCTCAGAATCATACAAAATTCATACGCTTGGCACCCCACGTTTCATGATGATAAAACAATAGGTAATGAGTTCAACGCAAGTTCATTCATTCGACAGTACAATATAAAGAATTTATCGCACAAACGATGTCTTTAAATGTTTTGCGTTAGCACCGAAATGAAGTCATTAACACATTTCGCAGATTTTAGTTATTCGCAAAACGTAAATGATCCCAATTTTCTGATGACTATGTGTGAATTTTAAAAACAAATATAAGTAGAATTACTCGTTAAAGAGTTGAGAATCAGATGAAGTTATTGACATTAGATGAATTTGAATTTGGTAATTATATTTGTTAGTTTAATTTGTGTTGTGATAGTTTGTTGACTGATCTGGGGTAGGAAGCTTTTAAAGTAGCTTTTGTTTACTTTACATTACAGTTCTTGACTGCTTATATTTCACAACTCGAGGTATGTTCTAGCTTGTGCATTTTTAATAAAAGAATCGTTCACTTAGTATGTTTGCTTTTCAGGGGGGAAGGGGGAAGGATAGGGTTTTGTAACAGATCATACAAAAAATTTTTTGTATAAAAAATGTAACGAAGGGGGAAGGGGGTCTAAAAAGCATTTTTTTTTTTGCATAACGTACTAAGTGAACGTCACCAAAGTACTTTCCTGAAAAATCCAATTAAAATAGGTTCATATCCACAAATACGCCCCAGAGATCTCTAACAAAATGACAGATAAAGTCATTAACTGAAAACATAATTTCCTCGAAATCAAATCCTAACCAACCATATGATAAACTGTAAATCACGACAATTTAACAATAAAAAAATTTAATTGAGACATTTAGATGAATTTTCATATGAATTCACACATTTTTAGAACTCAATATCAGTTTTATTCATCCTTTTATTGCACATCTGCTACTCATATTCACATACTGCTAGAAGCTGAAATATGCCATCATAATAGAGAATGGGGGGAAAATGAAAAGTAATAACAGCTCAATGTAATGTAACAAAAAAAAAGTGCCATCATAAATGCCATTATCAAATTGGAATTTCTGAGAAGTTTTTTTTATTATTTTTTTTTTCTACCATTTTTACTTAAACAAATGAGCATTTATGATTTCTCAAGGGGATAAACGGAAGCTTGTTGAGCGAGGTTGACAGAGGATAATATTCAAAGTTTTTAAATAAAGAGATCAGTTTTGAGTGGTTGTTAAATGCTTCGAGGCTTTTTTTAAAATGGATACTTGGGAATAAATTTAGGTCAAGATTTTGAAAACGCTTGGGAAATATTCATTGGTGCTTTGGTTTGGATCATCTATCATATGTGAATTTTTATATAAAGAGGGGTAGAGTTGGGATGAAAGATTGGTTTAAAAAAAAAACTTTAAAAGCTCAAATATTGAAAATAAAATTTTGAACTCTAAAATGATTTTCGATCATGTCCTCCACCCCCATCCCAAAAAAAAAATATCCTCAATTTCCTTCTATATAAATCAAAATTCTGCATGACTCAAAACTATCACAAATTCAATTTTCAAACTCTAATTTTTCAGTGGCATTCCGAATCATAAAAATAAAAATCTGTACAAATTGCCAATGACTCTTTCAATACGAAAGAAGAAAAATCGAGAAATGAAACCACAAATTTGTTTCGTCTGTCTTCCTTATTGAATTTACTGAAATTGGATATTGTTTATGATACGAAATGAAATGCTTGTTGGAAAATATGATGAAAATGCATCATGTATGAGAAAAATATATTTTTTTGTGATTTCGGAAAAATCTGATTGTATTCAGTTACATCATGATGATACTACTATCTCGATAAAACTGGTTTATTAATTTTTCATGGGATTTTCATGGAAAAAAGCTTTAGTATTTACAAAAATGAGCTTACAGATAAGGTTATTCATTTTCATTTGATGTGCTTTACATTGTATCAAAGCTGCTTTTTGATGCATATTTCGCTCACATTTCTATAATTAATATCTGAATTTCATAACCGTGATCAACCAATGAATATCAAAAAATTCACAGACATCCTTGACCCTTCCTACAATACATGGTAAAACTCATGCAAACATTTTATCAACGTGATAATAATAAATTTTAATAAGTTTAAAAACAAACTTAACCATACATTCTAGGAGATTTTTAGATAATTTGAAAAGCAGAAACAACAATTAAGAAAGTAAACAGTCTCAACAACATTTATCTAGGAAAAAGTTTGTCTTGAACCAATTAAAAGATACACAAAACAGTGTAAAGATTTATGCACCTTTTCCTAAAATATTTTTCATCCCTTTTTGTGTCTATTTTAAGACGTTCTCCTTATCCATTCACAAAATGTCCGATAACGAGAACCTCTATCAATGAATATTATATCATACAATCCTAATTGTAAATCCATTAGTAATCATAGACATTTTTGTGCCTTAAGATGGGCTTTTAGGCTAATATAACAATAAATTAAGAATGAATAAAGGATTATCTTACATATAATATTTTTTATTATGCCAATAATCTCTCATATACAACTCACATTCAGTCTCATCATTAGTTATTCCCTTGTCATTAATTTAAGATCTTTATGTGAAGATGTACAAATAAACAAATTATTTATATTTATTCAATATCCTTGAAAGATCATCATAAGCGGAAGAGAATCATCATTGAATACTAAATAGGCTTAAATACAGGGGATGGAATGCTGTTAAAGGTATTCTTGTTATTTTTTTGACAGTTTCAAATTTATTTTGACCGTTGAAATTTTACAATCAACTTTTTTTAATGAAAAATGTACCGTTAAACTTCAAAGCCTTAAAAAATACATTAAATTCACTCCATTGATGATTAATCACAAAAATCTCATCCCCTGTCAGTTGAATGAAATGAAAATTCTCAGTCATTTCTCTCTCATCTCTCGTCTTCATCGAACGAAAACTTTTTTTTTTTTTGAATTGTTTATGAGGGGATTTCATAAACAATAAAATTATTGACCGTAAAATTTTTTGTATGAAGAAAATATTAAGTAAGTCGAAAAGTTTTTCACCTTTTACTTTGACCCATACCATGACATGCGAAATATTTTTGCTTTATGTTAATTTAAACTTTACCAATTTAGCGATAAGAAATAATCCAATTAATTTTCGAGGAAGTCAAAAAAGTTTTCAGTCGGTAAAAAAGAGTTTTTTTTGGAAAGGAAAGTTTTGTGCATATATATAAAGTTTGTTATTCTGTGAGAATGGAACATGTTGTTGATGGTATGGTGTGGGTGGGGTTGGTATGTGATGTTAACGTATATTTCTATTTTATATGAATGTTGAAAAAGACAAATGTGATAAAATGTTTAACAGTAGAACTATCAATAATATAATATTGTATTTAAGGATTCGAACCTTGAACTTGTTCGACATAATTCAATTTAACACTTTCAATGTCATGAACTCTTTTCCATCATTTCATGCAAATCAGACCTTTTAAAGTAAGCAGCACAATAACATTTATTGCATGTTTACAATTCACTCAAGTAAAATTCTGACTCGAATAATTTATTTTATATTTCTTCGAGATTAAATCTCCGACTAAGTTCAACTAATGAATGTAATAAAACTTACTTCCAACCTTCCATAAAAGTTCATAATAACTTTATTGCATTGATTTCTTGCTTCTTTTATTTTTATTAGAATATATTTTTAAGTCATTTCCAAGTTTTTTTTATTTTATTTTTTTGATTTTTTGATATGAAGGATGAAGAAAAGTTTGTCATTCAGTGAATTTTATGAATATTGAGTCATTTTAATCAGAAGTTGAATAGTTGGGAAAAGTATGAAATTTATGAGGGAAATAAGAAGGAAATATTCAACTTTTAATGTCGCTTCGATGAAGTCTTAAAAGGACTTATTGAGACATTTTCTGAGGATTACAATTAATTATAGTCTTAAGGATTTGTGAGCTTTTTATTTATAAAATTCGATTTCATTATTGTTTTTTGCGAATTAAAGCGTAGATTTTTAGGATCTAGGGGCTTGGTTAGAAGGGTGCGGGTACTTCCCCTAAATATTTTGAACCGTTGTGAGAGGGCGGTTCAAAATCTCTAGAAGAAGTGTTCGTGTCCTTCTGGCTACGCCGCTGGTTAATCAGGTAAGAATTAAACCCACACTTTTAGATCAAAAATCCTGTTTATTCAAGTCTGGATTTTTAAGCAATTATTCATTTTCCTACTTAAGTATCGGCACTAAACTTTGTGGTCAGCAATTCCTGTATGTATATTACAATTTAACTTCCTCATTTCCAATAACCTGATCCAACAATTCACCCAGAAAAAATACATTAATCCAACAGATTTCATCTAACATTTCAACATTTTCCCGATGAATTGCAATTTTAAAGTCTCGTCTTCTCCATCCCGACATTTCACATATCATCAACTTCAGGTATGAGACGGAAGACATACAAATAAAAAGTTATCGTTTTCGCAGAAGTTCATTGAAGCTTGATAAAGAGGATTTATTCCATAGAAAGCTTAAATCGGTAAAATTGAAACAAAAAAGAACTGAAAAAGTTGAAAGAATGTTGGTTGCATACGGAATATGCAGCTTGCTGTTTTATCGAATTTCTTACAAAGTAATCTTGAAGTTATCGCAAACACACACACAAAAAAAGAACCTTATCGAAATTCCTCAACAAACAACAAATTGAAACAAAAATTTTGTGGCCATTATTTGTCTAAAAATAAATAAACAGTAAACAATCATGTAACCTAGCTACTCAAGTACTCAAATGCTGAAAAATCTCTTGTCTTCATCTTGCGTGCGAATGCTTAAAGTCTTCATATTTCCTTAGAATTAATTTGTTGAATTTACTGAATGTGAGGGCAGTGTCAAGGTGGATGGAATAAAGTTGTTGAGATTGTTGGGAAAGTTATGAGTTTGAATACTCTAGGGGGTAATGGTGAGGAGTTTATGGGCTTCTTGAGTCATGATTTAATTTAAGAATTCATTCTTTGTTCTCTGTTGTGCAATATTTTATGTTTATGGATGAAGGCTGAAGGTGGAGTTGTTTTGTGCTTAAGAACTGACGACAATTTGAACATTTTTATGGTTATAAATTCAAATGTCAAACTCAAAATTCAAGTCTCAGCTTTCAAATTTCTTGTCATTAGCCCCAAAACCCATGAAAACAACCTTTACATAACTACTAATTCCTCCATCTCAATCACAAAAATAATTCCCATACTCAAAAAAATAAAGAATAATGGACAAATTTTCCCACAAGGATTTATGCTCGTTAATGTTGTCATGAGAACATGCTGTGCTTCATCCACGTGCAGTATCAAAAACTCAGTCCCTTAAAGCTAAAAATATTCATCACATAACGAAACGATACGTAGAAAGAAAAGGAAGAAAAAAATATAAAAATGCAAAAAAAAAACATCTTACATTCCATGAAGCTTGTTATGCCTTTGAGCGATTGATGATTCATAAGTTTATTAATTATTCGATGACTTTTTATACATCTTTCGTCATTGAGTCGTGTAAACAAGACGCTGACGCGAAACAAGAGGTAATTGGTCTAAAGCAATGAACTTGAAGTAATAAACAAGCTTATGGTTGAAGAAATTCAATTTATATCCATTAGTTCATGAATTTTCATGACCATTTGGTGTGAATTTCTTTCATTTTCATGGAAATTTTATTTTGAGTGTATTGAATGGTACTTGATACATGACATGAGAATGAATACTCAATTCAAAAGCACCATGATAATCCATTTTTATGATTTTGCATATTTTTTTTTCTTTTCAGCATCGTTAAGGTGAAAGATGAGAGCGGAAGTGCCTCAATTCCTCAATGACTCAGTGGTTAGGCACTTGATAACAAAAACGCTGTTGATAACACCCCAACGCTCTTTTGAATAGCTATGGGAATTCATCATTATCATCATCGAGAAAAGTTTGAGGCATAAAATTTTTAAGAATTAGTGATGGATGTGGAAAGGGTTGAATAATGTTTGATTTGATCCGGAGCTACAGTTTACATAACACAACCTAAATATCCGATATGATTGGGTCCGATCAGAGAATAAACAACTTATGATGCTGAAAATCTTATCAGATTTCATAAACTGACCGCATAATGTCTGAAAATCAATCAAAACTTCTCCCAAAGGGTCAGCATTTATTGGGAATTTTCTCCATTAAAGAAATGTGTAGTCATAAAACAAGTAGAAAGTATTTTGTTGATGGTTTGCGTTTGACTTATAGCTTAATTTTAGGTTTTTCTAGAAATTTATTGATTTCATAGAATTAAGAATTTCACGGTTTTTATGAATTTAAATTTTGATCAGATTGATTCATCGTCACTACTGTTTCAAGAAAATTAATAATTTTCCTTTTCAAGCCTTGAATCTGCTTAAAATCAGCATTTATTGTATGCAAAACAACTTCCGACCCAACAATCATCCCTCAAAGTCACCAACAAACAGCCAAACTGACGTCAATAACATTTTCTTCTTCAATCATTGCGCCAAAAATCCGAAAGAAAACAACCCATTCATCCATTCATTCCGCCCATCAAAACAAAGAAAAATTCTTTTTTGACACAAATAAGCAAAAAAGAGAGTGCACAAAGATCGATCAGAAAAAGAAAGAAAAGTAAAAAAAATGTTTCGTCCATTTTAAACGCAATATTACTTTCCTGAAATCGACTAGCCGCACTTCGACCACACACACCAAAAAAATAAAAAAAAACTTTGCTCAAATTTTCCTCATTCTTATTACTTTTATTGTCAATATGTTTGAGGTTTTATATTTCTTCTTTTTCTTCCGTAGACCTCAATGACATTCTTAAATGAAACTTATTTATATTCTCGGGTATTTATTGATATGATGATGATATCAATGAAAAGCATTATCATTTACCCTCTCATTCTCTTCTCCTTACTTTCCATAAGAATACAAAAGAAAGAAAAAGCACATGAATAACACGATATAAAAATGAAAACAATGTGGGTGTGGAGATGTGTGAGTGACTGCTTCATACACAAAGATTTTTTATAGACGTACTTTGTAAATGGGAAAAGTCGGCGGACTTCGCGGTTTGCGTTGTCTGTCTGGATTGCTGTTTGTTATTTTTTCTAGAGATTCGTTCTTCTCTCGTGCTGTCAAGTAAACTGTTAATACTTTTATCTACTAATTGGAAAATCAGTGGTTATGTCAACCAACTTATCTATCTTTGGAATGATCATATTGCGATTTTTTGACCTCTCATAAAATATTTCACCACCTATCCAACCATACTCCCATTTATCCTTCTTTATAAATTCTAACCTCAAAAAATGCGCCACAAAGCAACTTCCGCTCGAATTTCATTACTAATTATCCTTTACATTTGTGTCTTTATTCGTTTTCTTCATGACTGATTGTCGGGTGTTTCATCCGCAAAAAAAAGTGAGAGAATTTCATTTCTCGCTGATGCTGATAATTTCATAAACAGTTTATGTGAAGATTTTTCTTTATAATTTGATCATTCACGAACACACATACACATATGAATAAGTAAAAGATGTGCTTCTGTACTGTCTGTAATGGGATTTTGAGTCGGAAAATTTTTTTGATATGGCTTACTGGCGAAAAAAGAAGAAAATTGTAATTTTGCGGAAATGAATTAAAGATGAGCAGTGGTTTATTGAAATCTGGTGGTGAAAAGGATTTAAAAGAGGAAAATCTGACGGCTATAAAATGATTTAGAAGACTTTTTTATGTGAGGAAGACAGAAAAAAAATGAAATTGAAATGAGGAAATTCACTGAAAAGAGATACTTTTTTATTATATAGATCTTAGGGGCATTGAGAAAGAGGAAATTAGAGGAAAGGTTACTGAGAAAAATCTCATTTTATTTCACCAGAGAAAAATTAGATGGAATTTAAAAAGATTTGGTTGAATTTATGATGAATTGAGGAAGATTTTAGAGGGCAACTAAAGATTAGAATTTCGAACATTGAAGTTATTTCTTCCTATTTGAATCAGATTAAGAATCAGCTTCCACCCACCCCAGACATTCCCTAGGATAAGCTCAAGGTCATACCCTGGAGAATACCCCTAGGGTATGGGTCATACCCTTATATCCTTGAAATCCACACCTGAACAAAAAAAAATAACAAATAACATTTTTAAACACCTCCCCACCCTCCTAAGTTCATTTTATTTCAATAATTTAAAGGTTACATTTCTTGGAACCCTTGAATTAAAAATTTCAAACTATAGACCTAGTAGCTCGACTTTTATTATCTATTAGATTACCCTCCCAACCCAAAACATTAAAAAGTTCTAAACCATAATTCATAATTCCAAAAACAGAGTTCCAAATCATAATTAAATCCTAAGAAAATATTGAGAGATTCGTATGATTCATCGCCATGAATCAACACAAATAAACAACATTAACGTAAGTGCTACATGTGAGTAAATGCAGCAAACCAAATGTGCAACAAATTATAAGAAATTTCACTCAAAACTAACAAACTTGTACATCGATCATTTCCTCAAAAGAGACTTTTTATCAAAAACGTCGACCACGGAAGTGTGCGGAATGTTCAAAGTTAGCAACACTCGATATTTTCAATATACACCCATATGATGATGAATAAAAAAAAAATAAAATATATAAAATTTATAATTGTATATACAGTCAAAAGACTATAGTGTACAAAAGTCAATCAACCCTACCTTTTTGTAGAAATTGTGTGTATAATACACCGACTGATGATTACAAATCCCAATTTTTATTTTATTTTATACTGTGTGTGCTGTGTTACTGCTGCATATGTATATTATCCAAAAATGAAAAAATACATTCATTCGCTCATTCGTATTTAATGCCGCTGCTCTATTTATATCCAACAGAATAAAAAAAAAAACCTCAACAAGATGAAAAATTTTCTTCTTTCTTTTTCACTCTCTGCGTTATGTCTTTTTGACTTTAAAATTCCTTTAGTTTCTTCCTCTAACTTTTCATCATCATCATCATCAGTTATATCTTCCAATCCAGAGTCTGGGGATCTCTGAAGTCTTATATCTCTTACTTCCTTTTTATATTCGTCAATTTATTTACAATTTGATAATATTTCATTAATTTATTCAAATTCAATTGATTATTTCAAGTGATATTAATGATTATAAGTGATTTTTCAATATTTTTTACACAGATGTTAACAACAACAACAAAAACATATTTTTTCTCATTTTTTTTTTCTTTCTTCTATTGCACAATCACGTAAATTTTTTTATTTTACAAGAAAAAAAATATTCACTCACAATATTAAATGTATAAAGAATTGAGAGAATTGTTTAAATTTATAGACATCGACGATATATCGTCCAAAAAATTTGTATTTTTTTAAAAATATATCTAGTGTATATTATGTACAAAAATGTTTCTTGTTATGTGGTGGAAAAACTTTTATAAAATATAAAAAAAAGAAAGAAAAAAAAAGTTTTTCCTTTTTTTGAATTTTTCTTTTAACGCACTGCCGGAAAAATATGAAAACGCATTTTTCCCGATGAAATGACTAGCGAAGACTGAGCGAGACTGAATGAGAATCTCAGATATTTCTTTCTGTGTGTCATCAAGTCATGTGTGTATGGATGTTAAATACACATTTGATTTTACATGATTTGAATTTTTGATGACCGTTATGGGTGGTTAGTGCAGGGTTTTCTTCAATTCTTGATTTAATTTAATTTTGTCTAGTTTTTAATGTCATTTTTTTAATTTTACATATCCATTGTCCAATATAACATTAATCTAAGTTTAATTTATCACACCTACTAGATTCTAATAAGAATAAATAAAATTTTTATGTTTAACCGATTATTCCATAACACGAATGACATTTGAGCTGTTCCAGCTTTGAAACTTGTTTGCTTTCTAAGCGCTGAAGTTCAGTTAAAGATTGTTGACATCAGAATTTTTCGCTTACAACTTGTTTGTTTACGTTTTGTGGAAATTGTAAAAAATTAATTAAATTTGAGGTAAATTAGGTTAGAATTGTGCGGTTTAAGTGATTTTTGGTGGATCTGAGAATCTTGTAGTGGATTTAGCTAGAAAAGTCATAAAAATTATTAAAATTTTAATGAATTCAGACTTTTCTAGAAGATTTTAAGCTCAAATTTAAATATTTTAATTAAATTTCAAAATTAATCAAAGTAGTCTTTATAAAATCAAAAATTTACATCAAATTTCAACAAATTTTAAAATTTGCTTCCAAAATTTCATTCAAAAATCCCCAAATATCACTTAAAATCCACTATCAGTAGTAGGAACTACGCCCAAAAATTCCCCAACGAATCTCAAAATTTTAAACAGTTGTGTTTAAAAAAAGAAGTAGAAGTCAGCTTACATTTTCACATCGTCAAAGCAAGCTGCTGATAACTTTTTTTGTGAAATTGAAGAAAATAAAAGATTGAAGGGAAGAGTGAAGGAAAAAATTTCTTGGTGCAAAAAGCAAGGGAAAAATATCAAGAATTAACAAAATCAATTGTGAGTGAGCTTCGGAAGGGGTTCAGGGTAATTGTGAGCCTTAAAGAACATTTGGAAGTGAGCAAAATTTTAGTGTTTTTGACAATTTAAGTGTGGAATGCAATTCGAGGTGAGTTTAAATCTATATTTTTTTTATAATAATTTTTTCCATATATATCCTTGATAATCTATCCTTTAATTGCGATTAAAATGTTACGAAACATAAAATACGATCGATAAAAGTTGCCATACATACAAAATGTGCTGAATTATAGTGAAAAATTGAGTTTTTATAAAAATTCCACGCCCTAGTTGGAAAAGTCTCATTGGAAAAACTGTGTCTAGCGTCAATATATAAAATGACTTTTAATAGGTTCTCACCCATTCTCTCATTTTATTTTGTTTCTTATTTTGGTTATTTACGGTCTAATGAATCATACCATGATTGCAAATCAAATTGACGTATGTGCTGGGGCGACAGAAGAGAGAAACAAAAGTCAGTTAGAGATAAAGCAAAATGATGTAGAATTATGTGCCGCTTAAATACTTGCAACAGTATATGATATTCCTTATTGCCTATGTTCAATTTTTTTTAGTTTTTTTTTGTTCATTCGTTCGTTTTGATTGTGTAAGCAATTAGCAGCGACGTCTTTCTTTACACATTATTTTTTTTTTTTATTATTTTTCTTTTTAATTGTGTGCGAGAAGATGTGTCGTTATATATTGATCAGGTGTAGTAATCGTGAGCAATTGTCCTTCAACTGCTTATTTCATTAATTCTTAGGGAGTGCATATTGATTGCTTTACATACTTAATAATATATTTTTTTTTCTTCTCTTTCTGCTTCTTATATTTTAGGGACTAGTCGTCTGTTGCTTATCACATTTTGTCCGTTTGTCTCTGTGTCTCTTTCATTCTCCTCTATCTTGTTATTATGAGTTCCATAAACTCTGTGTTTACCGGAGTGTTGATGATATTTCTGGTTTTTCTGCATTTTAATCTTGTAAATCTTTCTGCGAACGGTTATTTAAATTTATTTGGGGGGCATGTGAAAGTGACGTCTAGTATGGAGCATAACCTTCTTTAATCCAGTTTTAGAATATTATAAAATTATCAAATTGTTTGAAAAAAAAAACCTGAAATCCAATGCATGACGTCACTTACGAATGACATCCATAAAAATGAAATGTTGAAGATATATGCAAATTAGACACTTTTTAATCGACTTGAATAAGATTCTAAGAAGTGGTTGATTGCGGGGAACTTTATTTAGAACGAAATGAAATTTTTTCTCTCAGTTTACATTTTTTTTTTCTTCTCTCTATAAAAATATTCTCATTACGTAAGAATAATGAGTGGATAACATAAAAACTGTTAAGCATAACCATTTTTTCTTCTTCTTTTTCTATGAATTGTTATGTGCTGTGCTCATATATTCCGATAATTTATGAAATGTAGAACAAATACTCGTTGATTATTTTCATAAATATTCTCTCAATGACTTTTTATTCTCTTCTCTTTAAATTCTCTTATTACGTAAGGTAAATGAGTAAGGAATTTAGCGAAAAGGTGTTAATTATGGTGAATTATCACTTTTATTCAACGAGATTTGGTTTAATGATGATAAGTGGATGTTCGATTTTCAATTGGAATTGTTTGTTTTGATAAGTTTCTTATTTGGTCTAGATTTGGGCGGCTTAGCTCTCTCTGGAAGTCTCATTTCTCTCGAAAGTTACGTTTTGGTTATGACAAATTAGCTAGATTTAGATTTTATGAATTTGGTGATCATAAACGAATTAGGAATCAACTTTCAAATATTTTGTAAGATTCTTACCTAAAAGTACCGAATTAGCAAGTTGCATTCTTATTGGAATGGGACACTTGAACATCATTGACTACATTAGAGCTTTTTAATTTCTGGACCAACTTAATATATTATGGACTGTTGGCACACCTTTTTATGCAGTATAGTGAACAATCTAATATAATCTATTTTTCTAATAAATCCATCAACCTAGCTCCAATCCACCCATAATCAACTCCCCATCCAAAAAACCTTCAAAATATAGTTCTAATTTCCACACACCTGTTTGTTACACAACACCTGCCTTCCATCCCCAATTCAGTTCCATGAGAAAATGAGGAAATTCAACCGAGAGCTCTTCGGATTATCCTCATGCAGTATTCTCGGATTTCCCTTCTTCACTCATACAATGGCTGTAAATTGTAAATTGTAATCGCAATCACGATAAGCAATGCGATGGAGACTTGCATTCTCGTTTTGTAGTACAGAATATTGATTTTTTTTCTCAACTTTTTTTTTTTTGTTCAATTCTTGCTTCTTCTTTAAATATTTTGGTGGAATAACATTTGGAGAAGTTAAACAATTTAAATCGCATTCTATTTCTAAAGTTTTGGTGGGGAATTTTTAGGCAATAAAAAAAAGTTAAATTCAATTTCCTCAGAAACGAAGTTAAAAATTGTCTTAGGTCCAGAGTTTTTTTGTGTCTATTCACTATAGCTGTGCTATACAATCGATTTGTAAAACTTCTGTCTGTGTTTTCTTTTTATTATTCAATACAATTCGATTGTGAAATCTAACAAATGTTGCAAAAAATGCTATAAACAAAGAAGTTAAGGTTTAATCGGGAAAATCCCAAAACGTGAATTATTCGAAACCAATTCTGGGATTTTAGTTGGCATGTGAGCCGGTTTATTAATATTGGCTTATTATGCGAATGTGAATAAGATGTTATTGAGAATTAATGTGAATTTTTTGACACTTTACGTTTAATATTCATTATAATATAATATTAGATGTCACTTTCAAATGTCCCCTAATTCTAATCCATAATTCAAAAATATATGTCACTGCAGTTTATTGCTAAAAAATTTAAGTTTCCGCAGAACAATCAAGGTTATCAATCTTATCTGTAGATATAAATGTTATCTTGTTATAACTGGTTGATATGAAAAATTGCGATATCATTTAAGACTTTTAAGGTAGATAACCAGTTTCGATAAATCGTTGTTATTGTTAATTGTTCGCTGAACAAGTTAGCAACAATGAATTTAAGTAAATAATGAGGATTTGAGGGGATTTTCAGCCTTTTAAGAATTGCAATTGACGTCAGTTTTACAAATGAATGTTTTTTTTAAAAAAAATTGTTAAAAGAGTTGAAAATCATCAAAAAAGTAGGATTCGAACCAAATATTTACAGTTTCGCCTTCATGTTTTAAGTGTTAAAATATCAAGATTACTAAGACTTTCAGCAGAATATCGTCTTATATAATTAATCCATTCTGAATCTTTAATTCTATAGAAGATCCACAGCTTGATTCCCTCACAAACCTTCACTTTCTCCTTTTCCAATTAAAAGTAAGCAATCAACAAAAATTTCAAATTACTCCAAATCCAACATCTAGAAAAATGAAAATTAATATGCAACCTCTCGGGTAAATTAACATTCATCCACACACAACAGCTGTCGTTGCCCTAAAGTCGTTTTCACATTAAAATGACAATGAATTTCTTTAACTTGATGCTATTTATAAATGTATATGTTCATGTTTATTATTGCCGTATTTTCATTTTTTTTATTATTTTATATTTAATCAAGCAATCAAAAAAAAAAATATATAAAATTTCATAATAATACAAATTGCATTCAACTCTTGATGGACATTGATATCGTGAAGGTAAACTAGTTACACATATTTATACTTTTTTTATGATGCAATTGAATATGTTAGTATCAGAAGAACTGAATGTAAAAATAACTAAAATGTAACAAGAGAGCAAGTTTAAATATTCAATAAACACTTCTTATCTCGATACACTGCAGTAGAATGTATGAATCATTTATATTTGTATTTTTTTGAAATAACAGTGGAATACTATTAATGATGATGTTGTTCCAAACACGCGACACTACACTTTTATTACTCCTTCTAATGCTTTTTGAGAGGATGAAAGAATTTAGCAGACAAAATTATTAGTGAAAAAATAAAAATTTATATAATTCGGTACATGAAATTAGAAGACGAAGAAAAATCAATAATTGCTTTTAATAATTGAGAAATTTGTTTCGTAAACGGCGCAATGTTCTGACGTTCTGGCGCCATAAGATTGCATGTTCTACCGAATATACATTTCTTTCGCTTTTTTGCTCCTCACATTTTCAATTTAAACAAAAAAAAATAAGGGTGGAAATATGTAAAAGTCACAGGTACACAGTATGCTCAGATGTGTGTATTTTTGTCAACTTCCAGGTGGATAAGGGGTAGAGGATTTGGATTTTTTTAGAAAGAAATCAAGATTAAAAGATTTTTCAAAAATTATGATTTTTAAAAAATGTTTTGAAAAATTACACCAAAAAAATTAATATAAACTAGCTTCTTCAATTCGGCACATCCCATACTTCCACCTGGAAGTTCACACTATAAAACAGTTATCAATACTTTTATGTACATTTTTTTCTCTTTTTTGGAAAGGTCTTTTTATAACTGAATAATAATATTGGAGGACTCATTGATAACATATGCTCTTTGCATATGACTGCTTTCTCTTATTCACCTTAATGTTATTTCCCTTTCACTTCCCTTTTTTCGGCATGTTCATTTTCTATTCTTACAATTTTTACATACTAATGACTAGAACATGTCAAATAATCTATAAAAATTGTAATGATGTCATTATAGGAAAAGTACATAATGAACGAATACATATAAGCTAGTCGAATGTGTAAAAAATGTCAAAAATACAAGCCACTAATTAGTAAATTATTCCTCCGAGACAGTCTCAAACGAGATCGTATGCTAATAAAAAATAAATATTTAGTACGAAAGTTGTCGTCAAATAATACTATTTGGGTGACTATGGCGAATATTATATTCAAAAAAAAATTTTTAGTGACGTAAAAGCGCCGAAAGAGTCATGAGAACTAAAGCAATCATAAACAAAGCTATTTTTAATTTTATTTATAAAAAAAATGATGATGGTCAGTTATTCGTCGATGAAATTCTGGACGCACGAGGAGAAAAATTTGTATCTAAGTTAAATTTGCGTTGGAAGTGTGACTGGCCACGTGGTATTGAGATTAAAGATTGGGCTTAGTCATGGTTGTAATTTAATTTAATGCAGTTTAGTTCGTTATTTAATGCGGCTTTTGAAACTATATGATGACATTGGATTGAATTTCTATATTTTACGGAAACTCCATATCGAATTTTGAGCAACTAAATTAACAAGAATAATAACCAGATAAATTTAATACCTATTTAAATTCTAATACTTTAGAAGGTAGCATACAAGCAATCAAGAAATTCTAACTCATTTGTATTGAAAATCGATTTGTAAAAAAAATTCAATAAAAAAATTTAACCTCAAAACCACCAAATGAGGTTGAAGAAAAGCGTGCAAAAATACACTAAGGTCATAAATGCATATATTATCGCACGAATTCTATGGAACTATAATAATATAAATAAACTAAGCACCGTAAAAAAACTCATTCTATAATGTCAAAATTGCATAGTCAAAATGTGAAGTCTAAAAATTTCTTGAACCTTACGAAAATTGCTTAAAAAAAGGTCACATAAACATTTTCTAATAAATTAAATTAATTGCGTCAACATAATGACAGACTATTAAAGATGAAATGAATTGAGTTAAAAACTTTTCAATCACTTCAATGAGCTTGATTCTCAAATATTGATTTTTCATATATACACATTCAATTGAGTGCAGTCTCATAAAGCTAAAGAAGAAGTCGCATGCGAAACAGTTTGGAGAGTTATGTTTATATAATTTTTCTTATATTTCAAAATAAATGATAAACATTATAGAGCACACTGTAAAACTCGATGTTCTTTTAAACACACAACATCAGAGAGGAAAAAAAAATTGTATGAAAATAAATAAAATTCTCCTTGTAAAGTTATTAATGCCTATAAATATAATGTGACGCATTTGAAATTACAATTTTTTTCTCTTCCTTTCCTCTGCATTTTACTTAAGCTTATACATCTTCATGTGACCTTGTAATATAAGCTGCTGCTGCTGATGCCTCTTAGAAAAAAAATGCATAAATGTGCCATGAAAAATTTTTTTAGCTCATTTTTCTCGTTTAAATAAAGCAGTTTGGAATTTTCTTTGTAAACTTTTGATTTATTAGATTAATTATTGTCATTTATACTAAGAATGTATCATATTGTAAATAGAAACTCGCTCAAATTGTTGACAAACTTGTGATTTTATAAGAATTTGAGTCATCATTCACTTGGAATTCTTGAAACAGCGAATATTTCATAAATTGTGAAATTAGACTTAATTTTAGTAATTGAATTAAACTTGTGCTATCTTTTAGACTTAGTTAAATGTGATATTTGAGAAAATAAAGACTTTTTGATACAAATAAATTAAAAATAATTTTGAAAGCGAAATATTCCACCATTTTGTATTTTTGTTTAAAATTTGAATTTCAAAAGTTCGTTAAAATTTAAAAATTTGAATTTCTGTTTCAAAATTTTTAAATTTTACGTACTAAGTTTCCAAACTATGCTCTAGTTTGAACTAGTAAAGCTACAAAACTTAATAATCCCAACAACAACAAACAGTTCTACGAGCTTATGCTCTAATTTCAAGAGAAAAAAAAAATATGAAGCATGAAAATTGATAATATCTCATTAAAATGTGTTTACACCATTGAACGAGAGGAGGTATTATGTATGCATATGATGATTATTTTTAATATATGAGCGAGAGAAAAAGAAATAACAGACAAAAATATGTAAAGATCTATAGATGTGTAGACATAAAGTTAGTTACAACAAAAACATTCGAGTACTAACCGGTTGCAACCCAAAAAACCACAAAAAAAAAACTGTCAACGATCCACAATAATATTAATAAAATGAGTGAGAGAGATGAGACAAAATAAGTTGAAATAGATGGAAAGAAAATAATAATGATCATAAGAAATGACAAATTGTAAAATTATATCATTTTGGCATGTCCTAAATGTATTTTCTTCATTTGCGAAAAGAGATTAAAGATTTTTTTTTTTTCTCATATTCATTCTCTTGCCATTCTGATATTAAAAGTTCGTTGACACATTCATTATATCCAAATGATATATTATATAACTAGAATTGAATCTCTCCGGGCGTAACGAAAAAAATAAGAGCTGATAAATTGCTTGTTATAAAAGTTTATGGCAATTCAGTGCATTGAAGATAACGATTTTCCTGTATTCAAATTACACTCGGAAGGTGTGAAATTCAATAAATATATCTGAAGCTTCACACATTGTATGGTGAGATAAATTAAATAAGAATTTTTGTCGATATTTTTTTTTTCAAGTTGAGTCATTGAAATGTAGAGTTTTAAATGCACGAGGGGTTAGTCAAAAATAGGAATTAGCATCACCCCTAAAGACTCGATAATATTATGCGCTTATTATTAAGGTTCATTAAGGTGCCGCATTGTCTTTTTTCCATATCAACAATTTCACACCTGCGACAGTGGCATGTTTCAAATTACGCCCTCATGCTTCTTAAAAGTCTTATGAGAGAGACTTTATTAGTTTTATGCTACTAGAAACTTTATTATGAACTTATCTTCGCCTAAAATCTTCATAAAATAATACTTTTATCTTCGTTGGATTCGTTATAACTAACTAAGTTTTGTCATATTATTTGAGAAGTTTTGGACTTCATTTTTTGAACTAGAGCGATAATAAAGAAAGTTAAGTTAAGCAAAATGTTCTAAATGTTATAAATTGTCCTAATTTTGTTGTAAAAATGTTCAAAAATGTTAAATTTTTGGAAAAAAGTTAAATTAAAAAAAAAAAATAATATAACTTGTGATTGATGATAAGATTCGATCAAATAAATTATTTTGGAAGAGATTTGAACCCTTATCTTTTCTAATAAAATTTTCAAGATAATTTATCTTTTTTTAAAAATCTGTTTTTTTGCATACAAAAAGTTTTGCATTTTGCTAACATGAATTCGAGGATTTGAATTTTAAAAACAAAATAAATTTAACAAAACCAGCAAGATCAGCATGAAGATGATATTTCTCCTAACGGATCAAAAATATTCAAACGATAAACGATAAGTAAACGAATAAAAATATTGAGTAACAAATAAAGAAAATTATATACAAATAGTTGCACTGATAATTCACATGACATAAATTTATATCGGCAACAAATAAAGTAGCAAAATACACTCAATAATCATAAAAAAGTCAATTACAAACGTAATCATTTCTTCATTATACAATCAATATGTGTATTTTTTACAAAATGTGCATTCCATAGATATTTTTCTACCTCACCTTATCTTATCAGAAAAAAAAAAAGTCAAACGACAATAAATTTTTGAAGAGCATTAAAGACACATTATTATGCAAAAATTCGTCTAAAAAAGTGTATTCAGAACAAGAAAGGAAAGAAAAGAGTCGTCTAAAAAATTGATGACGTCAATGCGAGAACGAGACAGCTATAGTTGCATTAAGCACAATATTTTCCAAGCGGCAACTGCTCGACTCGGTGTATGATGAAAAAAATATTGATTGCATTTTGCTTTCCTGTCTGACTTTTTTTTTCCTCTATATAGTACACTCTCAATGGCTCTTTTTCTATTCCTCATTTATAATTCATGTGCACGAAGACATTAATAGGAAAACATACAATTTTTATTTTTTTCATTTGATTAATTATTTTTAAAATAGAAAATTTTAGGAAGACAAAAAAGCTAGAAACTTTTACGTGTCCTTTTTCACATTTTTTAAGTACATCAGCATTGGAAATGAGCAAATAAAAAGGTCAAATGTGAGAGAATTTTTATTTTGTTGAAAAATAAAATATTTATATAAATAAATGTAGACATAGTCATGAGTCTATATGCCATTCAATTGTCGATATTAAACCTAGTTTTTAATAAGCAATTTATCCTATCATATGACCTCTTTTCTTCAATATAGAAAAAAAAATGATTGTATTTGTGCGCACGAATACATCAGGAGAAGAAGTGTGTGTGAGAGAGAGAAAGAATCAGCGAGTGAGGATGATGATGTTGAGGAGGAAAAAAAATAGGGAATGAAAAAAGTTTTTTTTTATGATGAGAAAAATGAGCTTTTCTTTAAAGTTATGGAAATTTTCATTCCCGCACACCTTTTCATCTTTATTCCATTTCCCACACCATTATTATTATATTTATATATTTTCTGGCAGTACTTGCTCTTTAGGTACATTTCTATATCGTATACATCACACATAAAAATTTCTTCCCATTAAAATGCTTGATCGAATCATTAATCATCACCGGAAAGTATATTTCTTTAAATTTATTGTTTTAATGGTTTGAAATGTGTTTTTTGTTCGTTCTTAATAATTTTTGACGGGTTTTTTGCTAAGCAAATGTGGCAGATTGAGGAATGTTGGAATGGCTGGGGTGGAAGGGGGTTTTAAATGGAAATTTATTTGGATTTACGTAATGCTCATGCTGCTTTTAAATTGAGGAAATATAAATGTTGGAATTTTTGAGACTTGAACTCACTTTCTGTTAATTCTTAAAAATTATTTATAACTGTGCCTACCACCACCACTCCTTCCAATTCAACATAAATGCGTTCTATATACCCTCACATCTTACAAATCCCCACATTAACCACATTTACTCAAAATTAATTTAGACAATTTCAAGCGAAAAAAAATGTCTTTTTCCTTCTTTTTATATTTATTTCCCTCTCACTCACTTCATCCGTGAATGAATTACGTGTACATATAGAATATTCTTTATATATTACTCTTTAGTGCACTGCATAAATTGAGAGACGGGAACAAGTTATGATCATGATGATGACTTTATTATTATCTTAAGTAACAAGACTAGTAAATATAAATTGCGAAAAAAAATAAGAATATGGATGATGTAGATGTGTATTCATTCTTTCTATCTCTATGTGCCTCTTTTTTCACATTATTATCATAAATGTTACAAGTAAAATTAATCGGATGTTTCAATTTATGAAGGAAGCGTGCACTGGCATCAAGCTTATCATTTAGTCTCGCATTTGTGTAATTTAAATATCTTAGAATCTATGGATCTATTGCTAAGCTGTAGATTCACTGACTGAATGATGAAGGAAAGTAGTTTTTAAATTCAATGCATTAAAACAAGCAGCAAGATGATTACAATTTGTCCTAGAATCATTAAAATATATATTTTCATATTTTTTAGGTTAGACTCCAAATTTAAAAATTAATATTTTTAGAAGCTTTAATAAAAACTTATTTAGATATAGTTTGGTCTGTGCCATCTTTTGCGATAGTTCTAAATAGATTTCCAACAAAATGAATGCTTCAAATCTTGAAAATTAATGAAAATAAATTTCATACGGTAATAAATGAAGCTAACTTTATTCATATTATAAATTTCAAATTCAAAAAGTTCCGTTAAGACAAATAAGTTAAATACACCATGCATAAACCAAAATTCATACTTCTCCTACTCATTTCTCTCCAACCATATTCAATTCTATTTCACTAACAATTAACGACACTTTCGAAACAACAATCAGGAAGTCTAGATGATAACATGAATAGTTAGGGAAATGAGATCCTAGATAAGAGAAAATATTCAATTAGAACAACAAAAAAAGACAGCAGGGCTCGGCCGTTTTTCAATTCAGCATCAGTAACGCAAAGTTTTTATCACTTTTCTCTTTTTTTAGACATTTTTATAAATATTTCTGTATTAAATCTTGTAGGATTATTGAAAATACACATTTTGATGTGCAAATTGTATAATATAATGCTTCAATTAAAGCACAAAATCCAAAAAACTTTGCGTTACTGATGCTGAAAATTTGTTCCATTAGTTTGAAAATTTTCGAAAAAATCATTATTTCTCGCTGAAAACGCATTGTTAATGAATGAATTATACTCCGCCAGGTTCATTTTTTAATTGTACACAATGCAATTTATGTTAAACTATCAAAAAATACTCAAATAATAGTTAAATTTACGATTTTTAATTAAAAACTTTAGTTTTAACGGACAAAATTTGAATTTTTCTATTGTTTTTTACAACAACAAAATGCAACAAAATATTGCAAAATAATCAAAAATTGCGAAATAAATCAATAATTAGGAAGATTGAGGAGCTGAAACTCGAATAGAAGATGAAAAAATGGTTATTCTTGCTGTACAATAGATCGCATTCAATAATCATATTGAATTAATTGAATTTTTTTAAGATTGATAAAAAGGAACTTTTTTTTCGGCCGAGCCCAGCAATAAATCATTCCAACCTTCTTGCTTACTATTTCTCATAATTCCTTCGAATGTCTTTCGTCATTTTGATTTCGCGACAAAACTTATTGAGTGAATAGGAGGAGTTGTTTGTCGATGATGTTTGATGTTGATAGGATAGGATATGGGTTAAATGAGAGTAAAGACCGCTATTTTGAATATAGAATCTACAAATTGATAGAAAAAAACTATTTTTCTTTTGAACGTCATTTTCGAACGATCCAAAATCTAAAGATGCTTTCTCGTCTCATCATTAAATTTCTCTCTGTCTCACACTCTTGTTGCAACAACATTGAGGCTTATCACGGTCGGTAAATTATTTTATGGCAGTTAAATTAGTTAAATTTATGATGAATTATCGCAACATTCATCCGAATGGAAAAAATATAAAATGGAACAAATTTGCATTTAAATTTTCTTTCCTTGAGATACATTACAGTATCATATTTGAGTCATTCAGGCTTTAATTCTGTATAAATGACATGGAAAAGACAGAGAAGATATTTTTTTTTTTCATCTTACGTAATCAAATTTAAAGATTTCTTATGCTGCAGGATGAGAATTAGGGCAAAATATTTTGTGACACAATTATGAATAACTGCACATTATTATCGATATTTGAATTCATTAATTAATTTTGTATTACTCATTAATTTAAAAAATTCAATTAATTTCCATTATTTTAATGACAAAAGGCTGAATAAATTCGCATAAAGTATAAAACCATGCAATTTTAAAGCGATAAAATTTGCAATAATTTTAATAGTTTTACACGACTACACTTCAACTACTCGAATATACTCACTCAGTACGAGAAAAAAAAATCGTTATGTAATCGAGAAAATTTTCATTTAGTTTATAAAAAAAGAACATTCTGTTCGTTAAGGTGAGGCTTCATAGAGAACAGGTAGATGTGCTTTTGCTGAATGAAATTTTCTTTGTTGAAAAATTTGTTGTTTTTGTTTTTTTGGATATCAAATGCAATGAACGATAAGTTGAAGCTTGAAAATAAAGAAAATTCTAGGAATTATTCGAAATTTTTTGGTTTAGGTCCTGGATATGAACTTTTGGATTTAAAAATATAAAAAATTCAAAAAAGTTAAATGTTTTAATTTTTAAAGATTTTTCAAAAAAAAATATTTTTCATTTTTTTTTTTCATTAGATAAAATTGCTTTGTAATTTTTCCAATATTAAAAGTTATCCAGTAAGTCAATAATTAACCCAAAAAAAATATCAACAGCCTTTTGTTCCAAAACAATCGCCATATCAGCAACAAAATTAATTTTAACTCCATTTAAACCCCGAGTCATAAATCCTAACATCCTACATTCAATGTAAGCATGATTCCCTCCCATTAAGTCACGACAATAATTCTGTTTAATTTTGATTGACCAACCTTGTAGCACTTGATGCTGATTCAAATCACATTTATGTCAAGTCAGAGAACAAGTTAGAGAACAAGAAGGCACAACGAAAAAAAAATGAGCATATAAAACAATTTTCATACATTCTCAAAATGCCTTCTTTTTTTTACATCTCATTTTCACAGCATCAATTGTTATCATAATCATGAAATAGAGCCTTCAATGTCATTTCAATTAAGAAAAAAATTTAACGATTTTGTTACCGCAATTGAAGGAATTTAATGTTTATAATTTTTCGTACTTTCATCGTAAAGGATTAAAGCAGTTAGTTGCAGATATAAAAAAAAAAAATATTAAGCCATACACGTGATTGATCGATAAGTTGCTACCAATTTTACTGATCACGAACTGAATGACGACCAGATATGTGAAATATTTCTGTATGAACATGTGATGTGTTGATAAATTGTCAATAATAAAATATAATCATTTTATCACTGAAATAGGAATTAGTGATATAATCTTAAATGATTATTATACTTGGATACTTTATCGTTCAATTCCAGATCGCTAACGACGTGTATTACAATTAACACATTCAACTTCAATGTGATGTAATCATGAAGATAAAATAGTTTACAAATTCAATTAACAACCTTGTTCCACTTTGATGTACTTATTATCACAATTATTAGCGCCAATTCTATATCATTTGAAGAGCTCGTTATTTTGTCTTCACATTCACATTTTTTTTTTTTTTTGCTTCTTCATTTCTTGAATTTTATCGATTTTTTTTATCTGGTAGTAATAATGAAATTAACATTAATTTTGATTGGAAATGAGAATCAATCATGTTTTTTTTTGATGAGTTGTGATTAAAGTTGAGCATTAGGTGCAATTTTCGAAGTCTTAAAATTTTGCTGAATTTAATATAAATTTTTGTACCTTTGAATTATCAAATTATCGTGTTAAGATTAGAGAAAAGTTGTAAAACCTTTATAGTTATGGGTTCGAATCCTGAGTAAAAAACGTTTGTTGCTGTGTTGTTTTTTATCTGTTTTCTTTTTTTTCCAAAATAAAATGTTTTTTTATAAAACATTTTTTAACTATTTAAAAAAAGTAAAAAAAAAAAACATTACTTAATCATGTGGTAATATTTATTTAACTATAATTTATTTTAACACTACCAAAAAGTTATACTAGTGTCTTTAAGAAATATTCATTATAACAATATTTTGATGAGTTCGAATCCTAAAAATTGAGAAATTTAGTTGAAATTTAGCAAATAAAAATGAACTTAACTTATGTAACCAAAATAGTCCTTATGTATTACATTGACCTTCCTTAGGAACATGAATGGAATACATTAGATCGATTTTGGTTACTAAGGAATCTATTAAAGTATTTAAAAACCCCAGTAAATATAATATATAATGTACAAACTATAAGAATCTAAATTTTTTCCAAAATATTCCAGTAACTTCCAAAATCTCATCAGTCAAAGTGAATTTCATTCACAAGCATAACCTAATCTACTATAGTAGCTACTTCACACAACGACACGAAATATGTGAAGGAGGTGGATATTTTCTCACATTTAAATGTGAAAAACATAATAATCGTTGATTGTTACTTAAATATGACATTGGACTAAAATGAGCTAACTAACTGATATTATAAAAAATGAAATAAAGTTTATGTTTGTAAGAAAAGAAATTTTATATGAGCGAAAATCATTCTCGTATTCTTTTTTAACGCACTACAATTGGCCTTTTCCGGCAAATGTCATAACCTCCTACATTTGAGTAAAAAAAAGAGTATTATAGAATTGATATAGTCTTTTTAGAAAAAAAAAGTTTTTATTCATTTATTTGATGTGTACATAACATTAATGATAGCTAGCAATTGAGGGCTCCATCGAGAAGTTTCGGTTTTTTTTCTCATTCTCTTTTGTAGTTGACTCGAGTATTGCATAATCAATACAAGTTGTGGTGGAATGAAAGTTTTTCTTCAAAGGAAATGTCATGCTCCTTGATCCTATACAATACTACGAAAAAAATTATTCTTTAGCTTCTCAGTATGGTGCACACAGCTGTTGTCAATCAAACGACCAAATCAAGCATGTGATATAATTTTAATTGCCAAATAATGAAAAACTTTTTTGAAACTTTTGACTTTTGAGCAGGAAAATATGGGGAAGTGATTTTTCAATATTTACCAAAAATAAAAGTCGCATGATTGTAACGATTTTTTTTTTCGCTGGAATTACGTAATATATGCGGCATGTAGAATATAGGATTATTGTAATTGTAACATGAGTCATGCGGTAAATTGTGTTTGATGTCTGGAAATATATTTATTATTGAAGGTTTAAATTGTGGAATCTAAAATTTTCAGGGATGAATTTAATTAGGATTCGAACTCATATTCTTGGTTAAAATTAAGTTTCATTGTGAAAGTTCTAATTTTGGATATTGAAAGGCCAGGGGTGTAGCCAGAAGGATCGGTCCAGACAAGCGCCTCCTCCTAACAGTTTTGAACCATGCTCTCGCTGCGGCTCAGAACTCTAAGTGGAGAGGGGTCCGGATCCTTCTGGCTACAATGTATTTCTTAAAATTCTTAATTTTTAAGGTTAAATATTGTTTTAATATTTTATTAAGATATTAAGATTAATCCCTTCTAAAATCATAAATTTACCCACCCAAAGTCACTTCCCATCTCCTCATTAATCCACAACAGCTTTCCAATTTCAAAAACATTTCAAATCCACAATGAAAAAAAAACTCTAGCCAATTATCCAGAGGGCAATCAATACACACATATTATACTCATTGATTATGGAATGCCATTATCGTCATCAAATAAGCTATAAATAATTAACAATCTGTGTAGAGATTTTCAATAAATAAATAAAGTACACTTCGAAATTCATAGTCTGAATATTTCATGAACAATTCAGTTCCGAAAAAATCATCCAACCTCAATTCTTTTGAGTTATTATCGCTAGAAGCTCAATCAAACTATTCCAGAGCCAAAAGGCTTTTCGATGAGCACCAAAATAATCTCTTAATGTATTGAAAAAATTTTTTTACATGCCAACAGCAGCTTATGCAAAAAATAGACTCGCAGGAATTTCTGCCTTGCTTTTTTTTTGTTCAATTATTTGAGGTATAACATTTATTGATTATTCTCCTTACAACGAATGTGCATTAGGAATTCTGTCTAGTTTCATTTTTATGTGTGGGAAATCCAGTATAGAATTACACAAATGCAGTTCCATCACGTGCTGATGTCATTTTGTCAATCATATTTAATATTTTATGAGGATATTAAGGAAGTTCTCATTTGACATTATTGGTGGGAATTTTAGAGATTATTAAGCTTATAGCATGTACAGAGAGTCCAAATGTTCTATATTTGATGAATATCCACAAATACACAATCATAATGCAGCAAAATAGTAAAGAATTTGAAAATTTGTATACAAAAACATACCACAACCCCAAACATGCAAGCTTTCTACAAAAAAAGCTCCGATTTACTGCCCTAAAGCTATACATCCAGCTGTTTGTTAATTGATCATTATTGTTCCCAAAATCTGGCAACATTTTGTCCCTAATGGGCAGGCTTCATGTTAAACGAGTTGTTCTAAGTGCACCCTCAAGATATTGAAAAAAAAAAGTTTTTCATTTCCTTTTAGTCCGACAATTTATTCAAAAATTTTTGTTAATATTTGCCTAAGGACTTCGATATTTCATAAAAATATTTCTAAGTGTACCCAAAGGCGATGGACTATCCTTATGCATATAAATGAGATCTAAAGACCCCAAGAGTCCTATTAATAGCCCACGGAAGTTAAGATAACATCAACAAACACACCTTATCCATTCAATAACGTCCGAAAAAAAGCTTTTCAATATTTTTTTTTTCATTTTTTTCAATTCATCAAGTGGAAATGAATGATTTGCATTAAATTCATGCGGATATTCATTTGTTAATTTTTTTTTTTTATTTTTGCCTTATTTCGTAACCAAGGTTAAAGCAAAAACAGCTCTTCGCTCTCATTCTGTAGGACATTCCACTATATAAATGTGTGTATATAGTTACGCAATTATGAGAATAAAATGTTCAAATTTTCAGAATAAATTTTTATATTTTATATTTTATTTGCACATCTTTTTAACTATCGATCGAAACATACAAATATGTGTGAATATGCAGAATCTCGGTGGTTTGAGGTTTCTTTTTTTCCTTCATTTCGTACATCTCTATATATATATTTTATAAAGCGACTCGTGATTGTTACATAATCATGTAGAAATTTTCTTGCTGTATGTTTTTTTCTTTTCGGAGCAAAAAAGGATTCAATTTTCATCGACAAACTCGAGAAATTCGAAATGTGAGACAAATACATCGAAAAAAATGTATGAGAAAAATAAATGAAAAAGTTTAAGTTTTCAAATACAATCAACATTTTGCATATATTTTAGGGAAGAAAAACTAACGAATACAAAAGCACGGAATTTTTTTTCAGCTTTTTTATCACATCGAGGGGAAATTGGAAAATGCAATTCGAGTCACATTGAAAGAATTGAAGAAAAAAAGTCTCTCGAATATGAAAATTCGAAGGCTATGAAAATCAGAATACAGCCAAAAAGACGCCAATGGGAAAGGAATGACGTCAGACTGCGTCACTTCAGCGCAATTCACACTCAATAGTGAAAAACTTTTGGAAAATGAGCGAAAAAATTTTCTCATTTTCTCTCAAAGCTTTTTCATTTAGGTTAGGAAAAAAAATATTTTTTTTTTATTTGAAAAATTTCTTGAAAGTTTTCAAGTCTTGAAAGTTATAATGGAACTTATTGAATGACATGAAATGATTTTTAAGGTTTTTTCACATTAAATGATCTAAAAAAAGTCAATAAAATTTGTTAAATTAATTCTAAATTTGGTTGTGTAACCTCCAATAAGTTGCTAATGCCTTCTCATCTTTCAGTTTCGATTTTGCACAGGCGCCTTCAAAACACACATTTTTTTCACATCTATGCTTTTTTTAATGTTTTTTCTACAAATTGCTCTTCTCTCTCCGATCGTGAGATCATGAGAGTCATTTTTGAGAGGATTTTGAGAGACTTACTCACAAAAGCTTCAATCTTTTCGAATGGAAAAATACAAATTGGAATTTTTTTTTCTACTCTAGAAAGAAAAAAAAATCTTTTTCATATTCCTACTAAAAACCGAAGCTCACGAGTCAGTTGAGCACCGAACTTGCATCGAGAAGGTCGCGAAAAATTTGATCCGTGTGTAATATTTCAATTTTTTATATATATATAAAATTCAATCTATAGACATAGTCTATAGTCTACCATATAGAAAAAATTTTCTTCTTCCTTCTAGAATTTCCTTCTTTTCCTCTTTAGCCATTCACAAAATTTTTCAACATTCAAATTTCTTTTCTTTTTTTTTTTGGAAAGGAAGAAAATTTTTTCTTGATGGTAGATTGTGAAAAAAATTTTTTTGCTCGCAAATCGGATCTGAAAAAAAAAATATTTTTTTTTTTGAGTTTCTAATTCGATTTTTCATATATTTTCCATATAATATCGAAAAATATTGTCTAAATATCACAAAAAGGGGTTATTAAGTGTGTGAAAAAAAGTGTTCGAAAAAAGGCCAATTTTGAGATTTGTTAAAAAAAAGTTTTTAAGTTTATTTTTTTGGAAAAATTTCGCGAGATTTTTTTTATATATTAAATTGAATTAGGCAAAAAAAGTCTTATATTCGATGATATAAGAGTTAAAAAAATTTCAAATATAAAAAAAAAATAATCGATTTTCTTTTGTCCTTGCAAAAAAAAAGAAAGAAGCGAGAGAGGAGGATACAACTGCACAACACCAAAAAGTTGTGGATCGGATTTGAAATATACAAAAAAAATATATAAAATCATAAAATAATAAAATTTTGTGTAGTAAAAAAATAGTGTGGAAAAATGACATAATAATCCATTTAACAGAGAAGAAGAAAAAAAAGGTGTCGAGTATCGATTTTTTTCATGGAAAATAAATTCTAAAACCAGAAAAAAGTCAAAAACAATACAGCATAAAAAATTTGTATCTAAAAAATACGAGAAAAACACATAAAAAATCGAATTAATTTTTTTTTCTGTTTCGGCGAAAGAAAAAAAAATTCATTTCTTTTTCGATATTCCTCCGTCGGTGTGCAATTGTGTTAGTGTGAAAAAGGAAATCCCTCAGCTACCAATACATACGTATCTCATATACAGTTTGGCATATAAAATATATATATAAAAAAAAATCCGTACAGTGTGAACACAAGGAAAGAAAAAAGGCCCCGAGAAAAAAAGTCGTTACATAATTTTTTTTTTTTGCTTTCTCAATAAGTTTTCGAGCCTGAAACGAACAGAAGGAAAAATAAAAAAAAAAAATAAAATTTATATTTTTTTGAGGAAGACGACATTAATTGACATCTCCAAATTCAACCTGAGAGAAGAACTCTGAACTGAATAAAGAAAAAAAAACTACTAAGTAGTTTTTCATAAAAGCCCAACTGCTGCGGATCAGAAGAAAGTTTTTAACTTTTTTTAACCATAGTGAAAAATCTTCATCTTTAATTTATTTAATTAATTACACAACAAAGTACGTGAAAAATGAAATTTTATTTTGTATAAATTTTTTTTATGTTTTTAACTTTAACATAACTTGCTTTAATAGATCAATAATACTAGATGCAATTTTTTCATGATTTATAAGCGCATTTTCCCCTACAAAAAAAATCTGTTTGTAATTTACACGAATCAGCATCACATGGTCACATAAACTGGTTTCACGGTCCACTGAATTAGTTAATGAGAAAAATTGTAAAATAAAAAAAATTCTCAAGGAGACTTAATGACGACAAGAGAAAAAAAATTTTCCTTCATAGGCTGCCATGCCATATGGTTGCCTGTGGATTTGTCACGTGATAAGAACTTTCATGAAGCTTTTTCTCATTCTAAGTAGAATTTTTAAGGGGATGAGAGGAAATTCGATTTAGAATTGTGAAGAAAGAAAAAACTTCAAAAGGAAAATTTATTGATCTTTTCCTTTGAATTTTCCAATGAAAAATCTAATTTTTAAGATGAAAGGAATAAAATTTCAAAATTGACCTAAATAATTTTCTTAAGTAAGAATTTCCACAAAATCTTGTCAAACAAACTGAAAAACTGAATTGAGACATAACCAATGCTTGCATAACCGCACAATTCTGAAAGAAAAACTTCACCCTTTTTTCCAGAAAAATCATAAAAACCACATTTAGTTCGAGTTGTGTGTTATCTGCTTGGCAAGGAAAACATATTCTCTTGAAATGGAATGAAAACTCTCCGCAGAAGTTTTTCTTACACTTTTCATGCACAAGTTTGATAACCACTAAGTTAAAAGTATTACAATTTCATGTATTAAGCTACAATCATAATTTATCATAAGGTAATCAATACAGTTATTTATTAGGTCATCAGAAATGTGAGATTATAAAAAAAAGTTTAAAACATTATTTATTTACTGATAAAAGAAATATAAAACATTCGAACGAATTGACGTCATTTTTAACTGGTTTTCCTTTTAATTGTTTTCATTTTGTTGAATGAATCATGAAATGCAGATGATTTCAAAGTTTGTTTGAAATATTAGTCTGGCTCTGTTATTTTAGACTTGAATAAGATTTCAGTTTGTTATGAAATTGTTTTTGAATTGAAATTTCAATTTTTATAAAAATTTTCTTAAGTTAACTCTGAGAAATTTTAAATAAATTATTTTAAAATTTTTAAACAAATTAAATATTAATAATTGTCAAATTCATTTATTTAAATGCAAAAATACTTGCAAATCAATTGTTAAAAGCTTGTATTATGATTTTTTTATCTAATTTTTAAATTTCATTTGGAAATTTACCACTTACAATATCAGAAGATTTGAATAAATTTTTAGTCATATGAATTTTTACCTTCTAATTTTACTTCTCAAAATCTCCCAAAATTATAATAAATTTAAATATTTAAATTTGTGATCCATCAAAAATATCTAAAAATTTTTTAAAATCAAAAAATTTAAACTTATTTCAATTTCAAAAAATTCATTTACAGTTCATATTTTCATTCACTAAAAATTAAGATTCACAAAAAAACATTTCAAATTTCTTTAAAATCAATAAATTTAAATTTTTTTCAATTTTAAAGAATTCCTTTAATAGTTCATGATTTCATCCATAAACCCTTTGATATTTTTAAGATTTAATACATTTTAATAAATTTCTTCAGAAAAACAATCCAGTTTAGTCAAACACAGAAATAAACTGGTTTATTTTTGATGAAGTTAATGAACTTTTGATTTGCATTGGACTTATTGCATAACTCTTTGATAATTGATTGATATTTTTTTTCTATATGAATTGATTAATTCAAATGATGAAATCAAATTCGAATCTTTTTTCAAATTACAATTGAGTCTTCGATAATTGAAAATTTGAAATTAATTAAAATGAATTTGAATATTAAATTAAGACAAAATTGAAGAGTTTTTTAAAATTGAAGAATTTCAAATTGAAATTTCAAAGTTTCAATATTAATCTCTCAATATTTTTACAATAAAGGTTTAAATTCATACAAATTTTTTACTAAGTAAAATCACTTTTATTTATTTCATAAATAATTTTAATTAAAACAAAACAAAATAAATCCCTTGAAATTCAGTTAGATTCAAAACAAATCAAACATTCACAATTTTAATTTAATTCAAAACAAGCATGTTAAGTTATGCTGATGAAAACCTGTTAAAAAAATGTGCATTGATGAAAAACAGTCTCTATTCAGTTTGATGTATTTCATCTCATAAAATTCAAATTTTTCGTACAACGCGTAGGCAAAATACAACCAAAAATTAATCATATTTCGTTCAAAAAAAAAAACTGCAATGAGAGAAATTAGATTTATTGAAAAATAAATGACAGAATTAAAATTTATTCATACAGTTTATGTGTCATTGAATATTAATTCACCTGCTTCAAAGCCATAATTCATTAAAATAAAAATCCGCAAACACAAACAGGGAAAATGCGCTCATTTCATTCCGTTTACGGAAAGATTAAGAACATATTTTGTTTAATTTTATGTGTCTCTCCTTGTTAGATTAGATTATCATTTTTAACATTCACAGACAGAAAGTCACAGATGATGATGACTATTTTTCATGCAAAAAAAGAAAAATACGGAAAAATTATCTTTTTTTTTGTAAAGCTTTTTGTGATTGTATTGAGGAGAAATGAGATTGGATGTCTGTGAGGTCCGAGTGTGAATGAGTTGGAATTTATTTATTAATAAAACAAATTTATAATTTTAGCGCTCTTTTGAGAATGGCGAAATACAAATTTTTTTTACTTCTGTAGATGAGAAAAGGGGCCGTTCACTTAGTACGTTCGCTTTTTAGGGGGGAGGGGGGGTCTAAGATTTTGTAACAGATTTAACAAAACAAAAGATTTTTTATACAAAAAGCGTAACAAGGGGGGAGGGGGGGTCTAAAAAGTCATTTTTTGCGTAACGTACTTTGTGAACGGCCCCAAATAAGATTTTCTTATTTTTTTTTATTTCGGTTGGTTTTTCTTATTTTTCACTGCGACACATAAAAGAAATTGAAAGACATTTCATACAGAATTTCATATCAAATAAAAAAAATTTTTTTCTTTCTTCTAAATTTAAGATTGATTGCGCAATCCCCGTTCTACGGGTGTAAAAAAAATCGAAAAAAATTCTGAATTGGAGAAATAAAAGAAAAGAAAAAAAAACATTAAAGTAACATAAACTCATTAACAATTCATCCTAACACTTCAGTTAAAACAAAAAAAAAGAAAAGAAAAGCAAAATTTTTATATAAGACAGAAAATTAATTAAAAATTCTAAAAAAATGTCGCTATCGGGTGAAAGTGAAGAGGTAGGTTCATAAACAACAATATATCTATGCATATGTACACATATTTATATATATTTAATTTTCCTTCCTGAATGTCGCTTGTTTTTTTTCTTATTCTTCTTCTTCTTTTACTTCTATTATACAAAAGTGGTGGCTCAAATCTCAAAAGAAAATGTGAATTGAGGAATTTTTTTCTCTTTCTCTTAGTTAATTTTTCTCTTCGTTGACTTTGTTGTTATACTTTATGAGATCTAAGGATTGGACTCCTTGGGTGGGGTTTGGGATGATTTTTGTATAGTTTCCTACATTTTGTTGAATTTAAATTTGATTCTTGACTTATAATGTATTACATTGACTTTCTTTAAGAGCATGATTGGAATATATTAGGTCAATTTTGGATACTAGGGTTCGATCAAAAACATTTAATAAGCTTCTTCAAATGAAATTAATTTTATCAATTTTAGACTTAATGCTTCATAAAGCATAAAAATTAATCAACATAACCTCAAAAAATTACAATTGTGCTAAATAGAGCACAATCTATTTAAACTTCTTAATTTACTTTCTAATTCATTTAAAAGAACATTTAACTGCAAGTTCTTCATAGTTGAATGCCAACAAACCTCAACTTTTAAAAAAACATAACCTCAAAAAAAAATTTTTTTTCATCCCCTCAACCAAAAACAAAAATTTCCTTCAACATTACCTCCTTACGTAATCACATCATAATGGCACGAAAAAAAAATTATTATAGGTCGACAATTGCTCCAAAAGACTGAGCACTTTATTTCCTTACATAATCGCATGATTCCGAATTGGGTCAAATTTGTGAGGAATTTACAGTCATTCTTCCGTTTCCGATTGTTTTTCATGAGAAAAAGCCATTATAGTTTATGCACAGACATCATGTAGCTACGAGATGCTACACTGTGCAGTTTTTTTTATTATTGAAATTCAAGGAAATTGTCTTGTGACGTAATGAGCTATGCTGAACTCTATTTTTTTTTGTTGTATACTTGGTTGCAGTTTATTGGAATGTAAAAAATGTTATTTCAATGAGCAATTTTGTTCTCTAATGGAGGTGATTTAAGGATTATGAGTTGAGTCTTAAGGGGAAGTTAAAGAAATTACAGGAGGTCCTCGATTTGAATAGACTCGCTTTGAATTTTTTTGATTTGAATAACCAAAAAATTTCCCAAACAGAAATTCAAATTTTCATTTTCATACGTTTCGATTTGAATAAATTCTATTTGAATAGGTTTTTTAGAAGACAATAGAACTTTTTAAATCGAGGACCCCCTGTAAACTTAAGAATTATTTTGATAATTAGCACAAAAATCTATTCAACAAATAACCTTAAAAATCCCCTAATCAACACAAAAAAAGCTGTTCAATTATCTCACATGCAAAAATTCTTAAACCAGAAATTTCCAAAAATGTTCAAAGTTCATAACTTATCAATGAGCCGCGAAGAATGAATTATTTTTTTAAAAAATAAATTGTTTACTTTTATATTATCACACATTCAAAATAATTATTGGCAAAAATAATTTAATAAGTAAGCAAAAAAAAAGAATCGAATCATTCCAAAAAAATCTAGTTTTCTTTAGTTTGCTGAAATTCTTTTCGAAAAAAAAAAATTGTTTGAAGCTTAATCATCAAATATTTGAGCGGTCAAGTTACGAAACGTGCGGTTCATATTGACATTTTAAGAATTTGTTGATTTTATAAGTAAAGTTAAAGTTCTCAACCTTTTTTACACAATTTTTCTCAATTAAAAGTCAAAACAAATTCTAATTTTAAATTCACAATTTCTCTCAGTCAAAATAAATCTTTCTAATCTGAAAAAATAGAAACAGAAACATTTCAAATCTTTGAAAATCAGCAAAATTTATCGACCTTTTAAACATTTCACTGTCAAAAGATTTTATTGCTCCTCAAAATCTATTAAATGATTTTCATTATTTTTTCATGAAAGTTTTACGGCATTCGACGTGCTATTGAAATGTAAAATTGTAACTTCTCATTCTTTAATGTGACTTGTTTATCCTAATACCATATGGCTTGATTTGATGATGGAATCTGTTGGATTAAGATGACTAAATATGAAAACTATTGAAATTAAAGATTTAATTTGTTGAAAATTTTTAAAATTAAAATATTTGAAAATGATTCAAGTTTTTAATTTTAATCTTTAAAAAAATTTCTCTAAATCAAAGTTCACAAAAGATAAAATCTGAGAACTTTTCATTCATCTTCTCATCGTTGTTTGGAAAATTTGTATTAAAGAAAAACAGAAAAGATGAAAATTTCTTTTAATCGTCTCTGTATGCGAATGCGTACAGTTTATATATTTTTCTTTACGAAAATATTGAGAATTTCATTTCTTTTTTTTCATGTTCATGTGAGAAAATGATGCTCAACTAAATTTTCGCTATTATTAAACAAACATTTTCACCTTGATCTCAATTTTGTTTTCTCCCGTCTATAAGCGACGATTTTTTTTTTTGCTTCTTATTTCTTGAAGAAGAAAAGTATAAAATTGCGATTAACTATTTTTAAAAATTCAGTTTAATAAACTCATGCCAAAAATGATTGGCTGTACACAAAAATATATAAATCTGGATAAGTTGAAGAAACTCTTAAAATTCATTAATGCAAATTAACTATTTGGGAGAATTTTTTAAATTGAATAATGACAATAGACACAGAATATACACGTTTATATGTATTTTAAATAAATGGCACTTTTGGCAGCACGCAAGAGCTAAACAACAAAAACAAAATCGTCTCTGTTTTCTCAAAAAAAATAGTCCCTCAACGACAGCACATACAAAAAAAAATTTTCATCTTTCTCTTCACGTATTTCTTGTCATGTCTTTGGTTCTTTAACCTCTCACAACGAATATGATTTGCAACATTAATGCGAATGATAAAAAAAACTAGTTTATATAATTGATATATATGGATGATGTATGGTTTGACATAAGCACATGAGATATAACAGGAAAGTATCCATTAAGTATTGAAATGATTAGAATATAATAGAAAGAATGATGGAGAGTTTAAGTGGGTTAAGAATTGTGTAGATATAAGGTTGGGTTTGATGTATTTTGAATAGATTAAAGTCAGAGTTAATGGATGTTTAGGAATATTGTATTGTAGGTTTGAATGAATTTGGGAGGATTTGAATTATTTTAATATTAAAATTTTATTTTTGATGTTTGAAATGCAAAATTTGACATGACTCAGCAAGAATTCAAATTTGTGAAAATTTCACAGTCTATAAAGTTTTATTTTCCTAAAATTAGCTCATAAACTTTCCTAAAACTCAAATTAAGTTAAATTATTCAGTAAAAGAATTAATTTCCCTTCCAACATCAAACCACGAAATTTAAAACCCAAAATAAACTGATGAATTAATTACACTAATAAATCAATACGAAACTCGACCGACTACCCAAACCATCCATGTAAAAACCGTTACTTACTTACCTTCTACACGACAAAAAAACATTCTACAAAATTCTTACAATTTTCGTGCAAGAATCGTCCATAAATCTACTAGAATATCGATTTATATGAAGAGAATTATAAGCAAGAACATGCACAAAAAGGCAACGCTGCTTTAAACAGGCAATATAAAAAAAGAAAATTACATCGAGCAACTTTTATTGATCGATAATGTTGCGTAACATTTTATTCCTTAAATTCAATTTTTTTCCCTTTTACTTCCTATTTTCCTTTATTTCCATGAATATTATCCTTGTTCCTACCTATTTATTATATTTTAATATAACGATGATTTTCTACATCTCCTTCTTTTTGTTACCAATTTCTTGCAGTTATAAAAGTCAGATTATAGATCTTTCCTTCCGAAAATCACACAAACTGGTTTTACTTAAGAAGCTTTGACGTGAGAAAGGGTGATTTTCATGAAATATTGAATTTCTTAATTTTTTTTTGTCTTGTCTTGTTACTTCTTCTGTTTCGCTTTTGTCTTTTTTTCTTGTTTTTTTGTTCGCATTGATTTTTTTTTTATATTATTTTTTTGCTGTTAGAATTTTAGTTTTGAGCTGAATATACACAAAAAAGTCTCATACAAATATCGTGTCTGTCAGCTTACATTTTAGTGCAGTGTTGTCCAGAGTTTGAGCAATAAAATTGAATGTGACGTAATCCTTGGATTTTCTATACTTAAATGTTATTTGAATGCTCTCTTAGAAAGCAATGAGTATCCACTCCTGGGACATAATAGTCATGCGGCAAACAATTCGATTTTATTGTAATGGCACAAAAGTCTCCATTAAAAAAAGGCATGGAGTGTTTCCTTTACCTTGAATATTTGCAGAATTGTGTCTCTAAAATATTCAGCTTATATCCATTAAATTCGAAAATTCAATATAGTCACATGCATATTACATGACTTGGATGACACTGCCTTAGTGTTTCTCATTAGTTGTATGTTAGACTCATTCCACCATTTTTATGTCCTCAATAATGATTCTTGAATATTTGATTGTTGAAGGAATTGACAGTCGTATTGTCTGGATGTGAATTATTAAGCCTTGCTTTATTTTTGTGTACTTTAGTAAATTTCCAATCATCAAAATTAATGAAAGTTTCTAATTCCTAAAAAAATTATTGACCTGAAATTCTACCTGACAGGCGCATCATTAAGTTTACCACAAAATTCTAAAACATCCTCAATACCCCCACGTCATTCTATTACTGGACAATTTACTCATTTCATTTAATCCTTAATGACACTATTCTCTGAAATAGTATCGCATTATGGTATCCGACTCTAATTTTAGCCTCATCAATAAAGATGGTAATTTTCTGAAAATACATTTAAGGTTCTTCTACGCACTTCAGGTTCTTCGAACGATGCTCCATAAATTGTCTACCCAATTTTCTATAATTCTAAGATAATATTACCGAAAAAAAAGGTAGAATGTTATGTAAGATATTGATGGCCTTTTGTGTTGCTGAGCTTCTTATCATTGCAAGTAAACTCTATGGATATATATAGCAACAAACCATTCGAATCCTATCAATAATTTAAAAATGCCAAGTCTTAGACAGAAAACTTTAAATTTTCAATGAATGTCAAATAACTTTTTGCAGTCAACAAATTTAAAATGATTTGACAGCAAGACTCTTTTTTTCTAATCTTAAAAAGGGACTTTTTCTTCAGTTTTGCATAATTTATTGGCCATCAGATGGAAAATCCTTAGCTTATAGAATTGCTACAATACAAATCAATAAAATGTGTGAAAGATTTCAAAATTGCTTTTTTGGGGTTCGATGATTCTGTTGTTGTAAACTTGAAGTGTAGAGTCGACGTCAAGGAGAGTTTTTGGGGTCTATGATTTTTAATATAAAAGTTTTTCAAGCTTTACTTAAAAAATGATGAAAATTCTGTTCCTCATAATTCCATTACATTGTTAATGGCTGATTCTATTAGTATTGATTTTACTACTAAGGTCATTTAATATTCAAGGCTCATCCTCACATTTAATGCTTGAATCAAGATAAATGAAGCATTTGCAATAATTTGGATTACAAAACTTTACTAGAAGTATCAAGAATATAGCAAATCTTATAAATATGTTTGTATTGCAATTCCTTAAAACATTTACATAACTACCGAGACATATAAATTCTGACTTTTATTTTTTTTCCTCCCCCTTTTTTTTGAATACAAAAAAAACTTGACAATTCTAAAAATGTTGTGCAATATTGAAGCCATTTCAACTAAGCTTTATTTTCAAAAATATTTTCACATGAAAAAATATGCTGATTAATGTACCATATTTTTTTTACATTCCTTCCCCTCCTTATTGAAAAGAAAAAATCTGATCCAGAAGTCTCGCAAGGACTATAATTTAATGTTTTATTACTGGACGTAAAGTATTTTTTTTTTGTGGAAAAATCTTTATTTAATATTTAATCGAACATGACTAGAATAATGAGAAAAATAAATTTTATATTATACCATCTAGATTTACATAACACATAAAAAAATGTGCATTAAAGGACGCATGCGCGCTGCAAAATAAGTTTTTCTCTCTTTCTCTCTCTCGATTTTTTTTTCATTCCCTTCTGTTCTGCTCTACAGACATTGATCCATATTATCGTTATTTCTGACCTACACTCAAACTAAAAAAAATATCATGCACATCGACTTTGTGTATGTGGGAAAGTTCTTGTTGGAAAATTCATAAATAAAAAAAAAATTGTTCAGCTTTCCAATCCGCGCAAATGTGATGGTAGTCGTTTGTATGATCAGCTATGGAAGTGTTTGTACACTCAAAATCGTTATGTTGGAAAAGCTTTTTTTTTACATACATGAAAAGAAGAAGAAGAAAAAATTTTCTCTCTGCTATTACATAAGATGGGAAAAATGTGAATTGTCTCTCAAGAAGCGTCCTGCCATTTGTGTTTTTTTCTTTCTTGTATATTTTCATCTGAGAAAGAAAAAAAAAAGCTCTAGGGAATCTGATTTTTTAAAGTGCTCATTTGAATTGACATGATGAAAAAAAAGAAACGAAATTCATTCTTTATATCCAATTTAAAATGAATTTATTTCATTTTGATGGTTGTTATTCAACATGGTTCTTTTGAATATACTTGTTAGAGGATGGATGTAAACCTTCCTTGAAATGATGAATTTCTAAAGATTTTTTATACATTTTAAATTTAAATATATCCGAATATGATTCAAAGTTAAAAAGGTTTTTTTTTCATCAAATTTATTTAATGGCTGTTTTTTAACCTTCAAAAGTTCAAGGATTCTTGACATTAATTGGTGAAATTGATATGTAATTGGATTTTTGATGCATTTCTGAACAGGATTACTTGTTTAAGCCCTTTTTTTTCAAATAAATCATCAATTCTACTAGAAATATGCATTAATCATCAAAAAAAAAAGTTCAAGGCTCCCCAGCCATCCATCCAAACTACAAAATATTTCCCTAGTCACTCAACCTTTCATCACATTCGTACAAGCTCATGATACAAAAATACTCTAAAAATTCACATGACAGTATGCTATTTCCATATCTGAAGCATACACCACTAATCCCAAATGACATTACTGAAAATATATAAATATATAATTTCTTTCAACTTCCTTTCTGTCTCCTTCATTTTCAAATTTAAATGGAAATTACATTTTTTTTTTCTCAAAATGAAGCAAATATGAAAAATTTTTGTTTGATAAAAAAAAAGGAAATATTTTCATTGATTTTTCGCTCTCATTCTCTTTCTCTTTTTCTCTTCAAGTTTACTTTTGCTGCCTGCCTTTTTTTTGCTTTCTTATCTCGACTTCTTTTCCTTCCAATGCCATACCAACTTGTGGATGATTACGAAATAAAATTGCATTATAGAAAAAAGAAATTTTCATCATCGAGATAGTTTAACTATAATCTGAATATCCGAAAATAAAGTAGTTTATGGAATCGAATTTTCTTGTCATCCTCATCTTCGATGCTTATGCTCTTTTACTGAAATATCAACGACCGGATAGAGAGAGAGAGAAAAGCAAACATCAAAAGTTTTAAGTAGTTATAGCTTTTTTCTATGTTCATATCGTTTATGAAATGTAGATGAAGTTTCATATAAAAAGTTGTACAGGAATTGCTATTTGGAGGTTGATGATGATAATGTTCTGAGCAGGACATATATTTGTGGTTGTTGGAGACAGTTATGATGTGGTTTACTATAAGTACTATGTGTTGATTCTCGATGTTTGTATCTTGATACTCTCGAAAATGGAGGTTTTTATGCTAGAATCATAAACTAGTTCATCTTTAATAGCCTGCAGACTTTCATGAGTATTTTGATCCAGATATTGAAAATTTACACTAAAACTTTAATTTCAAGTATCTGCCCGTATCTGTCTTCATAAAATCTTCAAGAATCCAGAATTCTATAAATTTCTGTTTCAACATCCAGCACAAAACCATTTTTCACAACAAATAATCAATATCCTTATTGAAAATGTATTTTTTATCTCCATAACCTGTTATTGAATCTCCTTCAAATAATCAATACGTCGGTGTCTCTTATATCTCTTATTAATTATCTTGATTGTCATGTAAATTGCTTCTTGGAAGACTTTTTTTTGTGCTGCTTCAATATTGTACAATTTATGTACACGAACGAGACAATGATGGTTTCTAGTGAAAAAATATTGTTGCTTATTCTGAATTGTATCATGATAAAGGAAAAAAGTTATTTGTCAAATTGACATGAATTCAATGTAATTTAGCTGTCGGTACTAGGAAAATTAATTCTTGTTGACTGTTTTGTTGAATTGAAGTTTTGTTCTGGATTCCTAAAATTTTTGTTAAAATTCTTGAAAATTTGGTTTATTTTGTAGTTTGATTCTGATACTTACTTTATCGAGCACTTTGTCCTCGTGTATCTATCTTAATCCATACTGATACTCAGCTTCAGAAGATCTAAAAAGGTCTTCCTTAATGACCAATCTTAAACTAGAGTTTTTGAGTCAAAAAAAACACTTTTGATTGCTACCGAATGCTTCTTTATTATCAATTAGATCCTTTATGATTTTCTTAACAATCTTTGTTATCCCTTTTTAATTGCAAGTTGTATCGATTTGGCCAAAAAGAAAGATAATCGTTAATTAAATTGGATGTTATTTTTTTTACTATAAAATTTACTAATTTTAATTTTTATTTATTTTTTTTTTTTTCATCTAAAAAATATTGAATTGGATATCGAAATTGTATTTGCTGTATGATTTTTGTTGTTTTCATTGCTGTGTCGAATAAATAAAAAATAAACTATTATACACATTATGTATGACACACAAAATACACGATCAAAATACATAATCATCATCATTATATCATCATCATCATCATCATCATGAAATACATGTTGTGTTGCTTATCATAACCACAAAAAAATAAACAATACAATATAAAATCAAAATGCAATTTGATTATAAATAGACCGGCAGATCCGACTCTTATAGAGTCGCAACAGTCCCCTCAGTGGAAGATGACAATCTTACTGCTGATGGACAGTATAGGGTAAGAAATCATTAATCAACAACATACTACACAAACACTATGATAAATTTATACAAATACATGCACAAAATTACAAACTAACCCTAATTTTTTAATTGGCATATATGAGCAAAATTTTGAGGGAAAAATACAGGAAATTAAAATTGTTGCTAATAGAAATCCCATTCATTTGTGCGTCAATACAAAAATCTTGTGATTATTACTATCAATGAGGTAAATGTGCAAAGCACATGGTGCAATAAAGAGCCACTTATCAGGTTACTCACTTTTATTGACGAATAAATACTTTAAGTTGATTAAGGTACTTCATTCGTAAGTGATTATCTTTATAATTACCTTTTGGATTTGTCACTAGTTGTGACTTTAAACGATTTTTGCCGCACTGAGCTGCTTAATTTAATTAAAATAATTCCAATGCACATATTTTTTAAATTTTTTTTCGCGCCAAATTGTGGAAAAAATTTAAATGAAGCATTTAATTTAATTAAAGATTCTATGGCATCTGCCAAAATTTCTTCAATCTAATGCACAAGGTTGATTAAATTTTTCAATATTGCTTTCATTAATCACAATTTGTATTATTCAATTGTTTATTCATTAAGTTTCAAATAGGTTATTGAAATTCTGATAGAAATCCTTGATGTTTACTAAACAATTCAGACTTTTTGTTTGAACTTTCATTAGACTGCATTAGACATGTTTATACTTTACAATTGCGGAAACCAGATTGTAGAAATGATTGAAAATGATGTACACTAGAATTTAAAGAAAAACCCTATACCCATCAATAAACAAAACATCGAGGGAGGAGCTAAATTTTTTTTCTGGTGGGTCCAATTTTAGGGGGTTCGAATGCTTTTTTCTCGAAAAACCCTAGCAAATTTGAAGAAATTCCCCCCTGCAAAACGTCATAACTGAACAATCTTAATCCATACTCAAGCAATAACTTAAGCTCCTGGAATTTTCCTTCAATCAATTGAATTTAAATGAATCTCACATCTTGACATAATAATGATTAATACAACTTTGATTCATTCACGACTTTGAATTTTTTTCCATATCAAATTCAAGTTGAGAATTTAAAAGAATTAACAAAATTGGTTACACAATTGAACAAAACTTCAATGACGTGAAATGATTTTTATTGGCAATTTTATCATTTACACAGCGCAATAATACAAAAACTACATTTGTCCATTGAAAAATAAACACACGAAGTACATGATTCTATTTTATATATATGCAAAATGTATTCATTGTCGGACAATGACAATAAAAAATCATTGCAATTGACTGTTTTCATTTTTTTAATATCATTTTCTTCGAAAAAGAGATGCCAATAAAGTAAATAAATTATCGAAAAATCATTTAAAGACTTCAAAGAGTAAGAATGTTGAGTGTTTTAATGTAAATTTAATGGATGTGGTGCAGATTTTAGATGTTAATCATTGAATTAACGGTCATTTTTTAAATTTCAAAATGGCGGATTCTTCCATCCAAAATTTTGTTTTTCAATTTTAATTAAAATTATAATGTTTTTATGTACAATAACTAGCTACTTTTGTTCTTTCAAATGGCAAAAGTAAGATGAAAAGTCTATAAATCAGATTAAAAAGCTTAATTCATCAAAATTTGATAAAAATTAAAAAAACAAAATGGCGAATTTTGAAATTTAAAAAAATTATATCATAAAATTTGTTCAAAAGCGAGAAATCCACTCAATCTAAAGGAATATTTGCACTAAAAACACATTTATTTTATTGCCCTTGTACTGCAAACAATTGTGAATGAAAAAAATGACGTGAATGTGTATAAATGAATGATGTATGGAGCGGCTAAATTGCACAAAAGCACTGATTATAGAAACCAATGCAATTTTCGCTCACAAAATATAAATATAAATAAGTAGCTCATATTGCTTCACATAAATATAATCGAAAAAGAAATGCCAAAAAAATGTTAATGTTAACACATTAGAAATTCGATATCTGCTAACAAATCACAAATCATAATCTAATTTTAAGTTTTTTTTTCATGAGAATTTTGTATTAACTTACTTGCATGTAAATATTTCATAAATTTTAATTTTTAATGGGTTGAATGTCAAAATTAAGCTAAAGATGATATGTGTTTAATACGATTTGGCCATAAAAACGTGAGCAGAAATAATTTTCGAAGGTTCTGTTTTGCATTATAAAAAAAAATCCATAAAACTGCTGCTGTTGTTTTTAGAAAATTGTACACTAAGGTTATTGCAATTATCTTTAAAGTATTAAATGTACAACCATAATTTCAATTATGTACAATTATAGAATAATTAAATACAACAGCAACTTATTGATTATTTTTTTTTTTCTAGCTTTGAATGTTTAATGCATTTTTAAAAATATCTCAGACATGAAAAATGAAATAAAGTTGTCTTCCAACTTGTCGACATAATTATATTGAATCGATAGAACTTTGAGTAGAATTTGTGTCATGTCATGTCATGCGCAGCACACAGGAAAAAGAAAAAGTTTTTTGATTTCATTTATTAACGATTTCTTGTCATTTAAATTCTCAACGTTTTAACGGTTTTGTAAAATTCAAATTTCTCAACGGTTTTGTAAAATTCAAATTTTTTCCATTCAAATTTTTTGTAAAATTATCAAAGTCAACATTTCAAAATTGCAAATTTATTTATTTTATAGTTTTTCAAAGTATTTCATTACTAAATTCATCTCTAAATCAAATTAAAGACCGTATCGTTTACGTTAAATCGTTTACAGTTCATAAAATCTCCAAATTATTGTTAAATTCGCGTATTTTAATTCATTGACCTTAAATTTCTTTGTTAATTTTAATTCATCATCTAAACTTCCGGAATATCTCCAAAATCTGCAATAATCACTTGCTGTATTTCTATTTTAATTGATATTTGAAGAATGGCTGCATTTATAAATCATATCAGAAACATTCCAGTTGCAATGATACAAAAGAAAAAGGTAAACAATTAATAAATACAGTAAAAATCGTATATTAACAAATACGAATTAATATTATTGCGATAAGATAAAGAGTAAGGAACGTGAAGTAAATCTTATCATGTTCATAAAAGTCACTCATAATCGATTGTCTACTCAATGTTCTATTATTTGTCGGCAAAGTGGAATTGATATTAAAGGAACTTTCCATTATATCTGCTCAATTATTGTATCTATATTAAATTAGTTGCTACTAGGAAATCGATTCTATTTTATGTCAATTTACTAATAATGAATTTTTCATTTTGATTCCAACAAAAAAATCAAATTACAGTCAAGACGCAAAATGCCGCCCAAGAAAAAGGATAATTTAGATGATTTAAAACAGGAATTGGATATCGATTTTCACAAAATCACACCTGAGGAGTTATATCAAAGGTTTCAAACACATCCTGAAAATGTAAGTTTCAACTTTTTTGCTCAATACAGCATTAAATTGACATTTTGTATTTTATAGGGTCTGAGTCATGCAAAAGCAAAAGAGAATTTGGAACGAGATGGACCAAATGCTTTAACACCACCAAAGCAAACACCGGAATGGGTTAAATTTTGTAAGAATCTCTTCGGTGGTTTCGCTCTTCTTCTATGGATCGGTGCAATATTATGTTTTATTGCCTATTCAATTCAAGCCAGTACGGTTGAGGAACCAGCTGACGATAATTTATATTTAGGTATTGTACTTTCTGCTGTCGTTATAGTTACTGGTATTTTCTCATATTACCAGGTAAGTTTTACTTAATCTTATAAATTTTCATACCTTAATTAATTAAATAATTCATTTTTGTATGCTTACAGGAATCAAAAAGTTCGAAAATTATGGAATCGTTCAAGAACATGGTACCCCAATTCGCTACTGTTATTCGTGAAGGTGAAAAGTTGACATTACGTGCTGAAGATTTGGTATTGGGCGATGTTGTTGAAGTTAAATTTGGTGATCGAATACCGGCCGATATTAGAATTATTGAAGCTAGAAATTTCAAGGTAAATAACTGACAGCTGTGCATTCTTAGTGGAAATTCTGGATATTTCTTAAAAGATCTAGTAGATTTCCAATAAGAATTATAATTCATGTTAGCGCATTTTTCACGTGTAAGAAATTTTGACTTGAAAATTTGAAATTCAATCATCAAAAAAAAAAAAAAAAAAAATGAATATGAAAAATTAACGAATTAAGAATTAACGAAAATTTAACATCCGAAAAAAAATAAAAAAAAATTTTAAAACGTTAAATTCAACGGACGAAAAATATTTGAATTTTCAAAAAAAAATTTGAACTTTGAACAAATTTAACGGATAAAAAATATTTGAATTTTTTCCAAAAAAAATGAATTTTAAATTTAACGGACAAAAAATATTCAAATTTTCAAAAATTTTGAACTTCAAAATTCAAATTGTGAAAAATTTAACGGAAAAATGTGCAAACTAAAATTTCAAACAATACCTAAACTAACACAATTTATTCCCAATTTAAGGTTGACAATTCATCATTGACTGGCGAATCTGAACCACAATCGAGAAATTTCGAATATACACATGAGAATCCATTGGAAACGAAAAATTTAGCATTCTTCTCAACGAACGCAGTCGAAGGTACAGCAAAAGGTGTCGTTATCTCATGCGGTGATCACACAGTTATGGGTAGAATTGCTGGTTTAGCATCGGGTCTTGATACAGGCGAAACACCAATTGCAAAGGAAATTCATCACTTTATTCATCTTATTACTGGTGTTGCTGTCTTTTTGGGTGTCACATTCTTCGTTATTGCCTTCATTCTCGGTTATCACTGGCTCGACGCTGTCATTTTCCTCATCGGTATTATTGTCGCAAACGTACCCGAAGGTTTATTGGCTACCGTAACTGTATGTTTAACACTTACCGCAAAACGTATGGCCTCAAAGAATTGCTTAGTTAAGAATTTGGAAGCTGTCGAGACATTAGGATCAACATCAACAATTTGCTCTGATAAGACCGGTACATTAACACAAAATCGTATGACTGTTGCACATATGTGGTTCGATAATCAAATTATTGAAGCTGATACCACTGAGGATCAATCTGGTGTTCAATATGATCGTACAAGTCCTGGTTTTAGAGCATTATCACGTATTGCGACACTCTGTAATCGTGCTGAATTTAAGGGTGGTCAAGAAGGTGTACCAATTTTGAAGAAGGAAGTTTCCGGTGATGCATCAGAAGCTGCTTTATTAAAATGTATGGAACTTGCACTTGGCGATGTTATGACAATCCGTAAACGTAATAAGAAAATCTGTGAGATACCATTTAATTCAACAAATAAATTCCAAGTGTCAATTCACGAGACAGAAGATGCTAGCGATCCACGTTACCTTCTTGTCATGAAAGGTGCACCTGAGAGAATTCTTGAACGTTCAAGTACAATCTTTATTAATGGAAAAGAGAAATTGATGGATGAAGAGATGAAAGAGGCATTTAATAATGCATATTTGGAACTTGGTGGTCTTGGAGAGCGTGTATTGGGATTCTGTGATGTTTTACTTCCATCTGATAAATATCCACAAGGATTTAAATTTAATTCCGATGATGTTAATTTCCCATTAGAGAATTTACGTTTTGTCGGTCTTATGTCTATGATTGATCCACCACGTGCTGCCGTACCCGATGCTGTTGCAAAATGTCGTTCAGCTGGTATTAAAGTTATTATGGTTACCGGTGATCATCCAATTACAGCAAAGGCTATCGCAAAATCTGTCGGTATTATTTCGGAAGGCAATGAAACAGTTGAAGATATTGCTCAACGCTTAAACATTCCCGTCTCGGAAGTTAATCCACGTGAAGCAAAGGCAGCTGTTGTTCATGGTGCTGAATTACGTGATTTATCATCAGATCAACTCGATGAAATTTTACGCTATCATACTGAAATTGTATTTGCTCGTACCTCACCACAACAGAAATTGATTATTGTTGAAGGTTGTCAACGTATGGGAGCTATTGTTGCTGTAACAGGAGATGGTGTTAACGATTCACCTGCTTTAAAGAAGGCTGATATTGGTGTTGCTATGGGTATCGCTGGTTCTGATGTATCAAAACAAGTAAGTTTGTCTCTATTTCTGTGAATTTCTTGTTTATTATTATTTCTGAGAATTTAAGCTTGTAAGGAAGTATGTATTTATGAATGGAAGACTTTTTTGCTTCCATTTTGTGCCATTTGTGAGGACGCATGCGTAATTATATGAATTTTTCACTTAAAATACATTTTATGTTACTTAGTCTGAAAGAAAAAACTTACGTAATACGTAACTTGAAAATACGTACGTAAAAAGCTTACGTAGCCTGAAAATACGTACGTAAAAAGCTTACGTAACTTGAAAATACGTACGTAAAAAGCTTACGTACCCTGAAAATACGTACGTAAAATCTTACGTAACTTGAAAATACGAACGTTAAATGCTTACGTAATTTCATAAATACGTACGTAAAACGTAAACTTAATGTCTAAAAAATTAAATAAAAATTCACAAAAAAAAACCCCCCAAATTAGTCAAATCAAGGCATTATAATGCATTTTATTCCTCACATCCACTTTGACCTTCCAACAACATTTTCTTTTTCTTCTTTTCTCTTTCTCTCTCTCTCTGTTATCGATTTTTCCATCAACCATACTTAAATTTCTTATTTTTTTCTCCTCTCTACATCTTACGTAACATTACAGGCTGCTGATATGATTCTGTTGGATGATAACTTCGCGTCAATCGTTACTGGTGTCGAAGAAGGACGTTTGATTTTTGATAACTTAAAGAAATCTATTGCCTACACACTTACATCAAATATTCCTGAAATTTCACCATTCTTGGCTTTCATCTTGTGCGATATTCCATTGCCATTGGGAACTGTTACAATCTTGTGTATCGATTTGGGAACTGACATGGTAAGTACATCTTTGTCTTATTATAAATTGTCTAACTTTAATCCTTATATAATTTATTTCTTTAATTACGATGATGAACATCGAAAAAGCGTTAATTTTAATTTTATTCAATTTTTTAACGATAAAATAAGTTGAAGAAAAAAAATAATACGAAAAATTTATTGGCTTTTGTACCGAAAAAAATTACTATAAATTATAAATGAAAAGTATTTAGTACAGTAATCAAAAAGGTCAACGATGATGATGATTATTATCACATATAAAAAAAATATATATATACCAAAAATTACATATAATCCTATATTACATGATAGTAACTCTATTGTCTAAATGCCAAATCGATAATTTAGGTGCCAGCGATTTCTCTAGCATACGAAAAAGCTGAATCAGATATTATGAAAAGACGACCACGAAATCCATACGCGGATAAATTAGTAAATGAGAGGTAAAAGTCTTTTTGTTGGTTGCGCGTCAAACAAGTCACGAATGCCAATAAATCCCAAAATAAGAAACCGAAAAAAGAAAATTTTTATCCTTTTTTTTATATTATACAAAATACATATTTAATTCTGCTACTGTAAAAGTTTTTTACTTCTCTCTTTTTTCTACAATTTTTTTATTACTATTATATTGTATTTATCCTCTTGTACTTTGGCATTCGAAATGGAATGTAATATAAAAAAAAAAAATATGTAAAAAAATGGAACAAAAAATGCGAGAAAAATCGACAGAAAGAAAACAACGACGAAAAATGATTATGTAATAATGATGGATGATGAAAAATTTACTCAATTGGACTAAAATATGACCGAGTGGTGCACAGCTGTTGAGACTATAATGTGGTTTGTGAGTGGTATTGAGGCTTGATTCTTGAGCTTTTTTCTTTAAGAGGGGATAAAGAAGGAAATTGATCGTTTTTTTAAGAATTTTTTTTTTGACGGTTTTATTAAAATTTATTTTTTCAAATTCTACAAAACCGTTGAAATTCAAAATTTTCTTAACAGTTAAAATCTAATCAAACTTTAATTTAACAGTTTATTTCATAGAATTTTCAAATTTTACAAAACCGTTGAAATTCAAAAATGTCCTAACCGCTAAAATCCAATCAGTTCCAATTAATTGATTCATTTAACATTTGTCTATACATAACAAGTTTATTGCCTGCTCGACGAAAATTAAGCACGAAAAAACGTCAATTAAAACAGATTTTTATTGATGTCATTTTTGGTTACCATAAACAGTCTTTAATTAGTGGTTGCATGGAATTTAATACGATATCCACGTTGTTGATAAATGACCTAGATATAGTTCAAGTAAAAATCATCACACGATGTGTATTATCTACATATAGACAACATATTCAATGACTTTGTGATGACTGAACATAATTTTTCTGTATTTTATCAATGTATATGGCCATTAATTTATGTTTGAATGGGGATCTCTAGTGTATGTTACAGACACACACAAAGCAATTAGTTTTGAAATTCTCTAAGGATTAATTTACACAAAATTTATATTGAAATTAGTTCCAATGATGTTCACACCACTAATTTTACTACAAATAAACCATCATATTGAGTGTCTCATACAGTTGCTCTGCATCACTCGGATCATCCTACAATTGGAAAAGATTTATATTACATTGCTTATTTTTTATTATGAACTATCTCTCTCTATTGCTCTTCAGATAATATTGCTAAAATTTATTCTTCTTCACACATAATTTTTTTTTCTTTTTGTCACTTTAATTTATTTTTAATTCAACGCATTTAATTTATTTTTTTGAATTCTATTTTATAATGATAATAAGAAAGTATAATTACCATGGAGTTTTGTGACAGAAGAAGAGTTTGCTAGGATTTTTATTATTCTATTTATTTTATTTTCCTTTTTATCAAGTATTTAAGAATAGATCACATTTAAATGAACTTAGTTATCTTTTCTTATTCAAATCGTAGCTCATAATAGATTCAGAAATGCGTCGAGATATTAATTTATTAAATCGTGCAGGAAAAATCAACATTTAAATCAGTTTAAAAATTATGCAATTCATCTTTAATGCGATCGAGAAAACAATTCAATTCATTTTTGAATTTTATATCATTTATTTGAAATTTAAGTTCAAACAAGTTTCTTAAATTTATTATATTTTTAAAAATTATTAAGGTTATTTAAAAAAACTTTAATATTTATTCAAAACAATTCTAAATCATTTCAAAATGTTTTTTTATAACTTTGAAAATGTTTAGAAAATGTTTATTATAAACTTCAAAAAAATTTAATTAACTTTTAAAAAGTTTTAAAAGAATTTCAAAAATATTTCAATCAAATTTATTTTAAGTTTATCTAATTTAATTTAAATCATATTTTTAATTTAAAATTTATAATTTAATTTGTTTTTTCAATTTTAATATAATTTCAATTACTTCACGACAAATTTAAATCACAGGTTCCAGCTATTTCATTAGCCTATGAACATGCTGAAGCTGACATTATGAAAAGACCTCCTCGAGATCCTTTCAACGATAAATTAGTGAATCAAAGGTTTTATGCTTTATTTATTTTTTTTTAATTTACATTTTTAATTGCATTTGATTTAGGTTTAATTTTCCATTAATTTCAAATTCCGATCTTTTCCAATAATGCAAGCCAAAATAATAATAACAACGATTTGAAGACTAAAACCATATTTTTTGCATTAAGAATTTAAATTTTATTAATTTCATGTCTTCTTTGTGGATGAAGAAATAATAATTTATGCACACAATCAAAAAACATATGGAATTGAAGTGTTTAACATAAAAATAATATTAATAATTTATGATAAGAAATATTGCACGGTTATAAGATTTTTTTTTTTATGTATTTGTCCAATCATCATTTTCACGATTCAGGCAAGGCAACGCAGACCAAAAAAAAAAAATGCAATGCGAAACTAACAAAGTCTGTCGACTTATTTTCATATATAATATAATGGAAAAATTATTCAATTTCTAACCGAAATAGATGATAAGCAACGACATTGTTGTCATAATCCATTTTATCTTCATTGAGTATGCAATCTTGTATGAGAATCATTTGCTTGAAAAAAAAAAAATTTTTTTTAAAAAAAGAAAATATTCATATAAAAAATAAATTGGACGACTCTTGATGATGCCTAACAACAACTATCCATATTATAAACGGAGCGAATGAATGAAATTATTTATTTATATTCTCGACGAAAACAATAATAATAAGATTAGAATGAAGAATGTCACATGTTTCCATCATTATTATTATGAAATTTTATTATTTCCTCATTCATTGTCAATTATTCGTATGAAATTTTTTTTTCTTCCTACTTTTTAAATTATCTTCATTTTTTTTATCCCAATCTTTTATTTATTTTATATTTTATTTTCCTCTTCTTTCATCTTTGATTTGATTATAATTTCTTATTTATCCTATGAAAAGTATGTCATCTATATTATCATCTTCAACATTCTTTCACATAATTATATACAACATTGATAGAGGTTCCATGATTTAAGATTAGAATTAATATTCCCTGTAATTTTATGCTGGAAAACTTTCTTTAATGAATTCTATTATTATCTGATGAATAAGTAAAGAAATTTTCTTAGTTTTCCTAAAATAGAACTTATTTGCGTTGTTTTTCTATTCGTAGAATTATTTCATGTTGTTACTTTTGTTAATGAGGTAAATTACTATATATTATATTTTATGAATTATTGATTGAAAACTTTTCTATTTAATGAAATTTTATTAATTCAAACCACATAATTTATTCTATAAATTTAAGTCACAAATATAAATTTTTAAAAAAAATTCTGATTTGAGATTTGAGAATTCATTTAAAGATTTTAAAAATAAAAATTTTCAAGAATTTCCAAAAAACCCTTTTTATTTACATAATTCAGACTTGGAACCTCTATGCACAGTAAAATCTATATTTAATTTTCTTTAATTACATGTATCACAAAAATGTTTCACAAAAAAAAACGTTGTTTTTTTATTACAATTTATTTTCCTTTTTATCTATGTTAGTAGATTTTAACTTGTTTCTAGATGGCTGTAGAATTTTTTTTAAATCTTTTTCCTAAAAACCAAAAAAAATATATAATGATTTGTCATTAGAAAAAAATAAATATTGTTGAAAGATCAAAATCATCGAGATGAGAAGTATGTAAAGAAAAGAAGATGGAAATTTCTAGCGTAAAAGTTAATAAAATGACAAACCATTGAAATAAATCCAAAAAACAAAACTCATCAAAAGAAAATAATATTAGAATTATAAAATAAAATTGACGTAAAAGATTCATTGCTTTAGTAACAGCACCGTGATTTAAACGATTTGGAGAACGTAATTAATTAAACTGCATCCATCTAGAGTTGGCACATCTTTATCCAAATTCTTTTTGGTGTAGTAAAAAAATTTGTTATAGAACAAAAAGTACAAATCACGTCGATTGCCAACTCTGGAATTATCATTCAAATAACATCAAAAATATAATTCGAACCAAACAAAATCTGCAATGTGAAAAAAAAACGATTTTTTTCCTTATTATTTGCAAATGAACAAGAATTTTTGTTGAAAAATCCTTTAGTTATGACCTTTATTTTGAACAACATAATTTAGATAATTACACTAAAACATACCCAAAAAAAATTAAGCTATTAAAAAAACTATTCCAAAATTTTAAACCAACTACCAAATTTGTTTTCACAAACCAATCTGTAGGTTCCAGCCATTTCCTTAGCTTATGAAGAAGCCGAATCTGATATTATGAAAAGACAACCAAGGAATCCATTCACTGATAAATTGGTTAATGAGAGGTAAAACAAAACAAAATTTGACACAAAAACAAAAAGCTTAAGCAAAATTAACAAAATTAAAAGATTTAAAAAAATTTACACAATTTTTTTTAATACAAAAAAACAAAATTTATACATAACTCTTTTGCAAAATTACCTATTCTCAGCGGGGAAATCATTAGTTTTTTCTATTTTTGTTAATTAATTAATTTGTTTTTATCTTATCTAATTTAATTAAATGCTCTAAATTTATCGTTTTTAATTCATTTATTTAATTGGCAAATAACAAAAAAAAAAAAAAAATGTAATTAATTTCGAATGAAAGAAATTTTGAAAAACTTATTAAAAAGGGATGTACGCTTACTATTTATTTATGAACTATGTATGTGACGTAAAGATTTGAGTTTTATGTTAACTGTATTTTTTTAATAAAAAAAAATTCAATAATTTATGAGAAATCAAATATTTTAACGTAGGATTCGAACCTAAGTGACACTTAGTCAATAATTTTAAAATTCAGCTTTTCTAACTGAACTAATAATGCATTTTAAATTTTAATTCAATTTGTGCAATAAGTCGTTTTAAGTAAAGTTTTTCAATGTTGATTTGTTTAAAGTTTTTAATTGAAACTTTTACTCTCTTGCTTTGTTAAGCAGTAAATTCAGGAAAATATATTGTCAAATAGAGTTTTGTCAATCTCTAATTTATTTTAGCTCATTTAAAAAAAAAACTGAAAAGAGACTTTTTTTCAAACAAATTTTTTAACAGATATTAGATTTAACAGATTATTCCATCAAATAATTTGATAGAAAAAAACACATTTAAAGCTCATTTAATTTAAAAAGTTACAAAATAAACATTGCCAGATTCAAAACGTCAACAAAGTTTCATAAATTGAACTTGAAATAATCTCTCAGCACTCATTTAAAATAGCAAAGCGATGAATGAATGCAAAATTATTCCAACGACCTTAATTGTTACGAGTTTACACCTAGAATTCGTAAGTCACACCTATATACCGCTCCACATTTGTTTGGATATCTCGAAAATTAAATCAAGCAGATGAGGTTTTATAATAAAAAAAAGTTCTTTCATTCGAAATATTTTTACATTTATTATAGCTAAAAATTTACGTTAATTTTGAGAAAAGGTTTTAGTTCTTCTACTTTATTAATTGGAACAAATTTACATAATTTTATTTGAAAATTCTATTCATAAACGTTGTCTTTTTTGATACATAAAATACGGTGTGTGATTAACTCTATCTTTATATATATACAAGCTTATTAAAATTATTTGTACCAAAATTTTATATCTAAACAAGATGAGGATTGATTGATACGAAAAAAAAGTGAAAAATATTAATTATGATTTGATCAACATCCCTCATTCATCCGTAGTGTATATCCTGTAGTGTAGCTTTCTATCCTTTCCTATGTATATTTTTAATGTAGAAGTGTATTTTTTTATGATGAGAATTTTTTGCTTTTTTCTATTTTTACAAAAATTTTTATAATTTTTTTTTTCATCATCGTCATCAGCCAAGTGAATCACATCATCTCTCACATCTATGCTCATTATTATCATTTTCATCGCTCATTAAGATATATATTCTGTTCATGGGAAGATTTTCAAACATAATTTTCTTTTGGAGCTCAAAATAGATTATGAAGTTCGATATACTAAAGAAAAAAAATGCTTCATAGGATTTTCAATCTTGCACGCGACAATATTGAGATAATTTTTGCTTGATGGGATCCGAAAAAAAGAAATCATAATTTTCGTGTAATGTCGGTTTAAATAGCATAGAAATTTTCTTTAAAAAGATAATCTAGGATTATTATTTCATATCTTCTTGTCAGAAATTTTTTTTTTAGATGTGTTCAGCGTTTGCTTGAGGATTAACGTAAATTGATGAATTTTCTTGATTCGATATGTAATCAAGATTATAATGATTCATCATTACGGTATCAAAAGAATGTGGTTGAGCTACTTCAAATGGTGATTTCTTTTTAAAAAAACAGTAATTTAGTGGAAAATGTTTGTTATTCTAAAAAATTTGAGTATCCAAAATCTTATTTTGAAAATCTTTTCATTCAGACAATTTATTTTGATAATTTTTCTATTCCTTAAAAAAAATTTACTCACTTGCTGAATTTTCTCTTGATGTGTTTTTTTACTCATTCTCACATTGTTCTTATTCATTATAATTTTATTTACAAATATTTCAATCAAAACAACTTTTCGCAAAAACATTTATTTTTTCAAATTCTTTTCGCTTTTATGCTAAAAGAATTTCGAAGCTCAAAACTCTGAACATATCTATGCAGTATGTACGTAAAATTTAATAATATCAATTATACGATGACTCAGAATTTATATTGTCAATTTTTTGAAGGTAAGTTTTCAAAGTCTCGTGTCATAAATATGTAAAAGATGGCATTCGAAAAATGCAAAAAAAAAAGAAAAATATGTTGTGACCTCGTCAGGCTATTGTCTTTTGTTATACAAAAAAGCCATAATCCTTATGAACTACCGCGCATTCGCATTCGCATGGTGGTTGAATATGAAAGAAACAATGCAAATGGAACAAAAACAAAAGTTTATTAATCTTATATAAGTGTTAATAATTTATTTATTAATAATTATTAAGTGCTTGTCGTCATTGCATTAATAATTTATATATTTATTATTATATATATTGTGAATGTAATGCTAGTCTCAATGTCTATTTAAAAATTCCTTATAATTTATTGTTATCCTTGTTTGAAATATTTGTTTTTTATTTAATTCATTCTTAACGTTGATAATTTCAGTACTGTGGAGAGATTTTCGTTTGGAAATTCATGATCAATGGTATAAAGAAAATTTATAAAATTCTTTAAAAATAAAATTAATAAATTTAGTTTTGTATAATTTCTTAAGTGCTTGTAATTCTAGAAAATCCACTTAATTTAGCTTTTTATCAATCGAGAATTCACAATAAAAACATCTAGAGTTTACAAATCACATCAGTTTACGATCTTTACATCCATTACTAAAATATATTAATGTAGTTTTTCTCTCATTGAGTTGGAAAATTTCCCAAGTGAAATAAAAATAATTTTCAAGAAAAGAATTTGGGTCACTATGTCTCATACTCGATTATATCCTCGGATAGATGATCAAATGTTTGAGTCAATAATAATATTCCAAGAAAAACTCAATGTTTACATGTAAAGTAAGGCATTTAATAATTATAGACTAAATAAAATGAAGAGCTTCTTTAAAACTTTTTGAGTTCATGCAAGCTATTCGAGGATGAAAAGTTAATAACAGTTATGACAGCTTTTAAAAGTTAAAAAACAACACTTAATGGAATAGGATCCAAGAATAATGTAATCTCACTCCACAGTACTCAAATTTTCTTTTATAAATATAAGTGTAATTTTTTTTTTTTTTTTTTTTTTTTTGAAACAATACTTTTATTTTTATAAAGAAATACATTTTTGTGATGATATGAATTTTTAAACATTCATTCAGTTAAAAAATATATAATTCACTAAAATAATCAACTGCAATCATCATTCCCCCCTTTTATTTCCATTTATATTTCTTTTATATATTTTTTTAATTTACATAATTACTTTAAAAAATACAAAAAACAATTCAAAAAATATAAAATAATAGAGAGACCATAAGATAATGGAATAAAAACTGAAAAGGAAATGTCGTCGAATGGAAAATAAGTGAAGGACTATCGACAATCAGTCCTTTTCATTCCACATACTTATGAATTATGAATTTTTCCAGTGTACACACTTCTAACTACAAAACATAATAACATCGATATTAATACTTTAAGTTAAACTACTGATTACTCATTATACATTCAATCACGTACAAAAAAATTATGGACAAGGCAAAAATTGCTGAATGTCAATTCGTATTTTGTTTTTGTAATTCTCTATTATGACTATCAGTCTTGTATACCTTTTTATTTTTATGACATATATGCATTTACTATATTTATACGGCACATTAATAATTCATACATATTGTTTATTTCTTTTTTTTACATATTGATATTTCTCAAAAAATACTAAAAATGCATTTATGAACTTTTTTCGTAGTGACTAAAAATAATTTTTTTCTACATTTAAAAGCAAATCAAATAATATTTTTTTAAAAAGAAATAGTGCATCATGTAGATATTTTTATATATTGGCAAAATAATATTCACTCGACGAAATTCGATTCACAATTCTTTTTTGACATTTATCGAACGTTTTTAGGCATATTAAACCTAGATATGACACACTTACACTTTGGTATAGAACTTTATTCAATTTAATAGAATAATTTGAAAACTTTTTTTCTAAATCAAAAATTGTAATAGGTTTTTTATATACAATAGATAAAATTAGTCTTTAACATTTAAAATTTTATTAGTTAAAATTTTAAAATTTTCAGGTTATTGAAAATTTATACTTTTTATTCTCATTCAAATATATTAGATGCGCTTCCCCTGAAATATGAAATATTTTAAAGATTAATGGAAATAAAAACGAATTATTATTTATATTTTAAATGTTCCCCTCAGTACATCAACCCTAAATTGATTAAAACATTTAATTAGTTCCTTTATTGAATTTCTTTGTATCAATTTTCAAACTTCTACTTTAGTTTCCCCCTTTCTTCTATAGTACAATAGATTGTCACCTGAGAGCTCTCAAAGCGCCATTTTGATTAAAACTTTCTCCTTACGCAAGTAACAATATAGAAGACTCATTATTATTTAAAAACTTATCGATTTTTTTTCTTTATTAAATTATAGTTTCACTCTACCCGCAATAATCGTATATACTCTTAAATATTTCAATGACTTGAAATTGTCTGTGTGTAAATAGAATATAGAATTATATAATAATGAATACCTCAAACTAATGGACCTTTTATCGTTTATCTTATTCTTTTATATCTAATAGAACTTTAAACGATCTATTAATTAATAAATTAATTGATTGATTGATTGATTGATGATGGTGTGAATAACATTAAAATAATAATGAAAATTCGTATTGTAATCGTGTAAACAAATAATTATGTATTGGGTTGTTCAAAAAAAAATGAGCCGGTTTGAAAGGTTTTTTTGAAACTGAAATAACTTTTTACAGGAATGGTCTTTTTTAATGAAATAAAAAGCATAATTTAGTATTTTGAATGTAGTAATGATTGTGTAAGTATGAATTCCTAAAATCTTCTGAAAGTTAGTTTTATAAGCCGCGGACAAAAGTAAGAAATTTCAATTTTTCACATCAAATTTTGATTTCAATTTTAAAAAACATTTTTCCATTGAACTAATTAAACTAAAGTACTTTTGCAATATGGAATTCAGTGAAATTTATTAATCAACAGTCAGTTTTTAAATACACTTCGTAATGAAAACAAATACAAACTTTTTGTCAAAACATGAAAAATTTGAGAAATTTTGAAATGTTTAAATATTTATTAAACAAAATAACTAATTGAAAAACTAAATATGCCATCTTAACCAGTAGTTAATAAGCTATTAATCACACATTATTGAGATATAATTTGAGAAAGTAAAATTTTCATCAAAAATTTTAGTGAGATTTTTGTATTTACAAATTTAATCTCAATAGTGCATGATCAATAGCTAATTAACTACTGGTTAAGATGGCATATTTAGTTTTTCAATTAGTTGTTTTGTTTAATAAATATTTAAACATTTCAAAATTTCTCAAATTTTTCATGTTTTGACAAAAAGTTTGTATTTGTTTTCATTACGAAGTGCATTTAAAAACTGACTGTTGATTAATAAATTTCACTGAATTCCATATTGCAAAAGTACTTTAGTTTAATTAGTTCAATGGAAAAATGTTTTTTAAAATTGAAATCAAAATTTGATGTGAAAAATTGAAATTTCTTACTTTTGTCCGCGGCTTATAAAACTAACTTCCAGAAGATTTTAGGAATTCATACTTACACAATCATTACTACATTCAAAATACTAAATTATGCTTTTTATTTCATTAAAAAAGACCATTCCTGTAAAAAGTTATTTCAGTTTCAAAAAAACCTTTCAAACCGGCTCATTTTTTTTTGAACAACCCAATAGATATGACTGAAACAATATTTCTACATCTATAATTATTTTCATTCAACGGTACAAAAATGAAAATGAGAACAATTTTTTTTTTTTGTTATTAAATATTATTATGAAGTGTATGCTAGATATAATTATTACTAATTGTAAATGAAAGATGTTGATGATTTACAAAGTCATCTGTCGCTGTATTTTTTTTTTTACTTACTGTTTTTTTTACAAGTTTCTTTTAAACTGTACATAATCGTGATTTTTCTAATATGAAAAAGTGTGTTATTTATAAGATTGTTAGGGATTCTAAATGTGAATTATTCTCAGCAAATTCTCAGGTAAATCTCGTTCTTATGGATTTTTACTTTTCGTTTTGTTTGTTAATATTCTTATAAGAATTAGAAATTTCTTCATTCAAAAACAAAATATTAGAATTTTGATCTAAAAATTTAAATTTTTTCAAAAATCTTAAAAATTTTAATTTTTTTTTTTTTCAAAAACCTCATAATATTTAAATCTTAAAACAAATTTTTAAATCACAATTCAAAATTATGATAAAAAAAATTCAAACCTAAATCCTTTTGATTTGATAATTAAAAGTTATAAGTGTGAAATTTTCAAATATTTTATAATTTAATAAAAGATTTTTTTGGCGACGTTTCAAACTGTTAATTTTTTAATAATTTCGTAATTCCTTGGAATTTCAAAATTAATTAAATTACATTCACACACTTTTCTCAACCTATGATTAAACTAATCTCTTCTGACTCAATATAAAACTTTATTTAACCAAAAAGATTTTAATTTTGAACCAGATAATCTTCCAGAATTTAAGAACTCATTAAGTATATTGCAAAAATGCTTATTATGTTAATATGAAGGACAATAGTTTCCTTAACAAAAAATGAATCTCTTTAAATTCAATTCAACCCAGCTTTTATTACACAAAAGAAAAAAAGAAAAAATTTCATAAGGACGAGAGATTATCAGAATCCCAGCGAAATAATAATAATAAAAATGGAGAAAAAAAATTCTCTTTAGTGAAATGAAAAGAAATGAAAAAGCGAGAAAAAATGAATCTTAGATTCAAACTTGAAGCAAATTTAATTTGTTTTTCTTCTCTTTAATAATTAATTTTTCTTCTTCTTTTATCATTTTACATTTAATTAATTTAATCTTATTAACTGAAAGAACCAAAAAATCTTTCTTAAAAAACAAACAAAATTCAACACTTTTTCCTCTTATCATTATTATTGTTATTATGTGTTGTAAAGGTACCAGCTATTTCACTTGCATATGAAGCACCGGAGAGTGATATCATGAAACGTCAACCACGAGATCCATATCGCGACAACTTGGTAAATCGCAGGTCAGAAAACTAAAACAAAAATGCATTTTTATATAAAAAAAAGTATAAACAAAAATGCAAAAAAAATAAGTCTTTGGGAAATGGGAAAAGTTCGTATTTTGTTGGTAGAATTTTTTTTATTATAAATGGATTTTGTAAGGAACAAACCAAAAAAAAAGTTAACAAACTTATCACAAATTTCTTTATGTATTTCTTTATTTATTGTTCTTGAAAAATGACTTTAAAAAGAACTTATTTATATACTTTATTGATGTCTCCTTCGGTCACCAAGTCAAGTTTGACTTTCTAGCTTCCTTCCCAAAATTTTCTTTTATTACCATTTAATAAGTTTTAAAGTCATTTTAATGTCAATTCACGCAGAAGTAAGAAGGTTTATTTGGAGTTTTTTAAGTCCCACCCCCCAAAACCCAAATTCCAAATTTAATTTTTAAATGTTTCCGTCAAACCAAAATTTAATTTTTTGTTAATTTTTTAAAATTTATTTTGTAAATATGGATATAAATTAAAAGGTGTCGCAAAATGACATTAATCGATAAAATATCCCTCAAAAAAATTGGTGTTTATTTGGTGCTTTAAATGTGCGGTTTAATAAGTTTTTTATTTGTTTTTTGTACTCTGTGAATTTTTTTGATGTGGTCGATTTGCATTCATTGGATGGTGTTTGAAATTCAAATTGGACATGAGAAAAATTAATCGTAAATATTTTTTTTTTTGTTTTGAAAATTATAAATTTTATTTGTGAATTGAATGAGAAGAAAGAAATGTAAAAAAAAATTGCCAAGAAAACAAATTTTTATTTTAATATCGTCACATCTTAAACGCTCAATGAGAGATCTTCAAAAAAACGGGAAACTATGAAGTCGATTGAAAAAGAAAGCAGAAATTTCAGATAAGCTTGAGATTTTTTTGAGCTTTTCGTTTCTAACCAAATTTTAATATTAGTGTTAAGTCTTTTGTATGTCAAGAATCGTATGTTGTCGATGAGTAAAAATTGAAGAATTTTTCCGAATTTCATTTGATATCATATTTATTGACTTTTTTTTGGCAAAAAAAGATTTAAGAAATGTTATGTAAAATTTTAAAGAGAAAAGAACCACACCTTGAATTCTTGACAATCCATTCAGGTTATTTTTTAAAATGCTAGCTTAAAATTAAACATAAAATAAGATTCAATAAAAGTCAAAACTTAAAAGCTAAGAATTTGAATTTTTTGAACATTCGAAATTTGAAGACTCTCATCGTAACCTAAAATATTTAAATTTAAATACTAAAATTTTTTTCAATCGATTTCAACCCTAGTTTTCATCCCAATCTGTTACTGACAAATGTGAAATAAAAAATATCCTTCTAAACCTTCGGTCATAAACTTATTAAGTCAATATCCCTCCCCACAAAACACAAAAGGAAGTATCTCGAATTCCACTTCAATATTTTTTTGTTGTTCTCAATTCCTCTATGTTAAAATATACACAAACAAACAAAGTAAAGTAAAAAAAAACTCTACAGGAGAAAAGAGAGATCACTTCAACCTTCGAGAAATCAATTAATGATTTCATCCTCAAATTTCATTCAATTATCTTCGTCTCTCTTATCATTCTCAATGTTATTCCCATTGTTTGCTTATAAATATATTTTTCTGCTTTGTGTTTTGTTGTGCTATTTAGCTTTATGTCTATTCTATGGAATAGCACACACAGTAAAGTATCCAAAAAATATGTAAAGTGGATTCCCAAGAGCCTCTTAAATTACGTTTACTTTTACACAAATAATAAAAAAAAAATAATGGAATAAAAAAAAATTAAACGATAAAGTTGTTGTTGTGTGGACTTAACGTTATGTCGTTTCATGTGGACAGCAGAGAAATAATTATAAATAAAATAAAAAAAGCATTCGATCCATTTTCATCACAGTTGTCACCTTGTTGTTGTTATTATCGATGTTTAATATATTTTAATTCTATTTATTTTAATTTTAAATGGAATTCTGAATGAATGTGAATCAACTGTGATGAAAATGTTATCGCGATTGAACGGAGAATCAAAGAGTTGTTGATAAATGCCCATTGAAATAAATATAAAAATACACATTTATCTAGCTATTAGGGAGCATAGATTGACAGAAATTAGTTTATATATAAATATAAATACATTAATGTTGTTGTTGTTGATGTTATTGTGTATTATGCGTTTTTGCATGTTTGTAGTTGTTTTAGTGTCGTTGTCGTACAAATCAAAAATCAAACAAAATAATAGAAAATTTTTGATGTAGATGTCATATGGATGCCAAGGAATAAGCAGAGCATTTTTATGTGTAGAAAAAAAAAATATACTTGAAAATAAAAAATAAAACAACATTGAAACAGTCACAACATAAATTCGACATAAATATATATATATTTAGAGAAAAATATATAATCACATATATACATGATATTACCTTCAATACATCAATTTACTTCAATTGGAAAATTCATAAAAAATAGAAATATGCGAATTTTTTGTTTTTATTATATATATATGGCTTATGATGATCATTGATGGTTTATTATAATGCTGGAGAAGTTTTTTGTGAGTGAAACAAATCAAAATGATACTCGAGTAGATTTTTAATGGAAAATTTTGTCAATATTTATTTTATCAATATTCCAATTATTTGAATTGAGGACACGACACGTGGACATGACAAATTGAAAAATTTCTTCTTATTTTCTACCTGAATCTGAAATTGAAAGGTTGAAATAAATCAATGAAGAGTTGGGTTGAATGAAGTTTTGATGAATTTTTAATATCTATATTACTGGCTTATGTTTTAGTTTTTTATTCGATTTAAATGATTTAAAACATTTCAATTTTAAAACTTTATTTTTTAACAGTTTTAAAATTCAGTTTAAATATAAATTGATATCAATTATTTTGAATTTCTCAAACTTAAAAATTAAGTTTTAAAATCTAATTTTTAACAAATTTATTTAAAAATTTAATTTCAAACAATTTCAAATTTTAAAATTTAATTTGAAAGAATTTCAAATGTAAAAATTTAATTTCAAACAATTTCAAATTTTAAAATTTAATTTGAAAGAATTTCAAATGTAAAAATTTAATTTCAAATAATTTCAAATTTTATTTTATTAAAATTTATTTTCAAATAATTTTAATATTGAAAAGTAATATCAAAGAATTTCAAAATTTAAAATTTAATTTCAAAGATTTAAAAATTGTAAATTTAATTTTAATTTAAAAAAAAAAAATTAATTCTAAATCTTCTAAATTTCAAATTAAACTTTCTCACTCTAAACAAAATTTGAATTCATCACTTCATATAAATCCAACAAATTAACAAAAAATCATGAATTTTCAGATTTATTAGAATTTCATTTTCGTTAACACCTTAAATGCTTCCGACAAACAAACTGAATTTTCATGTCATATGAATTTTTAAACTCTTCTAAAACAAAAATAAAGAAGAATTCAATTCTAAATTCAGTTGTCATGTGATTCATGAAGGAAGTCTCCATGTATCTACGTCAGTCAACAAGCACACTCAATGTTCTCTCGCACCAAAGCACACTTCTCCAAATAAGAAAACGATCAATGATAAATCATAAAAATAAAAATTAAATTGAAAAGTATGTCACAATATCATCATATTCACATGATATCAATTTATTTTTATTTAAACGAATTGGTATTAATGAAAAAAAGAATACGAAAAAGTTTGAAACATATTTAATAGACTTTTATGTACATACATATTTATATGCTTTTGGATATTACGAATGGAAGGTAGGACAATTTATTCTTTAAGGAGCTGTAAAAGAGTCATTTGATTGAGACGCTTACTTCGGGTACGGAAACATATTCATAAATTTTCAAAAAAAAAAAAAATCATTTAATTGTATGAAAGCTTTTATTTTTAAGATGAATTACTTTTATGACTGTAAATTTATTGCTTTATTTTTCTTATATTTCACATATTTTTATAAGGTTTTTCATGCTTACTTTTATTGGTAATGGTAGCACACTTGCATGTATTTTTTATAATTATTATACTTTAACTCTTTAACTACTAACAAATAATTTACTTAATTTTTTTGTTTTTGTAATACCGCTGTTTTTGGGCTAATATTTCTCTTCTCCCTATAAAAACTACTATAAAAAGACACTAATATCTATTTTTAATGATATAATAATATATTAACAAATATATTGAAAGTCTCTCTTTATATTTTGAGGATATGATGAAATTTACTTCTTATAAGAATCAAATTACACACGAATGTTGTAAATAACACACATACACAAACACTCATGTCAATATTATTATTCCAATAGAGATAAAATTCATCTGCCTTTAGTCCTCGAAAGATATCGATAAATAAAAGAGAGACTTTCATTACACAAATATTTTCATTGGCATTGAATGACAAAATTAAATCTAATATGGCAAAAAATTTCTATTTTTTTTTATTATCCTCCCTCGTCGAATTCAATGTTTTTTTGGTTGGTAATAAAAAACAAACAGACTTATTTCAATGGCATACGGTCAAATTGGTATGATTCAGGCAGCAGCTGGTTTCTTCGTGTATTTCGTCATCATGGCTGAAAATGGATTCTTGCCTTTGACATTGTTTGGTATTCGTAAGCAATGGGACTCAAAAGCCGTAAATGATCTTACAGATTCATATGGTCAAGAATGGGTAAGTTAATCAAGAAGAACTTGAGGATATTTGATATATTTTTTTTTTTTTATATTTAACAAAAAATGGGTCTTGTTAAGGGTTCAATTTCCTTTTTTGGATTTTGTATTGAGCTTTAGGGGATGTAAAGAATTAAATTATAGATTTGGAAATGGATATCTATGATTTGATCTATTAAATTTGAAGATTCTTATTATTTAAAAAATCATTTTTTTTAAAAAAAAAATTGAATTTAGGGTAAAAAATATTGAAATTCGTACAAAACCAAAATTCGTACGAACAAATTTACAAAATTTTTTTTTCACAATTTTTAGACTTGAAAAAATTGCCTTTAAACTCAAGATTGGCCACATGTTAAGGTCTTATGGGTTTGCTCGTGCAGTCTACTTTCCAATTAAATTAACTCAAGGCATAAATAAGCACTGCTTATACGAAAAAAATCCACCTCATTCCAAATATTGAAATTCGTACAGAAGAAATATTGAAATTCGTACAAAATTTCAATAGTAGGCGGTGAAGAGTTTTAATTGTTTTTGAGTAAACAAATTTAATAAATTAAATTTAAAGCATAATTAAGCTGCTCAGGATGAATAAAAACCTCCTCAAATGAAAGTCCTGCAAGAATATTAATTTTTTCTCAAGTTTTGGATACAAAAATCGTGAGTACTTGGTGTACGAATTTCAATATTTGAGTGTACGAATTTCAATATTTGTGTGTACGAATTTCAATATTTGAAATAAAGTGGATTTTTTTCTGCTTTATGCTTCACAAATGACTCTTTTCAAGTTTGAATAAAAAATTTTGGAGGACAAGCAAAGTCGTAGGAAAAATTTGAGAAATCAGCGATGCTTCCAATAAAAGTTACAGGACTTTCAAAAAAAAAAATTCGTTTTGTACGAATTTCAATATTTTTTACCCTAATTGAAGATTTTTAAGCTATAAGATTCTATTTAATGAAATTTATACAAAAATGTCTTTGAAAATGCAAAAATATTCATTTATTTAAAACTATTAAGCTAACCTATAATTTTAGGGGCATGAAACTATGAATTTTTGCAAATTTCTCTAAATAGTTCACATAATCGTTAACTTCAGTAATTTGGATTTAATTTAAAGAAATTGAGGCTAATACTTTGTCTAGTTACTTTAATCGAATATAAAAATACTTGTTCTGAACTTTATAAATTAACTTTAAAAATTCAAGGGGTTTTGACTACGAAAAACTTATTTTAAATTTTCCATAAACTAATGCAATAAATCTAATTTCCATCACAGACATACCGTGATCGCAAGACCTTAGAATTCACATGCCACACAGCTTTCTTCATATCAATTGTGGTTGTACAATGGGCTGATATCATCATTTGTAAGACCCGTCGTAATTCAATCTTCCATCAAGGCATGCGAAATTGGGCATTGAACTTTGGTCTCATATTTGAAACACTCTTAGCCGCCATCTTGTCATACACACCTGGAATGGATAAGGGTCTCCGCATGTATCCATTGAAGTGAGTATTAATAATGACTTTCTGGTCAATTAAGAATGATAATCTAATGATGAAAATTAATTTATATCATTGCAGATTCGTATGGTGGCTTCCAGCATTGCCATTCAGCTTGGCAATCTTCTTGTATGACGAGACACGTCGCTTCTACTTAAGACGCAATCCAGGTGGCTGGTTGGAGCAAGAAACGTACTATTAAACATATAACATCTTAGCGAGACGACATATAGTAATAGTAATAATAATAATGATATAATAATTAATAATAATAATAATAATTTAAATGAGAAAAAAAAATAGTAATTGGGAAATTGTGTGCGAGGGAAATAAAAGAATTAAAAAAAAAAATAAACAAACCAGAAAATAGCAGTTGATGATGAAAGAAAGAATAGGGAAAGAAAAGAAAGAAAGTGAGATGTAAGAATATAAAAAACCATATTCATATGTATTTTGCTGCCACAAAATTAATAAGACAAAAAAAAAATTATTACAAAAAATATTATCAATAACTAATTATGATGATTGCTACACGCGCTGGACACTGACATATAGTTGAAGTAAAAATGCTTTTCTTATCTTCTTGCCCACAACCCACCAAGAGAATATATATAAAAAAAAACATTGATTGATGATGGAAGTAAACCAACCACAAATTAAAAAAAAATCTTTCGCGCGAGAATAAAAAATACATAAAAATAATTAAAGGATAATAGTAACATTTAGAGAAGTGAAAAAAATAATAAATTATGTGTAATTTTAAAAACACAGAAACACATACACACAAGAAAAAAAAGTCATTCTTTCCTCCACTTTTTTCCCGCCTAATTTTCCAAGAAAAAATTGTTTTTTCAAAAATTTTTTGTTCAGTTCTGTTTCTCAAATTATTTTCAATTTTAGTTTTAGGAAAAATGTTTAAAAAATTTCTTCAATTTTATTGTTTTGTGACTCTTTATTTTTTAAAATAAATTACAAATTTCTGTCTCTTATATTTTAAATAAAAATAAATTTAAAGAAAAAAAAAACAATGAAAAAAGATTGAATAAAAAATATTCTCATATTTTTTTAAAAATAAATAAATAAAGAAATCAGTTTAAAAATGAAGAACTTAAAATAAATAAAAAAAAATTGCATCTTAAAAAATGAGAAAGTTTAACAATTAAAAAAATTTAAATAAAAAAAACAACAAAAATTCTACGCACTTCACTGTGGCGTGGAAGTTAATAAGGAACGTAAAAAGGGAAACTTTTTTTTTGTTGTGTCGAGAATCTTATCAGAATTAGTAATGAAAAAAAAGAAGAAGAAAATTTCAAAAAAATGTACAAGAACAGAGAATGATTTACAACATAGAATGATGGTGGACTTTTATGGAACTGTTCAAGTGTGGAAGTTTATGAAGTGAGAATTCCGAAAAAAAACACACAAAAATCTTTTTCAGGATATTCATGACATTTGACTTCCATGCATCCCCTTCATAAAAGTCTCACACAAAAATTAAAAAAAAAAATGATGATTAAAAGTATAAAAAAAAATATATTTAAATTTAAATATAACTATTAATTAATAGATAGTGTGTGTATGCATGCGTCGCAAGCGATGTTTCTTACAGCAATTTATGATAATGAATCTATAAAAAAAATTGCCCAATTTTATCATTGATGAATAAAAAGTAAAAGTCTAAAAAAAGAAAAAAACAAATCTAAAAACCACAAAAAATGAGAAAAAAATATTTCTTTTGTGTTCAGTTTGTCCACATTTTGTTGTCTCTGTCCCAAAAAAAAAAAAAAATGTTTTGTCAACATTGGCTGGCTCATTATGTGTCTAATTGCTGATTGTTTTGCATAAGCACTAGGGGCAGATCACATTGAATGACCTTGACCGTTCATTAGTGCATTATTATGCAGGCAAATATGTCAATTTGATTGATCCTTGAGTAGCCTACAACTTGAAGATCAACTCAAGGATATTTCCAGCTCGGGATAGTAATTTTCTTAAATTTCCTCATTTTCTTTCTATTCTTAATTTTTTTTATTAAATTAAATTGTAAAATCCATCATTTTTAATACAACTACTGATGATGATATATAAACATATATTTATAAGACATGAAACATGCTAACTGAAATAATAATAATGAAAAAAAAAGTAAAAAATTATGAATAGTAGAAATGCCAGAAAATAATGAAATAGATAAGAATTTATATATATAATATTGTTTCCTAATTTTTCAGTTTTCAAAAGAAATGAATAAGATTGCATTAGAAAATTTTTCCGAGAAACATTTTTTGTCACCGCCGAGAGTAGCTAATTAACTTTTTTTTTTTTGAAGAATATATAAAAAAATCTATATTAAGGAGATAAAAACAAGAATTAAATCTAAAAAATGTAAAATGATGCATAAATAACATATTCAGATAAAAAAGAAGAAAAAAAAAACAACACAAACACACACACATATATACACACACATACACACATGATTCTTTTCATTCCCAAGAAAAAAAAAATGTTTAAAAAAATTGTTTTTAAATGCAAAAAAAAAAGAAATTTGCAACAAAAAGAAAATCTTTTACCCCGTCCTTCGAACACATTGTGTTTAATTTCGTTAACTTTTTATTAAATAGATTTTTTTTTAAATTTTAATTAAATTTAATTCGTCGTTAAACATTTATAATATTATTATTATTATTCTTATATTTTATTTTTTTGATCATATTCAGGAATTGAAATTTTGTTTAAATACTCGAATTTATGTTTTTGTGCTGAAAAATGGTAGCTTTCAAAATAATAAAAAAAATGTTGTACAAAAAAAATTAAATATTGGCACAAGTTCATAGAGAGGATTGAGGTTAGACTGCGGGAAATTTTAGATAAATTTTTTGTGGAATTCATAAAAAGATCTTCAATATGGTGCCATTTCTCACTTAATTTGTGAGTCTAATGCTCTTACTTTTATCACTTTTTCACGACTTGCTATTGCTCAATTTCATAAAAATAAAAATAAATTCAGACAGAAGACTAGTCTGACTACGGACGGAATATTCTCAATTGTATGGTGTCGTGGTAGAGTTTGTAGGCTAATTTGCTAGGTCTTTTTGAGGCTGAGTGGTTAGGCTATAGACTAAAGTCACTTTTGTAAAGACGAGAGTTCAAGTCCTTGTCTTACAAAACTTCCACGACAACCGACTATTTTTCAATGCATTTTTAAACTTGACATATTCCATCTTTCAAGTTACTTCACACACTTACTGCCCCCCAAACCCTCTTCTTTTTTAAGAGGAGACAAATTCAATTTCCACAAATACCTCTTAAAAGAAAATACAATACCAAATAATTAAAAAAATTTCCCAAGCAGTTCCACCAACAAATTTACACACAAATCGCCATAATGAAAATTAATAAGAAAATTCTTTATAATTCGAATATTTCAATTCCTGAATTGTGAAATGTTAAATGATTTAAAAATACAAAAAACAAAAAAACAACAAAAATGAGAGAAAGTAAAAATATTAGTTAAGTGTGCGCAGAAAAATTTTAAATAAAAATAAATGATTTTGTTTCTTTTTCCTTCATTATTAAGTTTTTTTCATGGGGAGTTGGGATGTTGCTGATGTTTGCTTTTTGGAGGGTTTCTTGATGCTGCTATTTACTGTAGGATTGTTACAGGAATTATTGTTGAAAGTGATTGAATGCTGTCTGTGCTCGACAATTGGACATAATGAATGTGCATGTGTACCTGAAAATTATGATTTTTGGCACCGAGCGTGTTCATTAATCTGATGAGAGCATAGATAAAGTAAAGATCCAATTACTGGATGCATAAAGTCAGGGGTTGTCTGAAAAAGCTTCTTAAATAACCAAAAAATATAAAAACCGTTAAAAATCGACTCTACTGAGAGATTTTGGTTACAGTGATTCTCTAACAGGCAGAGAGTGTGTTAGGTCATCATGCAGTATTTTATTTACCTGTTAGAAGCTGTCTATAAATTGTTGATTGCTGAATGAAGTAATCCTGACTATAAAAAAGTGTTGAAAAATAGCTTACATGCTAGATATAATCAGAACATCATGAATTGACGGATAGGAAGAAAAATTGTAGTTTTAGAACTAAAGATTATTGATTTTTTGCTTTACATTTCAGTGTCAGCCTTTGGTTAGACATCTGAAAAGGTCAAAAGAAAATCAATAGCTTGAAGTACTAAGTGCTTATGCTGTTATTATTAGGAACTATAAACAGGAAATACAGAGTCAAGAACTTTCAAAGGGTGGCATATTGGGTGATATCTAGGTTATACTTTAAATTAAGTTCAAAAAGACAAAGTGTAGAAGGATCTTACATCTGTGATGTAGTTCAGTGTCTTCCAAACATAATTGCCCTCGACACACCTAAAGGGTAAGCCATTATCCCTTTATTATTAATCGCGCACGTCGTACGGTTCATTACATTTTTAAAAAATTATTTTTTAAAAATTTAACAACAGACAGTTTGGAGTTCACTGATTTAACCATGGACGTAGACAGGAGGGTTCGGGCCACTGTTGCGAAATTTGGAACTGCAGCAAGAGCACAGCTCAAAATTTTCTCACGGGATCTCGAACCCTCCAGGCTACACTCCTTGGATATAACCCTTTGAATATACTTCAGGATTGTTCTTAAAAAATTATTGTGAAGATATCCTACAGATTTACTGTAAGAACTGCTTCTTAAGATTCACTAGATAACTATCTTCCAATTCTACTTCAAGAGTTAGATATCCATCAGAAATAAAACATCAAATTGACTTCAAAGATAACCTAACGCAGTATACCTCCAAGTTCACCCAAGATACCAACCCCATCCATCAGCAAATCTTCAACTTTAAAGCTATTTTAATACTCTTTAACTCTAAAGAGGATATACATACATTAAAAAAATACAGACACTACTCAAGTCAAGATTTATGTTTGCTACATTTTTATTACGACAAAATAAAAAAAAAGATGAAGATTATATAATTAATTAAATTAATATAAAAAAAGCTTATAGAATGTTTCTCTGTTATCACTTCGTTCAAAATTTCGGGAGAATCGAAATGAATTAAATAAAAAAAGGAGTAAATAAGATGAATAAAAAAACAAGTATATTCTATATTTTTAAATGGATGAAAAAAAATAATTAAAAATACTGAAAAAAATGATGAAAAGAAAAAAAAAAGTTTATGAAGATGAATTAGTAATTAAATAAATTTAAAAATTTACACACAAAAAAAAAACAATTGTTCTTTTATAAAGCAAAAAATATATATTTTAAAATGTATAATAATAATTATTAATAAATAAAATAAAATAAAAAAAATATTGAAGTGAATTTAACTTCACAAAAAAACAAAAAATAAGGAAAACTACACAACAGAGGACAAAAGAAGCTTGCTTATAAATTCTGCGATCGATAAGCCTCTCATGTCCTACAAAAAAAAAGAAACATGGCAATTCTAAAAAATATATAAAAAGAAAGAATTTCATTAATTGATTTAGAGAAAAAAAAAATTATAAAAAATGAAACACGATTTAAATACTGCCCGTTTGTTGTAATTAAAAAAAAATGAGACATTTAAAAAGCAAAAAAAAAAAAAAATCATGTTAGACAAAAAAAATTCATTTATGGAATATAAGGTAATAAATTGGAGCGAAAATAAATTTGTTGTAAATGCGTTGCACAAGTTTTATTCTCAAAACAAAAAAAATAATAAGTCTACTGATTAAGGTTCTTTGATTGTGCAATAGCTCACTAATCAAATTCTCACTTATACATAACACACACAAATGCATATTTATTGAGCTCTGTGGATTGTTGATCGATCTGTGGTGACTTTTTTCAGTTGGAAATTTAGCTTTTCGAACTGCACATGATAATATTAAGGTTTGCCATATGACAGACTTGATTATTGTGTACAGTTCGGGTTTTTTAGGTTAGAGGGAGCTTCAATGAGTAACAATCCTTCCTTTAAGGCAGTGATGTTCAACTGGTGTGCCGCGGCACATTAGTGTGTCGAATAGTACCTCAAACTGTGCTCTGCGTGCGGTTTAGGTCATGACTTACTCACAAGGTGTTCCGTGGCACTAAAAAAGTTGGGCATCACTGCTATAAGGAAAAAAATCAAGCAGCTAGGTTCTAAACTGTTTTAATTCTGAATTTCTGATGAAATTTCAGCTAATTCCAAGATTCTGTCCAATAGAATCGATACCTAACCTCTTTCAGGGATGTTTTCAAAGTTTCCAATCGCCAAAGGCCATGTCAAACAAAATGACCTTGATCATGCAATAAAATTGGCCTTGACAATGACCCCACAAGAACTTCTAAGTCATTCAACCATTAAGAATATCCAATAGACGTTGAAAATTTAGCTTTACTTCATTATCTTATAACAAAAGCGTCTAAATGAATTTATTTTGGGATATCAATAAGAAATAATTTAAGGAAGCATGAGAACATCCAGACACCTAAACTAAAAACTGAAAACATCCACAACCGATCAATAATCCCATTTGCTAGATAATTTTTAATTTAATTAAATGTAATGTTCATCCTTAGAGCAGACGATCTTCACACTCTCTGCCTGTTCATCATCTTTCTCGCCACAATAATAGTATCAATGATTCTGTCCAAAAAAGCAGATCATGTGCCATAATTAGCTCTGTTTCTGTTTCATGTCCAATAAATCATTTTGTTTTCTAGCAAATTTTCCATGTGCTGCTTCTTCAGAACATCCCAAAAAAAATATTTAAAAATTTTTGCCCATAACTCCTTTTACCAATTAAAGAGATGAATAGTGAATTTGTAGATGAGAATGAGAATAATTTTTAAAAAAATGATAAATGATGCCTAATTAAATAAGAAATAAAAAAAAAAATGTCACCATGCTCGTGCTTTGTGTTTGACGCTCGTGTACACGGAATCTAATCGCTCGTTCCAATAAAAATAAATTATAATTAAAAATTTTAAAAAACAAAATGAAGAAGTAAAAATAGTTGAATTTCATTTGTTTCTGTGGGAAAACTTTAGTCTTTGAGGAATTAAATCTGTGCTTGAAATTTAAATTATAAAGCTTGGATTTAAATTTTTGAAGGAAAAGTTTTTCATTTCCGCTGAAGTTTTTTCACTTCTTTTTGAGAAAAAATGTTTTTTTTTGAGACTTTTTTGGTTCTTCTTCAGCCCACTTTTTATTGATGTGGGGTGAGTTTCTGATGATATGGTTCTAATTATGTTTTTTGAAGGTTAGGTTTAATAATTTTCAAGGGGTGAGGTTCGATTCCCACTTGGATTAAACTTTTAAGTAAATTTCTTTTTTTCAACACTTTTTCGAATGTTATCAAGGGGTTTCAAGTGTATCTTAATGGCAAATGAGATTGTTTTGATCGTAAAACAGACTAGGGGTGTAACGAGAGGGTCTAAAAAGGTCCGGATTTATTTTTGAGTAGAAATTTCTTCAATTTTTCAAAGGTTTTTCGAGAAAAAACTTATTCGGACCCTTCTAAAATTTTTCCTCCATACGAAAAATTTTCGGAATATATTTATAAGGATTAAAGCTTATTTCTAGCTTTATTAGATAACAAAAAAAAACTTCAAAATTTCATAACTAAATTCAAAAATCTATAAATCAAAATTTTCGATGATTTAACAAATTATTGAATAGATTCATTTTCAATCAATGCTTTAGCTTGCTTGCAAGATTTTCAAGTTCAAAAATCTATAATTAAACCCAAAATAATGTTGAATTTTGTAGCTTTCTGACATTCTTTCGTCAATTTTCACGTCAAACTCACAAAAAAAAAAACATTCAACATTTCCCATAAAAACTTCAAAGTAGCTTCAAACTGCTTAAAGAATTGTCATAGCAAGCACATACTTCACATCCACCAAACTAAAATACCAATCCAAACTAAAATAAGCATCATAAAGAGCTTTAGCATCAGAAAATCTCCCCACAATCCTCTTTTGTACCAATACCACAAAGAAACAACAAAACAAAAAATTTGTTCATAATTTCTCCTTGTAGAAATGAAAATTAAATAAAAAAAAATGAATTAAAATAAAAAAAATAATGTCGCAAATAAATCTGAAAGCAAAAAAAAAAATGATTAAGCAGAAAAAAAATTACTGTAAATTTAGGATGAGTCAAAAAATTAAATTAAAAAATCTATTTCATGAAGGAAGAAAATGGAGAATCAATAAGAGCTATTTGTTAATTTTATTTCATTATATATATAAAAAGTTAGATGATGAAAAACAATGGATTTAAATATAAAAAAAAATTAAAAAGTAAAAAAAAAAATGCTGCGAAAAGAACGAAGAAACATTTTTTCAAGAACAATTGAGTCACAACACAATTTTCTGGCCGGCTTCGGTCGAAAACAAACCACAAAAAAAAAAAAACAAAGAAAATTTCGAAATAAATTTTAAATTTCTTCATAAATGAAAATTCTGTATTCTGTTTTTTTTTTCTAATAACATAAAAAAGAATTACATACAGAAGCTTTTCGCAGAGATGATGAGCTTTCGAGTTCCACTGATTTCGCAAAAAAAAATATAAAAAATTTAATAAGTAATGAAACTATCAAAAAAAAACTACGAAATGAAATAAAAAAAAAATGAAAAGAAAAAAATCAAGTAAAATTAAAAATAATAAAATAAATTAATAAAAATGTTAATTGTATTCGAAAAAAATTGTTTCTGAAAAACACAATAAAAAATAGTTTTAAAAAACTTACCAATTTCGCTTATGATCTGGAAAATTTGTTTTCATCTCACGATGTTTGTGATTTCTATGGGATTATTTATAAGAGATGGCTAGTTTTACCTTGGTAGAGTCATGGGCGTGGTCAGGAGGGTTTGAGCCTTGATGGGAAAATTTGAAACTGCAGCGAGAACACGGCTCAAAATTTTCCCACGAGGCTCGAACCCTCCTGGCTACACTCTGAGTAGAGGCGCTTGGTTTAATTTTTTCATGGTTGTTAAGAGTCGTAGGTTCAAATCCAGAAAATTCAACATTTGAAGGTTATTTTAGGCATTTTAACTTAAAAATAAACGAGTTGTAGTCACAAGTTAGACTTTAAGTATCATTGAACTAAAGGAAATTATCAGAAACTTGAAGTGAAGCTGATATAAAATGAAGCATAATCTAGAATGGGTTCCGCGGGTATACTCCCATGGTTTTAGCCGAAGAACCCATACCTGCAACACTATCTTAGAGGTCATTTGTTATAAAATTCTTTAGAAATTTAATTTTCAGATTTAAATTTTTGATTATTTTAAAGTTTGTCTGTTCAAATCTAGCCATTTTAAATTTTTCTTTATTCACAGTTTAGATACTTAGACTGTTGAATGTACGAGATCAGGCCATAATTGGGCCTCTGGACAACATTAAATTGAGGAAGGGGTATGAAAATTAAATTTTTTGTATGAAAAAATTTCAATGAAATGGCAAAGAAATTTGCCCGAGAGGGGGTGAAAACTCACCCAATCACCCTCCTGGCTACGCCACTGATGTCCTTAGTTAATGCATTGACGAACCTTAAACTATAAATTCATATTTTATACAATACAAAAATCTCTCCTCACTCCTACTCAAACCCCTTTTCAAAAACTGGACATCACAACCAAACAACCACTTATTACTTCCTTGTTCTATTTTAGACTCAATCATAATCGGAAATATTGTGTGATGAAAATAAAATGAATGCTTCAGCAGAAAAAAATAGGAAACAGGATGTGCCGGGTAATTGAATTTTATGACTTTATTTTTCTCAATATAGAATTCTACATTATTATTTTTTGTGTGTTCCTTTATACGCACGTTTTGTTTATTATTGGAAATGATATTTTCGCTGATGTTGTGTAGTACACAAATTTGTAGGCTCTGATGATGCTAAAAGAGGGGAAATGGAACTGACAACTTTTTATAGTCAGTAATATTGCAGACATTTGAACAATTTATGAACTTTTAATATTGAAAACAGTCTGCTGGTTCCTTATGCTTGCTTATTAGGAATGTGCTTGTTACATAAATTTTCAATTTTTCCAATAATTAAAGGAGAAAAGAGTGTTTTTGGAACTTCAAAAACAAATTGATAACCTTAAAAATTTATTGCAAAAATAACCAAAATACAAATTCATTCAAGCTCAGCAACTCAACCTGCACTTTTATTTGGGATTATTCAAACCAATTTACGACCATTTTGACCTAATTTTTCCTTCCTCATCCACAAGAATCCCTTTAAATTTACTGATGTTTACTTTTACAAATAAATTAAAGGTTAATACCCAAAACAACCATACAGATGCTGAATGAAGTTATAAATTACTTCTTAGAAAAAATCTATTTAAATCACACTTGACTGAACATGCTACATCTTCAGAATATTAATTTTATCAAAAATATTATCATTTACACAGCTTAATTATTCATTTTAGAAAATCAAGAAGTACAAGCACGCAGTCTACAAAGTCACTTGCTATTGAATATGTTAAAATGAATTATCCAATTGAGTAGTCACGGTAAACCTTCATTCATTCACTAGACCTTCACGGTGCACATGTATGAATGTTGGTCGCAGCATGTGGAGACCGTGTATAAGTAACTTTCGAGGTAAAAGGGTTCGCCCTTACACCTGACTATAAGGTGCTCGTAAGTGAAGTATGCGTATGTATTGCATTGCCAGCGTAGCGATAGATATCGTGAAACCCTCAGTACACACTAGACCGGCAGGTGGATTCATGTGCAGTGAGGGCGGCTGTATTGTGGATTTGAGTCCAAAACGGATCCATTTGTATGCACTATATTCAGCAACAAAAGTTCCACCTTTACGAAGGTGCTTATTTGGCTGATTAGTGTCGATGCTAAAGCGCTACAATATAGCTTCGATTAGGAATCCATAATTTCCACTGAATATGATCTTATACACATAAATCGTCGTGTCGTGCTTTCTTGATGTTGAATTAAATTAATTGCCATTCATCAAAATATATCTAAGACTTGAATTCAATAGTTTTTGTATCAATAGAACTCACTTAATGTTGTAATATTAATACCTATATTGGTAATAAACTATATTATTATTATTATTATTATTATTATTAATAACCTCAAATATGTATAAAACAAAATAACAACAGAAAAATAAATCATTGAGCATACTTGTTGCATTGGCATAGCAATGCCATGACATTCTTAAATCCTATAGTCATACAATATAGGCAACAAAACTAACTTCATTATTTAATTTGCTAAAAATATTCATTCAATTTATTCAAGCAAGAGAAATATTCAATTTCCAATCAATCACAAACAGTCGTGAATTACGATAAATTTGTACATAACAAGGAGGTGGAATGGGTCAGAATAGCAAAATAAGTGACCAAAATAAGCAAACAAATTGAACAAAAAATAGAAATTGGGAAGATTTCGTGGAAAAATCAGTAATAAAATCCCATAAATCAAGTTAAATGCTTGTTGCTGTGGCATGGAAATAGGAATGTTTTTTTGGTATCTGAACGTGAATTTCGGATATATATTCATTGATAGAGCTGTCAAAACCACAATTCTGTTTATTTTTAGGTCAAAAAGCAGCATAAAAAGAGCTTTTAAAATTACCGGTTTTTTAAAATTCAAATTCAAAGATCAATTTTGATCTTTTTTCAAAAAGCTTCAAATTCGTTAAAAAAGCTCAAAAAGTTCAAAAAACTTTGATTCGTAAAGAAAATTCCAATCCATTACTGCCTATAAACTCGTTTCAGTCACTTCTGTTGTATTATTCTGTGAAGAAGTGTTCTCGAATATCTGTTATTTTCCCATCATTTGTTTATTTACATATAAATTTTATAGATCTTAATAATTCACATTGATTAATTCAAATACCTCAAAAGTGATCGCAGCATAGAATCTCAAAGAAATTTATTATTCTAATTGTGAAATATTCAGTGTGCAACAGTATAGATAAAATCTAGAGCATGTCGAACGACAGTGAAAGTCAAATTAGAGCTAAGAAGGAAATGACACCGACTGCAAAGTACCTGAACGTGGCTATTTTGGTCATAATTTTAGGCGTGTCAGCCTATATCATTGCCAGAATTGTGAGCGATGTTGGAATTGTTTTGTTTACGTATCATCCAACATTTATGGTTCTTGGGGTAAGATGACATGAATGATCTAGAATTGTGAATATTTTTTGGTGGAATTTAGAGTTGTTAGAGGCAGATGTTAAGGTGATTCATAATAATAGTTGTTCATTGTTAATAACTGTAATTATCTTGGTACACTGACATTGTTAGGCATAGAGTAACATCAAAGTTTACAAATATTAGGAATGAATGAATTTTTTATTCCTGTTTCGCGGCTATAAATATAATACATGCCTTTTTGATGATCTTATCTGTTGTTATAGTCGGTATTGCTCTATCGTGTAATAATCGGTATTAATAAAGTAATTGTTAAAGATGCAACCTTCATGTTTCATAATTAAAAGTAAATTGTAAATAAAAATGAGTCTAGACAAAAATAAAATTAGAATGCTGCCTAGATTTTAGATGATATGGTTTGCATTAAGTATTGACACCTGTTGGACATAGCAGCATAAATGTTTATTTCCTAGAATGCATTTAAATTCATGGTGGGATTAAAAAAATTATTAAATCCAAAACATTTGAATTGAATAATTTTGGATGGAATTGAAGCGGTTTGAGTTTGAAGATTGAAGATGGAAGGTTTTTGAACAAAAACTTTTATTTTTGAAAAAAAATTAATAAACAAAATTAATTTTAAAGATTTCAAGGTCAAAAAACATTTATAATGTGGAAAGTTCTCGGCCCCGCGTGTGTGCAAACATCAAAAAAATTACAGAATTTAAATTAATTAAATTTAGTGCTTTATTACGAATATAATAAGCTGGAATAGTAATCAGGAAGCAGTTAAGAAGTTTTTCTTCGAGTAGGAAAAATGAGAACGGCCAGAAGAAGAAGAAAAAAGTCAAATTCTCCAAATCCGGAAAATCAAGTTGAGGTTAAAAAACCAAAAACAGGCAATGACGACAAAATGGATATGGAACAAAATATGGAATCAATGCAACCGAAATGTAAGACAGCCAAGCCAATTTTCATTCAAAAGTCTTTACAGGAGATCAGAGTCTTGCTGGAAACTCTTAATTTTTCAAGTCGTCCTCTGTGCAGAATAAGAGGACCATCATCAACTCAAGTTACTTGTTCCAATTTATCGGACAAGAATAAACTCATCGAATATCTAAGAAAGGAATCAATTGGATTCCATACATTTGCAGAACCATCAGACAAGCATCAATGCTTTGTGTTGAAAGGCTTCTACTTGACTTCATGCGATGAAATGCTAAGCATTTTAAAACGAAGCGGTGTACCAGCAGTCAAAGTCAGTGACTTAGTCCGGAAGGACGATCAAGTCATTTTCATAGTTCACTTTGTTGACAGAATGAATCTTGCTCAACTCAATAAGGATCATCACAGTATTGACTTTATTATCGTCAAATGGGAACATCTCAAGAGGCCGAAGAACAAGGTGACACAATGCTTTAATTGTCAGAAGTTTGGCCACAATTCAAAAGGATGTGGATATACATCAAGATGTGTCAAATGCGATACACAACATCCAGTAGGCAAATGTCAAAGAAAAACTCAAGTTGGCGATCCTAAGTGTTGCAATTGCGGAGGAAATCATTCAGCTAATCATCGAGGATGCCCGTCATATAAAAAATATGTGGATATATTAGCATCACGCACAAAAAAGACAACAAAAATCAAGAAGATCAACAAAATTGAGACATCACAGTTTCCAGCATTACCAAAAGTTCCAGGAAAAACCAGCATCAACAAATTCAAGAATTGCCAGTAATGAATTGACTACAGCACAGCTCAATAACCACATTACTTACGCAGAGAAGCTTCAAGAAGCAGTCAAAATGGATAATCTTTACAAAAGATTGACTGAAGCTCAAGAGAAGTTGAAGAAAATTCCAGATATTGAAAAGACAATTAATGATTTCTGTAAATTCGTTGACGAATTGTCAGAAGTTCAAATAACAATTCAGCTCGTTTTAGCTTATTGCTAAAATATAATATTGCCAAGAATGAAAGTGACGAAGAATCAAATCAATCAGACGAAGAAATGGAAGATGATTACGGGATAGAGATCAATGAAGCGCAGTGGTCTGGAGTCGAATCAATTGCTCAAGAATGCAGAAATGCCATCAAAGAGTTGAACGAAAAGGAAAAAATTAAAATGAAAGTGAAAAAATAATTAATGTAGATATATTTGGAAATGTAAACGGTCTTTAAATAGCTTTTAGCTGACGGACCTTAATAAATATAATTAACAACAACAACAACATTTATAATGTTTAAGTTTGAAATCAATTGGTAATTGTAGGGTTTTGAATCCAAAAATTTTAAATTTTTAGAGGGTTAAGCTCAAAAATTTTACATTTATAGGGTTTTGAGTTTAAATTTTGACATTTGTAGGGTTTTACGTTCAAAATAATTCAAACTTTTATAATTGCAATTGTTAAATTTTTAGTGCATTTTTTTGGAAACTTGTTTTTTTTTCACTTTTTAATTTTTAAAGGTTCAACTTTAAATTTAATTCTATTTAATTAATCTAATTGTAACTTAGGTATTTTAAAATTTTAAAATATTTTTTTTTTTATAAAAAAGTGTATCAAAATATGTTCGAATTCAAATTAGAATTAAAATTTACAACATTTTTCAAAAATTTCAAATCAATTTACCTAGTTTTTTTAATTTCAATTTTTTAATAAAATCTCAATTCAAAAGAATTAAAAATCCATTAAAATGCAACAAGACAAACCCAAAAATCATCAGACCAATACTAGACATTAAAATTTAAGATTTCACAAATTAACATTGAATCAGTCACCAATGAGGAAATCGCCTTCTGGACTTTCCGCAAAACAAACAAAATATTTTTATTGAAAAATGAAAAAAATGTTCATGATTTATTGCGTAAAAATCTAAATTTATTTCACACCCAAATCAGCTCATATATCAACCTCAAAATATCCATCAAAAAAAAATTCTAGTCTCATAACAAATATTTTAATGAATTACGCATTAGTATGGGAAAAAATTTAAAAAATCAATAATAAAATTCTATTAATTAATTATTTTATAGTACCTGATTCTGATGTCAAATGCTATACTAATTATGGCCGACAGCAGTATCCTCACCGCAAACCTGTCTCACCAAAATCGAATCACAGCTCATTGGATCATACAATTATGTGCCTTAGTGCTATTTGTAATCGCTCAAATTTGTATATTCACGAACAAGGTCAATTTGGGAAAATCTCATTTTCAAACGACTCACAGTATTTTCGGGTTAATTACTCTAATTTTAACGATCTTGTCTGCCATTGGTGGTGTCTTTACGAAATATGCAATGCAACTTAGAAATACTGTTAAGCCTGTCTTTTTGAAATGTGCACATTCATTTGCTGGAATTATTGTCTACATCCTGGCCATGCTTACAATTATGCTTGGATTTAGTCAAATGTGGAATGAAGATAAGGATGCATACATCAAACCAATTCTCATAATTTTAATCATCATTATTGCATTCTTTGTACTTGTTAAGAGCTTCATACTCTTCTTATCACGTTTTAAAGACATTTTGATGCGTTAAAATTGCTTAATTAAACTGTTCCAATCCAATTAAAAATGATATTTTTTTTCATGATGCACGAATATTTATATAATGTACATGATTTTTATCAGATTCTCATTTTTATCATCTTGTAAATTGTGTTGTTAAACATTTTTTAATATTTTAACATAAAATAAAGAGTAACGGTTTTTAAAAATTTGAATTTTTAGCGTCTTTTTCAGGAAAAATGTTAGGTTATAATCTTCATTTTGTCTTTTTTTGGCTTAAATATGAGGAATTGGAGAGAGTTGTATGTTGTGACTTGTTTATTGTTAGTCAATGTCTAAGAATTGATGAAAATAATGAGTTAATCAGGAGTAATTAGCTGTAAAATGCAAGAAAGATGATTTTGAAAAAATTTTGAACTTCAAGTTCAAAAAACTCAAAAATTTAAATTATTTCAAAATTTAACGTCTTTTTGATTAAAAAGTTAAAATATTTCAAAATTTAATGGTTTTTAGACCAAAATTCAGGAAAAATCAATTTTTGGACATAATTAATCAATCTACATTTAAGAAATGCTTTTATATCACTTATTACCAAATAAATCGTCAACTTGTTCCATTCATTTCAGTTCATTTCATTTCATTTCAGTCAGATTTCTAAAAAAAAAATATTTTTACCTTTTAAAAAATTTTTATTTTAATTAACCAATCCATCACAGAACAGAAATGTCACAGAAAGGAATCGATAAGTTACTTGATAAGATCAAACAGAACATGAGCGAGAGAAAGTTTTATGAATCGCATCAGCTTTGGTAAGTTAAAATAAATGAAAAAATTCTGAAATTGATAAAATATAAAAAAATTTGATATTAATGGAAATTTATGCTTGATTTATACATCGTCATTGATTTTTTAGGCGAACTATATACTTTAGATTGCTTAAACAAGAGCGTTATATGGAATTAGCTGAAATCTTGCTTGACGGCGCGACAAAATTAATTGACGAAAAGCAATTTCAGAGTGGAAGGTATTAATACGTGTAAATATCTACAAATATACATCCATAACTAATTGATATTTATCTTTTTAGTGATTTAGCATTATTACTTGTCGAAGTCCTGTCAAAACATAAATTCGATAATCCAAATGAATTTGATAAATGGATTTGTCATGTTGCTGGAATAATCGAGAAAATTGATCCAAATATTGTTGAACGTGAGACACTAATTGTAAGAACGATCAAATGGAGTTCAGCGGAAACGAATCAAAAGAATCCAACATTACATACACTTTTAGCTCGCATTATGTTAAAGGAAGAAAATTATGAACAAGCACGATATCACTCATTATTATCAAAAAATGGATATTTGTGTGCTAAAATCCTCATCCAACATAGTACGAAAGCATATAATAGTGAAATTGACATGATTATTGTTCAAGTAGTGTTGAATTTATTAATTTTGAAGGATAAAAGTACAGCCGTTGAGACATTTGAGTACTATACGAAATTTCATCCTAAAATTAGAACAACTCAACCACCATACCGTACACCACTTCTTAATTTTGCTTATTTCTTATTAAACATAATTGATGATAAGAAATTGCAAGCATTTACGACATTATGTGATTTATATCGTACAGCACTTACACGTGATTCAGAGTATGAGAAGAAATTGGAGAAAATTGGTACATTTTATTTTAATGCTCCGGTTAAGAAGCAAGATATGCGATCAGGTGGATTATTTGGGGATTTATTTAATCAGCTGTTTCAAGAATTGGAAAATGACAGTGATAGTGATAGTAACATGCAATTTTCAACATCATCCATACTGTCATCGAATGTTGATCTTGATTAATAAATGATTTTAAATATTTTCCTTATTTTTTATTATTATTTTATTTGGATTTATGAGAAATTGCTCATAGATTATTCGAAAAAATAAAATTCAGATTGGAATTGTGTTAATTTGTTGCTAATAATAATAAAATCAGAAAATTACGAACTAATTGAAAGTGATTCGAGCGCTTTTGATTTCTTGATTTGTGTAATTTTTGCTTTCAGTTTCGCTTGATTCTATAAAGCTTTAAAAAGATTTGGCAGCATTAAAAATTAAATACGTACGAATTTTTGGATTTTAACGTACGTGTTTGTTATTTTACGTACGTATTTTTGATCCTTACGCACTATTTTTTAATTTTACGTACGCATTTTTTCATTTTACGTACATTTTTAAAAATGGTCTGAAATCGAAAAAATTGTTCAAAAATACATTTTAGGGGAAAATTTAGAGGTTCAAAAGTTTTTGTCGATTTTCTTTATTTTGATAGTTTTAACAGCTTTATTATGATTTGATTATACACTCCTGAAAAAATCAGCCTTTTATATTAAGTGTAAGTATGATTTTTTGTTAAAAATGTATCAAAAATTTTTGTAAACAAACAAATTTGTATGGAAAAACAAGTGAAATTAAAATGCAAATTTCAAGAAAAGTGCATCAAAGTACCTCACCAGAGCATGATTAGAAGCTAAATTAAGACTCAATCTTTGGATTCTGGTAGGTTTCGCGGACCCTGTAAAACCCGCTTTTAACTTATGAGCATTTAAAGTTTTGGAAATTTTCAAAATTTCAATTGCATTTTCCCTAATGATTAAGCATTTTGCTAATGTTTTATAAGCTTTAACATAAAATTTGAGCATTAATTAAGGTATTGACAGCAATTAGAACATAAAACAAACAACAGAAAGTGGAAAATTTTTGTAAAACTTTTTCATGGTGTTTTTGTATACAATTTTTTTGTAACTTTCGTTAATGATTGACAGAGTTAGACAACGATTAGAAGGCTGATATTTTCACAGAAGATGCATCAGTTTATGATTTATATTCGTGCTTTCAAAAGATGAGGTTTAAAAGACATGACATTTTTGTATTTTTGAACATTTTTTTCGATTTCAGACCATTGTGTTTTTTTCTCATTTTACGTACGTATTTTTCTCACTTTACGTACGTATTTTCTCACTTTACGTACGTATTTTCTCATTTTACGTACGTATTTTCTCATTTTACGTACGTTTTTATGTTACGTAAAAATTAACGGAAATCTTAAATTCAAATTTTTAACGAATTTTTTTTAAAAAATTTAAAATTTTTCGTTGAATTTTTCATAATTTATAATGTTTAGAATTTTCTAATCCACAGAACTTTACTTACACAAAATTAGCATGTAATATAAATAGAATACAGCATAACGGTCAAGAATTATTTAATTTCCAACGGACCTGCAAATTTGCATCATCGATAAAAATTGTTATCTGAATTAAAATCAACAAAATCTAAATATTTTAAAATTTTATTCTTTAAACATATTTCCATCCACAATTAAACTATTTAAACACAAAAGTACTGCATCTTAGTGTCTGTAAATCAAGCTGATAACAAATAGAAACGATATTAAAGGTAAATTACATCAAATTTTGAAAAAATTCTTTTGATCTCGAAAATTTTAATTATTTTATCAGAATTTAGGGATTAATAGACATTGATGAGTCATGGAACATATAAATTCGACAGATAATGATAACGATAATCGTGAATTAGTGCAAAGTAATGAGGAAATTGATCGAATTTTATCAATTTCATTAGCGCCAAGAAATATTACAACTGGATCTTCAAATAACATCCAGCAACCGTCACAACAACAACAACCAGCACTTCAGAGGTATTGTTGGGTATGTTTTGCAACAGAAGAGGATGAAGATTCCGCAGGACATGAATGGATTAAGCCATGTAATTGTAAGTTGACATTGGAATGTCATAAGTACCTGCAATATGCTGAATAACTTGTTATATCCATTATTATAGGTAAAGGGACATTAAAATGGGTTCATCAGAGTTGCTTACAACGTTGGGTTGATGAGAAACAAAAAGGAAATAGCTTTAAGCGCGTTCAATGTCAACAATGCCAAACAGAATATATTATTGTATTGCCAAATATGGGAATTTTTGCAGATCTTCTTGAAGGAATTGATAACATAATTAGACGATCATCGCCTTTTATTGCCGCTGGAACTTTTGTTGGATCGTTCTACTGGACAGCCGTTACATACGGTGCCATAACTAGTAAGTCATTTAACTTGACAGTCTTTTTGTGCTTTCTTGCTAGTTTCAAGGATTTCTTTCGAAAAACTTTTTTGTGTGGTTTGATCTTCGATTTTCTTACGAAATAAGTCCAAAAGTTATCGATTTAGTTCATCGCATGTGAATTTATGCACGTATGACATTTGTGACATTTTCTTTTTTGGATTGACATGCAAGATAATTGTGTTATAGTGTCCTAAATTGGATATTTGCAGTCTTAAAATTGATAATTTTCGGTAATTTTTCAAGGTTGTAAGGTACTACAAGTTTAAAGCTCTTAGCTAGTTGAGGAAAGTGTAATTTGCTTTGATGAAAAAAATAATTAGTTCCTTTATGTTCCACGAAGTTTTTGCTCTATCTAAGATCTATGAATCTTTTTGGGACTCATTTCGAAGGATAAAAACGTATGCAAAAAGATTTTTAAATACTTTTCGTAAAGTTTAGCTAGACTTCAATACGTACAGGGTTTCCTCGATTTGCGTTATTGTTTGGGACAGGAAAAATGTTATGCAAATCGAAATTATGCAAACCGAAGTAACGCAAATCAAGGACCCCTTGTACGTTAATCGTAGGCTGAAAAAACGTACGTAAAACTTAGACAAAAAACGTACGTAAAACGTAAGAGACAAAAAAACGTACGTAAAACGTAGACAAAAAACGTACGTAAAACGTAGACAAAAAAAACGTACGTAAAACGTAGACAAAAAAACGTACGTAAGTTCTTTAACTAATTGCTGCGATAAATGTCATAATATTTGTTTTCAAACCATAATCATACTGCTTCAACATTTCCATTTCGAAATCCAATTTCTAAGCAAAAAAATCTCTAATTTACATAAACAAAATCTACAAAATTTGCCATTTGACCTCAATTTTAACCAATAATTCAGCAAAACAACAATCCGTGATTCATTTAATGCAGTAAATCTAATTTTAAGCATATTGTTTATTAGCTGATCGAATACTTTATTCTGCAAAAATTTTTAAAAATAACTTGGTGCCGGTTGTAATAATTTTAATGCGCAATTTTTCATGCTCATTTTTTTTTTTTGTTTATTCTTTTTTGATTTCTGGAATTATTGAGGCATTAAGTGCTTGTTTATTTGAGGGAAGAAAAAGTTGTTTGATTCGCAAATTCTTAGTTTTCTTAAACTTATTTTAGTTTTACGTAAGCTTAACGTGAACCTTACGCTACATAATTTTACGTACTGTTACGTACGTGCAATTTTTTACTCGAAAAGATTCAAAAATGTTTTTAACGTTAATTTTTTAAATATTTTTGGTAGTTAATTTTTAAATTTTTTTTGCTTGGAAAATTTCAAAAATTCTTTGGTTGTTAATTTTTCAAAATTTTTTTGACAGTTAATGTTTCAAAAAATTTTTGGTCGTTAATTTCAAAACAATTTTTGGCAGTTAATTGATATTGTAAAATTCACAACCAAATTAAATCAAGCTTAATAATAAAAAATAAATCTTATAATCTTATTAATAAAATTCATAATTATTCTCTTTATCTCATTTTAGTTCTTCAAGTTGTTGGACACGACGAAGGTCTTCGAATTCTCGAAGAAACAGATCACATATTTTTAATGGTAGCACTTCCAGCCATCCCCGTATGTTTAGTTCTAGGCCGTATGATTCGATGGGAGGAAGCAATTCTTCGTTATTTACAAAATCGTCAGAGGAAAAATTTTCGAATGTTGGGCTTAATTCTACCAATTCCTGAAGATAATGAGAATAATTCCCAGCAAGACAATAATCAAATTTCTCGTAATATATCCGACACATTATCGACGACACGAGTCTTATGTGGTGCACTTTTATTGCCATCAATTTCGTCAATTGTTGGGCGTGTTCTATTTAATAATGTTAAGAATAATCTTCATCGAACGTTACTCGGAGGCTTAGCATTCATTGGATTTAAGGGATTGCTTAAAATTTATTTTAAACAGAAGCAATTTATTAGGAAAAAACAACGTAAAATTGTGGATTATACGGATGAAAATATTCAACGTTTTGGACATTCACGTTCAGTTCACGAGCCATGAGCAGTACAATAACATTTTTTGTGGATCTTTTTTGAGTTATTTGTTTTTTTTTAGTGGGATAAATAAGAAATAATTGGTTGCTGTTAATTATTTTTTTGTTTATCACTTCATAAATATTCATAATTTATTATTACATGAACTCTAGTTCCTTCATAATATAACACTTTCCTGATATATGGAATTGTTCAATCATTTTTTGTGAAATTTTTAAACTTAATTTAACTCAAGGACTAGTTTGATTATAGGATGTAAATTGTTTTGTGAGTAAATTGTTGTGTAAAATTAACGATTGAAATATTTTTGAAAATTAACGGTCTAAAAGTATTCGAAAATTTCAAGCTGAAAAATTAACGGTCTAAAAGTATTCGAAAATTTCAAGCTAAAAAATTAACGGTCAAAAAATATTTGAAAATTTAAAGTTCAAAAAATTAACGGTCAAAAAATATTTGGAAATTTGAAGTTCAAAAATTAACGGTTAAAAAATATTTGAAAGCTGAAGTTCAAAAATTAACGGTCAAAAAATATTTGAAAATTTGAAGTTCAAAAAATTAACGGTCAAAAAATATTTGAAAGTTGAAGTTCAAAAATTTGCGCTTAAAAACTTTTTCAAAATTTGAAGATCAAAAATAACGGTAAAAAAATATTTGAAAAAATTGAAGATCAAAAAATGTTGGTCAAATTTTTGAATGTAACGGTAAATGAAGTTTTAAGAAAATAACGGTAACAAATTTTTAAATTTTAAACTCAAAAAATAGTTTTTAAATTTTTAAATAATAATTTAACGGTCAAAATAATTTTACGTTACAATCTACTCACAAATCTATTCAATCATTTTAATCCCTGAAATTACACACAAAAACAACTACAATGTGATCATTTTTTTTTTTCTTACTGACTAACAAAGGAAAACAATTCATTAAAAAATCACAAATGACGTGAATTTTTGTTTTTATTTAAAATAAATTAAAAATCGATGAGATGCAAAAACTATAAACAAATACCAAAATTTTTAAAATATCATTTTTTTCTTTCGGAATCAACATGAAATGGAAATAAAAAGAAGTTTTAATAAGATTAAAATTGTGATTTATTTTTCTTGGGAATTTATTGAACTTTTTTGTTTTTGTTGTTTTTGGAATTTGATGATCAAATAAAGTGCAGGAGTTTTAAAAATTATTTCAGTGTGAATCATTAAATGCCTTTTTTCGGTGATTTTTCTGCTGGAATTTTTGAATTATTGTGAATTTATGGTAAAAAAAAATCAATTTTTAAAGAAATTTCAAGTCGCAACATTAATTCAAATACATCTTGATCTTGACCCTTCTGCTGCCTTGAAATAAGCTATAACTGATGGAAATTGTACAGCCTTGATGAATTTTGATTTAGCAGACTCCAAAAATAAAGCTGGATCTTTTTGTGGATGATCAAGTTTTCTTCTTTTTAACCTTAATCCAAAATTGTCTTGAATTTCATCTAATGTCCCGAATTTGTGCTTCCTTTGATCAGTTCCTGACATTTTGTTGAGTTGATTAGCTGATTTGGCTTTTTTGCACAGAATTTATGTCTTTAGTCTTGATAAATTTATTTTTAATTATTGAATCCAATTTAAATCAAACTTGTAAGGAAGTCTTCGTTAAAAATGTACACAGACGAATTAAGCGCCTTTTTGCTCTCGGCATAAATGCATGGATAATCTTAAGTTGGGGATGATGAATTATGAGGAACTGATTAAAATGTCAGAATTCAGTCATTAAGATCAGTTTTTTGTGAGCCTGAAAAACAAGATCCAGTAACCTAAAAAAAATCAAACCCATTTAAAAACTTAAGTTTCAAAATTTTCGAGAACTAGAACGAATTATGAAAGGCAAATGTATTCCTTCAAATCCACTTAACAGCAGCTATCAAATGCAAAACGCCTGCAATCTTCAAAACCTTTAGTTTTCAAGCTATAAAAGACCCAACAACCCAGTCAACCAAATAGGATCTTTAATTACATTTTTCGTGAAAGGAAGTGACCAAAAAAATCTGTTCTTCGAATTTTTTAAAGGAAAGAATTGATAACAAGCCATTTCTCAGAGATTAAGTTGCTATTTTTAAATAAAACTTGGAAATTAATCTCAATTCCCATGTCATTGAATTTTCGATGCTTTCCCAGCTTGATTAGATTTGTGAAAAACCTAATTTTGATTCGAAACTTCAAAGCTATTTTATTCGGGAAAATTGTTATCAAGCTCATCGTAATTTAATAGGATTTTCCAGTCAGTGTTACATTCCCAAACGTGTAACATTAAAAATACAATTTATTTCACATTTTTTGTGGTTCTCACAACCAATTTTTATTTTTTAAAAAAATCATTTTAATATCCATAAGACAGCATTCTTATTGCTCATGTCTGCACATCACTTCTTTCGTTAATAATTTACACAATAATAAGTCACTAAGCTGCCATAAAATTAATCAATTAATTAAAAAAATCCCTAAGAGAAGCTTCAATTCTTATCTGGTCCACGATAAATTCCAGCAAACAGAATAGCTCTTGAATTTTGATCATAAATCATGTATAGGAATGGATGATTGCAATGGAAAATTGCCGGTTCAGCTGGTCTTGATGATCTAAAGCTGAATAATGATGTTGCAGCTGCTGCCGTTGATCCTTCCTCATTTAATGTAATTTTAGCTTTCTGAATTGCATCATCGAGGTGGAGATTTGTGGCTGTTGAGAATCCTGACAAATTTGCTGAACTTTCAAATAAATCGCCAACTTTCATGCGTCTTAGAACTGGAAGTAATTCAATTGTCTTTTCGGTTGAGAATTTTGGTATTTTAAGTTGAACTTCACGTTCAAAGCCGTCTTGAAGAGCTTCATGAAGTGCTTCTGGTGTGAGGCTGTTAAGGACTTTTTCTAATGCATTTTCACCAACTGCTGGTGGTAGGAAGACAATCATGTTGATATTTACTTTTTCAGACTTTTCGTATGGAATTTCTAGGACATGGCAGCCTAGTCGTTCGTTTGCAGCTGGAATTGAGATGAAAAATTAGTTTATTGGGATTAAAATTAAAATTTTTGGAAATAACGGACTTTTGAGATTTGAATTATTAGTGAAGTTCAAAATTTGAACTTTGGAATTTTTGAAAATATTTTAACCGTTAGGTCGATTTTCTTTGCTTTGAAATTTAACGACCTTTTGAGATTTGAATTTTTGAAATTCAAAGAGCTCTCAAATTTTTAAAAATTTTCTGACCGTTAATTCGATTTTCTTTGCTTTAAAATTCAAAATTTAATTAGCCGTTAATTTTCAAATCTAAAATGACCGTTATTTTACAGATCTCAAAGTTGTCAACTCACCATGATTATAACTGCCATTCTTGCTCATCATTTCAACAAAATGTAATTCATCAGGTCTTGAATAGAAAATCTCTCGTTTTGTATCTCTAACATCGAATTTTGATGCCCACGATCCTTTAAAATATGCAGCATTAGCCAAAACAATTTGTGTCTGTTGATTAATATCCCCAGGTCCAAATAATTTCGGAATATTTCCTTTCGTCGACTCATTCACAAAATCATTAATTTCCTCAAGCGATTTCTCTGGTTGACTATTAAAATCCAATTTTCTCGTCTCATCAACAATTACATCCTCAATACATGGATTAAGTTGAACATTTTGATCAAAATAAAATCGATCAATTGACGAGAATTCAACAGATGAATTTGCTTCATAATTATCACGATATCTCTTCTCAAATTGATATCCTTTAAATATATCAGCTTTACTATTAGCCCAATGAAGCTGTAGAACTTCCTGAAAGAATAAAAATTACAATTAATTAAGCTGTCAATAAACTTAAAGACAATAAACTTACTTTTAATCCCTTTTCCGTCTGATTTGCACTTCCAAAATAAGCCAACAATAATGCATGATAGAGACTAAATGGTGAGAAAAATAAATTCTCATTTGGATTGCCTTTGTGCATTGCTTCAAGGAAATTTGCTGTGAATATTGTTAATCCTTTATAAAGATTCTTAGCTCTGTACTTATATTCCGTATTTCTTTTAATGTCATCGGCTAGACATAATTGAGATCGTACGTATGGAATTAATGTTAATAATTGACAAAATATCACTGCAATCCACAATATCCTCATGATGATGATTATGTACCTTAAAAAAAAGAAAAGAAGTGACGAAAAAATTAAAATTGGAAATTCCATTCATAAATGAATTTTTTTAATTGGAAATTCCAAAGTCTATGAGACATATTTATGCAAATAAAAATCAGTGTATTACGTAGTAAAACTATTTACTTTGTCTCCCACAAACATCCAGTGATGATTCATACCAAAAATTCATCTTAATGACGTCACAAAAAACCGCATTTTGAGACAGTTTGCGGACTTCACTTTCTCTTTCTATCGTACTCAAGCCTGTTCGATGAGATCATTGCTTCCGTAAAATCAACAACACTAATATGACCATTTAAATCTCTTCGTAATAACTAATTGTAAATTGTCAAATGCGCTGTCCGATTCAACCGGATTAATGGATTGAAAAATTTCTTTACTATTTTTAGCATGATTAAAGGCATGGAATGCTTAACTTTGGATGAATAAGCAGTCTTAATGGATCTTAATTTGCATAATTTTATCGTTTGTGTAATTTTTGATGGTATTAATGCAATTTTAAACGACTGGATCACGTTTTAATAATGTAGATGAACTTACTGATGTGTTATCGAGTGGATTAAATAATATTTTTGCACGTCTTGAGGCTTAATTAGCTAATATTTGATAATTTATTAATTTAAAAATGATTTTTTTTTTAAAAACAAAAAAGTTCAAATCAGTTCAAATTTTAAAAATACGTTGAACATTTAAATTCTAAAATGTCGTTATTTTGAATGGTCTAAGTATAGGATGATCTGCATGAACGTTGCTAATTAAGTCAACAAATCTTTTTATTAGGCAACAACACGATAATTATTCAACAAAGAATGTTCACTAAGCGTAGAAATCACCCCATAAAAAATGATTTGAATGTCAAAAGTACGTTAAATTGCCCCAATCCAAACTCTGATTTTCCGCTCAAGACGTTCCGTAACTAGAATCGAATTAAGCAATAAATACAACAAAATCCAACTCAACCGGAACCAGACAATGCACATAAATGCGATAACTCACGGAAATGAGAAAAAATTTCACATAAAAGAAAATAAAAACAATGTACATATACACAGCATAAAAGCCGAGGCATTAAATTGTTGGTACAAGCTGTAGTTAATTGCGTAATAAGAGATGCTATTATCAAGTCACGGGTCGATTAATTTCCGAAAAACAAAAAAAAAGTTGAAAGTGTCGTGTGTACACACGAGATCTTCAAGATGTACTGAATGCATTTATTTTTATACGTAGCATTAAGGTCAATAGCTACAATTGAGAGAATAACTCAATGAAATTGGGATTTTCCATACTATAATAATTCAACTTATTTCTACACATTTAGCATTGATCGTAAACTGTTTTTTTATTCCGGTACTTGTCATATAACATGTTTTTTTGGGGGTCTTAAGTTTTGAAATTAAATTTTTTGAAACTGAAATTTCCGTTACAAATCAAAAATTTTAAATTTTTAATTTTTTTAACAATAAAATCAAATTATTGAATTTATAGACCCCCAATACCTGGTTATTTACTTTCACAATAAACTTATTGAATCATAAGTAAAATGGAAGAGAAACACAGTCTTCAATTTACCCATTTCATCATTATTATTGTTGAATTTTACACCCACATCTATACACACTTTAACTTATGTTTTGTAATACTTATTGTCTGATTTTTTTCATTTTATTTGCCACTCTTATTAACTCTTCTTTTATTAATTTCGTATTCAAATCATGAATTTTACTTACTTTATGGACTATTATACACTAAAAATATATTTCGTTATGTCCACGAATTTGTCAAAAAATTAAATTTATTTAAATTATTTCTTCTTTTAATTTTTCAATGCTATCTTGGTTTAAATGTTTATTTATTTCTTTTTAAACTTCTTTACTCTTTGAAACCTGACGATTGACTGACTTGTTTGCTGTTTTTCAACTTTATTCTCATAAAATAAAACATAAGCAAACTATATTTACACTAATACAGATGTGCTAGGTAGTTGAAAGCTTTTATTAAGCTTATCATTTTGCATTCTCTCATTTTTCTCTCAAAAAGCTCAAAATTGATTGAATAACTTCGATTCAGATGAGCAGACACTGTTAGTTCTCATAATTAGCATGAGTAAGTGACACTAATATTTATTGCCATTTACAGATTTATTGCGTTTTCTTTGAAAGGAAATTTTTTAAAAAATAGAGCATACCTACCTTTATTAAGAGTAGTTTGGAAGGGTCTAAGATTTTATTATCTACTTACTTACTGCAGTTCTCTGAAAGATTTTATTATCACCCATGTAAAATTGTTACGACCAGGGGGGAAGGGGTCAAAATGTTTCTAGGGTTAAATTAATCCCAAGCCTACATCATATCTGTTAACTTTACTTAATTTTTTTTCAATTATTTCTGGCACAGGGAGACGATTTAAAACCTGTTCCCAAAAGAGAAATTAAAGATGTATTCTTATTCACAGCACCAGATTTACACTTTCATAGAACCCGATTTTATTAAATCTCAATGTTTGCACTCTGAGAGGTTATGTTCAAGTTCGAAAAAAATTTAAATTTTCAAAATTGGCGCCAATTTTTCAAATGCTTTTATTTACACTTTTTTGACTTTATTTATATCCAATATTATGATTTATTGGTCTATAAATCAAATATCAACTAATTCATTGCATAAAAACTTAAGTTTAATGCTTAATTTTCAATTTCGAATTTTTTAACAGAAAAAATAAGAACCATTTAGTTCAAATTTCGAAAAATAAGGACCTCTTTGCACACATTGGATTAAATCCTTAAATCACGTTACCTTTCAACTTTAAATTATGAACATCATAAGAAATTCTAAGTCCCGGTTTCTTAAAAATCTACAAAACACACGTAGAAGAAATCACCATCCTTACAATCCAAACCACCGAATCACGCCGAATCAAATTAAAGAATGAAGAGAACAAAACAAAACGAAAAGAATCAACAAGTGCTCATGACGTAGTGTAGAATTTTCGTATTCATATTTATTTTATTGTCGAAAAAAAGAATTTTTTTGTTTTCGTTCTCCAGTCTCGTGAAATAAATCAACCAGTTATGAAGCTACATAATTTATTTCTTATTTTTTTATTGATCATTAAAAATGGTCGCTGTGCAAATATACTAGCAATTTTCACAATTCCATCGCGATCTCATTCAATTTTAGGATATGAGCTGTTTAAGGAACTAGCGAGATCTGGTCATAAGGTAATTTCAGAGTAAATATTTGAGTGAGTAATGAATTATCAACATACACTTTACGTTCAAGGTCGTTGTGATATCACCCGAAGGCAATGAGTTGAAAAACCCGCCACAAAATTACACAAATATTTTGATTGGCGGGGATATTAGGGAGCCGTATGAGAGTAAGATGAATATTGATGAATATTGATTTTTGTGACTTATTTTTGGATACGTAAATATAGTTTCAAGGACAACTTTAGAGGTTATTGCTTGAATTTTTACTTAATTGCTGCTTATTTTTGCAGAGGGAATGAACCAAATGTTTAACAATGTAGATAGAAATCCAGCAAGAGTTTTAATAGAAATGATCAATGCAACAGCTTCTATGACTGAAATTTTAATCAAAAATGATAAAGTTCGCGACCTTTTTCAGTCAAAAATTAAATTTGACCTTGTCATAGCCGAAGTGGGACTTAACGAAGCAGTACTCGGTAAAATTTAACTACACTCGATATATTGCGTGATGTGATATTTTTTTTTTTTTGTGTAATTAAAGGCTTTTCAGAATACTATCAATGTCCACATATTAGTCTGTCAACAGTAGGCGCAACTTCATTTGTTGACGATTATACAAGAAATCCCAGTCCGTACTCTTATATTCCTAATGTGTTTCTTGATTTGACTGACAAAATGACATTTATAGAGAGGCTTAAAAATACAGTTTTGAGCTCAACTATGGATTTTTTGACTCAAAAATTTCAGTATACTAAACAGAAGGAAATTTATGATACAGCCTTTCCAAATTCTGAGAATTTTCGACCATTTTGGGAGAAATTAAGAAACGGAGTGTCTTTGGTAAGCTGATTTATGTTTTTATTAAATACTTTTGTTAAAAATGATGTTTATTGTTTAAAAGTTGAAAACAAACAAAATATTTGCACGAAGGGAAGAAATAACCATCAAAGGGGAATATCAACTTTTTATAGTGTGACAGATAATTTAAAAACTAAATGACGGTTGATCTGTTTTATTTTTTTTAATAGGTTCTTCTCAACACTCACTACTCAGTCAGCTTCCCTCGACCATATTTACCAAATCTCATCGAAGTTGGTGGAATGCACATTAAAAAGACAACAGAACCACTTCCAGAGGACATTAAAAAGTTTATTGATGAATCAGAATCTGTGATTTATTTCTCACTTGGAAGTAATTTAAGTCCAAGCATAATGGCACCTGAAAAGCAACAAGCAATAATCAAATCATTGTCAAAAGTCAAAGAAAGAGTTTTATGGAAATGGGATGATGAGAATGTAGCTGTGGACAAAAGTAAATTTCTAGTTAGAAGGTGGTTTCCACAGGATGACTTATTGGCGCATCCAAAGATCAAACTGTTTATTACTCACGGTGGATTATTGAGCGGAACTGAGTCAATTTATCATGGAAAACCATTGTTAGTCATTCCAATATTTGGTGATCAAAAGTTGAATGCCGCAAGAACTGAGCTAAGTGGTTTTGGAGTCAAAGTTGATTACAATAACTTAACTGAAGAATCTTTAACTTGGGCAATCGATGAAATGCTTTCAAACCCAAAATACTCAATTAAGGCGAAGGAACTATCTGAAAGATTTAGAGATCGTCCACAGCATCCACTAGATTTAGCTAAATACTATGTAGAATACGTCATGAGACATAAAGGGGTTCCGTTTATGCAGTCATCATCAAAAAATTTGAACTTTATTCAGCTATACAATATTGATGTTATGATGACTATTTTTGTGGCTATAAGTTCAACGGTTTATGTGATTTTTGTATTACTTAAGAAGTTGGTTTGGAATATTTTATGTAGAAAGAAGGAGAATGCTAAGAAATTGAAGAAGAATTGATAATAATTTGGGAAATTTAAGTAAGAGATATAATTTTGTTGATAGAATAAAATAAAATAGTTGCGAGAATAGGTCAAATAAAGTTTAAAATTACATATAACCTTAAAATTTAGAACTCCCTACTCATACACACTATTTTTGTTGTTGCTAACCTGACTTTTTATCTTTGTTATGCAATTTTAATCCATATTTTTATTATTTTAAAAAGTTCTAAAAATCACATTTTCGCATTGATGAATCACTTTCTAATCAGTCATCACTTTCAACTTACTAACATACTGATTAAAACAACATATAAAAAAAGATAACCGCGCAATGAACCCAATCAAAACAAGTACCAATAAAGCATGAAAGTTTGTTTATTAGTCCGACCTTGACAGACAGTAAGAGAGTTTGATGTGCATAAATGTGATTGTGTAGGACGAACACAGTCACAAATATTTTTATCAATTTCAATTTTGTTATCTCAAAATTGATTAGTGGTTTTATTTCGAATTTAATAGAGCAGACGAGTCCCTTTCAGTACTTGACGAGCAGCTTTTAGAAATACAAAGTCTTAAAAATGAAAATAATTCTTTGTGCCTTAATTTTATTTTTTTCGGTGTCACAAATCCAAAGTGCAAAAATTTTGGGAGTCTTTCCATATCCTAGCAAGTCTCATTCAATTTTGGGACAGTCGTTGTTTGTGGAACTTGCAAAGAGAGGTCATTCAGTGACATATCTTAGTCCATTTCCATTTAAGAAACAGCCACACGAAAATTATCGAGATGTCGCCATTACGTCTAAGGATTTATTTGATGCATTTAACGAGGAAATTGATGGATCATTTGATGCTACAGACGTCAATCCTTTCATCATGCTGAAATATTGGATAGAAAATGTAGCGAGAATGCAGGAAAGTGTACTTACCGATCCAGCTGTTCAAAAGTTACTGAAATCTGACGAAAAGTTTGACTTGTGCATTATCGAATTTTTGATGAATGAGAGTGTATTGGGTTTTGGTGCACAGTTTGGATGTAAAATTATCGGAATGAGTACACTGGGCCAAGTGAAATATATTAATGATATGATTCATGCTCCAATGCCGTTGTCGACTGTTTGGTTTGTATTGTTAATTTTGAGATTATTTAGGGTTATGTTATTATAAAATTCCATCTTCTAGCCATCCATTCTTAAGCTTCACAGACCGAATGAGTTTTTCAGAACGAATGGAAAATGTAATAACGACAGTCTTTGAGGATATAATGTTCTACTTGTATCATTATCCCCTTCAAGGTCAAATATACGATAAATATTTTAAAACTGATAAGCCAACATTCAGACATATGTTGAGACATTCTGTTTCCTTGGTACTACTAAATACACATTATAGTTTGAATTATCCACAGGCTTATCTTCCTAATATGGTAAGTATTTAGAGATCTTCTCAAAACATAAATAAATAAAAATTCTTAATCTAGATTGAAATCGGAGGTTTCCATGTTAAAAACTCAACAAATCCTCTTCCACAAGATATTAAAGAGTTTATCGAATCTGCTGAACACGGAGTTGTATATTTCTCGCTTGGTGGAAATCTTCGTCCATCAAAAATGAGTCCCGAAAAGAAAAAGCACATAATTGCAACTCTTACAAAATTAAAGCAAAAAGTTATATGGAAATGGGATGAAGATCTTGTTGTTGATGAAGCGAGAATCATGGTTAGAAAATGGTTACCTCAAGATGACATTTTGGCTCATCCTAATGTGAAGCTGTTTGTTACACATGGCGGTCTGTTAAGTGCTACTGAATCTATTATGAGAGGTAAGAATTAAGAGTTTATATCTAAAGGATGTTTCATTAAACTATTCTTTTTGGTCCAAGGTAAACCAATCGTTGGAATCCCAATCTTCGGTGATCAGATGATGAATATGGCAAGAGCTGAACTTTTAGGATGGGGTGTTCAAGTTTTATTCACAAATTTAACAGAAACTTCCTTTACATGGGCTCTAAATGAAGTCTTGACAAACAATAAGTATCAAATAAACGTTGATAAGATTAAGAATCGTCTACTTGATCAACCTCAAACGCCAATGGAAAAAGCAATGTTTTGGATCGAGTATGTGATTAGACATGATGGAGCTCATTTCATGCAATCTTCAGCTCAACATTTAAGCTTTATTGAGTACAATAATTTGGATATTTATGGTGTTGTCCTTGCTGTAGCATTTTTAATTATTTTTGTTCCTATTTGGGTTATTAGAAAAATTATTACCAAAATTTTTTGCAAGAAATGTTTAAAGAAGAAACAAAAACGATCCTAATGCTATTTTTAAAAAAATAAAATTTATTAAATAAAATTTACCGGTTTTTTGAATTTTAAATAAAATTTTTCATCCTGAAGTTGTCAGCAAGCATTGAAAAATCGTGTGTTGAATTAAAGCATATTTTTAAGTGCATTAATGCCTATTATAAAATAAACTGTGTAGTGTAAAATCAAAAAGACAGCATGTAATTCAAAATAAACATCAAGTTCATTAAAAATATCGAGCATAACATGATCAAAGTAAGTAATTTCTGTGGAGAAAAAAAAATATGCTTAAAATTTATTTATTTAATTTAATTTTGCTGAAAAACCTTATTTGGATCTGTTCTTAAAGAGTAAGTAAGAAAAGTAAAGTTGTAATGGTGATTAATATAGAAAATAGTGAATTTTCAAAACAACATAAATGTATTTTTTCTTCACATTCATCAAAATCAAATGTAGAAAAAAGTGAATGAATTTTAAAATCAATGATTGCTTAATTCTTCACAAGTATTGATGGAAATGACATTCCTTGAAGTAGGTAATAAATTAGAGTGGCGAATTCTTTCTCATGCATTACGGTGCTAATTGGTATTTATTGCCATTTAAGGTTGTTGGAACTTATGGTTTGACAGAGAAATTAATCGAATTTAGAAAATTTTGTTTTTAAAACAGTTATTTAATTTTTAATTTAAAATTGTGATTGTTCTAAAATCAACAGAAATTTTTAACGTCAACTGTCAACCTTTTTTCAGATAAGTTTCAGTCTTATTTGATATTTTGTGTTGATCACATGATATTGGTTCTCTTGTCTAACAAAATTGAGTAGATTTCTTTATTTAATGTTATTAAGTAGAATGTCGAAAACATTAAGTGACAAGTGCAAAAGTCAAATTTTTCATAATAAAATATCGATTAATTGAGGAATACAAATCAATATTATGTCCAATTATTTTACAATTTGACTAATAAAGTGTGCTAATAATGTCGCACAGTTCAGAGTTATACAGTGCATTCAATGAAAGCAACTTGACAAAATTTGTTGAAGAATTGGATGTGTATAAAGCTGATCCAGATTTTAAGATTGAAGCAAAAGATCGAACAATATTTGAACATATTTTGAGTACACCAAACTCTGGAGCTTTTATTAAAGCATGCATTCAACATGGAGCGGATTTTAACATGGTAAGCTGAAAATCGAAGTCGAAAACGCTTAGTTGATTGGGTATAGTTGAAATCAAATGATTTGAGCTAATAACGTCAAGCCAAAATATTCCAGATGAATTAATATTAAATTTAACCTTAAACTTACTTCTATTTTTAGAAACGAAACTCGAGCAAATATCCACTGCATTTTGTGATCGATTCACAGTGCATTGACAATCTAAAAGCAGTTGAAGATTTACTTTCAATAAAATATATCAAGTCATCCCCATTTGCAAATGTAAAAGATTCGGCGGGAAGAAATGGTTTACACATGCTGGCTGAACTTTTGACAAATGAGTCTTATGAAACCATATTTCCAATGATGAAGTTATTGATAAATTATGGATGCAATGCAAATGCACAAGATAACAAAGGCAGAACTTCATTTTCTCTCATAGCTGAAAAGTTTTATCAACTTGAAATGGGATGCGAAATAATTACGTATTTTATTGAAAATGGGAACTTGGATTACTCAGTACATGAAGATATTCAGATCCTTAAAACTATTTTCAGTAAAGAATCCATAAGTATGCTAGAAAAAAGTGATGATGATGATGTAGATTATGAGACAATGCTGAAGCTTTTGACCGATGGAAATATCAACAAATTTGAAATAAAACTTAAAGACTTCAAAAAATCTATAAAATCTATAGATCAGTTTAGAGACTATTGCTCTGACTTTTTGGAGATCGCTGTCAAAAATTCATTGATAAATATTGTTGATCTTCTAATTTCTAACGGCACAGATGTCAATAAAATTTCAAAGTTAAGTTCAAGTGGACTCCCGCCAATTTTTAGAGCATATAAAAATTCAAATATTGGAATTTTTAACATATTTCTTAGTCATCCAAACATAAAATTGCACGTTGACAGATTTGGGCATAAATTCACACTCCTTCATCACTTTTTTGAGGAATTTAAAAGAAAATCCAACAGAGCATCCTTCAAGAATTTTATTTACTCGAGAGAATTATCTAAAGATGAGAAAAAGTGCTTCGATTATCTAATAAATTACAAAACTAAATGCAATCGTGAATATTTGAATGAAAAAGATGAAGGCATCTATTCTGCATTAATTTACTCAGTTCAGCATAAAATGGATTACATAACTATTGAATTGCTCAAAGCTGGAGCTTACGTTGGACCAGTCATCAGTAAAATTAGAAAAAGTGTACTAGTGGATTTGTTAAACAATTGCATCAGCACTGATAATCAATTCCTCGATGATAAAGATTTTGAAATCAAAATAAATTATGGATTTTTAGTACCGCCAGTAAGAGCTCAAATTACACCAAAAGTATCAACGAAAAATCGAGAAACAAAGCTAGAAATCGCAAAAATAATGACAACTCAAAATAACTGTGAAGAAATGAAACCTTTAAGTGATATCGTTGATGATGTTGAATTAAGAAGACTTGTCACTCATCCAGTTTTATCTTCATTCATTTTGCTTAAATGGAATAAGATCAACTTTTTGGTCTACATAAACTTATTTATGATACTATTCTACATGTTTACGTTCATTCCATTTATTTATTTACTCCAAGAATCTTTTGAAAATTCAATTAGAAGTGAAAGTATGATGATTATTAGTAATGAAGAAATGGCTTTGGATGATACTGCTTCAAAAGATGTTAATAGTTTCGCCAATTCAGTTAATGAATTAAAGAATCCATTAAAATCATCAATCTACTATATATTCTATATTTTATCCTGCATCAGTTTATTTTTGATCATAGTCAGAGAATCTTCACAATTCTTTTTATCTATCAAACGATATTTGATGAGCCTTTCAAATTGGATCGATTTAATTTTAATCATTTGCTCATTGACAATCTTATTCAGGCTATTCGATGGAAAGAATCCACATCAATTAAGAATACTCTGCACAATAGTTACGATGCTTACAGTTGCTGAATATTTCAGTCTTTTGGGCTTCTTACCGGTACTTTCAATATCGTTACATACAAAAATATTCAAAAAAGTTTTGATGACGTTTTTGAAGTCATTGGCATTTTATTCAATACTGCTTTTTGGATTTGCACTAAGCTTTCATACACTACATGGAGACAAATTTATAACTGATATAAGAAATGGTAACACTACCATACCGGGCGATATGTATCCAACGAATCAAACAAGAAATGAAAGATTTAATAACTTTTACACGATTCAATTATCTGTCGTTAAATCATTCATTATGCTTACTGGTGAACTAGAAGCTAGTTATGTTCGATTAGATGGAATTGCTTATAAAGCTCTATTTGTGCTTTTTGTCTTTCTTGTCACGATCGTGTTGTATAACTTGTTAAATGCTCTCGCTGTATCTGATACTCAAGAAATTAAATCAGATGCAAAATTGATTGATTTATGTCAAAGAATCAAAACCATGGAACAAAGTGAGAAAAGTGTTTTTCAAAAGACTTCGAGTTTTGGACGCAAACTACAAAACATAATATCATTGTTTCCAAAAACAATAAGTGATGGATGTATAACAATCAAACCTAATAAAGGATGCTACGTTCTTGTGAAGAATAGTAAAATTTGCTCCAACGATTGGCTCCCGAATTATTTAAGCTGTTTTAAACGTTATGTCAAAATGAATGAAGAAATTATTCAAGATATGCGAGTTCATATTCTTAACAAGCGAGAGGAAAGATCGCTAACGATTATGAAAAATTTGAAGGAAAATCGATATGATAAAATGGCAAACGATATTGTTACATTAACTGACATGATAATTAAGTTGCAGTTAAAAATTGACCAGCTACAACAGGCTAACTAATTTAGTTTATTTGAATTATTTTAATTTAAAGCCTAAAATATCGTACATTTAGAAATTGATACATAAATGCACTAATCTTTATTTATACTAAATTAATATTTGGACTACACTTTTATTACTTTGTGACGTAGAAAGCTTACATATGGACATAAAAAGTAAATTTTCAAAAAACTTATCGGACGTCAGAATTTTGCATTTTTTTTTTAAATTTCATGAAGAGGCCGGCGCGAAATGTTAATATTATGATTGTTATTTCCATACCAAACTAGTTTTCAAAAAAAAGAAAAAAATATTCAAATTTTTGTATCTTCAGAAAAGTGATAAAACGTGCAGTAAAGCTTCTCTGACTTTCAGTTCTTGATCACCGTTTGACTTACTCATAACGACTTCATTAAAAAAAATAAGGCAAAAATTATAATTTTGCTCAAAAATGCAGTTCAGCAATGAATTACACAGAGCATTTTGTGAGAATAACTTATGGAAATTTACTGAAATATTGGAAGTGTACGAAGCTGATCCAAACTCATATCCCAATCACAGTTGTGAAACAAATTTTGAAATTATTTTAAAAACTCCTGGATCGTCGAGATTTATTGCAAAATGTATTGAGTATGGTGCAGATTTTAATGTGGTATGTTAAATGAAAAAAAAATTGGACCTTGAACTTTAAAAATATGTATAACATTTGTTAGAGCATTTTTAAAAACAGGCTAAAAAATTATTTCATAAATGATGTCCAAAATTTAAATATAGTGAGATGTGTGATAGTTTCACATCGAATGATCTTTTTCTGATTTTTTCGATTGAGTTAAGATTTTTGTGAAAATCATTTACGAAATGCACATTTTTATTTTTCTTGAACCGTAAATTTGAATTTTTTATTGTTTTATTTTATTTTTAGAAACATCCAATTAAAAATGGTATAAATACAGAATTCATATACCCACTCCATCATGTCATTGAATCGGAAAGTATCGAGAATTTAAAAGCAATTGAAGATCTGCTTCAAATTTCTAACACTAAAGATGGAAGTTATAGCCAATCACCGTATGTGAATGTCAAAGATGCAAATGGTAAAAATAGCTTGCATATTTTAATTGAAAAGATAGAAGACAAGAACTATAACGCTTTATTTCCCATGATAAAGCTCTTGATGTCATATGGATGTAATCCAAATTCACGAGACAATCATGGAAAAACGCCGTTTTCGATGTTAGTTGATAAACATCAGAAGATGAAAAATGGAATTGAATTATTAAAATATTTTAGAGAGCATGCAAACATTGAGCGTAAGAAATCATGTAAAGGAAAAGAAGAAAATTTAAACATTTGTGATTTTAACTTAATTGAACTTTTACAAAATGGTAACATCAATAAATTCGAGGAAAAGTTTCAAAAGCTTAAAGGAAACGAGGAAAATTACAAGGCTGATTGCGAGTCTTATCTTAAAATCGCTATTGAATCAAAATTCATTAATATTATCGATCAAATAGTAAACATAGCATCGTTGAAAAAAATATACGATCTTGAGATCGAAGAAAATAATACAAAAATTCCAATTTTGTTTTGGGCATACAAGGAAGCAGATCTAGAAATCCTTAGTACACTTATTTCACATTCACATATCAAATTGCATCATGAACATTCAACGTTGCTCCATTATTTTTTCAACAAATTCAAAACTGCTAATTGTGAAAATTCAAAGGAATTAATTGATTATGAATGGAAAAATGACATGACGATTAATGAGATAAAATGCTTTGAACTTTTGCTTAAAATCTCAAGATTTGATGGTGATTTTATAAATGAGCTTGATGAAAATGGACATCCAGCAATTTATTATTCAGTAAAGTATGGGATTGATTATATTACAAAAAGATTACTGGAAAAAGGAGCTTTTATTGGACCAGTAATAAAAAATATCCGGAAAAGCTTATTAAGTGATTTTCTAGATAGCTGCATCACTTCAAACTCAAGGTTTCATGATGACAAGGAATTTGAATTGAATGTTGATTTTAAATTTCTAAAACCATCTTTAAATAACAGTAAGCCTGAGCTCCATCAAATAAATATTAATGTTGATAAGTCATCAGTTGAAAACTTACAAAAACACCATGACGAAATCCATGTTCCTGAAATGAAACCTCTTTATAAATTAATCGAAAGCAGAAACTTACAGCGTCTGGCATTACATCCTGTGATTACGTCATTTGTTTTCCTCAAATGGAGTAAGATAAGATACTTGATACATCTTAATCTTGTGTTAACACTCATGTACATTTTTTCATTCATTCCATTCGTCTTAATCAATGAAAAGAGAATATTTACGGACAGTGATGACAAAAACTCAATTTATAAAGCACTATGGGTAGCTTCGTTCTTTAGTTTAACATTGCTAATCATACGTGAAATTTCTCAACTTCTATTATCTCCTAAAAGATATGTACTATCGCGATCAAATTGGGTGGATATTGCTTTAATACTATCATCATTGGCAATTTTACTAGGTCTTCCATCTCGTAATCATCAACTAAGAATGCTACATACGGTTGTAATTTTATTGGCAACATGGGAATATTTTAATCTTCTTGGATATCTGCCATTGCTTTCTGTGTCATTGCATACTAAAATCTTCAGGAAGGTGTTTACAACATTCTTCAAATCTTTGGCATTCTATTCAGTTATGATTATTGGATTTGGACTTGCATTTTACACGCTACAAGGAAATAAGTTCTATAAAGATATAAAATATTACCGAGGTAAAGAACTCGACGATAGCATGATTGAGATTCCAAGGAACAACTCAAGAGCTGATAGATACAACAACTTTTACACAATCAGAAATTCAATTGTTAAATCGTTTGTAATGCTGACAGGAGAGTTAGATGCAAATAGTATTCATTTGGAAGGAAATTCATATTCAGCTTTATTTTTGCTATTCCTTTTCATCGTTACTATTGTACTTTATAATCTATTAAACGCTTTAGCTGTTTCTGATACTCAAGAAATTAAAGTTGATGCCAAATTAATTGATTTACAACAAAGAGTCATTACAATGCATCAAAGTGAGGAGGCAATTTTTAATGGACTTGTAGGTGGGCACTTTCAAAAAATTGGTTTAATGCTAAAGAAGTTTATATCTATGTTCCCAAATACTATTCAGAATGGTGAAATTTTTTTGCATCCAAATAAAAATCGTTACATTTATGGAAATCCTGACACAAAACTTAAATTTAATGATGACATTCTTAATGATATGTGCACACTGTTATTAAAGAAACGCGATGAGCGTGCTGCAGAGAGAAAAATAAAACTTAAAGAAAGAACAAATGAGAAGCTTTCGCGTGAAATAATCAAAATGAAAGAAGTGATTGATAAAATTCAGAATCGATTAGATAATAGGAAAAACTAATAAATATTTTTAAATTAATTTGTAATAAAGATTAACACTTAATAGGACTTAAAATCAAAGCTGAATTAAACTTAGAATTTTAAAAAAACACTTGTCTTATTTGTTCCAAATTATTAGTACATCAAGTTTGATATTAAATTTGTCCACATAGGAATATATAGTAGGAAGAGTAATCCCTGAAAATACTATCAATTATACGTGATGAGTTGGCGATGAGATAAGTCTATAGTACAATTAGCGTATATTCCACGCATCATGCCATAAACTGTAAGTTCTTGATTATTCACAATTTATGCAAACATCATGTGCAATTTATAAACTGTGTGACGTTCAACTTAGATAAAATTGCTCTATCATAAAATTCACCAAATTTCCAGTCAACTATTCACAGCTTTATCATCTTTCAGTGAATCACATAATAGAGTTTAAATCAGAATTTGTATATTAGTGCTGTGTTTTAAATTTTGCAATTCAGTTCAGTTTAATTGTTCGAGTTGATCATTGAAAAGTACTAAAAGGAAAAAATAAGAAAATCCAGACAAAACTGACTAATTTTGTGAAGTTTGGGAAAAATAATTGTAAAAAAATGTCTCATATTTGTGATCTCCACAAGGCATTTGAGGAGAGATCATTAGAAAAATTTGTCGAAGCGTTGGAAGTTTTCGAAGCTGATCCAAATGCTGTCCCAGATTATAGTCCTAATCTAGCCATAAATGACACCAGATCAGTTTTTGAAAGGATTTTAAGTACGCCCGACTCAGCTTGTTTTATCGAAAAATGCATTGAATATGGAGCTGATTTTCATGTGGTGAGTAATTATGATAGATGTGATTTTAGGGCGTAGTCTAATTGAAAAAAATATTTTTTGTACAATTTCACAGAAAAATAAAAGCAATAAATATCCGATCCACTACCTCATCAATTCTCATTGCATCAAAAATCTAAAAGCAGTGGAGCCTCTTCTAAAAGTTGAAAAGTCTAATAAAGCATCACCATACGTAAATGTTAAAGACTCTCGAGAACAAAACTGCTTGCATTTATTAGCTGAAAAACTTAACGATGAAAATAACGAAAAGATTATCGAACTGATGTGCACTTTATTATCTTATGGATGTAACATAAATTCTCCAAACGATGAGCAGGAAACACCTTTCTACATTGTGGCTAGACAACTTCCATACTGCAAAAATGGACAAGAAATTTTCAATAAACTCACAGAGCTGGCAGAGATTGACTACTATACTCATAAAGGTGATGAAATCATCAAGATGGTTAAAGATCGATATTTAGCAACCATTCCAGAAAAAATGGTTGACGATTTGAGCTATGGCGAGATGAAAAAGCTTCTCGAAAATGGAGACATCAATAAATTTGAGACCTTATTCTCCTATTACACATCAACAGAAAATGAGAAAGACTTTTTTGACAATTGCTTTTCTTACATGGAAATTGCTGTACAGAAGTCCTACATCAATATTGTAGACTTGCTGATTAAAAAGGGAATTGACTTCAACCGATTGCCTGAAGCAAAAACAAAAGATGGAATCCCACCTCCATTTCTTGCATATAAAAATGGATGTGTTGGAATTTTCAAGTCATTTTTAATGGCAATGGAACATCAAAAGGATCGAGCTTTGTATCGAAGAAGCCAATGTGACAGTGGATATGAAATTGAACTATACTGTGGTGAAAGGACATTATTGCATCAATATTTCTCAAACATTAAAGGACATCAAATCATCCCAAAATGTCAGACAATTAAAATGTCAAAGAATGAAAGAAAATGCTTCAAACTTTTAATAAATGACCCGAGGTGTGATCAGAAGTATTTAAATGCTCTCGATGAGCATAATAAGCCAGTGATTTATTACACAGTCAAGTACGGTGTTGACTACATGACATTTAAGCTCCTCGAAAAGGGTGCGTACATTGGATCAGTTGTAACGAAAATTCGTAAAAGCTTACTTAGTGATCTACTCGACAGTTCCATCACATCAAATGACGAATTTCACGATAGCGATGATTATGAAATAACAGCAAATTATGGATTTTTGATGCCGCCCGTTGAAAGTTGTGATCATATTAAAATCAATAGAAACGAAACTATTGAAAGAGGCAACATTCCACTAAATAATCTGAATGGAGGTTCCAAAGAAGACATAGAAAGAAATGATACACCAAATCAAGCCACAAGTCAAGATAAAAAACATCAAATTCTAGAAATGGACGTAATAAAAATGCTTGCTGACGACTATGATTATAAACAATTTGTCATGCATCCTGTTCTGTCATCATTTATTTTTTTGAAATGGAAAAAGATAAGGTTCGCATTACATATAAATTTAATGACGACTCTACTATTTATACTCACATTCATACCGTATATTATGATTGATCGCTCCATCCATGAAAGTCCGGTGGAGGTTAAAGACGATGAGGGAGAGGAAGAAGTGGCAGGTGGCGAGAAGATCATAAATAGTTCAGCCTTACTTTTGGTAGACAACATCTTTTTTGGATTGGCCTTCTTCAGTGTGTTTATAATGATTTTACGTGAAACTTGTCAATTTGCACTGTCCATGAAGAAGTATTTCTTATCATTTACTAACTGGATTGACGTTACTTTAATCATCACTTCATTAATTGTCTTATTTGCCAAAATTCAACTACCAGCGCTACAAACATTGATTATCTTGCTAGCAACAACTGAATGCTTCCATCGATTTGGATATTTGCCATTTTTGTCAGTGTCGTTGCATGCCAAAATATTCAGGAAGGTTCTTCGCACTTTTTTAAAGACTTTGGCATTCTTTTCGATCATGATCTTCGGGTTTTCTCTTGCATCTTACACATTATTCAATGAAACAGTTTCAAAACTCTTAAACACAACATTAATTATGAACATTCGGAATGAATCAACTAATACAGGTTTCTCAGCTAGGAACAGTGCAAATTCTTTTGCGCAAATTGGAGAATTGGGAGTTAAATCATATGTGGAGGATGATACGTATATTGGACTATGTACGTTTATTCTATTCATTATTACTCTATTTTTATACAATTTACTAAATGCATTGACCGTTTCTGACGCCCATGAAGTTAAATCGGATTCTAAACTGATTGATACATGCGAAAGGATATCAGTCATGTGTGGACAAGAGAATCTATCAATTGGAACAACTAGGTTAAATGGTTTACTTCATCATGCAGTTTCATTGTTTTCTGATACTTTAAAGGATGGAAAGATTTGCTTAAAACCTCAGAAAACTAACAAGGTCTTGGATAGTAATGGTGATGATATAAAAAATAGCTGGCTTCAAAATATTTTGTGTTATTTTGATCGACATATGACAATGGATGCAGAAATATTAAGAAATATGCGTACTCTTTTGGTTAAAAAGCGCGAGGATCTGATCATCAAGGATTACAAGGAACAAAGATTTGAAAAAATGGTAAATGATGTTTTGAAGCTTAACGAGCAGAAGAAAAGCATCAAACATTAGTTAGTTATAGAATTCTATATTATAGATCTTCGTTACCTAAAATTTAGAAAAAAAATTCTAAAAGTTTTCTTCGAACATTAAATTGCTTTATTGTCATTACCAATTATGTTAAACACAAATTGTTTTTCTTTTCATGTATTTAATTTTTAAAATATTTTATAAATTCAAAATTTATTAATTTTGTGAATGCATGTCTCATTAATTTTTTTAAAATTTAAATGCTTGAAATAAAATGTATTTAATATAAAATTATTAGTATTTAAAATTATGATTAGATCCTTTATTGTGACAAAAAAAATTAATCCAATTTTATTTTCTCCACTTGACAAATTTACATTTCTATACATTTATAAATAATGCAAACCACATTTATGATAAAACATCATAATTCGGAGAATTGACTAAAATTATGAAATTATGTTCTAATTCGTAATCATTACATTACAATTTGAGTTATCATTTGAGTCATGAGACACGATCATAAATAAATAAAAATTCGTCTACTCTAATATTATTGCTTTAGTTCTATTATGAAATTCCAGTCGACTGGTTGACTTTTAAAATCAGTGCCAAAGTGTTTTTAAAATTATTGAAAAAGTGAATAAATTGAAATGTCTCATAATTGTGAATTATACAAAGCATTTGAAGACAAATCTATTGGTAGATTTGTTGAAGCGTTAGAAGTCTTTGAAGCTGATTTGTATTTTAACCTAAAAGAAAAAAATAAAACGTTATTTGAAATAATATTAAGTACACCTGATTCTGCCAATTTTGTTGAAAAATCCTTGGAATATGGTGCTGATTTTTATGTGGTAAATTTATGTTATTTAGTCTTTACGCCCACTACCCTACCCCCTAGCTTACCTTTGATCTAGGATAGGGTAGGGTAGGAGGTTAATTCTGAGTAGGTCAAAAAACCGACCCTTGTTACAAATTCTTATACAACCCTCCCCCCTGAAAAGCGGACGTATTAAATGAACGGCCCTTTATTTAGATTTTTTTCTTTTGTACATATTACAGAAAGATTCAAATCATAATTATCCAATTCATTATGTGATTGAGTCAGGATGCATGAATAACTTGAAGGCTGTTGAACCTTTTCTAAAGCACAAGAAATTAGATGATGATAATTTGCGACAATCTCCTTATGTTAATGTAAAGAACCCGAAAGGTCAAAACTGTCTTCATTTATTAGCTGAAAGCTTGAAGGATGACAACAAGGAAAATATTCTGCAGATGATGTTCCTTTTATTGTCTTATGGATGCAACATAAATTCTCCGAATGATGAGCAGGAGACACCATTTTTCATAATTGCGAGAAAGCTTCCACATTTGCAAAATGCTCAGGAAATTTTCGACAAATTCTTTCAGTCTACAGAGATTGACTTTTACACGCATCGAGGCGATGAAATTGCCATTATGGTTAAAGATTATATAAAAGAATTACCGGCGAAGGAAAATTTCACCGTACACTATGACGAGATGAGGAAGCTTCTTGAATTAGGAGACATTAATAAATTTGAGACAAAATTTGTTTTATTTGAGCCAGAAAAGAACAGTCAAACATATCGCAACAATTGCTACTCTTACATGGAAATTGCAGTTCAAAAATCTTACATCAATGTTGTGGACTTACTGATTAAAAAGGGAATTAATTTCAACAAAACATCTGTAGAAAATACAAATGCCATTCCTCCTCCATTTCAAGCATACATTAATGCAGATGTTGCCATTTTCAAGTCGTTTTTATTAGCTTCAAAAAAGAATTTTACACAAACTTTACACCAAAATAAGCAACTCGATTTATGCCACGAAATCAATCTCTATTGTCATGGTATTAATTGTCAAAAGACTTTACTCCATCAATTTTTTGCAGAAATGAAAGAAGCTGGAAATGTGACGAAATTTCAAACAATTGAAATGACTTCAAATCAAAAAAAGTGCTTTGATCTTCTAATTAATGATAATAGATGTGACCGTAATTACTTAAATGCAATTGACAAATATGAGAAATCAGTTGTCTATTACTCAGTTGGATTTGGTGTTGATTACATGACTATTAAGCTTCTCAAAAAAGGAGCATTTATTGGAAAAGTTGTAACAAAAATGCGAAAAAGTATGCTTAATGACTTTCTCGATAGTTGCATCCAATCAAATGATGAATTCCATGACAATTTAAACTTTCAAATCTCAATTGATTATGGATTTCTAATACCAACATCAGATATCTGTGAAGCCATTAAAGGCAAAAAGAAAAAGAAGATGGAACAAAAAGCAACAAATGATATTCAAATGACTCAATCTAATGCAGGAAGTGCTTCTAGTCATGATGTTGAAGAAAATTCAATTCAAGTAAACAATGAAACAAAATTGGCACCTGAAATGTGGACATTAAAACTATTGGCAAATAACTATGACTACAGATACTTTGTCATGCATCCTGTATTGTCATCATTTGTTTTTTTAAAATGGAAGAAAATTAGGTTCTCGCTTCATATTAATTTACTAATAACTTTATTCTACATATTCACATTTATTCCATACATTATGATATCTCGATCAGATCAGGAAAGTTTAGTTTATAGAATCTTCTTTGGATTGTCCTTTACAAGCTTATTTGTTCTTACTTGCCGTGAAATTTTGCAAATGATTCAAATTAAAAAACGATACATTAAGAGTTACTCAAACATAGTTGATATGACGATCATTACATCATCATTTATTGTTCTATTTCGATTACCATTGAGTACTCATCATTTTCGAATGCTTCATACAGTTATTATTCTATTAGTAACTTGGGAGTACTTTAATCTTTTAGGATATCTACCGATGCTGTCTGTCTCGTTGCATACGAAAATGTTCCGAAAAGTTTTTACAACTTTTTTAAAATCTTTAGGCTTCTACTCTGTTATGATTATTGGTTTTGCACTTGCTTTTTTTACACTTCAGGGTGATAAAGCTTTGACAATGAAATATAATGACACTTTCGTTAATAATCAATCTTTAATCGACACAGAGAGTTTAAATAGTTTCGCATCGTTAAGATCTTCAGTTGTCAAGTCATTTGTAATGATGATTGGTGAATTGGATGCAAGTAGTATATATCTGGAAGGATATACGTACATTGGATTATTTATGTTGTTTCTATTCATTGTCACTATTGTCCTTTATAATTTACTAAATGCATTAGCTGTTTCTGATACCCAAGAAATTAGATCTGAAGCAAAACTAATTGATTTACGACAAAGAATATTAATGATGTATAAGCATGAAAAATATGCATTTAGAATTACATCAAAGATGGGCACAACACTACAAAAAATCATTTTATTGTTTTCTGAAACTATTCCTAAAAGTTCATTACATTTGAAACCAAATGAAGGCCGTAACATATACTCTACGGAAGATTGCACAAAACCAATTAAAAATCAATTCCTAAATAGCATTTTGTGTTATTTTGGACAGCACATGACAATGGACAAAGAAATTATTCAAGATATGTATACATTGCTGGTAAAGAAACGCGAGGAGCAAAATAATCAAATAATTGAACATTTAAAGGAAAAACGTTCCGAGAAAATGGCATATGACATAATTAAAATTAATGAGCAGATGACCGAGCAAAGATGCTTAATGAATGAACTGAAGGAACTTATGCAAAATCGATTTGAAGTTAGAAGAGGTGCAAATATGATTGATTTAATGCAGTGATGGCCAACTGGTGTGCCGCGATCTTTTTCCATTCTTATTTGGATTGTATACTCATTTACAAATGATTGAATATTTTAGTACTAAATTATTTATTTTTTTACATAATTGTAGCCATATGTTATGTAGTCACTTCTACTGATTAAATAACTAGAAAATTTCTCATTAAATAAAATTTTATCAGACTGTAATTTTATTACGAATATTAATGTTTAATGTTTCATAGATATTAGCTCAGAATTCGCCAAAAAATGTGCTTTCATCCTTTGACTCATTAGAATAAGTAATTTTAGCAAATCTAAGCAATATAAAAAGTATTATAATAAAATAATTCACTAGTCAAATTTAAAACTTTGTGGTGAATACTAGTGAAAAAATTTAGAAAGCAATTACAATAAAAATGCCTAACAATAATGATTTATACCAGGCATTTAAAGATAAATCCATTGAAAAGTTTATCGAAGCATTAGAAGTCTACGAAGCTGATCCAAATTTTTATCCTGATGATGAAATCAAAACCTTATTTGAATTAATTTTAGAAACACCTGATTCAGCAAGTTATATTGAAAAATGCATAGAATATGGAGCAGATTTTTATGTGGTAAGTTATTTGACATTAACAAAGGATGTGGATCTATTAACAAAAATTAATTCATTATTTTTTATTTAACAGAAAAATGAAAACTTCAAATTTCCAATTCATTATTTGATTAAATCAGAATGTATCAAAAATTTGAAAGCTGTTGAATTATTGCTTGAATTTGGACCATCTAATGATGACTACAGATCCAAAGCTTCTCCGTATGTAAATGTTAAGGAATTAAGAGATCAAAACTGCCTTCATTTATTAGCTGAAAAGCTGAAGAATGAAAATGTGGAAAAAATACTCGAGATGATGTTCTTTTTATTGTCTTATGGATGTAACATAAATTCTCCGAATGATGAGCAGGAGACACCATTTTTCATTATAGCAAGAGAACTTCCACATTTGCAAAATGCTCAAGAAATTTTCGACGAATTCCTTCAGTCTACAGATATTGACTTCTACACCCATCGAGGCGATGAAATTGCCAATATGGTTAAAGATTATATAAAAGACTTACCAGCGAAGGAAAATTTTACCGTACACTATGACGAGATGAGGAAGCTTCTTGAATTAGGAGACATTAATAAGTTTGAGACAAAATTTGTTTTATTTGAGCCAGAAAAGAACAGTCAAACATATCGCAACAATTGCTACTCTTACATGGAAATTGCAGTTCAAAAATCTTACATCAATGTTGTGGACTTACTGATTAAAAAGGGAATTAATTTCAACAAAACATCTGTAGAAAATACAAATGCCATTCCTCCTCCATTTCAAGCATACATTAATGCAAATGTTGGAATTTTAAGTCTCTTTCTGGGCACAAAGGAACGAAAACGAAAAGTTCGTGTCAAATCTTATAATTACAAAAAATCTACGTTAAAAAACTTGAAGCAACTTAATTATGATGAAATAATGCCTTATTGCTACAATGAAAAGTGTGAAAAAACGTTACTTCATCAATTTTTCTCAAAAGCAAAGAAAAACACTTCAGATACAATTAAAATGGATCGCAACCAGAGGAAATGCTTTGATCTTCTCATTAGTAATAAAATTTGTAACCGAGACTATTTAAACGCACTTGACAATTCTGGTAAGACTGTAATTTATTATTCAGTTAAATACGGCCTTGACTACATGACACTTAAATTGCTACAAAAAGGCGCATATATTAAGCCAATTGTGACAAATGTTCGTAAGAGCTTATTAAATGAGCTATTCGACAGCTGCATCACATCAAATGAGAAATTTCATGATGATAAAGATTTTACAATTACGATTAATTATGGATTCTTAATGCCATCAAATGTTCCTGGTGAAAATTATAAGAAAGCTGACGATAAAAAAGACACAAACAAAACTTCATCAGAGATTGTTACATTGGATGTTGTAAAGGTTAGCTTTCCTGACGATGTTGAAAGATCATCAAACGATAATTTAGATGACGCTGAAAAAAATTTGAATGATAAAGCGCCTGAAATGGACGCATTAAAATTATTAGCAGAAAATTATGACTATAAGTCTCTAGTTGTTCATCCAGTTTTATCATCATTTGTTTTTCTAAAATGGAAAAAAATTAGATTCTCGTTACACATTAATTTACTAATTACATTATTCTATATATTCACATTCATTCCATTCATCATGATAACTCAACATGTTGAAAACGAGTTGGTTTTTAAGATATTTTTTGGACTTTCCTTTACCGGCTTGATTCTTTTGACATTACGTGAAATTCTACAGTTTTCTCAATCAAAAAAGAAATATTTCTTGGATTATTCAAATTGGATTGATCTTGTCATTATAGTTTGCTCAGTTTTTGTCCTGTTTCCAATTCAATTACCTGCTCATGTTTACCGAATGATTCACACAACAATAATAATGCTTGAAACTTGGGAATATTTTAATTTGTTGGGATACTTGCCACTTCTATCCATCTCATTGCACACAAAAATGTTCAGAAATGTTTGTGCAACATTCCTAAAATCATTAGCAATTTATTTAGTCATGATTGTTGGATTTGCACTGGCATTTCATACTCTACATGGTGACAAAGCATTAAAAATGAATGAATCAGTTCAAGCCAATGTGACAGATGATTTAAATAGTTTTGCATCACTTAGAGGATCTGTTGTTAAAACATTTGTGATGATGACTGGAGAATTAGATGCAAGTAATTTACATATGAAGGGTTACACTTACATTGGATTATTTACACTATTTTTATTCTTGGTAACAATAGTATTGAATAACTTACTTAATGCTTTAGCTGTTTCTGATACTCAAGAAATTCGATCAGATGCAAAATTAGTTGATTTATGCCAAAGAATTTTAGTGATGCATCATCATGAGAAGAACATTTTCCGAGGAACTTCATATTTAAGTTTACTATTGCAAGATATAATTTCTTTATTCCCAGACACAGTCAAAGATGGAATAATTAAATTGAAACCCAATTCGGGTCTAGATACTTATTCAATTGATGACGAACTCATATTAATTGACTGGCTTCCAAGAATTATTTGCTATTTTGGAAAGAATATGACTATGGATGACGAAATACTTAAAGATGTAAATACTTTGCTGGTCAAAAAGCGTGAAGAGCATAAAGAGAATTTTGAGAGAAGTTTTAAGGAAAAGCGATCTGAAAAAATGGCAAAAGACATGATAAAGTTGAATGAACGGATATCGCAATTGAATGATGCATTAAATGAGAGGATCAAAACTCAGTAAATTCTATGGAAATAGTTGGTACGAAAATTAGTAATTATTACTAAATTAGAGATTAAGCTTCAAAAATTTTAAGTTTGAGTTATTACATTAACGGGTCATTCATTTAGCACGTTTTCTTTTTAGGGGGAAGGGTTATCTAAGTTTTTGTAATATACAAGATATATAGATGTGTTCATACAAACTATACTCGACCATACTTGACCATACGCTTTTTTTCTGTTTGTAAACAAACAAATAAAAAAGTTTTATGAAAAAAATTTCTAAATAAAATTTTGATTTTTGACTCAAATTTGTTCACTGGATCTTATTTTTGTGTTTACAATAGCAACATTATATTGTAAATTATCATTTCTAATGCTTTTTGACCATAAAAACAAAATTAAAAGTCCAAAAATTTGAGGAACAAAATTTTACAAATTTCTTTCATTGTGTTAGTGTTTACAAAAAAAATGAGAAATTTAAATTTTTATCCGTTAAAAACGGTAACATTTTTGAATGAACACATCTGTATATCTTGGTAATATAGCAGGTAACAAAAAGCGTAACAACAGAGGGAGCGGAGGTAGGGTTAGAAAAATCGTTTTTTGCACAACGTACTGAATGAACTGAACCCTTTACTGAATTCAGGGATTGACACGTTCATCCAAAACAACCGAACCTTATATGTTCACATATAAACAGTTAAATTTTTATAAATTTGTTATCCAAAATAATCAATCATAATATTTTTAAGCATTCAAGCATCCTCAATAAAAATTTGATTTTAAATGATATTCGACCAAGACTTTCGTAAAAAAAAAATTAAAATTTATATCTTCATTAAATTTAATTTACAAATGTGACAATGCATACCGAGCAAATTCTTTTCACATTGGCAAAAATTCAAATGTGTAAATTACAATTCTCTTTTTCTCTATTTAAGCGTCACAATTTAAATTGCATTCATTGCAATTGTCAAGTGATGATTTTTGTTTGAGTAAGGAAGTTTTGAATTTTCATTTGATTGTTTGATTTTGAAGTGATAAGTGCGATAAAATTTAATATTTAAAAGTAATATTCAAATTTATTTGGTTAAAAAAATTCTAGTGCCATATAATCAATGATAAAGTCATGAAAAATATAAAATTAATTATTCTTTTTCTAAGTTTATCAATTATATCAGAATTTCCTTTAAATGCTCATAAAATTTTAGGAATTTTTCCTACAAGGTATGATTACGTCATATCAGATTTACCTAATTTCGAAAATAAAATTAAATTTTCATTGAGTAGATGCAAATCACATTTTGCAATCGGACATTCTGTGATGAAAACTTTGGCTGAAGCTGGCCATGAAGTTCATGTAGTGTCACCATTTCCTTCAAAATCACATATTGACAATTACAATCACATTTTTCTGGATTATGGAGATGATGGTGAGTTTTTTGATTTAATTTACTAACGGATCTAACGACAGTCTAACGAACTGAAAAACTAATTATTATGATTTTGTGCATAAAAAATCCAAACTTTAATTCCAGGCAACCTTTTAGACATGTTTGAAACTGCAAATTGGTCTCCATTTGAAATGATCAACTTCCTCTCTGGTTTTGGCGAATATATGGCAAATTTTACACTTCAAAGTTCAAATTTTCAAGACATTATGAACAAAAAAGTCAAATTTGATCTTGTGATTGTAGAAGTCTTCGGTGTTGAAGCTTTATTTGGCTTAGGATCACATTTAAATTGCCCGATAATTGCATTAGCAACTTTTGGATCGTCAAAATGGACAAATGATCTTACAATGACCCCGATGCCACCTTCTTATGTGCCTCATAATTTTGTCGAATATTCTGAGGAAATGAACTTTTTTGAGAGGACCATGAACTTGCTTGTGATGCAGTATGAACATATTTTTATGGAATTTGTGCATTATGGGAGACAGGTGAGGATGCAAAGGATTAGGAAAAGTTTTTCTAGGAATTGTTATTTTTTATTTGTAGAAAGCTATTTACGACGAATTTTTCGGTGGTAATGAGCTGTCATTTGCTGATCAAATGAAGAATGTGTCTTTGGTTCTGATCAACAATCATTTTAGTTTGTCAGCAGTCAGACCAACTGTCGCCAATTTGGTAAAAAGACTACATTCATTTTCTTACTTTCATTTTTAATTAAATATTTGTTCTATATAAGATTGAAATTGGAGGAATTCAAGTCAGTCCAATTCCAAATTCTCTTCCAAATGATATACAAGAATTTTTGGATTCAGCCACAGATGGTGCAATAATTTTTTCAATGGGCTCAATTCTTCAAGCTGTAAATTGGCCTGTCGACAAACGAGAAGCTTTTGTAGAAGCTTTTGGAAAGCTTAAGCTTAAAGTCTTGTGGAAATATGAGAATGAAACTTTACCAAATAAGCCTGACAATGTGATGATCAGTTCTTGGATCCCACAACGTGATGTTCTAGCGCATCCAAATGTCAAACTTTTCATCACTCACGGTGGATTATTAGGAACAACAGAAGCGATTTATGAAGGCATTCCAGTCCTTGGAATTCCAATTTATGGTGATCAACAAATGAATATAGTCAAGGCTGAAGATATGGGGATAGGAATATACATGGAATACAATGACATCGACGAACATTTGATCACTGAAAACATCAATAAAATTCTGAAAAATTCAAACTTTCATAAAAAGGCAAAATCACTTTCCAAAGTCTACAAAGATCGTCCAATGACACCGCAACAATCTGTTGTTTACTGGGTTGAATATGTTATCAGACATAATGGAGCGATGCACATGAGATCACCCGCACATAATTTGAATTTTATTCAGCTTCATTCAATCGATTCTTATGCTTTAATTGGTTGTATTTTATTTATTTGTTATTCTTCAATCAAGAAATTATTTTGCTTGTTTTTTGGAGCTAGACCGATTAATGAAAAGGTTAAAAGAAGCTGATTAGTACAAAGGAAGTAAATAGATTAAAAATAAGTAGGAAAAATAAATGAATTATAAAAATTTTAGTCACAAACAAATTAATCATTAAAAAAATTATTTCTTATCGCGAGCGACTCTAACATGTGAAATTCTACGCAAAAAACTGGTCAGATAGGTCAGTTACGTTTTCATTCAGTAAAGTCAAGCTTATACAAAAGTAAATATGTCAACAAGCAATAAACACGATCACCGACAATTTCTCTGTTAAACTTATATTTTTACTCATGTTCTACAGTAATTACACGTGTCCTTTGTTTTAAAACAAGTAAAAAAAATTCTCAAGCAATTCAAGTTCACTGTTGTATGACTTAATATTATGTAACTATAAATTGAAATTTTCAACTGTAAATCTTGTCAGTTTTGCTTCTGTTTCATCGACATGAAAAGCTTGGAAGTAATTTTAAGTTTTTTGCTGATTTTTACGGTTGGAAAATGTTACAAAATTTTATCAGTTTTACCGACGTCATTTAAAAGTCATGCAATTATTGGTGGATCTGTAATTAAGCAGCTTGCTAGAGCTGGACATCAAGTGACATTGATAAGTCCTTTTTATGTTGATGAGCCAAATGTTAAGAATATTGTAGCAAATGAGATGCCTGATGGTAAGTACAGATTTAACTGATGAAATTTGGTTGAAAAAAATTACCCCAAATTTAAATTTTATTTTAAAAAAATCCAGGCTTCAAAAATGCATTTGACCTATTTAACCTTCATGCCATCTTCTATTTCTTCATCACACCAAAATTAATTGAGACTAATCTCAACATAATTCTTGCCAATTCTGATGTCCAACATTTATTAAAAACAGAATCATTCGACACTGTAATTGTAGAAGTTTTTCAAACCGAGGCACTTTATGGTGAGTAGAAAATGAAAACCGAAATAAAGCCGAGAGAGTGAAAAAATTGAGTAGTTTTAAAATGAAAAGAAGAACGAACTGATTATCACTGAACTTTATAAAATTAGTCTCAAGGGTGAGCTTAAATCGTAGACATGCAAATTATAATTTTATTAGTTTTGTCGTTATTTTCTGTAAATGCATCAAATATTCTCGCGGTATTTCCGATGGATTATAAAAGTCACTTTTTTATCGGTCGATCGGTTATGAAAACACTTGCGGATGCTGGACATAATATCACTATGATTAGTCCGTATAAGTTTGATCATAAAAACGTTGAAAATGTCATACTCGACGGCCAAGAAAGAGGTTGAATTAATTTTATTTATAGACAAAATGCATTTTTTTTTCTAAATTAAAAATTTTTCAATACAGTTCACATAGATGCATTTAAATTAGCTGACATGACAATTTATAGAAATTTCGTCGTCATGTCGGAAATAATTGAAAAACGTGTCGAGTTTCTTTTAACACATCCAAATGTGCAGAAAATTTTGACAAATGGAACTTTTGATGTAATTATTGTTGAAATTTTTGGAAATGATGCTCTTTTTGGTGAGTTGGAGAAAATAAAATTTGACTTTTTTTTGCTAAAAAAAGTTTCAGTATACACATGATCAAGTAATCGGATGTAAAATATTCATTCAGTGTTTTGTGATGAACTTTCTGAACTTTATTTTATGAAGTTTAATCTGGAATGAAAGAGGAAAAAAATTGGAGTAAATTTGATTGTGAATTTGGGAATAGTTAATTATTGTTATTTGAAACAGCACTGATTAGAAAATATTATTGAGTGATTTGAAAAATTATTTGAGAAATGATGAGGGATCATTCACTTATGACAATCACCAAAAACTTGGATTTTCAGTTCTAACTTGGTTACAAAATCTTCAAATATAAAAATCTTTTATTTAAGACTGTCACACAGTCTGAAACATTCATTCCCATTTATTCTTTTTAAAAATTGAACGCCATAAATTAACGATCCCTTATTGGTGGATTTTTATTTTTTTTTCTTAAAAAATTTGTGTGTCGAGAACATCAAAGAATTTTTTCAATTTATTCATGATGAAATTAGAGTAATTTTATTCAACTAATAAGTAAATATTTGAAATGACGGCACTTAGCATTTAAGGCGATCAAATCTTTTTGTGATACGACTTACTTTTAGTTTAAAAATATAAGTTTTTTTGTCATTCTTAAGTTTTATCAGGAAACACCTAAACAAAATTTTACAATCCCTCATTATTTCAAGTCTGTTAAGTAAATTAACTTACCATGATTATGTTGCTTATAATTTACATGTGGATTTATAATTTTGTGATTAGTTTGAGATTCTTTGGGATGATGATGATCGATATGATGTTTAAGCTCCTTTATATTACTTTTGGTTTTTAAATGCTTTCGAGGTTTCTTTCTGTATTCTTGATTTTCTGAATATTTTTTGCTGCTTTTTAGAGCTTTTTTATGAGGTTTATTAGTTTTAGTGTTTGAATGTGATTTACTGCTTTTATGCTTCAAATTTTCTCCTTTTGAGTTTTGTTTCTTATTTGATGACGGTTTTGTACTCGTTTTATGCTGAACCTTATGTTTTCCTTCTTTTATTTCCATATCATTTTCATGATCATGCTTTTTATCATGAATCATTTTTTTATGATTTTTTCCTTTCACTTCATGACTTTCTTCACTTTCCTCACTGTCATCATAATAGTCTGGATCATTCTGATACGATTGTTCATGACTCTCACTCTTACGCGCTTCATCACCTAACTTTTTGTGGTGTTGCTTTTTTTTCTTCTTCTCCCATGATGATGTCTTGTTATAACTTTCAACTCCTTCATCACCTTTCGATGATTTTATTTTCATGTCATACTCAGCAGCACCATACTTTTTAAAGTCATCATCATGACTTGATTTTTTACCACCTGCTGTTTTCTTTCCATGCTTTTTTAATTCACTTTTGTGGGATTCAATTTCATCTTTAGGCTTCTTTTGGGATTTTTTGTAAACTGTTACACATTCTGATAATCCCAATTGCACAATCACAAAACATGTAAAAATAATCCAAAGTCTCATGCTACATAAGATTGTCGTGTACTGTCAAACGTCCAAAACTTGACTACCAATTAAAGTGAAAAGAATTGCTTTTTATATCTTAAGAAAATGTTGGTCAATTGCTTCTTTTCGGTTTTGTTTTGGCTTGTTAAATTATTGTTTTCTTACTCTATTTAGCGTCTGTAGTTAGGTCAGTGTTGTCCAAACTGTGTGCCGCGGCACACTAGTGTGCCGTAGAACTTTGCTTGGGGTGCCGTGAAAAAATTTTGAAAATCCCAAAAATAGGCTGTTTTTCAAAAAATTTCAATTTTTCACCCATTTTTACACAAAAAACTTATTTTTAGCACCAAAATATCAATAATTTAGCGAAATGAATTTGATTTTTTTGATTAAAGACGAAGGTTTTGATGCAATTAGAGTTGTTTTTTTCCAAGTTAAATTATAGGTGTGCCGCAGACAAATTTTGGTGTGCCGCGAAAAAAATTTTTGGTCCTAAGTGTGCCGTGACTCAAAAAAGTTTGGACAACACTGAGTTAGGTACACAAAAAAATCTTACATAAAACATTCACACATGCAACCGTAAAAAGAAAAGAAATTTTTGGTTAAAGATTGCGAAAGCATTTTTTTGCTGTTATGGATAATGATTTAGTGACTCCCGGGTTTAAACCAAAATTATTGTGTCATGCTGAATCAATAATGGGATTCACTTCTTTTTTTATTATCAATTTTATTCATTTGAATATAAAAGCATAATAATACACTAAATTTTTAAGAAAAAATCTCTGTCATTGTATATTTTAATAAAATTTTAATTCAAATTTCAATTATAAATTTCTAGTCCAAAAGTTCATGAAAAATTGTATTCAACAAGTTTTGAGCAATAAAATAGATTTTCAAGTAGATTGAAAAATTATGGTACAGTAAGAGAGTTCTTTTAAATTGAATAATTGTTAAAGTTCAATGAACTTGCTGTAGAAGTAATGCTTTACTTATATCAATCTCTTCTATGTTGTTTTGAGAGAAAATCCCAAACCCCTTAATTTTTTTTTTCATACAAAAAAATTTTAAACCTCCTCAAAAAAATTCTGGCTATGCTTCTGGATGATCTGGATGATTTCATTGCGTCATCTTGCGCACACGATGGCAAGGTACATTGTAATGTACTTCAGGTCTTCAGATGTACTCGTGTCTTCGAAATATAAACTGTAGGTTTACATGATGAGAGCTCAATAGATTCTGTTCTAAATTAATCGCAGTGCCTCCAGCTTAAAAGACTGGATCCTCAACCTTTCAAGTCCTGTTCAAATTTAAAGATCTTCTGGAAAAATTGAATATTAAAGATAATGTTTAATTTTTATAAGAATTTTATTTAACAAAATGCAAAAAATATCTTGTAATAAATCTAAAATCAGTCAGTAAAAATTCCTATTCTAAAAAAAACTTCTAACAACGAAAAACTATAAATCTATAAAACAAGCTAAAAAATAAGGCAAAACTAATTTAAAAATCTGTAGCGAAAGCACGTTCTCGCGATGCTCGTGCTGCTATAATAATGAGGAACTAAATTTTAATGATGATGATTATTAGTAATTTTTTCAGTTGTATTTTGCTGATCTTCTTTCTTGTTTTGATCATTTTGATTGCTTTGTAATATTGTATTTGTGTCAAGTTCTGGCTTAACGGTACTTCTATTGCCATTTCTACTTCTTTGAATTGCTGCAGGACTTATAGTTTGTTTTTGATTGATTGGTACACTGTGACTTCCATAGCTATCATCATCATTGTGATCGTTGTGATCATTTTGGTCATCGTTATTTCCTGAAGCAAATCCTAGGAATAAAATTGTTAGTTTGAGATTTTTTTGTTCAAAAATAAATAAAATTAAAAAAGTTAGGCATTTGTGGATCAAAACTTGCAAAAAAACGTCATAAATTTGTTTTAGAACTAAAAAAATGATAATAAAGTTACCGAAATAAAACCGATACAATTTTTAGGGATTTTAATCCATGTATGCTTAGGAAAATAAGCACAGAAAATAAACTTTTCAGTTTCATACTAGCAGAGCTTCTTATATATATTTTGACAACTTAGCAATAATTTCATCTCATTATTGAGTTTGAACTTTAAACAAATAATTAAAACCCCAACTCACCATGTTTAGATCCTCCCTCTTTTCCAGATTTCTTTTCGTGTTTCTCTTCATGTTTATGATGCTTATCGCTTCCTTGCTTATTTTTGTATCCCTTTTGGTGTTCGTCATGATGTCCCTTTTCAAATCCACCTTTCTCTTTGTGGTGATCAGTCTTAAATCCATCTTCATGGTTGTGTCCTTCCTTATGCTTTTCAGAATCATCTTTGTGGTGTTTGTGTTGATTGCCGTGTTTCTGTGAATTTAAAAGATCAAATTATGGTCTAAAAATAATATAATTTCCAATATTTACCTTATGATTTCCATCCGAATGTTTTTCATCGTAAAATTTATGCTCCTTGTGATACTCATCCTTGTTGATTTTCTTAGAATATCCAGTAACTTTTGTGCCATTTTTATGATGCTTTTTGTGTCCGTGTTTGCCGTTCTTCTTCTTTTTTCCTTCCTCATGATGTTCACTGTGGGAATCTGCTTCATCATAATTTGATTTTTTGTGTCCACCTTCCTCTTCCTCATCCTTTAAGTGATCATCTTTATGCTGTGAACCTTTCTCCTTTTTATTCCAAGAATGCTTCTTTTTGTGTCCTTTACCGCTCTTGTGCTTATTTGATAAATAGTGATCCTCATCCTTTTTTGATCCATCGGCTTCTTCGTGTGATATTTCAAACTTTTTGTGGTAATTTGATGGTGAGGCTTCCATGTCATCTCCATACTTACTAAGTTGTGAATTATCTTTATTGTGAGATTTCTTGATTGATCGTCCATAAGAAATTGTAATTTGTGCCAGCAGGCAATTCAATAAAAGTTCCCAAATTTTCATTTTTGAATTGTTTCAAATCGCTAAAATGAGTTGTTGACTAATGAATGCTTAAAACTTGTCTGATATTCTTAATTTTAAAACTTTCTCTTATATATTGCCGAAAAAACTAAGAAAGAGATTATTCAATAACCATTTCTTTCATTTCTCCCACATTTCACTTAACTTTTTGGCTGAATGCTTCTTATTTTTTGAATAATTATATAAATTATTTCAATTTAAATGTCTTTGCTTGATAATGTAATGAGGGAGAGTAAAAAGGTGAGATTTAAACATTGATAACGAGATAGGCTTCTAAAGTTGTTTTCCCCTTATGAAAGGATACTAAGGAATAGTCTGATTAGGAATTTCTACCTGTAGATCGAGAATGCATGATAAATCCTTGATATTTTCTGAATCTCAATATATTCTAGTACTTTCTTACACTTGCTGATAGGCTTTCTCGAAATCCCGGTTTTGGAAAATTTCCGGGACCGGGACCAAAATTAAAACTTAAATATCTTGAGCATTAATGAAAGATTTTCAATTTTTCTTTTTTTTGTGTTTAAATGATTATAATCTTAATACTAAACAAATTAAATTTAAAATTTTTTTCAAAAAACTTAAATCGTTCACAATACAACAGTTTTAATTTTTTGATATTGGTCCCGAAAAACCCGAGACCGGGAAATCGAGAAATTCTACTTGCTGATACTATTTATTTTTGTAATCTCAGAACTTTAATAAAACTGATGAATTGTTTAATATTTCAATAAAAAAATTATAATAAGTGAAGCATCGAATTATTTTGTTTTCATATATTTAATCTACCTATTTAAATTTATTTTTATTTTTTACATAATGTATTGTAGAATGATTTCTCGAGATAATACGAATTTTACCTAAGTTTGTTTTAAATTCTAATGTCTTGAAAAATGTTTAAAAAATATTTTTTTCTGCCTCTTCCTTTTTTCTATAAAATCTGGTAAATAGTTTCAGAATTTAAAATCTGCCATAACATATCAAATCTTTAAAATAAATAATTTTTTACTTACTTTTTACGAAACGTTTCACACTATTTAAGAAAGGGATCGTTCACTTATGACGTCCAAATTTTAGGGAGGGAGGGGGTCTGAGGCAGTATAACAGCCTCATATAAAATAAAATTTTTTATATGAAGATTTTATGACAGAGGGGGGTGTAAAAATTCAAATTTTTGATGGATGTCATAAGCGAACGATCCTAAAGACAATCAACTAAATATTTAGTATATATAACATTAAATAAAATTAGTTAGATTTCAGGTTAGATTTTTTTTTAAAAAAAATTAAAATATTGCAAGTTAGGAAAATTAAATTAAAAAAATAATAAAAAAGCAAACAAATTTTCAAAAGAATTCAATTTAAATTAACAAAATTATTTTCTTCTTTATTTTTTCTAATAGACTCTAATTGTCAGTTATAAACTGTTTAATGCCTCTTTTAATTTCATAAAGTTTGTAATTATCACAAGAAATTTAATGATGGCCATCGTCTTTTCCGCCTCCATGGCCTCCTCCTGAGCTGAATCCTATTTAATTAAAAATAAAATTAGAACCTCTATGAACACACTTCAAAGTCAACCACAAACCATGTTCACTGCCGCCCTTCTTTCCACCTTTCTTTCCATGTTTGTCATGATGTGAGTGATGCGATTCATGTCCATGCTTATGTTTGTAGCCTTTGTGAGCTTCATCTTCATGTCCTTTTTCTGAACCTCCCTTCTTTTTGTGTTGGCTTTCTTTGTGTCCTTCTTCGTGATGTCCTCCCTTTTTGTGCTTGCCTTCAGATTCTTTGTGATGTTCATGGTGATCGCCGTATTTCTGTATGGATGGAATTATTTTTTAAATATATTCTAAAAACTTTTGCTTTTAACTAACCTTATGTTTGCCTTCTTCATGCTTGTCATCATAGAATTTATGTTCTTTATGATATTCATCCTTATTAGCCTTCTTATGGTATCCAGTAGTCTTTGAACCTTTCTTATGGAACTTTTTATGTCCATGTTTGCCTTCCTTCTTCTTCTTAGCTTCTTCGTGATGTTCTTTATGTGAATCAGCTTCATCATAAGTTTCCTTCTTGTGTCCACCTTCCTCTTCTTCGTGTCCTGAATGTTCATCCTTATGATGTGATCCTTTCTCCTTCTTCTCCCATGACTTTTTCTTTTTATGTCCTTCATCACCTTTATGTCCCTTTTTTGAGTAGTGATCAGCTCCATGTTCCTCACCACCTGATTCTTCATGACCTGATTCATGTCCACCAGACTCTTCATGCTTATCTGATGCAGCAAATTCCATGTCATGATCATCATGAGCTAATTCTTTAAAATTCTCATGTCCATAAAATGAAAATGCACTTGAAAGTGCAATTTGCACGAAGACTAAACATGCAAAAATTTGCCAAGCTCTCATTTTTTATTAGGTTTTAACTATGCTTATAAAAATTGTAATTTAAAGTACTAGATGTTAACTGTTAAATGTATAAAACTTGTCTGACAATTAAAGCGAAAATTTTTCTTTTTATATATCTCCAAAAAAAAGTTGTCTTACTTCTGTCTAAAGATTTCTCAACATCTTTTTTTGCGTTTTCTTATTATCTATGTCCAAGAAATATATTATTTTAATCTTATGCTCGATTATCGATTTGTAAAATAAGCTGTGACCATTCTACACCCAGACACTGATGTAATATATTTTAATCGACGTGCATCAATGATTATTGAGTCTTTGAGTGACGAAATTGGGCTTTTTTGCTGTAACTTGGATGTATTGAAAAGCCGCAAAGATATCAGCTGTTATTGAATGGAAAAAAAGTATAATAGCGCGAACTTGAAATTTTTTTTGAATTGTTACATTGAATGGAAATTATGGAATGTTTAAGTGTGACTGTAAATGTATCGATAAAATTTAATGTTGATGAGTTCAATGCCTTTAGTTTATGTTTTTGTTCAAACTTTAACTGCTTAGTTCTTTAGTTAAAAATTTCAGTTGTATCTGTGTGAAGATTTGAGACTTGATCTTCTAGATGTCTGACTTTATATCGTTTCATCAAAATTATAAATACTCCAACTAATAATATTAATCCATTTTCCTCAGGTCTTGGCAATTATTTCAACTGTCCAGTCATAGGAGTAACAACATTCGGTGTATCACAATGGACAAACATAATAGCCAACACACCAAATCCAACAAGTTACAATCCAAATATTTTTTCACCGTACACAGAACATATGACATTCCTGCAACGATTGGACAACACTTTCATTTGGTGGATGGAAGAGATTATTTGGAATGTCTTAAACTATCCAATGCAAAATAGAATTTATGAGAAATATTTGAAGAAGCATCCACATAGTTTAATGGAAGTGATTAAGAATGTTTCTTTAATTTTGAACCATCAGCACTTTTCAACAGCTTCAATTAAACCAACAATGCAGAATATCATTGATATTGGTGGAATTACAGTTGATCCAGTCGTGAAGCCACTTCCAAGTGATATTAAAGAATTTTTAGATTCAGCAACTGACGGCGCAATAATCTTCTCAATGGGATCAATCATCCGTGCTGTGCACTGGCCAGAACGCAAACGAGAAGCTTTTGTAAAATCTTTTGAAAAAATTAAGGAAAAAGTTTTATGGAAATATGAAAATGACACGCTGCCAAATAAACCTAACAATGTGATGATCAGTAAATGGATCCCACAAAGAGATGTTTTAGCGCATCCTAATGTCAAGCTATTCATCACTCATGGCGGTCTACTTGGTACAACAGAAGCAAACTTCGAAGGTGTTCCGATGCTTGCAGTTCCAATATTTGGAGATCAAAAAATGAATATGAAAATGGCACGAGATAAAGGCTTTACATTTATTCAAGATTTTGATAATTTGAGTGAAGAAACAGTCACGACAGCACTTAAAAAAGCTTTAACTGACGAACAAATTAGAATTAAAGCTAAAGAAAATTCAAAAATTGTACGAGATCGTCCAATGACTCCTCAAAAATTGGTTGTGTATTGGGTGGAATATGTTATTAGACACAAAGGAGCTCATCATTTAAAAGCAGTAGCAAGAGACTTGAATTATATTCAGTTGCATAATATTGATGTCTATTTGACGTTTGTTGCCTTAATTCTACTTGTTATTTATGTTAAATATGCTGTAATTAAATATATTTTAAGTATCTTCATGTCGAAACAAATCAAACAGAAAACACAGTGAAATCTTATCAATTTCTGATAAATGTTACCCCCCTTAATCCCCCTCAAAATTGATAAAAAAATTTTCTGATAAAATTTAATAAAATATTCAGTTTTAAACATAAAATCGTCCAGAAATGAAGGCTTTAAGTTTAATTTTAATTTTAATTTTGTACTCGAATTGTGCCACTAGTTATCATATTCTCGGTATCCTTCCATTTGAGACTAAATCACACTTTGCCATTGGAGAGTCAATTGTGAAAGCGTTAGCTGAATTTTTCCATAATGTCACGGTTGTTTCTCCTTATCCACAAAATCAAGAGTTGCATTACTTTAAAGATGTTAGCATAGCTAGTACGGAGTGGGATGGTGAATATAAGGAGGGTGAGTTAATTTGAGAGAGTTTGAAGACTTGGATTGATAAAATACTTTGGAGACTGCTTGCTGTGTTACAATTCAAAGTATAGTTAGAAATCGAACTCAAATCTTCAAATATTTTCCATTTATTAACAGACTCATGATCTAATCTACAACCGAATTAAGTATACATTAATTCTCTCATTTTAATTCAATTTTCAGCTGAGGTCCCAGGATTATTGAATCTTGAAAAGCCGGAAATAATTCCAAGTCTTAAATTTTTGTATCAATCTGGAGAAGAAACAGTAGATTACGTGATGTCACATCCAAAAGTTATTGAATTAATAGATAGTGGGAAAAAGTTCAATGCTTGTATCATTGAAAACACACATTTTGAGGCATTAATGGTAAGGAACTGATAAAAAATTTGAAAAAATATGCTTTTACATGAATACAGAAATATTTATTTTTTAGGGACTAGCTGAAATTTTTGACTGCATTTTGATCACCTACACAACATATCCTTCAGTTTACCTACTCGACCGAATGACATCAACAATTTCACCAACATCTTATGTCCCAAACTCATTCCTTGAATATACTCACAAAATGAATTTCTTTGAGAGATTCCAAAACACTTTCAATACATTAATCGAAAGAATATTCTATGAGTTTTATCATCTTCCAAATCAGCGACGGCTTTATCAAAAATATTTCCCAAATGCTCAACGGTCATTTGATGATGTGTATAAGAACTCATCAGTTATTTTTGTCAATGATAATCCATTGATTTCATCTCCACGACCGTTTACACCAAATATGATCAACATTGGAGGAATTCACGTCAGACAAGCTGATCCACTAAAAGAAAAGCTGCAAAAATTTTTAGACAACGCAAAGGATGGAGTTGTGTTGTTCACAATGGGCTCAAATTTGCAAGGAACTGACTGGAATGAGCAGCAACGTAAAGCTTTTGTGAAAGCTTTTGGGAAGTTGAAGCAGAAAGTTTTGTGGAAGTATGAAGACGATTTACCAAATAAACCCAAAAATGTCAAAACTATGAAGTGGCTGCCACAAAGAGACATCCTGGCACATCCAAATGTTAAGCTTTTCATCTCTCACGGTGGACTTTTGGGCATATTTGAAGCTACAATTTCAGGTGTTCCAATTTTAGGAATTCCAATGTTTGGCGATCAAAAAATGAATGTTGCGAATGCAATTTTACATGGAAATGGATTGAAACTTGATGCTGAAGACATAACAGAAGAAAAAATAACAGAAGCTCTTAATGAGATTTTAAATAATCCAAAATATTCAGAAAATGCTCAGCGTCTGTCAAGCTTATACAAAGATCGAACAGTTCCAGCGAAAATGCAAGTTGTTTATTGGACAGAATACGTCATCAGACATAAGGGCGCATCTCATTTAAGAGTCGATGCTAATCACCTTAGTTTATTACAGTTGTATTCGATTGATGTTTATTGTTGCTTTGCAGTCATAATTGCAGCTATAATTTACGTAAATTATCTTTTGAGTAAAGTCATTTGTAGGAAATTATTTAGTAGAAATGTTGTGAAAGAGAAAATGCAATAAAGGAGGTTCAATGAATTGTTATCAGTGAATATAAAAAGAACATTGTGGTAGGTCAAGTAGGAGAATGAAGAAGAGAAATTTGAAGTGGATTTGGTGATTCTTTTGAGAATTTATTTGTTAAAGCATGATTGTCAAATTTTAGGGACTTTTGAACATTTTTTGGCTTGTTTCTTATTGCAGCTTCTTATTAATAAGCAAATTTCTGATTGAGAAGTTTTGAACAAATATTTAATTATATTAAGTTTGCAAAGCAGGGGCGTAGTCAGAGGAGGTTCCAAGGAGAGGGTTTGAACCTTCCCCCCCCCCTGCCCCCCTTAGAGGAAAAATTTCTTCATTTTGTTAGGGTTTTTCGAGGAAAAAGCATTTGGATTCTTCTTCCCATAAAATTTTATCATCCATAAAAAAATGGACTTCCCTGGAAAAGATTTCTGGCTACGCCCATGTCGTAAAGTCCCTAATTTTTCTTCAAAAAATCACAATACACTGCATCCAACTCTCATCCAGTAGTTACTATTCCCTTGATCATGACTTTTCATTCACTAAAATTACGAATAACCTTCAAAATGCTTTTTCATTCTATACAGCTATAATTTACGTTAATAACTGATTCTTACTCAGCTGATTCTCATAGTAAACAAGTTTTTAATGAGACTCGCATGCATGATTTGTGTTGGTGTCTTTTCTGTTTATTTGTATTGCTACAAAATTGAGTAAAGTTGTGTAGAATCATCACACATTAAACAATCTTAATTAGTTTATCAGCATACACGCATAAAACTGAAATTCCATTTTCGATTTTTGACTTAGTATGTAGTAGACTTTGAAACGATCATGAAGCTTCTTTCGATTGTGATTTTGATTCTGTTCAGTTTAAGTTCAATTGATGGGTTGAAAATTTTGGCAATTTTGCCATTTCCAAGCAAATCACACTGGCTTGTTGGTCATGAAATTGTTAAAACATTAGTGGATGCTGGCCATGAAGCTACAGTTCTCACTGCATTTCCAATGAAAAGTCCAATTAAAAATTATGAAGAAATTGACATTTCTGGAGTAATCAAGAAGTTAGAGCAAGGTAGGACATGCTCATAATTTATATTTGAATAAAAATTTCATGAATTTATTTTTGATTCTTTGAATAGAGGAAAATATAGATCCATTTGCACTTGCTAGATTGCCAAGGATTTTTGGAATTCCATTTTTACATTACATGATGAATAAATTATCGAATGATGTCCTTGAGTATGAAAAAGTGCAGAAATTATTGAAGAGAAAAGAAAAGTTTGATGTGTGCTTCTTAGAAACATTCCATGGAAACGCAATATCAGTAAGTCCAACTGAAGAGTCTCATACAAAATAGATTTTTTAAAAATTTCATAAGATGTTGTTTTTATTAACAAAGATTTGTCTTATGTACAAGGCAATACTTACCCATACGATTCCAATCAGATCTTATCATTTCATTCCATATACGGACCTTAGATTTTGATTAGGAAAAGAGAAAAAAACATAAAATTGAAGATAAGTGCTTGAATAATGATAAAAAACTCACACGACGTGAGAAAAGATAAATGATTTCGCAATTTTGACGAAACAAGTCATGACTGACAAAAAATCAACACATATAAAAATTAATCAGTCGCTAAAAAACTTTCGAACAGCAATGAAGTTTCTAAAATTTTTATTCATTTTTTGCACATTGTTCATTAAAATTAATGGACTTAAAATTCTAGCAGTGATTCCAGTAGCTAGTAAATCACATTGGTTGGTTGGTCATGAGATAGTTAAATCATTAGTTGATGCAGGACATGAAGCTACTGTTCTCACGCCGTACCCACTTAAAAATAAAATTAGAAACTATGAAGAAATTGAAATTTCGGAAATTGTAACTCATTTTGAGAAACGTAAGTGACAACGGTTAGGGTCAAAAATTATTGAATTATGAAAAATGAAAATTTTTTTCCTAGATGAAAAATTTGATCCTTTCAACTTAAGAAAAATGCCAAAAATTCTTGGTATTCCGTTTTTACATAATGTGGGCAATGAACTTGTTGAAGTTGTCATGGAAAATGACAAAGTTCGAAACTTTATAAAAACTAGAGAAAAATTTGATGTGTGTTTTTTAGAAGCGTTTCATTTTCATGCACTGTCGGTAAGTTGTATTTAAGGTTCAACATTTAATTCGGAGAAAATTTACACATGTTCGATTGACAAACTTGGAGCAATGTTGAAAAATTTAGGTTTGTCAAACTCAAGTTCAAAACCAGACCTCCAGCCCAAGGGATTGTTCATAAATGACGTTCGAATTTTTTTTAAAAAAAGAACAATACACCTCCCCCCCATCCCTCCTAAAATTTCCATAATTTTTCACAGAGTGACTTTTAAAATAAAGTTAAGCATTTATTAGAAGCAATATTTCTGCATCTCTAGATTTATTTTTAGATTGAACGGGTAAGAGCTTTTCATGAACTTGGGTTTGACACCACTATGCTGAATCCCATACTCATACCAATACTCAGACATTTAAGTGATTCTTAACTTAAATTTTCATATCTTTTCTAGGGAATTTTCGATCATTTCGATTGTATTTATGTCCCATACACAACATCATCAGTCTTACAATGGGCTGACGTGATGACATCTAAGTACGATAAGAGAAGTTCATTACATAATTTTAATCTTATCATTAGTAATGTTTTTATTTCTTTGTAGTTTATCACCATCATCATATGTTGCAACACCAATACTACCATATGCTGGAAAATTGAACTTTGTGCAAAGATTTTGGAATACGTTTTATATCCAATTTGAAAATCTTCTTTATTACACTTATCATCTGCCAAGTCAGCGTAAATTGTACAACAAATACTTCCCAAATGCAAAGAGAACTTATGATGAGATGATCAATGGAGTTCCTCTAATATTTTTAAGCAGTCACAATAGTGTGACTGGTGGCCGTCCATTCTTACCAAATATGATTGAAATTGGAGGAATTCATATTCCAAAGAAGAAGGAACTACCAAAAGATATTAAAGAATTTTTAGACTATGCATCTGATGGTGCTGTTGTGTTTTCAATGGGATCAATTGTCAAGGCTGAACAGTTTCCTGAACACATTCGTGAAGCTTTTACAAGAGCATTTGGAAAAATTAAGCAAAAAGTTTTGTGGAAGTATGAAAATGAGACATTACCAAATAAGCCTGATAACTTGATGATCAGTCCATGGATTCCACAACGTGATATTTTGGCTCATCACAATGTAAAATTATTTATCAGTCATGGTGGATATTTAGGAACAACGGAAGCTACTAAAGAAGGCGTCCCAGTTTTAGGTTTGCCTATGTTTGGAGATCAAGGAGTAAGTGTTGAAATTTTCAATGAATTTTAAACGTATTTTTTAGATTTTAATAATTTGTTTTACAAAATTTCAAATTTAAAAAATTCGTTAAAAATTCAAATTTGTTACATATATTGATGCTTAAAATTATATTCAATTATTAGAGGAACATAGCAGAGATCGCATACCAAGAACGTGGCTTATTGCTCGACATTGATGACATAACAGAAGAAACAGTTTTAAAATCGTTAAATGAACTTCTCAATAACCCAAAATACAAAAGAAATGCAGAAGAAGTTGCCAAAAGATTCAACGACCGAGTTATGACTCCACAACAGCAAGTTGTCTTCTGGACAGAGTATATAGCAAGACATAATGGTGCCTCATTCTTAAGAGCAGCTGGATGTGATTTGACTGCATTTGAATTTTATTCACTTGATGTTTATGGATTGATGCTTGCTATTCTGCTTGTGATTTTTTACATCAAAATTAAAATATTGAAATTAATTTTTAAGAAATTGACAAAAAAGTCTGAAAATAAAAAGAAGAAAACTAATTGAGATAGGTCATGCATAACTTAACAGTATTACATTTGTTAATGGAATTATTTTGTGGTTAAATGAAATAATAAAAGATTTTAAGAATTTTTGAACAAATTTCGGATTATCATGAATTATTATTTTTCAATAATTATGTAATATTAAGAATATTCTCATGTTTTATTCAATATAAAATTGGATTGCGTGTTAAAAATTTTGATTAATAATTTAAATTTTTCATTTTATTAATAAATTTAGAGACAGAGTTGGAAAAAGTTATTTTAAATAAATTTTTTTACTATGTTTGGTTAATTTTCACACTAGATATAATATTAAAACTAAAACTCGTGTGACTGAAGTACCACGGCATGTCATGTCCAAATGTTCTGAAACTTTACCAGAATTAAGTCCATATTATGTTCAATTGCGTCCAGCAAAAATTTAATTTCGTCCTACTTTCTGTGTCTGGATATGGCAAGTCAAAGTTTTGGGTACCTTTGCCGTCGTACTTCAGGATTTAAAACGGCATGATTTCTTAAAACTAACTTTATGTGACATATTAAATATTAAAATTGATCTACTAATAACGTCCAATTGCGTCCCGTAAAAATTTTTTGCAACCGATGTCCCTAACGGAAGTTATGGCTACTCAAAGTTTTGCTTGTGGACCAAAAAATTTTCTACCTAGAAACTGATGATTTTCACAAATTTTTTTGACCAAAAATTAATAAACTAATTATTAATTTGCCTTTGTTATTTAACGCTTAATGTTATTTTCAAAAAAGTTTATTAAAATCGTGATGCTTAAAAAAATAAAAATCATCATTTAGATAAGTGATTTTTCATCGATTTTCACTCTTTATTTCACTTTTCACAAATTTTTCTGACCAAAAATTAATAAACTATTTATTTATTTGCCTTCGTTATTTAACGCTTAATATTATTTTCAAAAAAGTTTATTAAAATCGTGATGCTTAAAAAAATAAAAATCATCATTTAGATAAGTGAATTTTCCAAGATGGTTGCATAATGATCCATAGCTTTAAAGTGACATAAGTCAGTCGTGGATGATCAAATTCAAAAAATGATTCCATATTTATAATCCTTGAGAAAAGTAGATATGTTTAGACATATAACTTGACACTAAAAAAATTATAAAACTTTTTCATATTTAGGTACGACAGCAAAAATGGAACTGCCATAAGTCTGAAACGTTAGCATAATTGTAAATAATTCTTTTATGCTTGAGTTCCTGAGAAAAAGAAGATGTGATTTGATATATAACTTGACCAAATCATCAGTTTCTAGGAGGTAGAAAATTTTTTGGTCCACAAGCAAAACTTTGAGTAGCCATAACTTCCGTTAGGGACATCGGTTGCAAAAAATTTTTACGGGACGCAATTGGACGTTATTAGTAGATCAATTTTAATATTTAATATGTCACATAAAGTTAGTTTTAAGAAATCATGCCGTTTTAAATCCTGAAGTACGACGGCAAAGGTACCCAAAACTTTGACTTGCCATATCCAGACACAGGAAGTAGGACGAAATTGAATTTTTGCTGGACGCAATTGGACATAATATGGACTTAATTCTGGCAAAGTTTCAGAACATTTGAACATGATATGCCGTGGTACTTCAGCCACACCTAAAACTCTACTAGTATCTACATTGTATTTTAACCCTGCATTAATCAATATGTCAATCAAATCTCTCACTTTCTGTTATTCAAAACTATCCTTGATTCAAGTTCTGATTGAAAATTAATTGAAAAGTCATTATCGCTATAACTAAATGATTATGAAAATAATTGATTGTTGATGAAAAAAATTCACTGAAACTAAGGCGCTTTTTTGATTATTGACAAAAATGACAAAAATTATTGCAAATAGGAGTTAATGTAAATTTTAACAAAAGTTTAAGAAAAATTGTTATTAAAACATGAAGTCAAAATACAGCTAAAATTAAGCCATCAATCACAAAATCACATCAACTATCATTAAAATCCGCTAAACACTTCATTGTCATGCATAAATAGGAATCAAGAAAATATTCTCAGCTTAGTATTTTATAAAATATTGCAAAGTTAACATTATGAATCTAACAATTTTCTATTTATTAATTCTTATGTCAACATTTTTAATATCGAATAGTTTAAAAATTTTTGGCGTACTTTCCTTCGGTAGTCATTCACACTTTACATTGGGAAACTCAATTTTGGAGACTTTACATGAAGCTAATCATGAAATAACTGTTGTAACACCTTACCTACGAAAAGTTCTAATGAAAAACTTTCGTGAGATTAGCACTGCTGATACTTTGGAGAAATTTAAAAATGGTGAGTTTATTATGGTGAATTTCTGTGAATTTAAAGAAGCTATTTATCAGAAAATAGCATATTTAGAAGTTTATTGTAATTTTCGACGTTTTTTTTTTTGGTTCGGATCTGTAAAGTTCAATAATATCTAACGTAAACTTTGACACCCACCCTCCCCTCCCCACCCTCTTCACTCCTGATTGTAATGCAAAGCCAAAACAAGAAAAAAAGGGCTTTTAACTTTTTAGACTTTTTAGAACTTTTTTGAAAAGAACTTAATTTGTTTGACCTGTTACAAAATTTACAAAATCCTGAATCCCCTTCCCCATACCCCTTAAAAAGCGAAAGTCCTACATACTAAGTAAATGGCATCTATCAAATTTCACAATTTTTTTATTCCCAGAACAACTTTTCAATGGCTTTGAATTTCGTAAAATGTCACCATTCCATATGATGAACTTCATCTACACAATGGGCGATGTTACAGTTGATACTTATTTGAGTCATCCAAATGTCCAAAAATTGATGAATTCTGGAGAAACTTTTGATGTTTGTATATTTGAGAACTTTAACACGGAAGCAATGATGGTAATGAGCTTTTTTATATTGTTTACAAACTTCATGTTTTTCATTAACAACTTTGCTTGCAGGGTCTAGTTGATAAGTTCAATTGTACGTTGATTACTTACACAACATTTGTTGTTGTGACTTGGATTGATGATATGAGTGGAAAGTGAGTAATTGAAAATTTTAATTCGTCCTTTAATTCTTTGAGATATTCCTTGCAGTCAATCGCCAGCATCATACGTCCCACATCCATTCCTAGAATTTAATGACAGAATGACATTCACACAAAGACTCCTCAACACATTGACATTCAACATTGAAAAAATTCTTTATCATTTCCATCACCTTCCAAAGCAAAGGAAGCTATTCGAAAAATATTTTCCTGATGCTCGAAGGTCTTTGGATGAAATCAGATCAAGTTCAGCGATTATTTTCATGAACAATCATGTCAGTGCTTCAACTCCGCGTCCATACTTTCCTCATATGATTGAAATAGGTGGAATTCATATCCGTGCTGCAAAGCCATTGCCTAAAAATATTCAGGAATATTTAGATTCAGCTACGGATGGTGCTATTATATTTTCAATGGGATCAATTATTCAAGCATCAAAATGGCCAGAAGAGAAACGTGAAGCTTTCGTAAAAGCTTTTGAAAAGCTGAAATTGAAAGTTTTATGGAAGTATGAGAATGAGACACTGCCAAATAAGCCAGAAAACGTCATGATTAGTCCATGGATCCCACAACGTGATGCTTTAGCACATCCAAATGTAAAGTTGTTCATTAGTCACTGTGGGAAGTTGGGAACAACGGAAGCATTTTATGAAGGTGTACCAGTTTTGGGGGTTCCTGTATATGCTGATCAGATGGTATGTGCAAAGTCTTAAATTTTAAATGATTATTGAAAATTAAATATAAATTTTTAGATGAATATGGGAAAATTTACATCAAACGGAATTCAGATTTTGTATGAAGACATCAATGAGAAAATTCTATCAGAAGCATTAAATGAGATTCTCAATAATCCAAAATACATGAAAAATGCCAAAAAGTCTGCATTACGATTTAAGGATCGTCCACTTACTCCTCACCAATCAGTAGTTTATTGGACGGAATTTGCAGCTAAGAATAAGGATGATCAGTACCTAAGATCTGTAGCTAGTGATATGAATTTCATACAATTACACCTGATTGATGTGTATTTTGTAATTTTTATGATTTTTGCACTTGTTTTGGTTTTTTTATATAAATGTTTAAAATTTCTATTTAAATCACTCAAATCGTCTGTTACTTTTGATAAAGACAGACGAATTAATAAGAAGAACCAATAGAAGAAGTTCTGATACCAGTTTTTCAATAATAGTTATCGAAATGTTTATTCTGATTTACATTTACACATTTTAAATTTTTCTGTGCATTAATTTGTAAACTAAAGTCGAATAAATATTTTATAATTAATGTCATGCTTGGATGTTTTCAGGATTCAGGAATATTTCATTTTTTTAAGGGTATTTTTGGAAATTTTTTTTTCTTCCATTTTTGGAATGTATATCCTTGGTATATCTCTCACGTGGATTTTTATGTTTTTTTTATGAAAAAATTCCATTTTATATGGAATACATTTCATACAATATACAAAAATTTATTAAATTTATTGAAATTGTTGGAAGTTTCCAGGACTGGATTAAATTCTAATTAGGTGAGAAACACAAAAGGAAAATAACTTTTTTTCAATCAATTTGTTTTTTGTTTCGAAAATTTTATTTAAATTCAAATGCAAATTATTTGATTAAAAAAAATTGCTAAACAATTTATCCAATATTTAAAGTGCAATTTAGACAATCACCACCAGGAGCTGGAAATGGATTTGCTTCTGTTCCAAAAACGATGGCGTTGAGAATCGCGTATCCAAAGATGAACCAGGAAATAATTTTTAAATCCATGTTGAGTGTCGTTGTTTGAATGATTCTTGATGTGCTTCGAATGAAATCTTCTAGCTTACTGTGATAAAATGTGAAGCAGATTGGTATTTTATAGTGCTATATGAATTATTTTGACTTTGACAAAAAAGTTACATTTTAATATCAATTGAAGAATATTAATGTCCTAAATTGAAGAATGTGCGCATTCTTCAGTAATTTTGATTACAATATGTATTATATTTTTTTATACTTTATTTTTGTAGGTACAATCAAGTACCAAATTTATCACACACGGATGCATCTTATTTATTTTTATTTTAAAAGAACATAATACATTTTATATCTAAATTCCATAGGATATTTTTATTTTTCCATAGGAGTACTTTCCATAGGATATTTTTTTAAAAAAAATCATTGAAAAAAAAAATTTTTTTACATTCCGACTTTGAGTTGTTTCCGAGACTACTTCTTTTATTACGTAACAAAATAAGGATCATTTTTCAAAAATGAACATTAACTTTCCAAAAGAAAATAAAAAATTTTATTAACTGAAAAAAATTCTATGCTTCTAGTTTAAGGGGCTTTTTACTTATGATGTCAATCCCCCCTGCCCCCAAAAAAATTGGACATCATAAGTAAACGAACTCTAACAGTTTTTCATTTATTATTTGAATCCAAAATAATTCACAATTCATAAAAACTTAACCTTTATTTTTCTTCTACAAAAATTTCATTTTTATTCAATTTTATTTATCCAATACAAATAATTATAGTGCAATTAAAACAATCATGATCAGGCACAGGAAATGGTTTTGCTTCTGTTCCCAGAACAAAAGAGTTGAGGATTGAGTATCCAATGATGAGCCAGGATATAATTTTTAAACCCATGTTAGACTTATTTTTAATCTGTCGTGAATGAGATCTTTATATAAACTGTAATAAAACGAGAAAACTATTTGGCTTATAAAGGACATGATGAGTAATATAAATTTAAATTAGTGCTTATTCAATAATATTTTCCAACTTAAAATACTTAAATTTTCTACATCATCCATTTTGAAAATAATTTTTTAAAAAAACTTTTTGTGCAATGTAATTTCTTGAAAATTAAAATTCTTTCATTAAAATTATTAAAAATATTTTATTTGTTTTTTATATAAAAAAGTAATAAATTTTATTAAAATTTCATATTCGTGTTAATTTTGATAATTTTCGCAATCTCACTTTCCAATATTACATTCACAAACATTATTGATACAATCACAATTAATTCCTGGAAACTTATGTTTAGTTACATTATTTACATTACTTGGGATTGTAGTATATTCAATTTCAGAATTGTTGGATAAATTTACTTCTGTGGTATTGCTGATTTCAGTTAATGGTCCAAATTTGCAGTCTTTACAGATGGAATCCATTTTAGTGTCATCATAAGAAACGTTCACATCAATCGTCTGATTATTATCCTTGCTTAAAAAGATCACAGGAATGTTGCAATTTTTGCACACATTTTTTGCTTCAGGAAGACTTGAGTATTAAAAAAAAAGTTACTTAACTTAAATATGAAAATAAAATTAATGAAAATTAATAAAAGTTGCACCTTTTTGAAAAGCATCCAGCAACAAAACACATAAGAACTATTGCACAAGCTACACTTGAAAATTTCATGTTTAATAATGTATGTTTTGTTCTCTTGAAATTCGCAAGCAAAATAAGTTGTTTAATACTAAAATGATTTTTATGTCCCATAACATAAATTTAGTTTAATTCAGAAATAATACATTTTGCACAAATATACACTCAACCTCAATTTGATTTTTTTAAATAAGCTTTTCTTCCAAAATATAATTTTTTTTATGAAGCAAATTTATTTATACTTGTATATAATACAATTTTAGGATAAATTGTATAACATCTAATGGCATAACCCCTACAATGTGCTGCTAATAATTGTACAAACAGTTTTTATCTAGTATCTCCTTTATTGGTGTTGCATTTTAGATAATCAAACTGAGTTTCAAGTAGTATATATGTTCAATAATGAACAAAATAAAACTGCCATGAAAAAAAAAATATCTTTCAAAAAATTCTTAAAAATTTATAAAATCATTACAAGAAGGTCCTTGATTTGAAAAGTTGTTTTGTTTTAAAATTTTTCTATTCAAATCGAATTTATTCAAATCGAAACGTATGAGAAATGACCGTTGAAAATAAAAATTTGAATTTTTGTATAGAAAATTTTTTGTAAAATTTGTAACGCTTAGGTAGGTGTCCAAGATTTTGTTACGCTACATGCAAAAGTTTTTAAAACTCCATACAAAACTTCAAAAACAAGGTCAATTTTGGAATTACGAATATTAAGAACGACCCCTAAATAAAAATTAATTATAAATTTTCTCGAGGATTAGTGAAAATAATTAAAAAATCTGAAAATCAACGAAATTGCAAATAAACAAAACTTTAATTTTCTTGTCTCGCCACTTTTTATTTCATTTCTAATTGCAAAAATGATATGTTAGTTTTATAAAATTTCATTTTGCAGTTTTCTTTAATTTATCCAATATTTAAAGTGCAATTTAGACAATCACCCCCAGGAGCTGGAGATGGACTTGCGTCTGTTCCAATAACGATAGCGTTGAGAATCGCGTATCCAAATATGAACCAGGATATAATTTTTGAATCCATGTTGAGTGTCGTTGTTTGAATGATTCTTGATGTGCTTCGAATGAAATCTTCTAGCTTACTGTGATAAAATGTGAAGCAGATTGGTATTTTATAGTGCTCTGTGAATTATTTTGACTTTGACAAAAAAGTTATATTTTAATATCAATTGAAGATTAATGGTGTCCTAAATTGAAGAATGTGAGAAAAATTACGGTCACGATATGTATTATATTTTTAAAATATTTTATACCTGATATCTAAATTTGTTATGAAAAAATAATACATTTTATATTGAATTTAGTACATTTTATTTATATCTTGGCAAAAAAAAAAAAAAATAGGAATACTTTTGTTATGCTCATTAAGGGTAACAATAAATCGATGTGAATTTAGTTCTACTATAAACTGTTGATCTATTGATTATTCTCCTATTCAATAGACTCTATCTTTAATAATTAAATCACAGTGCCTTCCGTCAGGAGCGTAGCCAGGAATTTTTTGATTGTAGGCCCCAAAATATAATTTTGCTTCAGCTATTTGTTCTTGCCGAAGTTTATAAAACATTAAATATTAGCTAGTAATAGCGCTATAAAGCGGTCAAAAATTTTTCCTAAATTTTCCAAAAAATTTCTCTAAAAAAAAACCTTTTTTGTATTTTATTTAATTTTTCAGAGAGGGGCCCGGAACCACTTGGGCCCCCTTGGCTACACCCATGCCTCCAGTACTGTGTTTATAATAGAATCTGTATCGTGTACTTTGTTAAAGTATTAACGTAATAGCCCGTAAGAGCTTAATTATCTTAAAAAATATTAACAGTAAGTGAAGAATTAAATAACACAATTTTATCATTCTTTCTAATAGTAAGCATAATTCGATAAATTCCAGCTGGCACTAATGAAATAACAACATTTGGAACCGTAACATTTGTCTTTTCAAACGTGAACGATTGAAATGGACATCCTTGAATCAGTTCAGGTGCTATATTTTTACAGAACAAAATCAGCCCTTTTGCAAAAATATTCGATGAATAAGACGATCGAGGCTTCGTTATTTTACACCAGTCAATTTCTGGAAGATTTTTAAAAAATTCTTGAAAAACATTTTCAGATTTTTTGACAAAGTAGCGCATTCTAACCTGAAATTTAAATTTCATGCATAATATTTAAGAATGACAGGCTTGAATTTTTTTAAAAATACTTACAAAAATGGAATCAAGATTTTTCAAAGATCTAATTTTCACATTAAACAAAACTCCATCAGTCATCGTTCCATATTCAATAAATGCATAATTTTCATCATATTCTAGTTCTTTGAACTCAATTACACGAAAATTTGTTTGAATTGTCGAAAGTATTAAAAATTGAAAGCAAAAAAATTTGAATGCAGTTTTCATGATGAGTTATTGACGACTTTTGTTGTTTACTGTTGTTTACAAATTGTTTAAATAATAAAATTATGAAATTTATAATTGTATGCCATTAAATAAAAAGAGGATACAATAACAACTAAAACTAATTTTTCCTTTATTTTAAAATTTAATTGTCACAAAATTGTTATGAAAATAAAAATACTTGTTTTCTTGTGAAAATATTTTTTTTTCAACAATTTTTAAAGCATTTTTATTCGAACAATTTTTAGTTCTAGTCACTTTTGAAATTAGGTAAAAAAAATATATGTTGTAGGCCTCGAACTTTCGGTTTTTCAAAATTTTCGAGACAGGAACCATAATTGAAATAAAATTTGAATATCTTGAACACCAGCGGAATAATTTGTGTTCAAATTAATGAAATCTAAACAATAAACAAATTAGAATGAAGTTTTCTTTCAAAAACGATAAAAACTTAAAATTATTAGTTTTGATCTCAAAAAATCCGGGACAGGGAAATCGAAAAAGTCTGATAAGTGATAGAGGTCGTTCACTTATCACGTAACGCTCTGAGGGGTGGGGGGAGGGGTTCGAGAGATTGTAACGGTCTATTGTTCTCGCACGCGATTCTTTTGTTAAAGACGTAACAGAGGGGAGGGAGGGGATGGTAAAAACTCGAATTTTAGCGTTACGTAATAAATGAACGGCAACATAAGATTGTAACCGTGTGCAAAAAAACATAAAATTTCAAAGTAGTCTGATTAGTAATTGAAGTCAAAATTATCATCACTTATGCCTCAGCAATCGGTAGTTTATTGGAGAGAACTTCCAGCTAATAACGAAGATGATCTGTACCTGCAGCCAGTAATATGAAATTCATACAATTACACCTGATTGATGTTTATTTCGTCATTTTTATAACTCTCGCACTTGTTTTGGTTCTTGTTTTATACATGTGTGAAGTTTCTTCTTAAGTCACTCAAATCATCTGTTTCTACAAATATATACATAATAATAAAAAGAACGAATAAAAATGCCGGTTTTGATTGTATTTTTTGAAAACAATCTTGTTTATACTTATAACTGTATTAGTCACATTCTTTTGTATTGATCAATTCTACATGTGATCGTAATCGAGTTATTCTAATAAATTAGAAACACATAGCACAAACATTTTTAGTATTTTCTGAATCATGAAGATCGTCGCATTGATTTTCGTTTTTCTATCAATTTTAATCGGAATTGATGGAATTAAAATTTTAGCATTTCTTCCGTTTGGAAGTAAATCCCATTTTGCCATTGGACATTCAATCGCTAAGACATTGGCAGAAGCTGGTCATGAGGTGACTGCAGTCTCACCTTATCCGATGAAGAAACCAATCAAGAATTATAAAGACATCAGCACTGAAGATTATCTAAAAATATTTTTCAAAGGTAAGTCATTAAGTTTCTTAATTTTGGCTCTTCAATACAGTCACAGTCGTATTTTTTATGCGTGTCAATACATACGCAGCATAACTTAATTATCAAATTCTAAACAATTTTATTTTCAAAAACTAGATAATGCGGCAAACATGTTTAAGTACGAGAACAGCGCAGCAATAGCCAAAATTATAGAATTGTTTGTAATTCATTGGATGGGATCTGATATTGTTGAGTACTATGTAAAGCATCCAAAAGTTCTTGAATTATTGAATTCTAATGAGAAGTTTGATGTCTGTCTTGTTGAGATCTTCAACTTTGATGCTGTCTCACTTGGAATTGCTGAACGTTTTGACTGCGTTGTTGTATCTTATGTGACCTATGCTGCTGTCAAATGGACTGATGATATGACTGGAAAGTAAGTATTACTGCGAGCAAATAATTAACTGAAATCACTGCGTTATGCTTATCACATAACCTCACATTAGATTTCTGAGATATTATCACAGACACTCAAAGTGATAATGGAATTTTGAAGTCAACGATCCAATACTTCTTGGAAATGTAATGGGTACTACTTGGGAACTACTTTACCTTAATTAAATATTAATGATTGAGGTTATAAGCATTAAATTGGAATGCATTGTAAGGTCTTTGGAATGTTGGTGAAAATTGTAGTTTTAGGCAACATTCCAAAGCTAATACTTTTAGCTTAAAGATTTTGGAAATCAGATTACTAGAAAATTAGTTCTACGGCTAAAATTTTGAAGACTAAATTAGTCAAAATTTTAACTTCTTTGTTCCTTCTGCATTTGAGAATTATTAATTTGAATTTTTTCCACTACAAACAAGTGAGTTATGTGTCTACATTAATAATGTTAACATAGGTTAGTTAAGTACATGATACAACAATGAGATGTCAGAAATGCACGTGATTCAGTCACGTTTTATTGATGAACTTATCAACTGAAGTGTATAAAATTGGTGATAATTAAAAAATAAGCTAATTTAATGAAATGCAGAAACAAATTCTATTAATAATTTAGTTAAAATTGAGGGAATCAACACTTTAAGTGGGTCGATTTCGATAATAAAAAATATTAAAATTAATCCAGACATTTTGTATCTCCAAAAAAATAACATTAAGTATCGATCTATCTTAAGACGACTTCAATTTCATAATTCTGATAAAGATTGAGTTGAATGAACTTTGGAATCAAGTTTTTTTACACATACATCTTCATTTTTGGACAAAAAATGTTTCTATATATGTTTTGATATTTCTGCCGAATAATTCAAGGTCAGAAAGGCTTCAAATATAATTTTAGATGATTTTGTCTCAATAATTTAAACTCACTTAAGTTCAAACGCTTTAGATACTTAATCATACTTTAATATAGTGATTTAGCATAGTTAAATTTCGACAAAAAATTCAATGTTTCTCAAATTGTGTTTCATGGTACACTAGTGCTAATTTTACTATCGGAAGCAATTGACGAAATTGGATATTGTTTATTATTTCACGATTTTATTCAAAATAATTCGTAAACTTTCAGGTAGAAAAATGTCCTGACTTTTAAGTTTGATAAAAGAACAAAAATGTTTTGAAAAATTGGCAAAATTTAAACATTATTTATTAAATTTTATCTCCAAGTGGGAGATAATTAAAAAATTGATGAAAAAAAAGTTCACAATTTTGAATATAAAGATTTGAGTCTAGAATGGTCCTAAATATTTTTAAGAGATAAAAAACTGAACTCATTTATTCTCTAATTACAGTATTTTTAGTTATTTACAATTTATTTATTTTTCCTATTTTAGCTTATCACCACCATCATATGTTCCAAAGCCATATGTGGAATACACTGATAAGATGAACTTCAAGCAACGACTTTCAAATACAATTTTCACTCACGTTGAAGACCTACTTTATGAATTCATCGTTAAATCAAATCAACGAAAGCTTTACAACAAATATTTCCCAAATGCAAAGTGCTCATTTGATGAAATGTACAAAAAATCAGCCTTAATCTTCCTCAATACTCATGTTGCATACTCAACGGTCCGTCCATACTTACCAAATATGATTGAAGTTGGTGGAATTCATGTACAGCCATCAAAACCATTGCCAAAAGATATTCAAGAATATTTAGACTCAGCAACTGATGGTGCTATTGTTTTTTCTATGGGATCATTAATTAAGTCAGCGGAATGGCCAGTTGAAAAACGCGAAGCATTTGTCAGATCTTTTGGAAAATTAAAGCAAAAAGTTATTTGGAAGTTTGAAGCAGAAGTTCTTCCAAATAAGCCTGATAATGTTATGATCAGTCCTTGGGTACCACAACGTGATATCATGGCACATCCAAATGTAAAACTTTTCATCACTCACGGTGGATTATTAGGAACAACAGAAGCTTTAGTTGAAGGAGTTCCAGTTCTTGGACTTCCAATTTTTGGAGATCAAAAAATGAACATGGCAAAAGCTGTAGCACGTGAATATGGATTGCAAATTTATTTTGCTGACATTACAGAAGAGAATCTTGATCAAGCCTTAAATGAGATTATAAATAATCCAAAATATTATGAAAATGCTAAAATTATATCCAAAAGATTTAATGACCGTCCAATGACACCGCAAGAATCTGTCGTTTATTGGACAGAATATGCTCATAGACATAAAGGTGCTCAGCATTTGAAAGCTGCAAGTTTGGAATTAAATTTCTTTGAATTTAGATCTCTTGATGTTTATGCTGTTTTGCTGCTGATTGCATTGGTTTGTTTCTATATTGATTATTTAGTATTGAAATGGATACTCAGAAAGATCATCGGAAAGTCAGCAAAGGTTGCGGATAAAAAGAAGAAAAAGCAATAAATTGTTCAAAACATGGAACCAAACTAAGAAAAATTAATAAACTTAAAAAAATATTTTTGAAACAAAAATTCTTTTATTTCCACAAAAAATCTTCTTTATCGACACAAAAACTTCCCCTTCAATCGATAATGCAGTTTTACTTCCCAATATTGCAATGATAACATGTATTGCCAATGCATTCACAGTCAGGTCCATATTCAGGCTTTTTAACTCTTTTTTTTGAGTCTACTGGTCCTGATGGTGGTCCAATATCACAATTGTTGCAAATTGGACCTCCTTTGATGTTATTTGAGCCTGATGAAGGACCAACATTGCAATTATTACAGATCGGACCGTCATTGTTGTTGTTGTTATTAGGATTTGAGGGTGGTCCAATGTTGCAGTTGTTGCATACTGGCTTACCGCTTGATTTTGAGCTGTAAAGTTTAAAATATTTGAATTAATTTAAGCGGGTTTTAGGTACGAAACTTTTAAATTTCTTATAACTTTTTTATTTGGGTATTTAAATTTTTGTCAATTTTCTCATTTAAAAAAATCCTTTTAAACATCATCACAAATATTTACCCAGATGACCAGCATCCATTCACAAAGCTCACAAAAATAATCACAAAAGTCAAAGTTAAAATTTTCATCTTGAAAAAGTTTGCAGTCAAATGCAATGAGTTACAGCAAATGAATGAAAAATTATTGTTGAATTAATGAGGCTTTTTATAAGATTTTTTTTTTGCAGGTGTTGTTTTGATTTTAGGAATTTGTGTTTATCTTAGCAATACATCTAATTCGATTGTGTTTTTTTTTCAGTTTGAAGGGATTTTTGGTGTGGACTGCGATTTAAATTGAAATAGTTTGGATTTTGAAGATTTTGATTAAAGCTTTAAAGCCTTTAAGATGCATAAATTTAATAATTTTTTTTATTAATCATGAAACTTGACATCTACAGCTCCATACCCATCAATCTTGATCTGATAATTACAAACTACAAAATATTGATATTAAAATTGGGAATCCCGACAATTTTCCATTTTAATACGTCTAAATTTTGTCTGGATTGCAACCTGATTAGTCAAAACGTGTGCAATCAATAAACATAATTGCTGTGATTATGACTTTCTAAACGACGCAAAAAGAAATGCAAGCTTATAATTTATAATTTAACTAACAAAACTTTTCGGAAATTCCAATTTATTGACTGACAAGATCGACAGATTGCATCAGTAAAGATTTTCAGTATAAATAAGCTCAGAATTTTTACTTCCTGCATCATTCACTTAATAAGTTTTGATAAACAAAAAGCAAAAATCTAAAAAAATGGACAGTCAATTTGTTACACTTGCATTTGCATGGATCTGCGCAATGATTGCAGCTGCAGTCACCGGTGATACTGAGTTGGCACCACAAACTTGTAAGAATGGCTAAGAGCGTATTTAATTTGAATTCTTTTTAATTTTTTTTTTTTAATTTTTCAGGCAACAGATGTCAAGTTGGATAAATCTGATGTTGTAAATTGAAAGATTAATTGGAGTTAACCAAAAATTAATATTCGGAAAAATTTGGAATTTTCGGAAAATTGAGATAATGTAATTAAATTTTGTTGAAATAAAAATTTTCTTTAAATTGAATCTTTTGACGCTATGTCTATATTTTTTTAATCAACTATTTTTATTACTAACCATTTACAGTTTAATTCAAGGTTGAATCAACAAGTGTCATTTGCCTTAGAAAAAAGATTCTAGAACTTAAAAATATTAAGATTAAGGTTATCAAAAATAGCAAATGAGGATCATTTTTTCTACGATCTGAAAACTTAAAATTTTCACTTTAATAAAAAAAGAAATTTTTACATTTAACAAAAAATTTATTAACGTTTTTTAGTTAATTTTGTTCACATCAAATTATCTCATGGAATTTGACTAATGAAGCTTATGAAAACAGTAAAGAAAATAGATGTTTGCCTCTAGACTATCCAACACAATCGTTACAGTTGGGGTTACTTGCAGGCCCACCAGTTTTACAAGCTTCTGATCCAAGAATGAAAGCGTTGATAATTGTATATCCGATTATGAACCATGATATGATAATATCTGAATTCATTTTTTTTTAAATTTCTTTAGAACCTTTCGAGTTGAGTTTATTAAAATGACTGTAAAAATTTACTTTATTGGATGAATATTTATATGATTTTAATTAGATTAAAGGGATGAAAATATTTTCAAAATAATTTTGGGTTTTTCTAATAAAAAAGCAAATTGTAGATTTTCTGATTAAAATTTTATTATCTTTATTCTATAAAATTTACTAAATTTAATCAAGGTACTATTTTTTCTGAAATATTTGTTATAAATTTTATTTGACAAATAAATTATAAAAATCAATAAAAATACAAAAATTTATTTTTTCACAAAAATTCTGCTTTTATTAACAAAAATTTCCGCAAATCAAAAATTTACAAATTTATTTAATGTCACCAATAATTGGTAATTTTTCTGCATTAATTAAGTAGAATTATCCAACATCACAGTCGTTACATGTTGGGTTATCACCACCGCCAGATTTACAAGCTTCAGTTCCAAGAACGATGGCATTGAAAATTGCGTATCCAAAGATAAACCAAGATATAATTTTGTCCTTCATTTTTGCTAACTTCTCTGATTGAGATGATTAACTTGACTATAAAAAAATATAAATTTATTTGAGTTTTTATATGAATTTGCTTTGAATTCCACAAATTATTTTTTCCTTAATTTTTAGAATTGTCTAGTTTATTTGCATAATTTGTTATCAGTTTACATTTAATAATCCTTAAAGTTCATAAAATTCAATGAAAAATTTTGTTTTCAAATTTCACGAATAAAAATAATTTATTGGAAAGTTTGTTATTTATGATACACGAGATAGTTCCCAGGTCACGAAGTCATTTAATGTTTACTAATTAAACAGCAAAAATCTGTTAACTAAATTGTTGATTTCGGGTTTTCCGTATTAAATAAATGGCGACTGAATATTTGCAGGAAAACGCGAGTGCATTGAAAAATTTGCAGGATCAGACTTCGAAATATACGGTAGTAGATTTTGGTGTATGCATTAATTCAGAGAACTTTGGAAAAAAAATAAAAGCCATTTTCTTGTAGAAATTGGTTCAATTCCTAACAAACATCAATTTTCTAATTTAATCAGTAAAAAAATTTTATTATTTAATTTTTCATTAAATTGAGTAAAATTTTAGTTTTAATTTATAAAAGCAATACTAGTGCACATCCCTTAATCAATCATCAATCAAAATCATAAAATCTCTAAAATCTATATAAGTAGCGTAAATTCCCTTAAAATCTGTCAATAACAATCATGAATTTCAAAGGGATTTTCCTCGTTTTTCTCGTCATTTATTTTGCTAGTTTTATAGCTTATGCACAGTAAGTCGTTTTTATATTGCTATTAGAAATTGTTGTATTGTTCAAAATGGTGGTAGTTTGGGTGTTAGATAAATTATAAAAAATTTTTAAATGTGTCAGAAAAATTTGTACAAAAATTTGGTTTATTTATTTTGTTTACATTTAAATACCTTAACTAAATTTAATTGAGAAATTGAGATACGATTTTAGGGCTCGTTCACTTATTACGTAACGCAGGGGGGGGGGGGGGAGTTGAGAAGAGAACAATAGAATTTCTGAGAATTCCATTGTTCTTTTTTAAAAAATGACCGTTATTTTGTTACGTAATAAGTGAACGACACCTTACTGATTTTATTTTCTAGAAAATTAAAATTCGTCATTTATTATTATTTTTTAAATAACTTTTTTTATCTTCATAGAGTATGTAACAATTGTGAAATATGGCCAGATTCTGGTTACGGCAATAATAACGGCTATGGACGTCAAAATAATCGAAATTGGAGAACTACAACTCAAAGATATGACAATGATTATGGATATGGAAACAATGGAGGGTACGGAAATAACAGAGGACAAGGAAATAGAGGTGGATCAAATAATGGAGGTAGTGGATGCTTTTGCGATGATTCAGGCTGTTATGGATGTAGTATTGGAAAATAAAGCTAGAAATTTGAAGAATTTGTGAATAAAAATAAATAAAATTTAAAAAAAAGCATAAATTTTTGAAGTTAATTTGTTTATCGAAAATAAAAATGGATTTTTTTTAAATTTATGAGAATCGTTTTTAGTTTTTAAGACATTTGCAAAAGAAATTAGATTTTTTTCGAAATTTTGATTGATTTTAAGATCTTTTTGCAAACTTCGTGAATATGCCAAGTTTCACAATATTTTTACTCATTTAATTAATTTTCGTTTTTTTCAATCATAGTATCTCTGACTCTAAAATTGTGCAAAAGAATCTCATAAAATTGTAAGATGCAAGTTCAAAAAATTATTTTTTTATGCATGTGAGTTTAAAAAGTAAATCACAATTGTCAGCAAATATCAGCAAAACTAGACAATAAATAAAGAATTATTCAGGATAAAAAAACTATCTCAACGAATCCCTAACCAGCTACCATTCACAATCAAATTTCAAATGCAACCATTCATGACCATCTGATAAATAAAAAGAATCTAAAAATTTCCTAAATAATTTAATCCACCGCTCCCAATTAGTCAGCATGACGAATAGGATGTTTAGAATTCACATCACATTTAATGCACAATGCCATTATTCTATTTTATGTGCCATTGGGTATCTGTCAAAATCACTTTAAAGCGTTTCATTAAATTATATTTTTATAAATACCTAACGGAAATTAAATTTATCTCAAGTGGAAATTGTGCTAAAAATTTGACCCTTCCTCAAAATTCTGGCACGTTTTATTATTTATCCCTGAATCATAAACTATTAACGCTGCTGATGTAAAAATTCTCTGAGGGGTTCGGTTCCTTTTGTTCTCAATTAAATAATTCTCTGTAGCAAAAAAAAAAAAAAATAAATAAAGATGGGATTCATTTTACATCTTTTGATGATTTTCAGACTCATACACAAAAAAACAGAAAGAATCGGAATGAATAATGATATTGACTGGTATTTTTAAGCTCCTTTTGCATCATACTTACAATTCCTCAATATTAAGGATAATTAAAATAATGAATGATTCGAAATGGAAGAGTATGAGAGAAATAATCGCTTGGAGGTACTTTTGAGATTTCATTCTGTAAATGAGTCTCGATTTACAAAAATAAAAGAAGATATTGCGAAATAATTGAAATTTTTTATTGCCTCTTGGGGATGAAACGATTTTGGTTTGTGAACGGAAAATTATTTTTTTTTCGAATGCTGAAATTTAATTAATTCATTATTGATTTTGTTTTGTGATGATTGCTGAAATTGATGTGATTTGTAGATGGGATGTAATTTTAGAAGATAGGATCTAATTTGTTTTTTGGAATTTTCAGAAATAAATCATCAATTTGACATTTCAAAGAACGTAAATTTTCTAAAGATGAAGAATTTTGATTGCTTTCTTTTAAAAATGATGAGGTTCCAATCCTTAAAAAATTCAAGTTTTTAATCTTGATTGTCTCCTAAGAATTTGTATTCTGTTAGCTTTTTTATAGCCTCTAAAAACTAATTTTCTTCTGAAAATGAGCATCTTGCTTCAACTCTTACATCCATAAATAAAGCATACAATATTAAATTTTAAAATCATCCATAAAATGCCCACAAATACTTTTCTTCTGAACCAAACCTGAATATGGAACCCAAACTTGTTTCACACACTTTAAAATACAGAATTTCACTTTCTATTGGAATCTGGAACAAATTTAAACTGGGACATATGAGAGAATTGGCAAGGTCGTTCTCTTTTTTCCATAAAAGAGAGTGAATATATTTTTTTTTAAATTGAAAAATATGGAATGAAAAATGAAACTTTTGAAACTGGAAATGAAATTTTGTGAATTGAAATGTTTAACGTAAATATTTTTAGGGTTTAAAATTTTTTTCGATTCTTATTTTTTGAAGAAATTTTGTTATTTAATTATGTGTGATTTATCTGATAATTTTTAAAGTTTTCAATTTTCAAAGACATTTGCTAAATTTTGTGTCTATCTAAATATGAAACTTTGATTTGAATTTAAAGAATACTGATATCGAAATTAATTGGGCGATTGATAAAATTATAACAGATTATTGTAGATTTTTTAAGAAATTGAACATTTTGTTAGTTTTTGTGATTGAAGAAATTGAACATTTTGTTCAGTGCCTCCTCGATAGGGATCGCAGTGCCTCCAGCTAGTCATGGCAGCTCACACTTTTCGTTGGACATTGGACTACGTTTTCGTGCTGAAAGATGCATTATTGGCTATATTGGAACCCTATTTGTCATTATTATTATTACAGTTTTTGCATAATTAGAAGAAGATGTTTTTAAAATTTGCTAAGAAATAGAATTCATTAAATACTTCTTTAACACCTACTCCTCAAAATCTGGATAACATTTCCAACAACTTCTATAAAACCTTATCTTCAAAATAAAATCCTTTAATTTTCTTCGAAGTATCTCACTCAGCAATTTTGAATAATAAAACACTAAATTTCTATTGATTAACCTTTTGACTTAACAAATAAATGTATTTTGCATCCACCGTACCCAACAAAAATCAGCTTCTGTGGCGCAATTGGTTAGCGCGTTCGGCTGTTAACCGAAAGGTTGGTGGTTCGAGCCCACCCAGGAGCGAGATTACTTTTTTTGCTTCTCATTTTGACGATCTATTGAGAGAAGTAAGAATTTTTAGATAAAAATCAAGAGATCTTCAACAAAATTATTATTTTTTATTGAGCCTATAATTTCATGTTTTTTGAACCAGAACTGAACATCGATAAGTCAGGTTCTAGATTTAATTGGATTTCAATTTCCATTTAAAAATAAAAATTTATTCTAGTGAATTAAACTTGTTTGCATGAAAAATTTAATTTTTAAAAAAGACGAACTGAAAATGCAATTTTTAAAAAATAGCCAGATGCTCACGAGAATAAAAATGAAATGCACATAAAATTTTGAATTTGAAGAATTCGTTGAGAATGTTTACGAAAATTCTATTAAAACTACAACATCGAATGAATTTAATCAAAAAATCTTAATCAATTCATCTCAAAATCATCATACAATATCAAAATACCTCCAAAAGTAGCACAAACCATAACAAATTTCATTTTCCACAAGAAACAGAATGACATCTGGCAGCTATTACTTCATGTTGTGATCCATACAAATCGTACGGTTCTGTAATGCTGCGATGTCCGAGTGGTTAAGGAGATTGACTTGAAATCAATTGGGTTCTACCCGCGTAGGTTCGAATCCTACTCGCAGCGGCACTTTTTTTGCTACTTTTTTTGATGAATTTAATTTCTATTTTAAATATTTTTTTTTGAAGTAAGCTTTGAAATTTTTGATTTTTTTTTACAAAGTTTTTGTTAACTTTTTTTATTAAAAAAATTAAATACGTAAAAATTTAAAACAGCTTCAAATTCCATCAAATCAGTAAGTAAACTTTTTAAATATTCAAATCAAGTCAACGACATCCTTTCTGAATAATCTTCAATCCGATTTAAAATTTTACTACCAACAAAAAAGTAAAAAAAATCTTTCTAAATTATGTTAATTATTTTAAGTATTCGTCAAGCATAGCTGATGGGCTATTTGAGATAAAAAAAAAATTTGATCTTTTTCGACATTTGCTTGCCTTTAAGCATAGAGAAAAATATAAAAATTCCCGCACTAATCCCTTACAAATCATGTTAAATTCTCGTCTATGTGATAAACAGTTTTTTATGTCTCTGAGCTTAACATTTAATAAATGAATGCATGGGGTTGAGAAAAAACATAAAACTATCACGACATGTTTTTGATGATAGCCTTTTGAAGTTTGGTCTGGATAATGTCACAGATAACTTTTTTTTTCTACGATTCATTTTTCGGAATTTATTGTCATAGACACGCCGAAAGACTGTTTGTGTGAGAAAATGAACACAATCATCATCATAAAAATGCTTTGAAAGGGAAGCAGATAAAATGAAAATAATTAATTCGTCCTTTTTTTCTCTTTCTCGTATTTCTGTTCTTTTTAATTTATAGATAAAAAACATTTTCGATTTTAGATTCTTTTTTTTAACGATTCAATAAATTAAAGAGGATTTTGAAATGAAATGAAATGTTTTTTTATGCTTTAGATGAATCGTGACTCATTGCTTTTGCATTATAAATTATTCCTCATACTTTAGACTCTTTTTATTATGTTTTGTTGAATATGTAGTTGTTGGGAGCATATGAAGTCGTGAATTGGATAATTTTCTTTTGCTGAATCAATTTAAATTTTTTGCTGCTAGGTTAAAATTTAAAACTTGAATTTTTGATGCCAGTTTATTATCAGAATGACTATATTTGACTTTTGCCATCTTATAGAAGCTATTAAGTATTGAATCTTTTGAAATGAAGTTGATTTGGGTTTAGAAAAAGAGAAAAACTTTCTGAGGTGAGAAAACACGTGCTTGTTGTCCGCCATTTTGAATTCAGTGTTCTGATTGAATAAAATTCAAATTAGTAAAATTCGTTAATTTTTTAAGTACCTAGATAAAATCTATTTTGACTCAATTTTTTTTAAAGATTTATAATCAAATTATAATATTTAGTGAAATATTTTGACCTTAAAATACAAAAATATATTTAAACCCATTTGCTCCTAACAACTTTTTTTTTGTTAAAAAAAAATCCAATTCCTCTTCACAATTTCATATCTGCCATTCTATTTCCACTCATTCAGAACAACTCGAATGTATGCGCATGAAAGGAGGATCAATGTCGAGAGGCAATCAATTAAAAAATCCCTATGCTTTTCGAAATTGTACACATATTCAACTCAACTGCTGTTCATCGTATTCAATGTCGTATTCTATCCGTTATCAACAAATTCACAAAAAAAAAAAAAATTAAGCGAACTGTGTTTTTTATTTATTTTTCATCTATGTGTATACAGCAGTCAGTATAGTCAGCATGAATAAATACAAACATTGTGCAAAAATTGCATTTTTTTCCTCTCTTTCGCTGACATAAAAAATGTTGAGCAGACGATGAATGGTTGTTGATTGTTTGCTCTTTGTGAAGTGGAAATTGGGATTTAACGCGAACAAAAATTTTTTTTTCATGCCCGTTGAACGGACGATGTCGCAGAGGATGGATGGCAAATATACACACAAAAAAATTGTTAAAAAATTCATTCAAGAAGAAAGGAAGTGTAAATTAGCATGAATGATTCGCAATGCATGGGTGGAAATTTTTTTATACAATAATATTTTTTCTAAAACATAAAAAATTAAGGCAGGAAGCACAACAAAGTAATAAAAACAAAATTTGATAATAAGCATATGGCTGGCAATTTACTCATGCTATGCGTACATAATTTAAATTTAGCGATTAGAATTTAATTAAAGTGTGTAGCTTGAATCAACTTTATTAACGAACATTTTTTTGATGTAGGCATGGATTTAATGTAGCATATTGAATTGAAACTTTTTCTCGGAATGTTAGCAATTTTGGTGAATTATAATGTCATTTGAAATGGAACTGGGCATGGAATTTTTATGGATGTTTGTGAATTTTTTGATGGAATTAAATTTGGTACTTATGGCATTGGGTCTGTATGCTTAGTTAAGATTAAAATTTGATAAATTGAAATTGGATTAATTTGAAAGGTATTGGATTCTGCTAGAAATTTGTGAATCTAGCTAAATTTAGATGAACTTAGCTCAAATTTTGCTGAATTCAGCTTAAGTTTAGCTCATTTTTGCTGAATTCAGCTCAACTTTGTTAAATTCAGCTAAACTTTACTGATTTCAGTTCATTTTTGCTGAATTTTGCTGAATTCTACAAATTTGAGCTAAGTTCAGCTACATATTGCTGAGTTCAGCTGAATTCAGCTTAATGGTGATGAAAACTACTGATTTTAGTCTTAAAATCACAAAAATCTCTGAAAATTTTCAATCCATACCATTCCATCCTTCCCATTTCATACAACTCAATCCAACATTTAGCACTGCATTTAATCTTCACATTTTATGCTTCAACCATTCATCCTCCTTCAGTGACTTTTTAGCGCATTTTTGCAAAAAATGACGCTTATAGTTTCACTTTGTTCGGCTGGCTGGCTGGCTGGCTGGCTGTATGAGCTCTGAGATCTCAGAAACCAGACATAGTTAAGAGTTCTGTTATGATGAATTATCTTTCTACTATCGAGTTATTCCGGCATCGCTTATTAAAAAATCGTTAAACGATCTACTATTCCTGTAATCAACGATTTAACATTATATAAGGAAAAAAATTGTTGAAAACCCCTCGATAAAAATTTGAATTTCTTTTGACCGTTGGAATTTAAAAACTTTTTGACCGTTATTTTTAGCCGAAATTTTTTTCTTTCTTTTTGAAAGGTTTTGTATTTATCATCAAGAAAACAGACTTTTCATGCATAGAGCATGCTAGAAAGACGGAATTTAATGGATTCTGTTATTATTATACAGTTTTTTTTTCATAAAAATTGTATTTTCTTGCAGGATTTTTTTGATAATAAAAAAGAAGAATTAAGGGATTTTGTAATTTCAAGCAATTTCTATTTAATCGATTTCTGATCGCTGCGACAAAAATGCGCTTAAGTCCCTCGATTAACAACACGAGGACTTTGAACATTTTTTTATTTATTCATTTTATTTATTCTCTGTCGCTCTGATGCCACAACTGCGTACGAACTTAAGTCATGACATGTAGACATAAATTTGACTCATTCGCCAGCTGTCTCCATTCACTCTCTTTTTTTCATTTCATTATTTTATTTTTTTGCGCTAATCGCTTGATTCATAAATTTTCATTGCATTAGACCAATAAATTTTTATTATTCACACACATCCACATATGTATATAAACAATAATTCATGTCATCTCATGTGAGAATTCTCGCATTTGAGGCATTATTAAAAATTAAAATGCTTTCAAGTAGAAAGATGTTGTAAATAAAGTTCATTGTTGGATGATTGAATAGGGTTATTGTAGCGCATATTATCGGATATATGGATTTGGAGTTTGAAGGAGGATGAAATGCAATTTTTAAATATAATTAATGATAGAGGTAATTTTTGAGGTTTTAGTGTGTAATTTAATGATTTTGATGAGTCTGATTGTTGAAATTTTATGAAATATTTGAGATTGGGACTGACGATAAAAATCTATAGCATTATAAAATTTAATGAAACATTATTAGGATTGAATATTTTTTTGAAGATAGAATTTTCTTGAAAAATGAAAATAACAGTTGGAATCCAAGTACTCAGATTATTCAATGAGCTCCATACTCATAAGGAAATTTGCTCGAACTTAATGTACTAAATTAATGCACACAAAACTTTCCCCAATTGAAAAAATTGATTATTTTTCCAAGAAAATAAATAAGAAAACAAAATGGTGGACCAAACCACGTGTTTTCACGCTTTAAAAAGTTTTTTGTCAAAAATTTAGGATTAATCCTTTATTTTGAATTTTAAAGAATCAATCAGAATGCTTAATATAGCAAAATATAAAGGAGAAAAACGAAGATGCATTTATGGCTTAATTATAACTTAAAATTTAGATTTAATATTTTCAAAATGGCGGATTTTTTTTCTGATTTTTGATTTAACTAATGAAGAAAATACAATTAAAATCCTCAAATCAATAATTTTTAAAATAGATCAAATTCATCCAAAAATAAATGAATATCACAAAAGTCAAATCAAACTGTTAGCTCACAGCATTTGAAAAAACTTCCACAAACTCAGTTATGATACAAAATATATTTTTTTTTTCAATTAAAATTATAAAAATACAGAAGAAAAGAATTGAATTTGATGGATGATAAGGAGAGGATGGAATATGAGCAAATAAAATATAAATTAAAATGGAAAAGGACACACCGAGTGAGTTTCGAGCAACAACAATAATAATAACATGAAAGGAAACTTTATAAATGCTTTAATTGAATTGAATTGTGTATGACGTATGTTGCTATTATTAAACCAACTACAGAGAACCGAGAAATATATGGCAATGAAGAAATTAAATGAAAACACTTGATGTATTGGCCTAGCACCCCTCTAGAGACTCATTCGGAACAGCATGAGGGCTGCCTTTTATTTTTGTGCTTCATAAATGACATGGGGAGGGGGAATGAGGAATTCATAAAATTTTTTTATTTTTCTCCGTATGAACATATAATAACAATAATATACAGTAGTAGTAAATCCTCAGGTATTTTTTTATACCTCATATACAACAATTAGACATTTGTTGCACTGAGGGTCATATGCACATAACATTTAAAAGGAAATTTCTTCTTTCTACCTTTAACCAATTCAAATTTTTTAATAGACGTCCTCCTTTTAGGTAAAATCTCTCTCCATTTCAGTCACACTTATCCCAAAAAAATATAAAGTTTTATGATTTGTGTATTTGCTCATTGTTAATTAGTGACATAAAATCATAAAAGAACTGTTGTGTCTTTAAAGGGATTTTTTGCGCTTGCTTGCGTTTCATTTGTTTTTTATTGCCTTTTGCTAAAAATTTCAAAGGACTTTGCATTGCTTTCCTGCTGGTTGTAAAAATTGAAGAAATATTGAATTTCTTTTGATCATGAATAATTTTTTGATGGGAGATTTTTGGTGCTGGTTAGCAGCAATTTGGATGGCTGGAGTGTTTTTGATGCTAGTTGATGAAAATGGGATAGAAAAAAATCAATTAGTTTTCATTATTGCAGGTATCGTGGGAATTAATTGCAATCATGTGAATCATTACTTTTTTAGATTAAAAATCCGCCATTTTGAAAATATGAAATATTTATTTGAATACTTTCCTTCACTTTAAATCCACTTTGGTTGATGTTTTCCATCTTTTGCTATCATATTCCTCATGTACCAAGCTAAAAATTTGAAAATAAAACTTTGTGATTAGAATTTTTAGCAAAAAACTTTTTTTTGGTGAAAAACATGTGATTTGAACCGCCATTTTGAATATTTTTTTAAATGAAATCTTTAAATGCTGATTTTTGTATTGAAATCTGATTTGAAATGAAACATCTGAAATGCTCTCTATATCTGCAATTTCAACATTATTTTCAAACTTTCACCTCAAAGGACTCATATGAAAATTCACATAAATCTGCCATAAAACTAATTTCACACAAACACAGACACGAGAAAGAAAAACTTCCTTTAAAATTTCGATAGAAATAATAATAATAAAAAAAAAATTTGAGGGCGATTCTTTTCAAAATAAATTTATGACACGCCATAAAATTTAAAGAGCGGTCGAAATCTGTTTTATTATCGCATCTTTCCTCCTCTTCTTGTTTTCATAGTAAGTATATATATATTTTTATTTTTATTTTATTTTTTTCGATACATTGCAAAAAAGAATTTATGGCATAGACTATGTAGTTGAAAAAATATTATATTTAGAAAGTGGAATTATTGTAATTGATGGCACTCTTGTGTGAAATAACAATTTTTTCATTTGATTTATTTTGAAGTTTTTGTACGATGCAAAATGTGTAGCCAATTTGAGAAAATTTTATTTTTTGTACTAAACGATGGAAAATTTATTTTATTTGTTTGAATAGTTTTAAAATTGAGTTAATGTTGTTTAAAGTAAAATTTAGTTTTCTTTGATGTTGTGCGGTAGGGGTGCTTAGCTGTTATTTGACATAATTGAATTACCTTCTCTATTCAACTCAGCAATCAATCCCTAAAACGTGCAAACTAACAATTTTTCTGCTTCATAAATGACCAACTCGTAGCTTAGCAATTCCACCCAAAAATAAAACACCTAATATACTTTAATCCACAAAATGTGACATCGAAACCAATGAATTTATCAACAAACTTTTGACTACATCAATTGCTATAACATCCAACCCCTCACCAAAAAAACATATTTTGCTTTTCCTTTCCTAGAAAATTCATTAGTGTCAAATTTTCATGAACATTCGAAATTATAATGTGTATAAAAAGGATACACATCATCACCATAGATATTTTCATGCTCCAATTACGGTTGATATTAATAGATTATGATTTTGGTAATGCGCAACGAAAAGTTTGTTAATGGATGTTGTTGTTTGATGAGTAAATTGGGAGCTTTGAATTTAATTTTGGAGAAATTTAAATGAATAGTTCTGGGAAGGATTGCTACTAGGTAACTTGAGATTATTGATTGAATTATCATAATTTTCATAAATTTTGAATGTAATTTTGAATTTTAGGATTTAATGGCTGCTTTTACGCAAAATCTTCGTCAATCCTAAAAATATCAAAGTGTTAAACAAAAGCCATGATTCCAGCCTACAACCTCACAAAAAATAACTTATATGTAACTTAATACTCAACATCGACATAAATTTTTCAATCTAGGATTATTTTCTATCCCCACATCCACAATAATTATATTTGATTTACGTAAAGCCTTACTTATATTTCATATATAATATTAATAACAAGATATCGGATAACTCATAAAATCCAATCGATACTGGGTCAAGTAAAAAATAAAAGATATGAAAGTTAAAACCAAACACGAAGCCAAAAATCCTCAAAGGAGCTATAACGTTTCATCATGTCTATATATTAATGGAACTAATGAATTATTAAAGTAAAAATGACAAAATTTTCAATATTTCATCCTTAAAACTAAACTTCCTTTTGGTCTCCCATTAAAGTTTAATATTACAAAAATATTTTATAAGAAATCAATAATCAAGTGGACATATGGATATAGTCACATAATCCTCAACAATATCACACATTTATTTTTTTTCAGCTCAATAAATCCATAAAAAGGAAAGGAAAGTTTTTCTTATTCTCATAAAATTCAAAAGAATTGTCTTCATATTTATGTCAGCAAAAGTAAAAAAAAGTTAAAAACAATAATTTAAGCTTATACCCATCCCCGAGCACCATACATGCTCATATATATGGAATAATAATAATTTTTTATTTTTATTATATATCCTCTATTTTAATTGTAAAGTCATTTGAACCTTCCTTGAAATCTATAGAGTTCGCCAGCTGTAACCGTATGGTGCATGAGACATGACATGCATGAAAGGAAAAATAACAAAAAAAGGAGAATAAGAAAGAATGAAACTTTATTGCCATTTCAGGCTCAATCTGTAGCCATTTAAACAGTACAATGATCTCAAGGATTTAAACAGACATGAAAGCAGTGGAATGAGAGAGAAATTGTCTTCGTCACACACGATGATGAAGCTTCATTGCACACAATTTTATTTATTTTTTCTTTTTTTGCTTGTTCCATTTTTATTCTTCATCGTCCTTTCTTGTTCTTACGTCTTTGCTCTTTCCTTCTTTTTTTTTTGGTATTTTCTGTCATGACTTTATCCAATTGCCTCATTCTAAATTGGTAAAAGAAATGTAGGAAGAAGTAGAATTATGTTAAGAATAGATAAGAGAAAATTTGTTGGAGAGATGAAGGTTGACTATTGATAAGGGTTTGAAGGGGTTAGGCTTGTATAAAATTGGAGACTGAGAGGGTAAAATATAATGTTGTAATTAAATTTGAATTTTTATGAAATTTTTTAGGCACAAAATTATATTAAGAAACACTCAAAATATTAAAATTAAATTTTTAGAGCATCTTGAGACAGTCTAAATTATCCAAACACACAGTGATAGAGTCACTTAAATAACATTTATTGTGATACATTTTTTCAAGACACTTAGGTTCCGTACCCAAGCTTGTTTCCTAACCAAATGCTTCTGATTCATAAAACCATCCCAAAATGCTTCCACTAGCTCTGTTCTCGATTCTTCAATTTTTCAAATTGTACTTCTTCCATAAGTACCTCATCTTGATAGCTACGACGATGGAAAATTTAATTTTACATCAATGAGTCGAGACGGTCGACAGAGGAAAATCGAATGAAGCGTGTCCAGACGATGCAATGAAGTTTTTTTTATTTCATTCTTCCTCTTCTTTTGTTATTTTTGCTCCACTGCCCATACTTACAGTCTATTCAATTGACGTATATATTCACAAACTGCAGAGAGCTAGAAAAACTTTTTTATCTTCCTTTTTGTCGTTCCTGAATAGAAAAAATTTGTCTTCTTGCTTGATAAGCTTTGTTGTGATTTTTTTATAAGGAAATATAGGTTTGAGGGGCTTGTGACTGAAATGGGGCAAGGATCTCTCAATAGTTGCATATTTTGCAAGAAAATTTGTTTACTTAGGGTTTAGAGGTGCCAGTTTGATGCCTTTTGACCAATTTTTAGAATTGATTGAAAATTTTTAATTTAAAGCTAATATTTTGAGAATTTATATCAAAATCTAGCTGTTTATAATTCTACAATTTTTTTTTAAGGAATCAAACTCATTAATCCCCAAATCATCAAAGCTATCCAATCTTGATAAAATCCTGAATGAAAGTCATCCAACTATACTACAATACATCCCAACCATCATCCACACACGAACTAACAATAAATTCAATGCAATTGACGACATGAAAGTTACAAATCAATATAGTATTTTCTGTAATTTATAGCCAATCCTTAATCAAATCCCTTCAATACATCTCTTCAGTCTCTGACTCATGACTCGCTAGATATCACTCATTTCATCTTTTTTCATTCACGTCGATAAAAAAAATCTGAAATCAAGCGAGAAAAAATTTCTCTTTTCCTGAAATAAAAGGATAATGATATCCTGCCATTGTTCCGACATCAGTTAATACTTTATGCTATATTTATAACATTTTCTATAGCAGCAAAAATTCTTCTTTTCTTTTGTGCTCGATGTTATTTTTTTTTTTTTTGCCTTTTCATTCTCGATAATACGGTTTCAGTCGGAGGAGCACAAAAATATGGAATGGAAATGGAAAGAAAGCTTAAACAGAAATTTCCTGTTTTTCTTTCTCTTCTGTTCTTCATTCACATTTCGTGATCAAAGCGGATAAAGTCGAGCAGAAAGTATGAAAAGAAATGAAATAAAGTAGAACAGAAAGGGATTTTTTTATGTTGACTTCTTTTTTTTTCTTCTATTTTGAATCTCAAAATATCGTGTTCGATGAAAAAGTAGAAAGTAAATATGTAAGCAGGGGGAAGGTGTAAGGATGGGATGGGGCTAAGGAGGTAAAAACAAGAAAGACGAATTTATTTGGGGAATTTTCATAAATCTGACAGTTATTGGAAGTTTGCGACTTAATTTTATTTGTGGAGTCAATTTTGTAGTTTATTTACATGGTTTTGAATATATTCCATGGGTGGGTTTCTGGGGCATGCTCTAAGGGTACTACGGGTGTATATTTGTGTATGGGGTGCTCCCTACAGTAAATTTTAGAAACCCGCACCATCTAAAAATATTCACTAAAATCCAAAGTGCCAAAAAAACTTTCAAACATCCCAACTACACAGCCAAAAAATATCCCAAACGAACCTACATAAAAGAAAATCCCTTGCATGAGCTCAAATATTAGTCAACATAAGAAGAAGCAATCCTAATTAAATCCGGAATAAATTTGTAATTGTTCTATATTTTTTTCCTCTCTGTTTCTCTAGATTGTCGTTATTTTTTTGTCGCCTTCTCCCATGTTGTCGTCTTAGTTTCCCCATTTCCAAACCTCACAAAAAAAAAAAATGGAAACAACTTTTTATGCAAATTTCACATCTCATTCATTCCATAGCTGGTAAATGTATGTACATTTCGGCTATGCTATGGTATTTTTACGATTCTATAGATTAAAATTACTTTTTTTTCTGTTTGTTTACTTGAAACTTGCTTGTACGACTACAAGGAGGAATGGAACAAAACATACAGAATTAACAAAAAAAATTGTAATGCTTTGCACATTCGTTATGCAAATAAACTGTCATTTCTGTTTCATTCAACTTTTTTTTTTGTTTCCTTTGTCACATTACAATTTTTTCCTTGTCTGTTGTTGTATTCTCGACTAGGTGGAAAAAGGGCGCAAATAAAAATTCAATTTATGCCATTGAAACCAGCACATTTGACAAATAATTTTTACCTCAATTTGTGCTGTGGGGTGGAAAGTTAAGAAGAGAGAGAAAATTGTCTTGAAATTTCTTTTTTAATAATTTCCATAATTTTGTTTTTTTCGGGTCAGTTTCAATTTAATCTGATGTTAAGCACATCTGGAAGAGAGAAAGTTTATTTTGAGGAAATGAGGATTATTGGAATAGAAATTGAACTCATTTAATTTAGATTTGAGAGATTTTCGAGATTGCTAATAGTTTAACAAGATATTGCTTCTTTTTTTATCTAGTATACATTAAGCAGGTTTTTCTAAAATTTTCTGCATCCTTTCCAAAAATTATTAAAATTTTATTGTTTATTGCATCTTGTGACCATTCTTTTTTCAATTTGCATTATTTTTAATAGATTTTTGGTGTTTTTTTGCTATTTTGTATCTTTTAGTCTTTTCTGCATCTAATTTGCATAATTTTAACTAGGGATTTCAAACCCGGGATCCCGGTTTTCGGGACCAACTTTTCCAATACCGTAATCCCGGGATTGAAAAATTCTCAATCCCGGATTTACGGTATTCAATCATTTTGAAAAATTTTTCCTTGAATTAAAAAAAAAAAATAAAGTCAAAAAAATTTTTAGTTTTCTATATTTTTGTAGTTTATCAGGAATTACTTATTAGGCTTCTGTGATTTTACAAGGCACCAATACAAATCACCAATTTTTTGCATTTTTATGCATCAAAAAAGTGGTTTTATACCCAATTTTAGTTTGATTTCAATCCCGGGTTTGAACCCGGGATCCCGGGTTCAAGATTTTTCAATACCGTAATCCCGGGATTGAAAAATTAGACCGGGATTGAAATCCCTAATTTTAACATTTCTGCATCATTTAAATATTTTTGCATCATTTTAATATTTATGCATCATTTTAATATTTCTGCATCATTTAAATATTTTGGCATAACTGCCGCATCTTTCTGACACCTTTAAACATTTTTGCATCAAAATTTTATGTTTTATATTTTTTTGCATCCGTTCCGCATCATTTTAAAAGTATTGAATCAATTTTGCATCATTTTGATACGTCTGCATCATCTTCATATTCTTTTACCTTTTTTTTGCATCATTCGACATTTTAGCATCTTAAAATTTAAAATTCAATAATTTTGTATCAAAATGCTAGTCTTTTCACATCCTTCATTATTTTCAAATCCTTTCAAAGCATAATTCTCTCATAATTCATCAATCTTTTATGTATTGTTTATTCTTGAACCTCCCCAAATGATCTTTAGTCACATATTTGCTATTATTTTGCATGCATCAGCCCATTTTTGCATCCATTACAAACATTTTCTTTGTTTCTATTTCTTTTTTACTCCTTTTATTCTCTCTTTTTTGATTGTTGTACAATTCTTTATGCCTATTTGCAACAATGTATATAGCAATTGGATATTCTGCAATGTGCAATTTTTCATTTCTTTTGTGCATCCTTTTAATATTTGTTACGCTTTAAAGATTTTCTAGAAAAAAAATATTTTTTTTAAATCCTCAATTCAATTCAGGTATTGCATCTGTTTGTACAGTATGTACGATTCGTTTAGCCGCACAAGCATTTTTGATTTTTTGATCTGCTGAAGACTTTTTAGATTGAAACTTTTGTTGCTTAATCTTACATATTTAGTGCATTTTCATAATCAAAAACAATAATTTGAAAATAATTTAACATTAATTTTAAAAAAATATTTTTTGTAAAAATGTCCCTTGAAAAAGTATGATTCGTTTAGCCGCACTTTTGAACATTTATTTTTTCCACTTAAATGTATTACTTCTGCTGTTTTTTGATCATAAAATGATTAATTAAATAAAAATCTTTAAATAACAACAAAAATTTCCACAGTTGCATCAATTTTCATGGAAATTTTATAAAGTTTTTGAGGAATAAAATTTCCCATACATTTTTAAAATTTTTTTCAAATTTTTGTTAAAACAGCTAATAAAATGGCGTGTTTACTATGATTTTAAAGTTTATTCAAATATCTATCAGAAAAACATATAAAACTTTTGAAATAACTTGAAAATATTACAATTTTGATCAAAAAGTTTTATGTAAACAGTGAAAATTGTCAAATTTTGAACATGCTATATTTCTCAATTCCCTCATTCAAGAATTATTTCTTTATTTGATAATTATTATGCTTCCAAAATACTAATAAAACATACATAATATTAATTTTTTCCCTCACTAGAATTTGAGATTTCAACAAATGAAAGTTTGAGTTTTTACAAAAAAAAATTCTTGATTAACAAAAAAGTTATATTTTTGACAAAATTTCGTTAATTTAATGCTTATAACTATATTTGCTGCTATATTTTAACACTTTTACATGCTTTAAAGCTGATTTGTGAATGTTTCAAGCATTTTTTTGAAGTTAAATTTTCGTCAAAGCTGAAATTTACTAAAATTTAGTTGACTCAAATCTCAAATTCTAGTGAGGGAAAAAATTAATATTATGTATGTTTTATTAGTATTTTGGAAGCATAATAATTATCAAATAAAGAAATAATTCTTGAATGAGGGAATTGAGAAATATAGCATGTTCAAAATTTGACAATTTTCACTGTTAACATAAAACTTTTTGATCAAAATTGTAATATTTTCAAGTTATTTCAAAAGTTTTATATGTTTTTCTGATAGATATTTGAATAAACTTTAAAATCATAGTAAACATGCCATTTTATTAGCTGTTTTAACAAAAATTTGCAAAAAAATTTAAAAATGTATGGGAAATTTTATTGCTCAAAAACTTTATAAAATTTCCATGAAAATTGATGCAACTGTGGAAATTTTTGTTGTTATTTAAAGATTTTTATTTAATTAATCATATTATGATCAAAAAACAGCAGAAGTAATACATTTAAGTGGAAAAAATAAATGTTCAAAAGTGCGGCTAAACGAATCATACTTTTTCAAGGGACATTTTTACAAAAAATATTTTTTTAAAATTAATGTTAAATTATTTTCATATTATTGTTTTTGATTATGAAAATGCACTAAATATATAAGATTAAGCAACAAAAGTTTCAATCTAAAAAGTCTTCAGCAGATCAAAAAAATCAAAAATGCTTGTGCGGCTAAACGAATCGTACACACTGTATAAAATATCAACCCCTAGATTTCTTCATCTTAATGTATTCAACATTATACTTAGTACTTGAAATTTGTGAATGAAATGAACGGTGACTTTACACGTTATATTATTGAAAATAGCTTATTATTTTTATAGCTTTACTTCTTCTACTTTTATTATAATTTCTACTGTATAAAATGCCATTGGGGTGAATTGTGTAATAAATTGTGAACTACACATGGCAATCGATGATGGCACCGAAGAGAACATTTGCATTCACATAAAATGTAATTAAATTAAAGAACATTAAACAGCAGAAATAGCGAACAATAAAAAAAAGAAAAAAAAGCAGAATTTCCCTATGAGAACATAATAAAAAAGTTCCACATAAATTTCTACAATAACGATAATATGTTGATGATATTCAGCATTGTGAACAACTTTTTGTTGCTTTTGAATTGAATATTGTGTACATTTTGTAGCTGATGTGTACACACAAAAAAATGAGAATTGAGATAAGAAGTAAGAATGATATAAAATGGGTTTTGGTGATTTGTGGCGCTGTTTATGTTAAAGTTGATGAATGTCATTAATCTTTGATTTGAATCAACATTTTGGAATTTTGTATCTTTTTAATTTTTCTACATTATTGCTGCATCTTTTTGACACTTTTGCATCTTTTTTTGACACTTTTGCATCTTTTTAAATACTTTTGCATCTTTTTGGAGCTTTCGCATATTTTTGATACGTTTGCATCTTTTTAAATAATTATGCACCTTTCAAACATTTTTTGCATCTTTTTAACATTTTTACATCTAGTTTGCATATTTATGACCTGTCTACATCTAAAATGGTATCTTTCAAATTTTGGTTCAGTTTTCCATCTTTTTGATATTTTTCCATCAAAATTTGAATTTTTAGCATCAGTTTTGCGTCATTTTTACACTTCTGCATTATTTTTGCATTTTTTTAAAATAATTCTGCATCTTTTTGGTTTATTTGCATTAAAGTTTTAATCCAATAAATTTTTCGTAATTTAATTAGATTGTTTTGGAATTTCAAAGTAGCTTGTAGCCAACCTTGAACCACTTATATCGTAAACAGACTCGTACAATCCCATCAAACCTTCTCAACATACACATATATCTGTATCTTCCAAGAATTTAATTTAGTATTCATGACATTTTCACAAAATAATTTCCATTCACAATATCCTCATCATCACAAGCCCTTATCATTTACTATCAATTACAAAAATTCTAGGAAGGATTTCATGAATGTTCTTGATTTTTCATATGAATAGAAGGACATGAGGATGTAGCTGGTATTCCAATTAAATGAAAATTGATCTGTTCACATGAAAGTTTGACCCTCGATTGCTTCAATGGAACGAAAATATCTTTATTGAGAATTCAGAGTGAGGAAATGATTGACTTGAAGGATTATCGATTAATACGTACTTGAGGAAGGTCTAGTGATGTATAAGAGGATAATCGGTTTTTGGGAATTGACTTTTGAGGAGTGTTTTGAAATTTAGGAGGGAGTTTTGTCTTTAAAATGAAATTTAGCTAAAATAACCCCAAAACTGTCATAAAAACTCCCCAAATCTCCCAAAAACTATGCTAAAAAGTTATTTTCATTTATATAATTTTTTTTCGAGAGCAGAACCATCTTTGTGCATAAGCATCACTGTACAAACTATGCATGTCAATGAGAAATAAAAATAACGAGACGAGAAGCATGAAAAAAAATTTTTTTATTCATAATATCTGTGTATACTTTTGCAACCGCAGTCATATCATTTGGGTATTATCAGTCGAGAGGGGAGAGAGAAATTGTATGCATTAAAAAAAGTTTTTTTTCCTCTCTGTTTTCAGCTTTGGTGTTTATGTTGCTGAAACTTTTTCCTTCTGCGGATATTCACAACGCTGATTAAATGATTCTTTTTAATCGTTTATGCTGCTGTTGCCGCAAACATATATTTTTTTGTGCTCTTTCTCGTTTTCCTCAATTTCAATAGTTTTTTTTTGTTGGGTGGGTTCTTGTGGGGATTTTGGGAGAATTTTGTTGAGTTTTGAAAAATTATTGGTCAAAATTATCAAATTGTAATCAAATTCTTAAAAGTTTTTGGTAAAAATTTGAATTTTTCCTCAAAAAATTTTTGTTAAATAATTTCATGGAAATTTTTCAAATTTTTGGAAATTACGTTACAAATTCTAAAATTTCAAAAATCGTTGCTAAATCCACACAAAATTCACCTACACGCATTTTATTGCTCTTTTTTGTGGCATCTCTTGCTGCATTAAATCGGAGAAATGTGAGCACAGTCTCTTTGATCTTTTAATTTTTTTTCCTCATCGCAATTTTTTTATTTTGCAAATTATTTTTTTTCCGCTCTCTGTTGTTTGCGATATTTATTATGTGTTGGAATGGATGCAAAAATGGAGATAAAAAAATTTTTAAACAGAGAAAATATTTTTTAATTACAAACATGTGTTTATCTCATAAATAACTTTGTTGTATCGTTTTGGTTATAATATGAGAGAAATTTGTGGAAATGTTGATGGTCACGACGGAAATGCCAAAACAAAGACTAAAAAAATTCCCAACGGCCTTTCCTGCTTAATCTCATTCTAAATTCCATCAAGATTCAATTTATTTCCATCAAAAGCAATAAATTAGTCTAAAAAATTCTCAAAGGAATTGACACAACAAAAAAAAAGTTCTTCCATCCGTCCCAAAAAAAAAAAAAAATAGAACCAAACAAAGAAACGTCTTTCTGACCAAAAATAGCAACAACAATAGGCATTCAATAATGACAATAAAAACATCTAGACCAGAAAAAAATCACGATAAATCTCAATCATTTATTTGGTCCTTCTTATTATTCTGTTGATTGCCGTCATTCGTTATGCTAACAATAAATGTCATTTCATCATTATTTGATTTATTATCATGCGTTTATTTCTGGTAGAAAGAATTCTTTTTCGTTCCCTTCCTTCAAAAATAGAATTTTATTTTAGATTTTGATCGATTTTTATATATTTTTATTGAATTATTGAGAAATGTTTTCATGGTTGACTGGTTAGGCTGAAGGTATAGAAGTCATTAAACGATTTTAGAAATTAAAGTTGAGAGATTTCATTAAATTAGGTACTTGATTTTTTAATTAAAAGATACAATTTTATTGAATTTTATCCCGCTGATCAACCGATTTGAAAGTTTCGATTATCTGACTTGAAAGTTTCGATTATCCGACTTGCAAGTTTCGATTATCCGACTTGAAAGTTTCGATTATCCGACTTGAAAGTTTCAACTATCCAATTTGACTGCTTTAATTAATCGACTTAATATTAAGAGACATTATTCTTTTAATTAGCATATTTGATAGTTTCAATTAATTGATTTGAATATCTCAACTAACCGACTTGACTGTCTCGACTAACCGACTTGAATGTTTCTACTAGATGATCTAACTTATAAGTAGGCTTTCCCGATTTCCCGGTCTCGGCTTTTTTCGAGACTCGAGACCAAAGTTTAAATTTAAATATCTTTGATCCAAGATGAATTATTTAACAAATTTTTTATTTTAATGACTCCTATTCTCCAATGTAATGATTTAATACCTAAATATTTGAAAAATGTTGAGTAACATCCAAATTATAGCAGTTTTGTTTTGGTCTCGAGTCTCAAAAATTTGTCGAGACCGAGACTTCGGGAACCCTTACTTATAAGTGCAATCTTTAATCAAGTAACGCTTATCAATATACTTGATCTAGTCTGCCTCAAACATAAGTCATTTTTAAAAATTTACCTTAATCACAAAGAAATAAAAAATAATCAATAAAATCAACGTTTACAGATTGCCAAAAAAAGTCACCAACAATAAATTAAATATATTTAGTATAGTAAAATTTTTTTTACGCACAAAACTGAAATGAAAAAAAAAAAATAAAATAAAAGGTCGTAAAAAGTGAATTAATGGCATTGAAAATATAATAAAAGATTCATGTCCCCAACAAAAAATAAAAAAAAAAATCCAAAAGTCAAAGAATTTATTTGAGTTGATATTTTCTTATTAAAAGAATGAATAATTTTTTTTTCATCGGAAACAAAGAAGAAAAGGAAAACGAGAGAGGACTTATTGAAAACTTTTTTCAAAACGGAATTAAATTCATAAATTTTACGCAATTTGAGTTGAAAGGAATTTTGTTTCATTAAGTCCATGTTTTGTAACTGAAATTGTGATTTATTATGAAATTTATGTTCTCGAGAGTTTTAAATAAATTTCTATTTTATGTAAATTGTTATATTTTTCGTTGAAGGTTGGTTGTAGAAATTATGAAAATAGAGTTCGGAGAAAATTTGTTGAATAAAATTCTATTGAATAATATAAATTGGATTTAATCTTATTGACGTCAAGTTTTAAATTGTTTCCATTAGAATTTTTTATTGCAGAACTATTTCAATTAATGTTGATGCCATCTAGTCTTATGGAAGTCAAAACTTCTTAAAAACAATAAAACTTTTAAATTATCACATCAAAATTATTTTTAGTCTTAAAAATACTCAACAAAACTTCAAAAATCACTTTCAATCTGCGGAAATTTCCACTCACAATCCACTTGAATTTTTAATACATTTTTGCTATCGTCCAGTTCACATAAATTCCCCTTAAAATATAAATTCAATATATTGACTCTTAAATTTTAAATCGTGAATTTCAAAAATATTTTTAAAAAGGCAAAAAAATGCCGACCGTACCGACAAAAACAACAAAGTAATAACAACAAATGGTTCTTCAAATAATTCTAAGAACTTCTGAGAGATCTTTCCGTTCACACCTATTTTTGCTCAATAATTAACCTTTTGTGGCTCATTAGTACAGTTTGTTATTATAAATTGACATTGAAACAGTCAATTGATAAAACTGGTTTTTGGAAAGGATGAGTGGATGTTGTGAATGGTTGTGATGTTGATTTACGAGTTTAAGCGCATTTTTGGTGGTTTTTATGAAATTTTTGATAAGAAAAATATTTTGGAAATTTAGATTTTTAACGGTTTTTTTGAATTTTGAATTTTTAATATATTTTTTTTTTTATATTTTAAACTTTTGATATTTATTTTTAAAAATTTAAAATTTATTTGTTCAAAAAAATTAAAAATTTTCAAGAATTTTTAAAAATTTAATTGATTACGTATTTGTTTTTTAACTTGAGCTCATAACTTTGAAAATTTGAATTTATAACGGTTTTTGAAAATTTGAATTCTTAAAAATCGGCCAAACAAATTGACACTTCAATTTCCATTTTCATGCAATAAACCAATTCAAAATTAATTCAAGAAGCATCACATTTGATATTTTGTGTCTACACTCATTATAAATATGAATTTTGATTTTAAAAACACTTTTAGTATTTGGCCGCAGACCATTGTGATCAGATTGCTCGTTCGTGTGCCTGCTGCAAAAAGTTTCACCATAAAAAATGACAAAGTAAATTTTATTAACTTTAATTGCTTTTTACAAAAAAAAAAAAGATTTTATTGCCAAAAAAAATCTTTCCACTTGAATAGATTCCTTTACATTGGAATTCTGTGCAGTCTGCATGCTGTAATAAATGCATCTCGAACTGTTTACAAAGAAAAAGTTCCGACAACTACACAGAGTGCCGAACTTAAGAAAAATGAATTGCAAGTGTGCATAGATGCTGGTAAAGTTTGTCTTTCACCTGGCTGCATACATGCTGCGTCAAATATGCTACAGAGAATGGATACGAAAGTCAATCCATGTGACGACTTTTATAAATTCAGGTATGAATTTGAATAAATTTGATTTTTTATGGGGCATTACTGAGAATTAGCTTCCGTAAAGTCGTTCGATAACAAACCTACTAATTTAATATATTTCACATTTAGTTGCGGACAATTTGTGGAAAATACGATAATTCCAGATGATAAAGTTTTCGTCAACACATTTAATATTGTCGGTGATAAATTGCAAGAGCAATTGAGGATAATTATATCATCGCCAATCGAGGAGAATGAAATTGAGCCTTTCAAAATGGTCAAAAAACTGTATTTAGCCTGCATGGATGAAAGTGAGACAACATATACATAAATGCCTCGAAATTATAGATTGATTATAAATTATGTACGAAATATTTCTTTTTTTTATTTTACTGCAATGCACACCTTTAGGTCAAATTGAAGATCGTGGATTGATGCCATTAATTGATATGCAGGAGAAAATAGGAGGCTGGCCGATGGTTAAAGGCGACGAATGGGATAAGTCAGAATGGATATGGCAATGTGCTGTCAAAGCTTTACGTCAACTTGGCTTCTCGACAGACTATCTGATTGATTTCTCGGTCGAGACAGACTTGAAGAATTCCACACGTCGAATAATTGATGTGAGATTGATTAATTGATAATGGTTTGGGGTTTTGTGGAGATTTGGATTGAGGAATTGAAGATTAGAAGTTAGAAATGTGATGATTTTGCATGAAAACGCAGTTTTGAGAGTTTTTAATTTTTAACGACTTTTTGAAATTTGAATTTATTTGAAAAAAGTGCATTCTCGCATTGAACTTTAATTTGAGAATAATTCAGTAATTACTGCATCTAGATCCTCAATACTTATGTCATTTTGCTATAAAAGTTAGCAAAGACTCTATGAAAAACTTTAAAACTCTCAAATCATCAGCATTCTCGAATTATAGCCTCAAAATTAAACTGTAAACACTACAATCATCTTCCACTCATTTCACAGATCGACCAAACAGATTTCGGACTCGACATAGAATATCTCCGTAAAGGCATCAATGATTCAATTGTTCAAGCCTATCTCAATTATCAAATTGACATAGCCGTACAATTTGGTGCCGATCGAGAGCGTGCTGAGAAGGAAGCAATGGACGTTGTACAATTTGAAATTGAATTGGCAAATATTTCATTAACAAACGATAAGCGTAGAGATGCCGACTCATTTTATAATCCAATTACAATCAAAGAATTGAATGTGAAACATCCTTACCTTGATTGGGTATGAAAATAATTTTTTCATTTTTAATTCTACGTGAAAAATTGCCACAATCTTCTTTCTTTGTTCTGTAAATAATTGAATTTAGCTGGCGTATTTTAATAATCTTTTACCGCAAGACGCTCAAGTTACGGATGATGAAGTCATTTTAATATACGTGCCGAGTTTCTTCGATCAATTTGGTGCGGTGATTGAGAAAACACCAAAAAGGTGAGATTTTTTTTTTTTTGCAGAAGTTGATTATGGCAAGCGTGAATTTCCATTTAAGTCATGAATTGGACTTCAATCTACCTCATGCTGTAAATGTAAAATGCGCTTTAGTCACTTACTTTAATTTACATTCCTTACTTGTACTCTCAATTAAAAATCCAATAACACATTTTTAATCCATTTCACATTACAGAACCATAGCAAACTACTTAGCATGGAGAATGACTCAATATTCAGTAAAATACATGACAGCAGCATTACGAAAGCGACAATTAAAGTTTACCTCAACCATAAGCGGTCAAGAGGAGGAGGAACCACGTTGGAAAGAGTGTATAGACACAACAACATCTAGCCTCAAAGTAGCTCTCAGTTCCATGTACGTTCGTAAATATTTCAATCCAGAATCAAAGAAAAGTGCATTGGAAATGGTTGACGAGATTAAAAAGGAATTTGAAGAAATTTTAAAGAAAGTTCCATGGATGGGTGAAAAGACACGCGAAGCTGCACTTGTGAAAGTTAAGAAAATGCACACGAATGTCGGGTATCCAGATGAATTGATTGACGATCAAAAAATAATTGATTTTTACAAGTCAGTCAATGTCGACGAGGAGAAATACTTAGAATCGATATTGAGCATTAATGTCTTTGATACCAACCGTGACTTCCAAAAACTACGTGAGCTTGTAAATAAAACCGATTGGGTAAAACAATCAAATCAAGCACAAGTCAATGCATTTTATTCATCGCTTGAAAACAGCATCAGTAAGTGAATAATTTGCCCATAAAAAGACTATATTCAATTAACTTCATTAACACTTTATTTACACAGAATTTCCATCTGGCATTTTACAAGGTCAATTCTATTCAGCCGATCGACCACATTACATGAATTATGCCGCTATTGGATCAATTATTGGACATGAAATCACACATGGATTTGATGATAGAGTATGAACATTTAACTAGATAATTAATTTTAATTCCAAAATTAATCATTAAATTCAGGGTCGTCAATTTGATGCCGATGGTAATTTAGTAGGATGGTGGGACGATGATACTATTAAGGCATACAGTGAGCGAGCGGATTGTATGATTGAGCAGTATGGCAATTATACTGAGCCTGTTACTAAATTGAATTTAAATGGTGTCAAGACGCAGGGGGAGAATATTGCTGATAATGGTGAGTGTGAGGGGGTTCAGTTGGAATTTGTGGTATCTATAATGAGATAAAGTTAAAGTGCTTCTTTAGTCAAAGTTCATCATGTCTTGTATAATTGACTGGAACATTTATAATCTAATAGGTGGAATCAAGGAAGCATATTTGGCATATCAAAAAAGACAGAAAGAACGAGGAGAGGAACCGAAACTACCAGGTTTAAATTACTCAATTAACCAATTATTCTGGATATCAGCAGCACAGACTTGGTGTTCAGTAAGTTTAAAGTATCTAATTAAAATAATAATTTAGTAGTAAAAAAAATAATACTGCTGACAAACCAAAAACATAAAGTTATTTAATAATGAAAATTTGAGATTCGAACTCTTAAATGATCGACTTTATATGTATTTTTGATTTTTAACTAAAATTAATCTCTGAATTATTTTTGCTAAATCATTAAAATAACTTCAAATTTTTTGGTCAGCAAAACACAATTAAATAGAAAAAAAATTATAAAGCAGACAAATCTTTTTCTTTTTACCGAACCATTAATCTACTTTAATCTCTAACCAAAACATCCCAAAATACATCCTCAATAATTACCTTTCAATTTCCTTTCAAATCTTTTTTTTCAGGTCTATCGTCCGGCAACATTAAGAGCCTACATAATTGCAGTTAATCACCCGCCAAGTCCATACAGAGTTTTGGGACCATTGAGTAACATGAAAGAATTTTCAAAGGATTTCAATTGTCCCGAAGGTAATTGACCTTCCAATTTCGAACTTTAAAACTCATTATTTATGAATTATAATGTCATTACAGGTTCACCAATGAATCCTGTACACAAATGCGAAGTCTGGTAAGAAGGAAGAAGATTGACGAGGGTTAGGATGTGATCTAAAATTGCATTTTACTCGACTAATTGATGTTTTGAGGACGGTGAAGTTTTTGATTTGGAATGTAGAAATAAAGGAATTGAACTCTGTTCAAAATTTATTGAACTTTAAAGTTTAATCTTTAAATTTATTGAATGTTTATTTTGTGTTGATATTTTGCCGGTTTAAGTTGTAGAATCAGTTTTTTTGACATTGAAATTCTTCTTGCCTTTTATGGTTTGTATGCTTTTGAGATAAAAGTTGCTTAATTTGCATTGGAGATGCATGAATTGGTAACTTTAGGAAATAAACAATTGAAAGAAAAAATTGAGATTTGAACCAATGACTTACCAAAAAAAAATTTGCTTAAAAAATGCTTAAGATTACAAAAAATAAGTTTACCGGCAAGTAAACAAATAAATCAGCTGATGTTGCTGACTAAATCCAGATCCAAATAAAAACAACCATAAAATCCACAAAAAATATTTTTTAATTCACTATAAAATTAAAACAAAAACATTTACCAAGAAGCGTTCATTAACATCTCAAAGTTAATTGGCATATTCGACACAACGACCAAGTCTTGTTTATCATCATCGACAACATCATTTATCAACAGTGTAGATATTTAATTGAAAACTTGTAAAACCTGAAATGATGTCTGTGTATCTCTTCTTCAGTTTTTTTTGTGAATATGCAAAATTCATTATAAAAATACTCGCGACAATATGAATGAAAGCTAGTTTTATTAAGTCTGACAGAGGATTAAGAAGTGCCATTGTGTCATTCTGTTAAGAAGAAATTATGCAACGAATTTTTTATTCTTTTCTACTGGTAAGAAAATAACTTACTTATTTTAATTCTTAAAGAAATTTAAATTTATGCTAATTTTACAGCTGTCAGTGATACTTTTATGCAGTCATTCCAAGGCTGAAGAAGAAGATGAATTTACGACAGAAGAGCCTTCAAAATGTGAATTTAATGAACAATTAGTTGGTGATGAATGCGTCGACTCTTGTTATGTCAATAAAGTTTGTGGAGAGAATACAACATGTTCTTCAAGTTTCCAGACTTATTGTTCATGTAAGAAAGGCTACTCAGGAGATCCACTTGGTGGCTGTTTCAAAATGGACGAAATATCTCCATGCTCTCCAGATCCATGTGGTCCGAACGCAGAATGCATTGCATCTGATCCTGAAATTGGTCCACATTGTAAATGCAAGAATGATTTCTATGATTGGCCACCAAATTGTCGTGCTGGTTGTAAGAATGACAATGAATGTGGACCGACAGAATATTGTAGTCGATTTAATAAATGTGAGGAACTTTGTGAACCAATCAGATGTGGTGAAAATTCAGTATGTCGAGTAGATAAAAAGAAAAGGACAATGCATTGTTCCTGTAAGGATGGATATGTTCCACAAGCCAAAAAAGGGTGCGTACTGAAAACTGACGAAAATGACATACCAGTTGACTTATTTGTTGATATTCTAACTGACAAATGCAATGGAGATTGTGGATACAATGCATATTGTGGACCAGACAATAAATGTATATGCACAACTGATTACGTTGGGGATCCTTATTATCAATGCCTCCCTATTGAACCTGCACGTACCGGTCCATGTGATCCAAATCCATGCGGTGGATATTCTGAATGTACAATTGTTAATAATGAAGTAGAATGTTTGTGTAAAGAAGGCTTTGGTACTCCACCTTATTGCTCAAAATGCAATAGAAAATTAGACTGCTTACCAGGACAAACATGTGCTGATGGTGGACGTTGTGTCGAGGATGTATGTGAGCCATTTTGTGGTGAAAATGTTCGCTGTAATATTTTTGAAGGAAAACTTGAATGTATGTGTGAAATTCAACCTGTAAATAATCATAGCTTGCCGTTTGATAAATGCCCAGATGTTGGGTTTATTTCGGCTGCTGCTATTGCTGTACTTGCTGGATAGATTTAGGAATGTTTCGATATATAATTTGACTTCATTTAGGGATGATCGCTTGCTGTCAATTTTCCAGGACACTCCTTAATTTAATTCAGTAAAGTCTTATAATGCAACTGTTAGAATTTAATTGAAAATAAAGAAATTCTTGAAGACATGGGCTAGAGTTCAGATATAAATTTTATTTCCATGATTTCTACTCTATATATTTTAGCCGCTTTTTGCAGATTTTGCTTTTCGCAGATTTTTTTCCTCAAGCGAACTTGACTTTCAAGAATTCGCAGATTTTTAAAATTCGCAGATTTAAAAATTCGCAGATAGGGTAAAAAATCTATTTTTCCGGACAAAATCACACTTGCAAACTTTGAAGACCAAAAAAGTCTTTAACCAAGCAATTTTACCTTCCCAAGTTGAACTGAAGTTGTAAAGCAACATAGACAGTACCTGTTTCAATTTTTTGGTCTTAATTTTATGCAATGGAAGTTCCTTAAAATTTGATTTAATGTTGAATTTTATTTATCCGGACAAAATTCTATTTTTCCGGACAAAAAATTTTATTTTTCCGGACAGTTTTGAAAAGTTAGCCTTGAAAAATTTTCTTTGAAAAAATGTCAACAAATAATATTTATACTTTAAAAAATGCTGAATTTAAAGTTTAATGAGGATGAATCGACACATATTTAGAATGTTAAACCTGGCCTTGTCATGAAACATAACTTTATTCTATTCAAACTTTAAAAATTTTAATTCCTCTAAATTTCTCGACAGTTAGGACAAACTTTCCTTCAAAAATCATCAAGACTTAACCTTCTGTAGGCTTACGACTTTTGTGATTTTGTTGCAGAAAAAATCACAGCAGTTCCTGCATTCAGTATAGGAATTTTTGGAATAAAATGAAGATATGAAATAAATAAGGTTAAAAGATGATTTTAGCTGATCTGGGATATAGGATCAAGACATTGAATGTATGCCAGTATGTAGACATACCATCAAACCACATAAAAATTATCAAGAAAACCAAAAAGTTAAAGATTCAAAACGAAACTTTATTTATTTAAAAATTAATTGATGCAATAAACAGAGACATGAAAATAGAAACATTATAGCTTGAAATTTGTTTCTTGATCTTCTTAACTCGTTGTTAAAAAAAGTTGTTTTCTTGATTCGCACACAATTTGATGGACTTTTTGGAAACTTGATGACAATGATTAAAAATCTTGCTGAATTTTGATGTTTTTATTCATTTCCAGTTATTTATTTTTTAAAAAGGCTCGATTTAGGTTAAGTTTTGTGAAGTTTTCAGTCATTTTCAGGTGAGAAAAATGTAAACAATGCTTAAAAATTTCAATGACAATTTAGATTAATAATCGTCCGGAAAAATAAAATTTTAAAAAATTTTGTCCGGAAAAATAGAGTTAAATTTTCAACTCAGAAAAATTGGAATATCCAGTTAATGGCTGACTAACTGCGATCAAACTAAATTAAATTTAAAACTAGGAGTCTTGAGCTATGATTTAAGCTTAATAAGTTAAATCAGTTCTCTTCCTTAATATGAATTTTTTTACTCACAAGATTTGGTAAATTTTGTATGGAAATCGATTTTTTAGAATTATGGCTCTTATGGCAGTTCCATGTCTGACAAAATTAATTCGAAATTATGCTTTTCAACATTAACAACATGATTCAGGTCTAAATTTAATTTTAAAAGGCAAGAATTTCGTAAAAATTAATTTTTTTGTTTTTTAAAAACTGTCCGGAAAAATAAAACGTCCGGGAAAATAGATTTTTTACCCGTAAAAAATCTATTTTTCCGGACAAAATCACACTTGCAAACTTTGAAGACCAAAAAAGTCTTTAACCAAGCAATTTTACCTTCCCAAGTTGAACTGAAGTTGTAAAGCAACATAGACAGTACCTGTTTCAATTTTTTGGTCTTAATTTTATGCAATGGAAGTTCCTTAAAATTTGATTTAATGTTGAATTTTATTTATCCGGACAAAATTCTATTTTTCCGGACAAAAAATTTTATTTTTCCGGACAGTTTTGAAAAGTTAGCCTTGAAAAATTTTCTTTGAAAAAATGTCAACAAATAATATTTATACTTTAAAAAATGCTGAATTTAAAGTTTAATGAGGATGAATCGACACATATTTAGAATGTTAAACCTGGCCTTGTCATGAAACATAACTTTATTCTATTCAAACTTTAAAAATTTTAATTCCTCTAAATTTCTCGACAGTTAGGACAAACTTTCCTTCAAAAATCATCAAGACTTAACCTTCTGTAGGCTTACGACTTTTGTGATTTTGTTGCAGAAAAAATCACAGCAGTTCCTGCATTCAGTATAGGAATTTTTGGAATAAAATGAAGATATGAAATAAATAAGGTTAAAAGATGATTTTAGCTGATCTGGGATATAGGATCAAGACATTGAATGTATGCCAGTATGTAGACATACCATCAAACCACATAAAAATTATCAAGAAAACCAAAAAGTTAAAGATTCAAAACGAAACTTTATTTATTTAAAAATTAATTGATGCAATAAACAGAGACATGAAAATAGAAACATTATAGCTTGAAATTTGTTTCTTGATCTTCTTAACTCGTTGTTAAAAAAAGTTGTTTTCTTGATTCGCACACAATTTGATGGACTTTTTGGAAACTTGATGACAATGATTAAAAATCTTGCTGAATTTTGATGTTTTTATTCATTTCCAGTTATTTATTTTTTAAAAAGGCTCGATTTAGGTTAAGTTTTGTGAAGTTTTCAGTCATTTTCAGGTGAGAAAAATGTAAACAATGCTTAAAAATTTCAATGACAATTTAGATTAATAATCGTCCGGAAAAATAAAATTTTAAAAAATTTTGTCCGGAAAAATAGAGTTAAATTTTCAACTCAGAAAAATTGGAATATCCAGTTAATGGCTGACTAACTGCGATCAAACTAAATTAAATTTAAAACTAGGAGTCTTGAGCTATGATTTAAGCTTAATAAGTTAAATCAGTTCTCTTCCTTAATATGAATTTTTTTACTCACAAGATTTGGTAAATTTTGTATGGAAATCGATTTTTTAGAATTATGGCTCTTATGGCAGTTCCATGTCTGACAAAATTAATTCGAAATTATGCTTTTCAACATTAACAACATGATTCAGGTCTAAATTTAATTTTAAAAGGCAAGAATTTCGTAAAAATTAATTTTTTTGTTTTTTAAAAACTGTCCGGAAAAATAAAACGTCCGGGAAAATAGATTTTTTACCCTATTTAGAAATCTGCGAATTTGAATTTTTTTTAAAAAAATCTGCGAATTCTATAAATCTGCGAATTTCGAATATCTGCGAATTTTAAAATCTGCGAATTTTAAAAATCTGCGAATTCTTGAAAGTCAAGTTCGCTTGAGGAAAAAAATCTGCGAAAAATAAAATCTGCGAAAAGCGGCTAACTTCCGGAGGGTTGATTTCTTATTCATTCAAAATGTTACAGAAAGATGTAAAATCAAATGTTTTTATTCGTTCATAAAATATCTACATTATTATCTCGGTAGGCCATTAATATCTCTAATTTAATTGCTAAATGTTTTATAAAATGAAGACGCAAACTTATTGAAAAACTTGTAGAACGTGATGACGCGATTGCCATATTTTTGTGAATATTGAAAATTTACTATAAAATCTTTATTGACAGATTAAGCAAAAGTTAGTTCTATTCAGTCTGGAAGAGGATTAAGAAGTGGTATTGTATCATTCTGTTAAGAAGAAATTATGCAAAAAATTGTTTACTTTTTACTGCTGGTAGAAAAATATCTTAATTTTTAAATCTTTAAGGAAAGTTAAATTTATGCTAATTTTACAGCTGTCAGTGATACTTTTATGCAGTCATTCCAAGGCTGAAGAAGAAGATGAATTTAAGACAAAAGAGCCTTCAAAATGTGAATATCATGAACAATTAGTTGGTGATAAATGCATCGACTCTTGCTATGTGTATGAAATTTGTGGAGAGAATACAACATGCTCTTCAAGCTTCCAGATTTACTGCTCATGCAAAAAAGGCTATTCAGGAGATCCACTTGGTGGCTGTTTCAAAATGGACGAAATATCTCCATGCTCTCCAGATCCATGTGGTCCTAATTCAGATTGTGTTGAATCTGATCCTGAAATTGGTCCACATTGTAGATGCAAAAAAGATTTCTATGATTGGCCACCAAACTGTCGTCTTGGCTGCAAAAATAGCAATGAATGTGGACCAACAGAATATTGTAGTCGATTTAATAATTGTGAGGAACTTTGTGATGCATCTAGATGTGGAGAAAATTCTGTCTGCCGAGTAGATAAAAAGAAGAGAACAGTAAACTGCTCTTGTAAGGATGGATATGTTCCACAAGCCAAAATAGGATGCAGATTGAAGACTGATCAAGATGATGACATTCCGGTTGCTTTATTTTCTGACATTCTTAGTGATAAATGCGATGGAGAATGTGGATATAATGCATATTGTGGTCCAGACAATAAATGTGTATGCACAACCGATTATGCTGGAGATCCATACATCCAGTGCTACTTAACGGAACCGCCAAGAACTAGCCCATGTGATCCAAATCCATGTGGTGGATTGTCTGAATGTATAATTGTCAATAATGAAGCTAAATGCTCCTGCAAGGAAGGTTTGGGAACCCCACCTTATTGTTCAAAATGCCATTCAAAATTGAACTGCTCACCTAGACAAACATGTGCTGATGGTGGACGTTGTGTCGAGGATGTTTGTGAGCCATTCTGTGGTGATGGTGCTAGCTGCAACATCTTTGAAGGAAAACTTGAGTGCAATTGTAATATTCAGATTGTAAATCATCATAGCTTCCCATTTGAGAGTTGTCCATATATTGCATACGATCCAGCTGCTGCTATTGCTGTACTTGCTGGGAAGAACTAGAGAAGGTATTTTCAAATTGAGTAAATGGTTTTCTAAATTTGGGGATAATTTTCAAAGTTATTTTTAGTACTCTACCCAAAAATTGAAGTTTCAATGCTAAAATTTTTATATTTTATTGTCTTATGAAGAGTAAGATCCAAACCCAAAAAACCAGCCTCTGATCATTCAATTCACAAAAAAAAAATTAAATTAAATTTCCTGATCATTTCTCAAGTGAGAAATCACTCGATTCTGACTCTGTAGACTCTATAGACTCTATAAATAAAAAATAAATTGCACATCTTGTCCTTAATACGATAATTTAGTCAAATGACTTATTCACTTACAGTCACTTACGTACTCGGAACGCGATTGGATGTCTCAGCTGAATTTAGTATTTTTTAAAATAATTTTTTTATGATATTCTAATGGAACTAAGTTATTGAATTTTAAGAATCTACTCAACGGATACAATAGCTAGGGATGTCTCAGTAACAGAGCAACGTGTAACGAAAAATATTAAATTACAGTTGTGCCGCAAAACAAAACTTGTTAAACCTGATGCGTACTGCTAAGTAATTGCGTCTTCTTTTTCATAAAAAAAATTCTTACTTTGCATGAAAGAAAGCTAGTTGTAAGAAGTCTTACACATGATTAAGAGGTGTTTTAGTGCTACACAAGGAACAATGCTTCAAGGCTATAATTTTTTGATTCTAGTGAGTATTTTAAGTCTTTTATAAATGAAAAATCCATTAAAAAATTTGCAAAAACTTAACAGCTGTCGTTATTACTGCTTATTTGCGCCTGCGAGGCCAAGTCTACAGCTGATAGATGTGATTATAATCAAGAACGAAAAGAAAATGAATGCATTGACATTTGCTACATGAGGAAGGCGTGTGGAGAGAATACAACATGCTCTACTGTCGGTTTTACTACTTACTGTTCATGCATGAAAGGATTCACTGGAAATCCACAACTTGGATGCTTTAAAATGAATGAGGAGTCTCCATGCTCACCAAATCTTTGTGGTCCAAATTCAGAATGTATTGCATCTGACCTAGAAGTTGGACCACATTGTAAATGCAAGGTAGGATTTTATGATTGGCCACCAAACTGTCGTGAAGGTTGTGCATCAGATGATGAATGTGGACAGACAGAAGTTTGTGATAAAAGTAATCAATGTGTGGAGCTGTGTGAGTCATCGAGATGTGGTGAAAATTCAGTTTGTCGTGTTGACAAGAAAACAAGGACGATGCATTGTTCATGTATTGATGGTTACATCCCTCAAACAGAAGTTGGGTGTCGACTGAAAACTGAGGATGATCAGGACATATCGATTGAGTCATTTTCTGAACTTCTTACTGACAAATGTGGTGGAAATTGTGGTATAAATGCTTATTGTGGTAGTGATGACAAATGTGTCTGTACTGATGGATATACAGGAGATCCAAATCTGCAATGTACCCCAATCAGCACAACCTTTAATGGTACATGCACACCAAATCCATGTGGAGCTTACTCAACCTGCAAAATTGTCAACAAGAAGCCAAAATGCTCATGTGTAAAAGGCTATGGAACTCCACCAAGTTGTGGAAAATGTAATACAAATACAGATTGTGAATTATCTGATGTATGTACGGCTGATGGACGATGTGTATTTAATGCATGTAAACCCTATTGTGGAGAAAATGCTGGATGCAATATTTTTGAAGGAAAATTAGAGTGCTTGTGTCCAGTTCAGATTGTTAATAATTATAGCTTGCCATTTGTTGTGTGTCCTGAAGTTATTGACTTTATTTCGGCTGCAACAATTGCTGTACTTTCTGGATGAGACTTTGAATGGTATTCTGAACATTTTTGACGCCTTTTTTGGACAAGGGAAGTATCCCCATTCAAAATCCCTCAAGTCAATGACCGATAACCATAAAAGACCTTCAATCAATTAATTGGACATATAATCACTCATTCCCAAATAATTCCACATCTGGACGTTCTCATTCCCATCAATTTTTTAATTCCAAAACAATTTAATTTATTCTAACTTTATTTATTATTAAACAAACTATCAAATTCCAAATAAAAAGTATCCCTCAAGGAGAAAAAAGTTTTAATTTCTTTTGATTATAGACTTCAGATATTCATGAAATAATTCTCTATTCAATAATTCATATTTCACATTATAAAGAAAACAAATTTAATATTCACAGAAACTTGCATGTCTTTTATTACATTTACAAGAAAATAAACACAAGTACACATACTTTTTCTAGAAGACAATTAAATTCCCTTCTTTTGTATGTTGAATCTGATACTTCATTTTAATTGTGTAAATTTTTCATTATTAAGTTTGTAGAAATTTCTGTTGGGGTTGTTTGTGAATGATAACTTGATGAAAATTATGGAAAAAATATTTATTTGAATTTTCTATGCTACTGTAATTCTGGGTTTCTAGATTTACCTAGGGTATACATACCATAGAAACCCACCCCTGCACTAACTTAGAGCCTCTAAGTTACAAATCAAAATTTTTGTTAAACATTCTTTATCGAAATTTAAAGTGTTGGACTCCAAAACAGCCTAAAATGGTGATCACTATATTGAGGATCACAAAAATCTATCAAAATATTGAAAACTAAGCTATGTGTCTTAAAAAAATGAAAAAAAAATCAATAAATCCCACGCACCATATGCTGTATGCGGTTTTGGTAATGCCATACACCTCCAAAGGGGTTCAGTAGCATAAGAAAGGTTGGCACCTCTTAATTAAATTAAGATACAAATGAAGTATACAAAACTAGGTTCAATTCCTAACATCATTTCCAAACAACTCCCCTCACCATATCTACATTCATATAAATATCATATCCACAGCATGTGAGTAACATAATGCTCTAAATAGCAAAAATATGAGAAAATTTATGCTGGCATGTAAGTTTCTAAGGGAGGCCACTCGTAAAAGTTGGAATTATTCCAATCGAAAGGAATGCAAGGATTGTAAGTATAAATTGTACATGAAAAGGGAAAGAGCATTAAAAGGAAGGGATTTAAATGCCCTTTGTAATAAACATACAAAACAACAAAAACAGGATATTAAAATATCATTAGACGGAGTAAAAGTAACCCTCGGAATCATAAATACATGGCATTAAGCTTCTCAATTTTTTTTTTGTAACTCGACTGTGTAATGAAATGAATAAAAATAAAAAAGGGGGAAATGTGAATGGCATAAGTCCCTTTTTTGTTCATCCCTTCGTCGTGTATTTATTTCAATTGCTGTAATTCATGAATTTTTATATCACTTTTCTTTTTGTTGTTGGTTCCTTTCTTCTGTTCTAAAAAAAAAAAGAATTTTATTATTATTATTTCATATTTAAATGAGATGAGATAAAATAAAGAATGGAAAATTATTCGCACTTATGACTCTAAAATTCAGTTTTATTTTATGTGAAAATATTGAAATTTTTTATGACATAATCAAAAAATATTTTTTTTTGAGTGAAATTTTATTAGGAAGTCAGCTGCTGTATTTGATGAGATATGTTTATTGATCCATTGGGGATGCATATGTATGTGCTAGGGTTTGAAGAATTACAGTATGTACATTATTGAATGATTTTAGGAGCCAAATTAGGCACTAGAATAAAGGGCCGTTCACTTATGACGTCCATCAAAAACTTGGAGTTTTAGATCCTCTTCCTCCTCTCTGTCACAAAATCTTCATTCATTCAAGTGAACGATCCTTAAACTCAATGGTTCAAAAACTTATCATGATAGATTGTAACTGCAACTATTTGCAGCGCACCTACAAAAAAAAATCTCAAAACTTTCTTCCTTCTGCTTCAATTCCGATAATATTTTTTTATTATAGATTTTTTTACTCCATTCTCTTGAAAAGAATTAAATTAAAAATATAAAAAAAATAATCTTTAATTGAATTAAACTTACAATTCACGACATTTTTATTATTCTTTTTCATTCATTCTGCTGTTTTTATTATACAAAAATTGAATTTTTTTTTTCGCTTACCAAACAAATTTTAATTGGCAAACATGCTTACGGTTGCACTCAATGCTATCACGAGCGAGGAAGTGAAATGAAAGAATGAAGAATATAAAATAATAATAAATATGTGGATGAATTTAAAGAAATGGGGGAATTCGTGGGTGGGTGCATTGATGTTTTGTGAATGTGAGAATTTTTTTTATGAATTTTATGGTTTAAGAGTCAGTCTGAATTGTAAAGTAATTAAATTTATCATCAATTACTTTCAAGGCGTTATCTCTTAGGATTTTTAAGATTAATTCTAAGAAGAAATCCCAAAAATCCCAGAAATTCTCGAAAAATCTCTGAAAATTCTAAAAAAAATCTCAGAAAGTTCCAAAAAATTTCAAAATTACTGCAAAAATCCCCAAAATGTTTATGTTTTCCTATCCAGTCAGATTTAAGTTTTCATGAATATTCTACAAATCTCTTCGATACCTTCCCAACAAAAGTTAAACATACTCTTTAAAAAATCACAAATAAAGAAGCCATTCTGCCTTCATCGCGCTACAAAAAAAAACTTTTCTTCTTTCTTCCTCATTTTTTTGCCTTTACTTTATATGTTTTCGAAATGTATAATTCGTATAATTTATTACGATTGTTTAAAAGTTGTAAAAAAGGCAAAAATTCCTCCCACAATTTATTTTTCTTTTTTGTGGCTTTTTCTATAGAAAAAAATTCTTTACATGCACAAAAGAAAAGAATGGAAAAAATACACAGAAATATAAAATAAAATTAAGGAAACGTGAAAATGTTGAAAACAATAAAAAGCATTAACGCTTTTTAGAAAGAAAAGAAAGGAAAAAAAAAATTTTAAGTTGTAAAATTTTTTTACGACAGCTCTCGACATGAATTAATGATAAAACTATATACCATACACTTATAATATCTATGCTGTGTTCGCTGTTGTAAAATAAGAATCGATTGAAGATTGATAAAAAAAGAAGGTTGATCTTTGGATGAAATGATTGGAATTACAAAGAAATTCAATTAACAGGAATTTGATTAAGTAAATGAAGGGTTCTTGGTGGTTAAAACGAATTTTTCAGTTATTTCTGTTTTAAACTTTTTTAAATTTTAAATTTTAACATTTTTTATGATTTTTTTTCTCAGAATTTTATTTTGTTTCAAATTTTCAAAAAAGTAAATTTTCACCCAAACTGCATCAAAATCCACCAACAAATTCTCAACGCTCAATCATTATTTTTAAATAATCCACACCTTCTCTTTCATTAATTCTCTTTCATCAATTCCTCGATATCATTTATCTCGACTCTCAATGTCTCTATTTAAAATACAATCTCAAGTACAGACACTTTAAGCTGTCAAAGAAATCTATTAGGAAATATACAAAAGAATAAAAAATAAAAGAAGAAAAATTGAAAATTGTGAAGAAGTGAGAGATGTGCGATATATTCAATCAAAATCAAAATCAGCGAACATTTGACACAAATTGAATACGTAAGTGAAGAAAACGAAAATAAAATGAAAAAAATTGAGAGAGAAAGGCATTGACGAGGAGGAAGAGAACTAAAAAATGCATTAAAGAGACTCTTTTGTGCCTTTTTGCGAAAATAAAAAAAAAAATAACAAAATCGATAAATATTGAATGAGAAGTGAGAGGAAGAAGAAGGAATTGAACGAGTCTAGAGGAGGAAAAAAATTGTGTTCTTTAATCTTCAATCAATAACTCAATGTTCAACACAAGTTCGAGTAGAAAAAAAATATAAAAGTGGAGGATTTTTTTAGTTGATTTGGTGGAGTGACTTAATGGGATTTATGTGTCTTGTTAAGGTGGCTGGGATGGGAGGAGTGGAGTTAGCTTGATGCAGAAATTTGCTTTGAGCATTTTTTGAGGCTAATTTGTCAGTAGACAGCTGGATTGGTTGGTTTTTCGAGACAAAAACAAAAATTCAACACCACCAAATTTTTGTTTTGGGGTAGATTTTTGGGATATACCCTAAGTTAAGTTAATTTTATGAACCCATGCCTGGAAAATAGTTGAATTTTGAAGTAAAATGTTGGCTCAAAATTAAATGATATGAAAAATTTATTGGATGTTCTCAAAATTTGATAAACTTTAAAATTTTTTAATATAATTTAATTATATCAAAGCATGTTGAGAATCGAACCCATGCCTTCAAATTAAAAGAATCAAATTTTTAATGATTCTTGTTCATCCTATTGATCCATCACGACCACATTGGTTCATATTTCTTTTTGACAAAATTACTTTCATATCATGCAATACATCAATTTTTCAAAAAATTCTTAGCAACAAAAAAATAAAATAACTTCAAAAAAACCAATAAAACTGCGCTCAATCCACTCCACCATCAACATTTCCCATTCTAAAGTCTCTCCTTCTTTATGTTATTTTATTTTTTTTTTTCAATTCAATTAATATTTCAAGTCATCGCTATGTGCTCTTTGAAATGAAAACGACGTCGACGGCTGATGATGATGATGATGTCGATGAGTGCGAAGAGAATTGACGTAGATGATTATTGACAATCTTCAATTCTATGTCATATACATGAACATAGAGACACACACTCGATAGATATTATATCATTGAACATGAGAATGGTTAAATATTAAAACAAGAAGAGCTGTCTTTCCTGCCTTTCATGTATCTATCGAGTGTGTATGTGCGTGAGTTAATGGGCCGAAAAGTGAAATGTGTGTAGGGTTTAATGTGATCTTGATTAGTTCTCGTTTCACTCATAGGGAGAGGATAATTTTACTTTTGTTGTTGTTGCCTTTTGAAAGGGGTTCGATGATAAACACAATGCTGTAATTTATGTCATATTTTATGAGAGATGATTCTGCTTGTTCTCATTTATTATACACATTAAAAATAAAGTCAAAGGGAGATGAGAAAAACAACAAAAAAAAGAGGCGACAATTTTTTTTAACTTAAATATTTTTTAAAAATATAAAAATTTATAAATGGAAAAATTAATTCACAGTTGGAGTTCTTTTTGGAAGTGAAAATCTATTCAGAAGGGAATAAAATTTTATATTTTATTTTTTTTTTCAGATTCATTAGAAATAATCTTAATGAATGATTGTGTAGATTAACGAGTTGTAGGTTCTGTAATAAATTTTTATTGATGAGATAATTGGATGCTTTAGAATTTATTTTGAAAAGGAATGTTGCAGCGTATAAATTTATGAAATGTAGATACGCATTACGACAGCATGTTACTTGATAGGGATAGAGGATTTTATTGATGAGAATTTTTGGATTTTTTTTTTGTATAATGACTGTTTGTGATTGGCTCGAAAGTCGGCGGAACAAGAATTTTAATATAAATTTATTAAAAAAGTGGAATTTGAACTAATACCTCTCGACAAGAAGAAAGAAAAATTTAATTTAATGAGATTCGAACCCATACTTTGATTGGATTGTTATAAAAAAAGCATATTTTTACATAAAATTTTATACTTCACAAGACTAGTTTTCTGATTAATTTTTGTAGAAAACAAAATATATAGGGTTCGTTCACTTATTTCGTAATGCTCTGAGAGGGAAGGGGGTGTCCGAGATTTTGTTATGGTATATTGTTCTCCGAGCTGATTCTTTTGTTATAAAATTATTGAATTACTGAATTATTCCAATGAAAATTCATAAAAATTGCGATACATTTTAGGTTCGATTCCTAATGAAATGTATGTTATCTTTGCAAAATCATTCTTTTACTCATCTTTTTTTTTGTAAAATTTTTTCAGATTTTTTTATTCGTTGCTAACATAATTTTACATCTAATGTATTAATACAACCTCCAAAATACCTCAAATATCATCCCAATATTCACAGACAATACAAATTTTCAAATGCAGACATTTCTTTTCACTCGATTAATTCACCAAACCGTCGGCAATAATTTAGATTAATTTATGCAATGCGTGCCATTAAATAGTGAATGTTTGCAATATGTTTTGCATTCAAAAAAGGGGCAAAAACTATAAAATTAATGGAAAAGAAGAAACCCACAGCACTGCCAATTTATATTTTATTGAGCGATGCGATAATTATACGAATTGCAGATTGAATGATTCATTGTGGTGTAGTAATTACGGAAATGCTCTTCATTCTGCATTTGATTGCAAGCTACATGAAATGAGTCTACAATAACGAAAGAACTGAAAACAGCACATAAAGTAGAACCTTGATACATTACAAAAGAAGAAATACACACGAAAATAAAATAAAAAATTGTTGCATGTAAATTTTTTTTCATTTTACCTTTAAGCAAATAGACCCAGTTTCTCCTTCAATTCGAGCATGTTTTTGCATTTAATTTTTTTTTGTTTTCTGTGTTTTGTTATTTGTGAAACAACACAACGTATTGTATTTGCTGCGAAAGAACTATGTGAATGTTTAATTATTTATATTTATTGTTCGTTCAAAGTTACACATGCTTGTACATTATTTTATTTTTTTTTCATTCTACTCCGCTATTTTCATATCAAATTGTAATGAAGTACATGAGCGGATGTCTATATGTACGTACGAACATGCGGAATATATCGTCTATAAAAAAATGAGTCATGAAAAATATCTAAAGATTTTTCTAAAAATTTTATTTTTTACATATTTTTAAATTTTTTCAAATATTAACCAAGAGCTACCAATGAAAACAAATTCAAAAAATTCAAATTTTAGAAAATTTGAAAATATTTAGTTCTAAATCAGTTATGTCAACCTTAAAGTCACAAAATGAAAAGAAAAAATGAGATTTAATTAATTCTATTAAGTAAATGGATTCAAATCCTACATCATATTTGTTTATTTTCGTTATATGTGAGTTTCTTTTCTTTTAAAAAAAAAATATTATTTTTTTTGCATATTGTTATGAATGATTTTTTTACAAATGACTTTGCATTGTCTCTGTTTTTTGAGCAATAAATGTTATGATTCGGACCTTCGCTTCTAACTTTCCATCAATAAACTTAATATCAGCTAATTCGAAAATCTTTTGAAAAATGTCCACTTTTAAATTTTCTGGTATCGATTCAAGATTTGGGATATAAGTCTCAAAGTTACCTAAAAAAAAAAATAAAAAAATGTAAATTTTGTAAATTAAAATTTTTGAATCAAATTTCCACCTTTCATTTCTCCCACATCTTCAATAGTAACTCCATCATCATCATTGTCTACAATTTTAAGAATTTTCATTCCATTATTATTTAAATGTTTTCTAATCACTGCAGTCGGATCACCCGGTAGTCGAACACTTGGATGATTGTCATAGTTAACTAGTTTTCTTATGTCTTCATCTGCTTCTTTTAATTTTTGAATTACTGGTTGTCTTAATTGCATAAACATACAACAAAAAATTCCATTGGGTTTTAAAAATTTTTGAATATTTTCAAATGCTTTATTTAAGTCGTTAATCCAGTGGAGACAAAAAAATGACGTAGCTAAGTCAAATTTTAAGTTTTTTAAATTTTCTGGAATTTCATTTCCAGCATCCATAACATGAAATGAAATTAAGTCACTTGCGTATTTCTCGTTTGAAAATTCCACCATTTTCTCACTTACATCAACGCCAATAACTTTAGAAAATTTTAATCCACTTTTGCTAACAATAACTTCACTTAAAATCCGTCCACAACCACTGCCAATATCAATCAATGAGATTTCTTCGTCATTAAACTTGGAGATCAATTTTTCTCCATTGATTTTAAAAAACTCCTCAACACGAATTTTTTGATGCTGATTATTTTCGGTATATTGTTCTGGATTGTCCATTGCTAATTATTTTTATAAAACTAGATTTTTTAGCCAATATTTTAAAGCTTTTATAGCAAAAAACAATCTAGATTATGACACAATCATTAATTTAAATATTTATGAGGTTTGAAAATTTGATATCAAATTTGAAAAAAAATGAGCGGAAGTAAAAATAGTCTGACTATTTCTATTATTTTTTTTTTTGCATTTATTTCCAACTTTTTAACTTTCAATGCAATTTTTTTTGGAAACAAAAATTTTTTTGAATGCAGTGAAATTTTCATTGAAGTTGACCATTTTCTAATGATGTAACCCCCTTAAAATATTTTTAATGAACCCAGGTTTTTGAAAGCTTAATACAATTTTAATAAATTTTTTTAAAAAACCCTCTAGTCAGCCTTAATTCTAAGTATGACTCACTTAATGCTAAGCAGAATTTTAATTGAATTTTGTTTTTGCATTGAATATGCAAAATTGTCTATGTTATAATTAACATTTAGTTAATAAAGTCTTCAAAATTTACAAATTTCGGAATTTGAATTTGTAAATTTTGTTTATAATAATTTATATAAAGAAAAATTCTTATAGAATTGGCGATTATATTTTACTGATCAAAATTATTGCTTTTAAAACTTTCACTTTCTAAGGACCAAATTCGACCAAAATTGTTTTACAATATAATAATTAAACTTTTTGATGCGAAATTTTTGTTAAAATATGAAGGTTAAATGGGAAAAATGTCTCATTTAGAATTTAAATATGGTTGACTGATTTTTGCAAAACATGTGGATGAATGGTATTTCAATAAATGCAAATTTTGGTCAAGTTATAGTGAAATCAGAAAATTGCAGATAAAATTTCATAATTTTTCCCCTAAAACTACAAACTAGTTTTAAAAAATGAAGGAAATGCATTTTCCACGTATAGTAAATAAACCAGAATTAAAAACCAAAGAGTTGAGATCCAGTGAGCATTCATGATAATAAAGTGAGATCTAGTCATAAGAAATCTATAAATTATTAAAAATAGAATTCCACCTCTGATGGGATTTGAACAGAAGACAAAAAAATTGATAAAGTGTGGACAATAACGTCCTTTTCCAAAGAGGAAAATGCGCTAAAAAACTGCAAGTTTTTATATGGGGCAACATTAAGTGTGCTTTAGAAAAAGCCTTGATCCATTGACCGTTGATTAAATATATTTAAATAGATTAGCTTAAAAATTAAGTCAAAATTATTTTGCTGAATTTATTCAAATTTTCTAACGCTAATTAATGATTTATTTATTTAGCTCCGTCCTATAAAAACTCGAAAAATTTGAGTTGAAATATCAAGTGTTGTTCATCAGTTGACGACAAAAGTTATAATAATATTTTATAGCAAAAATAAAGTGATTGAGTTAAGGAATCATGGATAATATTAATAATTGTAACTTTATAGTGGATCAAGAAGATGAAATTGTAATTTCTGGCATTTCGGGACGATTTCCAAAGTCAAGTAATGTTTCCGAGCTAAGCTACAATTTGTACAATAGAGTCGATATGATTGAACCTGTTTCATTGAGATTTAAAGGTGCTAGCAATGAAGCTCCATCGCGAAGTGGATTTGTGTCTAATTATGACAAATTTGACGCAACATTTTTCTCGATCGTTCCAATGCATGCTATGGCTATGGACCCACAACAAAGATTACTCCAAGAACATGCTTATGAAGCCATTCTTGATGCTGGAATTTGTCCAAAGCATCTACGTGGCAGCAATACTGGTGTTTATGTTGGATGCTGTTTCGTTGACAGTGAAATCAATTCCATTGATGGTATGGCTGTACAAGGATCGTCTAGATGTATGTTAGCGAATCGAATATCATTTACTCTGGATTTAAAAGGTCCATCATTCGCAATTGATACAGCATGCAGTAGCTCGGGTTATGCTCTAAATTTAGCATATATGGCAATTCGTAATGGAATATGTGAAGCAGCAATTGTCGGTGGATGTAATCTTACATTTTCTGAGAAGGTATCACTTCAATTTGCAAGGTATGATTTTGATTAATGAGATTCCATAATGAAAACACGTTACTTAATTTTTCAAAATTTTAGATTGGGAGTATTATCTATGGATGGATGTTGTCTTCCATTTGATGAAAATGCACATGGTTATGTTCGATCTGAGGCTGTAAATGTACTTTTTTTACAAAAAAGAAAGGACGCTAAGCGAGTTTATGCTACTGTTATGCATTCAAAATTAAATGTCGATGGATATAAACCCGAAGGAATATCTTTTCCATCTGCAGAACTTCAAAGTAAATTATCTACAGAGCTGTGTCAAGAAATTCAAATTCATCCATCAGCTATAGATTACATTGAATGTCATGCGACAGGAACTAAAGTAGGGGATCCAGAAGAATGTAGAGCGATAGATCAAGTGTTTAACGAAGGACGTACAGGACCACTTTTGATTGGTTCGATGAAATCAAATATGGGTCATTCTGAAGCTGCTGCATCAAATTGTTCTGTGATCAAATCTATTTTGATTTTTGAGAATGAAAAAATTCCTCCAATGCTTCATCCTTTAAAACCTCGTCAAGATATTTCATCAATTATTTCTGGACGCCTTAAGCCAGTAACTGAAGTTGTCAATTTTAAAGGAAGCTTGATTGCTGTCAATAGTTTTGGCTTTGGTGGTGCTAATTCTCATGTATTATTAAAAAAGCATTTAAAGGATAAAATTAACAACGGAATTCTATCTGATAATATTCCCAGACTGATAACATGGTCAGGCAGAACTGAAGAAGCATTAAATACAATCTTCGATAGTGTCCTAAAGCAACCACTAGATGCTGAATATATTGCACTTTTACAAAACACACAAGTTTCCACTCAAGCATCAAATACTTATCGTGGATATGCAATTTATACACAAGATCCTGAATCATCAACTGCAACTTGCGCCGAACGTCATATTGCCAACTTTGCAGAAGAAAAGAGACCCATTGTTTGGGTGTTTAGTGGAATGGGATCTCAATGGGCAGGCATGGGTGCCGACTTGATGAAAATTCCAATTTTTGAACAATCTATTAAGAGATGTCATGACGTTCTTGCCAAAAAAGGATTAGACTTGATCAACATTATCACATCCGATGATCCAAAAATTTTTGAGAACATTTTGCACTCATTTGTTGGCATTTCCGCAATTCAAATCGGCTTGACTAATATTTTAAAGGCAGTTGGACTTGAACCTGATTACATCATTGGACATTCATTTGGTGAACTTGGATGTGCATATGCAGACAATACTTTAACAGAAGAAGAAATGATTTTGGCTTCATATTCACGTGGACTTGTATCAGTGGAAAATAAAACTATTTTTGGATCAATGGCTGCAGTTGGAGTTGGATATAAAGAACTTAAGTCAATGATTGATGATGAAATCTATATCGCTTGCCATAATAGTGCAGATTCGAGTACGATTTCAGGACATGCAGATAAAGTAGCTGAATTTGTTGAAAAGCTAAAGAAACAGAATATTTTTGCAAAGGAAGTGCAATGTTCAAACATTGCTTATCATAGTCCACATATCGCTAGTTTAGGTCCCGAATTATTGAATACATTAAAACCAGTTATAACCATGCCTAAACAGCGATCAGAAAAATGGATTTCAACAAGTGTACCAAAAAGTGAATGGGATACGATTGAAGGAAAATATTCATCTGGTCAGTATCACACGAATAATTTATTAAATCCAGTTCTGTTTGAAGAAGGTTGTGAAAATTTGCCAAATAATGCTCTAACAATTGAAATTGCACCTCATGGCTTGTTGCAAGCTATCGTGAAGCGAGCTCTTCCTAATGGAATACATTTATGTTTAACTAAGCGTGGTAGTAAAGAAAGTTCGATGTTACTTTATAGTTCACTTGGTAGATTATTTGAAAACGGCATTGACTTGGATTTAAGTAAACTTTATCCAGCAATTGAATTTCCAGTATCTCGAGGAACTCCAATGATTTCACCATTAATAAAATGGAATCATGATGAAACCTATCCAGTTTCAACGAGTAACGATAAACCAATCAATGAAAAAACGTATAATTTGGCAGATCCAGATTTTGACTTCATCTCAGGACACGAGATTGATGGACGTGTTTTGTTTCCAGCTACAGGCTATTTATATTTGGCATGGAAGACTCTTGCAGCTCAATTGAAGGAAAATTTTGAAACCTTGGACGTTGAATTTGAAAATGTCAAATTTATTCGTGCGTGTCAGATTCAGAAAGGAAAAGATCAAATTTTGTCTGTTTTATTGCAACCAGAAACTGGATATTTTCAAGTTAGTGAAGATAATACAACACTTGCTACTGGAACTGTTCGATGTCTTACAAATTCCTCGCTCATTGAAATTGAAGACATAGATGATGATATTTTGGAACTGGATTCGGCAGGCTTCTATAAAGAACTTCGTTTACGAGGTTACGAGTACAAAAAAATATTTAAATCGGTAGTTGAGACCAAAATTGATGGCTCAAGAGGAAAAGTCAAATGGCAATCAAATTGGATTGCATTCCTTGACTGTATACTTCAAAATTTAATTATTACACAAGATTCAAGATCATTGAAAATTCCAACTGGTATGAAAAAAATTAGCATTAAGAAAAATGAACATGAAAAATTAATGACAGAACTAGGAGATGATCCCATTGCGGAAGTAAAATTTTCCTCAGATTTGAAAACTTTGCGATGTGGCGGTATTGAAGTTCGTGATGTAGGCTTTTCGACAATTGGTAGACGTCCTCCAAAAGGAATTCCAGTTCTTGAAAGTTATCAATTCGTTCCTCATTTTCCAACTCCATGCTTCTCTAATACTGACGTTGGGAGATTCTGTATGGAGTTGGCAGAAGAAAATCTTTTAACTAAAAGCATGTCTTGTGTTGAAATTGACATGAATGATGAAAGAGAACCATTGTGCGAATATTTTGGACTAGCTGCAAACGATGCTCCTGTTATTACTATAGAGTTGAATTTTTTGACATCAAAAGAAATCGAAATACCTCTAACAAAAGTTTCAAATTCAGAGCTGTCAGAATTTAGTAATCAAACATTTATAATAAGATCCAATTGCTTGTTTGATGCTGCTTTCTTAGAGGATGTAAAAAAATACATCAATACGAGTTCCTACATAATTTCAAGAGAATCAAAGGAGTGTGAAATCTTTCACGATTTTGAAGGATCTAAAGGTTATACAATAGCAGCAGTCATTCCAACTGAAAGCGAGACTTTAGTTTTGATGCAATATCGACAGGAACCTCTTCCGTTACCATTATCATCAATCAAGATTACCAACACCGATCATGATTATTCCTGGCTTGATAGCTTACAAAAAACAGCAAAAACAGAACCAACATTAATTTATTCCGAAAAAGAAAGCGAATCAGGAGTTTTGGGACTTGTCAACTGCATCAGAAGAGAACCAGGTGGAGAAATTTTGCGATGTGTCTTTATTGATGATGAGTCAGCACCTCTATTTAATATTGATGATCCATTTTACAAAGATCAGCTAAGGGGCCGTTCACTTATTACGTAACGCTCTGAGGGTGGGGGGTCGAGAGTTTGTTACGGTCTATTGTTCTCGCACCTGATTCTTTTGTTAAAAACGTTACGGAGGGGGGGGGGGGGGGTAAAAAACCCGAATTTTTGCGTTACGTAATAAGTGAACGGCCCCTAAGTAAAGATTTGGCAATAAATGTTTATAGAAATGGTCAGTGGGGAAGTTTCAAACATTTCTTAGTTAAGCCTGAATATGAATCATTGCCTTGTGAAGATTCAGCTTTTGCCAATAGTTTAATTAAAGGAGATCTTTCATCAATTAAATGGTTGCAAAGTTCAATTATGAAAAATTCTGATAAAGTTATCAATGTTCAGTATGCTGCACTAAATTTCAAAGATGTCATGTTAGCCACAGGAAAATTATCTGTAGATACGGTTAGTGACAGTAGATTGGATTTGATGTGTGTCATGGGTCTAGAATTTGCTGGTGTAACCAATGATGGACGTCGACTTATGGGAATTAAATTAGCTGGAGCGATGGCAACTAAACTTATTGAAGATGAAGATATGTGGCCATTTGAAGTTCCTGATGATTGGACACTTGAAGAAGCTGTTACTATTCCCATTGTTTATGGCACTGTTTATACTGCTTTTTTCATTAAAACAAAGATCAGCCGAGGAAAATCTGTTTTGATTCATGCTGGATCAGGTGGTATTGGATTGGCAGCTATTCGAGTAGCATTTGCATATGGTTTAGAAGTTTTTACAACAGTCAGCACAGAAGAGAAAAAAAATTATCTTTTGAATGAATTTCCAGAATTAAAACGTGAAAATATTGGAAATTCACGTGATACATCGTTTGAAGATATGATTAGGAGACGAACACGAGGTAAAGGAGTTGATTTTGTGCTAAACTCATTGTCAGAAGAAAAGTTATCAGCATCCATTCGATGTCTTGGCAAGGAAGGAAAGTTCCTGGAAATTGGTAAATTTGACATTGCAAATGATAACAAAATAAATCTTGGAAGTTTTTTAAACGATTTGTCATTCCACGCCGTTTTTCTCGACAACATGTGCAAGGCACGAAGTGATGAAGTAAGGGTGCTTAAAAAACTCTTGCAAGATGACATCAAAAAAGGAATAATTAAACCGTTGAAAACAAATGTTTTTAATGCTGATGAAGTTGAGAGTGCATTCAGACTGTTAGCGAGTGGAAAGCACATTGGAAAAGTAGTCTTAAAACTTCGTGAGAATGAACTAGACAATGCGACACTACCAATATCAGTTATACCAAGAGTTTATTGCAATCCAGAATATTCTTATATTATTTGTGGTGGATTGGGTGGTTTTGGATTGGAACTTGCTGACTGGTTGATACTGAGAGGATGCAAAAAACTCATTTTAAGTACAAGTCGAGGAATAACTACGAAATATCAAGCATATAGAATCAACGTGTGGGAATCTTATGGTGTACAAGTGCAGGTCAATAAATCAGATATTACGACGAGACAAGGCTGTGAACAATTGATTGATGATGCCTCAGAAATGGGCCCGATTGGAGGAATTTTTAATTTAGCGGCCCAACTTCGCGATTCCATTTTTGAAAATCAAACTGTTGCTAAATTTAATGAGAGCATGGCACCAAAGGCGTACGCAACAAAATATTTGGATGAAATCTCAAGAACTAAATGCCCAAAATTACAACATTTTGTTGTATTCTCAAGTGTATCTTGTGGACGTGGAAATGCTGGACAAAGTAATTATGGAATGGCCAATTCTGTGATGGAAAGGATAGTGGAGGAACGACATAAGCATGGATTACCAGGAAAAGCAATTCAATGGGGTGCAATTGGTGATGTTGGACTTGTTGCAAATTTACAAGAAGATAAAATTGACATGCAAGTTGGAGGAACTTTACTACAAAAAATTTCATCATGCTTAGAGGAACTTGACACATTGCTTACAATTGATGATCCAATTGTTTCGAGCATGGTTGTTGCTGAAAAAAGAAAATTGACATCCGGAAAAGGTGGTGTGATGGAAATGCTGATGAACATTTTGTCAATAAAGGATATGAACTCGATCTCGATGGAAACAAAACTTGCAGAACTGGGAATGGACTCATTGATGATGGTCGAAATTTCACAAAATTTAGAACGAGAATTTAACATCATTTTAACACCACAACAACTTCGTTCTATCACTTTAGCCCAAATAAAAGCTCTTGAGAGTAATAATAAAGTAAATTTGCAATCAGAAGGAGTTAAGTTGAATACAGAACTATTAGTAAAAAGTTTAGGAGACGAAAGTACCAGTCATTTGAATATATTGAAGCTAAATGATAAGGTAGATGAAAGTAATCCGAAAGCATTAATATTCCCTGGAGTTGAAGGTAAATTTGGAATTTTATTAAGTTTAATTTTAATTATATTTAAAGAAACTTTTTTGATTTTCAGGGGTCGCTTTAAAAACATTCTACGACATAGCTAATCAAATAAAATTCCCAGCGTATGCACTTCAATCTCTAAACACGTATAATATTACTGATATTAATGAAATTAGTGCAATTTTATTTGAGGTGAGTTTAATTGAATATTTATAACAGTGGTGTTCAAACTTTGATTTGCGACACTTTGATGCTTGATAGAGCTGAATTTTTAACGTATACACCATACCTTAAGAATATACCCTCTCCTAGGGTACTTTCTAGATACTCTTATCCCAGGTATGGCGAACGGTTCCTATTTTTTGTGTTCAGAAACAAAAAGTTACCTTATTTTATCGTTAAAGTACAAAATTTGAATTTCTGAACACACTCAACAAAAATTTAATTTTAGAAAAATTTTCATTTTGCAACAAATTTATTCACTGGATCTTAATTAAAACCGTAAATCATGATGATTTAAGATTAATTAAACATTTAATCATACTCTTGACATAGAAATTGATCAAATTATGTTGATATTTAACATTGTTCATTTTAAAAAATTGTTTGATAGTGTTAGTAAACTCAAAATTTTTTTTAAATTTTCAAAATTTAACGGCCATAGAGTTGTTCGCCAAACCTGGCTCTTATTTTACTAGATTTATTCTAGGATATATTCTACAGGAGAAAGAACAATAGAATTTCTGAGAATCCTATTGTTTTTTTTTGAAAAATGGCCGTTATTTTGTTACATAATAAAAGAACGGCCTTATAGAAAAAAATATATTCTGACTATTGAAGTTTGAACATCACTGGTATACTTGAAAAATTTTTGATTTTAAAAACTAATTTTTGTTAATTTAGGATGTTGCGAAATTTTACCAAAATGACACATCATTTCTGTTCATTGCCTATTCTTATGGATCACTTTTAGCTTTGAAATTAGCGAAATTGCTGGAGGATACGGGAAAATTTGGCAAAGTAATATTCATTGATGGCTCACCTGTTTTGGTCAAAAGACTTTTCAACGAGTTAATACCGAATTCAGAAAGCAACGATCAAGCAGTTGAAGAGTTTGCTCTAAATTTACCTTTAAAGTTTGCTTTTCCAAATGATCCTGCTGATCGTAGATATCAAGTTTTATGTGAACCTGGTTGGGATGCAAAATTGAAGAAAGCTGATGAAATTTATAAAGATTTTAAAGTCTACTCCAGAGAATATACATTTAAATTTGCAACACTTTTTAAAAATCGTTTAAAGACAGCACTAAATTTATCATTGGATGATTTCCATGTCATTAAGTCACCTATTAAATTGATAAAACCATCTAATGAAATTTTGAGTAATTTAGAGCATGATATAGGATTGGGAGTATACTCAGGCAAGGATATTGAGGTGACAACTCTTGAAGGAGATCATGTTTCAATCTTAGAACACCAGGATTTGTGCAATATTATTGATTCCTTTTTTTAACTAAGCTAATGAGTTCATATTTAAATACAGAGACAAAATGAGCCTGGTCGAAATGGGGGTGGAATTTCATTTAAACTACTTTACAAATTAAGAATTTGATCAATTTTATGATTTTAATATTTTAATTTTTATTTACAAAATTTTTTGGTATAAAGTAAATTTTAGGAAAATTCCAGAAAATTCTAATTTTCTGGTGGAGTTCTCGATTTAAACAGATTCGACTTGAATAGTCAAAATTTTCCCGAAGTCAAAATTTTCCAAAATTTTGAATTTAACGGAAATTTTTCATACGTTTTGATTTTAATAAGATTTTTCTGTAAAAAAAGCAGTTCAATTCAGTGTTTAAACACTATAGTATGCCGCGTCTTATCGGTTGAATATCACTGATCTAGGTACATCTGAAAATATTTTTTGATATAGAAACTTTAGAAACTTTATCTTTACTTCGTTAAAACATTGAATATACATAAAAAATTAAAAATGCAAAATTGATACAAAATATTTATGAACTTAATGATGTCCAATAAAGAATGAATTTTTTATGATCCAATATAATGACTGATCAAACAAGTTGATTGCATGTTCAAAAACATTCTTCTTCTTCTGTTTCTTTTCAAATTTGATTTCCCCCCACGGCTGTCTCATTCTTTTCATTTCCAATTACTTATTTTTTCTTCTTTTTCAGCAATTTTTTTTGAATAAGAAAGAAGAAAATTCACGAAAGCAACAAAATTAAATTAATGTGAAATGAATTATTGCTCTGAAAAATGCGATGTGATAAAAAAATTCTTATTTTCATGCCTTTTTTAAGACCGTCTTCTTCTACTTCTTTTATTTTGGAGGAGAAAAATTAACAGAAAATTTAATTAAGCATTTTTTACGACACATATAAAATGATTTTTTTTTAAATTGATGATTTTTATAGAGTGTAGGGGTTCTTGAGTCTAGGCTGATATGTTTGATGAGTTTGAAGTTTATGGGCCGTGGATTTTATAGTATGATTTATTGAGATGCGAAATTATTTGTGGAATTCGTGAAAAAGTTAACAAAGATTTATTAATATAAAAAATTGTAGCTTCAGGGAGCCAATGTGGGGCTCTCTATAAAGCTAGCAACAAAATAAAAATTCATCAAAAAGTGTAAAAAATAATAATTTACAGGAATGAGTCATGCATGAACTTACAATTAATGAATTTACATTTAATTTATCTCTTTTGTGTATTCTTCATTCTCATTCAGATGTGAAGTGAAGAAAATTTGTTACACCCGCATCAACAGAATGTGATGTAAATAATAAAAGTTGTCAAGATATTGTTCGCTGTTTGACTTTCGGTTTTGAGTAAGAAAGGAGAATGGGGAATATTTCGAGGATTTTTTGGCAGCTTAGCGAGTTACTAATCAGTTTCACCATAAAATTGATATTTTAAGTAGAAAACTCACCAACTTCACCCCAAAATTTACTAACTTCACCACAAAACTCACCAATTTCAACAGAAAACTCACACATTTAACCACAAAACTCATCAAATTCTCCACAAAATTAATCATTTTTATAAAATTTGTCAAAATTTCATTCAATTTACTCTGATTCATCACAAAATTGCTCAAATTCATAATGAATCTCACCAGTATTGGCCAATTGAATCATTAAAAATAACGATCAAAAGCAAAACTCACAAATTCTCTCAATTTCACCACAAACATAACCAATTCCACCACAAAACTCACCAATTTCACCGCAAAATGACAAAACTTATAAATTTAGTAAAATATCTTACTATTTACTAAATTTCCAAAAAACCTTACTAAATAAATTTGCATAAAATCCAAACAAACTCCACCGAGTGAGCATAAAATTTTCAAACGTACAAGTTGAGGTTGAGTAAATATTTTCTCAAACAAAATAAAAACGAATCTCTTAAGCTCTTTAAGACGTTCTAATTTTCACATTTCTCATATATTGTCGACTCACAAACATCGCCGTCTTAACTGCAATGTAAAATATGGTTGAGAGGGAGTCGAGAGTAGATTCTTCAACAATTTACTTCTGCAAATAAACATTATTTAATTTTGACAAACAATTATATTCATATGTACACATCAGTTCTGTATTTCCATAATATAAATTCTATTTTCATTGTAGAATAAAGTTTAGTCGTGAAGATGAACGATAATGTAAATGTAAATAAATTCAAAGAACATTTCATTCTCATCTTACATCACGGCTCTATAGATTCTATTTTCTTTATACTTCATTTTAAGAGATTTCTTTTCATTTTCATAAATTAAAACTAAATAGAAGTTTCTAAGATAAACACAAGGCAAAAAAGCATGTCTTATGATGCTCATGCACTCCATCTCATCTCTTTCGTCTCTCTTTTGCTTTTCATTTTTCATTATGTATATAGATGTATTCACTCATTTATCATTTCTGTTAATTGTCGAGTTGCTTTTTCGTGTGTATAAATAAATTAAGAATTCTTCTTTTCTCATGTTATCATTTCAGTTTACTTGCTTCTTAGTTTTTTTTTTGGATGGAATTATGAGATGACTTGGAGATGAAATGAGGTTGAGTTTGTTGTCAGTTTGACTAGATTTATTTGATGATGATGATAGAATTGGAATAGTTTGAATTAAGATGGATTGATTAGAGTTCTATTTCTTTGGATAGATGATTTGTAAGCTTTACATTTATTTTGTTTAAATTCTTTAATATAGAATTGACTTGATCTTGATTTCGAGGTTAGAATTGTCTTGAACATGATTTTTAAGGTTAGAATCGACTTATTTTTGGTTTTTGAGATTAGAATTGACTTGAACCTGATTTTTGAGGTTACCATCAACTAAGCCTTGATTTTTTGCGTTAGAGTTGAGTTGAACCTGATTTTTGAGTTTAGAATCGACGTAATCTTGATTTTTTTGGGTTAGAATTGACTTGAACCTGATTTTTGAGGTTACCATCAACTAAGCCTTGATTTTTTGCGTTAGAATTGAGTTGAACCTGATTTTTGAGGTTAGAATCGACGTAATCTTGATTTTTTTGGGTTAGAATTGACTTGAACCTGATTTTTGAGGTTACAATCAACTTAATCTTGATTTTTTGCGTTAGAATTGAGTTGAACCTGATTTTTGAGGTTAGAATATACTTAATTTTAATTTTTAATTTTAGAATTGATGTAAGCAACTCAATCTAGATTCAAATTATTAGAGTTTATTCAAAAAATCACAACTTATCCATCCAAATAAATCAAAACCTTTCACAGCCTTAATATGCGCTCACTTTCCAGACAATTTCAATCCTCATTATTCAAAATTCACTTTTTGTTTGCTTTCTTTTTCTAGCACTCATTCGGCATGGATATTGTATACATAGACATGTGGAAATACACAAATAATCATATCTGAGCATTTCTTCGGTTTCCTCCTTCATCATCGTCTTCACGGTATAATGGAATGGGAAATGTTAATTATCATAGTAAATTCAATATATGTGTATTTTAGCTATTCACATCTATTTACCCGACACAAATCTCAAGTCTCATTAAATTGGCAATCACGAATGCTTTGTGTGTACACAGAAATTGCTAAAATATATTTTTCCTTCTTTAAATTTGCAAATAAATTTAACATAAATGTGTGAAAAGAATGACGAGAAGTCTTCATTAAGCTATTAATTTTTTCGAGAATTTCTTTGGCAAATAATTTTGTTTTATCTTCATTTGCTCATCATGTGGCCCTCGTTATTTTTTGGTGTTCATTTGCCTTCAATTTTTTTTACATTTTTTTCCTATGCGTGTAGCCACAAATGAATATGATTGATTAATGAGAACTCTTTCTTCGTCGTCTTTTTTTTGCCGACATAAAAAAGAATCGATTATTCTCAGTTGGCTGGTTTTTAACGATTTTTTTCTTGTGTCTATTTGATGGGTTCAAAAATAAATCAACATTGAAAAAAAAATTTTTTTTGATAGATTTGAGTAAGCTTTGATTATTTGACGTAAAAAAGATTTTAACCCAGATTTGTTGAGTTTGACTAATTTGAGATTATTTGATGAAGAATAAGAGATAATTGAATAAGATGAGATCGTTTGAAGATCAAAAAATGTCTGAAAATGACAAATTTGATGGGAATAATTTAATTAATTTGAATAATTGAGGAAAGTTTGTGTAAAAATTGAGATTTTAAAGATAATTCAGATTTTTACCATTAAGAAATGAAATTGTAAAAAAAGTGACTGTAAATATAAACTGATTAAAACTCTTGTTAAAAATACAAAAAGATGAAAATTGATATAAAAGCTACATTTTGGTGAATTTGGTGAATCGAATGTGAAGTTACAAATAAAGTTTTAAATTTTGTGGTGAATTTTAATTTGTTTTGTTCCAAAATGGTGACTTTTTTATAAATTGTTGCAAAACGAACAAAATATTGAAATGTGGTGAAATTATGGTGAAAATAGGGAAAATGCGAATGCAAAATTAACTCAAAATTAAAACAGCTTGTAGATTTGTGGTGAATTTGGTGAGTATTTTACTTCTTTTAAAAACTGCAGAATTAAAAAAACTAGTTCCATAAAGTCCTAAATTATAAAAATAATTTAATAAACAGCAATAAAACTGAGCTAAATTCTAAAACTATCCATCTTCCACTGATAATAACCCCAAAAATATTCCTATTAAAAACCACAAAATTAATTTCGCTCGGGTTAATAATGTCACAGACGTTGAAGTGTAATTTATCTTCTCAAGTTTTAAGAAACAGAAAGAAAAATCTGCTAATAACTGCCTAATTAGACGATGATGATGATCGATCAATGTAGAGTGTGTAATAATCAAAAGTGAATTTTCATGTAAAGAATAAGATGAAAAATATTTTTTCATCTCAAAAATGAAATTTATCATTATTTCTATCATTCATATTCTGTGCTTGCGACATTGGAATGGCTGTGAGGGTGGATGGAAAAATAATAATTTTTTAATAAGTTGTTGAAAAAATTTGGTTGCTTTGAGTTGCTAGGGATTAAAATTGGAAAATATGGAGGATATTAGGATTGAAAATTAGAAAATGATTGACATTTTGAATTTTGCGGGTTTTGAAGCTGTTTTTGAGGTTAAATTTAATAATATGTATAGTTCAAAATTGTTAACATTCATAAAGAGTTCAAAACTCGCAAAATTTTGAATCCAAAATCAAAACAAACTTCCTTTAAAATTTGTCAAACAAAGGTCAAACCATCACATCCAATTCCAACCCTCGATAAAAAAATGTTAATTCTAATTTCTTATTTAATTGAAAAGTTTAATAATTCCTACTTATCATGACTGTAATAAGAATCCCCGATGTCTGTAAGTGAACGAGAGGATTACGACAACATAAAAAATTGAATTCTTATAAAATTATTATTTCGCCCTTTTTGTCCTTACTTCCTATAAATTTTCTATAGCTCTCACAAAAAACAAACACAAAACTTGTCATCGTCTTCATCATTTTTCTTTCATTGTCGTCACGAATTTCCTTCCACGAATGATTTTTTGTGTGGTGGTGATTGTAAGGCTGGGGATGAAGAAAAAAGAAGAAGAAAAAGACCTCGAGCCATCCTCATCAACTGACATTAACATTTTAAGTTATTGTAGCAGAATTTTTTGACATAATCTCATTTTTCATTTTTTTTTTCTTCTTCGTTTGCCCGCTTTGGAACTTCTTTTCTCTTTTTTTTTGTGATGCTGAAAATAAAATTTTTTTTCTAGAAATTAAATTAATAATAAATTGACGACGATCCCGTATGAATTGTAGATTCTATTGCCATATATACCGTCATTATAATCAACCCCCTGCAATGTGATTCTCATACTTTCTTGTGCATCTTAAAAAGAAGGAATCAAAATGTTTTATGATGGAAATTATAAATTTTTTCTCTCCATTCATCAGAATTTATTAAAGTGAAATTAATTTTTAGCACAATTTCTTGGAAGCTAAGAGGGTCGAATTGTCGAGTGGATGGAGTTATTAATTTTTTTTGAAAAATTTTTTGGGTTCAATGAGGAAGTTTTCTTTTGATACCTTTAATTTTCGTATATTTTATGATTTATTTTTGGTTCATTGAGGCTGATGGTGAGAGAGAATTAATGGGATTTAGTTGATGGGAAGTTCTTGGTATGGATATTTCTAAATTTGCGTAATTTAATCAATTTTTGTTTAAAGATGTTTTTGAAAAAGTTTTTAAATTTTAAAAATTTTTGCTAAATTTTGGAAAATTTTGCTCAGTTTTTAAAAAATTTTACTCAATTTTTGAAAATTTTACTCAAGTTTTCAAAATTTTGCTCAATTTGTGAAAATTTTGCTCAGTTTTTGAAAATTTTGCTCAGTTCTGGAAAGTTTCGCTCAATTTTTAATTTTTTTTTTTCATTTTTGGAAAAGTTTTGCTCAGTTTTTAAAAAATTTTACTCAATTTTTGAAAATTTTACTCAATTTTAGAAAATTATGCTCAAGTTTTGAAAATTTTGCTCAAGTTATGTCAAAATTTGCTCAATTTTTTTAAAATTTTGCTTAGTTTTGGAACATTTTACTCAATTTTGGAAAATTTTGCTCAGTTTTTGAAAATTTTGCTCAGTTTTGGATTATTTTTCTCAAGTTATGACAAAGTTTGCTCAAGTCTCAATTTGTATGCGCCATGAACTTTTAGTTCCTTTAATGACGTAAATCAATATTTTCAGTCAATTTGACCCAAGAATTTGTATCAACAACATTGTAAAATAATTAATTCATGTCTACCGATTTTTCCTAAAATAATTATGAGCCTTTTTGTTGCTACCTAAAAATATAAAATTTTGAGATTATGTTGTAAAATTTACTTAGTTGTTGAACCTACAATTTAATGCGTCAAAACTTCGTCTTTCATTAATTTTCTTCTTTCATTATTCATTTAATAAAATTCTTCAATTTCAATTTTTAAGGACATTTTAATGAGTTCCTTGCTTTATGTTTGAATAATTCCCATTGAAATTCTTTTTTCTCATTTAATTTCAAAAGAAATAAAATTTACAAGAATGCAGCAGCAGCACAACGACTTCAAAAATCTCTTGAAAGCCACTCGAGAATTAAAAATTTCTTCAAATAACTTTTCAAAGTCGTTAATTGACTTTTTTTTCTCCTCTAAATGGAGAATTTCTTTAAAGAATTTCATTCAAAACGACTTGTGCACTCAATTATCCATAATAATAATAAAAACATTTCGTTTCAGTTCCTTCTTGTTTTTACTTTTTTGCTGTACGTACACCCTTCACGAAAAAATATAAAATAGATTTTTTTTGAAACGGCCAAAGGCACATAAAAGTATAATAATGATGCAGCACGGAGAATTACAATTTTCTAAAAATAATATTTATTCTAATTTTATTATTGAATTGTTATTTGCTTTTCGCATCAGTAACGATGTTATTCGCTTGTTTGGTTAGGAATTTTTAATATTTATTTTTTTCTGTGGTTCAGTGACAAAAAATTTTATTTTGGGACAGTTTGTTGGCTGGTTGGGAGGGGTATATACTGATTTTCAATACAAACCTCTGTTCAAGTCCTTAAATTTATAATTTTTGATCATATTCTTGTCTATCAATGATTTACAAAATTAAGCACCCGAAAAATGCGCTATATCCATCATCCCATCCACCTTCTCAACTTACCACTTAAGTGTACAAAAGAATATCGAAAAAAGTTTATATTTGTCTATTCTTGCGTATTTTCATCCACATATTTCATTTTTACGAGGAACGGCTAACAACAGCACAAAAATGGAATATATTTTTTTGTTTTCTTTCCAATAATAATTCAATATGTTTAAGCATTTGTCACGAAAGATACTTGAGCCAGTTCAATATCGAATGTATGTATACCGTACATGTATATTATTCCGCTGGGGTTATTTTACGTTTTTATTTTTATTTCAACTACCGTTCAACATTTTTTTCTACTTTACATTCTACATTATTTATTTCTCATGCGACATGTTTCAATGAAATGAAGGATATATCATAGGAAGGATGTATGTGAATTGGATTTGAATGTGTCCCTTGGAAGAATTATGTGTGAAAATTTTGGGTAAATTTGGCAAACTTTAGTTTATTTTATTTGTTATCTGTAAGGAATCAAACTTATGTTAGCTTATCTTGACTCTTGCTAGTCGAAATATCCTCAATTTAAATCAATAAGTAAGGACTTTGACTATACCATCTCAACTATGTCTTTATCCAAAAAATTCAATTCCAAGGACGACAAAAAATCCTCATACTTACTTCCACATCTATTTATAAGGAATTTATTTTCAACCTTAGTCTTTACGCCATGAATTACATTCTTTACATTTTTTTTCCTCAAAATTCAAATGCGATTTCTATTTTCAGAATAAATTTTCATAAATCGCTCATTCAGCTTTTTATGGAAGTAATATACAATATGTGTATACGTAGATATAAATTTAGCTATCACAAGATGAAGATTGTAGGAACGTAATAAGCCAAGACGGTATTTATTTTTGGATGAATGTGGGGTGGAGAATTGTACGTCAAATTTATGTGATGGCAAAATTGATATACATTGAGTTGTGCTTAGTCTAAATGAGAATTGCTTGGGACATAAATTCTTTAACAGTTGTTCTAGAAAGTTTACTGAAGGTTTAGTTATAGATTTGGATGGAATGTTGATGGTATATGAGTGTAGATTAGTCTGTTTGGATGTTAGTTTGATAGTTGGTGCAAGGATCTAATCAGATTGCGTGTCTTTTAGTATGTTTGACTAATTTTTAGCTGTTTCGTGAGACTAGCAACTTGATAGACTTAATTTTGTAATTTGTTGTAAATTTTGCTGTCTTTTTGGGAATTGATGAAATTTTGGACTTTATTAATCCAGAGATTCATGTAAACTTAAATTCGAACCTTTAGTCATGAGCTCAGAATTATTTGCTGTCCTAAAATTCCTAACTGACAGATCCTAACCTGCAAATTAGCTTGTTCGGTAAATTTTTTTTAAAAGTAATCAAATTCATGTCTAAACCATATTCCTTGCCATTCCTACCGAGCACTTCCACTAGTTTATAATTAATCGCTACCAAACTCAATTACAAACAGTAAAGTAAACGAACGGAACCTTCGAGCATAATAAAATACTTCTCGATCCTCTTATCTTCATTCATAATTCATTCCTAACTTAAAGGATTTATTTCAAAAATCTCCCTTTCCCCTGCCCTCATTTATTTTTCTTTCAATTCCTCTCACTTTACATCTCGGCTCGTTTTTGTGTGTGCTTAATAGAACAGCACGGCATACAATGTGAATGTGCATAAATTATTTTATTTGTGCATTGTATGCTTTTCAATTACTTTGGTGCTGTTTTCTTTCAATGCAGCTGTTTTGCTTTAAGGAAACAGAATCTGTTATGCAGATTGTCCTTGGGATTTTGATTTTTTTTCTTTTATTTTATTTCAATTTAAAGAACTGGATTGTTACTTCAATCTGTGAGAGATTGAGAAAGGTTGATAAGTGGGTTGAAATATTTTTAATATAATGGATATTCAAGGTGTGATTTTTTTTTTGTGTATGAGCAGTTGGAAAGTTTTAGCTGGGAAAATTTAGTAGATGGAACCAGTTTGTGGATTTTAAGGATTTGTTGTTTCCAGAATTATTGAAAAATAAATTTAAAGCTATTAAGTTTTAAAATTGTGCGGAAATTCTGATTTTTACTAGCTTTGGCATCTATAATTCTCTATATCCATCCCAAAGTCACTAAAACAATATTTTTCAGTTTTCACACTCGACTACCTACAAACTAAATGACGCAGGATAAAAAAACTCATTAAATTAATCTATAATTCTAAATCTACTGTGAAAAATTCGGTTGCAAAACGTCAGTCTTCATTTTTGATGACTTCAAACAGTTATGAATGCGCTTCGACCCTCTAGTCTCATGTATGACATTAATTTTTGTCATGTTTTACGTTCTACCCTTCCCTCATCAATCCAATAAATTAAAAATCATTATTACTATTTTTTTCATAGAATTATATCAAAATGTAATCAGCTTTGAAGGAATATAAAATTCCTATTTATTCCATTTTTTTATTAAATTTAATAAAACATCAATGTCATTACAATTTTTTTACGAGCTTATGAAGCAATTGAATTGATCCAATTTGAAGCGATTATAAATCAAATATCCGCACCCAGTGATGTATGAATGTTCAATATATAATACAATACACGAGGCAATAATATGTAGAGTCTATACTTTTTTTCGTTAGCGATGAACTATCTTCAGTGTTGGGTTTTTGGGTGTAGTTGCTGCTTTTGGGGGTGGAGGTGGGTTGGAAATTGTGATTTTATATGCATTAAGGGGTTTTTTCATCTTTTTACCTTAAAAATTGAGCAGTATGAGTACATAGTCGCCGAGGAGCAGAGATCAGTTAATCGAGAGGAAAAACCATTTCACGACAACGCGACGTCGACTTGAAGGCGAAGATTTAAATACCTCTGGTAATAAATTATATATTATTATTATTATTATTATTTGGTCATGACTAGAAATTCGCTGTTCAGTTGACGTCACAAACACAGTGAGGTGGTTTTTCCTCTCGATTTTCCAACCTGTGCTACTAGGGGGTCTAGTATCTAGTCTAGGGGTCATCAAATAAAGTTGCGCTGGAACTTGGTGACCAAATATTTTTGGAATCGAACTAGTTTTAGCAATTTAATCAAAAATTTCCTTTAAAGTCATTAATGGTACTAAATTCAACAAAACTTTCATAAACTGATTCTTAACTCTTTTCTACCTTATTCATATAAATATAGTCCCATAAAATCTTACTTTATAAGATAAATTAAAACTAGTTTTACAATTTTCTTAATACTAGAATCAAACTTGACCCATCAAACCAACCAACCCTGACAATCTCCAGTCACATTCATTGTAAAATAGTTCTTTCAATACTTTTTTTTCTTCATCATAATTGAATTAATATTTATAATGTTTAAAAAGAAGAAAATCATGTTATGTACTAAACATATTCATATTCAGTACATGAGAGAATGCTAAAAAGATGAAAATAAAATGGAAATAAATCATATGGGTATGAAAATGTATAAATCATGATTTATTTATGTAAATTTCCTCAGCTCTTGTGTGCATGTTGTTGCCTTTTTGTGCTCTTGTTTTCTTCACGCTTTGAATGAGTAAAATAGATTTTTTTTTTCGTTGTTGTTGTTCTGCTGTTACATTTTTTTTTGAGGAGTTGGTACTGGCTGGGAAGGGTGAGGGAAAGAAGTTTTTGATGGTAATTAAAAATTTAATCTAGATTGAATGATGGGACTGTACAGATGTACATTGGAAGATAATTTCTGATAATTTTTGATCCATAAAAATAATTTCAAAAAACCATCATACCATCTCAACTCTGCTAATACTCATAGCATACCTTATTCCAATCTTCTTCAGTCTTCATTACTTTTCTTGTTATGAAAAAGTCCTCTAAAAACTTTGTTCTTTTCGTGTTCTTTTCATCATTTCCATATGAATGCCATGACGTTGTTGTTGATGACGACAATTGAAATATTTGATAAATAACAAAAAAATTAGAACAAATAAATTCACATTCGATGAGGGCGAGAATGAATGACTGAGTACTCAAAAAAAAAAAAAAAATACAAAATAAAATTGTTTTTTACACATTCATTGCCCGCATTTTTCTCATCAAGCGTTAAAAAATATTTTTCATATTTTTTTTTCTTTTAATCCACGACTGCTGTAGGTAGATGTGAAGCTGAGTGATTTTTTCCGTCTTCAAAAGAAAGTGTAAATTGAATGAAATGTGTAATTTATTTGCTCTCAAGTAAAACATGTCATTTGCGTGTGAAATTTTTATTTTTTTATTTAAAAAATTGCTTCGCATTTTTATTTATTTTATTTTCTTATTTATTCTTAAAATGTGCACACAGGAAAGAGGGACCGTAAGTTTCTTCCTTTAAACTTCCTTTTAATGTTATGGCAAATTAATAATGAGTTGGAGATGGCTGTGTGGTCATAAAGGATCTAATGGCGCATTTTTGAGCCAAAAAATTAGGTTTGATATATTATCTTAAAAAATTATTAATTTAGTTAGAAAATTTCACTTGTGAAGTATAAGATTTGGTTACAAAAATTAAAAGAATAAAATTTAAATTAAATTTCTTAACCATAGGATTTGAACCTTGAACATGATCTAAACGTAAATCTTTTTAGTAATTATTGAACTACAAAAATCATTCAGTTAATTGAATTAAAGCTTTTTTAAATCTCAATATAAGCATTAAATTAATAATTTCATATAAGTTCAAAATGCTGTCACAAAATTCCCACAATCTACTTCAAAAAATCAGCACCAAATGTACATCAATTCCTGAAATTTAATATCGCGCAAAAACTACAAAAAGAATTCTTTTTCCTTCTTTTTCTTCTCATATTCCCGCTTCACATCGTTATGTCACGGAAATTATGCTTCATTTAATTAAAAAGTTGTCGCAGTCATAATTTTTTTTTCCTCTTCAGTTCTGCTTCTTCTCGTCTATTTTGTGTGTAATACATGAAAAATTCGAGTGTTTTTTAATATTTAATTTTTGGGTTCACTCGGTGTGACATGTTTTATGAGCTCAGAGAATTTTTTTTTCTTGACATTTTTTTTAAGGCGGATCACAAGAAAAATGTCAAAACGAAGAACGTTTTTTCATTGGAAATTGTGACTATTTAAATTATTATCCAAGTCATATGTATGACCCATAAAAGTAATCATCATTATCGTCATCGTTGCCGCAATTAAAATTGATAAATTAGTTTTGTCACATTTGAGATTTTTTTTTATTTTACAAGGCACATATTTTTTTTCGCCTGAATTGTAACATTTGCTGTAGGATGGCAATTATATATGGTTGTAAGTCTTCACCCCCTCTGAGATTTTTAATGATTCATGACTATACTATCGGTGCTGGTAAATCAGCAATTGAAAGTGCTTCATACACATGAACTGTATATAATTTTAATTTCAGTTCTTTTATTTAACGGCAGAACGAGTTCGTGTAACGTATGAATGGAAGGTTCTTATGACTGCAGGAAAATGAAATCTCATGAAATATTGATAATTAATTAAAAATTGTTATTTGTTGTGTGTGTATGTATATATAACGAAATACATTACTTCCCTTAGTGGCTATTGAGTTATGAGAAGCACGGAGGAAGAGAATTTTGGGTAAGCAAGAAGGTTTTGGGATGAAGAATGGCGCATTTTTTAGGAGATAGGGATCAAAATTTTGAGAATTTATTAGGTTTCGAACATAATCTGGTAAAATTCTATGTTCAGGAAAATAATATGAATTTTGGTATGAAATTTTGAATGAAAATTTAAAATTGAATGCTGGCATAGTTAGATTTTTCAATGAAAAGTTGAGAATATCAAGAACTTGACCTAATTTACATTTTTTTCATTTAATCGGATCATCTGCATTAACTGGCATATAATTTAAAAAATCTACCAGCTAGATCATCAGAGTAAGAAGTTCGAATCCTTGTCCAACTAAAGGCGCAAATATAGATCGTTTGCCTCGTTTTCCCCTCAGGATTTGTCCTTTTTTTCAAAAAAAAAAACCTTTTTTCCATAAAAAGCTTAAAATGTCACGGATTTTATTAAAAAAATATTTGGACAGCTAATCCAAAAAAATATTCATCAGATCATAATCTTTGATATTTTCATATTACTTTGACAACTTACTTTACCCTTGTTTTCTCCAACTAACAAGCTAAAATAATAACTTTCCATCATCATGTCAATTCCATAAAACATGCAATCCAAGAACATATCCATCGAACCAAACCAAACAAACAAACATGAAAATTCACTCAAATCAATCATCAAGATCAGCCAGCCAATTTTCAAATCCCACTAAAATTAAAACTCCAGCACCGTAGGAAAAATATAATAAATATAAAAAAATAAAATTGCATTGAAAGAAAATAGCATAAATAACTACAAATCATGGGAAAACATAATGTGTTGTCATTCTTCCAACCCAGCTCCTCCATACCATACTCTTAAATATTACCATCAAGCGTAAAGTTTTAATTTATGTGAGCAGTGTGCAATTTAAGGGCCAGTCAGATGAAATGAAAATAACATTCATTCTGGCATTGTTGTAATCACTCGATCTTCCTTTATGTTATATGTACGGCATCTACATTAAAGTTCATGGAAGTGGAACAAACATGTTATAATATGGCACGGTAACAGCACAACATGATATAAAGATAAAATGTAAAAAAATATATAAAAATTAAATTGTATAGTAGCCTTAATGAAGATATATTGAAATAGCATATTATTCCCATTGTGAAAGTTTTCTCCTCTTTTTCTCGTTTCCCGAATGAGGAATAATAATAAGAATGTATGTATGCTTGCTAGAAATTCTAACAAAAGGTAGAATTTTTTACGAGTGCAGATTTTTTTTTTATTTTAATTCATCAAGCTAGGGGATGAGAGCACATTGAATGATTCTTAATGTTCACTCGATATGGCACATTAACCAGAAATCCTCATTAAAAAATTGAACAAAAAAATGAGAATCTCATCAAGTATGATGGTTGTATTTTATGTCGAAAACAATTGTTGAATTGAGTCAGATGAAATTCTTTATAGCGATCATCAGCACTTGTGTGTATAATTTTGATGAGATGAAGAAATGGAAGAAATGAGATTTTTTTTTTGTGTGATGAAATATGCATTTTATTATTGTTTAGTTTTGAGGATTTGATGAGTGGGAATTATGGATGACTGTAGAGCTTGAGGGTGAATAAATTGATGGCATTTGAATGATTTTGTTGATGAGTTTGATTTGCGTGAAGTTCGAATGTTGGTAAAATCTGTTGGATTTTATGAAAGAATAGAATGCAGTTTAATGAATTTTAGATACCCCCTTAGGACTTGCATTCATTTGCTACTGAATCACTTAGCATTTAAGTTTCAATCTCATTAAAACTAGTTAAATTGCTGTTGAAGATAAATCCATTAAAAGTGGGATACATTATTCTTGCATTATTCATATAAATAATTATGAATAAGTCTTAGACAGCTGCCAGAAAATTCTGAAAATCATTCAAGTTTCTAGTTAGTTTTACAGATCAATTGTGATTCATAACCTCCTGTCGCTGGCTACTCTTTGCCAATTACCAATACCAAATGCAATGCTATCTCTATCCTGCCAGAAATTCTTTGGTCGTCCGCGTAATCTCTTTCTCTCCTGATAATATTACCTGCCAAAATGACCTGGAAAAAGGAGAAAATATGCGCCATATAATCCATTTAGAAATCCATCAACACTTACCAATATCACCAACTCACTTCTCATTGTTTCTAGAAAAATAAAGAAGAAAAAAGAAAATTCGTTCAGAACGACACACGCAAAAGAGTCATCAAAGCATAACCGAGAGTAATTAAGTATATACAATTATTATTTTTTCTACAACTCATACACGCTGCTTCTAATGACAACAATTTGAAATTAAAATTTTTTTAAAAAAGAAGTTGCTCATGAAGAGGAAAGATAATGGTGTTAAAAAACATTAATTTCATTTAAATGGTGATTTAAAGTGATTAGCTCACATATATGAAATGAAATGAAATGAGAAATTCATGAACTAACGAGCGATATCGCATAAAATTATTTCTTTTTTTCTCATTGTTGTCGAATTGAAGGCGGTCAAGTTATTTCCAGTTGATGAGTTTATTCAGCATTTTTATGATTAAAAATCTTGATAAGTTGAATGATGTAATGCTTAGGTTTGGTTGATGGATAATTCGAATATTGCTGGTATGTTGATTGTTTGTTAGGAACGGTTTCTATTGTTATTGACTTTTTGAAAGATTTTTTTATTATTTTATGAAGTTCTAGGAATTTTATGGAAGGAATTTTTGCAGCTCTTTTGGATTATTGTTCTTGATGATTTTGTAGATTTTTTTTTTGATGAAAGAATTTTAGGGCAGAAAAATTTAATAAGAATATTTAAAATTATAAAAAAATTTAAATTTTGACTTTTGAGGATCTAAAGTTTTGATTTTGATTCTTATTCAATCACAAAGTACCTTTTTTGAGCTCAGAGAGTCTCAATGGACCTCAAAGAGTCTCATTTGATCCCAAAGTATCATTTTCGAGCTCAAAGAGTCTCAATGAACCTCAAAGAGTCTCTTTTGATCATAAAGGGTCTCATTCAACCACAAAGAATCTCATTCGTTTCCAAAAAATTCAAAAACTCGCAATTAACTCATGAAGAATTTCTAATTGACCATTGAATCCATCAAAACCTTCAAACATCAATTCAATCTATAAAACACGCATAAACTGCGCCAAAACATTTAAAAACCTTCAAACTTTACGTCCATTTATTTCTCCATTAAGTTATCTGTCACAATCATTAACATCATCACTCCAAAAATATTCTCATTGTCCGTGCCTTATCATTGAAATTTCCATTTCCATTTGTTTTAAATTGTCATAGAATAATTTCGTTCCCTTCTTAATTACCGACGAAAAAAATTCTCCTCGCTTTTATTTTGGTTCCGTTTATTAGTCTCTTTTATTTTAACAAAGTTAAATGAGTTGGAAAGATTGCCAGGAGGATGTCAAGGAACAGAAATTAATTCTCACTCGGTCGGAGTTCCTTTTCAATTTTTTTTTCGTTTTTAAAAAAGAAAACACAACGAAAAAAGGATGCATTAAATCTGCTTGGGATCACACAAAAACATAAAAACGGCAGATCTCGCCCTACTCAATAAAGCAAATACATAGACTTGACATATCAATGCGGCAGATGACGTTTTTTAAATAAAAATTTTTCTTTATAAGATGTACAAAAATATTCCATTTAATTTTTTTTTATATTCTCTTCCTATCGCAAATGAGGAAAGTTTTTATCGCATTTTGTGCCCGTCCCTAAGGCAAAAAAATGTAATAAAATAAGAGTGAGTGAGAGGAGAAAAATTAACATCCTAAAAAAGAGATTTGTTTAAAGTATTTATTTATTTTACAATTTCATCCCATTTGTAGTGGATTTAGCTTTAGTAGAAGGGGATTTGGTCAGTTTGTCGAGGAGATTTCATTACTGATTTTAAAAATTTTCAGATAAAAAGTTATTTTATGAAAGATTGGATTTTTACCATTTTTTTGTTTTTTTTTTATTTATTAGATTTGTTAAAAAATTAAATTTTAAAAAAATTAAAAAAATATTTATAAAAAATGTTCAAAAAATCAAAATTTACTTTCGTATTTTACAAAAAATTTTGATTTTTCTTTTTAAATAAAATTTTGAACATTTTTTGAAAATTTAATTAATTTTTTAATATGCTTATTTCTATTACTTTTGAATATTTTTGAAAATTTAAAGAATTTCTTAAAAATGCGCACCTAAACTTTCACATCTTAAAATATCCTCAACGACAACCTTTCTTTCCTTCAGACATCACAAGTCTCGACAAAGTACACATTTCATATAACCTATCTGAATAAAAATATAAAAAATTTAAAATATTGTATAAATAACAAATATATTTTATATATTGTTTGCAATAGAGAAGCAGTATTGTAAACATATCTAAGAATTAGCAGGTATGCGATAATTCATAAAGATTTATATTAGTGCATGCTTTCCATAAAAAGATGGTATGGCATGAAGAGAAAAAAAGAAAGAAAATTGGAAGGAAATCTTAAATAATACACACCTTAAGATATTAACAACAAAGCAACGGCAAAAAACATGGCAAATAACAATTGTGAATAGAGAGTAAAGAATGGAATGATTGAGAAGTTGTAGAAAGTGTTTAACTATGAACACATTCATCACTATTATCTTGCAATTTATTTGCTTAAAATCATCTTAATGGAAAAAATTAATATTTGAGGCTTTGAGGCATACAAAAGAAATAGAGATGAAAAATTTGAGTTTTTTTTTGTTAAATAAATAATGTTGTTGATAAATTGAATGTTTATGCATATTTTTGAGGCATTTTTGGGGGGTATGTATCATGTGGTTAGAAAATTTAATGAAATATTCGATTTAAAAAAAAATAATTATTTTTTGAAATTGGTTATGTAACCATCACATTTGGTGTTTTACATCAATTTTGAATTTGTATCAATCAAATTATTTATAATGGAAAAATAAAACAAATGAATTTTTAAATAAATTTTAAAGGAATTTTTCAAATTTAATTTTGGATAGTTTAGATATTTTTATTAAATTTACATTTTAATATTTTGAAAAAATCGTCAGATTTACTTAATTTTCAAAAATTTTAATACTATTCAACTGACTTAATTTTTTTTTTAAAAAACTAAATTTTTAGTTTTTTTTTTTAAATTTAAATTCTATTTTTGAAAAAATTTTATTTTAAAATTTTGTGTTTTTTGCAAATTCATCTCGTATTTCAAGTTTTTTGTGGATCTTTTAAAATTTCAAATTTACAAAATTTTAAAGAACAAATCCATTTCGAAATCAAAAATTAAAAAGAAATAAAAAATTTCATTTTCAAATATATTTTAAATCAATCTAATTTTACATCATTCATTCATGTCAAAAACTTTTTTCCTCACAGACCCACCTCAAATCTCATCTCAACGTGCTAAACATAAAAAAATCAAAACATCAAGATTTGCTTTTAAAATTTACAATAAAAAATCTGTACGTGTGAAATGAACACAAAAAAAGCTAGAAGAAATATAAAAAAAGTGTTTGAAAAGAATTCTCACTTATTTTCCAAAAACGGAAATGAAATTCAAATGGAAACGAACAAAAAAAAAACTCAATTTTTCATTATTATTTTTTTTTATTTCATTCAAGCAACGCCAAATTCGGCATCAATTGTCAATTAATTTTTCATTCAATACCAAATGCTTCAATTTTTTTTACTTCTATTCTCTTCATTCCTTTTTTTCCCCGTATTGTTCGTGAACTGCAACTTCAATCAATATACAAGCCGTAAACGCCCACATCACAATGTTTGCTATTAATTCACATCAATTGTCTCACATATATGTGCAACTATAAAAGAAATGACTTTTGCATGCTATATTCGTGCTGTATATTATGAATATTAATTGACGACAGTTGCATTATTATCTCTCCTTATTTTTTTTATTTTATTTTGTCTACAATAACTGACAGTGTCAACTGTAAAACATTTTGACATGCTGGATGATACCTCCATAAAATATGCAAATAAGCGTAAATTTATTGCAATTGCACTTTACCATCATAAAATGTCTTTTAAAAAGTCACAGCTAGGTATTTTATTTTGGAGGGATGTACTTTAGATGCCTGCATTTTGTCTGTTGGTTTGGGAATCTGTCAGTCTTACAATCTGTTTATCAGTTGATCATTTAATAATATCCAAATTTTCATCTACAGGGGGTCCTCGATTTGAATTATTTCAAAACAAAAATTTTCCATACAAAAATTAAGATTTTCAATTTTAACGGTAATTTTTCAATTAACAAAAAATAAATTTGGGAAAAACAACTGTTCAAATCGAGGACCCCTTATAACAGGGGCGTAGCCAGGGGGTCAAAACCCCCCTATTTTTGCGAGGTTTACACTAGATATTATTGAATTTTTCAGATCTGAACAAAAAAACGTTGAAAAGTAGCGAACCCCCCCCCCCCTCAAAAAAATTCCTGGCTACGTCCCTGCCTTATAACCTCATTCGCTCTTTCCATCTGCTTATAAGTTCATAAAAAATCTCATAAATGCTTCTATGACCCCCTAAACTCACAAACTTCTTAACTAATTTTTTTATTTTTCATCGTACATGATTGTAAAAAATTCATTTTATGTCCCATTAAGATGACAATTTCTCAAAAAAATGCTTTTTACAATGTAACTGTAAAGTTTGTAGACACAGAAAATGAATATTGACAACTTGCATGCAGGAAAATTTATTAAATGACTTCTTAATGATAAAATATGTGAAAATATTTTTCCTCCAATCGACCCCTCCTGATGAGTTAATAAAATACTTTTTAGCGCATTTTCCTCTTGGGAAAAGGACGCTATTATCCGCACTTTGTCCGTCCGTCTGTCCGTCCGTCTGTCTGTCTGTCTGTCACCGCATCTCCTCCTCAGGGTTAAGCTTTTTTGATGCGGTTTTTGGCTTAAAATGTGTGTAGTATGTCTGGCTAGAGCTGGCGAAAAAATCAGCACGAATGGTAACTTCCTCTGCTGGAACCAGCATAAAAAGTACCAAAAATGCCATTTCTTTGTATGTGTTAGTGTGGTCGAATGCACTAAAATGTTGACTTTTCAAAACCTTAGCTGTCCTCGGTTCAAATCCCACCGATGACAATTTTTTTTTTTGCTTTTTTTGATACTTTTTTGATTTCTAATGACATATAATATTGAATAATGTCATAATTTTCCATTTCCACAATTTTCCCGAGTTTTTCCGAGGACTTTTGTTAAAATTTTTAATATTTTCATAGATAATTACTTTTTTCATATTTTTTTGATATTTTTATTGTTTAATTTTCTATTTTCATGGATTTTTCATAGTTTTTCCGGAAAAATTTGTGAAAATTATAAAAATATACGTTTTTATAAAAAAAAACTCATCAATATAAATAATCAAATTGTCAAGTGAATATTTCATAGAAATAAACAGCAGTAGCGTAATTGGAAGAGCGCGCGACTCCTAATTTGAAGGTCATGGGTTCGATCCTAGCCCGCGGCTGATTTTTTTTTTTTTTTGCTTATTTTTATTTTATTTTTAAATTCTATGTCGCGTATGATAACTTTTTATTAAATATCTATAAATTTTAAATTTCTGGTAAATAAAGAATGGTTATAGTTAAATATTAGGCTTTATACTTTTAGGGTTTTAATTCTTTTTGTATTTACTGATCGCGGAAAATGCGCTTTCGTCGGTCACGAGTGACCACCGTTATACTAGTTTATATATGTTATTTGATAAAAAATTTGACTTTATGAGTTTTGAGAAATTGAAAGGGTTCATAAAAAAATATTATATTTGACTGTCTTTTAGTTTTATGATTTTTGTATTTTTTTTTGTTGGGTAAATTTAAATTTATTGAAGTTTCTTGGAAGTGAATAAATTTTTATTAAAAATGACAAAAATGTTTTGGAAAACATTTGATGAAGATTAGAATTGTTATTAATGGGAGTGAATCAGATTTTTTTTGTATGAAAAATTGATCTTCTGACATGAATCATTAATATAGTATAATTATGAGGATATTTAAGGGTTCATAAAGTAGCCAACATGCACAACAAATATTTTTGGGTGTGAAAATAATCAAATTGATCTAAAATAATCGAACATTACCAAAAAAAGATAAATCGGGGTTTAAGGGCCTAGCCTTTTGAGCTGAAGGTAATGCACTTCATTTTACTATCCAGATGCTAGTCCATACTAGCAAAGGAGATACAATATGTGCCAAAGACCTCAAAAACTAATCAAACATTGTCAAAATTTTTTTAGGGTTTAGAATGTAGGAATACGTAATAAGTGAACGGCTCCTTACTATCTGAATTTTTCTAAATTCAAAATCGCAAATCTAATTTTTCTTAAGTTTCTTTTTTCCCTAATTTATCAACTCCCCAAACTCTAATTAACAATCATCCACAAAACTTTATCCCAATCTACCTCATCCGTAACAAAATTTCTCCAAAAAGCCTCTATCTTCTCTATCAAGTATCCCACACCTAATTACGAATTTTTTTCTTGTTTCTTGCCTTTTCCATTTAATCAAGAATTGTTTAATTCTTTCAAGATTCTCAATAAATACACTCCAAAGATCAACATCCGTCCTGAATAAACAAAAACTAAATAAGAATCAAAAGTTTACTCTTTTTCAATCTTCTCATGTACAATTTTACGAGAAATCTCATGTTGACAATCATGGCCACTTCCCTAATTTAGAAAGAAGAAAAGAAACTTTTTTTTTCAAGCCTGTTTGTCGTCTTCTTTTGCTTTTATTTTATTTGAGCATCACAAACTTCCCTGGAATGACTAATTAGAACACACATAGGTATTTTTTATGCTGAATGACTTTGTATAGAAGAGGCAGAAAATCCATAATGAGAAAGTAAGAGACAAGTCTGGAAAGAAACTTTCCGTTTATTCGGAGTGATTAAGTTGTGAAGTTTTGTTTTGAATTGGAATTAAAGCGATTTTTTTATTTATTTTTAAGGTTAGAAGTTGATATTGAATAGTAAATTGTGTAGCACTGCAATTTTTTCATACAAACTGATGCAAAAGTCTTTGTGACGTTATCTTAAAGGTACTTTTAAATCAAATTGACGTTTCTTCGTCATTCTGACTTCCTATCGGACCACTTTATGATACTTAAAGATCAATTCACATTATTTTGATAATTCCTAACAGGGACAACCAAAATTATAGGAACTGTTCGTCGAACCTGTCTTTTTCTTTTAACATACCAAATAGAAACTTGTATCACAAAATACAGTGCAAGAACTGATGCAATAATTGCCACAATAGGAATTAAATTGAATTTTCCAGTTTTTGCATAGCATTCCTTTAAAAAAGCATCATAATTCAGCTTATTATCAAACAGAAATCTATCAGAAGGTGAGATGAGCCAAAAGACATGAATTTTTTCAGGATACATGTAAATTGAATTGATAGGAGTAGAATATGAAAAAACGGCAGATTCTTTAAGAAATAATAATCTGGTGATGTATCTTGTCATATTTTGTCGACATCCATAAACTTCATTAAGTAATTCATTAATGTCGAATTTATAGCGTCTACGATTTTCCTCACAAATTCTGTAAGTAAATTGAGCGAATTCCATCCAGAATTTCCAAGTTTTATTGCCGACTCGAATTGTAAGGATGTTTACATCACGATTAGCAAAATCTCTTGTACCTTGGTAGATCTTATAATGAATCTCAAAGTCAGCTCCAAAAGGTAATGGAAAAATTTCTCCAGTGATGTTTACATCAAAAGTTACTACTGAGGAAATTTCGAAGAATTCCAATTTTGTAAAATTAAAAAATAAATTTTCCTTAAATCCGTGGCTGAAATTGATTGAAACTAGGATGGTTATGATGAGCTTACGAGTCGACATCCTGGAGACTAATGTGATATTAATTTAATAAATTTTGTAAAAAAAATTGAGACACATGACAAGAAAATTGTGGAAATTATAATCTAATAACTATTAAATTTATTTTTCTTTTTGTTGATACTTAAACAAAATTTATTTATACTGAAAATTGAATCATGTTAATGGGTCTTTCATAAATGACGTCTAAAGTTAACGGTCATTTTTCAAAAAAGAACAATATAATTCTAAGAAATTTTTTTTTCTTGACCTCATTGACCTTTTCAACATTTACGTGTGTGTTTATAATTATTGCATTAGCAGCATTAGTTCAAAACAAATTTTCTTTTAAAACTAATAATCATGAATTCAAATACCTAAAAGAGAATCAATTTGTTTTTTAAAAATATAATTTTATTATTGGGTGCGTCGCAGGGGTGTAGTCACGGGGGAGAGGTTTGACCCCCTCTGTTAGGAAAATTTCATCAATTTACCTGGGGGCTTTTCATTTATGACGTCCATCAAAATCTTGGATTTTTCAACCCTCTCATCCCCTCTGTCACAAAATCTTCATTCAAAAAATTCTGCTGTTTAAAACTGTCATACAGCCTTAAGACTTCTCCGCCCCTAAAAATTGGACATCATATGTGAACGACCTCTAGGGTTTTTGAGAAAAAAACATCAAATTCCCCTAAATTTTTTTCCCATACAAAAAAGTTTCCAAACCCCACTATTGAAAAATTATTGGCTACGCCTTTGGTGCCTCGATTTAAATTTTTTTTTGACATCCCTCATACCAATTGGAGAATCTTTGACATTTTTATTTAGTTTAATGAAACTTAGTCTGCAGACGTGTCTGTTGAATTAGCCTGAACCTGTCTTTGTCTAGCTGGAGCTACCATAATAATTGGGAATTCAGGTCTGATATTATTTCTGTTATTAAAATACAAAATTGAAGCATATAACACAAAATATAGAGCAAAATTTGATGCAACAAAAATGAAAAATATTAATAAAGTTGAATCTGTCTTCAGTTCACTATAACAATCTTTTAGAAACAATTCATAATACTTTTGATTATCAAGCAAAATCCTGTCAGAACTCAAAATTAACCAATATACAAGAATTTTCTTATAAAAATAATATTTCGAATTTACAATATTACGATATGTTTCTTCTTCGAATTCTTTTAAGAATAGAAATCTTGCAGTATATCCCGTAACATTTTGTCGACATCCAAAAACTTCATTTAAGAATTCACTTATGTCCATTATGTAACGTAATTCCTCTCGACAAATGTTGTTAATACCAAAGTTTTTCATCTTAAATATCCAAGTTTTATTGCCAATTTTGATTTTTAGTGATTTATTGCCCGATGGTAACCAACCGTCAATGGATTTATATTGAATCTCATAATCAGTTCCAAGTGGTAATGGAAAAATTTCACCAGTAATGCTTACATTGTGAGTAACGGTTGAAGGAGCTTGTGAAGATTCTAGTTTTGAAAAGTTAAAGAATAAATTTTCTTTAAATCCGTAGTTAAATTTTATTGAAGAAACAAGAATAATGATGAGTGCAAGTGTTGACATTCTTGAGAACAATGTGACAATATTTTAGTAAACTTGAAAAAAGTGAGGCATTAAATAAGAAGTTTGAAGACATTAAAATCAAATTTATAAGAAATCTTCTTATTAGACCTGATTTAATTTAATCTTAATTCAAATTAAATTAAGAACCTTTTATTACTAGTTTCCAGGTGGTTTTTCATGACATAAACTATGACTATAATTTTTTGTAAATTAATAAAAAAGCACTGTCTACTCCTCTGGTTACAGGTCCATTCAAGGTAAAAAAATTGAAAAATAGTACATTTTTCAAAATGTGTATGGAAATTTTTTAAAAATTTGGAATAATTGGATTTTTTTTTATTGTCTAAGCCTTGCTTTGAGGTCTGAAAATGTAAAAAAAATTCAAATATTTACTACTTATCAACGGTAAATGATTAATTTTTTTATTGAATTTTATTTTTTTAAAAAAATTACAGGTTTTTAAAATTTACGATAACTTAAATCAAAACAAAATCGATTAATCGATCCGTTATATTTTACGCCTCACGATATGGTTCCACCATAATAATAGGAAAAATTTTATTAGGTTCTATCCTTTTTAAAAAATAAATTGATGCTTGAGTTATTATAAATAAATTCCCAAAAATGCACACAATAATAAGAATAACAACATTTATAGATAAAGAATTACATTCAGCAAAAAACATTTTAGAATTTCTCTTATTATCATATAATAAAACATCACGGCGAGAAATCAGCCAAAAAATATTTGATGTATTAATAAAAGTGAAACCTGACGTATTAAGTAATTTAAAATTATGTATGTATCCTTTGAAGAAAATAAGTTTACTTTGATATCCTTTAACCTTTTGTCGACAGCTAAATAATTCATTCAAAAAATCATCTGCATCAAAACTATAGACTAATAAAAACGAATCACAAATGATCCTCTGATTTTTTAACATTTCAAGCGTAAAATTCCATTTTTTTCCATCAATTTCGATGATGAAATGTTTTATATACATATGTTTTTTATGATAGACACCAAAAGCATCCTCAATCATGATATTTGGGATTTGGTTGTAAGGAAATAGAAAAATATCCAAGAAATTTGTTTGATATGTTGCTTTAGCATAATTGATATTTAAATCAACGTTCGTTAAATTTGCAATCAAATTAACTTCATGTCCGCAACTTAACTTTACTAATTCAAAAATTATAATTAAAATTTTCATTAGAGACATTTTGATTTGAAATCTGATTTAGCTCAGCAGTAATTGACGACTGAAAATTATTTTATAAATTAAAGAGTTGTACTTGAATTTCTATAATACTAATAAGTTTAGTAATCAAAAATCAATCATTATTATACTATTAATATTGACTGAATATTTTAGGGAACCGTTTGATCATGATGTCCATCAAAAACACAGATTTTCTGAACTCCCCTCCCCCTTCAGTTATAAAACCATTAAACAAAAAAAAAATTCAATGTTTAAGACTGTCACACAGCTTCAGGCTCCAATCCTTTCCTTGAAATTGGAAGTCAAAAGCGACGAGTATGCCCCCATACCCTAGGTTTACGTTAAACTCTAGAATATACTCTAGAAACCCACCCCAGATCATACAATTAAATCAAAATTAAAAAATATCACCTTTATACTTATCATTTTACAGACTACATGACAAAACAGCCACAATCACATATCTTGATACTCAAAACATGTTTAAAAGAATTTTCTCTTAAAAGTCCGTAACATGAAAGAGGAAGAGGAAACAAGAAAGAAAAAAACAACAAATACGACAGTATGGTCTGCAAATGTATATATTTCAAGATAAATTACTGCTATGTCTTATCATTTTCATTTTCTTACCTAATGCTCGTCTACAATGGATGAAAAAGTAAATAGAAAAGAACAGAGGAAGTACGGCAAATGTGAGTTGTTATTCTATAGAATTAAGAATTTGTCATGTCCGTTGGGATCAGCTACTTTAATCTCTGATGGATTAAGAAGACTTTTGAGATGTACTTTAGTTCTATTTTAAAAGCAATCTAGTGACTAATTTAAAAAATATTTTTCTTTTAAATCGTTTGTTGCCAACTTTTTTTGAACTAACAAGGCACATACCGGAACTTTTGCTACGTATTTTAAAATTTAATTACTTCTTTTCTTTCTCTTTGATCATCGAGTTCCGCTTTTATTTTTTTCTACAATTTATTTTCACCCGCAAATAATTTTGTAACACAAAGTAGTTTATGATCCGTGGTAAATAAGAAAAAATTAATTTTTAAAGTATGACAATTAAGATGAAAATAAATTCCACTTTAGATGCCAAATTGTCTGAGTGAAGAAAAGAAAGAATGAAAATTTAAAAACACGACTTACGTAGAAAGCCACGAACTTCCACGCCACCTTCCCAATTTTTTTTCCATAGACAGATTACAGAATATATGCTTAAAACAAATTATGATGTATACAATTTAGCTTATATTTTTTACCATAAATTAGTAGAGAAAAATCTATGAAAAAGTGTACTTGCAACTCGTCGTGAAATGATTTCAATGTGGATGAAATTGTACTTTTAAGGGAAGTCTTGGATATGGTAGATGTTGGTGGGGGTTGTGGATGAGATGTGCTCCACTCCACTCCGTTCCACTGCGCATCATGCTTCGCATGATGCTTGTTCCACTTCGTTTCGTTCCGCACATCTCATCCACAACCCCCACCAACATCTACCATATCCAAGACTTCCCTTAAAAGTACAATTTCATACACATTGAAATTAAAAAAAAAATAAAAAAACTAAAAATAAAAGTTATGAAATTTTCTGAAAAAACTTTAATATATATTTATTAAAATTATTCGAGGTCGCGCGTCAGCGCGACCGAGAAAAATTTTTGGGGGGTCGAAAAAATCAGTTTTTTGGCTTTTTGACCCCTTTAATGGCCTTTAAATTGAAAAATTCCTGTAGATTATGAATCTACTCATCGAGACGCACATTTTGGTACCAAAAACTTCTCATAAAAGTGGTGGGAACATAGTGAACTCGAAAATGGGCATTTTGAGTGAAACCAATAACTTACACGCGATGCGTGGAAGTTAAAAACTTTAGGAAAAAGATAAAAATTTTGGTAAAAAAAGACTAATTATGTTGTATATCGGTGGTTAGAGACCATTAGGACCAAAAAAAATTTTTCATGACTTCATCCTGCCATGCGTACCCAAAAAAACGAAAAATGGACCTTGTGGACACAGGTATGGACGAAATTGGCTGAAACTTGGCCTATACATTTTAGGCATAAATACCCCGAAATGGTTTTTGAATTAATCAGTTTGAGCTTAATACAAGCGAGAACGGTGCCAAAAATGGTCAATTTTGAGCGTTTTTTGGCCCTACTTTGACTGTTCAAAGGTCTATAAAGTTGTGCATATATCAAAAAGTTAGCTTCCATTCCCCTGGGCGCTTGTATTGCCTGATCATATGGCAAAAGAATCAGTTCCTGAAAGTCTAATGGTTAAGCTGTGACCCTGATAACAAAATTTGGTGTCCGAAAAAATCAGTTTTTTGGCTTTTTGACCCCTTTAATGGCCTTTTTATTAAAAAATTCCTGCAGATTATGAATCTACTCATCGAGACGCACATTTTGGTACCAAAAACTTCTCATAAAAGTGGTGGAAACATAGTGAACTCGAAAATGGGCATTTTGAGTGAAACCAATAACTTACACGCGATGCGTGGAAGTTAATTTCTTCCTGGCAAATTAATTGCCTATTTAGCCCACACATTTGCGTTTTATTTTATTTTAATTTATTTTGTGCTAGAAAAAAAATATAAAAGAAAAAATATCTGTAGAATAAAAAATAAGCAATTTCAAGATCTAAATGAGATGTGTGATAAAAACAGCTGACTTGCGATAAATTTGTGGTATTTTATTCTGGATTGAACTCTAATTTCAAGCCCTGTAATTTTAAACAAGACTAAAAGATTCTTTGAAATGTTTTTGTTTTTACTTTGACAAAACTAACAATGTTTGTTTGAAAAAAATTTTTTTAACAAAATTGAAATTTTTTAGAGTTTAAACTCCAAATAATCACGAAAAATCCTAAAAATTAAGAAATTTTTTAATTTTTCTAAGGTTTTTCAAGACAAAAAGCATTTGAACGTTATCTAAAATTTTTCGTTTATACATAAAAATTTTTAAACCTCTTTAAAAAAAATTCTGACTAAGCCCGTGTTTTGGGTATCTTCCTGCTAACTTTAACAAATTTTTACAACAAAACTGAATTGTTAAGTAAAATTTTGTACATTTTGAAGTTAATATTGTATTTGATAGAAATCCTTTGAATTTTATCATTTTAAGTATTTAATTTTGCCTTATCAAGCTGACAAAACTATCCACAAGGAAAATCAATCAAATAGCAAAAAATACCTACAAAACGTCTTTAATTTACCTTGATTTAAAATAGAATAAAGCAAAATAAATAGACGATCACAAAAACAGAAAAAAAACCTAGAAAAAAATAAATAAAATTAAAACCAAAGCAATGCAAAGAATTTCTTTATTGACTATCGTCTCTGCTTGATTGCCATTTACTGTGATGGACATTGTCAGCAATGATAGAGAAAGAGAAATAAAAAAATATTCTCTAAATAGAAAATATTCAATAACTTTTTGTATTTGCCTTGACATACAAAAGCGATAAAAATGAACCTAAACGTAAAGCCTCGTGCTAAAAGCAGAATTAAAAGGCATTCTTATATTTTGTTGTCATGAAATTCCTTTCTTATTACTTTTGCTGTCTTCTGTTCTATTTACTTAATTTTTTTGTACGTCTTGTTTGAAGAAATACTTAAAAATTGTGCACACATATTCAGCAAATAAACGAGAAAGAGCGTAATAGAGACAGGCATGGCATAAGAAAAGAAAAAAGATAAAATTAAGCGAGAAGGTAGAAAATGAAAGAAATTTCTTGATAGCGCGCTGTTTACTTTGCCATTTCTTTTGCTTACTCTTTTTTTTGTTTCTTGTTCATCGTTTGACTAAAGTTTCATGAAAAATGCAAACAACTTTTTTTCTTTTAAGTGTTTTTCAATATTTTTTTTAGTCGTCTTGTTGTTGATTTTTTGTTTGTTTTTCAAAGAATGTTTAGGGACTAGAATTTAGAGGTTGAAGTATGCTTTCATTTTATTTTAGGTATTTTATTTAGTTGCTAAATTATTGTGGTAGATTAAGTGGAATTTTAAACTAGAATTTGAATTATTTTGTATTTTTAATTCGAATTAGCCAATTTTTTTTAGAGTTTATTGAACTAGATTTGGGTGACACTAACTTTTCGTACTTAGTTAGAGTTTTTGAGTTTTTGAACTTAAAAGGATCGAAAGCGCAGAAGTTCGAGACTTAAAATTTTCTATAGTTTATTGTTTAAGGAATTTAAAGCTGAGGGGTTTTTCGCTTATAACGTCCAAATTTTAGGGAGGGATGGGGGTCTTAGGCAGTGTGACAGTCTTATACAAAAGAAAATTTTTTTACGAAGAATTTAAGACAAAAAGGGGGGGGGGGTCAAAAACTTCAAATTTTAGACGTCACACGTGAATGGCGCTTTAATCTGAAACCTATAATCACAATTCAAATCCTATTCAAATCAAAATAACTTGATTAAATCTCAATTTAAATAAATTCCCACATTCTCCACAACCCGCCTCAAAATCTTCATTAATATTCCATTCAAATTATTACATTATTTGACCTACTGATCTATAATTATAACTCAACGAATTCCCATAACTTATGCAACTAAGATAATTTTCCTATTACGAAATCGCTGACGCAAAAGAATATGACTCAATAGCTTAATCAAGCTAATTAATGTTTATAGAGTTCACCGATATATTTATTTTAATTGTACAATTAAAACAGCAGATAAATGACAAACAATAAACATTACGACAAGATCTTTTTCTACCTACTAAGGGGCCCTCTCAACATTGTTTTAAGTTGAATTTTCTCTGTCACGATAAAAGTCTAAAGTTATAACAATTAAAGGCACGATTTATGTTGTAGATGTGCCCATTAAGTGCGGGTCCCATTTTTTTCTGACTTTTATTCTTCTCTTTTTATTTCCGAGAATATTATTCGCTGTCTTATAATTGCTTTTCGCCTAGGATCCAAATTGTCGTCTCCCTTTTTTTGCTGTCTTTTACTGCGGTGCACACATTAACTAATGTCTTATTGTTCTTTCATCGTTCTTCTCTTTTATGCCTTTTAGCAAGGGATTTGGAGGGTTTCATGGAATAAAAAGTTTGAAAATGTCATTTTGGGCTGGAAGATTTGGAATATTTGGCACTTTAGTTATTGAACCTTTGAACCTTTGTTGTGAAGTTTGTGAAACAAAACTAAAGTTAAAAAAATCCGCCATTTTGAATTTTGTTAGATACTTTTCTGAAAATTTAGAAAAACTACTAAGTTATAACAAAATTTTGTTATCAAACCATTTTCGTACCACTTTTTTGTGTACTTCAGTGTCTTATTTACGTTTTTATCTTAAAAATACGAAAGTTATTGTAAAATACATTCTGAAGTGAGAATGTCCGCCATTTTGTTTTTTTAATTTTAATCAAATTCATTAATTTTCAATTGGCTGCTTATTTTTTGCGTTAAAAACTGATTTATTTTTTTTTTAATAATAGCTTCTTTCAGTAACTGTTTCAACACTTTAATATCTCTATTAAAATCTAGTCTCAAAATAAATAGCAATTTTTTTGAAATGTATAAAAGTCCGCCATTTTGAATTTTTCTTTTTTTTTCATTTCATTTATTGAGTGACTAAACCACCTAACGATTTGTTATTTTCAAAAAATTTACCAAAAAATCTGTAGACAGCGCTCAAATCCAATCCAGCTGACACATCATCAACTCATTCACACCACCTCTTATTATGTATACAACGTAGACTCCAAAGGCGCACATACAACACAAAAAATGGATCATCATCATCATCATGCTTGCTGCATGCTTTGAGATTTTTTATCTTTATAAATACATTTTTTGTGCTGCTCGACACGTCTATTGTTCACTTTATTTGATGATGATTCTTTTGTTCCTGATTATTCCTCCTCGAGGGCTTTTGCCATTTTTTTATATTCTTTTCTTCTTTTATACTGAAAACTTTTTTTTTTGATGCTATGTAGACTATTCAGTGAATACAATTCAGACAATTCTTGCTATTCTGCTTCTTTTTGGTAAGAAAGATTTTTTTTGTTTTCCTCGTGTATATGTGGAACGGGAATGAAAAGAAAACTTATTATTATTATCTCCTTTGCATGGTTTTTCTCATTTCATTTCACTATGATTTTCATTCCTTTGTGATTATTTTTTGATATAACGAAAAAGAAATTATTTTTCTACATTCTTAATTTTCCTTTTCATTTTCTTTTGCCATTGTGAATGAGGTAAGACAATGCAGGATTATCATTATTTTTCAATCAATTATGAATTGAATGAAATTTTAGTTTGGATGTAAGCAGAACTTTTTAGGGGGTATAATTTTTATTTTTGTATGGTATGATCTCTTAAAAGCCTAGTAAAGTAAAGAAATTTCTTTTCGAAGGAAAGTCTGGAATCACATGGATCCTGGTCTGGATACGCTCCTTGTTCTAATGTTGATGACCTTTAGGATTAGGTATAGTGAATTTTGGGGGTTAGAATTTTGCTCCAAATGTTGAAATATTGCAGAATTGAGACAGAATTCTATATTTAATAGAAATTAGAGATTAATTTAGTCATTTCCAATTTCTGATATCATCAACAACAATTTTCCATAATGAAACTGCATTTCCCATTAAATCAACTCCAATTACAAACCACATATCTGCATATTGACCCCCATACAAAAGACCAAACTCATTAAAATTATTACTATATCTTTCGTAATCTCATGACTCATGACTTGATATATTATTAAACGCTACTGAATATGCATCGTGTAGCTCATAACTTAGAATTTAAATTAATATCAGCAATTCAAGGTTGAATGTAATTTAATATAGTGATGATTTATTAACAGAACTGTAATGAATTAAAATTTATGAGATATGAAGATGAGAATTGTTGGTGTTTGGAATTGAGACTTAGTTGAAAATTTTTGTGGAGTATAGTTTGGGGGATGGGGGCAATTTTGGAAGGTTTAATGAAGAACTTGCCGTTCACTGATAACATCCATCAAAAATATGGATTTTATGACCCTTTCCCTCCTCCTCTATCACACAATCTTCAAACAAAAAAATTATTTCGTTCAAAACCGTCAAACAACTTCAGACCCCCTCCTCCCTTAAAAATCGGACATCATATGTGAATGACCCTTAAGCAAAATATCTAAGAATTATGTTCCATAGCCTATTAGAAACCATTCATTACCTCAACAAGCTCCGTCCTTCCCCCATCCCTCTGTGTCAACTATCATTTGCAAAAAATAATAAAAATTAATGAAAATAAAAAATAAATTTTATTACAAAAAAAAATTCTATTTCATAGTTCTCGACTATGTCCTCCAATAAAATTAACATTGTAGATAGATATTAAGCCATTAAAATTACACAATGAAAATGGCAGTAATTTCCTTTAAAGTATTATTTCACCATAAAAAATATCCATCAATAAAATTTTTCCTCGAGTGCCTGCATAGAAACTGAAAATAAAAAAAAAAAGTTTAATAAAATAAAAAAATTCAAAAAACTAAAACTCGATAGAAAACGAAGAGGAACTTTATGGCAGAATAATAACTTTTTTCTCTCTCCTTTCTCGCTTGATGTATTCAGCAAAAAAAATTTTTATTGTCTTAGATTACGTAAACTTTCATTCTTCTTCCTCTATATCCAGTATTGTCTGTCTATGTCATGAAAACAATGAAGAATGAAGATAAAAAAAATATGAAATAATAAAAAATGAAAGAAACTTCCAATCAACGTGCAATAAAAATGATTCGAACTATTTTTTTATGATTAACGTCATTGCCATTTAGAGATGAATAGGTAGTAGTTTGAATGGTCTTGAGGAGAAGAAAAAAAGTTTATAATCAATATAAAAAAATGAAATATTTTTAATGTGCTCGCTCATTTATTTGTGACGATTACATGACGAATGATGATGAATCATGTTGTTATAGGTCGCGTTATTGTTGCTACATTTATACAAGATATCTTCTTGTTTTTTTTTTTTGTTCTGTGATATTTTCGTACACGAGCATGTATTTTTAATTTGAATGAATTTAAAATTGTGTTTTTTGGTTTGAAGTAGATTTAGCATGTGATTTACTGTTGGTATATAGTGCGCATTTTATTTAGTGATAGTGATGCAAGTGGAAAAAAAACAATTCATAAATATTGCTGATAAGATTTTGTAAATTTACTAGTAGCTTATTATATTATAAATATTGAATTATTTTTATTCTCACTCAACTTCTTAGTTGATTAAGATGCTATAAAGATGTTATTTTTATCACTTTCAAAATTAATTTCCACTAGACGTTGTCAGGAAGTGTGAATTTATGCCTGTTTTCGTCAAAATTTTTTATACTTTTTAGAGCTTGTTCTGTTTTTTCTCGTCGATTTTTGAGAATTTTGTCGAATACCTCGTTCATTTGTTTTTGCTGTGTTGGAAATTGTTCAAGCTTAGATTCAGAACTGAATTGATGATTATTTAGGATTGGCTTTCTGTTATTGACTAAAAAAGAAAGGATATATGTAAAGTGATCATTAACAAATAATGTTACTCAATTGGTTCATTATGCTAGGATTTTAAGACCCATCACACAGGGGCGTAGCCAAAAATTTTTTTAGGGGGTCCAAAAATTTTTTCTTCAAAAATCCCAGCAAAATGAAGAAATTTTTTTTCCGAAGGGGGTCTGGACCCCCTTGAACCCTCCCCTGGCTACACCACTTGATCAGTTTCACGCCCTGAATTAAATTATTAAATGAATTTTTCCATTTTCAAGTTTAAATATATAAACTTACATGTAACTAACCTCCCCATAAACGCCAATACAGATAAAACAATGAACACAATCCCCAATTTCCTTTTAGTTTCCGGTTGCATATTATAATAAATTTTAAACTTTAATGAATTCAAACTTCCAACTTTCTCAGAAACTAAAGCGTTAACTACTAACTCATAAGTTTCATTATCAGAATTTGTTTACACTTTATACAAAGTTTCTGTGTATGACTGTGCATTTGATTAGTTTTTGAAATTTATTTCCTCTGATGATCTCATCGGAAGGGTCATATTGTAGTTTTGAGATTTTTATTGAACTAGAAACTGTTATTTTGTAACATAGATGAATAAAATATTGAGAAATTTTAGAGAATTTTAGAGTTTTATTGCAGAATAGTGAATGATACCCAAACTGTAACAATTTTATTTTATTTCATTCTTTGTAATTGAATCAAACGTTCACTTAGAGTAAAAAAAGAATAATCACCGTGTGTAAGTTACGATGACTCAAAATAAAAAGCAAAAGAATGAAAATCAAAGAATTTGAAAAAAAGCAAGAAAAAACGCAAAAGCGAAATGACGGTTGAATTAAATTGATTGAAAATATCGTAGCGAATGACACGACTCAAGCTCATTTATTTTCGGCATTTCAAAACTAATTTTTTTTACTTATGCCCCGTTTGCTGTATGTATGGAAGCTTGAAAAATTGGACGCGAGGGAATTACTAATGAAACAACCGAGAAAAATTGTATGATTAATCGAATATTGAATGGATGAATTCGGGGATGGCTTAAATTATACAACAACAACAACAGCAACTAAACTTTTATTATTATAAACATATTTGCATGTTTAATGAATTATTTATAAAGCGTGAAGTGGATGTGGCGAACGGCATTAATTTTTTTTATCCGTATCTATCCCATTTGCCCTGTATACAGTATTTTTTTTTGCATAATAAATTTCTTTTTAAAATGCGTCAGTTTCGTGCTCAAATTCACCATTCTCGTAAGTGCCTTTTTGGATTCATATAGACGTAGAAATTGAATCATCATGCGACATATGCGAATGGAATATGATGATGCGAAAATGTAAAACAAAAAATGTAATAAAATGAAAAAATAAGGCAGGAGGGAAAGAAGAAACGTGTGCAGTAGCTGAAAAAGATGAGCATGAATGTGAAATGTAACATCAAGTAGATTATAAACATGTTTATGTTTATGAGATTTATTAGAGCTAATTTGTTGGATGTTGGTAATGACTGGAGGCTTTGATGTTTTTTTCTGGAAGGAAATGGATTTTTTAGAATTGAAATTTATGCTGTGAATTGAATGCAAGGGTGTGGAACTGATTCAATCAATTTTTGACCAATTTTAGTCTATTTTGATAATTTTTAATTCATTTTAAAAATTTTTGAGCCCTGCTGAATATTGCCAAAATTTTGTAGCAATTTTGATTCTTTTTGATAAATTTTAATGAATTTTGATAATTTTTAATCAATATGATTAGTTTTACATCCTGGGTTGAATATTAAGCTCCGTAAATTGTCACTACAAAAGTAATGATTTTTTATTTTAGTAGTTTAATATCCAGTCCAGACCTAGTATCATTAAAAGCAGTGATATTCATCCAGTGTGCCGCGGCACTCTAGTATAACGAATTTATTTTTGATAAGTTTCGCGAGCCGTGTCCCTAGTGTGGTTTTGGTCATGACCTACTCACAAGGTGTGCCGTGGCACAAAAAAAGTTTGGCCAACACTGATTTAAAGCACCTAAAAAGCAAAAAGTTTTTTCAACTCTCTCAATTTCCACCTTTAAATGCCCTCAATCGATCTCCAATAAAAGTTAATTTTTCAACACATTTTCCATCACAAACTCAATTCAAAAGCTTCACAACAAACTTTTAATTAATTTCAATTGCAGTATGACTTTTTTTGCAGTCTGATGCAATTTATTAATTATTGAATTCTGTCATGTAGGTATGAGCATTAATTAATAACTTTTTTCAATTAAATCATTTTTTTGCTGCTATTGGAAATAATGCCAATGTGTACTGTGAAAAATATAGGGTTCGTATAATAGAGTAAAAACAAAAGAGAATCTTCCTTACTAAATAATATATAATTGTTTATTCGGTATATCTTTAATACAAGAAATATGAAACTATAATAATGCTTGCTGCTTATCTGCTGTCCTTTTATATCCTTCTTGATAACCGATTCGATGCTTATCGGTTCATCTTTTGATACCTGAGTTGATGACGATGATAAGTGTAAATGCATCTTGCATTTATTGCTTTCGAAACTTTAGTAAAAATAACTGATACCTGATTATCAATAAAATCTGTCTGATAATCTTTTCGGGTTTTTCATATCGTTATAAATGGAAGTCATAAAGCACCACACAATTATGAATGGAATGTATTTTTTTTTTCAATTTGTATAGTGATGATTTTTTAACGTTTTGTTGCCCGCATTTTTATGGCAGTTTGACTAATTGTTTCGATTATTGATGAATATTTGTGAGCTATATGGGCTGTAACTGTAATTGCGTTATGGATTATTGAATGTAATGATTTTTTTCTGTATTTCTGTTTTGATTTGGTTTAAGGGGGTGGGGTTATGGTGGGGGGTTTTGTGGGTGTATTTAGGATTGGATATTTTTGGAAATGCGGAAAAAATTTACAGAACAAAGAAGATATTTTAAAAATTATAAAATTTGAATACACGGGGGTCTTCGATTTGAACAGTTGTTTTGTTTCGAAATTTTTCTATTCAAATCGAATTTATTCAAACTCAGACTTATAAAAAAACAACCGTTAAAAATGAAAATTTGAATTTTTGAATAAAAAAAATCAGAGTTGCAAAAACATGTGTCTGTGAAATAAACAATTCAAATCGAGGACCCCCTGTATACAATCTTTAAAGACACAGCAACTAAATCCATACAAAATATCACTTAAATACCAAATTTAAAATCTCCAGGAACTATTAACAAAAATTATACACAATTAAATTCACCATAAATCCAAACATATGTATATAACAAGTTTGTTAATGAGCATCATATCCACATAAAATTACGATGAAATATTTTCCACACATTATTTAATTTCTCCGAAAAAAAAACTAAAAATTATTCAGCACAAAATTTTAATTAAAAATATATTTTTTAATGTGTTTTAAAACTGTAATGAATCTCATAATTTTCAACAAAAAAAAAAAAAAAAAAAAAAAAATTATTTCCATATAGATAAAAGAGCGACTTTTTGCCTAAATGAATAAAAAATACACATATTTTTTCAGGCATGCACAGCAATAACAAAAATAAAAAAAAAATTAAATTTAAAATCTCCCCAAAAAATCATAAATTTTCTCTCCTTTCAACCTTCATCATCATTAAAATAAAATTATATCATTTCACAGTCACTAATAATATTTTGTTGTATGAATATGGAAAACTATAAAAAATGTTACAAGCTCACTCAACAAGCATTTCAACATAAATGTTTTTTTTTTCTCGTTCCTTTTTCTTTCTTTTGAATTAATTAACAATTAAATTCCGCTCAAAAGAATGAAGAAATAAATGAGGGGAATTGTATCTGACTAACATCAAATAAATCGCATGTTTTCAAGTTGCTGAATGAATTTTTAAAGAAACTAGATTGGTTTTGACTTAAAACTTTTTTAAAGGGATTAATGAGAGTGAATTAAGCGCATTTTAGTGATGTTTTTGAAGTAAGAAGTTATTTTTTTTGGTGGTTTAGAGAAGTAGAGTAAAGTCTAGATATTGGTTATGAAGAAATAAGGAAATAGGTTCGATTCCTTCTCAAAAATTTTGAAACTATGAAATTCTGTCAATTTTTGACTATTTTTTCAATTTTAGGTCAAAATTTTGATTTTTTCAAGGGGCCGTTTGTAAAATTCGTAATGTTTAGGAAGGTGGAAGGTGTTTAAGATTTTGTTACGTTTTATAAAAAAAAAGATTAAAATCCAATACAAAATTTTTTACGACCAAAATGGTCAAAAATGATCAATTTTAGCGTTATGAATTTTACGAACGAACGCTAAGTTTAAAGTAGAATTTTAAGTCAAAATTTTGATTTTATCTTAATTTTGTTTCAAGATTTTGATTTTATTAAGTTTTAGTCAATCAAAAATTTTTTGAAAAATCCAAAACTCATACATTCAAAAAACATATTTTCAAGTCCATTTCATTCAATAAACTTCAACAATTCCATCCTAATCACCCCAAAATGCAATCAAAAATCCATTTCCATGATCTTAAATCTCAAAATCCCCGCTAAAGACATGCTATATACATAAAGATGAATAACATACATAGCGAGCAAGCGAGAAAGGAAGAAGAAAATAAAAGATTGAAAAGATAGATGAAACATGCACTTCATACAATGTGTTTAGTTTTACTTCTTCTTCTTCATCTTGTGCCATTCACCGAAAACAATATCTCCTCTCATTTTTCAGTCTTCATCCTCATGCTCATGCTGTTATCTGACTGAATCTCTCGACTTGTTCGTTTGAAGTTTTTTTTAATTTTTTTTTCATATAAATATTCTTATTCCAACATAGTAATGTCTTGTGCTATGTGCTATTCATGTACATCATGCTAGTCACACTAGATGGATGAAGACAAGAAAAAAATGCGCGCAATCATTTTAAATAAAAATGAAATTAAATGGAATATAAAAAAGCAGCGAGAGATTAAAATGGGATACTAGAATATTAGGTGAGGTTGAGTCTTTTTTTCTGGGTGGGATATGTATGCATGTTATGTGGAAATATGTCAAGGATTTTGAGATATGTGTTATTTTGTAGTTGTTTGTTCATATGATGAGATAATGTTGCGGATGTTTGAATAATTGATGATAAATATTGAAGGAATTTTGATTATTTTGTATCAATGACAAATTGCTCAATATAATCTATTAAACTTACAATCTGGAAAATTAAAAATAACAAATACAAAAGAGTCACCACAGACGCGTTAATTCCTAAAATGTGTAAATTACCTCAATGAAAAAAAACTGATTCAGCGTAGTAAGAAAATTTTATAATGATTTTTTTTTCATTTCGCAGCGATGACTCATTTGAATGAGATAAGTGTCGCTGAGTAGAAAATTAAATAAAATATAGCACACACATCTGACAGTATATTTGCATCATTTGGACAAGCTGTTGAGTTTCATTTTTTCACAAATCTTTGAAATAATTTTTAATAGTTTTGAAATTGATTTGAGAGAAAATTTGAGTTTTAATTTGATTATTGTGATGGATGTTCATAAAATTGTCATAGTTGGATCTGGAGCTACTGGGAAATCCAGTTTTTATCATCGTTATTCAACTGGAACTTTTGAGAATACGAGGCTAGGAGAGTGAGTAGAGAAGAAAAAAAAACATTGTTATATTCTGAATTTTTATCCACTCTATGTGTATAACAAGTTATGCAAGAGTTTTTTGTCCATATGGATAATTCTAGTAATGAGGGGATGGTGAAAATGAAGAAATCTTAAGTTCAACAATTATTTTTTGTTAAATACAATATTCTGAAAAAATGTTGTAAAATAAATTCACTCAATAGTTTCACCCGAGTGGGAATCGAACCTCATAGCTCTCGATTGCCGGTCAAGTGCTCAGTAGTCTGAGCACTCTTCGTGGATCGAACTTTTGGGTGAATTTCTTTTTTTCAACATTTTTTTCGAAAATTCTAGGAATATTTAATAATTTTGTGGTTGTAATTTTTGCCCTATGGATAGAGAGGACTGTCTGTCAAAATTTTGACATTTTTTGTTCCATATTTTCGTAAAACCATACAAACAACCTCAAACCCAATTAACACTTAAAACTTCTTTTCCAGTACCGATTTCAAAATTTTCGACACCATATTGGACGGAAGTTTTCTTTCATTTGGTCTCATGGTTCCACCAGGACAGGAAGATTTCGAAAGATTAAGATCATTTGCTTATGACAACGTGACAGCTTTGATTCTATGCTATAGTGTTGCTGATCAAACTTCATTTGATAATATTAGTGATTATTGGATGCCTGAAATTCAGAAGGATCTTGGATCTACGGCTCCCATTGTCTTAGTTGGTATGCATTGTTTTTTAAAAGATTTCTAAAATTTTCTATTTTTTTTATCCAAATTTCTTCCACAGCCACAAAAATCGATTTAAGAGCCAATGAAAACTCAGAAACATTAATTTCTAAAGCCAGAGGAGAGAAGCTAGCCAAGAAGATTAAAGCATGCAAATTTATTGAATGCTCAGCCAAAGACAACATCGGAATCAAAGATGTCATTGAAGCAGCATTAAGAATCTCAGTTGAAAGATGGAATCAGTATATGTCTGATGATAAGGCAAGGGGATTTTCTTGCCGGCCATCTTAATTTAGATACCGCCATAAGATATGTAGAAAGATGGATAGGATGGAATAAAAGATGGATTGAAAGATAGACTAAAGGATTTGAAACTCAATTCTCAGAAAAAAAAATTATTAAAAGTATTAATCAAATTCGTTTTGTGATAATAAAGTAAATTCTAGTAAATTCATATGTTGTGCCATTTCTAAGACATGCATATTTTAAGATTTTTTAGTGCTCCTTTGATTTTTAAGATTCATTCTGTTTTAATTTTCATTCTGTTGAAACATGCAACCATGATTTATGGTAATTATTTAACTACAATAAGCTACATTAATTTTTCCAATGTATCGAGTAAATTTTGACAATCTTAACTTAAATTATTCTGCAATTCTACTGACAGCACCCAACTTTTTCAAGTACTAAGCACATAATCTCACTCTCGTTACTCTTAAACAACATTAATTTCGAAAATAATTTAATTTTGCATGCAATAAAACTTTTGATTACTAAAAAGCCATAAAATTCCTCTCATAAATTCATATACCTAGATAAAATCAACATCATATGAACGTGAAAATATCAAATTTCCAGCATATAATAAAACTTAGAAGAGCAACATCTCAAGTGCTCAGTTCAGGAAAATTAAGCATCAAAAATTATAAATTAAAAACATTTCTTCACATCTCATCTTCATACTGTATAATTTACGTTTATTTCTTAATTTTCATATATTCTCGCTCCATGCTTCTCATTCTATATCTTTATTTTTTTTTTTCTTTTACAACACGTTGATTTATAATTTGAGATAACGATGCTTCATTTTATTGGATGGAGAGAGGGGGAAATTAAATCACATAGGCATACATGAATGCAGATATGAAAATTATTTGTTGAGATGTAGAGAAATTAATTTCACCCTACCTACAAAATTTTTCGATGTTTGGGATTAAAAAATATTTATTTTTTATGTTTATTCATCAGAAGTATCAGAAGTAGTTGCTATAGCACGGGTTCGGTATTCGGTTATTATGGGTTTTGTGTATGCATAATAATGTGAAAACTTTCAAATGCAAAAATATATAAACATGGGATTGAAAATGGCTTTTAGGAAATGGAATTATGCCAATTTAATTTTAAAAGCATTTTTTAATTTTGTTGTGGATGGGGTTGGTAGGGTTGATGGGTGTAGAAAGCGCATTTATGGATGTAGTTTTAAATTTTTAGTTGTATTAGATTCTTCGATGTGATTATGTCATATGTATGTCATATATATCATATAGATCACATTATGTCACATGTTTTTGCTGGTTTAAATTAGAGAACTAGGCATAATATAATATAATTTTTATCTAAAATCTGCAGTTTATTGAAGGATTTGATCCTTGCAAAGTAAGGATGAAAACTTCATTTTCAATTAATTTATTTTAAAGTGCAGTGGATGATAAAATTCGAGAACTGAGTTTATTATTAATTAGGTACCAATTTTCCAGTCAAGTGCTATCCAACCTTTTTTTATGCAACGACGCACTCAAGAGATAAGTCACCTAGTTCACAAAAATCTATATCTGATCTAGATCTTTCATATATTCGGTCTAGATCTTTGTTGAATAGGGTCATGGTCAAAAACTGCACACATCATACGGCTCGTGGAATTTTTCAATTTTTTCGCAATATTCTAAGGTGATAAGTTACAAGAGTTTGATATCATTGGTTCAATCCATTCCTTCAACAAATATAACATATCAAAATCCTCAATTGACAGTCAGTCAAACCAAAAACTAACGCCCACACCTATTTTTTAACTTTCATCGAGTCTGCATCATAGCCACAGTTTTCTGTCCATGAAGGTTTGCCTGGTATGTTTATTATAAAACATCAAAGAGTCTATATACATGCAGCAATTTTTTTTTTCATGAAAATGACAAATGAGAGGGGAAGCAATCGCTCAATGTGCTCACAAGCTATGAATTATAAATAATCAAACAAATTAATGTTTCACATTTATACATTAACGTAGCAACAGCAACAATAATAAAAACAACAGAAATAAATGAAAAAAAATTGCAATCACATGCGGCATGAAAATTTATGGCTTTTTTGCCTCGAGATGAGAATTTTTAATGCATTTATTTTTTTTGTTTGTTAAATGAGCAGTGTAAAATAAAATACAAGCTATATATTTTACTCAACTGCATTATTTAATTGAGTCGCATTACAAAAAAAAGAAGAAAAAACAAATTAACAAAAATTTAATTTTCATTTGCAATTTCATACATCTGCCACATTTCACAACAAATAGAGTAGAAAGTATTTAGATTCATACATATAACAATAATCTCAATTTTAATACATACAATAATAATATTTTCATTTTTCTCTTTCTGTCCGCTTTTAATTCTATTTGAACGGACTTTACAGCTATCTGATTAAGTATGACAGACATGTGGATAGACTCAAGACTTGTTATTTGGCAAAAAAATGCTGAAACAACAACATTGTATGAGGAGGAAAAACTGACATGAAATCTTTTTTGAATGATTAAATGACGTTCTTTTGAATGACATAAGCGCATTAGATTTAAGATTTTGAATTCTTTTTTTCTTTTTAATGAAGATTTTAATCGCTCTTTTAAAAATCAACGTTTATTGTTGATTGAAATTTAATTTATGAGCTCGTTTGGATGGATGTTTCCGATGTGAATGGGAGAAGTGGTGCTTAATTGAATATGGCTTGAAAAATTTTGTTTTAATTTATAGAATTTTGAGTTCGGTAAAAAAGTATACATCTTTAAGTATACGACATAGGGTATACTAAATTACGTAAATTGTATCAATCAGATAATATTGAGTATACTCATATAATATATTCATGAATTATTGAGTATACAAATCTTAGTAAACAATACAGTAAACATATTTTTAACACCAACCTTCCGGTTTCAAATTAAATTTAAATATGATACTTATGAATTTTTATGATTATGAATTGTTTGATATGAGCTGATAGTCGGATTAAAAAAGTTTGCAAAAAAAAATCCAGTTTGAAAGTATACAGTAAAAAGTATACAATGTAAAGTATAAATTATCGGGTATATGATATAAAGTATACGAAATTGAGTATACTTTTGTTAATAATGTAAATCTTAGTATACGTTACTTAGTATGCAACAAAATATATACTATATTTCGTAAACATTAAGATAAAACATAATACATTTATTTAGAAAAAAAAACTTTATAATTAAGGAAATATTAAGTCCAATCCACAACCAAACTGGCTATCAATATGCATAACTGTCTACACAAAATCTGTTTCAAACAATATCAACGTCAAGATAAAATTAAATAGAATACCTCATCCATTATCATACCACTATAAACTATTAAATACATGAATCACAATAAAAACCGAGAGTATCAAAACGAAGGAGGAGTACGAGATGGAATGAGAAATATAAAATGCAGTTAATTTGTACAATACACGAAGGCAGGGATTTTTTTTGAAGTGACCATAATAGCCAAACAAACAAATTCACTTGATCATAAAAACGAGATGATTTATCATTACAGACAATATTCAGACATGATAATGCAATTTATTATATGACAGATTTATAAAAATAAATTTCTGTTTCTCGTCTCCGATGTCTCCATATATACAAACATACAAAAAGCCTATTTATTCAATTTAATACTTCTTTCATATTTCATTTTCAATTTAATACTTCTTTCATATTTCATTATTTATTTGTTATATCTTTTTTATATATTTTTTTGCAAAAGACTACAAAGGCTCTGTGTAAAACTTTAAGAGGCGAACAAAAAAAGAGAATTAATGAGAATGATTAAGGGTCATTTAATGTGCTCACATTTAGTTGAAATTAATTTTTTTCTCTTTTTTTGAAATAACAAACAACATTGTAATTGAAGATTTTATTTTTTCGTCTATCTACATGCTCATCAGTTAAGTCGAATTTAATTCTTATTGCCACAGAGTTGGTGACAGGGGTTTGGGGTCTTATACTGACACAGACAATAATTTGTCAAATGGAGTTGGGAGGGGAACTGATTTTTTTATCGAAGGCCAGGAATCTGGGAGTCATTTATGGGGGTCATTTAAATATTTTTCTTTAAATACTTCGTCGGGAGTGTGGTCGGGAGGCTGGTTTGAGGCTTTGTAACAGTTTTAAAAAATAAAATTTTTTGTATGAATCTTTACTCACCTACCAACCCTGCCATCTTACAGCTTACAACATCAAAATAATTGATGGCGAAATATTTAATTACCTCAAAGCGTTTGCCCACATAATAATAATAACAGCAATATTAAATTCTCGAGAATTAATGGATAAATTAAATTCAAATTGCGCCATAGATGGACGGGCATATCGTTAACCTTTCTGGGACTTTGACTTACGTGTTAATGTTAAATTTGAAGAATTAGTTAGTTCATTATAGAAATTTAGGTTTCTATTTAGCACAAAACGAAGCTAGTCAAAGAAAATTGCTTGTTGTTAGGTAAATAATTGGGTGAATAAGTTAATTTCCGGAGATTTTTATTTTTTATTATTTTTTTAATGAATTACTTTTAAATTGGCAAATGTGAATCAGTGGAATGAGAATTGTGGGCTTGGAATTACAACTGAGGCTTATACGATTTATTAAATGTACATTGAGTCATTCATTACTTTTAGTTGGAATATAAATGCATTGATAAAAAAAATATTGTATTCGCTTGTAATATGGATTGAAGGCATTTTGATTGACAGACATAATTTATTGGATTTTATGTGAATTGCTATGAAATCAGAGATATTGATTGAATGAATTGTTTGCGATATATTTTTTTATGATATGAGGATTGGTGAGTGCTTTCAGGAATATTTTTATGATGATGATGATAAAGCTGGAATTAATTGACGAGTTCTAGTTGAGTTTTGAAGGGTGAGGTATTGATGGAGAAGGATGTAATTAATGTTATTGATTTGGATTCAGATACTATGAATCCAAGGTAAGCGTACTTATTTCTCTTCCAGAGATTTAGAATCTAAAATTGCAAAAAGGATTACAAGATTATCGAAAATGAGGTCTAAAATTTAAATATGGTATGAAAATCTTAAGAAGGCCTTCAAACTATTGAAAAGGATTTAAAACTGCCAAAAGTGACCAATAAATATCACATGACACAAAAAAAAATCCGACTTTAATTACTTCATGTAAATTCTATCCTCAACAAACTTTCCTACATAAAAAAATGAGAAAAAAAATCCAAACATTTGTGTGACACAAATTACATTTTACAGATTCGATTCAATAATCAACATTTCATCAAACCAAATAATCGGAGAAAAGTGTTCAATACACAGTAAATGAAAATTACAAAATTCGCAATTTGTAAATGAAAATAACAAGATAAATACGTCTACAATACAATTGTCAGATAATAATTTTACAATTCATCATTTCCAATTTGGCATTGAGTGATTGAGCAAATTATTATTTATAAGCTGATATTGTTAAGCCTCTTCATCCACATCAATCTATTTTTAATTGTATTATCATCAATGCATCTTGTCAAGAAGAGATCCAACAAGCCGTATCAATGTGGAAATTGTAATTCATCTACACAAACTCATCTCTTCATAATATCTCAATCTCAAGTTTATTGAATTGCATTACTCACTTTCCTGCTATTACACATGATGTAATAAGAATAATGTATGAATGACAATAACAACAAAATAGCAACGAATACCTCCCATAATAATATGTGTATATGCATACATCTCACTCCCATGAAAACAATTTACATATGAGCACTTTGTGTTAAAGAAAATAAGTCTCGCTTTTCATCCAGTTTTATAGCGAGATTTTGAGTGCTATTTGGAGCAGGATGAAATGGAATCTTGATTTGTCAGTTTGAGTTTTTAATTTTTTGCATTTAATTAAAGTTACATACATATGTGAGATTCAGGTGTCTTCACACTAGAACTTTAAGAATCAGGAGTCATTACATTCAAATATAAATTCAGGTGCATTCACATTAGACATTTAAGGATTAGTTGACTTCATACACTAGATTAATAGTCTTTACACTAGATTAATTTTGTTTCAGATTTATTCATAATTTTAGGTGCATTCACACTGTACTTTTAAAAATAAAATGTCTTCACACTAAAGCTTTGCATATATTTCAAAAAATGCGTTCTTTATTCATCTCCAAATCCATTCATTTCATTTCAAACTTCCTCTTTAACAATTCTTCTCCACCAAAGTACACACATCGCATTTTTAATCTCGGGGATCTCGAGTTACACTCAACTGCTTTTTTGATGTCACTTTTTTCTGCTTCTCTCTTCGTCTCCCTCATCTTCTTACATCAAAAACAATTTTGTATCTGTTTTTATGTAGATTCTTTCTTCTTTTTCTCCTCATTGTCTGTTGTTATTGTTGTAACAGCTCATACAATGTCGGTGCCTTGTGGGGCACATAGAAGATCTTTCCTTCTTCCTCCTCCCTCTTGTCTTTTTGTTTGTTCCTTTTCAATGAATTTCTCGTGTTTTATGTATGCAGATATGTTTAGCAAAAAAAGCAAAAAAAAAAATGAAATTGTATGAAATGTAAAGAAAATTGAGAAGGGAAAAAGGAAAGAAGGTGAACAAGAAGAAGAATAAATTATTATGTTGAAAATTATGCTTTATACGTTTTTATGCTTTGTGTGTCGTAATTTATTTACATTCTGCATGGTAGCGGGTTCTCTTATACTGAACATAACAAAAAAAAGCAAAGCAAAAAAATCTCCGTGGAGGTACATAAAGGGCATGTATGGGTGGTGTGATGTTACATATACAGTACATCTACCTTATGCAATAATGCATTAATATCTCCCCTGCTTTTTCATGTTCATTCTTTTTTTTGCAGTCTTCTTACTGCTTCGTCTATGATTCATTTTTTTGTGTTTGTTCGTTTTGGTATTTAAGAAATATTGTGGTTGAGTTTGGGGACGATGGAAGTGAAAAGTCGAGGAAATTGAGCGCATTTTGACGATATAGACTTTTAAGTAATATTTTTATAGAAGTAAATAAGCAGAAGCTGAAGCTAGGATATTATATATGGTTTAGGTATGTCTGAGGATCAAAAGAGGTTAATGGGGGTCAAAAAGTACCGAAAATTTGTCAAATTTTGGATCGAAAGGGTTCATGGAAATTCGAATGGAACCATTAAGATATTTAGAGGTAAAAGTAGGCTATAAAATTTCTTTTATACTTGTTAGCTAATTTGCTATGTTAGCTAAAAATGTGTAATAAACTACAAACTTAACGTTGAAGATAATTTGACAATTCCACATCCAAAAACCCAACCAGACAATCTGTATCAATCAAATTCTAACAATTTTATCAAAATCCAGCAGTCTGCGCCTGAAAAAGAACCATAATAGTATAAAGAAAAGTAAAACCATAGAAAATAACAATAATAGCAAAACAACAAGAAGAAGAATAAAACTCTGAAATAAGAGTAGAAAATGAGACGATAGAGAAGCATAAAAAATTACTTAATGCATAATATGGTGCAAGATGTTGTTTTGCTTTGATTTAATAAGTTCCACTGCACGGAGAATTAACTGTTGTTGTTATTTAAAAAAATTATATATTTTCAAATGGGCAAAAAAAAAGTTAATATGTGTAAATTGCGCTCCGACGCTTGAGATATAAAGATTAATGAGAATTTATTTATATCATCCATTTATACACACCAAAAAAAATATGAAGTATTTTAATTTTAATTAATTTTTTTTTTTCTGCTGCTACTGCCGCCGCTCATGCTTTTAAAAAACCATGAACATAAAAAGGACTGAGCGTGAAGTGAAATAATTTTTTTGATGTTTTTCAAGTGCGAATAAAAGAGATTTTGCGAAAAGAGATTCGAGTCGAGAATGGCGTTTAATTAGGGTAAAAAATATTGAAATTCGTACAAAACCAAAATTCGTACGAACAAATTTACAAAAATTTTTTTTTACCATTTTTAGACTTGAAATAATTGTCTTTAAACTCAACATCGGCCACATGTTAAGGTCTTTTGACTTTGCTTGGGGTCCATATTTTTTTATTCAATCTTGAAAAGAACAATTTGTGCAGCATAAAGCAGTAAAAAATGCACTTCATTCCAAATATTGAAATTCGTACACAACAAATATTGAAATTCGTACAAAATTTAAATAGTAGGCGGTGAACAATTTTAATTGTTTTTGTGTAAACAAATTAAATAAATTAAGTTTAAAGCATAAATAAGCTGCTCAGGATGAACAAAAACCTCCTCAAATGAAAATACAGCAAGAATTTTAATTTTTTATCAAGTTTTGGATGCAAAAATCGTCAGTAGTTGGTGTACGAATTTCAATATTTGAGTGTACGAATTTCAATATTTGTGTGTACGAATTTCAATATTTGAAATAAAGTGGATTTTTTACAGCTTTATGCTGCACAAATTGCTCCTTTGAAGTTTGAATAAAAAAATATGGAAGACAAGCAAAGTCGTAGGAAAAATTTGGGAAATCAGCAATGCTTCTAATGAAAGTTACAGGACTTTCAAAAAAAAAATTTCGTTGTGTACGAATTTCAATATTTTTTACCCTACATGCAGCGTAAAGAAAGAAAGAAAGAAAGAAAGAAAAAAATTGAGGGAAAGAGATTAAACGATGAACATAATTTGCATTCACAGTGAGCATCATTAAAATTATTTATCTAAATAAAATGAGGATAATTGGAGGGAAAACAGTCAGAATGTGAATTACATTTGATGGCTGAAGGGGTGTTGTGCATTGTTAGGTGTTTGGTTGATGGAGTTTTAGGAGGTCAAGTACTGTGTTTGAAACTGGATGCTAAAAGTAGAAAAATCTTGAAATTTTGCTTTATTTTATAATATTTGAGCTTCAAAATTGAATTAAATTGCCGATGAGCTTCTGTGAGACTAGAATTACTATTTGAGGTCATTTTTGGAACTATTTGTTGTCAATTTCACGTAAATTTGATTTTTTATGAACGAACCCAAAGTAGCTAGAACACACAATAAATGCTAAACCACATACCAGTTCAAGAACCTAACCTTTAAAAAAATCTACCAATTTCCAAGAACAAGCTCCACAAATAATTAATTTCCACAACACAATTTTTCTACCTAATCTAAAAACATTAATTAAAATTAATCATAACAACAAAATTCTTTTCGGCCTATTGTTGTACATTAGGTCTGCTCACTCACCCATTCATTAACTTGCTCAATATCGACACAACAGCAATTTCCATTAAAAATCGATTATACATTTTTTATTATGAAGGAAAAAAATATTTCCTGTAATATATTGCTTTAAAATTCAATTATTTTTGTGCGCAATGGATTATTTTCAATTTCAGCTTTTTTATTTTATTTCTTTCTCATCTCGATTAGTCACTCTTGGCTCCTGCTGTTGATACAGTTGGATGACTTTTGAGGCTGTAGAATGTGATTTATGGATAAGTTTTTGATGGTATCAGATGTGAGGATTTATGAGGGTTATGAGGAGATGCTGTTGGGTATCGATGAGAGTGACTTGGAAGGTTTTAGGTTATGAGTTGCAAAATTGACAGGATTTAGGGCTTCAGCATAATTTTTTAGTATATTTAAGGTTCAAAGTTCTCCAAGACACAAATCTAGCCTTTTTCACAATCCTAATTCAAAAACTAAATCAAATAAATGCCAATAACCCACCCATCATTCCACAATTTCCTTCCTCCTTCAACCTCTCATCTCATTTTCCCAAACAACATCAAAAAAGAATTTCTAATTAAATTTAATTTTTGAGTGAAGCACTCAATGAACAAAAGAAGAAGCAGAAATAAACTTTATTTTGTTTTTCTTCTTCTCCTGCGTCTCGACTCGTTCATAATGCATAAAACTTTTTAATTGAATTGCAAAAGAAATGAATGAAAAAAACTGTATATCCAACATGCTTTGGCAAAATTGCAAAAAAATATCTTTTTGTTTCTATAATTGCCAATAATTTTCTATACCTCGGTTCATGGATTATTAGCTAAAAATAATTGTAATATTTGAGATTGCAAATCTGGAAAAAATAAAAATCAAAAGCCATTAAATGAAATTTTTCTTTATTTCTCACTGCAAATTGCCATGGCATGAAATTATTCAATTTTTTTTTCTTTCTCTCTGTGTGTCATTATTCACCTAGAAGCGTAAATATCAGTCGCAAAGAATCATTTTAAATGGATTAATTGAAAGAAATGAAAGTTGGGAAGTAATTTTGAGGTAGGAGTTTGAGAGCATTTTTAGATTCAAAAACACTGAGCTAGGGTTGTTATGAAATTTTTTGTATGTCTATTACAAATATTTAAAATAATTTAGTGGGTGTATGGTAGGAATTCAGCTTAGGAGGAAAATAATTATATATCAATACTTGCTATAAATTTCAGGGGGTCCTCTGGGTGTCCTCGATTTGAACTAGAATTTCAATTCCTTGAAGATCACAATTTTCATTACCAGAATTTCCATAAATTATTTCTAAATTAAATTAAATTATTCTATTATTTCATCACTTATTTCAAATCATCACATTTAGCCATAGCCCCCTAAACCCACTAAAATGCTTACAAATCACTCATCAAACTCAATTCTGCACAAATTAATTTCTTTCTCTAAAAAAAAATAAAAATAAAAGTAAAATCACGCTAAGAATAAAAGAAAACGAAGAAGTCAAAAAGAAAAGAAAAGAGTGAGATTTAATTCAATGATGAAGAACCATTGGAATGGGAAATGAGTTCAACGTAATTCTGGCAGACTTTAAGCGATATTCAATTGACTACAATTTTCTTCTTTCTCAGTGTTTATTCTCATTCTTTCATCGGTGGTTGCCGTATTTTATTTTTTCATTCTTTTTTTTTCCTTTATATAATGAAAGTAAAATAAAATCATTCTGAAAAGAATGAGCAGAAGCAGAAAGAAGGCAAAAGAAAAAGAAAAGAAACGACAGTAAAACGTAATCATATCACAATGAAAGTCAATTTATATCTAATTTATTTAATCGACTCATACACGCACTGGTAATGGCACTTAAAGAGGGGTCCCCGCTACATTTATGAATCGTGGAGAGAGAGGCCCTCTTATTTTCGTGTATATTCTTCAGAATTATTTCCGCTTCTCATCATCATATGAAATTCATATAATTCATAAGTTTAATAATAATAGTAGCAGGCTATAAAGAAATTAAAGAAGAAGAAGGCATTTTTTTAAGAGAACAGCAATAATTTGTGAATTTTATATCTCAACCTCAACTTCATGTCGCTCTCGTTACTCAAGACTTAAATTGCCAATTATAAATTTTTCATATGGTTTTTTTTTGTGGTTATATGTGTGTGCGACCGTTGCTTGAGGAGGTTTTTTTCGGAATGAAATTACATATTATTTATTCTTACTGCCTTTTCGTGAAATATAAAATAAAATAAAACTCTCTAAAAAAGCGACGAGATGATGGGTTCTCAGATGTACTTACTTATGTGCTTCACATGCCAGAAATTTTGTTTTCGTTTGAAAATTATGAAAGAAGTTACAAAAATAGTGTTATTGTTGACTGAAGATGTAAATCGGATTTTTTTTTTTTTGAATGATGTTAGAAATGAAGTTATGTTTGGTTCTAGTTATGAATGTAGTTACAGAAATAATGATGATGAACATGAATTTTATAAATAATAATCATGAACAGAGATGTAGCCACAAGGTATCCAAAAGGGTCTGAATCCCTTTTGGATATTTTTTATTTTGCCTTTTTTTCTACTAAAAGGATTCAAAATTCATTAAAAATTTGTTTAAAAAAACTGTTTCAAAATTTGCTAAGAAAAATTTATTTTTATGCAATTTTGAACTTTAATACAATAAATAGGTATTCTTGAAATTTTCTAGCAAAACAAATTCATTTTTTTGAGTTTCTTAAAAATTTCATAAAATAATTCCACAAGCTCACTCTTAACTTTTCTCAAAAATTCTCAAAAAATAATTACATTCCTTACCTTCCTCCATCCATTCATTCATCTATTCTTCATGCCACAAAAATTTCATTATTCACTCTCTCTGTTTCACATTTCATCGCATTTTACATCGAAAAACCATTTTAATTTAAGTACTTTTAAAACAAAATTTCCTCACTTCAATTCACAATTGCTTTCCTGCTTAAAAAAATAGACGAATGAAAATTTTACGTCAATAATAATAGTATTATCAAATAATGAGGAAAATAAAGTTGTGCAAAGACTTGATAAATTGAAATGAGAGCGACAAACTTATAAGAAAACTTTGTTTCTTTCAAATTTTCTGCAAATTAATTTTTTGTAGCAAGAATGAAAATGTGAAATTTTTGTTAACAATATTTTAATTACTTTACTTGGAATAGCTGTTGGGGGTGTCCTTGTGGTGATGTTTGTCATTTCAATGGTGGTTTTATATTTTAATTGTTTGAAGAAAAATTCTTTGATCTAATCTAAAATCTTTAATTTTAATCAAAATTAATTCAAATTGCTTCGGAAATTCCAGTAAAATTTCCTGGGGTTCAAAAATGAATAAAAATTCTCAAATTTGATTTAAAATAGCTAAAAATGTGCAAAAATGATCAAAATTGTTCTAAAATAGTTAAAAATGTGCAAAAGTAATCAGAATTCATCAAAATAATTCCAAATTGCCTCAAAAATTCCCGCAAAATTCCCACATCAGATTTCTTCTTTCAACGACTTTCTTCCCTCAAAAATCACTCGACAAAAAAACTTTTTCACTCTCATCATCCACTAACTGTGCAGCACAGCTACTAGTCTTCCATATAAAACATAATATAAAATTACCATTTGCCTCTTCTGCTCATCAACCATCCAGACTTGAAATAATTTGAAATTCATAATTTTCATAAAAGCGAAAAATGAATAACTACAAAGTTTTAAATTTTTTTGAGAAAAAATTATCATCATTTAATGTGAATATACGCCTTCATCATCATCATCTAGAAAATTAAACGTACTGTTCTGTCTACGATGAAAGGCACTTTTTTCAGTATATGTATTTTTTGAAAATGAGAAACAGCAAGCAAATATTTAATAATAATAGTTTAAATGGAGGAAAGAAAGGAATGAGAACTTCAACATCTCATTCAAACATTTCAAAGTTTGAACAGTTTTATTTTTTCAACACAAAAAAATAAAGTTTTTTTTTTCATTCCTCTCGTCTGCTCTGTTATAGCTCAAGTGCATAATGAGTTTTCATTTTCAAGTATTTATCAGATCCATACACAATTTTGTGAATAAGTGAAATTGAAAGAACTCAGTATGGCTTCTTAATATTGTTATTACTTTATTTTAGTGGATTTACATGAATTGAAATGTGGCATGGGAACAGAATTCTATTTGTCCGGATGTCTGGTTCAATTTTATGAGTTTTTTGCTTAAAATTAGATTGAGAATTTATTTTTGTGTCTAAAATAAAGCTATGTTTTAAATTTCATTTAATTTTAAATCATTGCTTCATTTTTAAATCAATTAATATAAAAATGCATTAATTTTGAGTCGAAAGTAGAGAAACACTTCAATTTTGATTCAAAAGTAACGCAACGCATAAATTTTGATTCAAAAGTAAAGCAACACTTCAATTTAGACAAAAAATTAAAGCAACGCTTCAACTTTGAGTCAAAAGTAAAGCAACGATTCATTTTTTGTTTAAAATTTTATTTATTTATTTTTAAATAAATAAAGCAATAAATCATTTTTATATCGAATCCAACTGACCATAATTAACAAGACATCAACAAATCAAAAAGTGCATTTTCAATCCCAACCATCATCAATCAGCAAAAATCACAACAAAATGCGCTCATTTTTCACATCCAATTACAGGCTAAAAATTCACAACTAATTTCTTTTTATATGTACATACACTTCCATCATAGCAGAGCCAGAGAACGAAATGAAATTAAATTAGTGGAAAAAATTGAAAGAAAAATCAAATTAACTTTTTTTTCTCTCTTTCTTTCTTCTCCTTATTTTTCGTACCCAATTTCATCCACATCTAAAATTTCATATTATTAGAAATCCCTTTTTGAACGAACTCAATGTCTGAAATTGATTGAAGAAATTTGATAGCTTTTTTTTCTCCTCTCGATCAATTCTTTTCATGTTCTTTTTTATTCTTTTTTTTCCTCTTGTTCCTTTCATTTCAATTCGTTACATCTGACTGACCTTTTAATTAGTGATGTTCTCTTTCCTCTTCTAAGATTTCATTTCGACAACGTCATCATGGCAATCGATAATTTACCAAGTTGTTAATTGCATGGAGAATGAGATTTTAGATTTTTATTGTTTTGCTTCTCATCTTCATGGAAATAAAATATTTTTTTTTTGTGTGGTGTTTTTTTTCGAAATGTCACGTTTTTTAAAAAGAAAATAAAAACAAACACGTCAATTTATTCAGTTCGTCTTCGTTAAGTGATTTTTTTTTCTTTCAAAGATTCTTATTTTTAATTTTTCATCGTAATAAATTTATTTTTTCAAATTGAAACCTATGAAAAATGTTCATTTTAGTTCCATTTCACCATTTTAGTCGGGAAGCTTGGTTCGTGTGTTGGATGCAGTTTTTTAAGTCTTCGGTTCATGATTTGATTCTGGCACTTTGCACACACGAAAGATAGGTACATTGCGGGGTACATCAGGGTGCATCAGGTACTCATGTCTTAGTAATAGTCTGGGTGTGGTGCAATAGACTGTCTTAACATGAACATCGCAGTACCTTCAGCTCAAAAGACTGGGCCCTTATCCTTGATTTATCTTTTATCTTTATGGTAAATTTTTGGTTACTCAAATTGAGAAAATTCAAATCGACTCGGTTCAAATCGAGAATCCCCTGTACATTAAGAGTTTTTTAGCTGTGCATCATCATCGTGGTTGTTTTTTTAGGTTTTGTTTGTGACGCAAATATGAGGTATTTTGATACTTTTTTCATCAATTCTGACATCATTCATATAATTTGAGCCTCACAAAATCCAAAGTGTAAAGGTTTAATTTTTTTCCAGCTAAATTAATTCAGTTTATGACGATTAAACGTTAGATTCCATAAGTCAGTTAAAAACACATAAAACTTGCAGAAAATCTCAAATTAAGCTCATAAAACTCAAAAATCATCTAAAACTCCTTCGAATTCCAAAAACATTTCCACTCATATCTCCTTAATTCCCCACCAACAATAATAAAATAATCCCACGACATTTCTATCCATCATTTAATTCCCCTCAACCTCAATAATTCTTAATTAAGATAGACATGTCGCGATACAACGACCAAAAACCCCTTCAGATCCCGATAAGAGCTTAAGAACTTAATAGCTTCATTTTCTGACTCAACATTTTATTGATTTTTTTTATCAGCACATTTTATCGATTAAAGACATGAAAAGTAAACAACTTTATTTATTCTCGAATATTAAATAATTTTTCTATTCCATATAAATTGTTTCATCATTCGAATATTTAGTGCTCAACAGCTCCTGAAAAATATTTATTCAATTGATATTGAACGACTGTTTGATGTATTTTTTAAATTATTTTCCTTAGTCTTCAATGCTTATCGTATTTACTTATGATGAATAAATAAATGTAAAATATTTGTTTCAAAAGTTTTTTTAATAAATGTTTTTTGTGGGGTTTACTGTTTCTAAGGAGCTAAGTTGACGTGGATGTTATTAATATTTGAATTAAATTTTTTATTGAACTTTCAATCATTTATTTTATCATTATTAGGGATCAGTTTGTGAGATCATTGGGGGGTGAGGTTGAAATTTATTTATAAAACTAATTTACAGGGGGTTCTCGATCTGAAAAGTTGTTGTTTTGTTTCGAGAAATTTCTATTCAAATCGAAACCTACGAAGAATGACAGTTAAAAATGTAATTTTGAATTTTTGTATGGTAAATTTTTGGTTATTCATATCGTTATTCACCCCCCTTATATTTTTATTAATTTTCAGAATTTTGATAGGAATTTTAAACATTTTCCTCCATCTCATCCCCAAACTCAAAATTACATGCCATTAAAGCGCGTACTTAAAAAATCATTAAAAACTTTTTTTTTTATTACGTACATTAAAAAAAATATTTGTTCATCGACGAGAAAAGAAATGCTGTAATTTAATCAGCATAAAATTGTAAACTTCAATAAAAAAAATATCAATTTATTGATATCCATACATGGCCTGAATTCGATTTCATGTTGTTTTATTGCTCTTTAAACTGTTTACCAAACAGTTATAATTTTAATTGAACAAAAAAAAAACAACTGATTAAAAAAATTATTTTTCGAGTGAAAATTTTCAGCTTTTACGACTAAAATCAGCTTTTGGGGTGATTAAAAACCTCTTCAGTTATCTAAAATCGTCTCACTTTGCTATCACTGAATTAAGGTTGATAGAGAATGAGATTATCCCTAGCAGCAATTTGGAACGAATCTGGGCGGAATTTTTTTTCCTGACAAATTCGTTTGTTTTTCCGGTCATAAAATGGAAGAATTTTACGGGAAAAATTTCCTGGGTTTTTCTTTCAAAATCTGTCATAAAATTTTTTTTAAAAAAAATTTTCTGGCCGGAAAATGAAAGAATTTGTGAAGAATTTTTCTTTCGTTTTTCTTCCATTTTTCCTCACAGATTCTTTCATTTTCTGATATTGCAAAAAAAAAGTTGCAACAGAATTTGAAGGAATTTTAAAGGAAATTTTCTGACAGATTTTCTTTTGATTTTTTGCACATTTCTTAACATTGATGAATTTTAAAAATGATTTTTAAAGAATTCGGAAGGCATTTGTTTCTTTTAAAATATTGGATCTTTTCGAAAAACACAATTTTTGTGTTTCTTCTTTTTGTTCCATTAAATTTTAATTTTTGATTTTTAATTCCGCGAAACAACTTATTAAAGTTTTTCTAACATGAAAATCATTGTTAGAATAGAAATTATGCTCTGTAGTCGAGATTATGCTAAAATTCATTTTTTATTTTTAGTTAATAGCCTGAAAGTTATTTTACCATCATGTGTTCTACAGATTTAAATTTATTTAAAGCAGAAATCAGCAGAAATAAAATGCATACCATAGAAATTGATTGAATTTATTAAAACACAAAAAAGAATAAAATAACTTAAAATCATCTTCAAATTGAGATTCTGTATAAAAAACCTTTTATATTTTTGAAAACATTTCAAAAACTCTTTTTTTTTCATAATAATTATATTTAATATGATTTAAATTCATTTGATTAAAGATTATTTCACAAATCAGTCATAAGACTCAAAAATCCCTAGAGTATTTTGCTAAAGATCTAAAATTCTGCAAAATTCTACATTTAATATTGATGAAAAAAAAAATAATTCTCCTGAACGAATCTTGCAGGATTTATGGAAGAATTTTTTTTTCGCCCCCCCTGAAGCTACCCCACTGGAATAAAGCTATCATAAGTGTCAAAATAATCATGAAAAATTACGGCAAAAGAATTAGCAACTTAAATATGTCTTTTCGCCAAACATATTTTATATAATTTCAGATAGCGGTAGCTCAGCGGTTAAGTTCGGGACTTTGGTTTCAGCGGTCATGGGTTCGAGTTGGCAGAATTTCAACAGAAAATTTCCTTACAAAATCTTCCAAAAAAAAAAATAATTATAATAATAAATAATAATAATAAAAAGAAAATAAAGAAGAGAGAGAAAGTGAGAGAAAAAGAAGAAGAAAAAAAAAGAATTTTTTTAAAAATATTTTGAGAAAAATTCCCGCAAGATTCTTTCATAAATCCTGCAAGATTCGTTCAAAATCCTTCTAAAATCGTTCACTTTCTGTCAGATAAGTCGAGAAAAAATGAAAGAATCTGTGAGGAAAAATTCCGGCCGGAAAATGGCCAGAAAAAATGCATTTTCCGGGCACTTTCGTGCAGTTAAGGAATTTTCCGGCCACTTTTCCTCACAAATTCTGTGTGATTCGTGAGAAAAAAATTCCGACCGGAAAATTTCCTCATAGATTCTTTGAGAATCGTTCTAAATTGCTGCTAGGGATAGTTTTTAATACTTGAGGGGTTTTATTGGCGCAATCAAAAAATTTAGCTTATGATATCAGTTTGAGGAAAGTGCATTTTTAATACTTATGATAAGAAATTTTTATATTTTTATTATTGTTTGATATTTACGACATCAACATGTGAATTGATTGGATTTTGGTGCCACATGTCTGTTAGTGTCGATGATTTTATTAATAGTCATGACTGAGGTATCAATGTGCTGTTTTTTTGTGGGGATTAGGAGAGGTTGAAATGAGTTTTTGTTGGAAGGAACAACTTGATCAAGTTGCAGTTTTGCCTATCAGCCTGTGATAGTCAATTTATTTGAAAATGAACTATTCCTACAAAAAGTGCCAAGGCCCTTTAAATATTTTGATCGTATCTTCAAAATATTTCAAATAGTATCAATAATTGACGTTGGTATTGATTATTACTTCTGATAATCAATTTTTAACAATATTTATTCGACTCAATAAAAATGCGCCTAATGCTTCCAACTAATAACATTTCTTACTTGCCAAACTCATTACTTTTATTCCTTTGAACTTCTACCTACATAAAATATTTCATACTTGCTACCATGCCTAAATCACTTCTATTGCAGATGACTAACCTTATCAAAAACACAAAAGCCTCTCATTTTACAATAACCAATCAAAAAATTGATAATAAGCGAAACTTGTTCAGTTTGTTTGAGATATTTGAAGCACAAATACGCAATATTCAGCGATGTCAGAGTATGTGATTGCCGACACAGAATACGGTCAAGTTCGTGGCGAAAAAATAGTTTCTGAAGTTGAAATTCCATACATTCGATTTTTAGGAATTCCATATGCAAAATCACCTGTTGATGACCTTCGATTTCAGGTTTGAATGAAATGGATCAAGGCTTGATCACTTAGTATTTTAAATTTCGCTTATTAATTCTTAGAATCCAATAAAATCAGACTCGTGGGAAGGAGTTCGTGATACTTTAGTTGAGCCACCACCATGTGCTGGTAAAAATAATTATACTAAGCAGTTTGTTGGAACTGATGACTGTCTATATTTAAATATTTACACGAAAAGTTTGAATACTGATAAAAAATGTGCAACTATTGTCTATATACACGGTGGAGGTTGGTATTTTACATTTTATATGAAGACTCTTGTTCCTAACCTTTAATAATTAAACATGCAATACCCAATTCTCAATTAAACTCCCTGATATAGGCTTTAGAAGCAATAGCTCAACTCTTGATGTTTATAGCCCAGATTACATTCTCATGTCAGATGTCGTATTTGTTATCTTCAATTATCGTCTTGGACCATTGGGATTTGCCAACTTTAATGACAAAAGTTTGAATATTCCTGGAAATGTAGGCATGAAGGATCAGCAAATGGCAATGAGATTCGTGCGTGACAATATTCAAAATTTTGGTGGTGATCCAGACAATATAACATTAATGGGACATAGCAGCGGTGCTTCAAGTGTCGGATTGCATTGTGTAGCTGAAAGTTCTAAGGGATTATTTCATAAAGCAGTGCTGATGTCTGGATCGCCAGTTGGACGAGAATGTGATGTCGTTCAGTTGAATTGGACAAAGAGATTGGCAGAGAAGTTAGGATATGATGGCGATTTGGAGAATGACAAGGAAGTATTAAACTTTTTAAACAAAATAAATGTGATAAAGTTGGCAGAAGCTGGCTATGATCTAGCTACAAAAGATGAAAAAAAGAAGCTTGGAATTCAGTTAAATTTTGCGCCACATAAGGAACTTTATGGGTCAGATTCTACATTTTTGTTGGACGCTCCAATTGATCTAATTCAAAATGCATGGAGTAATGACATTGACATCATGATTGGTGGAACTAAAAATGAAGGTAAAGTTCACTCAGATGTCAACTATGCTGATGCTGTTCCTGTTGCATTGGTTAATCCTCGAGAAGGTCCAAAACTTGATGAGCTAATTGAAAGATTCAAAAATTTCTACGAATCGAAATTTGGTGAAGGAAGAGCTGCTTATGAAGAGGTAAAAATTCAAACTTTCAGAAATCAATAAAATTTAATTATTTCCATTAGTTTCGAGGTGACTCATTCCGTTGGTCTGGTATGATTCGAGCCATCAAGGCTAGATTATCATCAGCTGGAAAGGGAAAAACCTATTTGTATAAATTTTGTGTTGATTCACCAACACAAAATCATTATCGAAATCGTGCTTTTGGAAAAGGATCAACAGGTGTGAATCATGGCGATGAGTTGTCATATTTTTGGAAAAATAATGAAGGAGACGTTCCAGCATGGGATTCTATGGAGTTTCAGGCTATTAAAAGATTTGTAAGGGTTTTTGATTTTTAAAGTTTTTTGATCCTAGTCTTATGGCTTTATTAACTAGATTTAAATATTTGGTATCAAGGTTTAAATTGCATAATTTAAATCCATTTAAAATATTTAATACTCCACAGACCTCGATAATTGCATCATTTGCCATCAATGGAAATCCCAACAATCCTGCAATAGCAGAAGTTGATTGGAAACCAATTAGAAATGAGCCATATGAAGGACTTATAATCGATCAGAAGTTAGAAATTAAAGAATTTGAAGAAGCTGGAAGAATTTTGAATTTTTGGTCTAAACTTTTTGAAGAAAATGGCGCTAAATTTTGTTAAAATTGAGAAATTAATTTAACTATATTTGGGATTATTAATGAAACATAAATTTTTTTAAGGGGAAGAAAAAATTCCAAATTTTGATAAACTTCAATTTTATTCAATCTTACACAAATTCATGTTAAATGCGTTTCATTCACTAATAAACCAATAAACAAAACCTCAGCAAACTTATTTCTTTATCTTGAAAAATTTCTTCTGAATTATCAAATCTACAAACTTTCTTATCGTTCATTCATTCATATTTTTTTCAGAGGTGACCAGCCTTATCGTAACGAAAACAACTCTTGATTATAAAAACAAACCATAATTCCTCCGATAAAGAGCAAACAATTCAGTATTTGTGGGAACTTTAAAGCACAAAAACGTAGAAAATAAAAAAAAAAATTAATTATGTCAGAATATTTAATCGTTGACACAGAATACGGTAAAGTCCGTGGCGAGAAAATTATTTCAGAAGTTGGAATTTCATACATTCGATTTTTGGGAATTCCATATGCAAAATCACCTGTTGATGATCTTCGATTTCAGGTAAAAAAAAATAATTTTTAGGTCTAAATTGCATTCAACAGTTTTCTTTTCTCTCTTTCCACAGAATCCCATAAAACCGACTGCATGGGAGGGCGTGGTAGACGCATTAGTCGAGCCTCCACCATGTGCAGGCAGAAATAATTACATCAAGCAGTTTGTCGGCTCTGATGATTGTTTATATTTGAATATCTATACGAAGAACCTTAATCCTGAGAAAAAATGTGGCACAATTGTTTATATACATGGAGGAGGTACGGATATCGTAAAATTTGTTGTAAAGGAATTGACTTTTTGATTAGATGCGATTGCATTTTGAAAGGTTTTATTGGGGGTATGGGCTGTTATTGGGATTATGGATGGATTTCTTTGAAATGGAATTGAATTTTGACGGTTTGATGAGATTCGAAGATTTTTTTTTTACTTTTTTGCTTCATCCAAATTTTATCAAAAAACTTCATACTTCATATTTATCAATTTCTCAAGCCATAAAAAATTCCCATTATCACTTAACATAAAATAAATTTTCCATTTAGGTTTCAAAAGCGGAAGTTCGACTCTCTATTCATATAGCCCAGATTACATTCTCATGTCAGATGTCATATTTGTTATCTTCAATTATCGTCTCGGACCATTGGGATTTTCTAATTTTAATGATAAAAGTTTGAATATTCCTGGAAATGTAGGCATGAAAGATCAGCAAATGGCAATGAGATTCGTGCGTGACAATATTCAGCATTTTGGTGGTGATCCGGACAATATAACATTAATGGGACATAGCAGCGGTGGATCAAGTGTTGGATTGCATTGTATAGCTGAAAGTTCTAAAGGATTATTCCATAAAGCAGTGCTGATGTCTGGATCGCCAGTTGGAAGTGAATGCAATACTCTTCAGTTGAATTGGACGAAGAGATTAGCAGAGAAGTTGGGATATGATGGCGATTTAGAAAATGATAAAGCAGTGCTAGACTTTTTAAATAAAGCAGATGTGCTAAAAATGTCTGATATTGGAGGTAATTTAGCAACAGAAGATGAGAAGCAAAGGCTCGGAGTTGAAATCATTTTTGGACCACATAAAGAACTTTACAAAACTGAATCAGCATTTTTATTGGAAGCTCCAATAGACTTGATGAGAAATGCATGGAGTAATGACATTGATATTATGATTGGTGGAACTGAAGATGAAGGAATAGGTGAGACAGAGTGGAACTATGAACAATATGTTCCAATAGAGTTCGTCAATCCTCGTGAGGGTCCAAAAGTTGCTGAAGTAGCAGAAAAATTGAAGAATTACTATGAAAGTGAATTCAAAGATAAGCAGATAGCATTTGATAAGGTAAATTTCAACTTTATTTCTACCATGCTTAAGAATTAAGAATAAAATTTAGCATTGCTTCAATTTAGGTTTCAGTTTAAAAAGTCACAAAAAAATTCGTAATTTAGTCAAAATATAAATATTTTAATTTTGCAATAAATTCACAGTTTAGAGCCGATTCATTCCGTTGGTGTGTCATGACAAGATTCATTAAATCAAGACAATCGTCAGGAGGTAAAGGAAAGACATATTTATACAAATTTTGCGTTGACTCTCCAACACAAAATCACTATCGTAATCGATGGTTTGGACCTGGATCAAAAGGAGTTGCACACGCTGATGAGTTGTCTTACTTCTGGAAAAATGGACAAGGTGATGTACCGCCGAGAGATTCAATGGAGTTTGAAGCTATTAGAAGATTTGTGAGTATTTTTGAAAGAAGAAGTCAGATTTTGTCTATTTTGTTAACAGAGTAGCACAAGTCGGGAGATAAAATAGAGAAAAAACTATCTCAAGATGACGAGACGTTGATTTTATGGAAAATTTCTGGTCACACCGAGTCAAACTTCTTCTCTATTAATCGACTTGTTCTACTAGGGCTAGTATATTGACTGGAACTAGGGATTTCAATACCAATCTCTGGTTGAAACATAGAATTTCTGAATTTTCCTTCCTTTAACAGACCTCAATTTTTGCATCATTTGTGAATACTGGAAAACCAAATAATCCTGAAATTGCTGATGTCAAATGGGACCCCGTCAGTTCAGAACCATACAGAGGATTGCTACTTAATCAAAAACTAGAAATTGATGAACTTGATGAAACTAAACGATGTCTGGAATTTTGGACGAAACTTTATGAAGAATATGGAGCTAAATTTTATTAAAAATTATTCAACCCCTTGAACGTGCTAGTTAAACAGCCTCTGTCCTTGAATCGTACTAAATATCGATCAAACTTAACCTTGAAATATTTACTTTATTTTCAAAAACGACTGATAATAAAAACTTACTTAATTCTCACAATCCACTTGAAATTTTTAATCAATTTCCTCTTTTGAAAAAAAAAACTCATCAATTTTTTTAATAATCCCCTTAATTTCCATTACAATTGAAATTGCACCCCATACACCAATTCCAATCATACTTGCGCAATTAATTTACCTGATAAATCTAGATTATTGTTTAAAAACTTACCTAATTAATTTAGGGACCGATCACTTCTGACGTCCATCAAATTCATGGATTTTTAGATGCACTCTACCCTCTGTCAAAAAATGTTCATGCTAAAAACAACCAATGTTTAAAAATGTTACTCAGCCTCAGACCCCCCTCCCTACTAAAAAGTCGGACATCATAGGTGAACGGCCCATAATTTTTTTGTTCAATTGCTTTGTAATTAAAAACACTTCAGGCCTTAATTTTCCAATCGACTACAATATTTTTTGGATTTATTGTTTCATGGAAAACAATACTAAACGTTGTAATATCAATAAAATTTAATTTTTCTTTTTCGTGTAAATTATCGAGAAGTAATTAAATTTTTTTGTATTTTGCTGATTGAAAATGTTGGGTTGTGTGGTGGAGATGGTTCTTTGGAATTAGTAAGTTCATAAATGATGGTAAATTTTGATGATAAAAATGGAGTCGAAGACTATGCAGTTGTCACGTAAAACTTTTCATTTGTGGTAAAAATTTTTGATGCATTTAGAAAAAAAGAGTCAAAATCAGAATTTTTGATGGACGTCATTTACATCGAATCCCTGAAATTATTGATTTTTTCATCAGACTATAAGCCAAACAACTTTTAAAATATTTTTTTGTATGCCACATAAAATGAATATTGTAACACTTAAAACTGAAAATTTATATGTAAATCATCAACAACTATAATCATCCTCACAAAGAAAAAATATTCCAACCACTTCCTCCGACCATTCCATCCACTCTCCATTCACCTTAAAAATAATAATTTCTGCATGCCCTAAAAACAAATTTTAATTTGATAACAATAATGAGCCCTTCTCGTTCAGTAATAATAGACTTTATGGAAACAACAATGTTTATAATTCACAGGAACTGAACGAATATAGTTGAGACTATTCGTTACCATAAATAAGTTGTTATGATAATTATTAATTTCTTCCTTTAATAATAATAACAATTAAATTCTCTTTTTTTATTTCTTCATTCTTCATAAACATTAATTCCACAAAGCTTCATTAAGGGGCAAAAAAAAATGTTGTTTATTGTAACAGCAGCAGAACACAAAAAACGATGAACACAGAATAGAAAGAGAATGAGAGGAAGAATAAATTACGTTGTAAATTAAAATGTAATTTATCCATTTTTGTGGCATTCTATAAACATTTTTTTAATTAGATTCGTTTGCTAGTAAAAAACAGTAAAAATGTGTTTGAAATGAATACAGTCGTAAAGTCATGCAAGCTGTATATTGCACATGAGATGGATTTAAGATAAAATAATGTAAGAGAAATTAAAATTCTGATTTTATTGCAGAAAAATAAACAGTCGGAATTTTTTTGATGTAATTAGAGAAGTTAGAGGAATGAGAATTAGGTGTAAGGTGGATTTTGGACGCATTTTAAAATGTTTGAATTGAAAAATTTTTATTTAGGCATTTAAAATTTTTAGTTAGGAATTTTTTTTATGTGGAATTAAAAAATTATTCAAAAATTGTAAATTTGGCTATAAATAAATTATATTTTGAAGTATTGATACTGAAACTTTTAAAAATCATTTTTTAAAAAAATCTTTTAATATTTTTATTTTAAAATTTTTTTAATAAAAGTATTTCTAAAGAAAATTAATATTTTTATTTTTGAAGAAATTTTGGAAAATCTCATCTTTTAAAATATCTCAAAATCAAGCAAGACCGTCAAAAAATTCTTACTTCCTTCCCAAAAAATTCTATGCACACACAAAAAAGAAACTTTTTAATATCGATTTCAAATGAACAAAAACAAATAATCAGAATCAGAAAAGGCATCAGTAGCAGCAGCAGCAACAAAAAAAAGAGAAAATAAAGGGAGATCTAAGATCAACTTGCTCGTATCAATTGGGTGCGCTATTTAAATTTGATACGATGAGGCAAATGGAAATGAGCATGAAAGGCCATTATTTCACAGTCTTTCCAACATCGTTCACGATTAATTATTAAGATTTTTCCATTCCTCATTTGTATTCAGACAGTTTTTCTTAATTAGAGAAGCTCCGTAGAGATCCCATTAAAAGAGATTAAAAAGAATATTGAACACACACCCACATCGTTCATTTTAGCTCGTGAAGAATATTCTTTAACATTTTTTTTGTTATTTCTCATTTCACATTATTCAATTCCGTATATTTAAAATGTGAAAAAAGTATAATAAAAAAATAAAAGAATTGTAATGAATTTTTCATGAAGCCCCTGCTTGCATTTTCAGTATTGTTTAAAATTCTTTTCCGTCGTGTTTTTTTTTTTTTATTTTTATTATTTCTGTTCGAATAATGTTTTATAGAAAAAAAAGAATTGAAATTTAAATAAGTATATACATAAACTTTAAAATAATAATAATAATTTAAAGAAAAAAAAAATGAATCGCTTTGCTTTTTTGGAGATTCATTATAATTTTTAAACAAACGAAAAAAAAAAGAGTTTTTGACTGTTCAAAGAGATGAGAAGAATTATGATTATATTTTCTGTGTGTACTTTTGAAAAGAAAAAAAAGAAACCATCAGCTAATGCTCGTCGCTTGTTTTAATAATTTCGTATATATTTTTTTATTGTGTATCTCTGCTCGACGAAATGGAAATTTATGGGAAGATTAGTAAATAGTTTTTTTCTTTGAATATATTCATGGTAATTAGCGCATTTTTCAATTTTCTTCAGTTGACTTATTATGACTGCCTAGAGGCAATTTAACTCAAATTTCAAATATATTTTTCCTTAGAATCCATCATAATTCTTCACATATGGAAACAATAAATAGCCTGCATCTTTAAATTCCAATTCATCTCTCAAAAATAATGCAATTCTGCACCATCACCATCCATAAAAAAGGCACACATCTATTCATAAGATAAAATGCCGAAAACACTTCATGTCCCCCAATCATCTCATCTAACAAAAATAACTCGAAAAAAAGGCATTTAAATTTAAGTAAATAAATACATATTTGACCAAGAGAAAAAAAAATCAAGCATAGCATCTCACATTCATAGTGCATACACAAGATGCCAAATGATTGTTGACATATCCACAGAAGAAGAAGACAAAAAAGAGGATGACGAAGAAAAAAAAAAATTAAAAAAATAGTTTTTGCTTTTCATTTTTCAGCAATGACTTTAGACACCAAAAAATATAGAAGAGAATGAATGCAATGGAAAGAAGAAATGGGGATGTTTGAAAGTGATGTCAATTATAAAATTGAGTTTTAGAGTTTAAAGAGATGCTTGATACTGAAGATGACCATAAAAATGTAGGGCTGTACGGAAGATAACTTAAACTTTAATTAATTTATTTCGAATTAAAAAACCAAATGTTTTCTGAAACAATGTCTTTAAAGTCATCCAACTAGAGTTAAAACTATTCCATATAGAATTTATTTATCTATTTGAATTGCTAAATTCTAGTCTCTGTCCTTTAGGTTAATCTTTACTGCTTTATACTAAAGTTCAATCTTATAATCTATCCCAGGCCCCTCTTATCCCAATATAGGAACCATACCTAACACTAAACCCTCCAAAAAACCAAACAATCTTCATCATCATCATATTTCTTCGTCATTGTTGTTATTCTTATGCTTGCGAGTTCTTAAACAATCGAAATTGTTTGTATTTCTTTATTTTTTGTCGACAAAAAGGCAGATTTTGTTCAGGGCGAAGTTTTTGTTCCTTTTTTTGTGTGTGCATATTTTATGATTATATTTCTCTCGCCTTGCAGTTTCTTGTTGTTTTTCCATTCTTTTGTACATGAAGAAAATATACAAAAAAAAAAAAAATCGAGCTTTCCAAACAATCAACTATAACAATTGAAAAATGCTGAAGCATAAAATGCTGTATTATTCTCAGCAAAAGAATTGTTTTTGAATTGGATTTTGTTTTTTTTTGGAATGCTTCGAAAAAAAATGTTCCATTACCCCCAAGACTCTCTATCTCCATTCTTCTTGGTCTTTAAGACTTCGTACTAAGAATATAGCTGTGCTGGAGATAGAGTAAGAGCTGTATAAGTATAGAGCATGAAAAATTTGCTCAATATTGAATTGGATTTGAAAGCAGAAAAAAAATTATTGTGTAAGAAAATGAGAGAATAAAAAATGATGATTATCGGTATTTGAAGACAAGACAACAAATTCTTAACCTTTTGGAGGTGGATATTAGAAGAAATTTTAGAGCAGATTGTCTTGGGGTTGGGAATATTCTTTACAAATATATGATTTTTATCTGATAGACATTTGTAGCTTAATTGTTTTAATAGCTCATTTGGCAATGCGTGGATTAAGAAACCGGGTAAAAAAATTAAAATCCTAAGTTCGAATTTATCAGACTATTGGTTTCTTATATGCAGCATATATGTAGTATTACGTATAACAGTTAAAAAAGTGAAAATATTTGATCGTAGTCAGGTTAAAGGTCAGGTATCGTTAAAGCAAAATTGAATAATTTAACTAGGCAAAAAACATTTAGACCCACCCCCCCCCCCCAAAAAAAAAAAATTGTAAATGTAAACCCTATTCGACAAAAATCCACAATCTCAATTTTATGAATATCTGAGTTCAATTTCTATTAAAAATTAAAAATAATAAATTCTAAATTTAAGTATCAACAATCTTATTTTTCAAATGACGTCGCCTTAAACCATCAACATCCAAACACATTTTCAACTCTCATCTCTTTCTTAACATTAAACAATTCTGCCAATAAGCCCGAAAAAAAATTACACAGCAAGAATTTCATTTAATGCTAGTCAGTGAAAGGAGAAAAAGAACAGAAAAAGTATAAAACGTAGTAGAGAGAGGAACCAATGCAAAACCAAAGAAAAAAATGCAAAACATTCTTTTAGACCGAAAGTCTTTAAGTGAACAAAACAATTACTTACGACAATATATTTTGTGAGTGCATAAAATTACCAGCATGAAATGCAGCATGAATTGTATAATTTTAACATTTTATATATTTTCAAAAAAAAAATGCTACAAAAGAGAGAATAATGACATTCCGTGGAATTGAAGGATTCTTCTTAAATTACCAATTGCCTTTTAAACGTGCAATTGCAATATTCGTGAAATCGCCAAACATCTCCAAAAATGGCTAAAAAAACCTGCAAAATTTACTAATTAGGAAAAATATTTTTTTTTTTTCTCGTATTTTAAGCAAAACATGCTCGCACATCACATTAATATTGATTGGGGCCATAAAATTTGCAATAAAATTACAATCTTTTGCTCGTTTCTCATTGTTTTGCCTCCTCTCGGCTCGTTTTACGAATTATAATGCATTTTTTAAGATTCACTCGAAAGTAAAAATGAGCAGCAAATGTCGGGCTATAAAACTCAGAAATTCGACCTCCAGTAACAAAATGCTTAAATTATTGTTGAATTATAAATGAAAAGATCTTTCATAAAACCCGTAAATAACACAGAAAAGCAGCAGAAAGAAATATAAAAAAAAATTGAAATTTAAAGAGAAAAAAATTAATTTTCTTCACTTCTCGGCAGTGAAAATGCGTTAAATCGCTAAATTAATTAACAATTCATTCCATTCATTGCCTACGATTGCCAAAATGAAGAGAGAATTGAAAAATAATTGATGAAATTCTTTGTGGATTGAATAATGTGGGTATGGTGCGCATTTTTAGATTTGTTTGATTTTTGGTGCTGGAATTAATGAATTTTTGGAATTTTGAAATTCTTATTAAAAAGTTCGTGTCTTATTTTTGGGTATGCAGCTTATTACATCAGTTTCAATCAGATTGAGTACTTGTGGTGCTTTATTTTGATACAATTTGATGACTTAGTGATACAGCGGATGTTTTTCAGTAATTTTATTTGCAGCATCTTTTGTCTAGTACAGCCGGCATCTCAATCAATATATACATCAACCATCAATTGTTCCTTCAATCCATCTAACCCTACACAACAAAAAATACTCTCAAAGCAACATATCTGACATTGGATATAAACCAACCAATCCAAACAACACTATCATCATCAAAATAACATCTTACCAATCTATCCAACCTTATTATCCCCTCATACAATCCATATCAATCGAATCACATCCAATTGACTCATCATTTCCGAACAAACAAACAAAAAGAGAGAAACTCATGTTTGTCCATCCTTCAAGCCATTACTGCTGCTACTATACGACATTTGCTGACTCATTAAGATGATTTTTTTTTCAATGTCACTAAGCTAGGCACTCGGATCCATAATGAAGAATAAATATCATCTGACAATTCTTATTCATGACATGCAGATTTATAATTTTTGATACAGAAATGTTGACCGAGTGAGACTGATGAATTGGAGAAATGTTTCGACTTTGGGGAATTATTTTTTGAAGGTCAAAGAGGTGGGTTTGAAGGTTGACATTTAGAATTTTTTTTGAAGTCTGTGGGTGGAATGAAGATTAAGGATGATTGTTATGTGGAACTGAATTTTTAATGGCATGATGTTGTATTGTTGGATGAAAAATTGATGTAGAGATGTTATAGAATTTATAAGAGTTGTGTCTTGGTAAAGTTTATGACTTGTGGCATGTTTAAAGATGTAAAATATTTTCATAAAATTTTTAAATCATTTTTCCGGCCTATTTTAAGTAATCTTACATTCACAGCTATATCTGGTTCTTAGAATGTCACGTGACGGTACATATATGAAACTCTAAAGTATGAAGTACAACCAGAAAACCTCAAACAAAGCACAAACTGACTCCACAAAAAATTCACCATCCATCAAAATTCAGCGAAATACTAAAAAATTCATAAAAAATCGAAAAAGAATGCTTGAATGAGTTTTTGCGCGACCGCATCAGCATGTAGCACCTTTTTGTTACACAGTCTTCAAGTGCCTTTTCTGAACGCGCATTTAATTGAAATTGTAAGAAAGAAGTAAAGAAAAAAATTATTACAAAAGAAACCTCAACTAACGAACGTATAAATGGACTTAAGTCCGTAACTCACATCAACGCAGCTCGAGTTATTTTTTCACACCACATTTTCCATATGTATGGCACATTAATGACCCATTATTTCTCCTTTCAAGCTTATTTAAGAGCTCGGCTCATTTTTTATAACATGCCAGCAAAAAAAATCGCATTATAAAAGCATAAATATTACTTAAAGTGTTTCTTTTTTCTTTCTTTTTTTTTCTTGTTCTTCCATCCTCTCCATCCTTAGTCATCTCCCGAAAGAGACATGAATAGTAAATTGGTTGGCTCGTAGATGCTATAAAGTCTAAATTATTATAACTCTAAATTGCCGGTTGTTGAAATAGATTTTTTTTTATTTTTATTATTGTGCGGGTCTCTGCTAATAGATATCTATTTTTTTCGGAGAAGTTCAAGGTTTCATTGTTACTGCCTCCTGCTTTGTTGTACGAAATGACTGATGTAGATGCGTGAAATTTGAGATGTTGTTCTTAGTCTTTTCTTGGTTTTATTATTATTATTTTTTTTTCTGAAATAAACAGATGCGGCATTATGATCATTTTTAGGATAGATGAGAAGATGGATGAATGGCATTATGAGTACAATATTACATTTTTAATAAATTGTTAGAAATCTACTCGAGGCAACTCATTCAAAAATTATTATAAATTAATTTGAAAGGAAAAAAAAATTTTTATGTCGTTTTAATTTTGTTATTTGTGAATTGAAATGAAAAAATAAAAAATAAGAAATAAAGTTGTTGATGCAACTTCAAAGGGGAATTAAAAGTTTTGTAGAGGTAATCTGCTGTGAAGTTTTAATTAAATGGATTTTTTAGCCAAGGTGACCGGTGTGTGAATGGAAAGAGATTTTTTGATGAATATTTGGTTGGAGTAACATGATGAGCTAGTAAATTAAATTGAAGAGCGTAGGTTTTTACTAGGTAGTAGTGGTGTAGCTAGGGACTGTAAATAGATTCCTTCATTAATGAATTTCATCAATTTACTAGAATTCAGACCCCCTACACCTCTGGTTTTAGCAAATGATGAGCTAGTAAATGAATCGTTAACTTATTACATCCAATTTTTAAGGAGGTAGAGGTATTTGGGGCTATGTGACAGCTTTAAATAAAATAATTTTTTTGCTTGAAGGTTTTGTGACAGAGGGGAGGGTGTTCTAAAAATTAAATTTTCGAATGAACATCATAAGTCAACGGCCCCAAAGTAGATTGTAGAATTAAAAACTGTAGCAATCAAAGCATGATAAATTTTTAAGAATTTTAAGCACACATTTGAGTTTCCAAAATTTTATTCTTTTGAGCACAAAATTTGAATTATTCAGTATCAAAGCCTTGATCATTCTTGATCATTTTTGATCAATTTGATCAGTTCCTCACCCTGGATCAAAGCCTAATGACTAAATAATTTACACGTTCCATCAATTTCAAATAACGAACTCGTGTCCTAAAATCATGCAAAACTAGATAAAAGTTTAGATTTCAATACAAATTATTCCTGGAGGGTGGAGGGGTTCATAACTAAAGATATATCATAACTACCAAATAATGCACCACAATAACAAATTCTCTGATAAATCTTAATCCCTACTATCTGACCTTGACACAAATGCGCTCAACTCACCCTTTATCCCTTCATCACAATTTCTACCATATTCCATTTCATTATATTCACATTATTTGATGTTTCAAAGATAGAAAAAAATAGATAGCAAAAAAAATAAAATTTATTTGCTGCTTCAAACAAAACTAAAAGGGACGATGAACATTCAGAAAGCAAAAAAAAAATCTTATTCATCGTCCAATTCCCCTCAGCTTTTCTATTCATTCACATTCCTTTTTGTTTGTCATAAGGATCTATTTCAAAAAGGCACAGAGACTGAATTGAAAGAAGAAACCTTTTAGATAAGCGTAAATCTCCTCTCAATGAGATGTCATGCGATGAAATTTTTATGATAAGATAAAAAATAAAAATAAAATCTTGTCTGCTTTTTCTTTAGAATAGCACATGATTTTAAATCACATAATGACACATCACCATGACGAATTTTCTATTTGATGATTTTTTTTTTGATAAATTTTTTAAAAGTTTTTCTTTTCATTTGGTTTATTTTTTTTTTGTCTCCATGTTTCTTTGTGTGAAGATTACTAATGGCATTTATTCAGAGAGTTCTGTGAAGAGTAAAAGACAGACAAGTTGGATTTTTTGTTAGATGAAAAATTAAAGACAAAGTTTTTTTTGTTGTCATTTCTGGGGGTCTTAATTAATTTTGAAGAATTAGATTTTCTATAGAATTTTGTTGTTTTGCTGTCTTTTCATGATTCTCGATGTCTCTAGTTATATTTTTAGAATTGATGAAGAAGATGTTTACGAAATTTATTCAATAGGAATTGATTGGAGTTTTGAGAAATTTTTTATTTTATTCTTTATTTGTTGATTTTGCGTATGAATTTTCAATATTGAGGATTTGTACTACGCAGAAGTTATTTGAATGATTTTATATAATCTTAATAGGTATCTTTTTTTCCGATGAGTTCATCTGAATTTGAGATTTGTAATTTTTTTAAATTCAATATTTTTGCTTATTTTCCAATCATAGGTCATAAATTCTAGTAAAATCTGTAACTCACAGGAAAGTAGCTAGGAAAAGGAGTGTTGGAGTGTCCAGAACCCCCAACCCCATTTGAAGATAAATTTCATCATTTTGCTAGGGGATCATTCACTTATTATTTTCAATTTTTAAGGGAGGATGGTGGTCTTAGGCTTTGTGACAGTTTTTTGTTTGAAGATTTTGTGACAGAAGGGTGGAGGGGGTCTAAAAATTAAATTTTTTGATGGATATCATTAGGGGTTTTTGAGAAAAAATGCATTTAGACCCACCTTAATTTTTTCACACTAAAAAATTTTCATACTCCCTTAGAAAAAATTTCTATCAACGCACACTGGAAATTTCAAACCCACAATTCCGACTAATTTTCAAAAAAGCAGCAGAAATCTCATTAAAAATTCACAAGAAATCGACTTCATCGGAATTAATCTACCAATCAAAAATTTTCAAAGAACTATTCCATAATTATTCCACTTACTCATTACTGTCTCTATTATTAAAGTTTTTCGCACAAAAGAATTTTTTTTTGTCTAAGTCATTCTCTTTAATTAATTTTCACATATTGTAAATGTATGAATCCAGCGACATATTAAGTCTCTAATAAAGAGTCAAAAAGGGAAAATTAGTAATGAATAAATTATGAGAAAAGTGACTAATTCAAAAGCAGTTTTGTTTCATTGCACAATAGTTAGGCATTAAATTAATAATAATGAGGTTCTCATATAACGAATAATTGCTCCCCATTGGGGCAAACACATGACTGTGCACACAATATTATTACAAAATGATATCATTTCTTCGATTAAAGTTTATTTTTTCATATTTCGAATAGTTTAATATAGCAACAAAGAGGGCGTATTGACGATGATAGAGAATGAGAGTGGAATGAGGCACATTACATATATTTTATGGCATGATAATGGGTAATGGTTTAATGTTAAAAAACACGTATTTTGTGGAATAATGATGCGTAGAATAATTTACTGTATTACTTAATGTACGGTAAGTTGAAAAATAATTTCAGCTCATTTATTTCTCTTGAAATGATGATTAAAAATTCATGAACGTGAAGCCTTTCTTCGAAAATTGTTTAAATGAGCATTTTATAATTTAGCTTGATTAGTTTGAGCTGTAATTTTTTGGTTTAAGTGTTTTAGACAAATTATTGAAGGTTTTTGCAAGAATATTTGATGAAATTATCTCAATGAGTTAGTTACATGATCGTAATTTGCTAATCATGAGAGTAGAGATTGAAAAGTTAATTTAAAGAGCTGTACCTCCCAGAATTTGAATTAATTGATGTTTTAGAATCTTTGAATTCATCTTGAAAGCTTTTAAAAGTTAAAATTGTTCTTTTGAATAGAGAATGGGGTGTAGACGATTTTTTTTTGTGTATTAAATCATTTCCTTTGAAATTTTATTCAAAAATACTGGAAAAATATCAAAAATGTAATATACATGACCCCCAAAGCCCTTTTTGCTTGTTTTCAAACTTAACCTAATCATTTTTGAGTCTCAAAAAGCTGATAATGTTAATTACATGAAATGAATGAATGATGATTATATAGTTTGAAACTTATGTAAATAGATAAGCATTTGAAAACTGTCCAATAAATCATTTTGTTAATCATCATGATATTTTTATACATGTCTCTCTTGGTTCTATATATCAAAACATGTATGATAAAATTTAATATTTTTAAAACTCATTTCTCAAAAATTCGCAAATATTTCAAAACAAATTGCACCAAAAATTATTTCCACGTGAACTAATAATGCTCTAAATAAATAATATAAAATATAGCAGTAAAAAAAGGTTTTATTTTACTGTAACAGAGTATTTTGATATTTCCGTATTTATATAGAAAAATACACAATAATTTCATATCAGCTATAAATTTATTTGGAAGGTTTTTTATTCTGTAATTCTGATTAAGTTGTGAGTGCTGTAATAAATTTTATTTTAGTCAGAAAATAATTTTTTTTGAAGAATTGAGATTTCAAAATGTTTCAATCATTTAAATTTTATGAGCACAAAAAATTTTATGTAAATTTGAAATTTTTAGAAAAATTTATTTTTTAAAAGAATACGAGAAAATGTTTTTGAATAAAAAAATTTAAAAAAATCGGTTAAAAGCCGTTTAAAAATTCTTAATTAACTAAAAGATTTTTGAATATCAAACTCTCTAACGGACCCTTGGAATTTTTTTAAGGGGGAGTCGACCTAGGATTGTTGCAAAATCTTCATAAAAAAAATATACAATCATCAACTTCTGATTAAAAATCCCAAACCTAATTAAATTGAATTAATCTTTAATCCATTAATCGTATATCCATCAAACTTCCTCATATTCCCAGAAATCAACAGCCAACATCTAAAATTCCAATCCCCTTTTCACCAGAAAAATGTGCTAATTATTTGAAGGGAAAACACAAACACAGCAAGGCAAGGACGATAACATCGCACAAAGCAAAGCATAAATAAATAAAAAGGAGAAAAAAAAAACAAAGTTTCCATACCAAGAAAAGAGTATCCAAGAAACCAAAAACTGAACGAGGAAGAACAACAATAAGAATGTACACATAAGACGAAGTAAAAAAAATATATCTTAAATAAGTGCAAATAACAAGTTTCTGTATATTTTTCGTAGAAGAGTGAAGAAAGAAAAAAAAACAACAAGAGAGTGAAATATAAATAAGGAACGTAGTTTTGGAAATGAAGAACAGCACACGATGTACAAATAATAAAAAAAAGGAAAAAAAAAAGATATTTGAGATTAAATTTTATTTTACAACTGCAAATGAAAAATAAATTCCTCTTTTCCTTTTACATCTTTTTATAATAATAATATTTCTTTTATTATACATACACACTGATATTCACGTACGTATACTGAGTATGTACATAAAAAACCCCCCCATCCCATTTATAGCGTTAAAAAAGTGCAATAAAAAGTATCATAAAACATTTTCAGATGCCTTAAATTTGGTACGTTATGTTATGTTATATACCTACATGCTAGAATAATAAAATTATTTAAAATAAATTTTTATCTTTTCGCCTTTCGCCGGGGCTCTGTTTTATTGCTATAACTTTTTATGATCGCTGTGTCTTTCTCTCTATCTTTATCTATCTTTTCTATTTACTCTTCTTGCTGCTATTTTTTTCTCCTTCATTCTTTTCTAAATGGGGGTTTATGGGAAATGCATGAATTTGCAGAAATTTCTTTTTGATGGAAACTAGAGTTGAGAGATTGGGAGATGAGTTTGTGGGTATGTAATAAAAAAATAAAGAGAAATAAAAAATAGTTGGAAGATTGTATGTGGGTTGGTGGAATGGGATGTGTACTGTTTTATGGGAGGGTAATAGGTTGAAGTGCTTGAGGAACTGAAGAAACATAAAAAATATGTAAGAAGAACCTCTAAAAATTTAAATTTCGAATAAATTTTTAGATTCATTTTAATTTTGATTACAAATTTTAAAAATGGATAGAAAAACTTGAAAATTTTGGTTTTTTTTTGCAAAATTGTTTAAGTAAATTTGTAAATTTTTATTCTATTGAGGACCATTTTTGACTCAAAATTCAATTTTAGTAGAGCTATTGAATTATTTTGTTAAAATTTCAAATTGCAATTCAAAAGTTCTCAAAATTTATTTAATTTATAAATCAGAAAACATAAAAAATGTTTAAAGTATCTACAAGACAAAATAAATTCAATCCCAGCTCATACTCCGAAAAAATAAAAAAACATTCAAAATCCATCAAAAATAATCCCCATATCAACTTTTTTATTAAATAACCAAAAATAATAAAAAAATCCCCATCCATTTAAAATAAAATCATATCACTTTTACGATATCCGAAAAAATAAGTAAGAAAAAGAGGAAAAAAACAGAATCACAACTTCATTTTAATGACAGTCGGAAAAATATCAAAAGAAGTTGAACTTACTGAAGTGCAAATAAATATTTTTTTTCCTCTCCATCCACTCCGTAATTTCTTTTTATGCAATAGCGAAGCGAAAAGACAGCAAAAAAAAAAAATAAAATAAAATTCATAATACAAACGACATAAGCAATGCAATGAAGAGAAAATGAAATGAAAATCTTCTTATTATACTCATTTCATATTAATTTAACCTCGTCATGAAAATACAACAATGTTTTTTTTTATGTACGAACAAATGTTAATGCTTTATGTATTAAAATTCTTTTTATCTCTTTCCTCTTTCCGCTTAACACGGGGTGAGAGTGGAGATATGTCGTGTCGTGAGAGAGAAAGAGAATAAACTGTGAGAGAATGGATGATTTTGAGAGAGTAAGATGAGAGAATATCGGCCATTGTGGGAGAGAAATTTGAGAGAGTGTTGATGTATTGGGAAGAAATTAGTGGACTTTGATGGGTGTGGACAAACTTTTTCGTGGGAAAATCTTTGAAAAATTTGTGTTGTTTGAATTTTTGAAACTTTTTTCATTAAAAATTGTAGATTCTAACCTCAAAAACTGAAAAATTCATGAAAATCCAAGAATAACCTCAAAAAAACCTCAAAACCATCCACCGACCACAAAAATTCACACTTTCAAGCACATCTGATCAATTAGCATTAAACAAGTATTAGTGAGAGTTCAATGAACGCATACAACTCACAAAAACGTCATATGTTCCTCGATTTTATAAAGAAAAAAATTTTTATAGGGAATTTCCTACCAATACATTTACAATTTTCACGTCCATACACGTGAGAGAGCGCCATGAGAGCCGAGAGAGTAATTCTCACTGAAACCATATTGCATCTTTCTTTCTTGTGTGTCATTCGCTTCGTACCATCGAGCAGAGTCAGTAGAGGTTCAATCCTCCAAGAGAGTGTATCGTTTTTCCTGAAAAATAATAATAAAATACAAGACAGTCAAAAAAAAGAAGAAAGAAGGAAGAAGAAGAGAAAAAAAAATATTTTTTTTACCTAACAAAAAAAAGAAAAAAATAATTTCAAATTATATACGAGGAGCTAAACTAGAGCTCGTCTATATAGCAGTGATATGAAGAAACAATAATTTAAGTACGCAAAGAAAAAAGAATTCGCGTGAACTTTAAGAGAGAAATTCGTGGAAATTTTGACATAAAAAAAGAAAAAAATTTCTCGTGAAAAAAAGAAGACTGAGCTGAAAAGAACACATAAAAAAATCCATATTCGGTACTTTTCGGATGAAAAAAAGGATACGAACAGCTGGAAAAAATCGATAAATCTAAAGAGTCTTTACGCTTTGTGAATGTGTGTGCAAAAAAATATCTAGAATTAAAGTAATTTCTTTGAAAATATAAAAGAAAAAGAAAAAAATTTCAAATCAAATTTTATTCTCATTCAAACAAAAGACTGAGTTCTTTAAGCCAACACGACTTTTAATTTTTTTGATCCTGAAATAAAAAAAAATTTCATCAGCAAGAAAAAAAAAATTATTTCATTTTCTACAAAACTTATCCGACGAGACAGAGCTACTAATTAAGGATCTATAGTGTGTACATATAAATTACCACAAAACATAAAAAAATCAACCACCTTTTGGATTAATGTTCCTGGTTACTGGTTACGTGTATTAGTTTAGTGAAAAAATAAAAATTAAATAAAAAGATGAAATAAAATTTGAAATGTGAGAAAAAGTCAAGAAAAATTTGAAAGAAAAAAATTTATCAAAGCAGAGCAAAAAAAATTTTTTTGTGAATTTTTAAATGTGAATATGTGAATCGCCCTACGAAACATAACAAAAAATAAATATAACCGCATATCTTTTTGGATTAATTATCATCATCATCATAATTTCGATAGAAGCCAATCCAACTCTCAACTCACAACAAGAGGAAGAAAGAATTACTAAAAAAAATTATCTGGATTAATTATAGTGCCAAAAAAATATATAAAATTAATCGAAAAATAAAAAATATAGATAGAAATTAAAAATAAAGTGATACTGCAAAAAAATTAGAAAATATCGACGGAAAAAATATAAAAATTTTTTGTGTAAAGAAAAAAAAGCAACACAAAAAAAATCTACTAAAATGATCAACTTTTGGTGAATGGAAATGAAAAAAAAATTGAGAATTGCAAAATTGTAAAAAAAATAAAATTTTTGTGATTTCGTGTGTCAGTGTGTGACCTAAAAAAAATATCAAGCAAAAATAAATAATTTTTTTGTGGATTACTTCTGCACTTTTGGATTACACACCGTGAAAAAAATATATAAAATATAAAATAATTAAAAATGGCTATGACAGCTTGTTATCCAAACTATGACATGTCATTATCTAGTTCACAAACGATGTCACATCATCACCATCATCATCATCAGCATGGTGCATCAATGCAACAATCAAATCGTGCCGCAAGCATTTTGGCAGCGACACATCAACAACAATCTCAACAGTCACCTCAAACAACACAGCAGCAGCAGCAACAACAGCCACCTCAAAAAGACTACAGTATACCATTGCATGTGGACTGCAGTGTAGAATATGAGTTGCCAAATCAGGCAAAGCCACCAGTCGGTGGTCGTGTTGAGCCATTATTAATGATTCATCCATGCTATTTTCGTAAAATGGAGAGTCAAAGACGTAGTCCATTCATTAATAATATGCCAAATTCATCATCATTAAGAAGTTCTCAATCAAATCAAATGACATCGTCTGTGTCATCATCATCGACTGTATCAACGTCATCTAGTCGACGTCCAAATGTTATTGGTGCGTCAAGTAGTATTGCTGCCAAAAATCAAACAAATGCGCATTTAATGTCTAATCAAAATGTGATTCCAACTCATCATCAACAGCAACAGAATCACATACAACAGCAACAACAAATTAGTCATCAACATAATAGCTTGCAACATCAGAATTTGCAGCAACAACTTGACGAATATGTCCAACGTCAAATGGCTCACATTTCACAGCAAGCTCAATTTCCATCAATTGCGCAACATCAACAGCAACAGCAGCAACAATCAAATAGTCAATATAATATATCCACTCAACAAATGCAGTCACAACAGCAACAACAACAGCAGCAGCAGCAAATGCAAACGAGTGGCAATTGGGAACGATATTTAAATAATATCCCAAATGCATCAATGTTGGGAAAGGTCAATATACCAAATCAAAACGCTTATAAGAAAAGTGGCAAGCGCCATTTGACGGCAACATGTGCCAACTCATATTCGACGAGCCATTTAGAGGGCGCATTGCCCAATGGCATCGGAAGATGGGATGAAAAGACTGTAATGGCCACAATACCACGTGATTATCAATCAGGTACTGAACAGCAACAACAGACATCATCGATGCCTTCACAATTGACACAAATGACTGGAGCAAAGGTATCATCATCAAATGGTGTTGTCGTTGCCGGTGCATCATCATGCAATGGTGTTAATACAAATAATAATAGTAATAATAATACAAATAATATGTATCGTGGTATAACAAGTGGTCAACAACAAGCCGTTCTTATGAGCGGTGCGACAAAACGTGATCGTGATCCGATGCTATCGGGTGGCTGTATTTATAGTAATAGTAACAATAGTAATACAACAGACATTAATAATTTAGTATCGACGGGACTATGGCCAATTCAAAAAAGTCCAATGGCTGCCATTCCAAACAATAATTATCATCAAGCCGGTCCTGATTCAATTCCAAATAATAATCATAGTTCTAATAGTAATAGTAATAGTAAAACTACTAGCAATGGCATGACGAATCGTCAGCCATCAGGAAATACTGTTATCCATCATTCTCATTATGCCCAACAGCAGCAACAACAGCAGCATAATATTCATCAAAGTGATAAGTTAAGCAACAACAACAATAATTCTAATAATAACAATAGTAATGCGAATAATAATAATAATAACAATAATACGAGTAACAACAACAACAACGTTATAACAGTGAAATGTCGTCAATATCGCAATACCCATCGAATGCATCCGTACATGATGAATAATATGACTGCTCCATCGGTCAACAATCCTTTATCCGGTGTCTCATATTTTCCGCAACTCAATGGCCCATTCTCACAAATTCAGCAAGTCTCATGCTACAATGTGTGATTGAATTAATTAAATATCTTTTAACAAAAAATATGAAATTCGTGGATAGCAAAAAAAAAGAAAAAGAGAGAAAAAATATTTTTTTTTTGCCTTAGTTTATTAAAGAGTTTTTTTTATTTGTTTCTATTCTATTGAAAGAGTTTTTAATGCTTTGTTCTAGAGACTTCTTGTTCTTCTTATTGCTATGAGTTTAATATATATATATATATATATATATATATATATATATATATATATATATATATATATATATATATATATATATGTGAAGTAAAAAAATAAAATTCGTGGAAGGAAATGAGATATGATCATGAAATTATATTGAAAATTCGGATATAAAAAAAATTATATGAAATGAAATGTGATTTTTTTTTATAAATGAGTGGATTATTTATGATTTTATTGAGGTATGAAATTTAATTTCTGGAAATTTGTTGGTTGAATGAGGAAAAATTAATGTGTTTAAAAAAATATTTTTTTTGAGTGAAAGTTAAAGGAAAAAAATCTAAATTTTAAAAAATAAAAAAAAAAAATTAAGGCCGTTTTAATAATTTAACTGGTCAAATTTTTTGAGATTCGAACTTTTGTTTTTGTCTTCAACAATTTGAAATTTTAATTTGATTAACTGTAACTGTACATTTCAGTTAGCAAATTTTTTTTTAATCATAAAAAACTTGAAAAATCAACAAAATTTCAATAATTCTTCATGTTTTTGGGAATAGAACTTTAGTTTTTTTGAATTCTAAGTTTCAGGAAATTTTTTTATAGCAGAAAGTTTACAACTTTTAAACTTTTAAATTATAAAATTCCAAAAATTATTCAATATTTTAAAAAAAATCTGACCTACAAAAATATATTCCTTAACCTCACTCATTCAAAAAAAAATATATATATATTTTTTCTTCAAAAAAATCTCATTCACAGAAAATAACAACATCTAAGATTAACAATTTCCCATCGCCTCTAATCCCCTCAATTTATTTTGATTTATCACAAGTGGGAAGTGAAATTAATTTTTTATGTTTTTCTTTCTCAATAAGTCAAAAAAAAGATGCAAATATTAATGATAAATTTTGTTAGTACTAAAAAAAATTCCATTTCAATGTTAAATTTTTTTTTCGCGAGATTTCTCATAATTCATTAAAATTTATTAATATTTTTATTTCTTGTTTTTTTCGGCATCCCTCGCACGATCCGAGATGAGAGAAAGAATGGGAAGTGAAAAGAAAAAATAAATTTATTGTGTTTAAAAATAGAAGAAAATATTCGACATAAAAAAAAATCTGTCATGTTCATTAGATTGATGATTATTATTATCATTTTCAATAAAAACTTAGACCCCGCATATAAATTAATATTCATTAACTTGCATATATATATTTTTATAGATTTATTCGTTGAAACAAGAAGAAGAAAATAATTTAATTAAACTTTTTTTTGTATGTATGTAGATGTATGTATATTTAAGACATTGGAACATGTGACATGTTCACATTAAATTGAAAAAAAAAATGTAATTAATTAAAATTAATTCTTCATTATTCATTTCGACATAAAATTTATGAAATCTTTTTTTTATTTTTGTTGTGAAATTTTTTTCTCTCTTTTCTTTTTTTTTAAATTGATTGATATAAAAAAATCTTCTTATTCTAATATTTTTATGTCTAATCTTTAATGATTAAATACACGTACGAAATAAGACGAGTAATTATAATTGAGGATTGTAGTTGATCAATGAATTCGTAAGAAAAAAAATAGAATATTGATGGATTGATGTCGTTGAAGTGGATATTTTTTTAAGAATTTTTGGGTTCAAATGACTTGATAAGATTAGTTCTGGTGAAGATCTAGCAAATTTTCCATAAAAATTGTGGATTATAGTGATTAGGTCAATTTCCTTGAAGCTTTAAGATCTTGACCTAATTTTCGAGATCATGACCTAGTTCACCAAATTTGTCTTTGCTTTATGAATTTTTCAATCATTTTGCATTGATTTTAAAGGAATATCAAAAGTTTTGGGGATCCACCAATAATTGACCTCAAAAAAATAAATCAAGTCCTAATTTTTGGATAGTTTTCTTCATATTGAAGTATTTAGTATTTTATCCAATTTTTAGAACATTCATTTCCTCTAAAAAATGCATCATCAAAGCTATAAATTCAAATTATAATCTTACAGCAAGTCACATGATACCCCCAACAATTTCTGTTGACATTTTATTTAAAGCAGATCAAATTCTCAATGAAAAAATTGTGAATATCACACACCCACCATCCACACATAAAAAATCTACTTCAATGACATCAGCCCATTTATAATGAAAAAAATAAAATAATTTCTCTTTTTCAAATCACTTCGAATGATGGATGAAAAAAAAAAAAATTAAAAAATTCTGATGCAAAAAAAAAACTGATATAAAATTATATTGATAAAAAATGAATCATGGAGCAACCTTTTCGTTGCATTTTTAAATGTGATAGTAGTTTTTACTCCAAAATTTAATAAATTAAAAAAAATAATGCTAGTAAACACAAAAAAAATGCTAGTAAATGGATGACGGGATACATATACCTTTTTTGAAAGAAATGAAATAATGAACTTTTGTCTCTTTTTTGCATTATAAACGAAAGTATCACAAGATTTCGCTAAAAAAACAAAATAATCATATTATGGATGAATATCTCAAAAAATTTATATAGGAAAAAAAATTACGAAGTAAAAAAAATTATGAAAAAATTTAACTAAAAAAATTTATTTTTGTTTCATTTGATTACTATTTTGGATCTTTATTTTTTTCTGTTTCATGAACTAAATTCTAAATTTTTTATGTATGTATGTTTTATGGCATGCACATTGACTGCCGATATATTATATGTGTCATTCATTATCCTGAGAGATGCGAGAGGATTTTTAAGTAGCTATTGTTGAGATTTTTTTGGTTCATTAGGCGAATTTCAGTAATCTGCGGTCTAAAATTTCATTATGAAGTTAATGAACAGCATTTCTAATTGTCACACTCTCTTACTACGATTTTATGGATAGAACCTCATCTGAATCATGTTGAATGGTTGATTTTGTAATGAAATTTAGTGTAGACATGCTAATAATTGAGGATATTCTAGGAAAAGTTGCGATATGTTCTGTTTGGTGTCTATAGTTTAGGATTCATCCTTAACTAGTTGTCTAGACTTGAAACGAAAGTGTTTTGTCATTTTCTGCACTTTTACTTCACTGAAAATTCATTTAAAGTCTATTTCAGTACAAAAAAGCTTTTAAGTGGATAATTAAGCTAATAATATGCCGGCTGTATCACCCTAGTCATCTATCAAATCAATCAAAAAAAAAAAAACTAGTTCGAATCATTCAGAAAACTTCCTAAAAGTCAGCAAAAATTTCCTTCAAGATTTTTTCAGAAGCCACTAGGTCAAGATTTCATCAAAATTATCACTTAATTTCAGCTCAATTTATTCCTTATAGATAATATTCAAAGCATGGAGCATACAATATTTCAAGTACAATACTATTGACACGTCTTCAATAATTTTCAGAGAGTCACATTTATTATTATTCTCATTGAAGACACTTGAGTTAATAATTTTTACAGATTCTTTAATAAGAATGGGAAGAGGCACATTCAGGGACAGCCTTGAACTGAATTTGTCAAATATTGCTTGAAGAAGATTAAATTTGAATTTATTGGAGATTTTTTGCGTATATTATTGCTTTTAGATGGAAATTTATGAATTTTTAAGTGCTTTAAGTGGGATCGTAGAATTTGCGGCTATAAAATGCAAATGGCATCTGTAAACTAGTTTATTAAAGCTCAATAATGGAAATTGGCTTGATTAAGTATTAAATAATGCAAAATTTAGCTAAAAAAAATCATTAAAACTTACTTTTAACGACCAACTGTCGAAATGTTGCAAATAAGCTGCTGCTCAGCTTACCAAAAAAAAAAAAACTATCCAATCAAATTTATTAGAATGAGTATATCTTATTACCGAAAAAAGAAATCTGGGCTAATTGAGTTAGCAATCGCTCTGATTTAGCAGAAGAATGTTAATGTAAGGAAATTCGAAACTAATGTTATACATTTTCAAAGAACCCACTCATGTGAGAGTAACTGATCACTAAAGTAATTTGGCTGTTGTGAGAAAATTATTATTATTTTTTTTTTTTGGTATTTTTCGTGAAGTTAATGAGGATTGATTAGGACATTAGTGAGATGAAATGTGAATTTTTAGAGTTTTTTTTAAGAAATTCAAATTTGCAAAATTTAAGCAAAAATTCAGTTTTTGAAGATTTTTTCTCATAGAATTTGTCAGATCCGACGGTAAAAAATGTAGTTTAGTTTTTTTTTGTCTGTTTCCTGAAATTTGAATTTTTCTCATATCATGGAAAAATTATAATCTCCTAAATAATTTCTAAAAGTATATGAAAATCTTCACAAAAATTCCAAATTTCAAAAATCAAAAACAAAATGCTCAAATTTTATAAAAATAAAGTGAAACTTAAGATGATGAGTCAATAATATCGTATCGCTGAATAAGTACATAAATTTGTTGGAGTTTCATAATCGAGCTGTAAATTTAAACCGCAACTGAGTGAAATTGACTCTAGGTCAGTTACCAAGAAATTTGATGTGAAAATCAAGTGATTAAGTTTGAAGGAATTTTTATGGCTTTGCAATAAAATTTGAATTAGAAAATGCAGAAAAATGTCGAATATTTGAAAAATTTAGGTCACAATATATAGAATCTATTCCTAGAAATCCTCAAACTAAAAAAATCTCAAAAATTGCCTCTTAATAGTCCTCAAATAAAGGCTAAAGATTCATCTCGCAAATACCAGGTCCACATAAGAGATCTTCATCATATAGATATTTTTATCACTAAATCCTCTTTCAACCCCCATCTGAAGAAGCAAATTAAGAAGAAAAAATAAGTAAAATTAAAAAAAAATCTTAATTATCATTATCTTTATGTTGTATTAAAAAAAATACCCACACAATAATGACAAGACAAAGAATATACAGAAAAAAATATGATGAAACATACTAAGTAACATAATATATTAAAGATTTAAAGATTAAATAGTAAGTGAAAAAAAGTAACTTCATTGAAATGAGTAAAATAAATTTGCTTTTTTGAACCGATGAAAAGTAAAGAATGATTTTTGTTCCAAAGATTATTAATTTTATTAATTATTAAAAAAGAAAAAAAATGTATTTTGCATAAAAAAGAATTTTAAATTTTTTTGCGCATTGTGAGACATAAACACATACACACACATAAACACGAATCCAATTAAAGAAACCATGAATAGTAATTGAGGTAAAAAACAATATTTATGTGTTCCAAAAATTTCAAGAAAAAAAGTAACAAAAAAAATAAATTATTTAAACTCTGCGAAATATGATGAAAAAAAATGAGAAAAATAAAAACTTATAGTGCATGTTTAGAAAAGTCCGTCGGCTTTTTTAAAAATGATAAAAATGAAAAAAATTAAATTTTATGCTGTATTTTTATTGACATTTATTGACTGTCGATTGATTTTGACAGACAAGCAAAAAAAAAATAATTCTCAAAAAAATATATAAATTTTCAGTTCATCTTAATCATCACGATCGTCTTCCGGGCGGCTTCAAACTCGACCTTGAATATTCAGATTACCGTAAAACTTTTTTCTCCTCTTCTTCTTCATCATCTCGCTTTCGTCATTTTTGCTTCGTTTTGTCTTCATTTGGGATTTCTTCTTCACCTATCTCATTCATTCCGCTTCTTCTTTCGACTTCTTCTTCTCCAATCTTTTTTTATGTCGATGAAAAAAAAAATAAAAAATAAAATTTTGTTTCCACAGTAATTCCTCTTATTCATCTTTATTTCTTCTCATATTTTATCTATCCGTAAGGCATTTCAATTTCATCTATCAGAGGATTATACTTAAGGCCTTAAATTACCATCATTCAAATAACCAAAGAATAGACATCGACTGTGGAGAGAATATTCAATGCTTATATATATTTTTTGTGCTGTATTTCGAAGTAGAAATGGAAATGAATAAATTTTGTTTTGTAGGAAATGCGATTGTGGATGGGAAGATAAAAAAGAGCGCATATATGGATATGGATATGGATGATTTTAGATGCGAATATATAATGGATAAGAATTATGGAAATTTTGTTTTTGAAGCAAAACTGTGGCGAAAGCATGCTTAAATTGAGGGAAATGATGAATTTAAAAAGATAGAAACTCGAAATGAGTTTTGAAGGAAATAAAATCAATTTAAAGGCAATGGAACTCAAATTTAATAATTTAATCCGCATAAAGATGAACAATTGATCGATATTAGATACCATGGACCCCTATTTTATTATGATATCGTTCAAATTGGCTATGCATAAGTGATGATTAAACCTAAGGATCCATTCAATTATGACGTCCATCAAAAACTTGGATTTTCAGACCCCATCCTCCCCTCACAAAATCTTCATACAAAAAATGCTTAATATCTCAGACCCCTCTTCTAATAATTGAACGTAATAAGTGAACGACCCCTAAGCTAGACCAGATTAAAGCATATTTGGAGCCTCAAATGTGATAAAACACTAGTTATGTAACCAAAGACGAAAGTACGAGTTCAATTCTTATTTAGAATGCCATCCTTTGATGAGATGTTGATGAAATATTGAAGTATATCAGTAATTCACTAGTTTATGATCCAAAATTTATGATTCAATAATTGATAAAATGAAGTATTATGCATCAGATAAGTTAGTAGTGAAATTCATCAAAAATTAAGAATTCTGGACGTTAGAAGCATTTATCGTTCTAAAACTTAGCAATTTATTGCTTATTAAAATTTATTCTTATTCATACCCATCACCACCCATCACGCCCAAAGAATCAATATCAAAAATCCAGCACATTCAACTTATAAACATCTCAAACTTCAACCAGAGCACTCAAAGCTAGATAGAATCATCTCAATCTTCAATTTCTACATAAAAAGAAGAAAAAAAAATTCCATGACTGCAGTCTTCAATCAAAATGTCTTGCGTCATGATCGAATATCAATCATCAATAGAATTTTCTTGAATCAAACATCAGCATCATCAGCCTACGGGCAAAATGATAAATTCATCATCTCATCCATAACATATGATATCATTTCTCATACAATTTAAAAATAAAAAATTATTATTTTTTTCTCTTATCATCCTCAAAAGTGCAATGAATTTTTATATTTACGGTATCGAACAATTTTATGACATACTTTTCGTACTTTGAACTAATAAAATATCCCATAAAGTAGGATAAGATATATAAGTCCAATAAAGATGATAATCGGTGGAAATTTCCTTGTCAAATTGACGTATGAAGCATTAGACGTCAGGCTTATCATGCAGACACAGAAATAGAGAGATAAAAGAAGAGTAATTAAAATAGCTTAGTACGCAGACAGCATTGACCTCATCATAGGGGGAGCTCAGACAAAATGAATGTAAAAACAAAGCCTCAATTTATAAAATAAGTAAAATCCATTCCTTTTTTTAAAAAAGTAAATTATGTTCGTTAAAGGAAAAAAGAGGCATGAAGATTTATCGCATTGTTAACGCACGAATTGCAGCTTAGTTATACGTCTACAAAATGGACTGAAATTTATTACCATTGCAGCGCAAAAAAAATAGTGCGAACGAATGCATAGCAGTCAGCAAAATTGAATTATGAGTTTTTAAAATAGACGCGTTTATTTTTTTAGGCAGCACAAAAACCCACAAAAAAATATAATCTTTGGTGCAAATTGCATGCACAGAGTTTACCGTTGCCCATAATTGGATTAAAATTAAATGCCATTATGACGAAAATTGCCATTAATGTGCTGTTCTCTACTGCTACCTCATTTCTGGACATACATAGACATTTTATACCAACTTTTTCTTTAAAAAAAAGCATATCGAATTGGAGCAGGCTACAAGAAAATAAAATAAAAAAATTACAAAAGTCCTCGTTTTTTATATCGAGGGACTTCAGCGCATTTTTGACGCAGCGATTAGCAAATGATTAAATAGAAAAGAATGTCGAGTTTTAAAACTCTATTGCTGTTTCTTTAATCATAATGCATTTCAATAATAAGTTTAAAACTAAAGATCAAAACTCCTTTAAAATTGATTTTTATAGTGTTCAATGCAAATAATAGCTTTACGATTTACCGGTTTTTTGAAATTCAAAATTTTCCATTAGCGAAAAATTTAAATTTCTGAACACATCCATTATTTTTCAAATTTCTAAACGCACTTATATTTGTTTTGTATGAAAAAATTAAATGTTAATTAATTAAGGTGTATAAAAGAAAAAAATTTAATCCGAAATAACGGTCAAAAAAATTTCAAATTTTTTAACGGTTAGAAAAAATTCAAACTTATCATCAGCATAGCTTTGCCCTGCATTGTTTACATATTTTTTTGAAATATAAAATCGATGAATTAAGCTATTTAATGAGTGTTTTTTGACTTTTCAATATAAATGGCGGGAATAAAAACATTTAATGAAGCTATTAAAACAATTCCGAGCTTGCTACGAAGTCTAGATCAAGAGATAATTGGGACCCGAACGACCCGAACGACCGAACGACCGAACGACCGAACGACTGAACGACCGATCAAAGTGCATGATTGAGCTTCCTTTTTGAAAACAAGTTTTCAAAAATGCGCTAAAAAATACATTTTTTCATGACATATGGAATTTCAGCATTTCGATGGAATATCGTTGTCGTCAGGAAATTGTACGTTAATGTTTTGAATAGCGACAAAGACGACGATGAAAAAAAAATTCATTATTGTCGTAAATTTTGATGACTTGAACGCATTTTCTGATGGTTTTATGGCTATGGCAATTGAACATTTCTTTGGGAATATCCATAATTGGATGAGTTTTTGGATATTTTTTTTTTCTTTTTGGTTGTCTTAATGAGGTTAGTACTTATGGAATAATTGGAAATGGAATTTATTTGCGTAAGTTTGTTGCTGTTGAAATAAGGTAAATTATAATTGAGAATTTTTTAAAGGCAATTTACTAATTGATTTTTATTCAACTTTTTTTTCTTTACTTTAAAAGACTTTTAATCTTTTTTCTTTCAATTTTATTTTGAAATTGACAGGACCGGCTGATTTTAATTATTGAATTTTTTATGAATGTCTTTCAGAAATTAGAAAAAATTGATTAAAGAGAAGAATAAACTAGTTTTAGTTACTCCCATCTTAATATTATTCATTATCAATTTTAAGAATGGATTTTAACACTACAAAGATTTAGAATACAGATTTCAAATTTAAAAGAATAATCTTGGGAAAATTTTGATTTATTTTCAAACTAACAGGAAAAAAAGAATTCTTAAAATTTATTGAGCCATACTCTAGATTACTAGAGGATCTTTGGAGGGTCATTAGATGACAAAATTTAGTTTCAAAAATCAATATGGCCAAAACTCATTACTACATAGTAGCAATGATCTTAGAGACCACTTAAGTTATGCATCAGATAGTGCATTCGTGTGAAGAATAAGTTTCCGTCGGTAAGCAACTAAACCTCGATAATAGACGCAAAATAATGACTGAAATGAGAAAATTTCTAAGTGTCACCAATTTATCAACTAAAGGGAGTGCTATAACTCAAAGATGACAGCTGTAAAAATGAGAAAAAATTACAAAATTCGGTGAGTTTGAATAATTTTAAAATTTATTTAATTTTTAATGATTTATATTTAACAAAATTCTTTCCACAAACACCTCAGAATCATTTAGTAATGTCAAAAAATAATTATGTACACTATAAAATTTTATATCCAAAAATTCAAGCAATTTCTTTGACAAATTAAGCACAATTAAGAAACAAATCATAATTATCAGCAAAACTCTCAAAGAACACATCATCTTCCTCACAAAATATGAACACTACCCATGTGCATGAGCACAATTATCCAACATACAAAGAGAAGCATTATTTGCAATGCAAGTTTCATTCAACACCACTCATCATTAAAAAGTGTCCTAAATTGCCTAAGGGATCATGTCATTAAAATTATGTCTTGCAATTTAATGCACAACGACAAAACAGAAGAAAGGAAGACAAAAAAAATTTCCTTCGGGTGCAAAAGCACAAGACACGTACTGAATGAACATAATTTCATTTTAGTGAATGTGCACAAATGCATGCAATTTATATTAATTTTTTTTAAGTTTTATAAAATAATAACGTACTCAACATTCTCATCTAATACTCTTGCGCATTAAGCCAGGCGTAACAACACAAAAAAACTGATTAAATTTAATTTTGTTTTGTGATATAATCATGAATTGTGTATGGCGTAAAGAATTTGACACATTGCCGAAATGAGAAGTTTTTTGTCGTCGTCGTAGAAAATCTAGAAATTCAGTCACAGCATGTCGCTATGTTATGGATTTATATCACATTTCCGTTTCGCACGATGTGATTCTTGTATGTTTTAGATTATTGGGTCATAGAAACTTTGTAGATTCTTTTTTGCTAATGGAATAGTTTTTTTTTGGTATTAGATTTTGAAGGCTTTAGGCAATGAGTTGCATTAGTTGGAATATTGTGTTTATTTTTTGCTTGATGGGTGTCGGTGGGGGGTTGGTTGGAGGATAATTGAAGGTTGAATAGGACTTTTAAGACTTTAATAGATGGGATTTGAAGGTTGTAGCTGAATATTTTCAAATTTGAGTAGGTTTTGATTATTTCATTGATTATTTCATTGATTATTTCATTGAAGAAATATTGAGAAAAGTTATGAAATTTTTAAAAGATTTTTATTTTGTTTTTGGCAGAACAAGTTATTCCCTCAAAAATCAATGAGTGTACTCAAGCTGCAAATTTATCAATTTTAAATATGCTGCACAAGTTTTTAACAATATTTCTACAAAAATCATCTATAAAACTGTTCCAGGAGCTGTCTTTAATCGATTAAAAATGCTTCAGCCAATATTTTTCCCTCCCCATTTTAATTCTACCTGCAAGCCACATGGCCACAACACCTATCTTCCGTCCTCGCACGATTTCAATATAATAAAAAAATCATCGCAAAAAAATTGTATAATTTAATTCTCTCCTTCCTTTTATCGTTTTCTTCATCCTCTGTGGTCTCATGACTTTACATTTCCTCGTCACATTTTAATTAATTTTATTTTATTTCGTTATTTTTTTTTTTTAATTTCATTTTTCTCGCTGCAAGCATAAAACAAAAACAACTTTTTTTTTTAATTTTTCATTTCTCGTATAGACAGGATACGGATGTTTGCAATGAATTGCTGATAAAGTCGCTACTGCTTGCTTGATGCTTGCTGCTGATGTAAACAGAATGAAACAAAAAAAAGAATTAATTATTTTTAAAAATGAAGCTGAAAACAATTGTGTTTCTTGCGGGCGTAATAACTTCTCATTGTTGTGTGCAGCTACATTGTTTGAGAAGACGTCATGGCTGATATTTTTGGATGTATATGCTTAATAAAGCTACAAAAATGCTCATTCTGTTGACATTTCAATTAAGTAATTATTTTAATGGTCATCATTTTCTAATGAGACCTTCATGATTCTATTAATAATTAACATTTTATTTTATGTACAATGAATTAATTTTTTGATGTTTAATTAATTAACGAGTTTGAGTATTCTAGATCAATTTATTATGATATTTGATTAAAGACTGAGGAGTATCATTTGTTGTTATTGTGGGAATTTTTATATTGCGCGATTTTGAGATTTTTACTGACATCCAAAAATTTGATGGATTTTTCTATAAATATTGATTTTTTTTGTATTTTTTTGAGCAAACCCCCTGATCCCTTGTTACAATTTCGATATAAAAATTCCGTTCTGTTGTATTATCTGTTAAAAAATCCTAGACCCTCAACTCCCTAAAAAGCGAACTTACTAATTGAATGGCCCCTAATGGGAATTAGGCATCTAGAGTCAAGAGGCAATCTCATTCTAAGTCATTTATTGATCACATAATAAATTATTAACTCAACTTGATTCATACTGAAACCTTCAAGACCCTTAAAAAGAATTTGTACAATAGCCACATCCATATTTACAACTCATTCAACATTTAAATATTGTTCCTTCTAAGAATTTCAAAAATAACAATTCAAATACATAACAGCATATTCAATAGCTATTGATTTCCGTTTTCATGTTTTACATCATTGTGCATAAATTTTCAGAATCAAATAAATTTCACTCCATTGTAAATCCCAAATCAATTTAATATTTATTAGAATTTTAAAAAAAAGATTTTTTGTATTTTTAAAAAAGCATCAAAAATATAGGATTTCTTATTCATCAACATCCCACAAGGAAATGGAGTCACCAAAGGGAAAAAGAAGAGCTCTGTAAACGGGTTTTTGTGTCACATCGTAATACAATTTTTCTTTTTGCCTCCATCCTTAAATCTAACGATGATGTAGGAGACACGAACAAAAAAAGAAGAATTTATGTATGGTTTCTGTTTACGACAATCTCATGAGATGTAGATGAATGTTTCACATCATTTTCAATGAAAAATAATTTTTCATCATTCGTTATCGTTTCTGCTGTAAGAAATATTATATTTTTTTGTTGCTGTTGTTGTTGAGCTGTTTCGGAGAGAGGAAATGTGAATGTCAAAAAAAAATATTGTTGATGACATTTCAGGACAAGCTTGTCGCTAGGCAATCAATTTCAGTAGAAAGAAGAAACAAAAAAGGAACAAGAGAAAGAAAAAAAAAGTAAATTAATTGTTACAGTTTACAAAGTCATTAGTTTTTTGGCGACTGTCTGAAGGTAATTTATACTTTACACACGAATTTCTTGTTCCATTAACTTAAAAATTATGTTTATATGAAAAAATGTTGCTAATGAATAACTCAAATGTGTTACAAAAAATTTGTAAAATAAACTTTTTTTTTTGGAGTATAATGTTGAAGGGGGGAATGGATGATAGCGATTAGTATGTTCAATTTTGGTTGGGTGTAGAAAATTAGCAATTTAGACTCTATGTGGAGCAATTAGAATGATTCTAGACTTAAATATAAATTTGATTATTTAGAAGAAGTCGGTTCAAATTAACAGTTGAATACGGGGTACACGATGATTGTAGTCAATATGCAGTTGCTAGAATTAGCCTAGAATACTTAATTTCTTGACAAAATGTGTTAGATCAAATATTAGATTTTCAATTCAGGATTGGAATATTTTTGAATAATACCTGGTTTAATTCTAGCTAGCTCTTTTCTATTAAGCTATTATCTAGCTCAAAATTTAAGATTTAGAGGTCTGTGAGCTATCGTAATAATATTTAAAACTTTGAATTACAATTTTATGTCATTATTTGACAGCACCTCCACATCCAATCTCCAATCTTCAACGATCAGCAAACTGCGCTCCATACCCAAGAGCTCAACTCAACTACACCATAAATTATTCCCAGCCTTTATTTTTCACAAATATCAGGTTTATGTCTTGCATATTTTAATTAATAAGTTCCACAAGTTACATTGACTCATTTTATTTTTTTAGTCATTTGTCCCTCAGTCATTAAAAAATGTCATACAAAAAATATTTATTGCACTCGATTTTTATTAATTACAAAAAAAAAAAAATATTTTATATCCATTTCCAATTAAGCTGAGGTATAAAAAAAAGTTGCACGTAGTTATCAAATATTGATCGAGTTACAAATACGAGAAAAAGTATAGGAAATGTCATTGAATGACTAAAATTAACAAAAGCGCATTTCTTTCCTTATATTGAAGTTTATTTTTAATTAAAGAGCAAAAATATTGAATTGATAAATATAGCAATGAGTGTGAGTGAGTAGTCACAATCTTATGAATGAGAAGTCGTAAAAGAGACAGTTTCTTGGTATAATTCAAGGATCAAAAAGAGTTATGGCACGTGACTATAGAAAGGAGGTCAATCTGGTCTATTGATTTTGATAGGAAAGGCTGAACCCTTGAAGGAATATGTCAATGATTTTTGATGAATGGCGATAGAAGGTGACTGAGAATTAAGGTTCGTCTTATCATGTCTCGGAAATCTAAGGTATTAAAGAGTGTGTGTTTTTCGATGCTACTAATTTAGCTGTCTCAAAATCAAAGTCTTCAAAATAATCCACAAACGAATCAACCCATTAATCCACAAAATCATAATCTCCCCAAATCAACACTTTCAATCCACTACACACAATTATGAAAGAAATCAAATGTTTACTATTTGATTAATAAAAAAACTAGGACAGAACAGAAACTAATCGATCCATAAATGTGTGAAAAATATACACTCAGAATTATCAAGTACAAGTCAATTCTCAACTTTTTTCTTCTCATATTTTAAATTAGCCCATGTGATTCTGATTTAGCAACCAAATAAGGTCAATTGTGTTATTTATAAAATTCATATTAGCAATTTGATTAAACGTAATTCATCTTCCTTCTTTTTTTTATTATTTTGAAAGTTTTGCACTTTAGACCTATAGGAACAACCGAGACGAGTATGTACGTTTCCAAATAATTTATTTTTGTATATAATCAACAAAGTAAGTGAACTGTTTTGAAAAATCAGCTATTTTGAGATAAAGATTGATTGATTTATTACTCAAACGTGAGCTTCATCATTGCTTTTGTGTTTTGACTAGAGCGGATGATGATTGTTGATTTAAGGGAAAGGAGGTGCAGCTGGAGAGCTGTAAATTTTATTTTTGAAGTGATTTTATTTTTTTTTATTTGCGAATTGTTAGGAATGGAGGTGTGAGTAGGTTTATGGTATCTAAGATATTTAAAGTAGGTTCTGATTGATTTTTGAATTTGGTCTGATTTCTGATGTTTTATTTCGTCTACTTAATTTGACATTTCTTGAATTTTTTTGCAATTTCTAGATTTTTGAATTTACTCCACAACTACCTACTGTCTCAACTATAATAAGCTAAAAATTTCACATTAAATCAGAATTTTTTTTCCTGCCCTTAAATTAGCGTTTTGAAATAAAATTTCATTTTTTTATAAATGTTCCAAAAATAGTTCAGAAAACTCAAATTTTTGCAATTTTTTGGTTAAATTTGAATTTTTTGGTGAACTCAAAAAAATTTTTGGTTCAAATGTGTCGTAAATCTGCAGCAATTTCACTACAACTCAATCAAAAAAGATCAAAAGACGCCAGTCAAACCGTACACAAAACTATCCCCTCATCTAACAACCAAAGCCATTTAAAAGCTAAAAAAAAAAACATTTCTGCCATTTCCAATGAGAGTTGTAAAATAATAAAAAAAAAAAAATACACAAGAACTTTTATCGCGCGACAACTGCAAATGTGTAAACACTCGAAAAACGGATTCCCACTAATGGAAAAAAATACGAAGCTGATGACATTTTAAAATTTATTGATTCTGTTCGCTTTTTATGAACTTTTTTTTTCTTCGACTTCTTTTTTTATTATATTTCGGAGCAGAGAACCGTAAAACATTATCGACAACCACTTTGAATTGTCGTCGGTCGGTTGTAGTTGTCATCGACAATGCCTGGCTAATGTTTCCATATTTCCATCTCACTTCCTCTATCGTTCATATGTCGTTATTTTATTTTTGACTCATTTACTCTTTGAGTCTCTCGTACCTACTCATTTGCGGGGTCAATATTTACTGATAAGATATTTCTTTTTTTTCTGTCGTCTGTTTAGTTTATTAATGAATGGGCGCTGATTGTTATCAAAAAAATAGAGGCGCATGAAATGAATGTTTCTAGTTTTTTTTTCATATTATTTCTATTTTTTGAGGATTTTCGCTAAGTACATGAGTTTTTTTCTTATTTATAGATTGGTGTCATAAAGTTATGGCTCATGAGCTTACAAGTTTATCGATGAGAATTTTTTATTTTTCTACGATTTCAAGTAAATGACGTGATTTATGTGTAGAAAGGTGATCGATTATAAAAAATGGACACAGCTGGGGAATTTTAATTGTAGGTTTTGGAGATGATTAAGACGTGGAATTTTAATTTAATATAGAATTTGTATTATAATTTGAAAAATTGGGATTTCTGATTAGTTATTGGAATTTTTGTGCAAATGATCATGTCATGTAATGTAATACAATTGTAGTATCCTTGATTTGGGGACGTAGACAAGGGGGGGGGGGAATTTTCGGTGTGTTGACCCCTTACACAATCTTTTAGAAACTTTCTTCAATTTACTAGGGTTTTTTGAAAAAAATAGTCTCAACCCCACTAAATTTTTCTTTCCATACAAAAAAAAATTCAAGAACCCCCACCCCCCATTTGAAAAATTTTTGGATACGCCCCTGTCCCTAAAAAATTAGTCAATCATCATCCAAAAAACTTAAAATATACAAAATCCTTCACAAAATCCAGAAAAACACCCTTTCCTCCCTACTGCAGCATTCTCAGAATATTCCATACCCCCGAAAGTCTTTTATTAAGTGCAATGCAATTAATTTCCCACAACTTTACTAACACTATAGTTTCATGATGCAAAACTTCGACTCTTACAGTCTTCTATTTCAATTTAGTTCCAATAATTTTTTTTTTTCAATAAACTTTATCCTTCGATTCACTTAATGAATCATTTTTCATGGTTTATAGTTCTTTTGTGTGTGTATATGGATGTGTCGATAATAAAAGCATCTTTAGATATGTTTTATAAATTTCTTTCTTTTTTCTTGCCATGCTGAGAAAAACAACAGAAGCTCATGCTATTGTTTCTCATCTTCCTTTCATCTCTCAACGATGAAAAGTTTTTCCTATTCTTTTATGTTATTTTTTGATTCTCGTATTAAAAAAAAACTTTTTTTCTTCATCTCTCGTCTATCGTTTCGGTGCTGAAAAGTTTTGATTCTTTTCCTTTCAAAATAATTTCTTTTCTTGTTTGGGTTTTCTTTCTTTTTCTTTTTAATTTTAAAAAAACGTGATTTTCTTGAAAAAGCATGTTGTGGGGGTTTTATGAGCAGTTTGGCATGTGATTTTCGAGAAATTTACGAGTCAAAAATTTATAAAGGTGAGTTGAAGGGGGTTTGGCACATTAATTGAAATTGAGTTAGGAAAATTTTAGAATTTTAATAATTTTTAATTTAAAGTCATGATTTGAGTCTATTTTGGATATTTTTAGTAAAATTTTAAGACTTGTACCCCCTTGAACACGCGGTTTGGTCCTAATTCCACTTAAGCAACATTGTGTGCCACATCCTCATTTTTCACAGCAAATTTTAAATAAAAATCATTTTTTTAAATTTTCACTCAATATACGACACATTTTCAATTCTATCTTAAACCTTGACCCAAAAAAATCTACTAAAAGGACTTCAAATTTCACAAAACTCATCATCAATTATTCCAGACTTCCACCATTTAAAATACTCATCTAGAAAAATTCAAATGCACTTCAAGCATCTACAAAACTGCGCTTTTTTAAATTCACACATCCATCGCCTTTCAAGCACCCCTTTCATCTCTAATTCCACTAGAGTAAAAAAATTAAATTTTTTATAAATTGCTGATATATTTTTTATCACAATCAGCAATAGAGTCGAAGTGAAAGGAAAGCAAAAAAATTGTTCTATGAAGGGCTTGTAAAAAAAAATATTGTATACACGAAATGGGTCAGCTGCTAGAAAAAAAAAAAGAAAAATTGCTCGTTCATGACTTTTGTTAAATCCCATGAATTATGCACAGAAAAAGAGTTCTTTTTTTGCGGAGCAATTAAAATTCTGTTTAATCTCTTTCTGCTTTGTTAGGTGTGTTTTTACAGAACTTTTTTAATGATTTTTTTCTTCTTCTTCTTTTTTTTGTGAGCTGCCTTAATCTCACATGTAGCACACAATAAATAATGGAGATTCACTTAATCCACACATTCTCTACTTTTTTTCATTTTATTTCATACTTTTTCAAAGGTTTCAGCTTTTGTTCTTATTTTCCTTTTATGATTTTTTTTTTGTTTTTTGGTTTTAAGTGTGCACAAAAGGAGAGCATATGAAAATGCTTATGAAACCTCATAAATGACTTTATTAACTCAAAGCTTTGAACTTTATTTTCCATTCTCTTTAGAAATGAATAGAGCAATCAGCACGTTGAAATAATTTTTAATTTATAAAAAAGTTTTCTTTTTTTTTGTATTTATAAGTCTTCTTGAGGATTTGTGTACTTTAGAGAGTTTTTGGTTTAGATAATATTTCATCAAATTTAAAAAATTTTAAAATTTTCGTGAAGTTCAAAATTATTGGTGAATTTAAGTTAATATAAAATGTTTCAAAATTAATAAGTAAGATATAGTGAAATGTTTTAAAAATTACAAATTTTAAAGTTTTCGAGATTATCAAAATTTTTGAAAAAATTAAAATTAAACTGTTGAAAAAAGCTCAAAAAACTTAAAAACTTCGAAAAATTTAAAATCATAATAATCATAAAAATTTAAAACTTTTACAATCATAAAAATTTTTGAAAAATTTAAAACCTTTAAAATCACTAAAAATTTTTAAAAATTTAAAATTTTTCAAAATCGTCAAAATTTTTATAAAATTAAAATTTTTTAAAATCGTCAAGATCTTTATAAAATTTAAAATTTAAGTGATGTAAAAATCTTAGAAATGAAAAATGTCGAAAAATAAAGTTTTAAATTTAATTTTTAAAATGTTTCGTCAGAAATCGTATTAAAATTCGGAATATAAGATTTTCCTAGTCACGTATTTTGAAGCTAATAATCTTAAAACACGTGGAAAACAACTTAAAAAATTTTTCTTAGACAAAAAATATGGCATGAATGTAAAAATAATTAACTTTTATTTGTTTAAATGACATGTAGTTTTAGAAAATTAGAAATTTTCAAGTAATTAGATTCATTTCATTTTTGAACATTTTCATGTTCATTCAAATTAAAAAAAAAATATATATTTTTCAAATTATTTTAAAAACTATAAAAAGACATCTAAAAATGCAATTTAAAAAAAAAATATTTTCAAATCACATTTCAAAATATTAGACCAAAGTAACCTCAAAAAACCAGCACTATTTGCAGTCATAAGAGTTTTCTTAACAATTTCAAACACATTTTAATTTTTCAGTTCACAAAGCAAATTCTTTGAAGCACAATTCATAATTTTTATTATGTTTAACTAAAATGTCATGAAATGACATTCAAAGAAATTTTTTTATGTGCCCATATAAACACATTCAGTCATACAAAGATAGCTCGACAAAACAAAAAAAAGCCACAAGAATCATCTCAATGAAGAATGAATAATAATAAATTTTTATCATAATTTTCGTCTCTGTCACAAAAGATAATAAACATTCTTTTTTTTTCATCTCCCATTCAGCCACCATTCATGTCTATAAAATGTACAACTTTTTTTGTCTTCCTCTTCTAGATAAATGAAATAGCATAAGCAGTGTGTTTGTAACATTGGATGGAGATAGAGAGAGAGAATTAATGGAAAAATTGCATCACATGGGCGATGTTCATTGCTGCTTTTTTTGTCATCATGGCATTTTATTTATTGTTAGATAGGTTTTGGGGAATGGATGGAGAGTTTGTCGTGTGGAAATGAATGCGGTTTGTCTGAATTTTTATTTTTCTGATTGAAATTGAAATTTTTATTTAAAATTAAAGTGATTTGGGTGTTTGATCAGGGGCGTAGCTAGAGGAGGGCCCAATGGGTGCGGACCATCCATTGATGAAAAAATCTTAATTTTGCCTGGGTTTTCGAGGCAGTAAGCATTTGGAACCCCCTAAAATTTATCTTTCATATAAAAAAAATTGTACAGCCATAGAAATAACTTCTGGCTGTGGTTCTGAGCTTGATGAAATTTTTGATGACTAGGTTGAGTTTTTAATTTGTATAGGATGTTCTTATTAATTTTTAGAACTTAAAAATTCAAAATTTAACTAAGTCCAATGGAGGAGGTGGGTCTGTGTGACAGTTTTAAACAATATAATTTTTTTAATATGAAGGTTTTGTGACAGAGGAGAGGAGGGGGAGGGTTGAGAATCTTTGTTTTTGGTGGACGTCATATGTAAATGGTCCCTAAACTGTCTCATTTGAAGAAATTTCAACCCCAGAATTCGCTTGCATCCTCCTAAAATAGTAAAATAATGCGCCACCATACCCAACATGCACAACATTCCATCTTCAATTCGTCGAGATGAAACAAACATGACACAATGATAAAAAATGACACAAAAGAGTGAACGAGTGAGACGTAGTGAATGTAGAAAATGACATTTTTATATCGCATGAAGAAACAAAAAACTTTTATTTTTTTACCTCCTTTCTTATCACTCCACCTACGAATTTTTCTCCCCCTTCTTGACTTGTTCTTTTTATCAGCTTGCGGCAAAACTAGAAAAAAGCTGAAAGAATGAACAGACAATGCTGAAAAAACTTAAGAGAGATATACCGAATGAGGAATTTTAAATGTGACAGAAATTACGATATACATCTTTTATTTAAACTTTTTCTACACATGTTGTCGATTTGCCAAAAAAAATAGTAAAGTATAAGTTTTTTGTTTGGGGGTCGTTTGGGTGTAATGGGTAAATTGTAGAATTTTCTTAGGGGTTTTGAATGATTTTGGGGGTTAGAGCTCTTTCTTATTTTTTAATACCAAGAACTTTGATTTTTTTTAAAAAAAAATCTAAAGCTCCAAAAACTTTTCAATTGTACATGCAAAAAATTAATTTTTTAAGTTTTTTGTCCATTTTTGGCTACATTTTTTTTACTAAATACTTTGAAACAAATCATCTAGATTTGGGATTAGGGGCCGTTAACTTAGGACGTTTGCTTTTTAATGGAGAAGTTGGTCTGAAAAGTCGTCTTATTGCGTAATGTGCTTAATGAACGGCCACTTATAACTGTAGTAATTTTAACGCTTAAATCTGAAAATTTCAATTTTTATATCTATGTACCGAGACTGATCTGTGCATTTTAGATCCTCAAAATCGTCAATTACTTTTCTTGTCCTGAAAATTTGGATAAATCCTCAAAATTCCATTTGACATCATTCCCAATCAAACCCCCCATACAATTCTCAGTTCAAGACAATTTCAGCAGATTGAACGTGCTTAATGACAAAATCAATGCGCGACAATGACACCCAAACACTTCTTTTATAAGTTGACAAATGAGACGAGAATGAAGAAAAATTAAAAAAAAAATTGAAATAAATTTTTTATATAATCAGCGTGAATTGAAAAAATAAGAAATGAATCTAGGCCAATTTATCGCGTCTCAGTCTGCATATATCCACACAGAGAGACGAATGAATTTTTGTGTGCTGTTTTGAAAGAAATTTATGAGACTTTCGTAAACAACGACGAAAAAAAAAACAGAAATAAATGAAAATTGCCTTTTTGCGCCCAGAATGTTTGGCAATAAATTTCCTAATGGCAGTCACAACAACCAAAATGCGAAAGAGCGTGCGGTACAATAAAAGAGATATTGAAAGTATGTTTCAATGGAATTGCAACAAAATTAGAAATTCTTTACGAAAAGGAAAGAAAAATGACTTTTTTTCTTGGTTTTTGCGGTATAGACGTTTGATGTCAATCAGTTAAGAAATTTTTTGAACATTTTTTTGTTTCGTGTGGTAGGAAATGGTTGTACAACAAAGTTGTCGATGGAATGATATGCTCACTTGACTGGAGGTTGTTTGGGCGCATTTTGATAAGGTTTAGGAAGTATTTTTTGGATTTTTATTGTTGTTGAAATTAATAAATGGTTTGTTTTTGTAGTTTTAGGGAATTTTTCAAGGGTAATTGTAACTTTAAAAAATATTTTTTGAATTTTTTAAAAGCTTAAATTTACAAATTCTAGTAAATTGAAAAGGAGCTGGGCAGTTCACTTTCTTTGGGCATATTAACTCTTAGGGGGGTGGGGGTGGTTATAATTTTGGTACAGATCAAACGAAAGAAATAAAAATTCATGCAAAAAATATAACAAGGATAAGGGGATCCAAAAGGTTTTTTTGCATAACGTACTAAGAGAAGAGACCCAAAAAATAATTTCTTAAACTTATCCAATACATAATCCAAACTTAATCATCATAATTTCTAAAAATAATATTAAGTTCAACGTCAATACAAAGAAGAAAATTTAATCAACAAAATAAAATTAAATCCAAAAATAAACCTATGAACAACATAAGTATTTGAAGTGCTTTATTTATAGCACAATCTAATCATTATAATTCTTCAATATCAAATCACTAAGATATAAAATAACATTTTTAAAAATAAATCAAAAAATCATTATATAGATCCAAAAATAGCATTTTTTGATTGAAGTTCATTGTTTAAAAAAATAGCAATTTTGTATAAACACAAGTATTAAAATTATTTCAAAAATATCTAATTTCGTAGAATAACCAAAATATTGTAATGTAAAATTTTTTTCTATCAAATTATTTTGATATTCCGCAAATGTGCCTTCGTAGAATTTTTATTTTGCTTTATTCTTCATAGGAAGTTTCTTCATTTACATTTCCCCAATGTTTTTACTCGCTCGTTTGTAAATTATTTATATTTACATTTTTCTTATGAAAAACAATCTTGAAAAGTTGTGTTTGGGAAGTTCAAATAAGATAATGAAGGTCATTGAGATGGTTTGAATTGTGGGATGATTTAGATTTAAATTTTTTTTCAAATATTTTTCTAAGGCTAGTGATGGCAATCAGTGTTTCGCGGAATTTTTTTTTCCGAAAAGCACCTTAAGCCTTGTTCTGCGTGCGGTTTTGGTCATGATTGGTCATTTTATTTTTAAAAAAATTGTTTAATAATTTATTTAAATTTGCTTAATTAGAGTAATTTCAAATATTTAAAAACAACCTAACCTCAAATTAATGCTAGTATAATTTAAACATATCACAATGATAAAACATTCCCCACAAAAAATTTAATACAACAATTTACTCACAAATTTCCAAATAAAATCATCACAACCCCCACAGAATTTTACACAAACTCTCTAATATTCACATTATTTTAAATTCGTTATTTCTATCTACTTTGTGGCACACCGCGATATATGCTTTTATATTATCACATTGTTTTATTTTTTATTTCAAAAACTTTTACACGTCTTTATGTTTTTGTTCGTGTTTATTGATTGATCATTTTTGATCATGATTGCTATGATCATTCTATTTTACATCTCCCTTCTCTTATGAAGCTCCCAACCTTTGAACTGGTTTCGGGATTCTCGATGACCGACGGAGCAGTGGTTGGTTCGATATGTTTTGCATAGATGTTGATGGTTGTTGAGATATGGAAGATGTGATATTTGCGTTTGAATTCAGAGGTAGATCATGCAGTGACTCTTCCGCAAAATAATTGTCTAAATTAATCCTGTACTGCTCTGAGTTAATGCATTTCTGATGATTAATTTGATTGGATACTGACTTATCAACTCGCAAAAATTTTGAGTTACGTCTAAGAATTCTATTATTATCCATACAAACTTCATACGATCTAGGCTCTGAACATTTATTTACAATGAGTCCTTTGGACCAAGTGTTGTTAGGCAATTGAACCCAAACTTTCTGATTTAAATCAAAATCTTCTCGCTCATAAGCATTGCGATTATAATAAAACTTAGTTTTCTGCTGTTTCCTATCGAACTTTTCACCTAAATTGTGATTTATCTTGGGTTTCAATAAACTATCCTTCATGATAATTTTTGTTCTCATTCTCCTGTTATTTAATAATTGACTTGAGACAAGTCAATATCAGCTAATGGAGTATTGTTATAATTATAAATAGCTACCAATACTCTATTAAAATCAATGCACTTCTTCATCATATTCTTAACTATTCCTACAGCCTTTTCTGCAAGACCATTAGATTGTGCATAATGTGGACTAGAAGTTACAATATTAATATCCCATTCTTGGGCAAAACTCCTACACTCAAAAGAATTAAACGGCATATTATCTGCAATTATTGTTTTTGGAAAGCCATGTTCAGTAAAAATCTCAATAAATTTAGAAATGACTGTGCTCGAATTCTTCGAACTTAAATATTTACATGAGATCCACTTTGAGAAGTAATCCATGACAACGAGATAATTCTTTCCATTGAACTCCAGGATATCGCATCCTACTTTTTCAAATGATCTAAGAGGAATCTCGTGTTGAATTATTGGTTCCTTCTTATTTGATCTCTGAAACTTGTTGCATTCTTCGCAACTATTAATCAAGTTTTCAATACTAACGTTAAGTGATGGCCAATAAACTGATTCTTTGGCAAAACGCAATGTCTTTGTAATTCCCATATGACCTTCATGAAGATCAACAAGAACTTTTTCTCTTAATGATTTGGGAATTATTATTCTGTCCTGATAGTAAACCAAATCATCAGAAACGTAAATCTCATTGCGCATTTTAAAATAAAATTTTACTTCATCCGCAACTTTCGATTTATCTGAAGGCCAACCTTCAGCAAAGTATTTTTCAACAAAGAACATTCACTATCTTTATCTGTCTCATCTTGATAAACTTTTAATTTATCATCACTAATATTAACGGAATGAACCATTTGCTTCATGAAATTTTCCTCAAAATTATTTGAAGTTTTTCCTGAGACATAACGAGATAAATAATCTGCTACTGGAATGCTTTTACCTGATTTATACTTTAACTCTATATCATATTTATGCAATTTCAATCTAATGCGCTGTAGACGCTTAGAGCCAATTTTGCTAATGTCCTTATTAATAATGCTTTCTAAAGGACGATGGTCAGATATTACGGTTACTTTTCTTCCATAAATATAATTGTGAAACTTTTTACATGCAAAGAAAACTGCCAAAAATTCTTTTTCAATCTGACCATAATCCTTTTCTGTATCTGATAAACATCGTGAAGCAAAACTAATAATTTTATCTCCTTGCTTTAAACATGCACCTAAACCGTATGACGAAGCATCGGTTTCTAAAATTATTGGCATGTTTTCATCGAAAGTTGTGCATGCAGTAACATTTTTAATTACATCTTTAATATTGTCAAATTCAGCTTGATGATTTTCAAGCCACAAAAATTCGCTATCTTTTTTTAACAAATTACGAATATTTACAGTTAATGAAGGTAAATTCGGAATGAAATCTCTAATATAATTAACTACTCCTAAAAACTTTTGTACGTCTTCTATATTTTTAGGATTTGGAATTTTATCAATTGCTGAAATTCTTTCTGGGTCAACTTGAACTGAATTCATCGAAAAAATGTGACCAAAAATTTCACTGAACTTTGTGTGAACTGTAATTTCTTTTCATTAAATTTCACACCTTTGGCTAATGCCCTAACCATTAATTTTCCTAAATTTTCATCATGCTCTTTAAGCGTTTTGCCTGTTACTATAATATCATCTATATAAAACTTCACACCAGGCAAATCACCAAAATTATCTGTCATGTATTTTTGAAAAATCTCTGAAGCTATATTTATACCAAATGGCATTCTATTGAATTGCCATAAACCAAAAGGAGAACTGAAAGTGCATAATTTTTTAGATTCTTCATCCAATTCTATATGCCAAAACCCATCCTTTAAGTCTAAAACAGAAAAATATTTGGAATCTTTCAAATCCTGCTTTAATTCATCAAGTGAAGGTATGGGAAAATGAAATTTGTTTAATGACTGATTTAAATGTTTAGGATCAATACAAATTCTAATCTTGTCTCCTTTTTCAACTACAACAATACTATTAATCCATTCACGTTGCTCATGCACCCGAGAAATAATTCCCAACGCTTCCATTTCATTCAATTTATTACGAAGTTTATTCTTCAATTTAAATGGAATACGACGGTTCTGATTTGCAACCGGAATGGCATTTTCTTTAAGTTTTAATTTCAGAGGTTTTTCAAATTTTCCTAAACCTGTGAATGCTTTTTTATAATAATTTGTAAACTTATCCTTTTGCTTTTCAGAGCATAATAATTGATTCAACTGTAATGAATCTAAACGAGATATAAGTTTCAGATTGATGCATGATTCAAGGCCTAATAAAGGTTCTGTTTTTTTACCGATAATTACAAATTCTTCTAGAAAAAATATTATTATTCATTTTAATTGGAATTACTGTCTTTCCTACAGGGTGATTTACTTCACCAAAATAACTTTTTAACAATATGTTACTCTTCTCTATTTTAAACTTCTTTCCTAAACTTTTGAAAATATCAACACTAATAGTATTAACCTGAGAGCCTGTATCCAATTTAAAATTAACCATCTTATCGTGCACAAGTAATTTTTTATACCAAATATTTTTGCCATCCCTATTCAACATATCACAATTAATTGTCTTTGCAGACTTACTGTTCACGCGTTCATCAACTGCAATGACCTTCTCCTTCTTCTTAGCGTCTATCAAACTCTCGTCTTCATAGTTTCTTATAACTTGCGAAGTCTTTACGCTCGAAGTTGTCGTTTGCTTGTGATGTATGAAGTCCGATTTCTGACTCACTGAAGCTTTGTCTGCTGACAATTCTCTTAATTGTTGCTGATTATGATGAAAAACCTTTATCTTGCTAATAACAGCATGCAATGACTTTTCTTCAGATAAGATAATTTTCTCTCTCAGATTTTGGTTTTTCAGACCAAACAGAATTTGATCACGAATAGCTTCTTCTTTAAAATTATTGAATTCACAATCCTCAGCTTGCGTTTGAACACTGTTGATGAATTTCTCAACTGATTCACCTTCTTTCTGAACGCGATTGCGTAACTTCAAACGCTCAATGAAGAAATTTGTTTTCGGTGAAAAATAATTTTGAAGAGCTTCTAAAACTTTCTCCAAACTCTGCTTCTCAGCTTCTGTTAGCAATAAATTGTTGATGATATTCACAGATTCATAACCCATTAGAAGTTTTAAATAATTTAATTTGATCTCTTCTGACTTCTCTTTGAGACCGTTGATTATCAAATATGACTGGAACTCCGATGAAAACCGTTTCCATTCCTTTTTCAACGATGAAGCCTCAAAATTAAACTTCTCTATGCTTACATACAGCTGCGCCATGTTTTATTTTTTATTTCAAAAACTTTTACACGTCTTTATGTTTTTGTTCGTGTTTATTGATTGATCATTTTTGATCATGATTGCTATGATCATTCTATTTTACACACATTCAATTATTTTGCCTACATTTCCTGAATTACATTTATTTTTGCTTTTCGTGAATTACATTTTAAGTTGAGGTGGCGGCGTAAAATTTTGCGATAAAATTTCCTGCAAAAACAGTAAATGTTATGCTTTGTGTAATTCGGGTGAAAATTTATGAGAATAATTTATACAAATTTTTTTTACTGAATGGAATTTCCTAGAAGAATTTAAATTGATGTTAATGCTTTTTGAGGAAATTAAATTAAGTTGAATTTTGAGTTTTTCAAACAAAATTATTTTTAATGTTGTTAAAACATTTTTTTTAATTTTGAGAATCTTAACATTTTGCAAATTATTTTCACAATTCTAAGAATATAAAATTCTAATAAAAATAATCAAAATTTTTACAACAAAATCTGTAATTTGATACATTTCAAATTTTAAATATTCTATGAACTCGAAAGGTCCCCAAAATTAAAATTCTTGCGGCTTTTTAAGGATTTTTAGTTAGATTAACTAATCACACTATGAACATCGAAATGTCACTATCGTCCATTATTTCGATATATTTATGAACCAATTCATCCCATAAAATCCTAAACGTATCTAAAATTAATGTAAATAGTCAACCACCATCGAGACTTTAAGAGGAAATCAAAAACATTTTTTATGTCGCATAGAATAAAATGACAAGGTATTTCTGCTTACAGTATGGCAGGGTTGGTTAGTAGAGAATTATTTTTTATTAGAAATATATTGGGTTCGAGTTTCCAATTAGGGTTTGTTCACTTATGGGGAGATGGGGGTCTGAAGCTGTGTGAAAGTTTTAAGATTTGAAGTTTGAATATTTTGAGATAGAGGGAGGGAGGGGATCTAAAAATCTATGTTTTTGATGGGCGTCATAAGTGAACGACTCCTTATGGCTTTTTTTTAAAAAATTATATAATTTTAAATATTTTGCATCTGGGCTAAAACTAAATTAAACAACGACTATATTTAGTCTGTACACTTCAATTCTGAGGTTTTTAAGGATTTTCAACCATCGTCGTGAATTTATATCAGGGACGTAGCTAGGAAAAGGTCCAAGGTTCGGATCCCTTTTCGAATAAAAATTTCTTCATTTTGCTAGGGTTTTTAAGGAAAAAAGCATTCGAACTTTCCTAAAATGATTTTTTCTAAACAAAATAATTTTTGGATCCCCTCAAGAAAAATTTAGGCTACACTTCTGGCTTATGTTTTGGAGTACTCAACCTAATTTCTCAATTAAAGAGTACAATGCATTAAAAACCAACTTCTGATAAAATTTTAAAATTTTAATAATATTTTCCACTAGAATCAGTTGAACACTGAGAAAAATTATCTCAAACCTTCTTAAAGTGACCAATCCAGTCATCCATTTCAACAACCCTGTCAATCTCCTTCCAAACCATCTCACAAAGCTGTTTAATTCCAACCACTTCATTAGTGATTCACAAGAAAAAAAAATTTAAATTTATATGTCATTCCATCCCAATATTATCTTAATCATCATTGAAGAGGAATTTAATTATAGATATGAGGAAATTACGCAGAAACCATCTGCTTTTGTAATCTTTGTATTATTTTTTTTTTTATATATTCAATCCGCTGTCTTAATGCGAATGTCAAATATCTTTGAAATTTCCCCGCAATCTTAAAACAAAAAAATTAAAATTCACATTGTTGAAGGTTTAATAGCGCATTAAATTCACATAAAAATTGTGCTTCTCTTTTCATATTTTTTTTTCAGTTGTTTAAAGTATTTTTTTCTTCAAACCAATTTGTGCTTTCTTCTTTTTACGGCTTCGACCGTCTCATTAACAAATCACATGTACACACATAAAGGAAAATATTTTAAAAGCATTATTAACAATTTTTTTATTATTATTATTTCTGAAACCCGAGCGAATGAGTGAAAAAAAAAATACCGAAATTAAATAACTTAATAGTCTCATTTTTCATAAAAAGTATATATAATATATTATATTTAATTTCACCTTCGGTTTAATTATATTATGAAATTAATTTTTTTCCTTCTTTCTTTTTTTTTTGAACTAAAACTGAAAGAAATGAGAACAAAACAGAAGTAAAAAAGAAATGAACTGGAAGGAATAAAAAGAAGAAGAAATAATCATGCAAAAAAATACTCGTGAATGAAATGAAATGAAAGCAAGTTAGAAAAGGCTGCCGCTTATTGACTAATGGAGCAGTTCTTTTGTAATTAGTCTAGATTTTCTTCATCTTAATGATTCTTTTGTAGAAATTTTTTCTTTACGTTTTGTCGACAGACTGACTTTAATTTTTGCTTTTTAGACATGGTCTTTAATTTTTTGAGAATTTAGAGGATTATCGTCATTAAATTTTGCTTTGTATAGCAATTACATCTAAAGATTTAAAAGTCCAGTAGACCAGTGCCATATTCCCTCCAGAAATACTTTCATCTTTTTTCTCCAGACAAACAGCCCCAGTCCCTCCAAACACCCATCCGTTCAAAAACAAATAATTCCTTAAATAAATCCAAACTACGATTATTAAAAGCAAGATAAAGGAGTGAAAGAGAAATGAAAGCAATTTAAATCAACCCAGAAGCTACACATGAGAGGCACTGAAATATTGTAGACGAGTAGAGGAAAGAGTGAATGAGCGAAGAAAAAAAAGATAAAATAAAAATTACTAAAAGGTGTGATAATTTAAAATACTTTACTCAACTTTAAAGTAAAATAAAGAAATGAAAGAAAAACAAGTTGAAATGAAATGAAATGAAAGATATTGTAAAGTAAAAATTATCGCTTTTTTATACAATTTATATTTGAGAAATGAGAAGCATATGCGCGAGGTGTGTGTTTCTTTATTATTGTTATTATTATTTTTTTTTCTTTTCAGTCAGACCCCCATTCATCAACAAAGATCATATAAATGTTGTGTTTTTATTTTATCTCGTCTATTTTTCTTTCAAGATAAATGTTTCTTCTCACATCGTTAAGTCTCGCGGAAAAAAAAATAAAATAAAATACATAATATAATGACACAATAGATGATGACTTGTCTTTGAAATCTGCATTTTGCATTCTTTTCTTTAAGAAAATATAAAAAATAAAAATAAAAGAGATAAAAAAATATCTTTCTATGGGATGAAGCAACCTACTGTGAAGTGAAATGTGCGTAGATTTTTGTTTTGTTTTTCTATTTCTTCCATCTCATTTCACAGGAAAAAAAGAAATGATGATCAATAAATTGCAACTTCAATTTCTTACTCATCAACAATATGGTTTATGGTGCAGTTGGCTTTTATATAATCAAGTAAGAGGAATGTTATTACTCATTTTGGGTGAATAAGAGATTTTGACTGGAGGTGTTGATGGATGGATTGGTTGGTGATTAGCTGATTGAGTATTTAAATTTTTTTAATGATTTGTTTAATGGAGGATTGAATAAATTGTTTTTGAAGTTGGTAAATGATGATTAACGTTGTTTCTGGTATTTTTGGGAATATGTAAAGTTTTTTTTGAGTTAGAAATCAGATGCGACTCTTCTTTTAAGATATTAGATTCATTAAATAATATTAAATTCATAAAATAATTTTTTTTTCCCAAAAATTTTTAAAAATCTAAGACATTTTGAATCAAATACTAAGGAACCCAGTAACACCAAAATTCACACAAAACCTTGAGATCATGGTACTTTCAACATTTTTCTTAAAGACTTTGAACCTTCAAGATGCGTCTTAATTACTCTCACCCACTATCTTCACATCAACTTATGAAATTATCCATACCAAATTGTACTTGATACCTGTGGACTGTTCTGTTTAGTCACAATTCCTATGTTCCTATCCTACAATGCACAAAAAAAATCCTCGTAAAAAGATTCTTCAAAGACACACAACACAACATATAACAACAAAAAAAGAACATAAAATTTATGTTTTAAGATAAACTTAATGAAAACCTATTCAATCTTGAATGTCTCTACATCACATCCATCCATCTATCTTCCATCTTCTCTATTATTTTTTTTCTTCTCCTTTATATATCCACAAAAAAGAAAGATATAATACGAAGAAGAATGAAAAGAAATTGGATGAATAATGGGAAATTTCATTTTTGTTATGATTTTAATGTTTGTTTTATTGGCAACATACGAATGAAGTATGACGGCAACCGGAGATAATTTAGCCTTTTTTCCCTTCATTTCGGTTTCATCTGCTGCTCAACATGAATTTGTTCGGAGAGTGAAATGGATTTTTTTGGTTCTTTGTTTTTAAATTGAGAATAATAGGAATGGAACTGTAGGATCAGAACAGGCTGATTTCATATTAATTTCTATGTCTCAGAAGTGTATGGATTGGTAGGGAAAGATGGACATGACATTGATTTGTCTATTTGGCCCTTTTATTGAGAATTTGTAGTCTCTGTGGATTTAAGTTCTTAGGAGGGAAGTTAATGGATGTTTGGCTTTGAGTTTGTAGAATTTTTACGTTGGTGACCTTCCTTAGGGGATAGTAAATTGTGATTGATTTTAAATTAAATTTCAGGAAGGAATGAAGAGCAATATGTGGTAATTTTTGACAGTTTTAGAGCATTAGTTTCAAGAATTCAAGATTAATTCCAGATTGAATAAATTTTAATGAAATTTTAAGAATTAAATAGGATTCGAACTTCTTAAATCTTCAGATTTTAGAAAAATCAAGAAAACTTAGCATAATATTCATATGCCGTTTTAAAAAGTGTTGTGGACATAACTGTATGTCATTCAAATCTCAAACTATATTCTCATCTAATTTATATTCCACATCATCATCAAAATCCACAACCATATCATCAAATATCATCCATATCATCATAATTTTCCAAGAATCTAGGTTTCTAGATCAACACAATGATTTAAGGACTGAATAAAGCTTTTTGTTTAACTGAATGAATTATTCGCTCAGCTGCTCAGAGAAATTTTTCCAACATGAGACATTGTCGTGACATCTCTGAATCAGACATAAATTTCCATTTTGTGTGAATAAATTTTCCCTCATACGAATCACGGTAAATCGATAAAAAAAAGTTTCATCATTGATGCTTGAATAAATTTTCTTGTGATTTATTTAATGATGTGTCTTACAAACTGTATTTGAGGTATACACAAAAAAGACAAAATTAGGAATTTTTAATACTGACGAAATTAATCTTCCAATCAATCACAATAAAATCCATCACCCAATATTATTTTAGAGACACCTAAAAGTTCATCTGCATCCCAGCCTCATTTACAAACAAATTTTTACCTGCATTAATACTCCAGCCCCTTAATTGCAGCATCAACCATTAAAATCATTTACAACCGGAATTTAAATTAATTTCTTTTCTTAAAAAAATAAACAAAGAAAATTTCCTTCAAAAAATAAATTTTTATAATCTTTTTTTGAAGAGTCCTTGGCTACCTGAATTAATAGTTCTTTTAATTTTATCAGATAAACGACTCATTGTAAATTACTCTAATCAGACCTTTTTTTTCTTGCTTTGGTCAGACGACTCATTTTGGATTTATAGTGTAGATGTTATTTAATAGGGTATAAATATAGTTTTTGTGATGGAATTAGGAATCAATGATAATGCAAATGGATTCTATTTATATTTTTTTGGGTATAGTGTCAAGAGATTTGAAAGTTGTGATACTAGGGGTATTTTTAGAATTGACTAAAAATATGGTTTGCTAGCATTTGAAGATGTTGTGAGATTTTTTTAGGTTAGTAAGTTTGTTTTGAAGATGACGGAAATTTGTATCTTATAAATTGGAGTTTATGACATTGAAAGTGACATGCTTTAAAGTGATTGCTACAAAATTTATGCGAAAGCATTCATTTATAATCGAAGGAGACCTCCTACATCACTGATTTAACATATAGGATCATACATTTTAAAATAATAAAGCTCCTACAATTAAACATTCTAAACTGAAAAGATACCCAACAAGGATCTCAATTTTCACCCATAATACCCCCCAAACCATAACACTTTCAACATCAATTAAAAAATGCGCCACAGTTCACCCAACACCCATCAATCCATTCCAACTTAATCCTCATTTTCATGTTCCTATAAAGTGACCTGTAAAATTACAAATAATCATAAAAAATCTGTGAAATCAGAGACCCGTTAAGGATAATAAGCTGCCTTTTATAAAATTTATATACATTATTCCATTCCATACGATGAATCCCTTTGAAAAGAACTTTACCTGCATCACTTCTTCTTATTTCTACCTTCCTTCTTGTTCTTCTTGTTCAAGTGATAAATTTTAGTCTTCGCTCTTTTTATTTTTTCTATGAGCATACAATGGAGCATCAGCAGCAGCAGCAGTACACACAAAAAAGGTACGACTACGACAAAAGCGATTAGAATCTTTCATTCTCTATACACATATGATGTAGTCTTATTGTTATGTCTCAGTCTCATTTTACATCAATCTTCGTAATACAATAGAATTAAACTGCACATAAAAGGTGGATTTTAATTTTAAATGCCTCACATATAAACGACATGTTTTTTTACTTCTTCTTCTTCTTGCTTCGTTTCAATCAATTATTTTTTTTTACATTTAGTAGATTTGCCACTACCTTACACCCTTGGGGAATTTTTTGAAATATTTTAAAATGTTTTGTGTTACTAGTTTTTTTTGGGTTGTCTGGAATTTTACAAATGAATGAATTGAGTAGATTATTAATCGATATTATGGTTATGTCATGTGCAAGCTGGATAGTGAATTATTGTGAAATTGTGAAATTGTTTTCTGTCCAGTCTTTGAGACCTCCTGTGAAATTTTATGGATTTGTTTCTGTAATGGCATCTATGAGCTGTCATGTCCATATTTTTTTTGTCATTAGATATTTTTTCAAAAGAAAAATTAGTTTCTAAAATAGTTTGAATTTGATACGAGAAAAATTATTTTTGGTGAGTCAAAACAAAAATCGGGGGGAAGAGTTCAAGCTTTTTAAGCTGGAGCCAGTGCGATTTAATTAAGACAGAATCTATTGTACCATACCCAGTAGACCTACAGCTTGGAATCTAAACCCACTATAAACTGCTAATATTCACTAATTGCCCCACAAGTTCAGAGCTTAATTTCTATAATTCAACTTCAAAAATACACACATTTCCGAAAAAAATCATCACAAAATTCTCCATCAGGGGTTTCCGTATTAATTTCTTGTAAGCCATAAATTTGTTTATTTATATTATTATGCATATACCCGTGAATTAGAGGCGAAGTTTCTCCTTAATTAACGATAAAGATTCATCTAAAGGCATTAAAAATTCTCTCACATTTTCTCGCTCAAAAGACGAAAGAAAAAAAAAATCAGCATCTAATTAGTGATTAAAAAATGTTTATAAAACACGAAAATGTTGATTAATGTAAATTTTTATTTTCCTACTCACTCGTGTATCGTCTAATAAAAATTTATAAAATAAAAAAAAATTACTGTTGATACGAAATGAAGTTTAAACATAAATTACAATAATAATTCATATTAAAAGCGGACGATTGGTAAATAAATGCAGACACATTGCCTCACATAGTGCTACTTAATGACTATACACATATATCTATATTCATATTCAAAGCACTAATTTAAATGGGAAGGAAAATAAATTTCAATGAATATTGAAAAAAAAAGAAAATGAAATAAAAAAAAACTATGTTGTTTAATGATAAACATATCATTACATTATAGCTTGCTACAGAGCCATGTGAAATGTGTTGCGATGTGAAAATCATATTATTAATTACGATATTATATAATCCGTCATGGATATGATCGTTTTCAATTGGAAATTAACAATGAGAGTTGAGAAAAAAAATAAATTTTTCTAATTGAGTCTAAGCAGTCGTGAACACTTGAGATGAGGTAATGCATAAGGGCAATTAGAAATTGTCGATGACTAATTCGAATTATTATCGAATTTAAAATGGAATTTGACTTTTTAGCGCATTTTCCTCTTAGGAAAAGGACGCTATTGTCCGCACTTTGTCCGTCCGTCTGTCTGTCTGTCCGTCTGTCTGTCACCGCATCTCCTCCTAGGGTTTAAGCTTTTTTGATGCGGTTTTTGGCTTAAAATGTGTGTAGTATGTCTGGCTAGAGCTGGCGAAAAAATCAGCACGAATGGTCACTTCCTCTGCTGGAACCAGCGTAAAAAGTACCAAAAATGACATTTCTTTGTATGTGTTAGTGTGGTCGATTGCACTAAAATGTTGACTTTTCGAAACCTTAGCTGTCCTCGGTTCGAATCCCACCGATGGCAATGTTCTTTTTTTACTTTTTTGATACTTTTTTGATTTCTAATGACATTTAATGTTGAATTATGTCATAGTTTTCCATTTCCACAATTTTCCCGAGTTTTTCCGAAGATTTTTGTTAAAATTTTCAATATTTTCATACAATTTTCATAGATAATTACTTTTTTCATATTTTTTGATATTTTTATTGTTTTAATTTTCTATTTTCATGGATTTTTCATAGTTTTTCAGGAAAATTTTGTGAAAATTATAAAAACTTGCATTTATATAAAAAAAAACTCATCAATATAAATAATTAAATTGCCACTTGAACTTTTTAAAAAAAACGCAGCAGTGGCGTAAGTGGAAGAGCGTGCTACTCCTAATTTTAAGGTCATGGGTTCAATCCTAGCCCGTAGCCGATTTTTTTTTGCTTTTTTTATTTTTTTTTTTTTAAATTTTATGTCGCGTAATGAAAACTTTTAATTAAGAATAATTTTTTTTCCTCATGTTTCACACACATTTTTTTCTGTAAATTTTAAATTTCTGGTAAATAAAGAATATTTATAATTAAATATTTGGCTTTATACTTTTGGGGTTTTAATTCTTTGCGTATTTACTTTACGTGGAAAATGCGCTTTCGTCGGTCACGAGTGACCACGTTGATACTAGTTTATGGTTGTTGTAAACTGTAATTTGCTGTATTGATGGGTGATTAATTTTTTTTATGCACTTAAGTGCTGCTAATTTGATGATTTCTGCATTAATGATGAGACGATGATGAATTTGGGGGCTAGGAATTAAAGAAAGTGTAATTGCGATTTTGAATTGTAATTTATTATAAAATTTGTATGATTCTATGGTTAATAACTTGATAACTAGCAGCATTTGGTATTAAAACCCCAAAAATACCAAGCATCTAGAATAAGCCAGACTGTCCATGTTAAACGTAAAAGTATTCAATAATTCATGATTTTTTGATTAGAATCTAACACCTTTTATATATTTAGACCCGTCAATCAAATTACTCTAAGTCATGCTAATAATTTATTCAGAATTCCTCGACTTATATCCAATATTCTAATGAAATCTCAAAAAAATCTAATTTATACTAAAAATAAAAGTCCCATTTCGATATCAACCAACAACTTAATGTTAATTGAAATTCAAGAAAAATATTTTTTAATTGCCTATCCCACTTGACTACCCAAATAATTCTTCAAGAAAAAAAACAACAATTTTTTCATCGAAAAGCTTCTTAAAATACTCGAAATAAAATTTGACTGAAAATTAAAAAAAAAATTGGAAAATGAAAATGAGTCGAGGCAGTAGAAAAAGAAGCAAACAACTTGTAATTTATTGTCAAGAGCGGCTAATTACCGAAGAACTCAAGAGAAAGAAGGAAAAAACAACTTATAATTACAGCTAGTTATAGCAAACTCGTATAGTCATCGTAAAATATTAATCACTTTAAAATGAGTAGCTCAACGGCAATTAGATGATTCACATTTTCATTTGACTATCTATTTTGCATATATTTTAAGTGCCAGGAAATTCATCACTAATGATCATTAAAGAATTTTTTTGAAAACATTTGCAATCGAAATCGAAACTAAAAAGCCTGTGCTTAAATCCAATGTTTAATTATTTTCAATATTTAAGAAATTTCATTAAAAATTGTAAAAAAAAACTCCAAAAAAAAATCCAAGAAACTAAAAATTCGAACCCATCCATGTATACAACCACTAGGGATGCACAGTCTCCCATTTCATCTGTTTCAAAATCCCATAAAAATCTCAGTGTGAGCAAGACCTTTTGTTCGTCAATCAATTAAGCATTAAATCCCTTCTACGAAATATGTCTACATGTAATATTAAATGATGGTGACATGACACAGAAGGAGACTGACTGAAATTGAAAGAGATAAAAAGGAAGATAGAAAGACATTGTCATATATGCCCACAGTACAGGCACACACAGTGACTGACTATGACTGCTCATGTTTGTACAATAATAAATAAATATGAATGAACAAACAAACAAAAGAATGTCAAAAAAATAGAAAGAAAAAAATATTTATGCAAATGTAATCGGATCAGGGGTATGGGCAAAAATGTTATAATACCATAGGCAAAAAAATATGTGGAATAAATTAAAAAATTTAAATAAATAAATATGAATTTTTTTGATATGAATACGAAGAAAAATAAAATTGAATAAAAATAAATTATTCAAAGAAATTCTCGTTTGAATTGATAATTAAAAGTGAAACTCAATTAAACTTTAATATAAAATTCATCAGATTTGTTTGCAATCTTGACAGTATTTCCGATAGATGAAAAATTGAAATTTCTGCCTTTTTGTATTTCACATCAAATTAAATTTAAATTGAGAGATGAAAAGAGGAAAAAATTACTGCAGAAATTGTAAGAAAGTTTGAACTAGATTTGATGGATGTTTGTTAATAGATTGTAGTGACGCATTTAGGTGGTTGGAATTGGAGCGTAATGCGTAATAGATTTACATGTTAATGGATTTTTTAGTCATGTGAATTAATAATTTACACTTTAAAATTTACATTTTGTGATTTATTCAATTATCGTCAATTTTAAATAATTTTTTTTGTTAGAATTTATTTTTCAATAATTTGTTAAATTTATTCAATTTAACCTACAAAACCGACAGTAATCTTTTGTTTTTGCTAGAAAATATTCAGGTGGAGCTAATTACAATATTTTTTAAATGAAAATTAAATAAACTGACATCTGATAAGTTCATAGTTGCTGCAGTCTCGCTTTTTTAAAAATGTTTATCTAAATCTCGACATTTTTATCTGTTTACAATCTTTTTAGTTAATTTTCTTTGGAATTTGAAACTTGATTTGATTAAATTATAAAATTTTTATATTGATAGGTTTTACATTTTTAAGGAAAAAAAAATCTTTTTTTTTTCAAAGAAAAAATTATTTTTAAAAATTAATAAAATAATAAAAATAAATTTAATAACATTAGGTTTTTGAAATTTGGAAAACTATTTAAATTTGAATAAATTAAAACTATTTTATTATATAATCCAATTTAATTTTTAATACCGATATTAATTAAAAGAATTTAAGAAATATATATTATGATTCAAATTTAAAAGACCTCAAAACTATAGAAGAAAAAGTTAAGAAACTCAATTAACACAATGGTCAAAGTACTTAATCATTTAATCTTGAAAATCTTCAAAAATTCCCAAAAATAAAAATCAATTAACATTCTTCAAAACTTTAAACTAATTACCCGCTAGATGAGCATCCAACCAGACAAAGTGTATAAATTACACCTCATAATCTCTTTTCATTTATTTTAAAAATTGCACTAGAAAAATAGCAAAATGCAAAAAAAATCGTGAGAGCAAATTTAAAATCTTTCTTCATCATTTCTTTATTTTTTCTCATTCCTTTGCCTTTGAAGTAAAAGAAAAAATCAATCAAATGTCTAAAGTGTCAATTAGCGCGCACAAGTTTCTTTTCGTGTTTTTTTTTCTCTTTCTTATTCTGACGAATCAGAGTAATAAAAAATAATTTATACATATATTTACTTTTTAGTTTTATATTTTTTTTCGTTAAGGGGGAGAAGAGAAAAAAATATATAAAAAACAAATTAACGAGTTCACAAGTCTCAAAAGAAGAAGCTCGAAATGCGATCGCATATATATATGAAGTAATAAGTTGAAGAAGCAAACGATGCGAGAAAAGAGAATTTAAATGTGTGGTAATTTCAGCTTCTGTGCATACACACAGGAAGAACGGTGAAAACATCAAAGAGTAATTCTTACTTCCTAAAACCATAAAATGACTGAGAATCTTAATTACACACACGAGAAATGAGGCGCTTTTTAATTCAATATTTCAATAAAAATAATAATAAAAAAAATATTGTTTATAGATTCTTTCGAGCATCGACTGAGTGAGGTAAGGTTAATTGTGCGAGCAAGCGATTTACAGACAGTCTCAATTCTTTTTTTTTTTTTATTTCACACAGAGTAATTTCAATGGAGATGACATTTATCATTGAGATGAAATAAAAAAAAAGAAAAAAGAAGTTAAATTAAATTCTTTTGAAAATCATTTCCGACGTAAGATGTAGGAAAGTAGCGTAACTGGGTAGCTGTTGACTTGTTTGATGTTTGGTATTGTGGCGCTGTTGAGACTTTGTAGTGTGAGGTAATTGATTATGATGTGACTTAAGAGGTTGAGGAAATGTAGATTTTTTTTTTATAAAAAAAAGTATTGGGGTTAGTGTGTGTGATTTGATTAGGTCAGATGCAATTTTGACATAATTTTTAGTATAGATTAAATATAGTATATAGTATAGAAAATTAAAATTTTATAAGTAATTTTACTCCTTTTTGTAACAGATTTCCTGATTGAAACGAGCAAAGGCAATAAAAAATTTAATTTTACCCAAATAATTGATCTTGTGTATTTTATCATGATTTTGACTCAAAAATTACTGTTTTACAGTAAGACAGGAACATAATCATGTGGAGGGGTTCAAGTGGTTTCGGGACCTCTATTTGAGTAGAAATTTTTCCAATTGCTAGTGGTTTTCAAGGCAAAAAGCATTTGGTATGACTCCTTTCATCTTTCATTCAAAAAAATGATCTCTTAGAAAAAATCTCGGCTACACTCCTGCGCAAAGAGATTCAGTATTAGTGCATCTGTAGAACATTTAATATACTTAACTTTACCATAAACTTATTTTTGTTTTTGAGATATGTAAACAAATATAGCCCTAATTTGTTTCAAACTAAACCTCACTCTATCAATTCTCATCGCCCCCTGAAATCCAACGATTTCTAACAAAAAACTCTTAAATTAAATTGTTAACAAAATTAATTAATTTACAAAAAAAAAGTTTTATGATTCACCAAATGTAGCTCACTACCTAAATCCCTGATTCCAATTTTTTTCTTCATGTTTTATTCATACAGCATTGCGAGCCGCTCACACACAAAAAGAACATTGTTAATTATTTTTTTGATTGAATTTTTTTTCTCTCTTCATTTCATATTCACAAAAAATGCTGAATTGATGCCTCGCTGTATGCTATTTCATAATCATAATATGATTGTGTAAAAGAAGCAGAATTCAAAGAAATTTTCTTTTCATAAATTTTTTTGTGAGCTTCACAATTTTTTATTTAATTTTTTTGAAAAATAAAATTTTTTTATGTTATTGTGAAAAGCAAATGTAAAGAGCGCCTTATTGTGTCCATTTAGAAGCCATCTAACAAAGAGACTTTAATTGCATTAATAAAATTCTTTATGATCATCAAATTTCAATTTATTTTCATTCTTCTTTTATCACAAAGGAAATTGAATGAAGGAGATTGAGATGACTTTATGGTGGATTTTTTTTTTTAAAAAAAACTCGCATATGTAGGTACGTGAATTGGATGTAATAAAAGTGTTTAATTAGACACTTTGGGTATGAGAGATGGTGGTTGAAATTAAAAATAATTTATAGACTGATTGTGAAATTTAAGTCAGTTTTTAATTGAATTTTGATATGTTTGTAGATACCAATAAAATTATTCCTAGTTTAGTTCCGGAACATGTTTTTCAAATCCATCTTAGTTCAAAAATTTAGAATAAAAAACTAAATTTTTTTCATATGTTTAGGTACCAAATAGAAAAAATTAAAACAAAAAAATTATGAAAAATTTATAATAAATTAAACACTGCTGGGATGCAGGTTCTTGCACGGTTCTTTAAAACTCTTAGTGAATGCCAGGATCCTTCTGACTACGTCCCTGCTTTTATCTCTAGAATTGCTTTACAATTCATATCATGTTCCAAAGTATCTAATCATCCCCAAAAAATTAATAGACCATCAAATTTTTAAAATTCAAATTATACTCTTCAAAATTTATTAAAACAGTTCCTTATAAAAATTCTAATGAAATTCAAACTCCAATCAAATGTGAAGGGCATGATACTTAATTCTGATGTAAAACAGCAATCAAAAATTTTATATTCCTAAAAAAAATCCTAATAAATTTAATCTTACACTCAGTATCAAGCATAAAAAAAATATACCTCACCTTCAAAAAGTATAAAATAAAATTCCATAAATATTAAATTCCTCATTTTCATCTTTATTTTTTTCAAACAAATAAAAAATGCGTCTCATTATGAAAAGAAGAAAAAAAATCCCTAAGCTTAATTTTATGCTACATGCTAGTTAATATCTATTCATACTAGTCATAGATTCATATGTGAGATACTTCAATTGATGTAGCAGATGATTTTATAATGACCCATCCAACAATAAACAGACGACCTCTCATTCTGCAATCTCTTTTTTCTCTCAAAATTCCATTTTAATCTCATGAAAGAGATCGTCTTAAATGAAAACAATAATTTTCTTATAATATTATAAGTATATATGATATGTTCGTCTATCTATCTAACGAAGCTTAAAAATGATGAACATAAAAAACCTTTAAGATGATGATGGATAAAAAAAGTAGAAAAGAAGAAGTAGAAAAAAATATAAAAAAATTAAGCATTGAAATAAACGAAACAATAAAGTGGATAGCGAGCGAGAAAGATTGTTTATTGCATAGGCTTTAAATGACGTAATGAAGTAAAAATTAAAGCAATTTAGACGTACGTCTGTTAATCATCGAACAATTAAGATTTTTGTCTGATTAAAATTCAAGACCTTTACAGCCTTGTTTTTGAAAAATAAAATGAGAGAAAAAAACTGTTCATTTGAGGTATTTAATGCCTGCAAAATAGGCAGCATTTAGACGATTATAATTAATTTAAGTTTATTGTCCGGCTTAGTGCTAATTATGCCGTATAATTAAGATATTCTAAAGCTGAGTGTGGATGTGAGTGTCGTAAATAGTTTTGATGGGCTTTGGGATGGAAATTATCAGCATTTAGTGTCTTTATTGATGGGCTTCATCAATTTTGAGAGACTATTTGATCGATGTTCAGAATTTTAACTAACCTAAAAAATTTATTATTTTTTTCATTTTAAAAATTCCCAAGTTTGACCAAATTTTAATGGTAAAGTAATTTTGATCTGGCTGAGAGTAGTTCGTAAAATTTGTAACGTTAAAATTGATCATTTTTGAACCCTCCTCCTCTGGTTGTAACAAATTTTGCATGCATTTTTACAGAACTTGTATGGAGTGTGACAAAATCTTGAACTCTTCCTCCCTCCCTAAGCGTTTCAAATTTTATGAACGACCCCCTGGTTTCACCCGATGTGTAGGCAGGACCTATTGAACCCTCTTCTTGGGTATGAAAAATTTGACCAAATATCATGTTGTTGACAAAACTGAAGCATCAAAAGGAACTATAACCAATTTTTTGCCAATTAAATAGCCAAAAACCAGTTAAACAGCTAATGAAAATAAAATTGAGTTAAATTTCCATTTCTTCCTTTAAAGCACCCAAAAAATTAAGATTTCAAGATACCTTCGGCAAATAATCAAAAATATCTGTCAATTAACCTTATAAAAAAATTTAATAATCTGTAAAACTCGACAAATTTGCAACTTAATAAGCAAATAAAAAAATCAGCAGTCATAAATACCGTCTAATTCGGATTACAAATTAAACAAATGATTTTTAATGTCAATCTCTTCTCAATGATATTTGATTTTGTCAAATAAATGCGTTAAAAATTTTTAAAAATAACTAGGAAGTTGGAAGTTCTAAAAATTTAAATTTTGATCTCCAATTCAAGCATTATATTACCTAAAATAATCTAATGATCAAACCTAGCTCAAAAACCTCAAAAATTAAATAAATCAACATAAAACCACGACAAGGACATTCCATCACAATCAATCTCTTTCCTACATGTCAAGACTGATTAATTTTTGCTACGCACCGTGACATTTTTGACTTTGACAATGCAATGTCATTTGAAATAATTGAAATATCAACAAATGATCTATAATAGACCGCAATAAATTATTTTTGCGAACGTATATACGTCCGTATGTGCTCACATGCTTGTTATTCCAAATTAATTTTTATTTTTTTTTATTTATTTCTTCATTGAAAGTCAATGCGCCAAATGCTCATTTGAATTTTTTTATTCAATTTAAAATTCTATTGATTGAAAATTGAAAATAAAAAAAAAATTGAATTGAATACGGAGCAGCAAAACCTAATGGAATGAAAAAAATGGAGAAAAATAAAAAATCTCGGTCATAGACCCTTTGGTTGTAGATCATCCGGAGATTTATAAATGAAAAGAAAAAAAAGAAAAATTGAGGCATGTTGAAAAATTCGAAAAGCGTTATTGAAATGCAAATTTCCGATATTTTTTTTGTGTGTTTGCTTTAAAATTGAGGCCTCAAAAAATTGTTTAAACACTGCAAGCTCTCAATACTCTCGTCTATCGATTTACTCATTAATTAAGCATTCAACAAGAATTGTAAGTTTCGCATACATAGTGAAAATAATATGTTTTTAAAAGCGGAGCGTAAACATTCAAGAGAAAATTATTTTTTTTTTGCTTCTTTCGTAAACAATTGAAAGAAAAAAAAATTAAAAATCATTTCAAGGAATTTGCAATTTGCTTTGAATTTTTAATTGCAAATAAAAATTTCTAGTTTATTAAATATTTTTCTTTCCGAATTACTTATTTAAATAACATTTCAAATTTTTTTGAAGTATGTGGAGTTAGAAACTGATGAATGAATCATGAAAACACGTCGGATGTTTGTTGGAATGATGTGTATTTTTTATGAGGGCTTTATGGGTTATTATTGTGATGATTTGTTGATGTTTTATTAGGCATCGAGTGAGTTCCCTTGAACTATGGATCGAAGGCTATAATTGGGTAACTAAGGGACCAGATGATCATAGAACCAAAAAATTTGCGTTTAGTATGTTTGCTTTTTAAGTGAGGGGGTGGGAAGGCCTATGATTTTGTAACAGATCATAAAAAAAATTTTCTTTACACAAAAAATGTAATAATGGGGGAGGGGGTCTAAAAAGTAACTTATTGCATAACGAATAAAGTGAATGGCTCTAACTAAGGGACTTAGCCAGGAATTTTTTTGAGAGGGGAGGGGGTTTCACTACTTTTTGACGTTCTTTTTTTGGTTCGGATCTGAAAAAGTTCAAAATATAGAGGACCTCCTGGCGCCCTTGCTCATTAGTTATTCGATGACAAAAATGTTACAAAACTTATAAAGCCATCCATCAACCAACAAAGTCTAGAATTCAGGAAGTAATTGTCTACCCACAAAATGCTGATAAAAATAAAATTCATGAATAATTTCAAAGCTCCGGAAAAAATACAAATAAAAAACGATAAATATTTCCAGCATGTTCAAAAACAATTTTTTTGATAACTCCATGACCTATTTCCATTTTTGAATCATAACATGAATGCTTATTTACTGCCAAGGTTTATCGCTGTTTGCAGTACATTAACGACAAGGTCACATCCGATGAGTGCCAAAATTTATTCATAACGAGACTATAATATCATTATGGTATTGAAACTGAGCCGTAGAACGATAATTCCATGGATTATTTATTTTATTTTTATTTTAAAATAAAAATAAATCTGGTTTGACTTATTTTCTCAGATTATTAGGCTCAAATGATTATTACATTTTTAACGCCATTTGTTGCTGGAAAATGTAAAATTGCAATGGGAATTTTAACACTATATTATAATCTATTTCTTTTGAATAGAATGTTATTATATGCAAATTTTTTTTTCGCTTTGTAGCTCGAGGTAATAATGGGGTCCAATGAATTTTGTTGTTTTTGTTTCATTATTCATTGAATTTAGACGATTTGCATAGACTTGGAATGTTTGATAAAAAAATTGAATAAAAGAATTTAAATATCCGGTGTGGTTTATTATTCATGAAGTGATTTTTGGTGAAGGTTTTTGCTGGTTTTTGAATTAGAATTTGATGAGGTTAAAGACGTCTGTTGGTATGAATATTGTTTAAAATTTTTGGATTAAATTGAAAATTATTGAATATCAAGTTTTTTTAGGAATTTAATTTTCATGAAAATTTTAAAGGTATTCATAGGAATTAAAAAAAATCAATAAAAAAATTTCAATTATCTCATAAATAATTAATTTCCACATTCCAAACTCACCCGAAGCTACCACAACAAAATTAAAAATATATATTTGAAGTAATCTCATGTTAACATCATCATCATTATTTCCTCGAGCAATTACAGCAACCACTACCCAATAATTTATATTTCATTAATTAAAGCATCCAGTTAATTTGCAATAATTACGCTTGATTAATTGGAAAGCGACTTTTAATTGATCTTGACTCGTTTTCGAGAACAAAAATAAAATCATTAAAAGCATTCATGCCCTACATGCATAATAATACAATTAAAATTATTTTTCAGTTTAATAAAATTGTTTAATTAAATTATTAAAAAAATGAAAATAAAATGCAGAAATATGAAAATTGCTGTTAAATAAATTTTCACAAAAAAAATGTGCGAAAAACAGCACAAAAAAATTAATGAGCTCAACGCAGCATTGTCATTCAAGTGAATCAACAAAAATTGTATTTTGTATTTATCATAAATATCTGATTGATTCAAATTGATTAAAATGAAAATGATTGGCATTGAAAGATGTGAGGGCGTAAAAGTTTCATCAACAAAATTACTTGATCGTTACGATGAGATAGGTGAATTTTAATTACGATTCATGTGGATTTTTTTCCGTATTATTCATACATGTGTTATGAGTGGAAAAGTTTTTGAGTTAATTTCGAACACGTTTTATGCCAGGTAGCTTTGTTTAATGCATTAATAGATTTAATCGATCGAAATGTGATATAGATTTGAGATATCAAAGGTTTTATGTTGTTTTGTGTGGGTTTGAGTCTGAAAAATTCTGTTTTCATCCCTAGGATCATATAAGTAAGATTTTTAAATACAATTTTCAGAATTAAGTGATTTTTAAAATTTAAACCATTCAGGGGTTTAGCCAATTTTTTTTACTAGGGGTTCAATTTTGTTTTTAGATGGAAGAAAAATTTAAGAACGGAAAACCATAACAAATTGAAGAAATTTCGCTTGATAGGGGTGTGGGGGGGGGGGGTGGGTTCAGACCTCCTTGGCTCCACTCTTCAAGCTATTGAATAAGATAAAACAGTTTCAACTCAATTTTCAATTCTATCTCAAAAACTTTTCAAAAATGCGTTCGATTTCCCTCATCAACTTAAAATAGACAACACAACTAATCATTTTTTTCTGTTAAATCATTCAAAGTTAATTAACAGTCGAAACGGTGCGTACATATCGAAACATACTATGCATACTCGAAAAAAAATATTGTTTATTTGCTCTGCTTTAAAGGTGTTAATTTTAAGTCGAAACGAACGCAATAAAATTTTTTTATATTTAATTTTTTCAGGTCACATTGGCGTACAGGTATTTTTTTAAAAAAAGATTCTGTTTTAATTGCTCGACACTCAATAAAAATTTAAATGTATATATATGAAAATTAAAATGTGTCCCGTTCCATTTTCCAGTCTGTTCCATATCCAGTCTAATTGATAATTCTCATTAATGTGAATATTTATCAAGATATCGGTAAATAAAATACGATAATAAAGCTGATGTGCTTTCCATCATGTTGGAAAAAAAAAATAAATGTTAATTAACTTCACATAAATCTCGACTCGAATGAATAATTTTTTAAGCATATTTATGTAACACAGTTTATCTTTTTTTATTCATATTTATTTTCACTGTACACATATATACGTAGGTATATATTGCGGGCAAGTAACGAATTAATAATAATTGCACGTACAAAGCCACACAAGATACTTAATAATTTGAATTAATGCAACTACTTATAGATTACCTGGTTTATAATTATACTCGAAATAGCCAACAGTTTATAGCGATTTTTATTGCACTTTAATTATTGTATGAACATTTTTTTGTGTGCTTCTTTTTTCTGCTGCGTACACTTGAAATTAAATGTGTTTAATCAGCTTGAGTTCATTTCATAATTAAGCGAGGTTCAAAAAAAAATTTTTTTTTATGGTTGTTTTTAAAATTTTTAATTACGCGATTTTATGGCGGCTGATCTGAAACGTTGCAAAATTCTGCAAAATTATGGATTTTTCTGTATAATTTTAATTTAAATGTGGGGTTGTTGAATGGGTAATTTTTTTATGAATTATTGAAAAAAATAACCTTTCAAGAGTTTTATATTTTTCGATATGCAGATTTATAAAAATTAAAAATTATTTCCTAAAAAAAAATAATTTATTTTTCTACTGTTAGGAAGTTTAAATGGAAACCTACAAAACACTTTATTTAACATAACTCTTAATATTTTGGAAAAAGATCTTTCCACACAACAATTCGATCCTTGACCCCCTCGAGACCCCCTCAAAATAAACCAGCATCACCAACAAAATTTTAAACTCCAAACCAGCCTCAAAAACCAATCCAATTATTTTTGTATCCATGCATTTTGTGGCATTTCTGAATCAATGACTTTTCTCGCTGATAATTATAAATATTGCATAACTTTTTAAAAATAAATATAGTGCAACTGTAAAATAATTACGTGATTTTGATATTAATGATAATAACAAATATAAAATTTAACCTCAAATTTCCGCTGCAAACGATTTTTTTTTTGCGTTTCAATTGTCATTCAAAATAAAAATAATTATTTTTCGGGTCAACTGTCGGTGGTGTCAATTAGTGGATTGGAGGTTTCAGGCCATTTTTCAGTTGAAAATCTACTTCAAATGCAAAATAATTTTAAAAAGTCATTATACAATTCTAAATTTTACCTAATATAAACCTCACAATCAAATGACCCCCAATAGAATTATCATGTACAATAACGCTATTATTTCGACTAGAACTAATGATATTTTAGTCTAACCAAAAATGATTCTATTAATTATAATGATTTATTAGTGATCCATAATTATTATAATTGAGGGTGATTAAGTTTCATACGAAAATATACATTGAACTAATTTTATATGAATTATCAATTAAAAATATAAAAAATATGCTGGAAATTTCGCGTTGATGTTGGAGAATTAATTATAGCTGTGGGGATTATTGTATTTTTAACAATATGTGTCCAATTATTCATCCAAATGATTTATGGAGATGCATTTTAAATTTTAATTGACCTAGATTTTTTTTTATAGGGAATTATTTATTTCTGTTTTTGGGGTATTTTTAAGCTTCTAATTAATTAAAATATTTTAAAATTCAGATTTAATTTATTTAACTGTCAATTACACATCAATTCCTCATAAATATGCAAAACAATTCTTAATCAAGTTCAAAATAACAATAATATTTGTAAACAAAGCTACGTGCTGCACATATGGAAGTATTATCATCATTAAACTTTTCCTCTTTATGAGTTAAACGCAAATTAATTAAACTATTATAATAAACAAATTAATTATATACATTTTTTTCAACGAGACAGTAATTTACATTTTGTGGCGATTAAGTGGCATTTACGAGACATTAATACAAAGAAGTTTTGTATGACAAAAGAGTCACAAGGGAAATTACTGAGGATGCTATAAGGTGCAATTTTATTTTTTATGAAATTTTTATTTTCCTCTCAGTTCTGTCGGCATCTCAATTTCCTTGAGATGGCTGTGAGAATTTAATGGGAAAATTTTTTTATTACATTCAATTTAAATGTCAAAAGGATTAACAGCATTGCTTATATTTGCAAATTTAATGAAATAATATAAATGCGAGTAAATGCGGGGAAATCGTTTGATATGGGAATTAGAAAAGTTGAGAGATGTGATGGATGTGAGTGAGGATATAGGCGCAGTTTCAGGTTGTTTTGAGTTTGACGTCTTAGGAATCGAACTTGCAGATACTGCGAGACTGCTTTGTGGCTGTTCACTTATGATTTTACCACGTTTTTCTTAACTTGCTTTCTTGTCTGTTTGATTGATTGATTGATTGTCAGCAAAATTTTCAAATTTTGTAATCGATTTTTCGACCACTTCTACTTATCCAATCGAGCTAAAATTTTTTACTTTTGTGTATTCTGGATGACAATACAATATTCAATCATTTACAAAGTGTAAAAATGCATAGCTTAATTATAATTAAATATTAAAAGTTAAATAAGGGAAAAATAATCCAACATCAATGATGTAAAATTTGAATTTTAAAATAACGGTCAAAACGGAAGAAACAAAGGGGGTCTTCAATTTTAAAAATTGTTTGAGATTTATAAAATTTCACAAAAAATACAACAAAACATCAAAATATCAATTTGTTAATGATTGTATATGAACTTTTAATTAATAATATTAAAACTACTTAATTCTGCTTTCTAAATATTGCACTGAAAATCAAATTTTATTTAAAGGGAAATTTTTTTAAAAAGTGGACTCCCTTTGTTGTAAACAAAATTAAATCTCATTTTGAAATTAATTAAATTAATTGTTGTTTTGTGTTTGACTGAAATTGTGACTAAATCTAATTTAAAGGACATAAATATTATTGAATCTTCATTGGATTCATTGGATATAATTGAAAGCTGGATCTTATTTAAAAGAAATTGACTCTGGCTTTTATTTAGAGGACATAAAAAGTTGCTGGATCTTGTTTGATGGACATAAATGGCTACTGTCTCTTACTTAGTGAACATAAATAACTACTGGGTCTTATTTAATGGACAAGTATGATTATTGCATATCATTCATGATCATGAATGCTCACTGGATCTCATTTTCTGATCATTAATGCTTATTAGATCTTATTGACCATGTAAGTATGAATCTCAATTTATGCCCATAAATGATTACTGAATCTAATTTATGATCATTAATGCTAGCTGGATCTCACTTTATGATCATGGATGTTCACCGGTTCTCATTTTATCATCATGAATATCCACTGGATCTCATTTTACGATCAATAATGCACACTGGATCTCATTTTATAATCATGAATGCTCATTGGGTCTCATTTTATGATGATTGATGCTTACTATATCTTATTTATTGACCATACAAACTAATTGAATCTCAATTTATGGCCATAAATGCTTACTGGATTTTATTTATAACCGTTATTGCTAACTGGATCTCACTTTTTGATCATGAATGCTCACTGAATCTCATTTTATGATCATGAATGCTCACTGAATCTCATTTTATGATCATGAATGCTCACTGAATCTCCCTTAATGGTCATGAAAGCTTACTGGATCCCATTTAACCCGTTAATTACTAGCGTTACATATATGTAACGCCTATTTTTTTGTTAATTTTGATTAAATCTTGCACTTAATCGCCTCAAACTTTTCGTTAAACTTATTATTTTACTGATATTTATCGTGTAAATTCAATCTTGACTCCTAAAAAAACTCCGTAATTAACGGGTTAATGATTATGATACATGAAAAATGAAAGTTAAACAATCCTGTAGTGAAGTGGAGTTCGATTTTCCTGTAATCTATAATAGTCGAACGGAACGAAGCGAAGCGAAGTGGAGTTCGACATTTCTGTAATCTATAATAGTCGAACGGAACGAAGCGAAGCGAAGTGGAGTTCGACACTCCTGTGATCTATAAAAGTCGAACGGAACGGAACGAAGCGAAGCGAAGTGGAGTTCGACACTCCTGTGATCTATAAAAGTCGAACGGAACGAAGCGAAGCGAAGTGGAGTTCGACACTCCTGTGATCTATAAAAGTCGAACGGAACGAAGCGAAGCGAAGTGGAGTTCGACACTCCTGTGATCTATAACAGTCGAACGGAACGAAGCGAAGCGAAGTGGAGTTCGACATTTCTGTAATCTATAATAGTCGAACGGAACGAAGCGAAGCGAAGTGGAGTTCGACACTCCTGTAATCTATAATAGTCGAACGGAACGAAGCGAAGCGAAGTGGAGTTCGACACTCCTGTGATCTATAACAGTCGAACAGAACGAAGCGAAGCGAAGTGGAGTTCGACATTTCTGTAATCTATAAAAGTCGAACGGAACGAAGCGAAGCGAAGTGGAGTTCGACATTCCTGTAATCTATAACAGTCGAACGGAACGAAGCGAAGCGAAGTGGAGTTCGACACTCCTGTGATCTATAACAGTCGAACGGAACGAAGCGAAGCGAAGTGGAGTTCGACATTTCTGTAATCTATAAAAGTCGAACGGAACGAAGCGAAGCGAAGTGGAGTTCGACACTCCTGTAATCTATAATAGTCGAACGGAACGAAGCGAAGCGAAGTGGAGTTCGACACTCCTGTGATCTATAACAGTCGAACAGAACGAAGCGAAGCGAAGTGGAGTTCGACATTTCTGTAATCTATAAAAGTCGAACGGAACGAAGCGAAGCGAAGTGGAGTTCGACATTCCTATAATCTATAATAGTCGAACGGAACGAAGCGAAGCGAAGTGGAGTTCGACACTCCTGTGATCTATAAAAGTCGAACGGAACGAAGCGAAGCGAAGTGGAGTTCGACACTCCTGTGATCTATAACAGTCGAACGGAACGAAGCGAAGCGAAGTGGAGTTCGACATTTCTGTAATCTATAATAGTCGAACGGAACGAAGCGAAGCGAAGTGGAGTTCGACACTCCTGTAATCTATAAAAGTCGAACGGAACGAAGCGAAGCGAAGTGGAGTTCGACACTCCTGTAATCTATGATAGTCGAAGGGAACGAAGCGAAGCGAAGTGGAGTTCGACACTCCTGTGATCTATAACAGTCGAACAGAACGAAGCGAAGCGAAGTGGAGTTCGACACTCCTGTATTCTATAATAGTTGACGGGCAGACTTTGGATTCATAAGGTAAAATGAAGCTCACAATGAAGGTGTGAAAATTTTCCCAATACGCCCCCAGACTTTGGATTCATAAAGTAAAATGTAAAAGTGTTCGAGCGAAGCTCAAACACATAAAGTTTGAACGTAGTTCAAACTAGGTTGAGTGAAGCTCACAAATTTTTACATCCTGAACGAAGCGAAACGAGTGAAGGTGTGAAAATTTTCCTTAATCGTTCCCAGACTTTGATTCGATGAGACAATGTAAAGGAGAAAATTTAAAATGTTCGAGCGAAGTTCGAACATAAATTATTTAAATAGATCAAGTAAAATTTTTGTCGGATTTTGTAAAAAAATAATCACTGTAATTTTTCCTTTTACAAAAAGATCAATTTATAAAGAAGTTCATGCAATGTTTTTAATTTTTGCTTTAAACACTAAAAAGTAGAAAATAAATACTTTATAAAAAAAAAACTTTTTAAAAAACCACGTTTTTCGCGTGGACTAAAAAGTAGAAAATAACTTTTTCTTGAATCAATTACAATTTTCTTAAAAAAATTTAACATTTCAAATTTTTGTTATTAATTTAAATCGCATATGACCCAGTACAACTTGATGTTATCGTATACTTTGGCAACCAAAAACGTGGGCGCATTACTACGCAACGAACAGTTTGTTCACGATAGATTATAGTTTCGAAAATTTTAAAAATTACAATTTTTATATTTTGCTTCAATGCGCCCACGTTTTTGGTTGCCAAAGTATACGATAACATCAAGTTGTACTGGGTCATATGCGATTTAAATTAATAACAAAAATTTTAAATGTTAAATTTTTTTAAGAAAATTGTAATTGATTCAAGAAAAAGTTATTTTCTACTTTTTAGTCCACGCGAAAAACGTGGTTTTTTAAAAAGTTTTTTTTATAAAGTATTTATTCATCAAAATCTTGGATTTTTAGACCCCCCTTCCCCCCTCTATCATAAAATCTTCATGCAAAAAATTCGTTTGTTTGATACTGTCACACAGCCTCAGCTCCCCCTCCCCCTCCTAATAATCGGACATCATAAGTGAACGACCCGAATTTGAAGAATTTTTGTGCATCTTGTTAGGTTTCGAACTCACGAATTCTTAAGAAAAAATTCCAAATTGTAAATTTGGATGCATTTGATCTCGGATTTTTTGATTATTTAAATTTTGAATCATCCCAGACTATAAATTGTCCAACTGAATATATTGACTTAGATAATCATCTTTTAACAGTAAATATAGTACCCGACACTACCAAAAAAAAAACTCCCAAAGCCAATCCTTTCACCATAACGTCCAATGAACCTTATTTTAAAAACCTTCAACTACTCTTTACGCTTACTGACAGTAATAATAAATTCACTGCAATATAAAAACAATAAACTAGTTTATCTAACTCATTTCAAATGACTAATTCATATATCGTCTTCTAAATATCCTCAATAAACTGCAAATTGTGAACAAAAGATTGATAGATGGAGCAATAAACAGTCAAGAACAGAGACAAATTGCAATCTCGACCTCTCCATTTTTCCCCATCACTAAAGCAAATGCCCTGAAAATGAAAATGAAAAAGTGAGTAACAATAACACATTTGACATTTTCAATAACAATTTGTGTAAATATTTTATATATATATGAAAATAAAAGTCTATGTTTTCTTTGTTGTCACATTTCAGTTATAGAAGCTATGTGAATGATTGTCAGCTACGCATTTATTGCTTGCTAAATTTTACACATTTTGCTCACTCTCTTTACATAGAGATGATGATAATAAAAAAGTATATATAAATATGAGGAAAAAAATCAGCAAATAATTTCCTTTTCTGTTTATTTGGTGGAACAGCAAGCTCGCCCGCAGCGATAAAAAAACTATACGGATGGGATGGGGCAGAATCACACAAAATGTTATGTGAATAAATTATTTACTTATTCAAAAAAACTCGCGCATATCTTGAAGCTATATTAGCATTTATATTGAGAAAGAGCATCTCATACGCTTGGATTAACTTTGCTTTCTAGTTTCCGCTCTTAAGGTTAATTAAATATAAATTCATTCGTTCACATATCGCTAGATATCTCATGTCGTATATAGCAACACCTATGCATCTCTTGTTATAACATTCAATATTTAGTAAGATAAAGCTTTATTGCTGCTGCTGCCAGCTTTCTTATTTACAATTCAATAATTTATCATCAAATTAATCATCACAATTTTTTCTTTTTCTCTGTTAAATTTTTATATTCATTTTCAATCAACTTGATGGAGGGAAGTGTATTGAATAAGATGAATTAGTGGATAATTTACATATTTTAAAGCCCACAGAGTTGGGGAGTCAGTGGTGTTAGGATTTGAAAACTGAAAGAGCCGTTCATTTATGACGTTAATCAAAAACATGGATTTTTAGACCCCTCTACCCCCCTGTCACAAAATTTTCAAACAAAAAATTCTCTTGTTTCAAACTGTCACACAGCTCCAGACCCCCCTTCCCCCTAAAAATCAGACATCATAAGTGGACGACCTCTTTCTGATGTGTTCATAATTTTTGAAGATATTTTATTGGTCAGAAAGGATTTGAACCTGCATCCAAATGAAAATAAAAGGATTCGAATTTGATTGATTCGGTAAATATTTTAATTTTTTTCTTAGATTCTAAGTTATTAAAGATGATTCACTAATTATGCATTTTTGTGAGTAAAAGCTTCAAAAAAAGGTCACAAGCTTTGAACGTGACAAACAGACAGAAGAACATCCAGAGTGAGTGATTAAAAAAAAGCGTGTAGAAATGTCACAAATTTGATCCAAATTATAATTTATTGCTGGTTCATATAGACTTTTTTAAAGTCACGAAAATCGAAAAATATAGAAAAATTCTTGATATTTAAATTGAATGCTGTTTCGTTTTCAGACTGTTCTAAAGTAGCTAGAACAAGACCAAATTCATTTCTATCTAGAAAAAATTTAAGAATTTATTTTGGAATCATTAAATTAAAATTCAAAAAATACAGAAACCTTAAAAAAATTGAACTAAAATTCTTCTCATTTCTAATCATAACTTTAACAAGATAAGATCCAATTGATGGGACCAACTCTGACTCTATCTACCTTAATGAAGTTCAATAAAATTACTATAGCTGAATTCCATCAATCATAATAAGATAATTTTTCATTATAATCTCAAAAAATAAAATTGAATCATTCATTTGAACTGCTGCGTAGAAATACTTAACAGCACATCCATAAAAGAATGTAAATGAATATTTAAATGCCCTTTTAATTAAAGAGCCGAGGATACAAACAATAAAGTGAATTATTTAAGCTATTTTATTTTTTTGGGGTATTTTTTTCAATGAATTTTCATTCGCACCTTTGAACAATTAAAATGTTAATTAAAATACACAGAACTTTATTGTTCGACCCCGGTCGGTAAAGCTTTGCGGAAATTAAAAATTACTCATCGTATTGTGTGTCGCACATATAAATGAATATATATTGGGAATGAACAGAGTGTCTATATGAATAAATTAATTTGCCTTTTTATTTCCAGTAAGTAAGAGACGAGATAAATAATAATTTTATTCAGATAGCTTGGCTATTATGGAAATTAAATGTCGGTGGAGACACAAAAAGTATGAAAAATGAAGAGAAAAAAATGACAGAAAATATATTTTTGAAAAAAAAGAAGCAGCAAAAAAGAGAATCTCGCTCCTGGGTGGGATCGAACCACCAACCTTTCGGTTAACAGCCGAACGCGCTAACCAATTGCGCCACAGAAGCAGATGATTGTTGTGTACATGTTTCGCAGAATACAATTATTTACAAACACACAGAACATCTTCATAGAACACATGTAATTTTTCAGGTCATATTTGTTACTATTGTTACCTACCACAACCATTTATGATGCTGATGTTATTTAGAAAACCTTGTACTTATTTTTGTGAACATAAAATTAATTCTGATAATATTTTTTCTCCACCATAGTAAATTTATAGTTTCATGCATCTGACACTCTGAATATTTAGATGTTGATAAAATTATGACTAAATTTAGTAGTCAACAGACATTTTTTAGTGCCAATAGAAAAATATATATTTTTCCTATTCACATTGCGTTTTAAAATTTATATATCTCTGTCAACATTCCAAATTTGTTACATTGAAGTGCGATTTAGTATTCCAATCATTCACATTTATGCCTTACAATTTGACATAACTTGTGTTACAAAAAAAATTAACTTATATAGCATGAAAAATTGAGTACATTGTACATTTTTATACGTTATAATCATTACAAATTATTGTGTATATGCCATGTGCTTCCATTTATAATTACCGCTCTATTCTTTGGTCTGTGTTACTTTATAATTGCTTTTGAAAAAAATATTTTTTTTTTATTTTAAAATTTCAGAAGAGAAAAATTTCAGATACTTTTTTGGAAGCAAAAAATTTTGGTGCTGATAAAAAAAAATTGCGATGGATAATCGGGTTTTCAATATTATCTAGTGTTTAAATAATTAAGTAGGATTCGAACATTTGTTTAAATTTCGTGTTTAGCAATATGTCACAATTTCTTTTCCCTAACAGGCAATGATGACGATATTCCGACGCAATCACGATAGTGATTGTAATCACTATCGACCTTTTTTTCATATTTTCGTGATCGCATCGTTAGATTACAATCAGTGATTACAATCAGAACATGCCAACTTGCATAAGTTTGATTGTACACTCAGGAAAAAAAAACTAAAATTCAATTTTAGATTTGTATGGAAAAATCTAACAGAAAATGTTAGATATAGAACCCCAAGGAAAATTTTAGATTTTTAAAAGTGAAACTTTTAAATTTTCTAAAAGAAAATTTTAAAATCTAAAATTTTATTTTAAATTTTAATTTTGAAAAATTCAAAAAATTTTATTTTAAAATCTAAAATATTTATTTTAAATTTTTAAAACAAAAGTAAAAATTTTAGAATCTAAAGGAAATATTTTAGAAATATTAAATTTAATTTTAGATTTTCTTATTGAACAGTTAATTTAGAGAAGAAATGATTAAGAAAAACTGAAAGTATTAGTTAGATGATGAAAGAAAGCAATTCATCACCACCAAAACTTATTGAAGATATTTTTATAAATATCTTAAGTTTGTATGGAAACTTTTTGTTTTTATATACTTAATGGAGTGATTTCTGCGAATTATTGTTTTGCTTGAGTCATTTCTGCGAAGTTTTGTTTTCAAAAATCAAAAAGTTTTATATTAAATTCTAAAATTTTTCTTTTAGAATACAAAAAATTTTCAGATCTAAAATTTTATTTTAAAATCAAATATTAAATTTTAAAATGTAAATCTAAAACTTCGGATTTTAGATTTCTAAAATCGCAATTTTAAATTTTTAAAATTTTATTTTTAAATTCAATAGAAAATATTTTATTTTAAAATTTTTATATTAGATTATAAAATTTTCTGTTAGATTACAGTATTTTAAAATCTAAAATTGAAATTTTAGATTTTTTTTCCTGAGTGTAATCACCTGATCACGATCAATGATTGTAATCAAGTATGAATTTTCGTAATCAAACAAATAAGAAAAAAATTATGATTTACTCGATTGTAATCACTGATTATAATCATTGATCGTGATCAGTCGTGATCACAATCACTGATCGTAATCAGTGAACATAATCACTATGAACGCAATCAATGATTATAATCAATGATTGTAATCGTTGATCACGCTCAATCATGAGCATAATCATTGATTATGGTCACTGATTGTAATCAAATAATAATATCGTAATCATTTAAAAAAAATACTTGCACGATCAATGATTGTAATCACTGATTGTAATCATTGAACATAATCAATTGTGATCGTGATCACTCGATTATAATCACTGGACATAATCATTGATCACGATCAGTTGTGAATATAATCATTGATTGTAATCACTGATTGTAATCAAACAAATTTTTCAGAAACATTAAAAAAGTTACTTGCACGATCAACGATTGTAATCACTGATTGTAATCAATGAGCGTAATCAATCATGAACGTAATCATTGATTACAATCACTGAACATAATCAATGATCACAATCAGCTATGAGCATGATCAATGATTGTGGTCACTGAACATAATCAAAGATCATGTTCATTGATTGTAATCACTGATTGTAATCAAAGAAAACTTTTCGTAATCATTAAAAAAATTCGAAATTCAAAAAAAATTTTTTGATCATGCTCACAACTGATTGTAATCATTGACCATGATCATTGATCACGCTCACAACTGATTGTAATCACTGATCGCGATCACTGATTACAATCACGATCGTAATCACGAGAAAAATTGATTAAACTCGGATTAAACTAATCATTAAACAATGTAAAACTTCTCTAACAGTTGAAAATCAACCCCCGTGCACTAATCGAGCGTTAAAACTGTAAAAAAGTACATCAAAAATATATAGTAACTTAAATATATCTTTTGCCATATTTAAATTATTATATAATTACAGATGGTGACTTCAAGGAAAAACGCGAGATCTCGAAAGTTAAGCAACGCAACGACAAAGGATGGGTGACCGAAAAAATTTCTAAGTATAAAAATTTCTAATACAAAATATCTAATACTAACATTAATACTAATAACACTAATACTAATAAAAAAAAATGCTTAGAAAATTTCGGCCCCACCGAAAAAAATATTTTTTTAATTTTTTTCGTAATCATTCCCCCCCGAAGTGATTGTAATCACTGATTACAATCAATGATTACAATCACTGATTACAATCACTGATTACAATCAGTGATCATAATCAGTGATTACAATCATTGATCGCGATCATTGTGATTACGATCAGTGATTACAATCAGTGATTATGAAATTTAAAAAATTGCATGCAAGTTTCCACTTGCATGCAAGTTAGTGATTGTAATCAGATACGATAGTGATCGCGATCAGTGATTGTAATCAAATTAGCGCGATCGTGTCGGTACCGTACTGTAATCAAATGAATGTATGGAGTGATGACGAAAATTTTCGTCATCACAAAACCGTTTCGTAATCACAAATATCGTATCTGATTGTAATCATTGCCTGTTAGGGTTTATGAATCGATATGAAAATAGTCTGCATTACGTCTATGATATGATTAGTAAGTGGCTAGCACATTTTTTATTTAAATTTTTCACAAATTTCACAAAACAAAATCTTTTTTAATTGGAATAAAGTTTCATCAATTTAAAGCCACATGCTTGCTATATTTCTATGCTATTGATAAGTAATCAAAATTTTTTTTAATGAACAATTTGTTTTTCTGCAAGTTTGCTACTATGACTGTATTTATTAAATATTAAAGTAAATTTTTCATTTAAACTTTTTCTACTATATTGTAGCATTCTTTAACAACACCCAAAAACCATCAAATTTTTGCTAAAGCAAAACTAAGAACGAAGGCAAATCAAAATCGATTAACATCCAATGCTTGTCATCCAAAAAAACAAAGATGAGAAGAAGAAACAAGACGAAGAAGTTTTAAAAAGTCGATATTCATTTATGGATGGTAACATATTTATGCAATTCAACTCACACAATTTCTTTTTTTTTTCGAGTCGTTTGAATGCAAATTGCGGAGAGTTGAAATTGACTTTTTTGTTCGAAATATACTGCTACTTATTTGTTGATTTCATCGCTAAAATTGAACACACCCGTATTTAAAATAGCAAAACTGTGTCTTCTTTCGGTGCCGATAACCCACAAAAAGCGCACAAAAAAATCTGAATCTTTTTGTCATTCAGTGTGTAAAAAAAGAAATTTTTTCAATCGTTAAAAGCCGTTGTCAATATTAATGAGATGTTGTATTGTCAAATAATCAGTCATCGATGATGTGCATTAACTTTTATGAATATTTATAAGTATGAGCAATATTTAACATACTCATAGGTTAAAATTTTGAATTTTTTCATGCCATTAGCTTTTAAATTACAATGACTACAAGCCTTCTTTCAATAAAATTTTTTTAATGACTCATTATTCCATTCTCTCCATATTTTACCATCTCAAGTGTCAAAGCACTAAAATTTAAGTTTTTTTTGCACTCACAATAAGTACACCATCATTTAAAACATTCAACCAACCACAAGAACAAAAACTGTCAAATATAGTCAAGAATGCTGAAATACTTTAGTCAATGACATTCGTCATCTTAAAAGAATTTCTTTTAATGTTCGAAAACCCTCAAGAACTCTTTTGTTGAGTTTGAAATATTTTTCATCTATTTAAATGAAATATTTGGCATGAATTTCTCTGAATTTTTTGTTGGATGGGGGTGATTGTTAGTAATGTTTCGCGGTTGGATGTTTTAGAGTTGAGGATTCGTAATTATTTAATGCAAAATTGAATATTTAAGTGAAAATATTTTGTGTCAGATGGGGGGAGGGGGTTGGTCCAAAAAACTGATGGCTATGTGCGGCACTCTAGTGTGCCGTAATAAATCTCAGATGTGCCGCGAAATCTATTTGAAACCCAAAAAATGACTATTTTTGGAGGTAAATTGCCGCGAAAAATAAAATTTCAGTAAAATTGGTCAAAAGTGCACCTAGACACCAAAAAGGTTGGTCACTACTGCCTATGCCATTAGGATCGAAGGAGTTAATTTATATTTTTTCCTGAAAAAGAAGACAATCTTTAATAAAGAGCAAATTAAAGGCTTTGTAACAACCCCCGAGAACATTGCTTAAAAATTAAAAATTTAAGCATACATCACTTTCAAACAACCCCCAACCTAAGCACATTACACAGAATATAAAGCAACGAAAAAAAAGAATATAAAAAAATAAATCATTGAATGGCTGAATGGTTAATTTACTTGTCATTCACCGCACACCACACCATCCTCTACATCGCATACGCACATGTTATATTCATTTCACGAATTAATGACCCAAAATGAACAGAAAAAAGGGAGCGAGAAACACGAAATGTTCATCTCATCAAAGCAATTTGCTTAAATCGGCTTATGGTCATTTTGTAGAAAGTATGTACTAGGAATTCCTGTTACTTTACGTAGGAATTATCAGGAATACGTAGGAATATTCCTAGGAACTCCTAGAATGTTTTAGGAATATTTTAATTCCTTTTACCTATTAATTTAAATTCTGAAAAACTTACTAAATAAAAAAAATTCATAATATTAAATGAAAAAATTATCCTTTATTTGTTTACTTTAAAAAACACAATTTCTTAATAATGACTGTTGGTAATGTTGGAGTTTAAGGCCATTTTTTTTAAGAATGCTATTTCTGTGATGGTGCCTTCTTCTAGATTCTTTGTACATTCATCAAGTAAGTCTGACAAAGTTGAACGGTCAGTAGTTTGTGAGTTTCGTTGGCAGTCTGATTGGTATTTTGAGCTTGCATCATAAGCAAGCTTAAGCAAACTTTCTAGGAACACATATGGTGAAGGATTTAGCGGGATTACGTCTTTTACATAGCGGTTGTAGCCTTCGATTGTATTGTTTGTACGGCGAGTAAGATGTGAAACATTCCAATCCATTGGTCTAAATGTCTTCAACCAAGTTCTATCGAAATAATTCATGAATTTTCTAAAATCTCTTTTCAATGACCGTGACGACTTTATGTGGTTCTCCAACTGTGTAAGGCCCGCATCTATTCGGTTTATTGGAAGCAGCGATAATTTCATATACATTTTTAATGTTACATGGTGTTTGGAGTTACGATAGATCTTTGTAGAGAGTCTTTTTGTTTTTGAACCTCTTCGTCTAATCGCTTGTGAAAAGTGAAAGTTGCAGCCGTGCAATGCTGCATTTTCCCAAGTCAGTTTTGCTGCATTACGAAGACCAAGTTCAAAATCAGTAAGGATGCTATCGACTTCTCTTTGGACTCCGTCAAAAGACAGGACCCCGTCACGGATAAATTCAAACACCTCTTGATAATCTTTTTGTTGCTTTCCTTGCATGACGACATAGCATATCGGTCTGGGTTTATTTTGGAGTTCAGCTAATACTATGAGCAGCTGATATGATTTTAATGGTACTACCTTAAAGGTGCCATCTATGTATAATGACAAATTGCTACCTAGTTGACCAATCAGTTCTCTGTTGGCAAACACTACGTTATCACCGACAGCACCTTGATAGAACTCGTGTTCTCTCAACATGCCAAATTTTTTCATAATGGTATTGTCGAACTCGAGAAGCTCAATCATTTGTCTTATGTTTTTACAACGTGGCATCTGCTTTTCACGAACTCGTTGCAATGTTTTGTAGATGCGAGGATATGCAAGTCGACCTGCTAGTTGTGAAGACATGCTTTGAATAGCCTCAGCATGTAAGTCTTTAATAGGTCTAGAGTCAGTTTCAACTAATGACTTCAGTGAGCAAAAGGCATCCTTATACTCAGCTTCCAATTGATGATTCTGATGTTGATGATTGACATGGGTGTTTGTTCTGATAAAAACACCACCAGCCAGCTTTGCACGACATAAGCAACCTTCATGGATACAGTGATAATAACAACAGTTTGCTGTTTTTTTATCTAACATGAACATCATCTTTTCAGACGTATCATATATAATTTTAGAAGATTTTCCGAAAAATTTAAAATTTTCTCGTGACATATTTTTTTATGACTTGACTCTTCGACGTTTGATCTAATACTGATTTTGTTTTGCAAATTTTTTGGGTTTATATAGACAAAAAAAATAGGAATCCCTAGTATCAGTTAGGTATCCTATGGTATCCTAGGAAAATTAATTCTTGTTTAAAAAGTATACGTAGAAAGTGATTACAAAGTGATTCTGTTTTCATATTCGAGTACAAAATGTTTTTTTAATTTTATTATGTTATAGGTGAAAATTATTAAATTATGATTATATTAAACATTAACAATATCTGAAACCAATCGAGACATCACTAACTCGACATTGTAGAGCTAATGCTGCAAACTAGATGTATCTATCCATGTTATTACTTCTATCCATCGGTCTCAACCAGATGTCCGAGAAAGTGAAGTCTTTTTAACTTATGAACGATTAAATTTTTGAAAATTTTCAAAAATTTTCAAAAATTAGAACATAGAACAAACAACAGAAAGTAGGAAAATTTATGAAAACTTTTTCATGATGTTTTTGTAAATAAATTTTTGGTGACTTTGGATAATGATTGACAGAGTTAGACAACGATTAGAAGGTTGATATTCTCACAGAAGATGCATCATTTTATGATTTACAATCTTGCATTCAAAAGTTCAGGTTTAAAAGACATGATTTTTTTGTATTTTTGAACATTTTTTTCGATTTCAGACCATTGTGTATGCGCTTTGCGTCGCTCAGTCTTTTTTCTTGTTTTGAAGAAAAAAAATTAATTTTGTTAAAAATACAGAGTAATACACAAGTTAAACAATAGATATTGATAAATCTTTGATTTTATGATAGGTGTGTTTAAGTTAGAAGTGCCAACAGTACAACAATCATCAGAAAATTGCATTTGAATGTTGTCAACAGTGAGAAATTCCGAGTCGGTATGAAAATAACGAAAATCAATTGTTCGAAACTTCATTTTTACGAACATGGGCAATTCTACAGATGAAAATTCACACAAAAACTCATTTTTCTCTTTATTCACTAATTTTTCCTTACCTTTACCTATTCTCAATGATGTATTTATTCATTTAACACATTTAAAACTTAATTGCACAAGTCAAATCACTTTAATTATCGAGATTTGGGCGTTTCCACAGAACGAAAATTTCAAAAAAATCAACTTTAAATGAAAAATTCTGTATCTAGAGCTATCTAGACGATCAAAATACTTATTTTTGTCATGTAGAAAGTTGAGTTCTATATATTTGTCCTTTTATATTGTTTATAAGTGCATTCATTTGTGAATAATTTCGATTTTTGTGAGCGTTACTTGGTAAGAAAAAGTTGAATTTATTTTTTTGCAAAGTAACGCTAATAATTTCCTAATTAATGCGTTTGGAAGGAAGTTAATAAGACAAATAAGTAGAATTCATTGTTTTACTCATGAATAACTAGTCATTGCATCGTCTAGATAACTTAATTTAGAGAAAATTCATTTTTGACAGAAATTTTTGAAGAAACACATTCGTGGAAGTTCCCATATATTCACTTTTATGCCCGTTGCTTATACCTTTTTTTTTTGGAAATTGTCAATTTTGATTTTTTTGAATATAAAATTTGAAGCCTATGAACACTTTTGAATATTCTTTATAGAATTAATTGATAGATCATTGTTTGTTCTATCACTTTCACAGCTAATTTACAATTAAATGTCAATAGATAGGCGAAAATTTTTAACTTTTCCTAAAATTTCTTGAGGTATAAGCAACGAAATGCTTAATCCATAAAAAAATGAATTTTTTAAAATTGAAAATTTAGCCCAATGACAAATAACTACTTTAGCTAGATTATTGATAATGAAACTTTGATTACAAATGAAGATGTTTATCAAGGTTGAATTAAATGTTTACTATGGCAAATAGCAATTTTTAATGAATTAACTTTTTAAAGAACTTGGATTATTTTTTTGAATTTTCAAAAAATCCAGCGATCTGTAGAATTGCCCACATATCATTTTTTCGAAAAATTTTTCTTCCATTTTTTCCATATATTTTTCAAATTTCAAAAAACCGTTGGTGAAAAAATAATTTTATTTTTGAATTATTTCACACTAAAATAATTTTACATTGTCGATTTTGAGAAACAATGATTAATTCATGTAAAAACTATCAAAAAAACATTGTTTTGTGTGGAATAATTCAAAAATAAAATTATTTTTTCACCAACGGTTTTTTGAAATTTAAAAAATAATGAATGTGTTCAGAAATTTAAATTTTTCGCTAACGGAAAATTTTGAATTTCAAAAAACCGTTAAATCGTAAAGCTATTTTTTACATTGAACATTATAAAAATCAATTTTAAATGAGTTTTGATCTTTAGTTTTAAATTTATTATTGAAATGCATTATGATTAAAGAAACAGCAACAGCAATAGAGTTTTAAAACTCGACATTCTTTTCTATTTAATCAATTGCTAATCGCTGCGTCAAAAATGCGCTGAAGTCCTTCGATATAAAACACGAGGACTTTTGTAATTTTTTTGAGTTAAAAACCGCTTAACAGTAGATAAAATTAGCATTCTAACCTCAAATAACCTCAAATTCCAAAAGTGAATATATACGCACCTAATGAATTGCCCATATGATCTACATGCCAAATTTCAGCATTTTTGAGTTAAAAACTGCTTAACAGTAGCTAAAATCAACATTCTAACCTCAAATAACCTCAAATTCCAAAAGTGAATATATACACACCTAATGAATTACCCATATGATCTACATGCCAAATTTCAGCATTTTTGAGTTAAAAACTGCTTAACAGTAGCTAAAATCAACATTCTAACCTCAAATAACCTCAAATTCCAAAAGTGAATATATACACACCTAATGAATTATCCATATGATCTACATGCCAAATTTCAGCATTTTTGAGTTAAAAACTGCTTAACAGTAGCTAAAATCAACATTCTAACCTCAAATAACCTCAAATTCCAAAAGTGAATATATACACACCTAATGAATTACCCATATGATCTACATGCCAAATTTCAGCATTTTTGAGTTAAAAACTTCTTAACAGTAGCTAAAATCAACATTCTAACCTCAAATAACCTCAAATTCCAAAAGTGAATATATACACACCTAATGAATTACCCATATGATCTACATGCCAAATTTCAGCATTTTTGAGTTAAAAACTGCTTAACAGTAGCTAAAACCAATTTAACAATAAGTTTCTTCAGAGGAGATTTTTTGTTTTTTGTTCATTATTAATCGAGAGCTCGAGTAGTTCACATCGCTTTAAGGGTAATATTTATTCTTTACTCGAATCCTTAGGAATCCTTAGGAATTCTTAGGAATTCTTAGGAATTCTTAGGATTACCTAGGGTGTTTCAGGTTTCCTTAGTAATTTTTAAACTTTTCAAAAGGTTTAAGTAATTGCTTAGGATCCCTCAGTAAATCCTTAATATCTTAGGATTTCTTAGTATTTGCTGAAATATACTTAGGAATTACTAAGGATTCCTAAGGTATTTAGGAAAACTTAATTGATTTATTTCAGATGGCAGAAGAGAAGATTTTTCAGCTAAACGCTGACGAGGTAGAAAATTGCTCTATTGTGGATGGTGAAATTGTCCGTTTCCTAACAACACGGGATACACGAGACGAAGACAAGCTCTACAGTCGTGTGTTAGCTCGCAAAATGAAAGACATCATGAAGAATGGTAGCGCCTACCGGGTTGATTCAAGCGTGAAGGGAAAAGGTGACAGAAAATCGATTCATTTTACCTGCAATCACAAGAACTCACCAATAAGGAACTCAGTGGTATTTTTTAAGCAGTCGGAGCATAAGATAGGTCAACCTTTGAACCTAAAATGGGAGCTAAGCTGCGGTGAGTGCCTTGGAAAGAGTAAGACATCAAATGGTGAGGCTGTTGGTCTTGGTCAAGCATCTCGTGTTGGTACTATATCTGATGTACCTAGTGCTTCATCTGGTGTATCTGGTGCTGTATCTGCTAGTTGTGATAGGAACGTAAAACATCTCTTCGATCACGTTTATGCAGCTGTTTATGATTGCATTAAGAAGATCGGCAATGATTACTTGCAGAGGCAAACACCCATCAATAGTGTTATCGGTGATGCTGCTTTGATTGGCATTAGTATCAATACGGCTTGTGTTAAGGCAGTGAAGGCTTATGAAAGACGATTAGTTCTATCAGAGGTCGACGCTTTGGTTCAGAACGTGCCAGTAATTGTACCACAAGTGCCAGAGACTCCTTTGTTGACTATGCAAGATCAGAACGTGCCAGTAATTGAGCCAACTATGCAAGGTGAAAATGAGCCACAAGCACCACTGGTGCCACAGGCAACAATTATACAAGGCGAAGATGAGACACAAGTACCACTGGTGCCACAAGCACCAATTATGCAAGGCGAAGATGGAGCACCAATTATACAACTACCACCAGCACCACAACCATTAACACCTTCGTTCACGCCACCATTACCAAATGTCCTGAAGCAATCATTTCAACCCTCGGTCCCACCATTGATTAATAATAAAACATCAAATACTCATGAGTCTGTCACAATTACGCCTAAGAGTAGCAAGGGTAGCAAGGTTAATAACAAGAGGACCAGAAGTCGTGTTTCAAATGGAGCTAAAGCAGGTACAAATGTCAAGAAAGTCAAGCTAGATGAGCGTATAAATAAGATTTCTCCACGTGCAGCTATGAATATGGAACTACAATTCGATAAGTTAATTCAGACGCAAAAATGAATAAAGGGCAGTTAAGTTAGAATTTACAACAATTGAGAAAACTTAATTAAATATGTCGAATTCATACACAAAAATTAAATGAATAAATTGTGGTCATATCAGAATCTGTATTTTAGTTAACAATTTATTTCAGATTAATCAAGTTAAACCTAAGAAACCCTCAAATTTTCTAGTACTTTAACTAGTAAATACTAGAAATTCCTATATTCCTACGCAAACATTAAAGTATTTTTTGTTTGAAAGTTTTTTATTGTATTTTTGTATAAGGAAAAAGGGTGAAGATAATTTTGCAGACGGAATTCCTAGGAACTTTTTTAGGAATTCCTAGAAATATTCCTACGTTTTCCTAAGATTTTTTTACTAAATTTACGATTAAATTTTCTTAAATTTTTGAGTCAATTTCAGTAATTTCTAGTATTTCCTAGGAGCTACTAGGAATTTGTAGAAAACATTGCTTTAAAAAATCCTATTTTTGTACTTAGGAAAACATAGGAATTTTCGGAATATCCTACGATTTACTATAAAATATCTTTACCAATTTCTTACATACTTCACAAGATGTAAGGTAAAAGAATATACAATGGAATTTGCATGATTTTTCCTTGCTTCTAAGTAATTTTGCAGACGGAATTCCTAGGAACTTTTTCTAGGAATTTCTACGTTTTCCTAAAAAAAATCCTAGACATTCCTAAAAATACAACTCAAACTTTCTGTACTTTTCCTTGAAAAGTCTAGAAATTCCTAGTAATTTCTAGGAATTCCTAGTAATTTCTAGTAAATATTAATTTAAAAAAAAATATTTTTTTACTTAGGAATATATAGGAAAACGTAGGAATTTTTCTATGTGACTTAGAAATTTTTAAAATTTCCTAGGAAAATCTAGGAACTTCTTTTCTTAAGATTTTCTAAAAAGTATTCCTAATAATTCCTAAAATTTCGACATAAAGTTCTGAAAGTAATTCCTAGGAATTCTTAGTAATTCATAGAAATTGAAAGAAGGATTATAATTTAAATTATTGCGTTTCACAAAACGTTCCTTAGCATTCCTATAATTTTTAGGAATTAATAGGAATTACTATCAATTCCTTAGGAATTATTTTAAATAAATTATAATTTCAAAAAATAAAAATTAAAGAATAATCTTAATTTGTGTCTGTGAAGTTGGCTGGAACGGGTTCTCCAAATGAGTAGAAACTTTACCAGAATCCATATTATGTCCATTTTCGTCTTATAATTAAATATTTTTGTACCCTCAACTGGAACTGGATATAGCATATTCAAAATCAGCCAACTTCACTTTTTGTATTTGGAAAGTTTTGAGGAATTAAATTTTATTTAAAAGTTATACATCAAAATTGATCTACTAATTACGTCCAATTTCGTCCCGTAAAAATTTTTGGAAACGGAAGTGACCATCAAAAGTTATGTGCTGTAGAAGTTTAGTACCGGACCAAGATTTTTTTTTTTCTTCAAAAAATAAAATTAATATAGAGTGTAACATATCAAGCCATATCTATTTTTCACAAGCAGTTTAAATTTAGGAAAAGGTTTAAGTACAAATCAAAAGTTTAGGACATATGGCAGTTTTAATTCTACCTGACTATTAAGTATAAATTTTCAAAAATTTGACCAAATGCATGTTATATATCAAATTACATGTATTTTTTCTCAGTAATTCAATTTTCTGCAAATTATTTATCTTAAAATGGACATTTTAGACTTACGGAACTTCCACTTCAGGAACCGTATCTCAATATCAATGAGATTTGTTTTGATATAAAATTTTATTTCTGAACATTTTTACAAGAATTAGGATTCTGAAATCATATTTAAGTTTTGTCATTTAAATTATTTTTTAATAATTCCGTTTATAATAAGCACCTTCTTTCTGAATCAACAATCGTTATTTTTAAATTTTTAAAATATTTTTTTACCTGTAATTTTTTTTATTTATTTTTATTTTTTGAAATTATAATTTATTTAAAATAATTCCTAAGGAATTGATAGTAATTCCTATTAATTCCTAAAAATTATAGGAATGCTAAGGAACGTTTTGTGAAACGCAATAATTTAAATTATAATCCTTCTTTCAATTTCTATGAATTACTAAGAATTCCTAGGAATTACTTTCAGAACTTTATGTCGAAATTTTAGGAATTATTAGGAATACTTTTTAGAAAATCTTAAGAAAAGAAGTTCCTAGATTTTCCTAGGAAATTTTAAAAATTTCTAAGTCACATAGAAAAATTCCTACGTTTTCCTATATATTCCTAAGTAAAAAATATTTTTTTAAAATTAATATTTACTAGAAATTACCAGGAATTTCTAGACTTTTCAAGGAAAAGTACAGAAAGTTTGAGTTGTATTTTTAGGAATGTCTAGGATTTTTTTTAGGAAAACGTAGAAATTCCTAGAAAAAGTTCCTAGGAATTCCGTCTGCAAAATTACTTAGAAGCAAGGAAAAATCATGCAAATTCCATTGTATATTCTTTTACCTTACATCTTGTGAAGTATGTAAGAAATTGGTAAAGATATTTTATAGTAAATCGTAGGATATTCCGAAAATTCCTATGTTTTCCTAAGTACAAAAATAGGATTTTTTAAAGCAATGTTTTCTACAAATTCCTAGTAGCTCCTAGGAAATACTAGAAATTACTGAAATTGACTCAAAAATTTAAGAAAATTTAATCGTAAATTTAGTAAAAAAATCTTAGGAAAACGTAGGAATATTTCTAGGAATTCCTAAAAAAGTTCCTAGGAATTCCGTCCGCAAAATGATCTTCACCCTAATCAAGTTAAAACTAAGAAACTCCCAAATTTTCTAGTATTTTAACTAGTAAATACTAGAAATTCCTTTATTCCTACGCAAAAAATATATTAATAACTAAGTTTTAAATTAAACATTAATCAAGCAACGTAGGAAATTTCAGCAACTAGTAAATACTAGGAATTCCTAGTTTCCTACGTAAAATTCCTAGACGAAATTCCTAGGTCCTACGTAAAGTAATAGGAATTCCTAGTACATACTTTCTACAAAATGTCTATCACCCGCTTAAATCACATTATGAGTGAGTGTGGAACAAAAAAAAAAAGGAACCAGCTTATGTTTCATATCTTTTTATGGTCTATTCTGTGTTCTGTATTTCTCATTCTCGTTTTTCCCTTTTTTGACATTAAATTATCTATAGCACAACGGAAATGAGTTATTTCATTCTGACTTTGGTTGTGGCGATGGCATAACTATATACATTTATTTTTTTTGCTGTTTCATTATGGTACATGAAAAAATATTTAATGCGGGGACGGAGGAAGAAGAAATGAACAGAAAACTCATATGTCATTTCCATCACAGTTTGAAGAATTTTTTTGAGACATTTTCTACATGAAGAAGCAGATATATGCAAGAAATTGTCACATAAAGTGATTCAAATTAGATTTTGTGATTAAATTTTTTTGTGGTCTAGTGATATTGTGCATTGAAAATGCATAAAAATGAAAATGAGTATCTTTATTCTAGCAAAATATAAAAAACGGTAAAAAAACTTAAACTATAAATTTATAAAAAAAACAACAAATTAAGCTAATCTCATTCAAATTATCGATACATTAGCATGGGAGTATCTAAGGATACTTTATATTTACGAACTTAACAGAAGCATATTTTGGGTTAAAAACTTTTCATCAAGGAATTATTTTTAGGCTACTTTACTGAATTTTTTATTTAAAAAACTCAAAAAGCAACCTAAAAATTTGTAACCTAATTTTTTCTATTGTGATTGATACCAATTCACTCTTTTATGGACTTATTCCCAAGGGTATAGCCAAGGGAGAATCCAAGAGGATCCGGATCTCCTTTTGAAGAAAAATTTCTTCATTTTGCTACAGTTTTTGAGGAAAAAAAGCATTTACACTCCTTTAAAAAATTTTTTCTTCACAAAATAATTTTTGGACCCACTAGAAAATATTTCTGGCCACGCTCCTGGATCCTCCCTTACTTGCTCATTACACTATCTATAAAATTAAAATTTTTATTTAATATAAAAAATATTTCAATATTAAGAAAATGTTGAGGTTTCAAGCTAAGAATAAGTCTTCAATAGCAGTTGATTCAAAAAATGTATTCACAGCCTTATCAAAAAACTTTTTCCATTCTTCCTGGATGACGGATATCAGACTTCTTTTAATGATGATATCAAAGCTTGCATTAAGGAATGTATTTGTTATGTATCCTTGGTCTGGTATGTCCATTTCACCTCTGAAAAGAATCAAAATTTGATTTTTTTGAGTACTTAATTTCTTCACAAGGTGAGGAAACCTCATGAATGTTCCAATTATTAAAAAAACATTCAACAAATTAAAAATTCAAAATATCGTTTCCTCATCTTGTTTCTTCACTTGTGGAAATGACCTAATGGCCAAAAAATTTAAAAGAATATTTTTGTGAGTCATAATTATGGTCATAATGCATATGATAGTCATAGTGTTCTTTTGTTTTTGAAATAATAAATTTTTTAACAATCTCAGTTGGCAGATTATTTTCTTCAAAATTTGTGAATAAAAAATATTTTTTTAGAAAAAATTTTTAATGTGAAAATTTGAATTAATTATCAGCTAAGTGTATTGTGATAATCCATAAAAAGTAATCAAAAGTAATCAATTCAATCTTACCCAGAAATATCAAACGTCAACTTGGAATTAACAATTTTGAAGTAAGTTTTTCCATCTTTTTCATAACGTTCCAATTTTAATCGATAAGTTCCAACAAAGTCATCTTAAATTAAAGATCAATTGAAAATTATAGTTATCAACATCTGTGACACTGAACTTCAATTTGCTGAACTTCATAATTTCCATATTACTCTACTTACTAAAAGACACTTTAAAACTTCCTTTTCCATTTATCGATAATCCCAAAACAGTTGCAACTGATGAATAAAATCCACTGAAATTTAGTTTCGATGCACGAATTGAAAATTCAGGCTTATTATTTTCAAATCCAGTAACTTTTTCAAATTTAGCTTTTGAAAATCCATAAATATTTGTATTATTTGCAACAGCATTGACTACTACGATGCCCGCATCTTGAACAATTTTTAAATGATCCACAAAAAATGGATCCAAAGACGTAAGATTCATTTCCTCAATTCCTAAAATGATTTGAATTATTTTCCAAGTGTCACTTTTGATATGAAAATTCACTCAAAATCACCTCGATAATATTTCCATAGCACTTTATTTGATGACTTAAGTAAGCACTTATCGTCGTTAATTTTGCACTTTTCAATGTCATTGGCTATAAAAAAAATAATAAATGCGATTATGTGATAACAAGGAATAGCAAAAATCTAATCAAACACTCACGTAATGTCAATATTTTATCACAAAGTGTAAGAATCACGAGAAGAACTGCGTATTGAAAAAATCTCGACATCACTGAAAAATATTGAGCACTTAGCCGGTCAAATGAGTCGCAAATGAGATAATTTTTGCAAAGTTTAGAGGTTTTATACTAACCGCGATGCTAATAAGTACTGTTAAGTACAAAGTAATTTTAGTACACAAGAGCCTCTATCTAATTGCCGATCTTTAATTTCATCAATTTTTTCTACTCAAGCTATATTTTACTTGACGTTGTTTTATAGTCTTTTGGCCGAACAATAGCTTTGACCATTAATTGCTGATCACTTGACGTCAAAATAATATTTGAGTGTGAAAAAAAAGAATAACAAAACGAGAACGTAGTCCAGACATATTCAATCAGAGTAATTTCAGAAGGGGTTCATTCAGAAGTGGTAGTCATTAGTATGTAACATCTAAGGGAAGGAGTTGTGATGGTAATTCTTAGTTCAATAATACATTATTTAGCTCCTAGTGAAGATTACTTTCTGACTGCAAAAGCACATGATTGACTAAAATTTTCTATTCTCTTGAAAGAAGATCTTCTCTTTTTAAAGCAGTTCGAAAAATTCTTCCCAAAAAATAAATCTAAGAAATTTGTAAATTTAATATAAAAAATTCCTAAATACCAATTTGAGACACCTCATTGACAGATACCCACTTTTCTCAAACAATAAATTTTGTAGATGACAATTTTTTTTTTGGAATTTACGATCTGATGTCAAGGTGTTAAGGATGGTTTCTGCAAAACATCCAAGTTAAATAAAAAGTGAATTTTTATCGATTAAGATTTATGGACGAAATGGCAATGAATAAATTTTGGGTCTTTTGGTCTTGATAATTTTTGTGTTGAGGACGGTCAAGATTTTTGTTTGAAGAATAGTTAGCTGTAAAGGATCGTTCACTTATGTAGTTCATCTGAAAAATGGATTATTAGACACCCTCTCCACCTTCCCTCTGTCACAAAATTTTCAATTAAAAATATTCTTTTATTTAAAACTGTCACATAGCCTCAGATCCTCCCCCCACCTACCTAAAAATTGGACATTATAAATGAACGGCCCCTAATATTAGTTGGGCATTACGGAAATATTGAAATAAGCGATATAATTTACACTTGATTGTAATCTCTTGATCTTACTCAGTACAAATGAGATTTAAGAGACAAGTTCAAGTACATGCGTCATTTTTTTGTGTTTACATGAATTACTGTTGAGTACAAAAAATATTCTTTCGACTGAGATTAAGACAATCAAAGTTAATGACCATGACAAATTAAAAATAATCGACTTAATTCCTTAAATACATATTGAAGATATTTTGGTCATTAAAGAAAGTACCATGATGACTTGGCATAAATGACATAATCAGAAGGGGCCGTTCACATAATACATTACGCAAAGAAACGACTTTTTAGACCCCTCCCCCTCCCTACCTCGTAACGCTTTATGTATTTGTATGAAAATTATTTTCTTTTGTTTGATCTGTTACAAAATCTTAGATCCCCCCCTTCCCCTCTAAAAAGTGAAAGTTCCAAGTTAACGGCCCCAAGATTCAATACTTTTTTCCTAAAAAATTACAATTTCCAGAAAAAAATTTAAACAAAATTGATATCAAATTATAAATAAATCTTCAATTGGAACTTTATTAAAAACATTATTAATTCTTTGTTCATAATATTTTCCCCACTCATCGCCAACATAAGCCTTCAAGCTGCTTTTAAGGACAATATCAAAACTTGCATTTATCGCCCAATTTATGACTCTTCCTACATCGGGAACATCCAAGTCTCCTCTGAAAAGTTAAATTAATTAAGAATCAATTAGTTAAAGTTAGGAATAAATTCGGAAAAAAATAAAATTTTTTGTTTGTAAGTTTATTACTGTTGCAATTGGTATGAAACGAACCCATTGTAATGAAATCTTTAACTCATACTTACGATCTTAAAGTTGATGAAATTTCAGATCCGACAGTTTTGAAATACACTTTTCCATTCTTATTGAATCGTTCAAGTTTGATTTTTAGTTTTATAAAAAAGTCATCTAAAAATGAAAAATAAATTAAATTTTTAAATTTTTAAAATAAAACTTTCAAATCACTAACAAAAGTTCATAGTTAAAGGCCCAGCACTTTTAAGTGGAAAGCTTAATAATTCTCCTTGACCATTATAAAATCCAGTAAACTTTAATTTTGGAACTTTAATTTGAATTTCTACAAGATTTTTATCAAATCCAAAAAATCTTTCAATTTTTGCTCCTGAAAATCCAAAAGCTTTAATGTTGTATGCAAATCCTTCAACTTTAACGACTCCATAATCATGTTTAAGTTTTGCTTTATCAACTATGAATGGATCGAGTGATTCGAGATTGATTTCAGTTATTCCTGTAATTTTAAAAATTCGATTTTGATTTGGAAATTTAGTAAATTTTATTAAATCAAATACCAGCATAATATTTTCTCAACACTCTATTTGATGATCGAATTAGGCAACTTTCATCAGAAATTCTACATTTTTCAATATCAGGAGCTGGAAAAAGTTTAAATTTTACCTTAAATTTCAATAAATAGACTGAACACTCACGTAAGGCAAACAATTGTGCACAAGTTGTGATAAAAATAGCAACCTGAGATACTTTTATCATCTCAAAAGACACTTGTGGCTTAAAGGAACAGCAGTTGAATACTGAAATAAGTTTAATATTTCAGGTTTCTTTTTCAAAAATATTAAACAAGAATAAATAATTTTTTTAACAAAGAATAAATATCAGCTTTGATTTTGACATTTTTGAAAAATGTCAGTCATTTGACCTGAGAAGATGTTTGAATTCTAAGCAATAAAGTTTCTAGGTTCTTACTAAAAAATAATCATAAAACTTGTTTTGAGATTGTTTGGAATTAATAGGTTGGTGAACTTGAGGAATATTTTTAAATGATGTTCAGCATTGGAGAGGTTTGACACTTTGTGACTGTCACATACAGAAATATATTTTTTTTTTGTATTGGGTAAATCAAAAAAATTACTATTTATGACACGTTTTTACAAATTGTGGATGGATTTTTTTAAAATAAAAATAAATAAATAAATCGTAACAAAATCTCTGACCCCTCCCCCTCCATATGTAATGCTTACTTTACGAACAACCTCATGAAAATTTCATTACAAAGTGAGAGCGAATCCAAGATTCCATATTTTTTCAATTTTCATACCCTAAAAATGATTAAGTGTTGATTAATTTTGGATTAATTCCATTTTTTTTACTAAATTTATATTTTTCAAAAATGTTAAATAAAAAAATACTAAAGATTCAAATATTTTAATTCAAAAATAATTCATCGATTGGCATTTTATTCAGGACATCATTGATTAATTGTTCATAGAGTGTTGCCCATTCACCAGAAATATACGAGCTCATACTACTTTTATACAGAATGTCAAAGCTACTATTTATCATCCAGACAAACATTCGACTTGACTCAGGAGCATCTAAATCAACACTAAAAAAATATATCAAAAAATAGACAAAAGGGTCGTTCATAAATGACGTCCAGTGTGGGTAAAGATCAAGAACAAGAGATTAATAAAATTTCTTGAAATTTTTTTGTTATTTTTTAAAAAATGACCGTTAATTTTGTACGATCCCAAAGCGAGTAACACAAAAACGTTTAAAATTAAAAGATTTCTTTTTTGAAAAAAAAATAAACAAATTAATTTATTAAACTTACGATTTTACATCCGACGTCAAATCTGATTTAATTGTCCTGAAGTATTCCTTTCCATTTTCTGTATAACGTTCAAGCTTAAACGTCAATTTCAGCAATAAATCAGCTAGGAAATCAGTTTTAATCAAAATAAAATTTTAAAATGAAATTTTATTAAACTTACGGAAATTAAATACAACTTGTTCTGCTCTGTCAAATTCAAAGCCTAAAACCTCAACAGTACATTTAACTAAAGCACTGATTGAAAGTTTTGGCATTTTTAAGTGAATTTCCAAAAGATTTTTATCAAATCCTGAAAATTTTATAACTTTTGAGCTAGAATAACCGTATGCTTTAGAGTTGTAAATAACTCCATGAGCTTTTAAAATTCCTAAATTATGTTCAACTGGGGATTCATCGATTATAAATGGATTGAGAGATTTAAGGTTTATTTCTTGAATTCCTGGATAATAAAATAAAAGATTGTAATATTGAAGGTAAATTAAAAAAACTATTGATTGAAAAAAATTACCATCACTGTAATTCTGTAAAACATAATTTGATGACCTAATAAGGCATTCTTCATCTTCCATTCTGCATTTTTCAATTTCATTAGCTAGAAAATTTTTGAACTTATATTTGAAGATATTTAATTTATATTAAAAAAATACTCACGAAATGTCAAAACTTTATTGTAAAAAACAAGAAAAAGGAATAACTTAAAAAAATTTGGCATCTTAAAAAACACTTGCTAACTTAAAGATAACAAACTTCATAGTGAAATTATGATATTAAAATTTATTTATAGGAAATTTGTAGTATTTGTGTAAATATTAATTTTTTTCAGAGTTGCAACGCAGGCAAAAACCATACAAATTCTTCATAATTTGTAGGTTTTTTCTATAAAAACCATATAAATTATCGAGAATTTGTAGGGTTTATGGCTGCGCAGACCCCCAACTCTGATTTATTTATTGCTTAAAAATGATCTCAATACATTTAAAAAGATTATTATTTTTATATTTTTTTTCTTATTTTGTCTTTAAAGTTTTAAAGTATCGTTCATATAAGTTGCTGAGTGTAAATTTGTCATTAAGGTCGCCAAATTTTTAACAAATTTTTTTTAAAAATTAAATCAAAAACAGCTCTTCAATGGGAACTTTTTCTAAAATTCTGTTTATAGCCTTCTCATAATAAACTGTCCACAAATCTCCAGCATATGATTTTAAGCTACTTTTAAGAGTAATATCGAAACTTGCATTTACTAGCCATTCTATTGCTGCTGAAAATGCTGATGATTTCAGATCTCCACTATATAACAGAAGATTTTAGAAAATAAAGGTTGAAAACTTATAAGATTTAGTTAAATTTACTTACGTTCTAACAGTTGAAGAGATGTCATATCCACTGGTCTTAAAGTATATCTTTCCATTTCTCGTATATTGTTCTAACTTGATTGTTAGTTTTCCTTCAAAATCATCTGAATATTTTTATATTAATTAATTATTAATTTTTTAATTTTTAAAATTCTTTTAAATTTGATAAATTTAATGCTTTGTTTTTTAACTTTCAACTTACAAAAGTTCATCAAAAAATCTCCTTCGCTCTCACCACTAATGCCTAAAACATCATATTTAGCCTTGAAAAATCCACCGAATGTGAACTTTGACGATTTAAAATGAATTTCGAGAAGGTTTTGATCAAATCCAAAAAATCTTTCAATCGTGGTGTTCACAAATCCATTTAATTTTATGTTGTACACTGTTCCGTCGCTCTTAATTACACCATAATCGTGATTAAGTTTAATTTTATCAACATTAAATGGATCGAGTGAAACAAGGTCAATTTCTGTGATTCCTGAATATTGAAAATATAGAAAAATTTACCTACTTGAATATTAATATTTTTTTTACGAACCTACCTCCATAATATTTTTTTAAAACATAATTTGCGGACCTAACTAAGCACTCTTCATCATTTATCATGCATTTTTTAATGTCATTAGCTGTAAAATGAAAATTTTTAAAAAGCAAAAGATTTAAAATTTTTGAAAATACTCACGAAATGCACAAATTTTATAAATGATAGCAAGACAAAGAAAAAAATGAAAGAATTTAAGCATCTCTAAAGTACTTGTAAACTCAAAGAAAGGAAGCTTTAAACTAAAGAAATTATGGTGATGAACTTAATTTTAATCAATTTTAAATATGTGCACAAATATTTTATCACCTGAACATTGAACTCACTTTTCTCAACACATTTTTAAATATAAAATTTCACTCATTATATATTGTTGATTATTTATTTTTAAAGATATTGAAAACAACATTTAAATGATTATATTGATATTTAAAAAATTCATTTCAAAATTTTAAGAATTAATTAATTTTAAAATACATAAATTATATCAAAAACAGCTCTTCAATGGGAACTTTTGTCAGCACTCTATTTATAGCTTTCTCATAATAAACTGTCCACAAATCTCCAATGTAAGATTTTATACTGGATTTAAGGATAATGTCGAAACTTGCATCTACTATCCATTTTATTACTCCGGACAATGCTGATGATGTTAGGTCGCCTCTGTGTAAGAATTTTATAGATTTTAGTTTGAAAAATTTACCCGAAAGGCACAGATCGGACAATCTAGATGAAATCTGGCACCAAGCTGGCATACAATTTAAGCCAGAGTGGTGCTGGCCTTATTCTGGCTTGGTTTTCGATTTCGTCTCGATTATCCAACGTGTGCCTTTCAGGTTAAATCAAAATTAATTGCAAATTATTACTCACGTTCTTACAGTTGATGAGATTTCATATCCATTTGTTTTAAAATAAGTTTTTCCATTCCTCATATATTTTTCTAGCTTGATTGTAAGTTTACCAGATAAATCATCTTTAAAAGTAATTTTTAATTTTTTTTTAAATATAAAATTTTCATATTAAAATTTATAAAAAATGTTAAAATTTAATAGACTGCAGTGCCGTAGCCAAGGGGGTGAATAGGTGAATCTCTCTTTGCCTAATTTTGTTAATTAACTTCCCTCATCCCCCAATTTTTCAAACAAAAAATTTTGAGCTTACACAAGTTCATCAAAAAATCTCCTTCGCTGTCATCTGAAAATCCAAAAATTTCAGCTTTAGTTTTCATAAATCCACTGAAGATAAATTTTGGTGCTTTATAATGAATTTGTAAAAGATTTTGATTAAATCCAAAAATTCTCTGAATTGTTGTGTTCGCAAATCCATTCAATTTTATGTTGTAAACTGTTCCATTAGCTTTGACTACACCATAATCGTGATTAAGTTTGACTTTATCGACAGTAAATGGGTCGAGGGATACTAGGTCGATTTCAGTAATTCCTGAATAAATATATATAGTTTTAAAATTATGTAAATTAATTTTCTTAGTTACTAAATAACTTAACCTCCAAAATATTTCTTTAAAACTTTATTTGATGACCTAACTAAGCACCTTTCATCATTAATCCGACACTTTTCAATATCATATGCTGCAAAATTAAAAATACAGAATAAAAAAAATATTTAATCAAATTCAATCACTTACGAAGTGCAGAAATTTTAAAAAATGCAACAAGAAAAATAGTAAATTGAAATATTTTAACCATATTTTTGCAGTTGTATACTAATGAACAATTTATTCCTTAATGAAGCGAATTTGTGAATATTCATAGATTTTAATATGTATTTGAATCAAAATCTTTTTAACCTAAAAGGTTTTTTTATTAAAAAAAAAAAGCACTCAGAACACTTGATTTTCAATGTAAGCTGTCATTTTAAATAAAATTAAGCTGTATACAAATTTTTGGAATTTATAAATTATTTATTCAATGTGTATATTTTGATTTTTTTTTTTTCGTTTTTAACCTATTTAACATTTCATTTAAGAATTTACTTAAAAATCTTAAAACTTAGTTTTAAAATTATTTTAAATTTTGCAATTAATTGTATAAATTTCTTTTTTAAATGATCTAAACGAACATAATTAAAAATCGGTAAAAATCTTTTGCTTAAATATTGAACAAAATTAAATCAAAAACAGCTCTTCAATGGGAACTTTTGTCAGTACTCTATTTATTGCTTTTTCATAATAAACTGTCCATAAATCTCCAACATAAGATTTAATGCTAGTTTTAAGGACAATATCGAAACTCGCATTTACCAGAAATTGCATTACTCCTGAAAGTGGTGATGATTGCAGATCACCGCTGTTGGAAAACAATTTTGATAATTTTAAATCGAAAATTCATGAAATTATTTTTAATTTACTTACGTTCTAACAGTTGAAGAGATGTCATATCCATTAGTTTTGAAATATGTTTTTCCATTTCTTGTATATTTTACTAGCTTGATTGTTAGTTTTCCTTTAAAATCATCTATATGTTGAATTGAATTGAATTTGAATTAAAAAAAAATAATTTTAAATTTCTCGCAATTCCTAATTTTGACATTAAACTTACAAAAATTCATCAAAAAACTTCCTCCATTGTTAAATGTAAAACCTAAAAGTTCTGATTTTGCCTTAAAAAATCCACTAAATGAGAATTTTGGTGTTTTGAAATAAATTTGAAGAAGATTTTGATCAAATCCAAAAATTCTCTGAATTGTCGTTGTTGCAAATCCAATTAATTTTATGTTGTAAACTGTTCCATTAGCTTTGACTGCACCATAATCATGATTAATTTTAATTTTGTCAACATTAAAGGGATCGAGTGATACAAGGTCAATTTCGGTAATTCCTGGATTTTAAATGTTACAAACATTAAAATTTAAATAAATAAATGAATTTATCAATTTTAAGGAGCTTACCTCCATAATATTTTCTCAAAATATTATTTGCAGACCTAACTAGGCACTTTTCATCATTTATTCTGCATTTTTCTATGTCATTAGCTGCATAATTGAATAGTATTTCAATCATAAAAAAATTGATGTTAAATTTTACTCACGTAATCCAAATACTTCATTAAAACTCACAAATTGTATAACAAACAGAAATATTTTGAACATTTTTAAAAAACACTTGTATATCCACAAACAAGTTGCTTCCTAATGACAGAATATCTTAACCAGAATCTTGAAGGTTATCTTCACAAAATGTAAAAATAAAGTTCAAAATACGAATAAAAAATTTAATCTAATTAGGTATTTTAAATGTTAAGAAGGTTAAAATCTTTGGAATTCTAAAATTCTGTCATGAGTTTTAAAGAATTTAATAAAACTAGTATCAGTGTCGTAGCCAGGAGGGTCTTTATACCCTTGGGAAAATTTTAAGCCGCGTCCTAGCTGCAATTTTGAATTGCTGTATTTTAAACAAAAAGCATTTGAACCCAGCATTTGAAGGAAGGTTTTTTGGTAAGAATCTACTGAATTAAATTGAAATTAATTAAGACCGAAGAAGGTAAGAGGTTAGATATTTTATTTAAAAAATTTATATTCAACTCTATTTAGGGTAAAAAATATTGAAATTCGTACAAAACCAAAATTCGTACGAACAAATTTACAAAAAAATTTTTTCACAATTTTTAGACTTGAAAAAATTGCCTTTAAACTCAAGATTGGCCATATGTTAAGATCTTATGACTTTGCTCGTGCACTCTCCTTTCCAATTAAAATAACTCAAGGCATAAATAAGCACTGCTTATACGAAAAAAATCCACCTCATTCCAAATATTGAAATTCGTACACAACAAATATTGAAATTCGTACAAAATTTCAATAGTAGGCGGTGAAGAATTTCAATTGTTTTTGTGTAAACAAATTAAATAAATTAATTTTAAAGCATGAATAAGCTGCTCAGAATGAATAAAAACCTCCTCAAATGAAAATACTGCAAAAATATTAATTTTTTCTCAAGTTTTGGATGCAAAAATTTGGTTCATTCAGAAGTGGTAGTCATTAGTATGTAACATCTAAGGGAAGGAGTTGTGATGGTAATTCTTAGTTCAATAATACATTATTTAGCTCCTAGTGAAGATTACTTTCTGACTGCAAAAGCACATGATTGACTAAAATTTTCTATTCTCTTGAAAGAAGATCTTCTCTTTTTAAAGCAGTTCGAAAAATTCTTCCCAAAAAATAAATCTAAGAAATTTGTAAATTTAATATAAAAAATTCCTAAATACCAATTTGAGACACCTCATTGACAGATACCCACTTTTCTCAAACAATAAATTTTGTAGATGACAATTTTTTTTTTGGAATTTACGATCTGATGTCAAGGTGTTAAGGATGGTTTCTGCAAAACATCCAAGTTAAATAAAAAGTGAATTTTTATCGATTAAGATTTATGGACGAAATGGCAATGAATAAATTTTGGGTCTTTTGGTCTTGATAATTTTTGTGTTGAGGACGGTCAAGATTTTTGTTTGAAGAATAGTTAGCTGTAAAGGATCGTTCACTTATGTAGTTCATCTGAAAAATGGATTATTAGACACCCTCTCCACCTTCCCTCTGTCACAAAATTTTCAATTAAAAATATTCTTTTATTTAAAACTGTCACATAGCCTCAGATCCTCCCCCCACCTACCTAAAAATTCAACATCATAAATGACCGGCCCCTAATATTGGTTGAACATTACGGAAATATTAAAATAAGCGATATAATTTGCACTTGATTGTAATCTCTTGATCTTACTCAGTACAAATGAGATTTAAGAGACAAGTTCAAGTACATGCGTCATTTTTTTGTGTTTACATGAATTACTGTTGAGTACAAAAAATATTCTTTCGACTGAGATTAAGACAATCAAAGTTAATGACCATGACAAATTAAAAATAATCGACTTAATTCCTTAAATACATATTGAAGATATTTTGGTCATTAAAGAAAGTACCATGATGACTTGGCATAAATGACATAATCAGAAGGGGCCGTTCACATAATACATTACGCAAAGAAACGACTTTTTAGACCCCTCCCCCTCCCTACCTCGTAACGCTTTATGTATTTGTATGAAAATTATTTTCTTTTGTTTGATCTGTTACAAAATCTTAGATCCCCCCCTTCCCCTCTAAAAAGTGAAAGTTCCAAGTTAACGGCCCCAAGATTCAATACTTTTTTCCTAAAAAATTACAATTTCCAGAAAAAAATTTAAACAAAATTGATATCAAATTATAAATAAATCTTCAATTGGAACTTTATTAAAAACATTATTAATTCTTTGTTCATAATATTTTCCCCACTCATCGCCAACATAAGCCTTCAAGCTGCTTTTAAGGACAATATCAAAACTTGCATTTATCGCCCAATTTATGACTCTTCCTACATCGGGAACATCCAAGTCTCCTCTGAAAAGTTAAATTAATTAAGAATCAATTAGTTAAAGTTAGGAATAAATTCGGAAAAAAATAAAATTTTTTGTTTGTAAGTTTATTACTGTTGCAATTGGTATGAAACGAACCCATTGTAATGAAATCTTTAACTCATACTTACGATCTTAAAGTTGATGAAATTTCAGATCCGACAGTTTTGAAATACACTTTTCCATTCTTATTGAATCGTTCAAGTTTGATTTTTAGTTTTATAAAAAGTCATCTAAAAATGAAAAATAAATTAAATTTTTAAATTTTTAAAATAAAACTTTCAAATCACTAACAAAAGTTCATAGTTAAAGGCCCAGCACTTTTAAGTGGAAAGCTTAATAATTCTCCTTGACCATTATAAAATCCAGTAAACTTTAATTTTGGAACTTTAATTTGAATTTCTACAAGATTTTTATCAAATCCAAAAATCTTTCAATTTTTGCTCCTGAAAATCCAAAAGCTTTAATGTTGTATGCAAATCCTTCAACTTTAACGACTCCATAATCATGTTTAAGTTTTGCTTTATCAACTATGAATGGATCGAGTGATTCGAGATTGATTTCAGTTATTCCTGTAATTTTAAAAATTCGATTTTGATTTGGAAATTTAGTAAATTTTATTAAATCAAATACCAGCATAATATTTTCTCAACACTCTATTTGATGATCGAATTAGGCAACTTTCATCAGAAATTCTACATTTTTCAATATCAGGAGCTGGAAAAAGTTTAAATTTTACCTTAAATTTCAATAAATAGACTGAACACTCACGTAAGGCAAACAATTGTGCACAAGTTGTGATAAAAATAGCAACCTGAGATACTTTTATCATCTCAGAAAGATACTTGTGGCTTAAAGGAACAGCAGTTGAATACTGAAATAAGTTTAATATTTCAGGTTTCTTTTTAAAAAATATTAAACAAGAATAAATAATTTTTTTTAAAAAGAATAAATATCTTTGATTTTGACATTTTTGAGAAATGTCAGTCATTTGACCTGAGAAGATGTTTGAATTCTAAGCAACAAAGTTTCTAGGTTCTTACTAAAAAATAATCATAAAACTTGTTTTGAGATTGTTTGGAATTAATAGGTTGGTGAACTTGAGGAATATCTTTAAATGATGTTCAGCATTGGAGACGCTGTGTGACTGTCACATACAAAAAGATTTTTTTTGTATTGGGTTTGATCATAAAATCAAAAAATTACTATTTATGACACGTTTTAACAAATTGTGGATGGATTTTTTTTAAAATAAAAAAAAAAATAAATAAATCGTAATAAAATCTCAGACCCCTCCTACTCCATACGTAATACTTACTTTACGAACAACCTCATGAGAATTTCATTACAAAGTGAGAGCGAATCCAAGATTCCATATTTTTTTTAGATTTCATACCCTAAAAATGATTAAGTGTTGATTAATTTTGGATTAATTCCATTTTTTTTACTAAATTTATATTTTTCAAAAATGTTAAATAAAAAAATACTAAAGATTCAAATATTTTAATTCAAAAATAATTCATCGATTGGCATTTTATTCAGGACATCATTGATTAATTGTTCATAGAGTGTTGCCCATTCACCAGAAATATACGAGCTCATACTACTTTTATACAGAATATCAAAGCTACTATTTATCATCCAGACAAACATTTGACTTGACTCAGGAGCATCTAAATCAGCACTAAAAAAATATCAAAAAATAGACAAAAGGGTCGTTCATAAATGTCGTTCAGGGAGGGCAAATATCAAAAACAGAAGATTAAAAGAATTTCTTGGAATTCAATTGTTATTTTTTGAAAAATGACTGTTAATTTTGGACGTCATTTATGGATAACCCCAAAGCGAGTTACACAAAAACGTTATAAATTAATAGATTTCTTTTTTGAAAAAAAAATAAACAAATTAATTTATTAAACTTACGATTTTACATCCGACGTCAAATCTGATTTAATTGTCCTGAAGTATTCCTTTCCATTTTCTGTATAACGTTCAAGCTTAAACGTCAATTTCAGCAATAAATCAGCTAGGAAATCAGTTTTAATCAAAATAAAATTTTAAAATGAAATTTTATTAAACTTACGGAAATTAAATACAACTTGTTCTGCTCTGTCAAATTCAAAGCCTAAAACCTCAACAGTACATTTAACTAAAGCACTGATTGAAAGTTTTGGCATTTTTAAGTGAATTTCCAAAAGATTTTTATCAAATCCTGAAAATTTTATAACTTTTGAGCTAGAATAACCGTATGCTTTAGAGTTGTAAATAACTCCATGAGCTTTTAAAATTCCTAAATTATGTTCAACTGGGGATTCATCGATTATAAATGGATTGAGAGATTTAAGGTTTATTTCTTGAATTCCTGGATAATAAAATAAAAGATTGTAATATTGAAGGTAAATTAAAAAAACTATTGATTGAAAAAAAAATTACCATCACTGTAATTCTGTAAAACATAATTTGATGACCTAATAAGGCATTCTTCATCTTCCATTCTGCATTTTTCAATTTCATTAGCTAGAAAATTTTTGAACTTATATTTGAAGATATTTAATTTATATTAAAAAAATACTCACGAAATGTCAAAACTTTATTGTAAAAAACAAGAAAAAGGAATAACTTAAAAAAATTTGGCATCTTAAAAAACACTTGCTAACTTAAAGATAACAAACTTCATAGTGAAATTATGATATTAAAATTTATTTATAGGAAATTTGTAGTATTTGTGTAAATATTAATTTTTTTCAGAGTTGCAACGCAGGCAAAAACCATACAAATTCTTCATAATTTGTAGGTTTTTTCTATAAAAACCATATAAATTATCGAGAATTTGTAGGGTTTATGGCTGCGCAGACCCCCAACTCTGATTTATTTATTGCTTAAAAATGATCTCAATACATTTAAAAAGATTATTATTTTTATATTTTTTTTCTTATTTTGTCTTTAAAGTTTTAAAGTATCGTTCATATAAGTTGCTGAGTGTAAATTTGTCATTAAGGTCGCCAAATTTTTAACAAATTTTTTTTAAAAATTAAATCAAAAACAGCTCTTCAATGGGAACTTTAGTCAGCACTCTATTTATAGCCTTCTCATAATAAACTGTCCACAAATCTCCAGCATATGATTTTAAGCTACTTTTAAGAGTAATATCGAAACTTGCATTTACTAGCCATTCTATTGCTGCTGAAAATGCTGATGATTTCAGATCTCCACTATATAACAGAAGATTTTAGAAAATAAAGGTTGAAAACTTATAAGATTTAGTTAAATTTACTTACGTTCTAACAGTTGAAGAGATGTCATATCCACTGGTCTTAAAGTATATCTTTCCATTTCTCGTATATTGTTCTAACTTGATTGTTAGTTTTCCTTCAAAATCATCTGAATATTTTTTATATTAATTAATTATTAATTTTTTAATTTTTAAAATTCTTTTAAATTTGATAAATTTAATGCTTTGTTTTTTAACTTTCAACTTACAAAAGTTCATCAAAAAATCTCCTTCGCTCTCACCACTAATGCCTAAAACATCATATTTAGCCTTGAAAAATCCACCGAATGTGAACTTTGACGATTTAAAATGAATTTCGAGAAGGTTTTGATCAAATCCAAAAAATCTTTCAATCGTGGTGTTCACAAATCCATTTAATTTTATGTTGTACACTGTTCCGTCGCTCTTAATTACACCATAATCGTGATTAAGTTTAATTTTATCAACATTAAATGGATCGAGTGAAACAAGGTCAATTTCTGTGATTCCTGAATATTGAAAATATAGAAAAATTTACCTACTTGAATATTAATATTTTTTTTACGAACCTACCTCCATAATATTTTTTTAAAACATAATTTGCGGACCTAACTAAGCACTCTTCATCATTTATCATGCATTTTTTAATGTCATTAGCTGTAAAATGAAAATTTTTAAAAAGCAAAAGATTTAAAATTTTTGAAAATACTCACGAAATGCACAAATTTTATAAATGATAGCAAGACAAAGAAAAAAAATGAAAGAATTTAAGCATCTCTAAAGTACTTGTAAACTCAAAGAAAGGAAGCTTTAAACTAAAGAAATTATGGTGATGAACTTAATTTTAATCAATTTTAAATATGTGCACAAATATTTTATCACCTGAACATTGAACTCACTTTTCTCAACACATTTTTAAATATAAAATTTCACTCATTATATATTGTTGATTATTTATTTTTAAAGATATTGAAAACAACATTTAAATGATTATATTGATATTTAAAAAATTCATTTCAAAATTTTAAGAATTAATTAATTTTAAAATACATAAATTATATCAAAAACAGCTCTTCAATGGGAACTTTTGTCAGCACTCTATTTATAGCTTTCTCATAATAAACTGTCCACAAATCTCCAATGTAAGATTTTATACTGGATTTAAGGATAATGTCGAAACTTGCATCTACTATCCATTTTATTACTCCGGACAATGCTGATGATGTTAGGTCGCCTCTGTGTAAGAATTTTATAGATTTTAGTTTGAAAAATTTACCCGAAAGGCACAGATCGGACAATCTAGATGAAATCTGGCACCAAGCTGGCATACAATTTAAGCCAGAGTGGTGCTGGCCTTATTCTGGCTTGGTTTTCGATTTCGTCTCGATTATCCAACGTGTGCCTTTCAGGTTAAATCAAAATTAATTGCAAATTATTACTCACGTTCTTACAGTTGATGAAATTTCATATCCATTTGTTTTAAAATAAGTTTTTCCATTTCTCATATATTTTTCAAGCTTTATTGTAAGTTTACCAGATAAATCGTCTTTAAAAGTAATTTTTAAGTTTTTAAAAATAAAAAATTTCCATATTAAAAATTATGAAAAATGTTAAAAATTAATAGACAGCAGTGTCGTAGCCAAGGGAGTTAATAGGTGAATCTGCCCCTCTTTAACAAATTTTTTTAATTAACTTCCCTCCCCCCTACCAAATTTTTCAAACAAAAAATTTTAAACTTACACAAGTTCATCAAAAAATCTCCTTCGCTGTCATCTGAAAATCCAAAAATTTCAGCTTTAGTTTTCATAAATCCACTGAAGATAAATTTTGGTGCTTTATAATGAATTTGTAAAAGATTTTGATTAAATCCAAAAATTCTCTGAATTGTTGTGTTCGCAAATCCATTCAATTTTATGTTGTAAACTGTTCCATTAGCTTTGACTACACCATAATCGTGATTAAGTTTGACTTTATCGACAGTAAATGGGTCGAGGGATACTAGGTCGATTTCAGTAATTCCTGAATAAATATATATAGTTTTAAAATTATGTAAATTAATTTTCTTAGTTACTAAATAACTTAACCTCCAAAATATTTCTTTAAAACTTTATTTGATGACCTAACTAAGCACCTTTCATCATTAATCCGACACTTTTCAATATCATATGCTGCAAAATTAAAAATACAGAATAAAAAAAATATTTAATCAAATTCAATCACTTACGAAGTGCAGAAATTTTAAAAAATGCAACAAGAAAAATAGTAAATTGAAATATTTTAACCATATTTTTGCAGTTGTATACTAATGAACAATTTATTCCTTAATGAAGCGAATTTGTGAATATTCATAGATTTTAATATGTATTTGAATCAAAATCTTTTTAACCTAAAAGGTTTTTTTATTAAAAAAAAAAAGCACTCAGAACACTTGATTTTCAATGTAAGCTGTCATTTTAAATAAAATTAAGCTGTATACAAATTTTTGGAATTTATAAATTATTTATTCAATGTGTATATTTTGATTTTTTTTTTTTCGTTTTTAACCTATTTAACATTTCATTTAAGAATTTACTTAAAAATCTTAAAACTTAGTTTTAAAATTATTTTAAATTTTGCAATTAATTGTATAAATTTCTTTTTTAAATGATCTAAACGAACATAATTAAAAATCGGTAAAAATCTTTTGCTTAAATATTGAACAAAATTAAATCAAAAACAGCTCTTCAATGGGAACTTTTGTCAGTACTCTATTTATTGCTTTTTCATAATAAACTGTCCATAAATCTCCAACATAAGATTTAATGCTAGTTTTAAGGACAATATCGAAACTCGCATTTACCAGAAATTGCATTACTCCTGAAAGTGGTGATGATTGCAGATCACCGCTGTTGGAAAACAATTTTGATAATTTTAAATCGAAAATTCATGAAATTATTTTTAATTTACTTACGTTCTAACAGTTGAAGAGATGTCATATCCATTAGTTTTGAAATATGTTTTTCCATTTCTTGTATATTTTACTAGCTTGATTGTTAGTTTTCCTTTAAAATCATCTATATGTTGAATTGAATTGAATTTGAATTAAAAAAAAATAATTTTAAATTTCTCGCAATTCCTAATTTTGACATTAAACTTACAAAAATTCATCAAAAACTTCCTCCATTGTTAAATGTAAAACCTAAAAGTTCTGATTTTGCCTTAAAAAATCCACTAAATGAGAATTTTGGTGTTTTGAAATAAATTTGAAGAAGATTTTGATCAAATCCAAAAATTCTCTGAATTGTCGTTGTTGCAAATCCAATTAATTTTATGTTGTAAACTGTTCCATTAGCTTTGACTGCACCATAATCATGATTAATTTTAATTTTGTCAACATTAAAGGGATCGAGTGATACAAGGTCAATTTCGGTAATTCCTGGATTTTAAATGTTACAAACATTAAAATTTAAATAAATAAATGAATTTATCAATTTTAAGGAGCTTACCTCCATAATATTTTCTCAAAATATTATTTGCAGACCTAACTAGGCACTTTTCATCATTTATTCTGCATTTTTCTATGTCATTAGCTGCATAATTGAATAGTATTTCAATCATAAAAAAATTGATGTTAAATTTTACTCACGTAATCCAAATACTTCATTAAAACTCACAAATAGTATAACAAACAGAAATATTTTGAACATTTTTAAAAAACACTTGTATATCCACAAACAAGTTGCTTCCTAATGACAGAATATCTTAACCAGAATCTTGAAGGTTATCTTCACAAAATGTAAAAATAAAGTTCAAAATACGAATAAAAAATTTAATCTAATTAGGTATTTTAAATGTTAAGAAGGTTAAAATCTTTGGAATTCTAAAATTCTGTCATGAGTTTTAAAGAATTTAATAAAACTAGTATCAGTGTCGTAGCCAGGAGGGTCTTTATACCCTTGGGAAAATTTTAAGCCGCGTCCTAGCTGCAATTTTGAATTGCTGTATTTTAAACAAAAAGCATTTGAACCCAGCATTTGAAGGAAGGTTTTTTGGTAAGAATCTACTGAATTAAATTGAAATTAATTAAGACCGAAGAAGGTAAGAGGTTAGATATTTTATTTAAAAAATTTATATTCAACTCTATTTAGGGTAAAAAATATTGAAATTCGTACAAAACCAAAATTCGTACGAACAAATTTACAAAAAAATTTTTTCACAATTTTTAGACTTGAAAAAATTGCCTTTAAACTCAAGATTGGCCATATGTTAAGATCTTATGACTTTGCTCGTGCACTCTCCTTTCCAATTAAAATAACTCAAGGCATAAATAAGCACTGCTTATACGAAAAAAATCCACCTCATTCCAAATATTGAAATTCGTACACAACAAATATTGAAATTCGTACAAAATTTCAATAGTAGGCGGTGAAGAATTTCAATTGTTTTTGTGTAAACAAATTAAATAAATTAATTTTAAAGCATGAATAAGCTGCTCAGAATGAATAAAAACCTCCTCAAATGAAAATACTGCAAAAATATTAATTTTTTCTCAAGTTTTGGATGCAAAAATCGTGAGTACTTGGTGTACGAATTTCAATATTTGAGTGTACGAATTTCAATATTTGTGTGTACGAATTTCAATATTTGAAATAAAGTGGATTTTTTACTGCTTTATGCTGCACAAAATGCTCTTTTAAGGTTCGAATAAAAAAATTTGGAGGACAAGCAAAGTCGTAGGAAAAATTTGGGAAATCAGCAATGCTTCCAATAAAAGTTACAGGACTTTCAAAAAAATTTTTTCGTTTTGTACGAATTTCAATATTTTTTACCCTATTTCATTAAATGATAATAAAATATTTTCAAATTTTATAAATTTTTAAAATTTAAAATAACTTTACTTATTTATTTTTATTTCTTTTAATTCATTAACTATCTCTTTCACAATCGAAGAGTTCACTTATTGGAACTTTAGTCAGTGTTACATTAAAGGCTTTTTCATAATACACAGTCCAATAATCATCAACAAATGATTTTATGCTGCTTTTAAAAAGAAAATCAAAAGTGAAATTCACAAACCAATATATAACTTTATTGGCGATGCCAGACGATTCAATATCCACACTGAAAAAAGGACAAACCTTGAAATTCTATTTAAATTAAAAAATTCAAATTTATCACGTTCTAACTTTCGAATGGATGCATTTGTCTTGAAATATTTACTTCCATTTTTAGAATAACGTTCCAGTTTGATGTTGAGTTTGGCTTCGTAGTTTTTATCAAATCCTGATTTTTCATCAATTTCTTGCATTTTTTTTTATTTTCTGACAAAAAGATCTGCTTTAACGTGGACAAGTTAAGTTTAATTTGCACAAGTTAAGTTTATTTTGGACAAAAAAAAATATTTATTTATTTTTAGTCATATTCTTTCATTAGCTTAATTTAAAAATTTGAAATCATATAATCCGTGTACATTATTCTTCAAAACATATTTATCAAACAAATAAATAATTTTATTAAAATTTTAAATCAAACAATGAACAATTCTTCAATTGGAACTTTATTGAGAACATTGCTGACTTTTCTTTCATAATACTGCGTCCATACATCTCCTACGTAAGATTTAATACTACTTCTTAGAACAACATCGAAACCTTGATTTACAAGCCATGCTAAAGGTCTACTTAATGATGTTGCGTCCAAGTCTCCTCTGAAAATAGGTTTGAATAGATTTATGGATAATTTTAAGTTAGAATTGGCGATTTAATTATAATTTAAAGATGTTTAAGTTGGAAATAAGTTGATATTCCTAACTTTTTCAGCAAAGGAAATTTTGTTTAGAAATTTTAAGAATTTAAAAAATACTCACGTCCTGACAGTAGATGAAATGTCTGATCCAACTGTTTTGAAATAAGTTTTACCATTTCTAATGTAACGTTGAAGTTTAATGATCAATTTGGCACTAAAGTCATCTGAATTGAGGATAGATTTATAACTTAATAAGATAAAACACAATTAAATCCAGGAGTTGACACCTTCATCCATAAAAAAAGTATATTTTATCCGATTTCATTCAGAACTATAGGATATATCCGGATGAGATCGTGTCTACTTCTAGATTTAATCAATATAAAATCTCAATTATAGACTTACAAAAATTCAGTGTGAAGACTCCTTCACCTTGTGAATGAAATCCAAATACAAAGGCTTGAGCCTTGTACAGTCCCTCAAAATGAAACTTAGGAACCTTAAAATGAATTTCTAGAAGATTTTTTTCAAATCCAAAAATTCTTTGAATTGTTGCTGACTTTAAACCTTGCAATTTTATATTCCACAAAGTCCCATTTCCTTGAATGACTCCATAATCATGCAAAACCTTTAACTTATCAACAATAAATGGATCGAGGGAGTGAAGGTCAATTTCAGTAATTCCTGAAAATTTTTATAGGTTAATCATGTTTTATTGAATTTTTAAGATGAATTGGAATCACCTCCGTAATATTTATTCAAAACTTTATTTGATGACCTCACCAAACACTTTTCATCATTGATTCTGCATTTTTCAATGTCATTGGCTGTAAACAAACTTAATCTTATATTTTTAATTAACTTTTAGACTTTTATCACTCACGTAATGCAAAAATATTATCATAAAATGCAATAAAAACCACAAAATGCAATAATTTTAGCATTTCTACCAAAAACACTTCTGACTTGAATGTTAAAAGATTCTAAACTGAATCAAATTTCGAGAATATCTGGTTTTCGAACAATTTTTAATGCAAATCTTTGTGACACTTAAAAAAAGACATTTTAATAAAATTTGTATTTTTTTAACTTAAACAGTTGTTGATGCTCTGAGCAGAAAGTTGAATGCACAGATTGTGGTTAGCAATTCTTTTCAGGAATCAGGTTTTGAATGAAAAATTTTCAAGACAGAGTTTTGGTCCCTTAAAATATCTGCCAACTCATGATAATTTTTAATGACTTTTCTGAAATATAAGGTGTTAAAAAATAGATGAAGCGTCGTAAACCTGAATCTTATCAAAAAAATTTTTTGTATGGAAGAAAAATGTTTTTTTTTCGTAAAACCTTATCAAAATGAAGAAATTTTTCCTCATAGGGTAGGGGAAGGGGTGGTTTGGACCCCCTTTGACTACTTATATTCACAATTTATTTAAAAGTGGAATAGTCAAAAAATTTAAATTATGTCAAAAATTCTTACATCATTGCCGACAACTACTAACACAATAAATGCAAATAGATAGATATTATATTTTTTTATTAAATCATCTTAAAAATTTACTTTGAAATACCCATAATACCCAATAATTCTCTCACGACTCAAGGAACAAATCCTCATAAGACACTTTATCAAAAACTTCATTAATCTTCTCAGCAAAAATTTGCACCATCGGCCGACTAATAGCACCTTTAACAGCATTAATAACAATTCCAAAACTCCAATTGATGAATGAATTAGCAAATGAGCTTAAATGCGATAAATAGATGTCGCCGCTGTTGAATAAATATTAAGAAAAAATTTAGTCACACATTTTTTGCATAGATTATTTTATAATCATGATCATTAATTACCCAGAAAGGTCAAATGTCATTTTTGGATTGACAATTTTGTAGAATGTTTTGCCATTCCTTGTTGTGTTTGTCAAGGGCAGCGTCATTTTCATGTCAAGATCAACTGTTGATTTATTTCATAATTTATTAATTAACAGTTCAAAAGAATAAAGCTAAACTTACAGAATTTAGAGTCTGTCTTTCCTTCACCCGTCACTGGAATGATAAGAATTTTTCCATTTATGCTGTAAGGTCCGACAAAGTTACCCGATGGTGTCTTTAATCCAATTTCGAGCAAATTCTTATCAAATCCTTTAAACTTGTAAAATTTTCCTTTTGAAAATCCATGAATCTTAAAATCTCTCATCGTTGCCTCAATCACAACAGGACCTGACTCTTGAACGACTTTCATAATATTAGATCTTAAGGGATCAATTGACGGTAAGGCAATATCTGAATTTCCTGTAGACATAAAAGCATGAGAAATTTTTTTTATTGTTGTTCGAGGAAAGATAAAAGAAATTTATGTTGAGGCAAAATACCTTCATAACTTGCATGCAGTACATCATTCGCCACTTTTAATATGCACGTCTCGTCACTCACTTTACATCTCTCAATGCTTGAAGATGCTGCTTTTGGAGAGGATGTTGTTTTTAGTATTATTGTTATTGCTATTATTTTACTAGAATTAAGTGCTTGTTAAGGTTGTCGAGTGGTTTTGATATTGTTGAGGTAGAGTTAGCTCTACATATCCCTTATTTGTTCACTGGCTTTCATATTTAACAGAAAAATGTGAAATCTAGAACTTTTGGTACAATACTTGTACAATACATTATGGCTTAAATTGAATTGCAGTTTTCCAGCTCAAAATTCTAAGTCCTTACCCTCGATAAATTTAGAACTTATTTTTGGTATTCAAATGTTTTGGTTCATGCCATGCTAAAACTTTTAGAGCCTTTAACTGACTGAACTTTTTGATCCTGACACCCTTTCTTCCTTAGACTTTGAATGATGAATGACTCAAAAAGCATGAATCAATCTATCCCTTTCGAGGAATCAAAACCCTTTCTCAAAATATTTCTATCAATATTTCAGAAGAATCCTTCAATTATCAAACATATTTTGAGTTTCACCCAACATACACACACAACAATTCAAAATTATATGATCAACATCCACAAAAAAAAAAAAAATCTTTTTTTTTTTGAAGATTATGAAAGTTGATCCTCTTTTCATGTGAAAAATGAATAAATTTTTGAGCAGACACGAATGTGTTGCCGTTGTCATATACTTACATAACACATATGTTGTACATTTTAGAAATGATAAAATAAAGATTATAAAATATGTGAACAACATTTTCGTCAGAATCTGACGCAACTAGCTCGAAGGAGAGAATATTTTAATGAATAAATGCGTTACTTTGCACTGAAATATGAAATGTATATTTGAAGTTGTGTTTTAGAATTCATCTCATATTTATACAGCTACTGGAAGCTGTGCGGGGAAATAAAGTCGAGAGAAGGACGATAAGTTATAATTATTTATAGTACCGTATATCTGTCCTATGACACTCATTTACATCATACAGAATAAATGCACTTCATATTGAATATTAATTAACCGGTAAATGAAGCTATTAAAATTCCACGCAAATAAATTTTCATTTTTATCAATTTTTATTATTGTAAAAATAAATCATCAACTGGAACTTTTAGTAACATTGCATTAATTTTGTCCAGATAAATTTGAGACATTGGCTTACAATAAGTGTCCTTTACGGCATTAACTAAGGTCACGAAGCTCCAGTTGATGAATGAATTTGCGATTGAACCCAGATGTGACAAGTTTGCTGTTCCACTGGAATTAAAAAAAAATTATTAAGGTTAATAATCTAGTTATAGGCCAAATATATTAAGTTGTTTTTGATTGCTGACGTGTTATTGGGTGTTATTATTAGGGTTTTAAATGTACCAGGTGTTATCAGAACAAATTAGGGAAAGGGATTTATTAAGTAGGAAAAAAGTCAAAAATATTTTTTTTGTGCAAAAATTTCGATCTCGAGAATGGAACCACACCAACCCAACTCAAATTTTATTGAAAAATGTTATTTTTGACAACTTTTATTTCTGTAGCCAGAAGTATCAAATTCGATTCCCGGTATTCAAATTCTTCAAAAAATTAAAATCTCTATTCAAAATTAATTATGAAAAAATATCACATGTAGTTCAATAGAATATCAGATTATATTGAACAAGAATTTAAGTAAATAAACTAGCAATTTTAACACATGATTGTTGATGACCGCAGGTTGACATAAAATTCTGTTTATTTTGCAATTAATACGAGAGGGAAGTTGCTTTTTAAAATATTCAGGAAGTATTTTGTGAATGACTCGCACTTTTCTAAAAAATAATCACATTAATCTTGAATTAGATATGCAATGTGTCACATTATCACGTGTTAAATCGTTGCTAATTTTAAAATGTCACTCAATTTTTTAAAAAAATTACCCTCATCTCATTAATTTCTGTGAACTCATAAAAAAGTATAAAATACATGTTAATGTTAAAAAGCACATACCCTGTAATTGACATTGTCATTTTTGGTTTTACGGCGCGAAAATATGTCCTCCCGTCAACTGTCTCGTTAACAAGCTTGAATTTTAATCCGACATCCATATTTACTAAATTAGAAAGTAGGAAACAAGTTGTTGGTTTTTAAATTTATGGCAGAGATTGGAATGACAAAAAATTGATTTAAATTTATATTTTTATCATTTTATAATTTATGAGGTCTGGGTTTTGAGACTTTTTTTTTTGCTGTTAAATATGATAATTTGAGACCAAAATATTGGAATTAGCACGAAATTCATTTTTGTTATAAAACTTACCAAATGTAATCTTCATTGTCCCATGCCCTTCAATTGACAATTTTAACAATTTTCCTTTAACTTTATATGGACCATACATGCCACCAGCTGGAATGATAAATCTCATGTCAATTTCCTGATTTTGAAATCCAGTAAATTTCATCAATTTTGCTTTAGATAGCCCTGTCATGTCCAGATCTGTGACTTTTGCATCAACTTTCACTGCATTCAAATCCTGAATAACTACAAGTTGGTCGATTCTTAGAGGATCTAGTGCGGGGAGTCCTAAGTCATCATGTCCTGAGATATTTTTTTGAGAGATGTTTTAAGGATTTAGTTATAAAAATACCAAAAAAAAAAAATTGTTTTGTTGAATCTAGATATTTTGGACCGTTCACTTAGTATGCTCGCTTTTTATTAAGAACTTAATATGTATGTAAGAAATGTAAGAATTTTAATAAAAATTTTCATACAAAAGAACTCACTAAAAATTCGTTTTTTGTGTAACGTATTAAATGAACGGCCTCTTTAAGAATTTTAATAAGCAAACTTTTTTATCGCCAAAAAAAAAGTCTTAAAAAAGCTAATTTATCAAAATAATAAATTTTTCAATACCTTTAAAAAACTTCCTCAAAATTAAATTTGCATTTTGAAAGATACAATCTTCATCATCAATCTTGCAACGTTGTAAATCATCATCACCATTATCGCCTATCGAAAATCAATCAACAGACAAAATTAAGAACATTAATAATAGAAATAATATTTTTGTTTATTTTATTTTATTAATATTTTTTTATTCACTAAATGTTGTTGAAAACAAAACCTACATACAAATGACATTCGACACACAATTCAATATTGATGTTATAAAAATAAATATAAGCTGTCTCGTATTCATATTTCAAAGTAAGATTTCAAGTATTACGATTAACTAGAACTGACGTCTTACAATTTCATGATATTTATATTACAGTTAAAATGTGAAATGTCATTTTCGACGAGCGGTGTAGATGTAAAAGGCAATAATTAATACAATGTATGAATATTAATATTATTTATTTTAATGTTAATTAAAAAATTATTTTTTGGAGCGAACATTTCTAGTTGATTGGGAGTGTGGGATGCAGTTTGGGTATGATATATTTTTTTATATTGACTTTTTGTCAAAGACTGAGTGTATGGAAAAAAATTAAAAATGAAATAGAAATGTTTCTGAAAGTTATGGGCTTAAATCCCATGAAATTATTGAATACTGGTTTATTATTGGGATTTTTTTTGCAAAATCCAAATGCATCTCAATTAAAAATTTCTCATTTTATGAAAAGTTACTTCCTTCCTTTATTGTCGTTAAAAGGAAAGCAAAAGCAGCAAAAAAATCAATCATGTCATTTAACAGTCGACTATATAAATTATATACATTATCATCATCGACAAGACAGTTCATGTACTCCATTATTACTTAAGATTATTAATGGAAAGACACGAATTGAGAAAAAACTAGTAATGAAGCGGATCACGCTTCATGTGCATATTCACACCGTTCCGAAACTCTATATCGGGTCAGCAAAGCTTCGCTTTGCATAAGTTTGAAGATTAGGATTCCATCGGGTTAGCAAAGCTTCGCTTTGCATTAGTTTGAAGATTAGGATTCGATCTGGTCAGCAAAGCTTCGCTTTGCATTAGTTTGAAGATTAGGAATCCATCGGGTCAGCAAAGCTTCGCTTTGCATTAGTTTGAAGATTAGGATTCGATCGGGTCAGCAAAGCTTCGCTTTGCATTAGTTTGAAGATTAGGATTCCATCGAGTCAGCAAAGCTTCGCTTTGCATTAGTTTGAAGATTAGGATTCGATCGGGTCAACAAAGCTTCGCTTTGCATAAGTTTGAAGATTAGGATTCCATCGGGTCAGCAAAGCTTCGCTTTGCATTAGTTTGAAGATTAGGATTCCATCGGGTCAGCAAAGCTTCGCTTTGCATAAGTTTGAAGATTAGGATTCCATCGGGTCAGCAAAGCTTCGCTTTGCATAAGTTTGAAGATTAGGATTCGATCGGGTCAGCAAAGCTTCGCTTTGCATAAGTTTGAAGATTAGGATTCCATCGGGTCAGCAAAGCTTCGCTTTGCATAAGTTTGAAGATTAGGATTCCATCGGGTCAGCAAAGCTTCGCTTTGCATTAGTTTGAAGATTAGGATTCGATCGGGTCAGCAAAGCTTCGCTTTGCATAAGTTTGAAGATTAGGATTCTATCGGGTCAGCAAAGCTTCGCTTTGCATTAGTTTGAAGATTAGGAATCCATCGGGTCAGCAAAGCTTCGCTTTGCATTAGTTTGAAGATTAGGATTCGATCGGGTCAGCAAAGCTTCGCTTTGCATTAGTTTGAAGATTAGGAATCCATCGGGTCAGCAAAGCTTCGCTTTGCATTAGTTTGAAGATTAGGATTCGATCGGGTCAGCAAAGCTTCGCTTTGCATAAGTTTGAAGATTAGGATTCTATCGGGTCAGCAAAGCTTCGCTTTGCATTAGTTTGAAGATTAGGAATCCATCGAGCAAAGCTTCGCTTTGCATTAGTTTGAAGATTAGGATTCGATCGGGTCAGCAAAGCTTCGCTTTGCATAAGTTTGAAGATTAGGATTCGATCGAGTCAGCAAAGCTTCGCTTTGCATAAGTTTGAAGATTAGGATTCCATCGGGTCAGCAAAGCTTCGCTTTGCATTAGTTTGAAGATTAGAATTCCATCGGGTCAGCAAAGCTTCGCTTTGCATAAGTTTGAAGATTAGGATTCGATCGAGTCAGCAAAGCTTCGCTTTGCATAAGTTTGAAGATTAGGATTCCATCGGGTCAGCAAAGCTTCGCTTTGCATTAGTTTGAAGATTAGAATTCCATCGGGTCAGCAAAGCTTCGCTTTGCATAAGTTTGAAGATTAGGATTCGATCGGGTCAGCAAAGCTTCGCTTTGCATTAGTTTGAAGATTAGGATTCCATCGAGTCAGCAAAGCTTCGCTTTGCATTAGTTTGAAGATTAGGATTCGATCGGGTCAACAAAGCTTCGCTTTGCATAAGTTTGAAGATTAGGAATCCATCGGGTCAGCAAAGCTTCGCTTTGCATAAGATTGAAGATTAAGTCTCGATCGGGTCAGCAAAGCTTCGCTTTGCATAAGATTGATGATTAAGTCTCGATCGGGTCAGCAAAGCTTCGCTTTTGCATAAGATTGCAGTTTAAGACTCGATCGGGTCAGCAAAGCTTCGCTTTGCATAAGATTGACAATTAAGTTTCCTAAAAAAATCGAAAATTTTCACATTTGGACTCAATTTTGAAGCACTAATTGATGTTTTTGGATATGACAATGTATGTACGTCTTTTAGGTCTAATAATAAGCTACAATAATCAGAAGTTTTTAGACTTTTTAAATCCGAACTATAGGCACAGCAGGGCAAAATGTCCAAAAAATCCCGATTTTTTGAACTTTTTCGAGATTTTTACTAACCAAAATAGGTTTAAAAATATTTTTGGTATTTTTCCATAAAAGTTCTCGCATTAATTGATCAAAAACAGAAAAGTTTACAAAAAACCGTCCACACAGTGAACCACACGAATTTTTCCAAAATTTAGGTTTGTGGGGGGTGTACTGGTGGCTAAATTTTTTTTTTTGCATTTTTTCTCAACAAAACTTCATTTTTTATTGATTTTGATCAAAAAAGTCCAATTCCCAATTTTTGTGAAATTTTTTAAATGTATTTTGCAATAATCGGCTAAAATATGCTTAAAAAACACACTATTTTGTTAATTTCTCGGAATAGTCTGCATGGATCGGCACCAAAAGATTCACAGCACATTTGAGTGATAATGCGCACATTTTGAGACATTTTTGACAAAAAATTATTTTTTCGTAGTTGAGTTATGCGACGAACCAACGTGCTTGTAAGCATACACCACCACTATTTGGGGTCGTGTCCGGTGGCATCAAAACCTTTTTCAATGCGGTTTTTTGTATTTTGTAGATAATTTTGAGGCCGAACTTTTCACACCGAACTGTTTATGAAAATTTTGAGTTTTGGCGCCAAAAAACTAAAAAAACGATTTTTCAAGTGTATCGAAATCAATATATTCACAACGTGAAACGGTGTGAATATGAATATTAATTATACGACAAAAAAAAATAAAAATAATGAATGTAATATTGAAACGTGCGAAGATTTATTTTCAACAAGCATATCAAATTTCCTATATTCACATGATCTCACAACTTAAGTCACGTCACATCTTCCTCAATTTACGTGCTGTGTGTTGTTCTTTTTCATTCTTTTTTTTAAAAAAAATATTAAATTACAAAATAGGATGAAAATAATATTGTTGTGTGGAAATAAACATCGAAAAAAATTAAGAAGGTGGTTTGAATGGATTGACGGGTTGTAGATGTGAGGTTGAAGCGCTTTTTTGGAAGTTTTAGTTTGTAAGAATTTGAAAATTTTGATTAAAAATTGTAATTTTAACGGTTTTTAAAAAATTCACAATGGTTAAAAATAATGTAAAGTCAATAATCTTCTAGGACAGAAATGTTTTTAGCTTATTTTGCTTCTTAAACTTAGTTTAGAGCTTAAATTTGTAATGCATACTGTGCAATGAAGTGGCAACAATCTATCAATATACAAATTAACAGCTGTTAATACAGAACTGCAAAATTTCTACCTAAAAATTCAAAATTCGACCCAATTTGACATCAAAAAGCACTAAAAACACACAACAAGCTACTTAATAGCTTTAAAGGTTTCCATTTCTATCCAATGCATTGTACATGTCACATTGTATATTTTTCATTATTGACGGAATATGATAATCATAAAAAACCAAAAATATGTGCACTGTGAGAGAGCTAGAAGCATGAATATTGAATTAATACCACAAACAGTCGTCTTTATTGAGCCCCGAAAAAGAAAGAAAAAATAATAATGTTATGTATATACATATAACATTCAGCCCAAGCCACATCCTAATGACATAAAGTCCACATTCAGATCCCATTCATTATTATGACTTTTGTCGACGTCAACGACAACATCGAGTATTTCAAGTGGCTTTTTTTGCCTCTCCCATTTGTTCAAATATTAAGTGACTGTACTACAGGCTTTTTTTTTATTGTTTTACAGTGAAAAAAAGAATGTTGAAAAACAATATTTTATATTTATTTATCTACATATCTTTCCACATATAAAATATAAAATAATTTTTTTTCGGGTTCTGGAAACACACTTGACATGACTTCATTAAGTCCGAAAAAAAATAAGCGAGAAACACGAAAAGCGACTTCATGTCGAGGAGAGTAATAAATTTATCAATTAAAAAGTAGTCTATATATCGAGATATGGCATTTGCTACATGTTTTAGCCATTGACTTGATTCATTTGTTTTCCTTTTTATTTTTCGAGTGCTGTAAGTTCTGGAATGAAATTGTTGTGGTTGTGGTATGACTTTGTCATGTTTTGATGGAGTTTTGTGGTTGGAATTTGACATTTGTTAGCTTAAAGGGTGTATGTCCAGCAGGAGCATACCTAGTAGAGTGTCCAAGGAGGTCCGGTTTGATCCCCCCTTCGAGGAAAAATTTCTTCATTTTGTTAGGGTTTTTGATGAAAAAACGTTTTGACCCCCCTACAATTTTTGTTTCCATACAAACATTTTATACATTTTCGGACCCCCATTAGAAAAAATTTCTTGCCACGTCCCTGATGTCTAGGGTATGGAACTGATCAAATCAAAATTGATCAAAATTGATCAAAAATAATCAAAAATAATCAAAATTGATAAAAAATTATCAAAATTGCTCAAAAATGATCAAAAATCAGTTCGATCAGTTAGACACCCTAGGTGCATGCAAGAAGAATCACCACTTTTAGATTTTTGACCCTAGTTTCTGAACAAAAAAATTTTAAGGCTCATAAACTTCTACAGTTTTACATCAAAATGGGCAAAAAACTACATAAACTAAATTCAACAAAAAATCCCAATTAATTACAATTTCAAAGACAAAACAGCACTCAATTAAAACTTTCCCAAATCACATCCCACAACTCATTTAATTTCATTTCAAAAACAAACTCGATCAAAAACCGCCCGTAACTCTAAACATTACTTTGTAAGCAATAAACATCTATATATGAATATATATATCTTTCCATCAACATCATACTGATTTTTCATTCATTAAATTTGAAACGTTTCCTTTTTTCCATTTTTGCCTTTTGCTACATACAAGCTACGATAAAAAAGTAAGTAAACTATATAACTACAAAGTACAACAAGGCAAATGTAGAGAAAAAAACATACAAAATACAATTTCAACGGAAATGGAATAGTGAATGAGAGGAAAAAAATGGTTTTATAAATGAGAAAAAAAAAGATATCGATGTGAGGCAGTAGAAGCAGTGACGACTGTATATACATTATTCTTAGTAAATTGAATTTTTATTTCAATTTAATGCAATCTGATGTGATGTTTATGGATGTGCGATGGAGATGGGAACTGTGGGAATTGGCGGAGATTGTGAGAAATATAAAGTGTAAAATAGTTTGAAATTGTGAGAAAATTGTTGTAAAAGTATGTTGGGATTACAAAAGGGCCTAGTTGCTGTTTAGAAAAATTGAAAATTAGTATTTTGTTAAAGTTAAAATTGACACTTGAAAAATTAGGAAGAGATATTTTGGAAGACTATTTTTGCTGTAATAACACGCTAACCATAAAAATTCTTATTTTTCTGTAAAAATTTGCTGATGACACTAGAAAGGGATCACTTCAAGTTTGGGTTCGAATCTCACTAGAAGCAGCTTTTCAGAAATTTAATTTTTTTCATTCCAAAATGCTTTAAAATGCAATCTCAATAATATTTTTTTTTTTCAAGAAAATCTTTATTTAACTATTCCCTCAATTTTTATTATGTCTATCAAATTTTATACAATCAATTCCGTATTCCCCCTTAAGTCATAGATTTTTTGCAAACTTAAACACAACTTTTATTACAAAACTATATCCAGCCCTAGATATTATATTTATTTATTTTATTACAAACCACGGAAATCGAATGATGTAATTTCTGCAATGCATTTTATTTATTTCAATCATGAATTTATTTTTTTTGCCCTTCCCGATTGAGTTGATTTAATTTTTATGAGTTGTTTGTGACTCACATTTCCAATACTAAAATTGCACATCAATAATAGATAAATGAGAAATAATTATACTTTTTATTATAGGCACATATAAATGCTTGCAAAAAATGGCAATTATTATGTCAATTGATTAGTTTTTAAAGACCTACAAACTTAATTAACGGAAAATTGTTTTTTATGTCTTATTATGTTGAAAATGAGTTAATTTATTTTTTATGTGATTTTTATTTTAATATTTATTAAATTTATTACGATTTTAATTAAATTATTCTCAGAATATCATTCATTAAAAAAAATTGTAATTAATGCTGACTTAATTTACAGTTGAAAAGAAAATATATCTGTTAAAATTCTTAAAAAATGTTTAGAGAACTTAATTAAGTTTCAAGAGCACAGGAAGTTCTGTTTTTCAACTTATTTTTATTTGACTTTTTTATTCAAGGAGTCTGGTGTGTGGGTTTTTGGAGGAAATTTTGCGGTTAATTGAATTTTGTTTTGCAACATTATTTGTCTTCATGTTTATAGGATGTGTAGTACATTGAATGATACAGTTTTGAGGGGGTTTTATGCACATTTTTAGGCACGTGTTTTTTAATTTTAGAATATGAGAATAATTGTGAATAAGCTAATCAGATAACAATAAATTAAATTTTTAGCCTATGTGAAATACCGGTCATACTTCGATTTTGTATTGTCAGCATTTTTGTTGAAAACTAATTTTTTAAAGGAATTTATTTGATTTTGATTGAATATCAGAAACTAGATCTAAAAAATCTATCCATCACACCTCTTCCCTGTTTCTGACCATTGTCTCATTTGTATGTATTTAACTGGTCCCATATGATGCAGAGTTTTATCAAAAATTGAGTTTTCTTAAGGATAGGATGGATATCAAGACAATTTTAGTTAGAATTTCTCAAACCATGTACTTTTTCATCCATCAAACCACTCTCCTCCTCACAACACCATTGCTCACATGCAACATAGTCTATTTTACATAATCAGAAAAAGCTCAATCCATTCATAAAATAACCATACATGTCGCATTTAAAATTCTATATCATCTACAACATAAAAAAGAAAGAAGAAGTTTCTCAATTGAATTTTATCTCATAGCAAATTGCATAAGAGTCAATTCAACGAGAATGAAGAGAAGCAAATTACATCATCTACTCATTACATTTCTCTTCATTTCATCCATTGAAGAAAATAATAAAAAAAAAATCTTGAAAAAATTTTCAATTCCCATTCAATCTGCAAGAACATGCAAGAAATGCTCAATTTAAATATCACTTCAAGAAAAAAAGAGACTGAAAATTTTCAGAAAAGCAAAATAAATTTTCACAAACCTTAACGTCAACATGTCGTGCTTCTTATGGATCGAAATAAATTGAGCATCTGTCAATGTACAGAAAATAATCATTTACACTACATTAAGTAATGTAGTTTTAGTTCACTAATGTTTTTGGGGGGAATTTTACAATTTTCAACAGACACAAAAATAATACAAGAAACAATTGATGTACAAGCGACAGAACTGAAATTCGTGAGAATTGAAATAAAACAACGATGAAATCTGTGTTGAAAATTTAAATTGACAATTGGATAATAAGCATGCACATTATTATAAATGCTTTTGAAGATATACATTTTTTTTGCTTGTTGTTGTCATTGAACTATTTGATATGTGAATGAACAGAATGAGCATGTTGATGAAGCGATGTGTAGATTGAATGATTTGGAGGGCTGGATGTGATTTTGATTGAAAGTTTGAGGGGATTTGGAATTGATTTATTGATTTTTTTTAAAAAATTTTCAATTTATTAAGCAGTTTATAAGTTGGCAGCTGGTAAGGGTCATAGATCTTTAATCATTCCAAAGAATAGTTGGAGATACCAAATAAATTTGTTAAAACTAAATTTTGTAAAGGTTCAAATCCTAAAAAAATTCTTCTGAGAATATTTTCATGCTTGAACCATAAAACATATTAAAAATCTTAATTTCAAACATGTGGGGTCAAAAAACTTGACAAAATCTATCCTCCAAAATCCAACTATTTAAGCTTTCAACCATCAACCTACCTTCAACTATATTTGAAAAAGATTTCGCACTGACTTATCACATCCAAAGCAATTTTCCCATCACAAAATTTCGAATTCCGGTCAATAACTCTCAATCAAGACCCCCTAACTATGACTCAATAATGATGATGATGACGATGATTTGAAAAAGCGACAAAGAACAGTCATTGCTAGTCACAAACAACAGACAATAACATCGAGTGCGAGAGAGAAAATTTATATAAACGACATTAAACGACGAAAAATGAAAAGCATAGCTTTGGCCTTTTATAAAAGCGATAGCGGCATGGAAAAATAAAATATAAAAAAATAGAAGTAAGAGGAGGGCAATTGTAATGATGATGATGATGATAATAAATAACAATGAGCAATTGAAGAATATTAATAAATAAATACAACTCGCTTATACGTCATTTTGAGATTTGAAGTGATAGATATACACAACAACATTTTATTTATGAGCAATAATTTTCATGTTGAGTCTTTATTGTTGTTATTGCTGTTATTTAGCTTTGTACACACGTATGTACATATATATATTGAAGAATATACATAAGAAAGAGAGCGCATAAAGCAATAAACTAATTTAAAATTTAATGGAGTGGAAAATTAGAAAAAAGATGTGTTTATAAATAAAATTTATTTATATTTATAGGGCTCATATGTGAAGCTTTTTGTACGGACGAGTCGTACATTTATTGCCTAAATAAACGACCCTTTTTAAGGTGGTGGACACGAACATAATTTAGAAACATATCGGATAGATGACCATCAATTGAAATTAATTGAACACTTATTGTGATATAAAATTTGTGTCTATTGGGGAACCCTTTGAAAAAATTGCTGGAATTTATAGGTTATGGTTAACTGGAGGTTGTAGTGGCAATTTCAGTTGCGTTAATAAGACTGACTAATTTTTATAAGGATAGTTAAATTTTATTTCAAAAAATGAGATTTTAAAATGTATCACTCATAAGACGTGTGTTCGATTCCCACAAAAAAACAGAATTTTAAAAAAAATCGTTCAATTTACCTTAAGATTTATTTTTAAAATAATTTTTAGGATTTTGTGCCTCACTGCTGTCATCTGTATGGTTACAAGAAAAAAACATGAAAAACATGAAAAAATTTCAAAAAATTTTCAGAAAAAATTCAAATTATTGGTCTTAACTCACTAAAATTCCCATTTTGACCCCTCATCAGTACTGATCCTCCAAATCCATCATTTTAACTGCCAAACAATCAAAACACATTCAATCGAAAAAAACTATTCAGCACATTCCCCCCAAGAATCAACACAAGGGCCAACTATTCACAGCCATTATACATATAAGCACATATCACATTATCTTCTTCACTCCATTCCATTTTGATTGAATATTATTGTTGATCATCATGTTGTACTTATGCCTTTCGCTAAATTGACTTTGATTAACCCTTTTTTGATGTTTTCATTCCTCGTATGCTTTTTTTCGTATAGAATTATTTTAATGAATGTTATTTTCTCCCCATCAAAGAGTCTATACATTAAGCCTCACATTTCAAATTTTCACATTTTCAATACAGCAAAAATTAAAATTTCAAAAAAAAAAAAAATCATTCAAAATACAACACAGAGAGATTCTTTTGTTGAAGGAAGTGAGGCCCTCGAGTGAAGTTATTCATTCATTCATTCAATATAATTTGCAATGCAATCATCATGAGAATTTTTTTTTTCTTTATTTTCTTCGTTAAAGTCTGTAGGAGAATTATTAGGTATATATCGTGTAAAAATTATTTCAGTATGAACATAACAAAATTCTTCGTGGAAAAAAAGAGAGCGAAAAAGACTAAAGAAGTAGCAAAAAAAATTTATGTATTTGGGTAAGAGCTAAGCACAGAAATTATATATATATTTTTTTCGGGGTCGATTAATAGCGCACACGAAAAAGCGAAGAGCTATGAAATACCAGATAATAATTTTACCATTTTATCTGAGAGTATTTATCAAGAACGTATATACGGAATTTTTTTCGGAGTTTTCGTTAATTACATAAAAGTTTAGTTTTATTGCAGTAGAAGAGGAAGAAAAAAAAGTTTTTCATTTTCATTTTATGGCTCTTGTTGTTTAGTTTTTCGTTAGCATGAATTTGTGGGATGGTTAATGAGTTTGTGGATCATTTTTTCTGGGTTTTGACATTTTTAGAGAGGGAAAGGGATTTAATGGTGGGTATGAAGATGTTAGTGGGTTAGTTGACAGTTAAAATTCAAGAATCTTGGTCTTAGATCTAAATAAGCAATTTGATTACCTGTTCTTAGCCATTAATAGAACTGGAAAATTCTGATACTGAAAATGTATAGCAAATATTCTGAAATACGATCGAAAATCTTTAAATTCACTAACGCATCTTTCAAAATTCTTAAAAATGCTTCCCATCCACAACCATCCTCAACATGCCTCTCTAACCCAACCTTTCATCGTAGAATAATTTTGTATGCGAGCTGTGCTTATGTGAAGGCAATTTAAAGGGAACTTCTCGACTTCTTTTTTTACCAACACGAGATTCGCAAATTGAGAGCGTGAAACAATAGAGCTGCAAATGAAATTCAGCTACTTCGCTTGAAATATTTAACTAGTTTATTCTTTCCTATTCACATTCACTTACGTTAGCTCCACTTCTTGTTATAATTTTTTTTTTGCTTTTTTCTGCTTCTCCTTTCTCTCTCACTCACTCACTTCAAACTTGAAACCATTTTTCCACTTCATGTGCTTCATTATGAAACCAAACAACGAAGAAGAAATTTGTCGAAAAATAAAACTTTTATTTTTTGCTGCTGCTAATTTGTGCGAAATTTTCTGTGCTGTTATCAGCATTTTAGTCGTGATCTTTACTTTTAAACCAATTAATTTTAATCTTTATGCTTTTCTCGTCTAGAAAGTTGATTAAACAACAAGAAAAAAAAATATTTCTTTTTTTCGACTTTGACACATGACTCGTTTTAAATGAAAGAATGAATAATAAAATAAAAAAAAAATTTGAGGCATTCAAATTACGTCAATAGCACACGCGAAGCTAATTAAAAAAATAAAATAAAGACAATTTGACATACTGAACTTGAGAAAGAAAAGAATTGTAAGAAAAGTAATGAGACGAATTGTAAATTTTAATTGCATAAGAAATACTTTACTAGTGCAATGAGCTGGTTTTGGTGATAAGATAGTGACATTTTATAATGTAATTGTTGGAATTTTAATAAGCTAGATTCTGGGTATGGGATGGATGATTATGATGGAGTGAATGCTAGAGGAAGGAAGTTGATAAATTTATAGGAAATGGGGGTTGATTAAACTTCTGATTTTATTTGATTTAATGTAAAATTATGAATTCTATTAGGTTTAGTTTTCTAAATTTTAAAGATTTTGTGTTCACTTTTAGGGGTGGGGGTCCAGGATTTTTTAATATTTCAAACAAAAAAATCTCATTCAAAAAACGTAACAAAGGTTGTAGGGGAAAAAGTCTTGATAATGACATTATAAGAAGTCTTTCAAATTATTCCGAAACAAATTACTTAATAATGTATTAAAGTCATTTTTTTTAACATAATGAACTAAATAAACAAAAAACTTTAAAGTTTTCCCAATAGCTAAATTCTGTTAAATTTAGAAATATTTCTATAAAAAGCAATGCCATTTCAATCCTCAATAACCTCAATAGTTGTGAACATTTCCATAAAATTGACATCTCAAACACAAACAATATCAATAGCACTTCATTATTTCGTCACATTCTCTTTGAATTCCCATAAAATAAATATGACTAACAGCTCATAAAATGAAAATAAAAATAAAAAAAAATTCATCAGCAAATAAAAATAATAAAAAAATCAGAAACAGAAGGACCACCAGAAATATCAAAGAACCCGTCACCAGTCGTTCATATCACTTTCAAAATAATTCGTCAATCATGACATTTTCGTAAGCCTTATCAAGCTCTCGAATGGGAAATAAAAAGAAAAAAAAAATAAACAAGAATCGTTGCGGTTCATTTCCGACTGTGTTTAATCGCGTGTTTATACGACAAATAAAAAATAAATAAAAAAAAAAATCATAAACAAATATAAACTTTCTTATCTCATAGTAATAAATATTTTTTTAAAGTCCCGAATAAGTCAAGAGACTGATTAACAAGTCTCAAATGTTTATGACCTCATTTAAAATGATTTTTTTTTATTTCAATTTCCCTCCTTTTTCCGATCGCTATAGTTTATTTTTATTTCAATTCCCTCTTTTTATTGCGATGATGATGATGATGACGATGAAAATATATTGGAATTTGACTTGATATGTCATCAAATGTGTATGGAAAAAAAATTGTTTCGCGCAATTGCCATTTATGAGTGAAATAACATAAACAGAGTGAAAAAAAAGCGATCGTAATTAACCATTATCGATTCATCTATCAGTTTGTGTACTCATAAAGTCTGTTTTAATCTAGTTAGCTGATTTTTGATGGGAGGAGTGAGGTGGAAGGTTTGTCAAGAACCATCTGGTTGTTGTTTTTGAATTTTATCGATTTTTGATTAAATAAGCTGAAAAAGGATTTAATTTGCTTCAATTAATTCAGGGGGCCCTCGATTTGAACAATTATTTTATTCCAGAAATAATATTATTCAAATTTAATTTGTTCAAATCAAAAAGTATGAAAAATGACTTTTAAAAGTAAAGTTAAATTTTTGTATGTGAAAATTTTGATAATTTAAATCGAGGACCCCCAAAAAACCTCCCCAAAAAAATTAATGTTTGAAAAAATCTACAAATTCACTTCTTTGGTAAAGAATGAATCATTCAAAAATTATTGCTATCTAAACTAGTCTGAAAAAATAATGACCCAATAAAAATTGTACACAAAACAAGCACCTAATAATCAAGAATTCTACAGAATTTAAAAATTTTCCCTGATTCAACAAAAACCCAAACAAACACGTGTAGCTTCATTTATTTAATAAAATCAAACACAAATCAATCTTTCAACAACCAACAGCTTCAAGCTAAGAAAAAATTGAAAACATGCTCTAATTTCATTTTTAATTACAATTCTAGCAATTTAGTAATTTCTAGTACATTTCATTATCTTTCACAGCTCATCGCATAAAAAATGCGCTTAACTCATCCATTTTTAATGACTTTTTGTGCAATCTCATTCATTATTAGAGAAAGAGACACTCAGACTGAATGGCAAGTCAGGCAAGGGAAAAAAATACTTAAACGACAATTCATTGAAACAATTTGCCATTCAAGCCATAAATTATTGCAATTTCTCATGAACCAGTCTCGGCATATTTGTTGTCGCATAGTTTTTATTTTTTTCTTATACTGCTCACTATCATCAACATTCAACATTATCATCAATGGAAGCGAGCGATGAATTTTTTTATTGTCATTTATTGTTGCTTTAAAATTCTTTTTTTTTCCTCCATGTGCAGTTGCAACGACCTGAAAAACACGAAATTACTTCATGATTGTTTATGTTATGAAAAAAAAAATGTCACTGCTGCTTCGACTGCATGTTCAGAGTAACGACGAACAAAAATATATAAAATTACAATTGAAAATTGCTGACATAGCTTTTTTGTCTGAATAAGTACGAAAACTAAAAAAATATAACATTTTTTTAATCACATAAAGTATCATTGCATGCAATGACAATTAATTAATGTAGTGCAATTGGTATGAAGTTTGTGATGAGTCAGTTGGGGAATTGTCGGTGCGATTCTTTTGTGTTTCTTTTCATTCTTTTTTTATATGAGGAAGTTTCAATTTTAAAATTTATTATTTATTTTTTTTTTAATTTTCAAAATTTTTAAATTTTAAAATTTTTTTCAACTTAATGTGTCATGTTCCTCAGGAGTAGCGAAATTCGTAACATTTAGGGTGCAGGGGAGGTGTCTTAGATTTTTTTACACTTCATAGAAAATTTTTCAAAATTCCATGCAAAGGTTGTTACGGACAGGGGGAGGAAAGTCAAAAATGGATATTTCTGGTGTTATAAACTTTATGCTTTAACTAGAGGTCACTTATGGTTAACTTATGGGGACGTTCACTTAGTACTTAGTTCATTCGCATTTTAGGGGGGAGGGGGTATGAAAAATGTAACCATTTGGAATTGAGGGAGGGGGGTGACAATTTATAACAAGAGAATTGGGGATCTAAAAGTCATATTTTAGGAAACGTATTAAGTATTAAGTGAACAGACCCTATGACGTTCAATTTTTAGGAGCGAGGGGTTCTGAGCTAGTATTTTAATACTAAACAATAGAAAATTTGTGTTTAAGGGTTTTGTGACAGAGGAAGTGTAGGAAGGTATCTAAAATTCCAAGTTTTTGATGAACATCACAAGTGAACAGCCCCTTTTCTTTACATTTAGTTTTCAACAAAATATACCAAATTTAATGAACACAGAATTTTTAATTGAAATGATTAAGTGTTGAAGGAAGTTTGCTATGACTTTGATCATCATCGTCATCATCAGCATCAGTCATAAATAAAACATGATAAATTAATATTAAACTTTTTTATTATTTTTTCTTTCATTTTTTTTTCTTTTCATATTTCATAATTCAAGGGAATATAAAATATTGTATGAGTCAGACAGAAATGTCACAAACATTCATTAATACATTGCAAAAGAGAAAGAGCGAATGGATAGGAAGGAGAAAGATGGATGGATGGACATAGTAGAGGTTCTGTGGTCCGATAAGGCTGTAAAATACCCATTAAAAATAAAAATTTAATTTATTACTTCCACATTACAAAATATTAAAAAAATTCCACTTAAAAATCAATTCAGCGCCCACGTTTGCAACATTTTTTCATCAATTACCAAAATGCCTAAAGCTGCAATAAATATTTTTTGATCGAATAAAAAATAAACCTCCAACACAAGACACACGATTTCAATTAGGCACAAAATCGTTAGCTATGCACATGAAAATATTTCTTTTTTTTTGAGGAAATATAAAAGCAATTAGGATGTGACGAGAGAAATTAAAAATATTAAAAAATCTTGGCTGTGAATCAGCAAATACATTTTCAAAAAATTTCTTATTTTATAAAAAAAACCCAAAAATTAAATTTTTCTCATTCACGAGACATTAGAATCGACACAATGAATCTCAAACAAGTGCGAAGAATATATACATTTCGTTAAATAATGTTAATTAAAAAAGCACATAATGTTGATCTAATACGACCACGACTGGCATGAACAGAAAATGCTTTTCATTAATCTACTTACGAAATGGAGCAGCAGTAGTAGCAGCATCAGTGATATAGCTCAGTTGGGAATATGCTTATTTAGAATTCTCAAGTTGAATTAATTATTCAGTTTGGATATACTTTATGTGCCTGAGATGGGATGGAAGATTTTGTTTCTTTCAAATATCTCTCGAGTTTCATGACAAATTTTAGAATTAATTTTTTAAGAATTTAAGTTTCACATCCCCACACCCAACATCCCAACCAGCATGAAAAAAGGTTTCTTAATTTCTTTTTGCTTCTATGTGTGTCTCTTTTTGGTTCATCTTTAATTACAAGTACAGATGTCGTTTTTAATTACTCGTTTTGACAGAAAAGGCCCCGCAAAGCGAACAACAAGACAAGACATTCAAGGCAGAAATGGCAAGCAGAAGAAAAAAAAATGTTATTTAATTTCCTCTTCTCTTTCTTTCTGCTTTTTGCTGCCTTCTTCCCTGCTAAGTTCATTCATTTGATGAGCTGGCTAAATATGTCTTTTTATTTATTACCATCAAGTCTTGACGAGCGAATGAAATCAACATTTTCAAGTTCCTCCCCTTCGACGTCAGAAACCAAATATCGCATCTCTCGTAATTTTTTTTTTTTTTTTTTGGGCAACTGACTGTTGGATCTGAATTATTTTTTTTATGCTTCTGCAAAAGTAAATTAATTGCACAGATGTTATTCACAATAAACAACGAGCAAAGAATTTATACAATTTTTTTTCAGTGTGCATGCTTTTTTATGCTGTCTTCCTTCCTTCTGCTCCGTTTTGTTCGTTTTATTTTATTTTTTTTTTGTGAATGTGATTTAATAAAATTCCTCATTTTGTCGCTTTCAGCTGCTTCATGAGAATCGTGAAATTGACTTTTTTATTGTTATCATTATTATTAATAGCAAATGACAATGAAGACTGGCATTTCTCGTACAATTTTTTCATACGACCGTTTATCTGCTTATCTCTATGAAATTTAATAAATTATGAAGAGTCGCTATTTCGTGTTGAGGATAAGTGTCAAAATTAGTTTTTTTTTCTCTTCAAGAAAATGTTTTTTTTTTTTTTTGTTGAAAGACTAAAAATATGAAAAGGTTAAAGAAGAAAGAAAAAAGTCATGTTCAAGTCACATTTTATTGTGTCAGACAAATCGATAGAGAAATGGAGCTATAAAAAGATGTCAATGAAGAAGACTATCAGCAGTTTAGGAGCGTTTGGATGGAAGCTGATGAAAAATCAAAATTGAAAATTAGATTTTATTGCTTTTTGAGAATTTTTGATATGTTTAGTATAAATTTTTGAGGAGAAATTATTGTGGGGGTTGAGTTTGGTCTTTTTGAAATTTTGTTTAAATTTAATCAGTTTTCTTACGTTTTTTGAGAAAAATTGTTTTCTAATGTCCAATAATGCCTAAAATATAAGAACAACATTAAAAATATATCAAATCATAACTAATGTGAAACCAACAAAAATCTAAGAGATCATTCGTAAAAATCTTAACACTCTGGGGAGGGAGAAGGATCTGAGATTTTGTTTTGAATGAAATTTTTCAAAATGGAATACAAAATTTGTTATAATCAGGAGGGGAGTTGAAAATTCACCCATTCACCACCCTCTGGCTACGCGACTGACCCCCCTAAGATAAAAAGTTTAAAAACCCAGCACTTTCATTGCAAGAAAACAAACAAATAGAAAATGACACAAAAGATAATTCAATTCCAACGATTGAGTAATACGAATGAGCGTCATATTACGTTTTGTTCAAACAAAGCAATAATAATGACAAAATTAAATAATGTTTCAAGTCATAATGAGGGCACATCACATCAACAGAATATTTATGACATGCTGAGTATTATCATTTGCCCTTTTTTCTCTCTTCTTCTAAAATACGACATTTTTTATGATTATTATTATATTTTTCTTCTTATGCCTCCCCGGCGTATCACAGTATGTCTCACATGGTTGTAAGTTTTGTCTGTGATCTCAAAATTCGAGAGACCATATCGTAATACTGTTAGTGCCTGTGTACACATTAGCTTCACTTTCATTTTGATCTCCCACTTGTAATTTGTTTTTCAACATGTTCTTTTTTGCCGCCATCCGGAGAGCATTTTATACTCTATACTCAATGTCTGTATTATTTTTTTTTTATTTTTCTTCATAGACATACATTTCATGCATCTCATGTGTGAAAAAAAGGAGTGAGTGAAAACGAGAGATAGATAGGATAGAAAAAGAATGACTAAAGAAGAATTCGACATTTTTCAAATAACATACTCATCGTGCTCTAGAAAATAATACGAGGCAAATAATTCATCACATGTGATGTGATGTACTTTATAACATATTCTTTCTATCTAGCTCTAGTTTGCCTCTTTTTTTTTTGACTCTCCTTTGCTCTGCCTGCCATTCACTTTTTTAATGTTCTGTAGTTCATTTAGAATTGTTTTATAATTTTTTTCGAATCTTATGTTGGATTTTGAGTGGGTTATGGAGATGATTGGAGGTGCAGTTTGTCTTTTGAGAGTTTAAAAGGGTAGAATTTAATGAAAAGAAACAAAAATTGAGATTTTTAGGGGGTTCAAATACTTTTTGTTCTGAAAAAACTTGACAAAATAAAGAAATTTCTCCTCGAATATAGAGATCCGGACCCCATTGGACCCTCCCTTGGTCACGTCCCTGATATTTGCGAAAATTAAAAAGATTCAAGAACTGCTTTCCTAAAATTGAAGCAAATATTCACCATACCATCACTTTACTCAAGAAAAATGCAATTTGTAAACCACCGACTATCTTCACACCAAAAATCTACCACCGACTATCTTCATTTCCTCACAAAATCTAACAACCAGATGCCTTTACCATATCCACCCACAACTCTAAATGCGCTTAATTAATCATCCTCTCACTACTTCCCCAAACTAACATCTTTTTTCGTTCATACAAACACGACATGTTCTTTAGGCAATCTCAAAACTTTTAATTACATAGAGAAGAAAAAAAAAATATTTCATTTCACATGAAATTAAATCTCTGATATGAAATTTAAACGATGTTTGTTGCCGTTGCTGCTGCTTTAGCTACTTAATGCAATGTGACATTTTTCGTAAAAGAGGCTTGCCTGTCGTGCATTTAGCTGCCTGATTTTCTTTTCTTAAATGAATAATAATGAATGAATGAATGGATCTCTTACTTCTTTTTCTTTCGTCTCACATCATCTTTTTTATTTCATTTAAGCATTTTTTTTGTGTATGTATAATTAATTTTTTTTAATGGATTGAACATCAGAGCGGAGAGAAGAGTAGGATGAGTAAGATGGAGATATAAATTTATATTTCATTAAATAAATATTTATATGCCTCTTTGATTGCATGACAGCACTGATCTTTAACTTTAAACATCTATAGAAATTTCCATTTGGCGCTTAAAATGATTTTTAGCTGATTTTTTCAGATGAAAGTGAGTTCAATTTTGGACATGAATGTTCATAATTAAGAGCTAAATGAGACTTAAAATTGAAAACAAAGTTTTTTGCAATGAATTTTTTAAAAATTAAAAATAAATTAATTAAACTCTAAAATACCTTAGTTCCAAATATCAAAGAATATTTCGTTAATAAGTAACGACATCATCATCATCATCATAACTTTGCAGATCTATAAGATCCATAGTTTCGCAAGTGCGATGCTCAGCTGATGATTTTAACGAGTAAGGGTTCGCTACACCACTGTAACGACATGCGGCATTTAATTTAACGCAAAGTCTCAATCCTGAAACTCGCATAAATTTTCATACGAAACGTTTCGTGATTTTTATAAATTAATTCGTAGTTCATAAAACTTTTTCTTTCCTGTCTTTAAACCAACCATATGAAAAAAAATCAAGATGCTTATCAACTCCAACAATCCGCTCTATAAACGCATGAAAATTGTTTTTTATTATTATTTCACTCGGTGCTTATTTTCATTTACAACTGAATCAACATTCTGAGTAAATTGCGTATTACCTGGTATTATAGTTCCTTTTTTGATATACAATGCGATTATTAACTCATTATGAAAGTATTAAGTGCTTTACGAGAGATTCGAATGAAGAGATTTTGAATTTTATATTTTTATATTTTTATGAAATAATCTTTCGACATTTTTTTGCTTGCTATGTGCATGAAATTATTGGTGAAATAAAATAAAAAGCTGAATTAAGTCATGAAAAAAGTAGAAATTATTAACGATATGGTGAATATTTTTGCAATCAATGAATGTAAAAAGGTAATGAGATTCCTTTTGTGATTTTTTTTTTTTGGAAAATTTACTAAATGTCGATGTATAAGAGGTCTGGGTTGGTTTTTGGGGTGGAAAATTATGGCAATTTTAAATTTCAATCGGATAAATTAGTTCTATGAGTTTTAAGGCAGTGGTCTGCTTAGTCCGGGGATGGGTTTCTAAAGTATACCACATACCCAAAAGTACTCTATAGGAATTTATTCTAGAGAAATTTTAATTGTAAATCATTTTTTAATAAAGATATCCTAATTTGTTATTCAAAAATTAAAAAATAGATTTGAATTAGGGGTATTCAACTAAACACTCAAAATCAAAACTTTATGACTTTTAAAGATGCTACAACACTTTCCCGTAATCATAATCTAGTCACCAACTTTACAACACATCAAAAATCAACCTTAATGGAAAATTTTTATCGCCCTTTTTTAAAATTAATAAGCAATAAAGTAATTTCCTTATCAAATCTCAATCGCACTTAACACCTGTTTATTAAAATCTTTAGAGTAGAACAATAACAAGTAGTCAATGAATGATGTGGAAATGATCAATAAAAAAATCAAGTGCAAGGCTGATAAGTTCATGAAAATAAAGTGATGTGAAATTAAAAGTAATGTTTTATTATTATTGTATGATGTGAATGGAATTTTTATGGATTTTACTGTTTTTGGGTGACTAGGTTGATTTGATTATAGAAATTGATGGATGGGTGTTGCAAAAATTTTATAATGCAATTTTAGAATGCTTTTTAAAGACTCAAAAAATTCTTAGTCGATTTTAGACTACCAGAAACTTAACGGTACTTAATTCAACACATGCCGTTAACGTCCATCAAAATTCAGACAAAAAAAAAAATTAATTCTCAAAAATTCTTCTTGAAAAAAAAAATTAGCAGAAAAACTAATCGTTTTATAATCTCAAACTAGACAATTCTAGCAATTTTCTACCTCATCAAAATGAGCATCTGCAGCATTAATTTTGTTCTTGATTTATTCGAATTTAAGAAATTTCTATTTCCAAGAAAGCAGGTGAAAGAGGTAAGCAAAATCAAGAATTCAAGGACAAATTGAGAACAAAAAAGAATCAAACAACAAAAAAAAAAAAAAAATTATCGACCCGACAATCAATAATCGCAAGGCAAAGCCCTCGTAATTCTAACGACTCATTCATTAAAAAAATGATTTTTTTATTACCCTCAAGTGCCACAAAGTCTCAAAGACTTATTATGCGAAATTATTATATCAAAATTAGCCTTAGCAAATTACTTCTTTTTACATAACAATTATTATGTAGACATATGCCCAATAAGTGTAATAAAACGCTACTAATCTATCAAAAATTTATTCAAGTTAATACACAGCATATAATAGCACATCAGCCTTGAAATTAAAAACTTAATTTTTTACAATGTGCTATTTCCTTGCGATAAATTATAATGGATATATTTTATTTGTGTCTATTATTGCAGACAGCACATAGAAATTTAATTACTTTGATATTTCAAATGACAGATGTATGAAAATTAACAACGTATATAGTTTTTTTAACCAGATATAAATGTCGAATAACAATAGACCCAAAATTGATAATTGAATATTTTTTATCAAAAGACTGACAAATCCGCAATTTAAACACAGAAAAAAATGAAAAGAATCAATTTAATAATGAAATCCTCTCAAATAACAAATTTATTGTTATTTTCATATGTTTGCTCTTTGCAATAATCTCCCGAAGGGAAAAAGTTGCTTTTAACAAACAATAATATTCATAAATTGCCATTTTTATCCTCCCTTTTGTTTATAATTTAATTTGATTTTTTTTTATTGTATGTATGAATATTTTTTGCTTGATTGTTTTATATGAAAATGGATGAGTAAGAAATTGGAAATTGGTTTTGATATTGAATGATTGAGAAGCATCTGAATGGAAGTTTAAAAAGAAACATTGGTGGTTTTTGAAAATTTATAAACAGAAAGAATAAAAAATTTTTCTAATGAGTCATAAGTGAACGACACCTTCTAACGATGAATTTTCCTGGTTAAAGAAATGCTCATCGAAAAAAAAATTTATTGCACTTCAAGTTTGCTTTTTTTTCTCAATAATTAGCAATCAAGCAGCCAGAAACAACCTTTCAATGACCACTTAATATTGAATCTTCTAGCCAACTAGACAATTTGCCAACAAATAACTCAAATTCCTCATAAATTCAATTTCCTAATAATAAAAAGAATTAAATACATTTTTTGGCACATGACGAGATTCAAAGAGTAAAAAAAAAACAATAATGCAAATGACAATAGAAATTGTTTCAGAACAATCTTTATATTCTCTCTTGTTCCCTATTGTTTCCATATAAATTTTCATTCCTACCTGTCCCTAATTTTTTATATATTTTTTAAAATAACTCTTTTTCTTCCTCTTCCTCTTCATTCCCTTAAATGTGAGGAACAATAAGAGAAAATTTAATATTAAAACGAGAAATAAGCAAGAATATAATTTAATATTCAAGGCAAAAAAAGGGTTTTTTAATATGTGCCAGCATGTTGCCGTAGCCACAAAGGATTAATCACGAAAACAATAAAAGACAGAAATTTTTTTCTACAAAATGTGCACAAAAAAGAATCTGAAAAAGTTTCTAAATAGAAAAGATTTTTTTTGGGCAGAGTAATTTTAATTAAATCAGTTATTAATGCCTGGGTTTCACTGTGTGTCTTCTTTTTGGTTTTGGCTTCATTTTAATGATCTTTTTTTTTGTTTGAGAATTGATGAGGTGTGGCATGCATTGCAGTTTGTCTAGCATCTCATGAATTTTGTGACAGTTTGAGATTTATTGTGTAGAAAATTTTCTCATGAATGTTATGGATTGATTTAAGTGGTTTTGTGAGGTATTTTGTAGGTTTGAACGAAGGGGGTTTTTGAGAATTTTTCGATAATTATTATTAATTCTGGGGGAATTTAAAAACTTATTTTGTCAAAATTGATCATTTTTTGAATAAATTCAATTTCTAAAAAAAACTTGCAAAAATCTGCAAAATTTCAACAAAAAATTTAATAATTAAAAATTATTTTTGAATAAAATTTTTAAAAACGGAAGTTTTTTAAACAAGAATTTTTTTTTGTATTTTAATCTATCTTTATTTGAAAATATTAAAAAATTGAAATTTTTTTTAAATTTGTTTTCAGTTTTTAAAATTTAGTTGAAATTTTCAAAAATGATTTCAAAACTCATCATTAATTTCACTCCAATAAAATCTTCAATTAAAAGAGTTATTTTATTGCTTCATCACTCAATTGCTTAATTTTTCATCAAATAATCTTTTTCCATTCCTTTTCACATCCACCGAGTTCTAATTTTTATGACTTACAACGAATCTTTTTCTTCATGTTATTACGACTTTAATTTTTTATATTATTTTCTACATCAGTTTTTTTTTTTGTGTGTATATATATTTGGGGGGATGCCTTTTAGTGAAAGATTAATAAGAGCTGAGAGCTGTAATAATAAAAATAATAAAACATTAAAAGCGGAGTGAAGTTGAGTATTAAAAGGCATTTTATTGCCTCCTCTTTTCATTCTTTCTACTTCTCATTTAGTTCTATACATACAATCTTTATTCATGCTATATAAAGCTAGAGTCGCAAGTCATAAAAATCCATATTTTTCAATATTATTTATTTTCCTCCGGACCCCCATTAATGCAAGTAATCGTAGTTGAAGCAATAAAATGTCATAAAAAAAGTTGTCGATGCTAACAAAGTTTTTTTTTCTCTCTCTATTTTCATCATCAACGTCTCATTCTCGATTACAAATGTCTTCTTTTTTGTTTCATCAAGCATATACTTTTATTTAATCATCATAAAAATGGTTTGTTATATTTGAGTTTGTAATATTCAGTTTGGTGAAGAGTTTTGATGATTTAGATGAAGATTTTGGGAAGTGCATTTTGTCTAATGATAGAATGCAGATTGTAAATCTGTTCTCGATTATTTTATAAATTTTTGCTTAAAATTAACTATCAATGAGTGAATAAGTTGCAAGAGTTCTGAATTAAAAATATTCAAAGAAACCAGTTCGAATCTTAAAATATTTAACTAAAAAATTGATAACAGTTCCAAATTTTTTTTATTTGTTGCAATAAATTTTTATAATTTTTTTCAATGATGATAAAATTAAGTTATTAACGAATCTTATCAAGTTAAACAAATCAACTCAATATAAAATAAAAATTGAAAATCAAGTTTTGTTTTATCTTTAAATTTTTCAAAAAAATTAAGATTATTAGAAATTTATGTTCTGAAAAACCAAATCCATGAGTTCAAATATCAAAAATTTGCAGAAATATACTTCGGCCATCTGCAGAATGCGCGTTTTTTACTAAGTTTCATTAAAAAATCTTCAAACTTTTTTCACAACTCTAACTATCTTTTCATTTTTTTTTAACCATTTGAAACATCTTAATTGCACCTCATTTGAGTGCTTTTTTATAATAATAAATGAAAAAAAATCTTTTATTCTCTCAACTCCGTTCATTATTGAGTGGTAATTGATGGCGCAGCGAATTCAAATTAAATACAAAAAGAAAAAGATTTGTAATGAATACGATGGCAATGGAAAGTTGATTAACATCTTTTGAGGAATAAAATTTATTATTATTATTTTTTATTTGTCCTCATCGACTAAAAATTAGCAATCTGCGACTTTTTCTCTTGATTAACATTATTGCCACATGAATGACTATTGAAATTTACTCGCATGATTGATCCTTTTTTTTTCTTTGCTCAATTCTGCTGAATTGCATTAATAATTAATTTTTATAGCTCTGAATGTATCTTTCGCAACATCATCATCATCAATGTATGAATTGAATCGAGGGATTATTGTTACTATAGTGCGATGTTTATTGTAACTATTTCCGATGTCAATAAATTGAAATCATAAAAATTCGATTTTTTTCTCCTCTCCTTTTCTCGACGTTTTTGCTTTCATTCTATATTTCTCAATTGAATTGAATTGGAGATGTTTCCGCAGTAAAAGTGCTTTTTCCTGTGTTGATTTTTTTATATTATTATTGATAGAAATTTATTTTTATTCTGTAACAAGCTATTAATTTGTAATGTCTGCAATGTGGATTGGGTTTTGAGATGGATTATGTAGTAGTAGGAAATTTTTGCACGATTTTTTATTGTAGATTTGTAGCTTATTTAATTAACAAGTTGAAAGTCAAAGTGAAATTATAAAATTTATCTCATATGTAAAAGTCTAAGTACGAAACTTGTCGATTTAAAATTTAAAATCGAGTTTTAGTGCATTATTATTTTTTAAAACATTTTTAGCGCATTTTTGAAAACTTGTTTTCAAAAAGGAAGCTCAATCATGCACTTTGATCGGTCGTTCGGTCGTTCGGTCGTTCGGTCGTTCGGTCGTTCGGGTCCCAATTATCTCTTGATCTAGACTTCGTAGCAAGCTCGGAATTGTTTTAATAGCTTCATTGAATGTTTTTATTCCCGCCGTTTATATTGAAAAGTTAAAAAACACTCATTAAATAGCTTAATTCATCGATTTTATATTTCAAAAAAAATATGTAAACAATGCAGGGCAAAGCTATGCTGATGATAAGTTTGAATTTTTTCTAACCGTTAAAAAATTTGAAATTTTTTTGACCGTTATTTCGGATTAAATTTTTTTCTTTTACACACCTTAATTAATTAACATTTAATTTTTTCATACAAAACAAATATAAGTGCGTTTAGAAATTTGAAAAATAATGAATGTGTTCAGAAATTTAAATTTTTCGCTGATGGAAAATTTTGAATTTCAAAAAACCGGTAAATCGTATAGCTATTATTTGCATTGAACATTATAAAAATCAATTTTAAAGGAATTTTGATCTTTAGTTTTAAACTTATTATTGAAATGCATTATGATTAAAGAAACAGCAATAGAGTTTTAAAACTCGACATTCTTTTCAATTTAATCAATTGCTAATCGCTGCGTCAAAAATGCGCTGAAGTCCCTCGATATAAACGAGGACTTTTGTAATTTTTTAACTTAATTTTTTAAATATTGTTTTATTATTTTATTTTTTATGAATAATTAGTCTCTTAAAAAAATTTTCAAAAAATTTTCATTAAAAATATTCACAGAAACCCCACAAAGAAAAAAATAAAATTCTCAACCAAAAACCCATAAATATAAATGACAAACAAAAATGTAACTCAATGCTATGCAGAATAAAATTACATATTCTCTGCTTTCCACATCATGAGTACATGAGAACTTTACCAAGAAAACGGAAGGAAAAGAAGCAGAATGCAAAATAATGAGCAGAACTAGTATATGTAACTAAAACTGTACCTGAAATCAAGTAGTATCGATGTGATGTGAATTTCCTATAAATAAATATCATAAATAAGTGAGGATGAATGAGTATGTTTGGGAAGGTAAATTTCTTCAAGCTATGACATCCTCTACATAATAACTTTATTTTTTGACCCAGCAAAATTTTATCAAGAATCTAGTAACTCCCTCAATTCCTCCCATCAATCAACCTCTCCATCGAGCCAATATTCTCATGATAAAAATATACCTCAATGGCATTTAATATACGTCACAATCTATTGATTCCAAATGAGAGTTATTGTTTCGTCAAAAAAAAAAGAAAAAGAAAAAAATAAAATAAAGTAAAGGCTGCTCTTAATTTGCTACAATCATGCAATAGACATTTAGTGTAACAACAATAGAAAAGAAAAAAAAAATATATTAAAAGAGTAAAGAAGAAAAAAGATTATTACCGAAGCACACACAGAGAGCACAACGCAGCGAAAAAAAAGTATAAAAGAAATAACTCTATTAACATGAAAGCATTCAATTAAACTGCCTCATTCGCTTGTTTGATGTGTTTTTACTTGTTCTCTTCACTCTTCCCACATTATAATGTATAATAATATATAAAAATAATAATAAGAGAATTTTTAATTGGCAGTTTGTGCTGTGCGATGTATTTTATACAAAATTATAGCGCACACACAGGCAGGGGTATAGTTATAAAAAAGTAATGCCTTATCAACTGTTCAAAAAAAATGTAGAAGAAATATAGTGGAAAAGTGTCAGCATGCGAGTTGTAATGACAGCGCATTTTTTACTATCGCTGATGATGTTTATGTAATGACATGAGATTGCTCATGCGGAGAGGGAATGTTGGAAATGATTAACTCTTCTTTTAAGAATACAAAGTTGATGTTTAGATTGTATCTTCGGGTGGATTATCTTGGAACAATTTGTCGACTTAGATTAATGGGGATTATTTATTTATATTGATTGTTATTTAGATTATTGTGAGAGGTTAGGTTGTATGGATGGAGGAGATAAAGGATATATTTTTTAAATTCTGCAAATTCTAGGATTCGAATCTAAAAATTTCAGAAATTTGTTCTAATTTGTTTTATATTAGAAAATACTTGATTTTGATGTAGGTTCGATTCCTACCTTAACTTAATGTTCCAAAATAGTCAAAGATTCGAATTAAGGTCGCAAAATCAACTAAAGGAAATAACAACGAAATTTTTTTCAAACATCATGCCAGTCAGTCAACTCACCATCCAAATCACCCCCATTAAAAAAAACTTCAACTCACACTTAATCAGAAAGAACAAAAAGCAAAGTAAGTCCGATATCGTGCGCTGCATGAAATAAAAATGTATTTTTTTATTATTCTATTATCTACTTCAAAGAGATCATGTGAAATAATAGTTAAGTTGAAAAGATATAAAAGAAAAAAAAAAATGAAAGAGGAAAAAAATTATTTCAATTCGTCAGCTCATCAACACGCACGTCATCGACATGCAGACACGATTTTTTTTTCGCTTTTACTTCTTTCCATCACTTCTGTTCATCAAGCAAAATCGTTGAAAAAAAAACTAAGAATTAAATTAAGATTGGATTGGCTGAAGAAGATTGAAAATGATGTGGGGAATAAATAAATGTAAAGCATTAATGTAATCAGAATTGTAAATAATAATAAGTAACATGGGTAAAGTAGGAAGCATCACAAGACATTTAACATGAAGACTAACTTATAGACTCACATTTTACAATGTTGCCAATGAAGAATTGAAGTTTTTTACATTTTTCTTTATCTTCCTTTCTTTCTCATTTACAGCATGAAAATATTTATCATGATTATAATTTAATAATAAGGCTTGAACGGTCACTCCTTCTGACTGTTGTGGCTGTTAGAGGTTGATTATTGTTGCCATTGAATATGCAGATAAAAAATACATAATACAATAGCGATAATTTTAAATGAGAATTAATAAAGAGAAATAAAGTTCGTCAAGCTGATGGTGAGGTGTTTGAGGCGCAGATTTTTTTTCAGAATTTTTTCAAATACTCAGATAATCAATATTTTGCTTTGTTTTAAGAATTCGTGTTGTATCTGTAATGTCTACTCACTTTTATGTCAGAAGAGTAGTTTGGGGGTTCTGGACCCATTTTTCAGTACGAAGTCTTCTATTTTTCCAGAGTTTTTCGAGGCAAAAATCATTAAAACCCCCCTAAAAAATTTTCATTCTTGCAAAAATAATTTTGATCACCCTAGAAAGTAATTTCCTTTAAAATCTGACAAATTGCCTCCAGTCATCCTCAATTTCTTTGCTAAAAATTCATTAAAAGCATGCAGAAAAAGGCTTCAAAAAACAGAGAAACAACAAACCTTTAATTGATATTCACAGTTAATTATAGGTGAAATAAATGTTATGCAATGAATAATAATAATAAAAAAAATAACGAAAGAATATGAAAAAGTGCAATAGCAGCAATGGCAATAAATGCAATTAAGCATTTAGCGTTTCAAGCACGAAATGGAAACATGCTAATAACATACAACCGCTTATTTTTCTTACCTCAATTTGGACGTGCATTTTCGCTCATATTTGAATTGTAAAGTAAGTAAGCTGCTACTATTTTATTACTCAAAACATAAATTTTTTCCCATGTCATGCACATCAAGCCTGAATCCTTTCAAATGATATATTTGAAGTCAGTTCAAATAGAACAAGCAAGTTTCGAATCCCATTTATGAATATTCATATTATGAAATCTGATTAGAAGCTCGAATGTCCTCTAATACTTGAGAACCCACTTAATGTGCACCGCATGCATCACTTGAAATGGAAGTAAGGGTCTAATGTAGCAAGCTGACTGAACACAAGACAAGAGGAAAATATTAAATTTCAAATGTCTCCTTCTAAGTGATTGAATCAGGTTTCTTTTTTTATTTTATTTTTTGCTTCGTTTCATGTTCTTGTTTATTGATATTTTTTGGGATGGAGTTTTTGAACTTGTGAGAAATTATGTCAGAATTTTTAAGGATCTTCTTAATTTTTAAACCCCAAATAGTTGATCAAAACTGAATTACTAAAAAAATATCCAATTTTTTTCCTCAAAACTTCACAAAAAGCTATAAAATTAGACAACAATTCATATTCATAAATTACTCCTCAATTCACCCCACCAGACAAAATTCTCACAAGGAATTTTGCAAATGAAAAAAGTCATTTAAGGAATTTCCAATTCGTTCACCATGACACTAAAAAAGGATTTTATTTCTTCTTTCATTTTTTTCTCTCTCCTTTATTTCATTCCATTCCGTTTACTTTTTATTCTGCTGTTCGAGCTCATTCAAACTGTGGCAACGGTGCAGAGCAACAACAGCTTATCGTACCTTCATTCAACCATTCTTCATTCATACAACATACATATCCTCATACAGAATATTATATTATGTATATACACATAAGTAAGTTGAAAAAAAAGAAAGGATAAAGACTCAGTTTTGTAAGACTCTCTCAAGCATTCAATATTTGACTAAAATAAAATATTTATTTCGCAAAAGAAGCAAATTTTTCTTTCTTTTCTTTTCTTTTGAAATTGTATAACACAATTGAGGATTGGGAGGATAGGTGTGGAAATTTTTTGGTTATGAAATGTTGTGATGTGGAAAGGAATTGGATTAAAAAGGCTTATTAAAAATTTAGAATGTTTGTGAGATTTTAAATGTGGATTTATGGAAAAGTTGAGGCTTGAATATGAAATAGGATTTGTATGAATTTTGTATGAACTGTTTGTTTTATGAAAATATGGCTGAAATTGTGGCTTTTATCAGTTTTATTGAAAAATTTGGCTCGTAATCGTTTTTATTAAAAATGTGACTATTATCCATTTAAATGAAATTCTAGCTTGAAAGTTAGGTAAACAAAAATATGGCTTGTATCCATAGCCAGAAAATATGTCTCGTAACCGAAATCAGAAAAAATATGGATCATAACTGATGTCAAAAAATATGGTTTGTTTTCGTGTACGGTGACTATCTAACTTTTGTCAAAATTCCGGACACTATCAAAATTTGGCCAAAATATGGGACATAACGGAAATTTTCATTAAAAAATATAGCACCAGAAACAAATTTCAAGAATTGTATGTGATACAGCTATGAAAATCCAGGGTGTGGAACTGATCAAATTGATCAAAAATGATCAAAAATGATCAAAAAATGATCAAAAATGAATTTGATCAGTTCCGCACCCTTGATGAAAATACGGAATATCCGTTGTAAAAATTCCCAATTGGTCTCCTCCTCGTGAGAAAATTGACTAAAATTATAAATTATAAATGATGGCACAAACGATCACTTAGTACGTTACGCAAAAATTGACTTTTCAGACCCCCTTAAGTTTTTATATGTAAATTTTTTTCTTTTGTTTGATCTATTGTAAAATCCTAGACCCCCTCCCACAAAAAAGCGGATATACAAAGTAAACTATCCCATTTAACCGTTTACAGAAGTAAAAATACAAGATCCCTAAACTCATATCCACCTTTAACAATCCACTTAAAGTTCAATAATCAAACAACAAATTTCCATCCCTAGAAATGAATGAGGAATGAGGGTAGCAAGCATAATGTATATGAAGGATGAAGAGAAGCACAAGCTTCATATTTATATTCAATTTCATTCCATTTCATAATTTTACTTACTTGCTGCAATCCTTGAGAAACTTTATCGATAGAAATTTTCTTCTTTACTCCTTTCCTTTTTTACTCTTTTTTGCTTCATATATAATATATGTTCGAGAGAGCTATTCACATGAAGTTTTATTGTATTATGAATTCTTTTATTTGTGAAGATGGCAACATACAATATATTAAATTTATATTTCTTCTTATTCATCCTCTTTTTGGTTCGTACGGTTCAAATACAGTTTAGCAAACAGAACACACACACATGAAAAAATAAGTTTTCAATCCCCAATCGCATTTTATGTGATACACATTAATTTTCAAATGCGAATGAATTATATTTCGTATATATTTTCAAGATATACATTGTAATTTATGTTCGAGAATGAAAAGTTTTTTTTACTTCATTTCAAGAGCATCAGCAGAAAAATAAGAATTTCTTCATTGCTATTCTGTAAAATCAATAGACATTCATCATATTTTTGTGGATGAGCATGATTGTGGATTCATTAGAAAGATGAGGAAATTGAGAGATCTGTTTTTAAAGAGGGGTAACTTGAATGGTAAAATTTATATTCTCGAGTAAACAATGAAATAAGTAAATTATTATATTGCAGTAATTGCTAAAAAGAGCAGATTTGTTAAGTTTACTGAAGAGATGCTTGAATAGAGTTTTGTGAGTTTATTAGAACGGAATGTAATCTTTTTTTGTGTGTGCAACTTTCTTGGATGGAATGAAAAAGTTTTAATGAGTTTTTTGGAACTAGATTTGTGAAGTTGTTTTGTTGAAGAAAAAACTAGAATTTATTAAGCATCAGCGAATTTTTTTGGAGGTTAGTTGTATTTTTCAGCATTAACTGGATGATTTTTATAAAATAATAAGGCTCTGTTCACTTAGTAAGTTACGCGAAGTAAACAACTTTTTATACTCGCTCCCCCTTAAAAAGCAAACATACTAAGGGGCTGTTCACTTAGTACTTTCACTTTTTTGGGGAAGGGGGTCTAGGATTTGGTAACAGGCAAAAAAAAAAATCAAACAAAAAATGCAACAAGGAGGGAAGGGGGTAAAAATTGAACTAAATCAATATAAATTTAAAATTCTGCCAATTTGATACCAAATTCTTTATCCATCAGTTCTATTTTGACATATTTACCTCATTTCCACTCTACAACCCACCATTCCCTTAAAATAAAAGCACATTCATCTACTCCCCCAATAACCCCTCGCCTACTCTTCAACCTTCAACAATCATCCACTTATACAGCATCGCAATTCACTTAACAATGCAAAAAGAGCATTTACATTCTACAAAGCATTAAAGCTGCCCAGTGACACAATTATCTTTATGTTAAATGCTTCTCGAGTCTCGTCAGTGTCAGATAGCATTATCCTTCCTCACGTCAGCAAGCAAATAAGCAAGCAAGTAAGCACATAAGCTTTTCTTTTACATTTTTTATTGACACAAATAAGAATTGATACAAAACTGTACATACCTCGAGTAAGAGAAAAGAATAAGCAGCAAAAAAATGCCAACATAGTAGTGAGAAAGGAAATGACACTAAAGTCAATGACAGAGTGACACTGAGATCATTGAGAAGTGTGTTAAAGTTACTGTGTGTCACATTGTCGATGAGGTGAGCTTTTAATGAGTCTGGTTTGTAATTGAAAAGTTGTCAAGTGTGTCGAGTGATTTTGTTGGCTGACTGAGTGTCTAAAGAAGTTAATTATTAGCTGGTTTGGGGACGGAATTGAGTCATAAAAATTGTCATCGAGATTTTGTGTGACTAAAAACAGGGGCTTAGCTAGGAATTTTTTTGATGGGGTTTTTGCTACTTTTTGGCTTTTTTTTTGGTTCGGATCTGAAAAAGTTCAATAATATCTAATGTAAACTTCGCAAAAATAGGAGAGGGGTTGCCTCTGGTAAGGAAGTATTGAAAGAGAGGGTTGTCGAAAGAAGGAAAAATTTCAAAAATTTAATAAATTTTACAAAAATATTGCTCCGACTATCAAAAAATATTTCTAGCGGGGTGTAGCCAAAATTAAGTCAAAACTTGATCCAAATCTGTCAACTAACCCCAAGAACCACACCCAAAATACACCCCTGCAGCCAATCATACACAGGATTTATGCGCGACTGAATGAAGCCCCATGAAGCCTTCGAAAACTTTCCAACAACTTCTTTTCATTCCATATCTCGTCATTATTATTGTTAGCTGTTATTGCTGTGTATTGATTACCCAATGAACTGTATGAAATGAGTGTAATAACATTCACACAAGTAAGTACAATAATAATGATAATTTCTTGACTTATATTCATGCAAGATATTGAATGGATGAAAACTACGAAGAGAACAATAAATAATAAAAAAAAATTATGTGGTATACGAGAGGTCATGATGATTTTACAAAATAAATTGAGAACTTATGAAGTCTCTTCAATCAATTCTTAAGAGTCAGTCAAGTTAGTCATGTATGTATTAAGTTCATTTATACATCTATGAAGAGCATCCACTTCCATTAAGATTTTTTTTTCTTTACATTCTGACATTTGAAACGAAACACATTCCCCTCAATTCCATTTCATTTATTCTCTAAGAGCCCAACAAGACCATTCATCCATACAGTATGAAAAAAAACCTCTTAATGATAATTCATTTCCGTGGAAATTGTTGTATATTTTATATCCATCCATCCATCCATCCATTCATTCACTCACTGATGTAATAAAAAAGAGAATTTAATGACTTTCAAGTTTTTGAAGGAACGAATAAGAGAAAAAAATATGAAATGAAATAAATTTCCCAATTTCTGATTGTAATGACTTTTTTGATAATAATTACAATCATTGAGAAATGAATGGCAATTAAAGCTGCATTAAAAATCGATTTTCTGGCGTGGAAATAATTTTTATTTTTTTATGTTGTTTTCTGTGTTTTTGTTTTGTGCTCTGAAATCTTAATTCTTTTCGTGAATCATGACTGGTGGTTTTTGGTTTAGATAAATTGGTAATTTTGTAAATTTAAAAAATATTTTTTTTTATATGAAACAAAAATATTTAGAGGGAGTCCAAATGGATTAAAACTCTAGAAAAATGAAAGAATTTCTGCTAACAGGGGAAGTCCAGACCCCCTTGGATCCCTCTTACCTACTCATAAGATTAAGATTTTTTAATTCATTGATTTTTGTTTTAAAATTCCAAATTTTTTTAATAAAACCCAATTAATTTAAATAATTTTTCAAAATTAAGATTGCCCTTCAAAAGTTTTTGACTAGACTAATTTTTTCTTTCCCTTTTCTCATAAGAAATACGGACGAATTACATAATCATCATTGATGTTTTGCGGTTTCTTAGTTGCTCATTGAATCAAAAAATTCCCAAGCCACAAAAAAAACTTTGCAAACTTAAATTTCTCAATGATCGCAAAAGAACTTCCATTGACGTAATTCAATCAACAGAGATGAGACAAAAGAGAAAAAAAAATATTTTACGTATGCAGAACCGCTTGTGACATCAAAAACAGCAGCGAATGACTTATGCAAAAATATTTAAACGTATTTTTTTCATTCTGACGAACTACTGTTGACGACTTTACAGTAAAAAATTCACATTTTATTGTGCTTTATTTTTTTTTATTTGCTCGCTTATGCATGCCTGCGATTGCGAAAAGTGAATTTAAAAAAATGGTAAATTGGATCTCGGGAGATGGAGGAAAAATGAATTTCAGCTGGATCTATTAAAACTTTATTGTTTGATTAATGCAGTGAGGGATTTGTGAGCAGTGTGAGAATGGGAACTGAAGCGCATTTTGTAGTAAAATAAAAAAAAATCAATTTTAATAAAAAAATCAAATTTTCTTAAAAAAATAAAAAAAATTTTTGTCACTGAAAAAAATCCTATAAAATCTACAAAGCGATAATAAAATACGAAAACTTTAATACCTCACATCCCCGATAATCCCCAAACACAAAAAATTCAACATTAAAGCAAAATCTTAAATTATAATGCAAAATAATAAAATTAAGCTGAAATAAAAAATAAAATAAAAAAATTCAGCACAAAACCTCAAACGAAAAAAATATACGATGAAAATAATAACAATAAAACTGAAATTCGAATGGAAATTGTTATTAATTTATAAATGCAAATTTTGCATTCAGATTCCCGATTGTAGCCTCAATAAATACGAAAATTATAAGCATCAGATAAAATTTCAATTAAATTCATAGTTCTCAATCCATTTATTTATTAATGAGGGACCCGCATTAAATTTTTATGAATTAAAATTATTTATTCAATTTTATTGTTGTTGCTGATGCTGTCGGATGTGTGTTTTTATACATGCATGAATACGAAAAAATTCTTTTCGATTATCATCTCAATTTCATTTAAAATTCGCTGAAATGAGAGCCTATTTTGTGGCTAAAAAACAAAAAATTCTTTCAAAAATTCAAAAGAATAATAAATTATCATAATTTCTTAATAACTGACCCAATTCACATTCATTATGTTTATAGACATATCCATATCAATGAATGCCGCCTGACTTCTTGTGTTATTGTTTTTGTCTTTTTGTTTTTGTTTTTAATGTTAAAATCGTTCAGATGATAATCAAATTAGGAGGAAAAAAAGGCAAGAGAAGAAGTTAAAAGACATTTGAATAATTTAGTGTCGTGATAGTAAAAAAAAGGCGGAGAAAAAAAACATTTTTAAGTACGAAATATAATAAGATTTCTCATCGAATGCCACAGCAGTTAACAGCGGCACAAGCAGTATTAGTTGCGTCGGTAGGGAAAAAAATTTTTTTTAATCAAGATTAGTTTTTTTAATGATTTAAATTTTTATATTTTGTGAATTTAAAGGTTTTAGGCGCATTTGTCTGGCAAATTTAATGATTTTTGTTTTAATTTGATTTTTTTACTTTAATTTTCAGTATTCTTACTTTTTAAACAATATTCTTACTTAAAGACACACTAAACTAAATCCTAGTCAAATTTCAAAATTTTACACTCCATATCCACCATCCTACATCTCAAAAATCATCAATAAACTTCATTTTCATTTAAATCATTTAAAATATTTTAAATATTTTTTTTTATCCAAATTGATTGTGTGATTTTGATAAGTGGCAGTTAAGATAGGATCAAAATCTCTTAGAGCTTTTAGAATTAACATAAATTATGAATTTCCTTCTCAAGAATTGGAATGCGACAAATCGAATCTATGCCATTAGAAAATCAGCTAGAATTAACTAATCTCATTAATTTCAGACAATTTAGATTCAAATTGTTGGCAAAAATCGCCGTGAAAAATTCAATCAAGTAATTTATATCAGAAAAAAAACACAAAAATGTAAATACGAGTCGGACAGGTCAGAGCAACAAATTTGTATCGCATTTAAATATACACAAGCTATAAAAATTAATCCACCTTATGAATAGGAAATTATAAAATAAAAATGTTAATCACAGTTGATATTTTTTTACCGAATCTCTTTTTTAAAAGCTTTTCATTGGAATTAATTCAAAAAATACATGTCACATAGTATTAATTATAATACGAGTTGTAAATCAATTAAAAAAATTGATAAAATGAGAAAGCCGAGAATGAAATAAACGAGATATTAAAAAATGCTCATGCGGATTATTGCTTTTAATGTTCATTCCATTCATTCATTAATTCAATGATAATATTATATTATTATTATTATTTTCAGAGATACACGATGTGACGATCCTATCGCGCCGTATCAGATTATATTATACATTCATTTTTCTGTTTCATAGAAGCCATTTGAGAGGCGAGGATGAGGCTTTTTTTTGGATTTTTTTTTTCGAAAATGTAAATTGAATTAAAATGTTGGAATGGAAAATTTTCTGTCGTGAGATTGGCATTTACATAATCAGAAAATATCTTAGAAATGGCATTAAGTTTGGTATTTTATTAGTATCATGAATGGTGCTGAGTGGTAAATAGTTTGATGTTGTAGAAATTTGAAGTTAAATTGATAATTGAATTGTTTTTCGGTTCGAATCCTACAAAATCTAAACTTACAATTTTTCAAAAATTTGATAGCAATCAAGTTCAATTCCTTATTGAAAATACCGATTTTTCAAATTTCACGCATTTCATTGAAACTCTTCTGACTAGGTTCAAATCCTAATTTTATATCGCAGTGGTGACCAATCTTTTTTGTGCCGCGGCAAACCTTGTGAGTTGGTCGTGACCAAAGTCCAAAACCGCACGCGGAGCACAGCTTGTGGTAGTTTCCGAAAGAAAAAATTGACTAGTACGCCGCGGCACTCTGGTTGGCCATCACTATTATATCGTCATGAAAATATTCGTTTCAAAGCATTTAAATGACTAGAATTGCAATTATAATTGTCCAAATCACTATTTATCAATTAAGTGTCATTTATGCATACAATTACTTGTGTCTACAGCTCTACAGTGATTAATTAGAACTGCTTACTAAATTCTCAAGAAAAACTATAATCACTTATTTAAAATGCAAATCAACATATATGCATTACTTAATTTATATTTCCTCAGTAAAATCTAGTAAATGATTCATTTGATTATTCACAAATAATTGAATAATAATCAGATATAATCTACAAGTAAACAGCTTTCTTAGAATTGCTTACAACATCCGCCCGTATTTCATCTCAATAACTAAACAATTAATTATTTTCTAATAGCTCATTTATTATTTTTAAAAAAGTATATTCAATCAAGAAATGAGAAAAAAAATAATAATCAAGCTTGCTGGCATCACACAAATATCAATTTCCTCAGCTCATTAGAATGTCTCAATCTGTGATTAACACAAATACGAGATAAATGGAAAAACTCGTTGTAAATTAACATAAAATATATTTTTTTAATCTGTTAATCAACAGAAGTTGTAAATGAATAATAAATAAATTAAACTAAAATTGTTCATTAACATGAACAGTCAATCAATTTTGCTTAATGAATGGATTTTAAATTTTTTAAAAAGTATTGTATTTGCATAAATTTAATTAAATAAACGGAGATATTTAGTTTCTTGTTGTTCGGAATTGTGATTAGATTTTCAGAGATTAGGATTGTTAAGAAATATTTGATTTTAAGTAGCTTATTAATGGCTTAAAGACTAGGTTTCAATGAATTGTCTATTGATTAGCATTAGAAGTTAATTATGCAATAATCAAGCTCTAATCCTTAGAATTGAAAGAATATGACCTAATTTACGTCATTTAATCTAAATTAAGTATAAGTTGATTGATTAGAGTTGAAAGAGTTGTCATTTTTACTAGAAATAGATACAAAAGTTTTAAATTGAAGCAAAAATCAAATTAATGTTCGAATCTCAAAATAAATTTCGGATCCAAAAATAAAGTTCAAATCCCAAAGTAAAGTTCGAATCCCAAAATAAAGTTCGAATCCTAAAATAAAGCATCCAAAATTATTCACTAGAATAAATTGCACACCCAACATTCCATCCATACGAAAAATTAATTGACTTGCACAACATACCCATGTCGAATGTACAGCTACACCATCGTCACATAAAAAATTATACAAAATTAATCTGAACAGCAGTAAACTAACAAAAGCAGCAATTTTAAATGAAAATCATCTCACAATCTCATGAACAATAAAATGTCGACAATACTTAACATTCAAAACGAGCCTCATTTCAGAGAAGCCAAATAGCTATTAAAAATTCAATCCTCATTTTCTAATTAAGCAAAGAATGGAAAAATTCCGAGAACGGTTATCTCCGTCGCATCAAAAATAATCATAATAATAATATCCAGAATTAATTACTTCAATACATTTAACGTAATAATGCTTTCCTGGAGAGCTCTAGCTATATTTAATAGGATGCAGCATGTAACGATGATGACGATGCAAGTTTGAAAACTTTTGTTCATCCCATCGCATTGAATTCGTGCTGATTCTATGGATTTTGTTAGATATAATCTATGGATAGTACCTGAATCTATTGTGTACGAAATTGAACGTAATTATTATATTAATCCTAAAATATTAGGTCAATTTTTTTAAGAACCGTGCATTTTCATGCTCTCCATTCTCAATATTGCAAATCTTCCTTTATCTTAACATCACATGCACAGCATGTGCTTAATTAAAAATATATATCTACATGCTATACTCGAACAACAAAAAAATAAAAAAAATAAAATAAAATAAGAATGTTGAAATTATAAACTAAATGAATGAGCTGCAGAGAACAAAAAAAAAATGGAAACACAAAAATATGCGGCTTTGGCAAAAATTCAAAATAACATATGAAGTATATTAAATGCATAAAAAATTGTCATTAAATCTATACAAGAGAACTAATTATGCAAAACTACTAATTGCTACCATACGAAACAAATGAAAAAAGTAGCACACATGACTTTATGTACCGAGCAATCTTTTTCTTTCGGTAAGCTAAGCTTTAAATTTTTCTTGGTGCTGAATTTGATTGGGATGAGGTTTGTCACAAGCATTTTGGGGAGGTTAATGGGACTTTTGGTAATTATATTGCATCAGGGTCGAAAATGGGCATTTCAAATCTAGACAAACCAATTATATGCGTATAATTACGTAATTTTTAGTAGCAACAGAGTAATTTACCAAAAATCACGATCTAGGTTCAAAGATTTATTCAAAATCATCCAAAATCTGTTTAGTCAAATATCATACTACACAGGTTCCAATCCTAACAAATTCAATTTCTAAAACCTTCAATTTTAATTTCAAAAGATCCCAAAAATGCGCTTTAAACCCAAAAATTACAATTTCAACGGATTTTTAACTTCCTTCCTCTTATTGTAAGTAAAACAGATTGTTGTTTATTATTAATGGACTCATGTCGAGTTGACTTAGGTACAATTTTAAAATCTAATTGAATGCTACGTGTATTTAAGTAGTTAACATTTTACACACATTTTATTTTTTATTTTCTTACAATTCAATGCAAAATGTTACAGTTAAATTTTCGCTAATGATATGACATGCCGCGCTTTTGTATGTTTGTTAAATATAATGAATAGACTCTAGAGAGAAAAAAATATGTGTTTTTTAAGAATGAACATAAATACACATATTTATAACGTTTTACGCGAATGGCATTAATTAGAGTAAATTTGTCATTCGCTAAAAAGGAAATGTGTTAAATAAAATATTTTTCTCACTCAGCTGGATCTAATTTTTATATTCGTGGAATTATTTTGTCAACATTTTTTTTCGTTATTTATTGATTTAAGTGATTAATTTTAAATGGCTTTATGTAATGATGTTTATGGCGTAATGACATGCAAATTTTTGTGTGGAAAAATTGTATTTAATAGATTGAATTAAGGCTGAAATTGCTGTAAATATTTCAGGTTTAAATGTTCGGTATTGTGGACAGCATTAAAGGTTGTGTTTTGAAGGTTAAATTTAGAGTTGGAAATTTAAGATAACCTTAAAATTTCCAAATTGATGCTCAGCTTGAAGTTCTTACATTGACACTTAGCTTAGAATTCTTTTATTGACGCTCAGCTTTAAGTTTCTATATTGACGCTCAGCTTTAAGTTTCTATGTTGACGCTCAGTTTTAAGTTCCTATATTGACGCTCAGCTTTAAGATCCTTTATTGACGCTCAGCTTTAAGTTCCTGTTTTAAAAAAACAGCACACAATTTCTACTAAAATAATAATAATAAACAAGAAAGTTAACAAGCCATAAGAATCAGCACTCAAAATTTAACCTCAAAATCAAAAATCCACTCTACGAGAAAACAATTCTAACTCATTCAAAAGACAAAAAAGAAACCCACCTCTATATCATGATAATAATTAAAGCATAATATCAATGGCTGTAGCATTATCGCATACTAATTAAAATTCACCATATTTTATTGAAATGTGCTTTCGCTCGACACTTGCAATGAATGTTAAATAGACTTAATTTTGCATTCATATTTGCAAGCGCACAACAAGCGTACAGCAAAAAAACCTCCATACCGCAATGTTAGCAGCATATATACATACTTTTAATATATATTTGTATCTATACATGCCCGCCTGAAAATGAATGTACTTTGTGAGTGGCGTTCCAAATTTGCCGAGTTAATTAAAAAACTTTTTTTTTCATTCATTTTATTTTCATTCCTCTCGCTCGCCCAAGTCAGAAATAAAAACCTTGCAAACCGGGCAAATGCATGTAATTAAATGAATATTTTTCAATTTCATTCAAAAGCATACAAAAAACCAAAAAAAAGAGGCAAAATTAGAGTGAGGAACATAAAGAGATTTTTTAATGCAATCAATGTACGATGTGACGTTTGTTTGAAAAATTAATGGACATTGCTAATTCGGTAAATTCGGGAATTTACTTTTTTTTCTTTTTTCTCTCAACTCTTTCTGTCGTTTTTAATTGATTTCCAAAACGGGTAGAGAATTGAAAAAACGCCCAAAAACCAGCATTTTATTTATTATTCAAGTTCCTCAATATGCACATAATTTATACATCAGCAGTCTGTCGTGAATGTAAAGAATGTTGCTTTTGTGAATGCTAAATTAGTTGTGCTATGTTGGATGTAGGAGCGAGAATGAAAAACGCCCATCAGAATTTTTTAAAAACAAAGATTTTTTCAAAATTAATTAAGATATTTAAAGTTTGAAACTGGCGACCAGGGACAAGGGGGTTTGTGGTCAAAAACAATATAATTTCATAGATTTTTTTTGTTTTTTTTCGAACAATGGCCGTTAATTTCGGATATCATTTATATTTGACGCCTAAACTGGCTAAATAATTTATTATTTAAGGGATCGTTCACTTATGACGTACAAGTTTTAGGAGGGAGGGGGTCTAAAGCTGTGTGACAATTTCAAACAAAAGATTTTTTGCTTGGAGATTTTGTGGAGAGGAGGTACATCCATGTTTTTGATGGACGTCATAAGTAAACGGTCCCTAATTATGTTGTAACTAAAATATAAATAAATAAAACAAAAATATAATTTTCAAAAATAATTAAAATCCAATCAAATTTATTAAAATTGCTCAATTAAAAACTACAAAGTAAATAAAATATTTGAATAAATTTTTGATGTCCATAGTCAATTCAAATATTGCTTAATATTTTATCAATTTTGCAACAATAGAATTTTTTTAAAATTGATTTCAGAATTTTTTACAATGTAAAATAAAGCAAATAATTTATAAAAGGTTTGTATTTGTATAATTTTCAAATTTAAATTTATTGCCTAGCATTATAATCTGGAATTTAATTACCGTTTGCAAATTAATTATTTGTAGCAATCAAATATAAAATTCATTCAAATTAAAACAAATAATTTTATTTTTTTCGAATATTTTTAAATTTTAATTTAGGTAATTTAGTTTTAAAAAAATATTTCATCAATTCAAAACTTTATTTTTGAAGTGAACTGAAACATTTTTAAAAATAATGTATTGCAAAAAAAAGAATCAATTTCAATTCTCATTTCAAGTTCAATTTCTTCACAACATGACATCTCATTGCCAATTTTATTGTCTTAAATTTCATTTCAATTCCTTTTTGTTCATTTTTTTATTTTCTTGCAAGTCGATACTGGCGTTGACGGCTTGAGTTTTATATACATTTTTTTTGTGCATGCTGAAATCTTATATTGTTCAACATTTTCATGAAATATACACAAAAAAGAGACGTTTTATGTTTCTGTCAGTTCTTGTGAACGTAAATGTTTATGAAATTCTATAACACTGCTCTAAATTCAGTCTCGTATGTTTTTCTTTTTTTTGAATGAGCCACTACGAGTTCCAAGTAATACGAATAATGTTTGGTCTCAACTCTCATAAAATAAACACAACACAAAATGTTTTTATCATCAACAGGATCTTTCAAGTGGAGAAAAAAAATAAAACTTTTAACTTTAAAATAATATTCTCAAGATCCATTAGACATCCTTTAAACATTTTTTTATGTAATTTATTTTTCTGTAAACAATAAATCTTTCCAGCACCTTATTATGTATACATATATATTTATCCCTAGCCTGCAACTCAACCAAATGTTTTTCATCCATAAAATATTTTTTTTTCTTTAAAATTCTTTTTTTTCTTCTTTTCTTCTCATTTGCAGAAACTCTATTGCTTTGCTGGATATGGTAGAGTCATTTGAGATGGTAATTAGCCCCTGATTGATTTATACGCTTTTTAATGTTCATTTGTCTATGAATTTTCTATAGCTTTGTTCCTGTCTTTTTCTTTTCCTTTTTTTTTTTTTTTTTTGAATTGGGTTTTGTTTCTTTTGTTGAATAATTTATGGGAATTTAAGAATGTGTTATTGCATTTTGTCCGTTGAAGTTGGTAATTTGTGCGTCAATAAGATTTAGGGTTTTTTTGTATCAGATGAGATAGAATAAATCAGAAAATATCATTAAAACTAGCTTTAAAATTCAGAAAAAAAATTAAAGCAGTAGTTCGCAAATTCAATAAATTGAATGATTTAGGATTCGAACTCATGACTTGAATTTTTTTTAAAATGCTTTGTGAAATAAGGTTTTAATTTTCGTTCATAAAGTGACCTTTTTAAAAATATTAAGTATTAAATTATCAAGAAAGAAAAAAAGACAATAAAATTGGGGGTAAGGTCCCATTCTTTTGAGCTGGAGGTACTGCAATTCAATTAGGACTAAATCTATTCTAACACACCCAGTAGATCTACAATTTATAGTGGGCGCCGAGTCACTTGGAAACTATTAACATTACAAAGACACGAGTTATACCAGCAAGTATATACTAGCGGAGCCCAACGCTTTGCCACTTAGGCCACTGATTCCATTTCACCAATGTCAAGTAAGAATGATCAAATGAATTATTTGAATTTAAAAACCTTCATAAATTTATTTCAATTTAATGTCTCTTAAAAAAATTAATTAATTAAAACAGCGCTTTATCCCGAACTGTTTGCAAATTCCAACCCAACTTATCCACAATTCTTTTTGCAACCATTCGTCTCATTTGAAAATTGTAACTTACATACGTCTATAAATGGATGAGAGAATTCTTTTTGACATGGGATCTATAGACGTTCTTTCACTCTCTATGTTTTAATGGATTTCCTTTCACTCTAATGACTCTAGTGTTTCTATTGTATTTGGCTTGTGCAAAAAAAATAGCACCCTATTGAAATCGACATGGAACAAAAAGTGTTGAATTGAATGACTGAAAATTCTCGTCTCTCTTTTCTGCCTGTGTTTTTCTGAAAAAAAAAAATATAAAAACCATTCATAACAAATAGCAGCTCTCGCAATGTGAAATGTCATTGTATAAAACAGTTCAGTTTCTTCCTCTTCTAGCAATTTTTTTTTATTCATTTTCTCATTCTTCCCTGCTTGACTGCCTCATTCTTTTCACAAATGATGTCGATTGAATTTTGCATGAATCGTTCTTACTCAACCGTGCGATGCTTTAGAAAATTGAGAGTGTGGAACAAAAAAAAAGCGAAAGAAAAGAAATTTTTAATGATTTATGTACTGACTAGTGATATTTTTTTGTCGGGTTCTATTCTAAAGTTTGCATTTATTATGTGTGACTTAAATAGTTTTGCTCTGGTGTCATGATGAGAAACTTGTCATTAAGTCTTAAGGCATACGAATTAAGAGTTGAAAAGGCTGAAATTGAATAAGTATTCAAAAATATTTATTAAAACAAAAAAATTTAATTTCATTCAGCTTCAAAAATTTAGTCTGAAATTCTAGGATTTGAACCTGAAATTTGTAAAAATTTTAATGATATTTTAAAACTACCGATTTTCAATCTATCTTTACTTTGCATTTTTATGTTATTTTATGATATCACAAAACAAGTAACTTAATTGGAATTTTAGAATAGGACTTGAATGAATGATTAACTTTAGGGAAGATTCGAATGATTTTTGCCCAAGAAAACTCTAGCAAAATGTACTTAAAGAGGGGACCCGCTTGGACCCTACCCTGGCTACATCCCTGCTTTGATCCTTAAATATTTAATTTTTAAGACAAACTTCACACTTATTTTTACAATTTTTAATTCATAAAATTTTTTTAAATGCATGACAATCTACAAAACATGTTATAAAATTCAAATCAAAATTTTAATTTTTGTACGTTTTAATGCTAACACTACTTTAGTATTAGACATTCAACAAAACAATTCAATAGTCTCCATCCCATCTTCAATCAAAGAGACAACCAAACACACATCAGATTATGAGTTTCAATATTTAAAAAAAATTAAACTAAAACTGAAAAACACTCGCAAGCAATTCGATGCTAAATTGAATTGATAACCACTTCTAATCGAATTTTGCTGTTCATTGCAGGTTTTTTTCCTCCTCTTCTCAAAAAACTCTGCTTTTTCTATCTTTTTTTCAATTCCGGGCTTTTGGCTAATGCCTTCAATGAAATATAATGCCATACATTCTGCTCTATTTCATATCATGAGAGCACTAGCAGCAGAAACCAATTTATTTTATTTTACTTTTTTTTCATTTTAAATAACAGATGAAAGAGAAACGAAAAACAGAAGTGACTTTTGCATTGAAAATTTTCATATTTTTTACTGCTTTTTTGTGTACTACAAGATATAAATTTTGCAATTTTATTATGTCCTACTGATCACGTTCTGCATTTGAAAAGAGAGTGAAAACTAGTATCAACGTGGTCACTCGTGACCGACGAAAGCGCATTTTCCGCGTATAGCAAAATAAACCGGAAATAAATTTAAAGCAATTAAAAAAAATGAGATCCAGTAAGCATTTATGGTCATAAAGTGAGATCCAGTAAGCATCTATGGCCATAAAGTAAGATCCAGTAAGCATTTATGGCCATAAACTGAGATCCAGTAAGCATTTATGGTCATAAAGAGAGATCCAGTAAGAATTTATGGCCATAAAGTCAGTTCCAGTCATAAGGAATCAAAAAAGTACCGAAAAAAGAATTCGACCTCTGATGGGATTTGAACCGAGGAAGGATGAATTTTTTGAAAAAGTCAACATTTTATTGTATTTTACCACACTAACACATATAAAGAAATGCAATTTTGGCACTTTTTACGCTGGTTCCAGCAGAGGAAGTGACCATTCGTGCTGATTTTTTCGCCAGCTCTAGCCAGACATACTACACACATTTTAAGCCAAAAACCGCATCGAAAAAACTTAAACCTGAGGAGGAGATAGCTCCACAGACGGACAGACGGACAGACGGACGGACAAAGTGCGGACAATAGCGTCCTTTTCCCAAGAGGAAAATGCGCTAAAAAAATAAAAATTAAGTAAATTGGATTTAATTTTATTTTTTTCTTAAAATTGAATATTTTTATTATTTCTTCAGTATCTTTCACAAGAGTCAGCCCTACGGTGATTTTAATTTAAATTTAATAAAACTTTTACAATTTACATGAAATCGAGTTAATGTTATAAAATATGCATATGGTGCTGAGCTATTGAACTTAGGGCTGTTGACTGTGTGGAATTCTGTTGGCTTCGATGTCAATTGCCAGCATTATTAAAGACACAAAAGGCGAATGACAATACGGGCGGTGAAAATGAAATAAATGTTATGATATCAAACTTGTTGTTGTTGGATTTTTAATTGGAATGTTGGCATGATGAATGGAGTGTTAAAGGTAATTAATCTGGTTTTGTTAACTTGGCGGTGAGGAATTGAGTTCAATATTTTTTTGTGGAATGTGAAATGTTTTTTGAAAGGTTTTGGTGCATCAAAATGATAAAAAGTATGAGGTTATGTGGAAATATTAAATAAATGAAAAAAAGTATGATTTAATTTAAAAAAATGTTCAAAGTCCTCGTGTTGTTAATCGAGGGACTTAAGCGCATTTTTGTCGCAGCGATCAGTAATTGATTAAATAGAAACTGCTTTTAATTACAAAATCACTTAATTCTTCTTTTATCATCAAAAAACCCTGCAAGAAAATACAATTTTTATAAAAAAAACTATATAATAATAACAGAATCCATTAAATTCCGTCTTTCTAGCATGCACTATGCATGAAAAGTCTGTTCTCACAATAATAAATACAAAACCTTACAAAAAGAAAGAAAAAAATTTTGACCAAAAATAACGGTCAAAAAAATTTTAAATTCCAACGGTCAAAAAAAATTCAAATTTTTATCGAGGGGTTTTCAACAATTTTTTTCCTTATTTAATGTTAAATCGTTGATTACAGGAATTGTAGATCATTTAACGATTTTTTAATAAGCGAGGCCGGAATAACTCGATAGTAGAAAGATAATTCATCATAACAGAACTCTTAACTATGTCTGGTTTCTGAGATCTCAGAGCTCATTCAGCCAGCCAGCCAGCCAGCCGAACAAAGTGAAACTATAAGCGTCATTTTTTGCAAAAATGCGCTAAAAATAGAGAAAGAGTATCTCTAGGGTGTATCCTCAGGGTATGGAGTATACCTTAAAAACCAGACCCTGCTGCATTCTGCACTCAACAAAAATTCAAAAAATCTCATTAATCCTACTCAAAAATGCAAACTGTAATAATTCCAAAAAATACACAGCTTCATCCTCAAAATTACAATTTAATTTAGCATCAATCTATAAAAAATTAAACATAAATTTAATGCCCTCAAAAAAATTAATTACCTAAATCATCGGCATTCAAAAAAATTTGCAATAATTAAAAAAAGCCCCGCAACAAATCATTAAAATGCTTATTCAATTACGGCATTTCATATTGATCTCAACCTAATCCACTTAATCCTTTCAATTAAAATTGAATTTCTATCAAAAATTCATTTTTTTTGTGTCTGTGTTATTGATTTTATTATTCCGGGACTATTCATGTGGGGCCATTATTTGCACTGCGCATAAATTGAATATTCAAATTTTTTTATTACCACGAATAACACATTAATTCGACAATTGGAGAGAAAAGAGCGAGCGGAAGTGGAATTTAATATTTTTTTTTGTTCACCATTTACTCGAAATTACGATCATAAATTTTTTCTTTGCTGTTATATGTGTGTAAATTTATACAAACTTCACCCATGGGGTGCTAAATTTTATGTACAATTTTTATCTAAATTTATTTCATGGGCCAAAAGTAAAATGGAATAGAGGAAATAAAATATCTAAAGCACGTACAGTCTTTCACTCTCTTGAGTCATTTCAACTTCCATTCTCTTATGTGTGAAAGTTCCTCTACGTTCACATAGCTTCCCTATTTAATGGCCCTTTTTTTGCTGCTCTGCTCTATCTTTTAATAATATGTATGTCTGTGCTATACTGTATAATCAAATGCACATATTTCATGCTCTACGAGAGTGGGTTCAAATAGGAATAGAAAGAATTTTTTTCATCCAACTTTAATTAATTGCCCTACGCTTCATTTTATTGAGGGATGATAATTTTCATTTCATTCATGCACGCAACATTATTCTTCTTTATTTTTCCTTTTCTTTGGTAGTAATTTTTGAAACTCATGATGCATATGTATGAAGATACAAAGCTATGATTAAATGCTTCATCTATCAACCGTAGGAACATGTTGGAATAAAATTACAATTGTGCCAAAAAAATAATAAGAAAATAACTGAAGTGTTGTTGATGTATGTAGAATGTTCTTGATTGAAAGGTTTTTAAATTTTAGTTTGTTTGGATGTAGTTTTTGGATGAATTAATGAATTAAAAATGATGAAAAAAACACAAATAAATTAAAGTTACTTGAATAAAAAAAAAAAAAAGAATTCTATATGTGGAACGAAAGCAAAATCTTTGATAATCTTTTAGGATTTGAACCTAGTTAAAATGCAATTTTTGTTTGAAGACTTGTATTTTTTATAACGATAAAATTTTTATTTTGCAAAATGTTAATTTAAATTTCTTCATAAATTATTTTTAAAATTTTTTCATCAAATTACCTAAAAAATAATTCGTGAATATTCCAACCACAAAAAAAAACCCTTTCACTATGTCGAAAATCGAAATTTTTTTACGTTTTTTCATTTTATGTGTGGAAATGATAGAGCAGACCTCTAAGCTTCAGAAAAACATCACTTCCAATTTTTTCGACCAATCTGGGCCGAGATACAGCACCAAATGTGAAAATTGACTTCAAAACATGACTTTTTTAAATGATTAGAACTTTTTACTGTATTAACCATTTGTTTTGAAACTTTTTGCATATGATTAAGGAACATATGAAATTAATTTTCCGTACCTTACTTTTGGTCCTAAGACATTACGCAGTGCATTAAATTAATTTTGCTAAAAAGTGAATTTTTACTACTTTACATCAATCTCACGCTTTCCTATTGACTTAAAAATATTTTTTGTCTGCTGTAATGGTTCCGTTCGAGTAAGGGCTACAACCCCTGGTACACATTGGAAATCGTGAAAATGCAACCCTGACGAGATATTTGAGGTTTTAGGTCGAAAAATGCGATTCTTTCACTTCGGGCTTAAATTGCGGTGAAAAAACCCTGGTCTGTAGTGGATTTTTATTGCATTTTTTTGTAGCTCTTATGTTTTAGCAACTTTTTCTGCAAAAAAATTCAAAATTGACCCCGGCATTTCCGAGTTTAACCCCCTAGAAGTAGGGTAGGGGGGGGGTACCTCAAAATTCAAAAAATTCAAACTTTTGCCTATTTTACTCAAAAATGATGAAACTCTCAGAAAATACTTAAATTATCCTAATCTAGACATAAACGTCCAAAAAATTTGATATCCTGCTAATTTTTTTCAAAAAAGTCCGAAAAAACGATTTTTTTCACATTTTTTGATATTTAGAATTAGTGAAAAAAATTTTTTGTCTTTTTTCTTTTTGTATTACATAGCTGCATCAAATACGCATCCAACGAGGTATAAACCATTACATATGAACAAAATTTGTCTGATTTAGAGCAAAAAAACGAAAAAATGGTAAATTTTTGTAGGTTTTGACGGTTCACCTTTCACATTTTTGACCATATCTCATCACCATTTTAAGTATATGTAACAAATTTGGTATCGTTGGAAAGGTAATTGTTCTAGCTATACAATGAAATAAAAATTTTTGTTCAAAATATGCTCAGGACATCACCAAGCTAAGTAAAGTTTGAGTTAACGCCCTAGATACCCATAAAATAAAAAATTTTCAATTTTGATTTTTTTCCATAATTTTGTCCTCAGACATTCATAATAACATCAGAAAAGTACATTAAAGTCATTGGTTGTTTCGTACAAGATCATAGAAGTGAGTATAAAATTTTCAAAATTTTTAAAATATTTCCAAAAAAATTCCATTTTTTCTATGATCTTGTTTGGAACAGCCAATGACTTTAATGTACTTTTCTGATGTTATTATGAATGTCTGAGGACAAAATTATGGAAAAAAATCAAAATTAAAAATTCTTTATTTTATGGGTATCTAGGGCGTTAACTCAAACTTTACTTAGCTTGGTGATGTCCTGAGCATATTTTGAACAAAAATTTTTATTTCATTGTATAGCTAGAACAATTACCTTTCCAACGATACCAAATTTGTTACATATACTTAAAATGGTGATGAGATATGGTCAAAAATGTGAAAGGTGAACCGTCAAAACCTACAAAAATTTACCATTTTTTCGTTTTTTTGCTCTAAATCAGACAAATTTTGTCCATATGTAATGGTTTATACCTCGTTGGATGCGTATTTGATGCAGCTATGTAATACAAAAAAAAAAGACAAAAAATTTTTTTCACTAATTCTAAATATCAAAAAATGTGAAAAAATCGTTTTTTCGGACTTTTTTGAAAAAGTTAGCAGGATATCAAATTTTTTGGACGTTTATGTCTAGATTAGGATAATTTAAGTATTTTCTGAGAGCAGAGTTGAAAAAGCAGATATCTGTTAACAGATACAAAGACAGATTTGCCACAGAAATTATCTTTATACAGACAGAATCTGCAAACAGAAAGATTTTTTTTCATCTGCATACAGATGATCTGTTTACAGATATCATCTGCAAACAGATAGATTCTGCTCATCTGTTTTGCAGATGGATGCAGATTCTATTGTTCTTTTTGCAGATATCTGTTTTCTGCATTCAGATTTTATCTGCATGCAGATAATGTCTGCATACAGATGATCTGCATGCAGATGAAAAAAATCTTTCCGGGAACAGATAATATCTGTATACAGAAAATGTATTTTTACAGATACATGTCAGATTTCAACTCTGTCTGAGAGTTTCATCATTTTTGAGTAAAATAGGCAAAAGTTTGAATTTTTTGAATTTTGAGGTACCCCCCCCCCTACCCTACTTCTAGGGGGTTAAACTCGGAAATGCCGGGGTCAATTTTGAATTTTTTTGCAGAAAAAGTTGCTAAAACATAAGAGCTACAAAAAAATGCAATAAAAATCCACTACAGACCAGGGTTTTTTCACCGCAATTTAAGCCCGAAGTGAAAGAATCGCATTTTTCGACCTAAAACCTCAAATATCTCGTCAGGGTTGCATTTTCACGATTTCCAATGTGTACCAGGGGTTGTAGCCCTTACTCAAACGGAACCATTACAGCAGACAAAAAATATTTTTAAGTCAATAGGAAAGCGTGAGATTGATGTAAAGTAGTAAAAATTCACTTTTTAGCAAAATTAATTTAATGCACTGCGTAATGTCTTAGGACCAAAAGTAAGGTACGGAAAATTAATTTCATATGTTCCTTAATCATATGCAAAAAGTTTCAAAACAAATGGTTAATACAGTAAAAAGTTCTAATCATTTAAAAAAGTCATGTTTTGAAGTCAATTTTCACATTTGGTGCTGTATCTCGGCCCAGATTGGTCGAAAAAATTGGAAGTGATGTTTTTCTGAAGCTTAGAGGTCTGCTCTATCATTTCCACACATAAAATGAAAAAACGTAAAAAAATTTCGATTTTCGACATAGTGCCTTTACTCAAAAAACTTCCTCCATTAATGATGATCGACACGAAATAATCACATGTGTGCATTTAATCAACATTTTCTCATTTTGGGTCATTTGAGAGTTTGACATGCATGCACACTCTACTGATTTTACCCTTCTTATCTAAATCGTGTGTTGATAATAAATTAGATAGATGTTTACTCATCGATATACATTGCATTAGAACGTGTGCAATCTATCAATTCATTACTGTTCATTAATCGAATTTTTCGTCATCAAATGACTCTTGTGGGAATTCATTAATTCATTATTAGAACATGAACTATAAAAGTATTAAGAATCAATAAACATTGAGCTGCATGATGTTGTGCAGAAAATAAAATAAAATAAATAAATATAAAATGAAAATCCCTTCAAAATTTCCTCTGAGTATAAAGTTTTTGGGAAAGAGATCTACATAAATTATGCAATTTGTAGCTGATGTGATGTCTGTTATGATAGAAAATAAAATAGAATAAACAAAGTTTTCCAATAAATCCACTCGACAGAACACAACTTTTGGCATTTGAAAATGCTATTTTATTTTTTCTCTTCCGGGATTTTTGAAATTGAATCTTAAGTCTGGCGTTTTTTTGAGGATTTGGATATTGTGAATGATGATTTATATAGGATTCGAACTTAACAAGCGAATTAAAAAAAAAAATTAAAATAATAAAAATAATAATTTCCCTTGCGAAAGATGTGGCGCATTTTCATTATACAAGCAGAAAATCAATCTAGGAATCGAACCTTTAACTATTATGGTTTTTTTTATAATTTCCGATTTTATAACATTTTTATGTAAGCTCTAAGAGACAATTTCAAGATAAAGATCATGAGTTTTAAAAATAAAATTAATTAATTAATTAATTAATAATTAATAATTTTTTACAATAAAATATTTTCCATTTCAAGCCTTTAATCAGCAGTGTATCCATGAACCTAAAAATTTCGTGTGAAAAAATTCTTCCTAAAAAAACAAATAAAATTATTTCTCAATTCAAAACTTGATACATTTTCGCAAATAATCCAGCAAAATATTCTCAACTTCTCCCAATCGACACCAACCAAACAAAAAAAAATTAAACTCATCATTATTATTCATTTATTCAGCCCTTTTATTTTTTCCCACTTCTAATTTAAATACGTTAATCCCGTATGGAACGCACCGCGAAACAAACAAATGAAAAAATATAAAAAAAATTCAGACAGAGAGTTTTACAGAGTAGAATAATAAATTTATTTACGACAGGTGCACATTTTCCCTTATGCATTTTTATTATGAGCAATATGAATTAAAAAACAAGTGAGTATGGGTTATTAAAAAAAAATTCATATAAAAATGCAGAGTAACTTAAAAGCTGATTTACATGTCAAATTACGGAAGGAATCAACAATTTTTTTTATTATTATTATTTTACGTTTTTTCTTATCTTTTTCTGCAATCATACAAGTTAGTAAGTACCTACCGCTGCTGACAAATGAGGAAGCAACATTTTAGTCCAAATGTGTATGAGCGTTCATGTAAGTACGATAATGTATATGAAAATAAAATTAAATTTCCACATTATTATTGACTTCGCATGTTGCTGTTGTTATAACATCAATATTACTGTCTCCATCGTCGCTTGTTACAAATATATATATAAAATTATATGCTTTAATGCGGGACAACAGCATATGGTAAATGTATATTGACGACATTATTTCACAATGTAATGTATAATACATGATATTTTATTAAATTTGCCCAAATGATAGCTTCTGAAGTTTCAATTTTCAATTCTCGACAAAAAAAAAAGTGAAATTCTTCTTTTTCATCGCCATACTTTTTTTATGTTTTCCATCATGTGCAACTTTTAAGTCATGTATGAATTCTGTATTCTGAAAAGATATGTCGTGGATTTTCTGTTTAATCTTTTTTCTATCGTATGATTTTTTTCTTTGGAAGCAAGTTGGAGTTTGTCGTGATTGTTGGGTAGGATGAGGCATTGGAAAATGATTCATAGGGATTTTGTGGATTTAAATGTTTATGGTAGTTAATAGATGAGTAGACTGTATGATTTAAGTTCTATGCTAACAAATTTGATCTCAACTAGGATTCAAACCTTCCCCCTAACCAATTAGGGACTCTAGGTCTGGCAGGGAATCTAGAATTCCCAAATTGCGTATAACTTACAAAAATTCTCAATAAAAATCATCAAATTGAATTTAAATTCACAATCTGGCCAACACCATTCAGAACAATCACCAACAAATCCGACAATCACCGATCATCATCATCATCAAAATCAACTTCTTCCCCCTCATCCGACAATCACCTCACAATCCGCTACGGACAATAATAATAATAAAAAAAAATATAAAAATTGTGATTTCACTTTACAGATAATTTCCTGTACACTTCCCGCTTCGGAATTAAGTTCGCAAAAAGCCATTTGTGTAACGATGTCCGAGGTCAGATTTAATTTTCATTTTCACATTGCACCTTGTGTGCATGTTGTATTCATTATTATGTATATTAAACATTGCACAACATTTGCATTTTATTTTACACTCTAACTGATTTTTTTTTTGCTGCTTTTGCTGTTTCCCAAATGAAACTCAAGCAAGAAGGTTGAGAAATTAAATTTATAACCATAAATTAATCACAGTGAAATGTTTTTTTTGCCTCCCTTTGGGAAGAGAATTATAATAATAATTGTAAGTTGCTTAATTCGCCATCAGGCATATGATTTGTGCAGACAGATGCTCATCGAGTCTGAAAATCATTAATGAAAATGTTTTTATTATTATTTTTTTTTTAATATATATTATTCTGGAAGCAATAAGTGAACAAAAATGAAGAAAATGAAAATTTTAATTTTATAAATAAAAAAATACAAAAAAAATTATGTACATAAGCTGAAACATAATAATAACAATACAGCAAAAATATATTTTTTTCAACAATTTCGAAATTAATGGCATCATTATCGGAAAGCAATTCTAACAATACAATGGAAGTACATCGTGAAATATAGCGCTCAAGGCACAAGTGAATTTATTTTATGCATTTAAATAAAGTCTTATCTATAGCTTCATTGTTTTATGCCATCGCATTTATGTACCTTTTTTTCGTGTACGATTTTCGTAAGAGTTTGATGATGTAACTGATTTGATGACCGTTTGTCTGGTGGTTTGGCGGAATCTATTTGAGATAAGGCTGTGGTTTGAGTTTGGTCTTGAAAATGTCACGATTTTGAGGTTCGAATCCTTGAAAATTGTGGTGGAAATTAAGAAATCATTGCTACATTTCTAGTATGAAGTTGAGAATTTTCAGTCAATTAAAAACTGCGTCTAGAACCTCAATAACACTCATCATCACAAAAAATTCTACTTCCATGCCTGAACGTCCCGGTATCCAACATAACATAACATGTATTCATGCAATTTTCCTAAAGTTGAAACATAAGCAGCCTCTCTTTTCTTTCTATACGATATATTGAATTAAGCATAATTTATAGCTGCTCGCCTGCTTGCCCTCTCACAATTCAATTTAAGCAACAGCAAGAATGAAAGAACGTGAAGCCAAAAAATATAAAAGAAAGAGATTTTTTTGTATTAAAATTTATTTTTTCGAGTATTTATTTTTATTTCAATTTTTATCGGTCTACAATGTAATGAAAAGAGGAAAAAAAATATTTCCAATCAGCTACTTCATGTGGCATAAGCAGCAGTACCATAAGTTTCTTTTATATCCAAAATTAAATAGTATGGAAGTTTCCAATTCATTGAGTTCAAAAAAAAAAAAAAATAAAAATAAATAAATATCCAAAAAATAGCCGATTTTAATTTTTATTCGACCCTTTTCAAGTGTACTCATGAAGATTTCTCGCTTTATGGCACGTAGAGCACTTCCTTTTTATACACAATGAATATGAATATTATTTTATCTAGATATACAATATCCTCCAATACCTATATATTTTTTTAATCGATTATTTTTCTCTTTCTCTCTTTTATATTTTTTTCATGCTGTATGGCATTAGCAGCACCAGCAATAGAATAGTAACTAACGATCCATGAAAGATGCATATTCAGCAATTTTAATATGCTCACTCGATTGGTTCTTGTTTTTGCTCCATTAAAAAATATGAGATGGATTAATGAAAGTTTTGTGAGTGATTTTTTTGGGAATATGGCGCATTTTTATCTAAAAATTTGAAACATTTTTCCAATTTGACCGTTCACAAAGTACGTTACGAAAAAAAAGACTTTTTTGAACCCCCCTCCCCCTCTTGTTACGCTATTTGTATAAAAATTCTTTTGTTTTGTTTAATCTGTTCCAAAATCTTCTGACCCCCTCCCTCCTAAAAAACGAACGTACTAAATGAACGGCCTCAAAGGGGGTTTTGAATATTTTTTAATATTTTTTTCTGTTGATTGGAGTCATATCATGGTCTATTAGTGGAGTATCATATGCCAGTTTGTAGGAGTCAAGGCCTTTATCAATTTCTATATTCAATTCAGACTCTAGATTACCCTAGCTAGGGTTTTAGGCCTGTGTAACAAATATCATTTGAGATTCTAGCATGATAATATTTAAGTAGTTAAAAAAGAAGGTTGAGGTCTCACGTAATTATTGAAAAAGATTCAATGACATTCATTATATAGCGAGTAAGAGGAGAGAGAGAGGTCACTAAGACAGTCATATATACACGCACATCATCAACACATCTCAAAAATTTATTCAAATTTGAAAAATTTATATTTTGATAGTTTTTTGGCTGCATAAGCTATTTTTTATTACATATTTCATTTAATTATTACTTGCATAAAGTAAAATCATTAAAGTTTCATTAATTTTTGGTTTTGTTCGATGCATAATTGAAGTCCAAAAATATTTTTAAAAAGTTTCACATTTATTATTCAAGAATCTGCATAAGGTTCTATATTATAAATAAAATTAAACAATCTGGTGCATAACTGGATCACGTTTAAATAGTTTTAAAATCATTAAATTAATAGTTGTGTTGATTTAAAAGAACTTTTCATTTGAAAACACGTGTATGAACAATAGTCAAAATTATTCGTGGTTACACGGCAGATACATCGTGTATACAGAATAAGAATACAAATTCCGATAGGGGACAGAACCCGTGGCGCCGAACAACAAGCCGAATCGACCCAATCAACGAGAATATAGAGTCACAAAGCAATTACGCAAATCCAGGAATTGAACAAAACATAGAACGGACTATTAGCAACATTTTGAATAGAATAAACAGTAAATTGGAAGAATCAGACGAAGAACAAGAAAATACATACGAAGTTAAAGTCAAAAAGCTGAAGAATCGAATGAGTTCACGCCTTACAAGAAAAAGATCAGCAGAGAAACAAGCAGCAGGCGAAGAAATCAATTTTGAGTCATTACCGTATGATACAAAACGAAGAAAGACCAACAAAGAGTACAGATAAATAATCCAGACGAAAGTATTAGAATCACACCATTAGCAACATCAACACCTATAGAAACAGCAATTAATCTATCAAATTTTGAAGTACAAGACATAGAAATGAATACAGCGAACGAACAGCAAAATATTGGAGAAAGTTTATTAAATCCAGCATACATTCAAAATTTTCCAGTTGACTACAATGATTTAACAGGCGCATTGAAGAAATTAGCAAGAAAAACTAGAAAACAAAACAATGAAGTAACATCCGATGAAATGAACGTAATTTTGACGCAAGAATACGCTACAAAAGCTTTAGGAAATGACATTTATGGAAATCATTCACCAATAACAACAAAAGAAGCATTTCTGGCAGTTCAAGAAGTTATAATTGACTTACAATTAATGACAGCGAAAGATTGGACAGATCCAGCAAACATCAGAAAAGTGGAATCACTCTTAGAATCAAGTTTTGATACAATTTGTCATGCTGTAATTCATACATCTGAAGAATTGAAGCCAAAAATACAGTCAGCAATTATGGAATTAGATGAAGCTTACAATAGAATGATTAAAATGACAAGACAATATCGCATCGAAAGTCCATTAACATCATTGAAGATTGAAAATCCATTAATGACCAAGATCACACCACAACCAATTAATCCACCGATTAATTTTTCCCAAATGCATCAAAATCCACAAACCAACCCAAATATCGATATTAATCCACCGATTAATAATCCACATAGTCATAATAACAATCAGTCAAGATACAATGTAACATTTGATAATTCCCAACATCAATTCACACCAAATCGTACATATTCAGGCTTTCCCAATAGCCAACGTACGACTCCAAACAAAAATTATAATCAGCAACAAAATCAGCAACAATATCAACAAAATATACCAACATTTCAATGGCCAAACGATGAAAGTCAAAGAAGTTACAATAACACACCAAACAGAAGCAATTTTGGCACATTCCCAACATTTGTACAGAGATTCGATGATAGTGCATACAAAATTACACAAACTATCAAGAATTGGCCAAATAAATTTGATGGAAGTCAAGGTAATGTTTCGCAGCATATTCAGACTTGGTTATCAAAAGCAACAGCTGAAATCACACCAGAATTAATATTGGACAATGTTGAGTTTTTGTTGGAAGGAAAGGCATTAACATGGCATCGAATATTTGGTACATCTATTAAAAATTGGTATGATTATGTGACAGCAATGCACGCATATTTTACAAGTGGAAAAACAGAATCCGAATTGGAAGCAGATTTTCAAGACAATCGACATGGTCAGAAAGAAAAAGAAAATTTTATCACAGATATTACACGTTTGAAAACCGAAGCAAACGGAACTGTATTTTTATCAGATAGTTTTCATAAAATCCTTAAATCTAATAACATTTCGTCGAAGTCAACAGCAATATATCATCCACAAGCAAATCCAGTTGAACGATTCAATAGGTCGTTGACAGAAGCCTTTAGGTTCCAAATGTCAGACAATCCAGATCATCAAGTTGGTTGGTCATTAGCATTAAAATCGATAGTCAACAGATTAAATTCTCGGCAATGTCAAGTCACAGGATTTTCCCCATTTGAAGTTCAATTTGGGCAGCCACAACATCCAGTCAATCAATTAAGTCCTGAAGAAGAGAAAAGACATGAGGAAATCAAATCATTGGCATACAGAAGATCGTTATTAAGATACTTACAGAATAAGAGACAATTCGACCAACGAGCATTATTAAGACAGTTTGAAAATGATGAAATTGTCATGATTAAGACATTCCATTTGTCATCAGCAGAACGAAATCAATCAGCCAAGTTGTATCCACCGTGGGAAGTAGCAAAGATAATCCAAAAAGTTGAGAATCATGGATATGAAGTTCTGAAAATTAATGGAAAAAGAATCAAGTTGAACATTAAACACATAAAAGGAATTTCAAAAGAATTGCAATGTGAACTGGCTTACCTGTTTGATAGTGATGAAAACGATGAGCAAGATAATCCATAGAACAGCAAATGTCAATCAGTATTAAGCATTTGATTATTTAAATTGATTCACACAAAAAATTCTTAAAAAATTCAAAACAAAAAATTTGTAGACTTAAAATTTAAAATTCAAAAAACCGTTAAAAACGTTTAAGACCAACGGACGTTTAAATTTCAAAATAAATATCTCTCCAAAGTTTGTAGACATACAATATTTACAAATTTCATAAAATTACGTAAATTAGCAAACGTAAAGTATAAAAAATCATGAATACAGTGGTTGGAATTGGAATAAACAGCACAAAAAGATCTCAGACATCATTAAGCCATTTGAAGGATTCGGCGATGTAATAAGAGCTTCAATAGACGCAAGAAGAAGACAAAGATTTGACAAAATCAATATTTTCGTTCAGTATGCTGACAAAATAAGTGCAAAACGAGCCTTGGAAGCAGGATATATAAATTTGGATGGCGATAAGATTATGGTTGAAACAGAAACGTCTAGAAAAAGGAAAGCTGAGGAAGGAGAAGAATCCAAAGACGTTGGACGATTTAAGATACGAACGAAAATCACAGAAATCAGGTCAAAATCTAAAGAAGATCCAGCACATCGCAAGGATAGACAGGATACAAATAAACATGATAGAAATAGACGAGACAGAAGTCCAGCAATCAAAAGTTTCGTCAGAAAGGAATATCGTCGATAGATTTAGTCGTAGGCAAATTGCTTTAAAGGAAGGATGGAGATATAGCGAGTAAGAGGAGAGAGAGAGGTCACTAAGACAGTCATACATATACGCACATCATCAACACATCTCAAAAATTTATTCAAATTTGAAAAATTTATATTTTGATAGTTTTTTGGCTGCATAAGCTATTTTTTATTATATATTTCATTTAATTATTACTTGCATAAAGTAAAAGCATTAAAGTTTCATTAATTTTTGGTTGTTTGATGCATAATTGAAGTCCAAAAATATTTTTAAAAAGTTTCACATTTATTATTCAAGAATCTGCATAAGGTTCTATATTATAAATAAAATTAAACAATCTGGTGCATAACTGGATCATGTTTAAGTAGTTTAAAATCATTAAATTAGTAGTTGTGTTGATTTAAAAGAACTTTTCATTTGAAAAACACGTGTATGAACAATAGTCAAAATTATTCGTGGTTACACGGCAGATACATCGTGTATACAGAATTAGAATACGGTAGACCGAGTGGATTCAACCCAGTTTTGACACAAACAATCACAGTTATTCAGCAATTCGATCCTGTTATTGGAGATTATAGGCCAATAGCAATTCCAGTGACCCAAATACTAGATCCATTTGGAGAAGTATCATTTCATTCTTCCCAACCTAATAGTCTATTTTCAGCTCTTCCCCAACTCCCACAAATAGCAGCCAATTCCCATAACCAAACTGCTACAATTAAAATCACAATCCAATAAACCATTGTAATAAGTCATAATACTACCAATTCTACCTCAAAAACAAAATGTAACTAAAATCATTAATTTCCTTGTAAACTTATCTAACACTTAGCCTAACACATGAGACATAAACATTACCCACCTTTTCCTTTCAATTTAACACAAAATACGCTAAAACCTGAATATAAATAAAAAATTTATAGCATAAATGCAAGAAGAGAGTGAAAAAAATAATAATAAATGAAAAAAAAATATAATTTATTGCCATTGAAATTGATTTCTACATCCATTATATCGCATTGGCAATTGCAATTGCAGAAATAACGATATATATTTTTTTAATCGAATCTATATGTGCTAAATGGTCATCAGAATGGAGAATATTGAATATTGTTGTGCAAATATACGCTCAAAATGTATATCTATACGCAATAAATTCTAAAATAGGTCTCTCGTGTAATCGTACATAAAACAACAAGGCATACAACATTTCATAATGGTTATTGATGATTATTTATTAATAAAATGAAATGTACGTTATACTTTATATATGTACGTATATTCATAAATGCTGCTGCCATATAATGTCATATACATGAGAATTTAATATGAAGAAAAAAAATTATTAATCACGATCACCCCATTGAGGTATGGGACGTTTAGTTAATATTGAAGCAAAAATACGCGGGACAACAATTTATTTTAATGATATATACTTGCTGATGAGGGTAATATCATTACATGTGTCGCGTATAGTGAATCCAATTATTATGTGTCAATATGGGACGGGTGAAAAAAATTTTTACCATAAAATGAGTTTTTAGTCCCGGAAGGTTTGATGAGTTTAGCATTTTTGTGGCTTTTTCTTTCGTGTCATGGAAAATTTTAATGAATGTGTAAAGTTAATTTTGGGAAAGTTTTTTTTAATGGAAATTTATGTGAGTTCTGTAAGGTTGGTGTTTATTTTGTGACTAATTTAATTTTTTTTTGTATTTTTATGGAATGATAGGTGGGAGTCCTGAAATTTATATTCAAACACAAAAATAGTAGAATTAAAATTTAGTTTTTAAATAATCGAAAAATCAATTCATAATGCTACATAAAAAATATAAAACTCAAATAAATTTATTTCAAAATCATTAAAAAATCACTATCAATTTATTCAGAACCTCTATATTTCCATAATAATTCATAATTGAGGGGAGATATAATAAAAAAAATTGTGAATCAATTCAAATGAAATGTGAAAGCGAGAAAAATAAAAATAAATTAAAATTAATTATTGATATCAATGTTCGAATGACGCTCACAAGTTGAAATTGATGGCGCAATTTTGCTAATTAAATCTGATAATTGATGTCGGATATGGTTGATTGAAGACCTCTCGCTCATGTTTATTAAAATAATGACCTTTTTCTCTAATACAGAGCATGTTATGTCTATATTAAGTTATTGAACTAAATTTCTACAAATTACATTATGTACGGCTGTGTATAATCTAGTTTGGTGGTAAATATGAGTTTGATGGTGGCAAATATTCATTCGATGGTGCTATAACATCTCTGATTAAATTTTCCTTTGGTGGCAAATATGCTGACGACAATTTTTCCGATTCCGATTCACTTGGGAAGTCAAATGGCTCTAAGCACAAGGTAAAGAGAAGAGATGAGAAAAAATTTATACTTTTTTAACTCAATAAATGAAAAAAAAAAGTTTCTCTTACTATCGTAGCTGACTTGATATCCCTTCTTATCTGCTTTATAATATATTTTTCTTTCCTTCCCATCAGGATCTGTGTGGAAGAGAGAACATGACGGAAAAAATAGTATCAAGGAACTGTGAAGCTTTACAAGCATATTTTCTAGATTACATTCTACTTACTTACCAACATACTTGTAAAATCCAATTACAATATGAGCTCCATCAATTTCCTTTCTTTGCTGTTGACGTTCATGTCCGTCCTCTAATGTGAATCTTTAGTTTTTATATTTTGAGTAAGATAACATTAAATTTTTTAGCATTTTATTTAATATTTTGAGTTTTTTGGGAATTTTATAAACGTTAAAAATGTAAATCCGTGATACTTATGGGTTCGTTCGCAAAATTCTTAGCTTTTAGGAGAAATGGTGGGGGTCTAAGATTCTATTGTGATCCATACAGAATTTTAAAATTTTTTAAAATCCCTTACAAACTTTGTTACGACTAGGGGGAGGAGGAGGGCCAAAATAGTAATTTTTGACGTTGCAAACTTCTTTTCTGACCCTTTTCCTATGGGATTATAAAATTTTTGGAGAAAAAAATATGAAATTCCCAAAAGATTATTGGCTCTATTGCTAGACTTACATCAAAACCAGGTTTAAATATGATTAAACTGATCAAAATTGCCAAAAATTATCAAAACTCAATATTTATCGGATTTATCGATTCTCTCCCTCTACACCTGATAGTATCTAGCAAAACACCATCAACTACACAAAATATACATAAAAATTATATACTTTAACAGATTTTCAATTCGAACATTGAGCCAGGTTTCTCTACCCATCTGTCTACTCCATTAAAAACTTTCCAACTTTTCCCAACTAACTTTCACAAACTAGAATCATGACTTCATCCTCCTCAATATGATATCAAAAGCAAAGAAGAGAGTAAATATTGGAAAATTTATTTTTCAGTGCAATGACTTACTTATAATCAAATTCAGCTCCATTGATTTGATTATTAATGCCTTGTATCTCAACATCATCACTCTGAGGCGACGGTGCACAGTGAACGTAAATGATTATGAGCGATAATATTGGAATGATGAGCTTCGACATCGTTTATTGATTTTTTTTTCTTCAATATTCAATATTAAAAGAAAATAAATCTTTGAACACCTTTGACGCTCTTAAATGCAAATTCTTATTTCTATGTCTGACGCTTACAGCGATAATCTATGTAATGATATCGATTTAGGTATAATCAATGCATTTTATGTTATTTATATACATGTGCAAATACCTTCAAGAATCATCTATCTAATCGGAGATGAGCTCATGTTCTTCAATTAATTCATTATTATTCTTATTCTTATAGTCTTACATTCCCATAGCTTATATCGCTAGCTGTGTCAAATTGTGGGTGAAGCTGATTGATTGAACATCACGGATGTATGTTTAGATTAAGTGTGAAGCGAACAGAAATGAAAATAAACACAGAAATTAAATGGGAAAAACAAACAAATAAACAAACGTGTCAGTAAGAAAATAAATTATGCAAATGAGGAAATAAACTTAATAAAGCATTGAGAATTTTTTTAAAAATAAATAAAAAATAGTTTCATCTTCGTTTTCATCATTTAATGTGATTATGAAATTTATGCTGTATTTTTCGATTTTTTATGATGAATTATTTTTATTTTTCATTGCAAAACATCAAATCAATGTCGGAATTAAGATTGTTTTGATTTAAGAGCTTTAGTAGAATTTGTGGTATCTGCATGCAGAGACTTAGTATTGTTTTGATAGATTTATATCTGGTAATTACCAAGATATCAAAAATAAGGTTGAGGTAGGTCAGAATACATAGCAAAGTCTACACTTTCAGGTAAGATAAGAGAGAAAGATAAAATGCTTAAAATATTTTTTATGGTTTATTTTGTAATTATTAGCTTTGTGATCTGGTATTGACTGGTTTTTGGCTTATATGGGAGAGACACTGGAAATGTGATACAAAGTTCAAGGAACGCTGTATGGGAAACATTCAGCAATTGCAATACAAAGTGAATTATTTTAGAGTATGTCTATAAAACCTTAAGTACTGACTGAAAATTGAACTCTAGTGGGAATCAAACTTACGTCTTCTGAAAAATTATGACTTTAGATGCTTGATTTTATGCTTTTTTTGCAAAAAAAAACTTTCAAACTTTAAATTCTACTTTTCCCACCAAAAGAACCCAAACAATCGACACCTAGGGAAGAAAACTGATAATATTGACCTATAATGATCAAAATTCAATTTGATCAGTTCTACACCCAGCATCATCACTAAAGCTCTAATCTCAACATATACAAACAAAACTCCACAACATTGAATCATAAATTTAAGCATTAAAAGCATAAACTCAACTCAAATCTGCTCCACATTTCACACTTAAATTTTCCACATAAAAATATTCAAAACATTATTTACAGCCAATTGATTTTAAATCCCAACCATCAATAAGCATTAAATATCTGTTTATTTTGTCACATGACAACAATTTTACAGCTGTCGAATAGACCAGCATAACACAACGATTGCATAATGCAAATCTTCAAAGCTCCGATTTTTTTTATCGCTCAGCATTAATCTTGGATTTCACAATGGTAGCTTAATTGAATTTAAAGACATGAGATACCTCATCCGAATGGTAAATGCTTAACTGTCTGGAAAAATTTCACGCATTTTTTTGTATTCAAAGCCATAAAAGAAGATCACGTTGTAATGCATATGGAATAGTTGTTCCAATTTTGGATGGGATTTTGTTACAAATAATTTTGTTTTTGTAGGAATTGAAAAAATGCTCGCTTCAAGTTTTATTGCAAAAATAGAGAAAAAAAAATTGTTAGTTTTGAGAATTTTTATTGAATTGAGAAATAATTGAAAGTTCGTGAAAGAATTTGGAGTTGGTATGAGAAAAAAATAAAGCATGAGGAATTTGTTGGATTATTGAGTGAGCTATGTTTGATTTAACCAGCCATAGTTAATGAAATCAAAGGAAATGCCACAAAGTCAGCAAAAACTTCATCAACACGACAATGAATTTCAATGTCAATATCGATAAGACAAGATAAGCATAAACAACAAAATTTTGACAATCTCAAGTTTGTAAAGTTGATACTCAACAGACAAAAACAAACAACTTAAAGCACATGCAATAATAATTATAGACATCAGGGGCGTAGCCAGAAGTTTTTTCTAGGGGGGTTCAATAAGTTTTTTGGATGGAAGAAAAAATTTTAAGCGGGGTTCAAATTCTTTTTCCTCGAAAAAGCCTAGCAAAATGAAGAATTTTCTCCTTGAAGGAGGTGTCCTCCCCTGGCTACACCCCAGTCAGATATTCATAATACTTCAATTCAATTGCTTTATCTTAATTGCATGATTTATTTCAAAACTATAATTTTTAAAAAAGCCTTAGTCAATAAAATCAAGGTTCATAAATTTCCGTCTTCTTCATCTTCAACGTCTTAATCTACAAAACATGTCTCATAAATTTTATAATCAAATTAAATTATATTCAGTATGTGATGGAGTACATCATCAGCATTAATGTGAGCAGAAATCAGAGAAAAAATAAAAATAAATAATTTTTTATTTCATGAATATTAAACAGCAATTTGCAATAATTTAATGTTATGTAACATGGCTTGTTTGCCTGTCTCTCTTTCCTTAATTTTCATCCATAAGCACAAACATCAGCAATTGAAATAATTACAGTCACAAACCTTACTTGGTAAACAACTGCAAATTACATGTATCTAGTCATCAAAATGTGAAATGACAGTCAGTGCATTAATGGAATATGCACACAAGTCAGTCATTCAATCATTTTTTATTTTTTATTTTTCTTTTTCATGTCTTGAAAGACGACCCACATTTTTCCGTATCTTTTTTCTTCATTTCTGCTTCTTAGTCACACAATTAAAATCACATTAATATCTGTTATCACATAGGAGATAGCTGGAAGCTTGTAGAGGATTTACAGGAGTTGAAATTGCGCAGTTTGTCTTTTTTGGGCTTGGAATTTTTTGAAAACTGAGTTTTTTGTTAAAATATTTTGTAAGAATTGCAAGAAAGTGTCTAAGTTGGCACTAAGTGTGGTTTTAGTAAAGCATGGCTTAATTTAAGAAGTAGATGTGCAAATTAAGGAATTTTGCATATTACATGAGTTTCAATAAGCAATTTTCACTTCAGTATTTCAATTTAAGTAACCCATCAATAAAGAACAAATTTTCAATCTCAGTTGCCTTTTGTAAATTTTCTAAATTTCATTAAAAAGTGCGTCACAAAAATAACTCATCAACAAAAATTCATCATCATCTCAAATTCCTTCAAACTCATTCTCCTTTCGTCAAGATATCATCATTTATAATTTCTTTTGACTATTGCGACTGACATCACACGTATTTATTTATTTACTCATTGGTTTAAAGTATTTATCAAGAAAAATGTCAAGATTTGAGAGGATTTTAATTCCATCGAAAATTTACGGTAAGTTGATATAAAAAAAAATATATGCTAAAGGGGGAACATTAATACCTGGGACAAAATTTTTATTTTATTTAACTTTCTCAATTAATCATAATTTCATGCTTTCCCTTAATTCCCTCAAACGAATGAGAGAGGAAAAAAGCAACCAAACATACCGAAAATGGATTATAAATTTTTATATAGAACGCTTCATTTATCTCCAAGCCAGTTTTTTTTTCAGTGTGTAATTCACCACTGCCAGAAATGAATTAATGTTTAAAAAAATGATTATAATCGTATCGTAAATCAAAGCCGGAGAGCTCAGGCAAGCGGGCAAAAAGAGATTAAAATCAGATATTTTTTGTGTGGTTTTTCTTTGTTATTGAAATCTTTCCTTTTTTCTTTGCCATTCTTTTGCTTTGTTTCTTTATCTATGGCTTTGCGGTTCCGCATAGATTTTCAATATCATTTTGGGAATATTTTTTTTGATGTAATAATGGAAGATTTGGGAAGAGTTTTAAGGAGTTTGGGGGATACTGATTGTGATGTTGGCGTTGAAAATGAAAGAGTTGATTATTGGAGTAATTTTAGGTTATTATGGCTTTCTAGGTTCAAAAAAATAGGAAATAAAAAATTGTAGCAATCAAAATTATGCCTTAGAAAAGAGACAAGTCTGATCGTAAGAAACAATTTTTTGGTCTAAATTTTTCAAAATTTAAATTTCTAATCGAACATAGCATTAGGAGTCATTTTCAAAATTTGTCTAAAATACGGGACATAACGGAAATCTTCAAGAAAAAATACGGGACCAAGAACAAGTTTCAAAAATTTTACATGGGACAACTGTGAAAATTTGTCCATTGTAAATATTTGCAAATGGTCTCTCTTTTTAAGAACGACCCCTAATCCATGCCAAAAGAGACCAAAATCTAATGTTGCGTCCCAAGCAACACTCCAAAGAACAAAATACCTCCATCCACAAAATATCTATGTAACTTTGGACATTGAAATCTATCTATCAAGATAATATTAATGAACATTCATTAACACAAATCCACTAAAAAGTCATTTAAACACAAGACTCGAATTAAAAACTCAGTTAACTAAGAAATTAAGCTAGATTATAAAAATTAACTCAATTTCAAGCCTTTCCCCAAAATAGGAAAAATGATATTAATATCATCAGCCAGATATCTTAAATCTTCATTCCTTATAAAATAATTTCATTCAACACAGAAAAAAAATAAATTATTATATTTTCCTAAAATGATAATGACATGCCAGATATTCTGTCTAAATGCATTAAAGATAATAAAGCGATTTAAATTTAATTTTCACGTCAATGTCGAATTTTACTTTATTTTTTTCATTCTTTTAAATTTCTTTTTAAAATCCCCAAATGAGCGTGTGGATAATAAAAAGTATTAAGTCATGTAATTTTTTCGTTTTTTTTTATCCAAATCGATGTTGAATGTTGAAATAAAATAAAAACATGAAAATGAAAAATAACGAAACATTTAAATCGTTTTATGGCGCAGAAAGTTCATTACGTGTTACAACCGATTTTGTAATCTCTCGATTGGCCCTTTTTTCTGAAATCCCTTTGGTGTCGTTATCGGATGAAGAATCTTGAAAGGTCTTTAGGGGGAATTGGATGAGTTTTGAGAATTAGGTATGATTTTTTTTTTTTTTTGATGAATATTCTTGCTTATTGGCAATGGTTTGGATTGATAGTGAATGTTGTTTTAGAGTTTGATGGGTAGAGTAAGCTTGGGGTAACGATTGCCCATGCAAAATATAAATAGTTATCTACATAATTAGTGGCCAACCTTTTTTGTGCCCCAGCACACCTTGTGAGTAGGTCATGACCAAAACCACACACAGAACACGACTCGAAATTTCCAAAAAATGTCACACTATTGTGCCGCGTTTGTTTAAATCCAAACCTTTAAGAAGTCCACTCATCATGAAAAATATTCAGGCCACCTTTCGTCTTAGAAACCCAAATAAATTGATTATTCACTAAGTGGCAATGCAAATTTAACAGCAAAGTCACACTAACCATCTACTACATCACTTAATCATCAAAAACTTGACTCATTGAAAAATGTAACTAACATTTTAGTCAAACTTTAAATTTCAACAAAAATCTACGAATATTAGTCAAATCAATTAACATTTATTAGTCAGTAAATGAAGTCGTTCCAGTAATTTGATCCATTGGTGAATAATTCATTAAAAAATCTGATTTAAATGTAAAAAAATCGCTTCTAAAAACTTCTATCCATAATAATTTTCCTTACTAATAATAATTTTCATCTCTGCGCTGTTCGTGGAAGACCATTAATTAAGATCTATTCTTTCGCGATTATATAATCTTTGCATGAGCAACACAAAAACCTCGAGAGAAAGAGAAAGATATGAAGAAGGTAAGCGTAAGAATTACTGCTTATTCACCTTTTTTATGAAAAATTATTAAGAAGAGAATGAATGTGTATAATATAGAGGATGAGAAGAATGAGATTTTTTTTTTTGTGTAAAGCTTGATTCATTGCCTCGAGTGAAAATCAATTATCGATTTGCTCATAATCATGAAGCTCCGAAAATTATAATTTAGCTCTTCTTTTCACTTGGATGGGCTTAGTAATTTATCTGGCTAAAGATTTTATCCATTGTAGATTGGAGAGTCTGGTGCCTGAGTCAGAATTTCTTATATTGATCCAAAATTTAAATTCAGGCTTACAGCTAATAATTTAATGCAAAGAGGAATCTTTTGACCAAAAATTGAATATCTTGAGTTCAAATCCTAAAGTTTTTTACTAAAATTCCATCCATATAAAATAATAATTTTCAAAGAACTTATTAGCATGCTTTTAACAATCATATCCATCACGTTAATGAATTGAAATAACAAATGAAATTGCTTTTAGATGTTGAAATTGACAAATGAAAAAATAAAAATCTTTTTTTACGCTTTCATTAAAAATTCTTGCCTCAAAATTAATCCACTTAAGTATGGAGTAAAAAAAAAATCATGTCGATTTAATTCCGTACACAATCTCGTGCTGTTTAATGCTTTAAATCCCACCCATTGATCTTTTTTTTTTGCATTCAGTCGTGTTCAAAAATAAATCGATATCGACTTAAATAAAAGATAATTGTAATGATGATGAAAATGAAGGTATGGGTGCTTGATAGTATTGAGCAGGAGAAGTATTTCTTTGGAATATATTGACATTTAAGGTTTTTGTTGGAATGGAATTTTAATATTTTTATTTTTTGTGTTTTTGGGTATGCTTTAAAATTCATTAATTGTTGTTTTAGTTTCAATTCGTTATTGAGCTAGCTTAAATTTTAATAAATTAAGGAAATTTTGAAGCCACGTGGATTGCTTCGTCTCAGAAAAATATTTTAATTTTTGGCACTATGAACACATACAATTGCATTGGAAGTGTTCTTAAAATCTTCATGAAAGTGGCACAAACCTTTATGATAAATTTTTTATGCCAGTTAATGTTTAGTTTTTAAATTATTTGAAAATTTTGAATTCTAAATATTTCCGCCATTTTGAATTTTGCAAATTTTATTTATCTAAATTATTTTTAGGTCTTCAAAATTTTCTAATTAAATTTTCTTCTTAATTGGATTTAAATTTATCTAAAATTAGTTGAAAAATGAATTCATAATAACATTCACACGAAAATTCCTTTAAAATCCATCAAAAACTTCAATTAACCCAACATAGATTTCCAATCAATCATAAAACTACATAAACCGATCAAAATATCGCATTTATTTCTTTACAAAAAAGTGTTAACTTTAGCAAAACAGCTAACAAGAAGAAAGCATTAACTCACGAACGTTAATTAATTTTTTGCGTAATAATTTTTCTTACAAAGTCATGAGGTTGCATTTAGTTATAATTCATGAAAAAATTTTCAAGTTCCATTTCGTCATTTATATTTATTACTTCTTCGCATCGGATTTTTTAAATTTATGGCTTCACGATAATGACATTAACAAATAGCGTGCAAAGCTGCTGATAACTTTTTTTTTTTTCCTCCGTAAATAATTTTTGCTTCCCTCATTCACTCATTTCATTCATCGCTCGTGCACACATAATTCTGAGTTTTATATATTTTATTTCTATTTGGTGTGTGATCTGGATCAATTTTCATGGATTTTCAAAGTGATAAGTCACACAATGAAATAAACACGATACCCACGTATCTCTACCAATTTTTAGCATTAATAATGAAAATTGTAGTAATGAGGAAAGGGATTAGCATGATTTACTATGAATTAAGTAAATATAAGACCGAGTTATGGATGGTGTGATAAATGTTATGTTATTTTACTCACTTAAAGCTAATTTGTAGGATGTAACTGTTTTTTGAATTTTAAAAATTTTTAAACTCGTTGTTTTTCACGAAAAATATTAATTTTGATTTTTCTTTATTAAAAAGGAATTTACAATAATGCTTTGCATTTACTTTTGTGTAATAATATGGTAGTGATATGGTATTGAACCAAACTTAAGGAAAAATTGACTGCATTTCCTAAATTGATTGGATTTTTTCTTTTTGAGAAATGACCGCCATTTTGTTATTTTGATTTTCTGCCATTCTAAAAATGCAAAACTATTCAATTTGATTGCAAATCCATGAGGAGGTCTTAAAAAGTCAGAAAACCATTTAGCATACATAAAAAATGAATTTCCACCTCGGGTCTTTAAATTAAAAGCGACAAACAAACAAAAAAAGCCAAATCGAGTCAGATTGTCAAGCGCATTTCTGTGCCGTTCCCATTCTTCCGTTTGAAATTAATTCGCCAGTATTTTTTTGATGGAAACAACACGAATTGAATTCATAAAAACGCAAGCATTTATATTCATTAAAATGCTGAAAAGGCGACAAAAACTGATTTCTCATGCAAAAAGTGCACACACAACAGAGAGATATATCAAATTCAAACGAGACATTCTTTAATAAATAAATATAATTTTTTTTGCGCTCTGTTCAATGAATGAATGACGAGGGGATTTAATAAATTATTTATTGCTTCTCCTACAAGCATACATGCAGTTCCAGTAACGAATCATTAATCAGCGCATGATTGCTAACAATTAAGAGTGCTATGAGTGAAAAATATAATTTTTTTATTCATCATAAATTGCACAAAGAGGTTTGGGGCCGTTCACTTATTACGTAACGCGAAAATTCGGGTTTTTTTACCCCCCCCCCCCCCCTGCGTAACGTTTTTAACAAAAGAATCAGGTGCGAGAACAATAGACCGTAACAAAATCTCGACCCCCCTCAGAGCGTTACGTAATAAGTGAACGGCCCCTTTCATTTTAATGGATTTTTTTCCTTCTCACTCGAATGTGCAGTTTCGATGTTGCAGCAGCAGCAAACGAGTACATAAAAAAATTAAAATTTTAATTAACAATTGCTTTTGATGTTCATCCGTCAATTTCATATCTCTTTCCTTTTATTCAGGCTGTAGATTGATGATTGAAAAATATAAAATGACATTTAATTGGCAAAAATTAAGTGGAATTACTTGCTCAATGAATATATTGATTTATCTTTATTGCCATTGTTGAACGGCTGGTTCAGATCGTTTTGAGTTTGTGTGCACTTCATGTGGAGGGTCTTTAACGCTTTGATGTCAAGTGGATATTAATAATTACTCGTATTTTAGTCGTTCTCGGCGTTTCCTATATTATTCATAATTATTTGCTTTCTTATCAACTTTAATTTGCATATTTTGTTGATTAGTTGGTATCTTGTGAACTTTGTGTTATGGAAATTGACTACTGTAGACTTTATTCTATGGATGATAAGAGTAATTATGAATGGATTTGGAATTAATGAATGATTTTGCGTCATTGGGTTGATATGGTTGGTTTGGGAATTTTATGGAGTTTCAGTGAAATTTAGGGTTCAAGTCCTATCGTGTCGTACCTTACTTTGTGTTAAAATATAGTCAGTATGCCTTTTGACGAACAGCCTTTTATATATTTTTTTCATCCATGCCCTCTCGTCTGATAAGCTGCAACAACAAACTTCTTCAGACCCAAAACACCCAAGACGCAGAAATAATGTCTCAAAAAACCAATTAAATTCAATATTTTAATGATTTGTTATTCGAGAATCTTAGACATGCTAATTAAGAATCAACCATCTGTCTACACAATTTTTTACCGTACATCTAGACATCTATCTGAATATTTTAATGCTAATTAAATCTTGCTGCCTTCTACTCAATGATTCTTTGTTATGTTTTGCAGACTTTACTTAAATAAGACTTGTTTATCAATAAAATTGGAGACTCTTCTAAAATTAAAATGTTCAATAAAAACCATTAAAAATGGACCCCATTAATTTAATTAAATTAATATTCCTTTACACATTTAATATTCCTTAAGATGTGAGTACTCACAACTGTAGGGTTTGTAATCATTCAATTTACTTTTGCTTGTTCAACTCCAAATTTGTCAAACTCACGAATAAATATTAAATTTCATGACAATTGTATAATCCATTAAGAGTCTCCAGCATTTTAAGACTCAAGGATACTCAATTCTCAGATATCACATTAAATTGTCTCCTATTGAATCTTAAAGAGAGTTTAATGGCTTTCAGATGAATATAATTACCCTCAAAGCATTTAAGCTCACACAATTTGCAGTTTTAATCATCAATTTTAATTGCTTTAATGATTCTCATTTCGATCAGTAAATATTAATTGAATTTCGTCAGTGAATTGTGAGAGTCATCAAATTGAAAAATGAACAAAAATCTGATTAAGGCAAACTAATTAAACATTGTATGAATAATTGAATTTGACATAAAATTTCATTATTGATCGTAATAAATTTTTTAACGCTGAATATATTTATAAATTTTTTAACAAGGTAATAATTTTCATATTCAATTTCACGAATGGAATTTAAAATCGTGTAGGCTGTTGTTGCATGCAAAATTAGCGTAAGGTATGCAAGTAATTGATGCTAAAATTAGGTGAGCGATTTTTTTATAAATTGAATTACATTCAATGCTTAAGGTAAGAAATCATAAATGAGCGTGGGTAAATGAAACAATGAAAAAATTTATCTCCTCAATTAAAAAAAAAATCGCAAAAGCCATTAACAGCGAACAAAAGGCGGAGTAGCGTCTTCTTCTATAATTAATGATGAGTAATTAATGCATCATTCTCATTAATGTGTTTGGGAATCGTCTGGAGTTGATATTTGATTAAAAAAATTCATGAGTTTTGACTTATTTAGTTGATTTGCAGGTTAGAACTTTTCTGAGACTAAATAAAGTCAATTTTTGTTAAAAACTCTTACCCTAGTAGCACAAGTAGATTATTGGTGAGGTTATTGTCGTTGTGAAGTCGACTCGGCGGTGAATATTTTATCTCGGATTAACCGATCTGTGCTACTCGGGTTAGAGCATCAGCACTTTCGATTTATTACAGACTTATGAATGATTCGAACCAACACCCTAGTAACCACGACCGTTAAAAGTTAGTTAAAAGCTAGATTTAAGCTAGTGTATTTGTAGATAGCCTTGAGATAAACTATCTGAACACTAACTTTTAAAATTTTTGGTTATTGGGGACATATATATTCAAAAGATCTATTGTTAACAAAACATCTAAACAACTCCCTTTATAACATTTTGTGTTGGATCAAATCAATTTACTGTAGACTAGCTTACTCATAAAAAAAATCTTTTAACTTAACAAAGCATAAATTCTAAAGTCATTATATTAATTGGCGCTTCAATGGCACTCAATTCGCTTGATTATACACTCATTATAAGAGAATATTAATAAAATCTGAATGAAATTTTTTATTTTGACTAATAAATCCTGATATGTTTTCTTTGTATCCTATTATGATGATTTCGTGGGATCAAATGAGATGGAAATGAGTGTAAAAGTGCTTTTTTGAATTTTATTGTAGTTTATTTTTGCCATTAATTTTAGGTTAAGGATGTAGATTTAAACTGATGCAGTCTCTTGTTTCCTAATTAAAATTATGAATATTTCTTTTTGTGCATGATTGTGAAAGATTCAATGATTGAATGAATATTTTTATTTTTTTAGGATTAAAATTGTTTTGTTTCCATTTTTGCTTACGTTATGACTTAGCCATAGTTCGTTTAACGGAAATTTAATTGAATTTGTAATTAAAGGTAAAATAATCATAAAGTTGAGAGTTCGAATCTCAAAATATTCTAAAAAGATAATGTTTTTTCCTATAATGTTTTTTTTTCATTTTTTTTGCAATTTTTATGCATAGATGTTACATTATATCATTTTGTATTATATTAATATTAATTTCGTTTCTATTATTTTTTTTTTAAAACTCATAAACGAAAATTTTCCGGCGAATCCGAAAATTCCAAAAACATCTTCACCAAACATCTGAAATTCTCACAAAAATCCCCTTCTCGAACCCTCCTTGCATCAATCAAAATTGCACTCCTCAAAAGAAGAAGAATTAAATGAAGAGCATAATGCATAATGAGACACGCTACATCAAACGAAAAAAATCTCATCACTTTATAATAAATATTCAAATTATATCTCATTTCCATACGGCTGCATGCATCAGCTCACTCATCATCTACTCACAAACATTAAAAAAATCTTCTTATTCCTAAATTTATACATCTTAATGCATTGGAATTATGTTTGAAATAATTTTCTAAGTGCTTCACATTTTCCCTCACGGTAGAGAAATAATTTTGCCTTTCTACACACAGCAAAATAAAGAATTATAAAAAAAAACTTTAAAGATTATTGAAACGTCATGCTGATTATTAATGCAGTGAGGGGTTGTTGCCATACCGATAATTAACATATCACATGCACAACAACTTTTGAATCATCTTAAAGCATTATAATAATCATAATTGAAGTTTTTTTTGTTGTTGTTGTTGCTCTACTCGAGATGATTTTGCCTGCTTTCGACATTTTACGAATATTGAGAAATGAGTTTTACGGTATGTGATATTAATAACGAGAAGAGTATAGACTTCTCATGAAATATTTAATAATTGCCAAACGAATGGGGTGAAATTGATCTCATTGCAAATAGCTTATGCGAATGGAAGCAAAATTTCTCATGCAGTTTTTAGCTTGAGTTTCAAAACATCAGTTAATATTATTTGATTCAGTTTGGGATTTTTTAATGGGTGTTAAATTAAATTTTTAATTAAATTTCTGAATAAAAAAATAAAATAAATAAAGCACCTGCACAAAAAATTAAGACCAGATCTAAATCCTATCGAAACTCTTTTTTATGAAATTTGGGATATGAACCCAAGAATCTTGTATATTATCTAATCCATTTGCAAATCTACTCAATTTTTATTTGGTCTTCGCTGGTAGTTTAAGCTACATTTTCTTTTAAAATTACTTCAAAAATGCGCTACAGCCCAAAACATCGAAATACTATCCCAAACATCCCAATTCCAACAAATAATGATGATGACGATAATATTTTTTTAGAGAGAAAAATATTTATAAGTATGCATGACTGAACGAAATGAATCGAAGGAGAAAGGGATGAACATGATAAATACACGAACTTTTTTTTTGATGTGCCAGCAGAAATATTAAAACTGGAACATTTAAATCGGATTAATTTTTCTCTTCCTCTTCATTCACATTGTGGTATATAAATATGCAGCATCAGTTGTGAGAGCGAGGATAAAAAAGAATATAATTTACCGTGCTATGCAAAAATATCCTCATGGGATGAATTAAGAATTTCAAACAATTTTATGATAATACTAAAAAATATTTTTACGTCAAATGGCATCATTTACAGACGTCGAAACATTTTTTTATTCCTAACTTTTGCTGTTGCTTAGTAGTTAAAAAAATATAAACTCAACATCAGTATTTATGGTAATAAGTATGTTTGAAAGTTTTTCTTTCATTAATAATTTAATGAAATTAGCAGTGTTGTGTATGATGTGAGCTGCTGTTGCGAGGGAGAGACTATCGTTCTAAGTGAATGTACACAAACAGTATAATCTTTTTTAATGAGTTTATTTATTTTTCATGTTACGGATAAAAGAAATGTAGATGGAAATTTATTAGATCGGAATTTTGAGTTGAAATTCATCTTTAAAATATCTTTTTACATATTTTGATAAAATAAAAATAAATAATAAAAAAAATTAAATGAAAATAAATTTAATTATAAGAGAAAATCATTTTATTTTGAGATTCGAACTCAAGTATTTTCGTCTGATCACAACTGATTATTTATTTAATAATTTGAGATACAAATTTATTGTGCAAGTTACAGAACTGATTTTTTTTTTGTTTTGTATGCATAAACTTGGAGGTTGTTCATAAATGACGTGGAGGATGAGGAGGCTTGAGGTGTCACAGGTCATTATGAGTTAGCAAAAAAACCGCACGTGGAGTACGGCTCATGGTAATTTTTGGAAAAAATGGCACACTGGTATGTCTTAGATCGTTAGTTTTGAATTTCATTTATGAACGACCCTTTGTTGAAATACGTTCTTTTTTTAAAGTTTTTTTTCAAGCTACCCACAGCATGTAATTCAAAACTGTACACCCAAAATCATATGCCCTACATCAATTTGTTTGGCATCATTAAAAAAAAGTTGTAATTAAGAGTTAATGACATTTAATTTTGCTGCTAGCGAACAACGTAAATTAAAATTATAAGATATATACAGCTAATTGGTATTTCATGTGTGAGAATTTCAACACTAGTTTTCAACTTTTTTTCCATCCACTTCTTCTATAGTTTTTGTGTTGTTTTGACAGTTATAATTTTCTGTCAAACAAAAAATAAAAACTCACCTAGTAATTTATGAGCAGTTCTCAATAAGCAATTTACTAAATTCTTCATTCTTATTAAATAAATTTTTTGAGGATGTTCACATGATCTAATTTCAACATCCACAAAAAATTATTCTTTGTTAAAAAATGCACAACAAAGAAATTATTTTTTTTTTCATCATCCATCAAACGGAGTGAAAGAACTGCACGTAAAAAAACAACGACAGATGATAACCGCATTTGATATGCATGTGTGAAATGGAAGGAAAATTGAGAGAAGGCAATTTGTATAACTGAATAATGATGGACAGCAGCAAAGGCAGGGAGTAGTAAATGTAATAATACGATACTCATCATCATCAACATGAGAATCGAAAAACAGCAAAATCTGCTATTAATTTGCATTTATCGTTTAACTCTCTTTTTTTGGCATGCAATCGACAGTTAAGGGAATGATGAAGATTTTTTCATTGCCAATTTTTTTGAAGTTTTAAATTAAGTTTTAACTAGTTTTCATGATACTAGGAATTATAATGGTTTCGAAGAACTAGTTTGGAACATTTTGACTTTAAATTTGAGAACACAATCATTTTAAAGGACTTAAGTTGAAAACTGAAAAAATATATCCGCCATTTTGTTTTCTAAAGGGTTAATATTTTCATCAATCCCAGTGGTTATTGTTTTTTATAAAAGATTGGAAATAAATTCTTGCCACTATTCTAGTTATAATTCAGTCATGCTCTTAATAATTTGGCAATTTTATAAATGATAAAATTGAAAAATTAAACTTGAAGCGATATAATCCACCATTTTGAATTTTTATTACAAATTTATTTACCTGTTAATTTAGCATGTTTTAAAATATTTTTATTGCTGTTTTTTTTTCAAATCTTTACAAAATTATTAATCAAATGCGTTTTACAAAACTGCAATTTATTGCTACTTTACCGTAACTTTTTTTTTGTCTGAAATTGCCAATGTGCATGATGATAAACTGTATCTTTGACTGTCATTAACTTTTCTCTTTGGCATTAAAAAATTTTTACCTTCCCTTCATTTCATTCCCTTCTCTATACTTTTCTTTATTTTATACATTTTTTTGAAAAAAATAAAAAAGTTTATAGTCATTAAATTAACAAATGGAAAATGGAAACAGAAAGAACATTTCATGATAAATTGAAATCAATTTGTTTTAAACTTGTTATTTTCATCAATTGCTCTTTTTTGCGAAAAAAGTAAAACATGTTTCTAGAGGCTAATAATATAAAAATATATTTGCGAAAAGAATTAAGAAATCATTTATTTTAAATTGTCATTTATGAATCGATTGAATGAGTTGGAACCTAGGGAAAAAATTTTTTGGTATGGTGTGGGGTTCACATTAAAGAAATTGATTTATAAATTGTTTAATAATTTTTTTTGTAAATTAATTAAGCAAATAAAATCAATTGGTTTTCTGAGAGTTTTTAAAGAGGAAGTGAAATAGTTTGAAGCTGTAAATCTTCTATTATTGGTATTGACAGGGTAATTAATTATTTTTAATGAATCAAAAATTTTTTTTTTGCATTGATTTTAGTGATTTTAAGCTAAACTCACAAAAATTTTATTTATGCCATGGAAATATTAATTCAAAAAATATTATTTAGAATTTGACACTTGAAAAAATTTAGTTGCAAACTCTGCAAAATTGTAAACTCATAAAATATAGATTGATCAAATATAGACACAGCTTAAATGAATTTTTTGAACTTAAAAACATCTTTAAAAATATATTTTTTTTAAAAAAATATATACATTTTTAGATATAACATTAATATGACAATAATTTCAGTTCAATATTGATACTCTTTAAAACTACAAGTGTTTTCTACAAGTGATGTTCACCTTTTTTCAAATTGCTATATTTCTCACAATTAGTGATAAAATATTTTCATTACGTGAGTATTTTTTGATTTTTTTTTTTAAATCATAAATTTAATTTGAAATTTTTGTAGCTAATGATATTGAAAAATGCAGAATGGATGATGAAGAATGCCTTATTAGTTCATCAAATAAGGTTATAAGCAAATATGTTGGAGGTGATTTTAGATTAAATTCAAAAAAAGTTCTCTCACTAACAATAAAAAATTTGTAGGAATTTCCGAGATCGATTTTCCATCACATAATCCCTTCGTGTTTGATGAATTTCCAATAAAACATGATTTTGGGGCTATTAAAGCTAACGGGGTTTTAGAAAATCTCAGAATTTTTGGTTTCTCAGAAATTACATTTCAAAAATTTTCTGGATTTGAAAAAAATCTTTTAGAAGTTCATTTTAGAGCGCCAAAATTTTCAGCTTTTACATTTTATAAAGCGACTGCAGTGGTTCTGGGTTTCATGATAAATGATGAAGGTCCATTAGCTATAACTTTTTGTAAGTCTAATAAAATCTTTTAATTTAATTTTTTTTAAATCATCAAATTATCTTAAAATTTGATTTTTTAAATATTAATAATTATTTTTTTAGATGATTTTTTGGTAAAATTAACATTCAAACTTGAGCGTTACACAAAAAATGAAAAAGAACACTTTAGAGTAGTTGAAACTGAAATTTCTTCTGATTTGGAAACGTAAGTTTGGTTACTTTATAAATACTATTAATTAAAAACGAACTTTTTCAGCGGTGAATTTGAAGCTCCTGAAGTTAGTAGTATCATAGTATGGACTTTAAATAAAAGTTTTAATATTTTGATGAAGAGCAGTATGAAGACATATGTTGGCGATGAATGGGGAACAAATTATGAAAAAACATTTAATAAAGTTTTTAGTAAAGTTCCAATTAAAGACTTATTTTTGATGTAATTTGAATTTGTCAAAATTTCTCAATTAAAGAACAATTTAAAACTACTTCAGAAACATCATAATTTACAATCAATATCAACCACAAACATCGATTTTATCATTCAAATTTTACTCATTTACAAGCCACAAATCCCAACCTCTAAACAAGTACATAACCAAAAACTTAATCCAATTTTCATACGAAATTAATTATTCATTAAATCCTACATACCTAAATGCTTATCTAAAATTAGAAAATTGAATGTGAAAGTTAATAACGTAATTAACTGAAGACATTTAACTTGGCATTTACAGAACCGCAATTCAATTATGTAGTATGTACTTTGCATATGTTATGATACTTAATACATAGACGATACGAGATTATTAATAAGGAATAAAAAATTGCTACACTTATCTTTTAATACTTTGTAGCATGAGCTATTAAGTAATAATCAAGGGATGAATGATTTCTTAGGTATATGTGGGAATATGAACCTAATGTAATGAGAATGTTGTAAATTGATTTAGTGTAGAATATTGCTGGATTTTTGTATGCTGTCAAATGTGAAAACAATTAAAAGGCGTTAAAAGGGTAGAGGTTCGAATCCTCATTTTCAAATTCTTCCGAAAAACATTTTTAAACTAAAAATTTTAAAACAATGCTGTTACCCTGGAATATAAACCTGAATTAAAGTAAAGATATTGTTTCAAAAATTGCTTTCAAACTCAATATTCAATTAACTTTTGCCTTCCAAAATGATCCTTAAAAAATAAACCTCTCAAATTAAAAATTTCATATTCACATTAACTTTAATCTTTTTCCCTTCAAGCAATTTCCAAACTAAAAAGTGAAGTTAAAATAAAGTGCTTTGAACAGTAGCTAAAAATCCCAATTTTATATTCATAATTACATTCTCGTCTTTGCTTATTAAGTCAATAAATTCCCCTCAATTTTCCTTTTCTTAATCGCAAACGATAAAGTCATAAAAACCATTAAACTTTCCAAAAGATTAAAGTTTCCAAACCTGTCTTACTGATATGATATCTTTAACATTGTCGACATGCGGTTGCAGTGGCATTTTACTGATGCAGCAAAAACTGAATATTATCTCGATACATGCATAATGGCATGAGGATTATAAGGCATTAAAAAAATTCATAATCAATTTTAATTATTCATAATTTCGATCTCTCTCGCAGTTCCCTCCCTAATAACTCCTTTTAGCGATTCGATATGTATTAAAATTGATGATGTTCAAATAATATTCGTGAAATTCCACAGACAATTCAATTGCACATAACTTATACAAAAATAAAATCAGTAACTGAAATAATAATAAAATTTTTTATTTAATTTATGCGTATTATTATGCTTATTGCCATATTCCAAAAAAAGGCATTGAGAAAAAATAAATTTCTACTAACTTCCATTTACGATTTGTTTCACATTATTTGCAGTTACTCACAATTTATATTATTATTGTTGTTATTATTAACGATTGCACATGTGGTGCACGTAGAAAAATCTCACAATTATAATTGCCTGAAAAATAATAAATTATTCCTACTCAAGTGCACCATTATCGATAAAAGTACACTTGTGCCAATTGCCCTCTTTTGCCCTCCTTATGTGCCGCTCTTTCTTGTCGAATGAATTTGAAATGCTTTTGTAAAATTTATTATTAATATTTATAATAATAAAGATGATAAAAAAATTGCAATAAATTACAAATGTTAAGGCATTCAGTGAGATTGGAAAAAATGGACTTTGTGATAGAGATGAGGGAATTGAATTTAATTCTATTTAATTTTATAATCATGTTTATGAGGACATCTGCCAGAATTATAATTTTAAAACTTTACAAAGTTCGAAAATTTGTATGAAAAAGTTTCAAACGACTTAGGTTCGAATCTTACTGATGTCAGTAATGAATCTACTCATTTTCTTGGAATTTGTGGGTTCCAATCCTAATAAATACCATCATTATCATGCTCATTACTCAAAATAATCTTGTGTAATCTGACTTTTTAGATACGTCCCAATTAATTTCCAATCATTACACAAAAATATTGCGAGTTAAAAACAATTTTTATCGCTTCACAAAATGCGCCAAAAGCCATTAAAAAATATCAATGCACGTATCATAAAATTTTATTACATTTTACCCACCGCAATTCATGATTAAATGAAAAATTTTCATTTCATATTTTTTTCATAGAAAATTAAGCCTATCATTATAAAAAAACAGTATACAATTTAGTATATAAGGTCACGTAAATGTGCACATAAATTTCAAGTAATTATAAAGAAATTTAAAATTAGCTGCAAAAATGAAACGATTACAAAATGAGCAATTGAAATTCACTTTAAAAAGACGACAGAAAAAGAGATGGAAAGAGAGAGAGAGAAAAAAACGCCTCGATACAATTTCAATTAGTAATTAGAAAGACATTAAAACAGAAAATGTGAATTAAATACGTCAAATGGGATTTTATAGTAGCAAATAGAAACAAGAAAGGCATAGACATATTCGTTCGTATGTTGATTCACGTATATAGATAACATGACTAAATGAGGGGAGAAAAATGTGAGACGGAAATCAGAGACATAATACACAAAGCGTGATTATATGATTATAAATTTTATATCGTATCGTTATGCGTTATGACATGTCCAACACTTCCAAGTTAATTAACGGCTTTAGCGACTTAGTTTTTTTTTTTTTTTGCTTCGCTTCGCTTTCAGCTGCAATAACAAAATAATCGCTTAAGCTATTTAATTATTACTTAGTCAGTCGTTAATAAAAAAATTGAAATTGATATTTCAATATAAAATTTTATAAAAAAATACGCACTCTTTTAAATCAGCAATATTCATAATAAATGCATTGAAAAAATTTCTTTTGCAATAAAATTTTAAGCTTTAACAAAATTTAATATTGCGGTTTATTGAATGAAACAAAAAAAAAAATGTTGCAGTTAAAAAAAACTTTTACGGTTGCGATGATAAAACAAAACTAGTTGGAAAGTCGATATTATATCATTTTATTGTGGGAATGGGACGCATTTTATGACTTTAATTGATGAATTTAGTTTTATGTTTGATTCTAATGCGCATTGACTTTTTATTATCACTGCTTTACAGTCTCTAATTGTAAAGTTTATGGGTGTGTTTAACGAAGTTTATTGATGAAGCTCAGAGCTCAAAGTCGATGAAGTTTTGTATGGAGTCGAGTCGAGTCGACTACACTATACAAATTTGACAAAAAACCGAGTCGACTTCGAGCTCTGATGAAGCTTGATGAAGATTGTTTGTATGCTGGAAGTTACTGGAAAGCTTGTATAGCTTAGTTGAGAGATCGAATCATTTTTTTTTTCAAAAACTCTAGCAAAATTTTCACATTAAATTAGATTCGGAACAACCTATCTACATCTCAGTAGTATAGACTGAAGGATACTGATTAAACAATTAAAAAAATTGTTTCTTTGTTATTCTCATGCTCACTCATAAGGAACCGTTCACTTATGACGTCCATCAAAAAAATGGATTTTTGAACCCCTCCCTCCGTCTGTTACAAAATGTTCATTAAAAAATCCATTGTTCAATACTGTTACAATGTCCCCTCCTAAAATTCGGACGTCAAAGTTAAATGACTCCTAGGTCATCATAACAATTCAAATCTAGCCATATTTCATAAAATTATCATCACTAAACCACAAACCACAAATTAACTTAAGGGACATCTCGAAACAATAACATAGACAGCATCCAAGGATCAAAATTTCTTCCAATTTTCCTCGAAAGCTGCAAAGGGGCCATTCAGTTAGTACGTTAAGTAAAAAATGACTTTATAGACCCCTCCCCCCTTTGTTACGTTTTTTGTATGAAATTTTTTCTTTTGTTTGACATGTTACAAATTCCTTGACCTTCCCCCTTAATAAGTGAATGTACTAAGTGAACTACCCCAAAATAAAACTCTGAAAAATTCGTTAAAATCTTACTCTTGAGATTACATCTCGTATATTTTAGTATTCATAGCGTAACTCCAATCATTCAGCATAAAAAAATAAACGAAATAAATTTTTTTTTTCTGTTTTATTTGTTGACAACTTCATTGTCACAAGTTAAATACAAAAATGTTTCCAAACTGTCTAACAATAAAACATTCACTTGTAAACCAAAAAAATACATAAAAGTACCTAAAAAGACCAAAACTATCGCTCGTGCACATAAAAGTATTTTAATATTTTAAAAGCAAGTTACAGTAAACAATTCATTCATATTGACGTGAAAATATTCAACATTATTTCCGTTAATGGGAAAATATGCAGCACAGCAGTTGAAGGGTAGCTTTAATAGCCTTTTCTCTACTTTTACGTTTAGCAATCATGCTTGTTTTATTTGCTATAAAATTCTCTTCGCTCATACCTCGACCATGAATAGTTTTTTTTGGCAGTAATTTTCAAGGCTCTTGTCATCAATGCCATTGTTTTATCTTCTAGTCCGTGAGTTTACCAATTCACAATTTTTTTATAATTAAAAAATGCGCTTTAATACCTCAAATCAAAGCTAGATTTTCTGTTTTCAGAGATAAATACAAGGCGTGGACACTAGGATTAATCCTGAATAATCCCAATAATCCCGAATAATCCTGAATAATCCTGATTTTGGGATTATTGACAAATTCATTATCTATGTATCGAAAAAAGTTAAAAATTGATAAAAATCATCAATCTAACTATAAATCCACCATAAAACACAAAACTAAGCATGAAGAACTCAATAAAAGAGCTTAAAAATTATTGCAAGGATTATTGGGATTATTAGGATTATTAGGATTATTGGGATTATCGGGATTATTTAGGATTATTAGGATTATTTATTTCTTTTATTAAAAAATTATCATGCAGAATCCGTCACGAACATAATAATACTTAATTTTTTTATATTGAATTGTGTTATAGAGTATAAATTCTAATTAATCATGATGAAATATGCTCAAAAATATCAATAATCCCAAATAATCCTAATAATCCTGAATAATCCCAATAATCCCGATAATCCCAATAATCCTGGTATAATTTTAAGTGTCCACGCCTTGGATAAATATAAAATTCATGCACAAAGTAGCAAAATAATCATAAATAAAACTTAATTACTTACATTAGCTTGAAGGAGAAAAAAAATGAATAAAAAAAAACTTTTCACATTAAATTCGGATGTTGATTGCTTGTGCATTCACAGTTTGTACACATTTTTTTTTTTGTTTATTTGTTTTTATTCTGTGATGGAAATTGCTCTCTCGACTCACATTCATACATTATTAATGCTCCTGCAGTAAGCATTAAAGACATTTAAAGAAGAACAAGAGGAGAGAATTCATTGCAAGTTTAATGTGATTCTCGAAAGACGTTTCATAAATTAGAATGAAAAACTTTTACGTATTGAATGGAATAAGACTGAAGAGTAAGAAGCAGCAAGAAATTGTTTTATTTTGCAAATGTTTTTTTTTTTTTTTGTGTTATGGAAATGTTATTTATACGAGATGAAAATGTAGTTTTTTAACCATATTAAGTTGATTCTATTCCAAATTGTTTTGTTTCTATAATTTTCGTTCATTAGTTTGATGATGATTTTTAATTTACATACAAAATTGTTGCATTGTAGATTGCAATAACATTTAATTAGATTTTCTATTCTGGTTTGATAAATTAATTAAAAATTGCTAACAAATGTAAAATTTTGAAGTAGAAGAAAATTTAATAAAAAAAGTTGAAAAATAAAGAGACTTAAAATTGTAGAAAAATGTAAAAATTTATGAAATTTTTCAAAAATGGGGGTCATGTCAGGAATTCTTGGTATTCTTTTGATCTTTTTGAAAAATAACCGTTATTTTTCAACGTCATTTACGATAGACCTCTATATAAAATTTTATTAAACATCCACATGAAATTACCACCTCTTCTTCTGTACCTTACATAAATAATTAAATAACAACATAAACTATGTTCCAAATTCATTATTTAACGCCAATTAATTCCTACAATTTTGAACTATTTAAACACGGCTAAATTTAACACAAATTTCATTCGTTCTGCATGATAAGCATCAACATTCCTAGCTCCAAAAATTGCACCAAATTTATCAACAATACAAAAAATAAATGAAAAATTCATTCACCGAAAAATTGACTACATTTTATTTTCATCTAAATCAGCATGAAAAATAATTAAATTCATTGGCAGTTGTAATGAAAAAAAATAACAGCAGCATTGAGGATACAAGATTGTTATAAAAACTAGCAGCAATGCAACATTTTTGCAAGCTGCACATAAAACTCAACTTAATTGAATCAAAACTAAATGCAATTAATGTTAATGCTACAGCAATAACGTGCATTTAATTTACAGAATTTGTTTTACTGCAAATGCAAACATATATATATATATATATATATACAGCAAGTGCCACACACTGCATTGTCGTGTTCAACATACGCTTTGAGAAAAAAATGACAACAAAAAAAAACTTTATTTGTTCGCAAAAATTGAGTTAATTTCGTATGCAGTGGCAATCAATTGGAAAATGTGCTCGAATGTGCATTCGATTGCGAAATGAGTGCAACATTGTGACTATTGAATATGCATGTAGAATTTTATATCCATAGAATGCTTAATAAGCACAACAGAAGTAAAATACCCCCACGCACCATACACACGCAAAAATAATTGAATCAAATTGTCAATGCAAATTGCTGTGGATTTACTTTGTGCTATTTTTATCGTATGCATATGATGGACTTGATTTCAAGGACTTGGTTGCATTTTGAATTATTTAAGGGCATTTTAATGCAATGACTGGGAATTTGAACAGATTGCAAATATGTGGATGTTAATTTGTAATTTTCATTTTTATTAGATCGATTTAAAAATTGTCGTATTTTTAAGATATTAAAATTGATAGTAATTTTATAAACGACAGCTATAGTAGCAAATATGGAAAGGATTAAATGTAGACTTGTGGATTAGAAGACAATTTTGTAACAAATTATTAAGTACGGTTGGTGTTGCAAAATTTATATTATGGATTAAATTTAATGGCAGCTTGTGGTGTGTGTTGAAAAAGTATGAAGTATGAAGTAATAAAATGCTACCAAGAAAAATAATTTTGTTATCTGTTCTAGAAGCATGTAGATTGTCATTAAGTAAATCGATTGTCATTAATAAGAAATAAATAAAATGCGAGAGTTGTTTTGTAATTTAAAATTTATTGTGGAGTAAAAAGTTATTTTACTTAGTTGCAAGGTTGGAACCAGAGTTGCGATACACGAACCTGTGCACAGTTTGTCCTTGATCAAGGAAAGCACAGATTCGCAAAAATATGCAGGTTGTTCCGCAACATAATTTCAAAATGAACAAAAAAGTCTGTTTTTGAAAGAAATGGAAATTATAGCTCAAAAAAGGTCAATAAAACTAATTTCTAGGTACTTTTGGCATCTATTTTTATACATTTAAAAATTTAGTGCTCCATGAAAAATTTTTGACTGAAAAGTGTGTCGTGTTACAAAAAAGTTTGCACAAAGTCCTTCCCTCCCCACTCTACCGCTATTTGTAAAGAAAATTGTCCACAACCTCCCTAAAAAGCAAACGTACCAAGTAAACGGCCCCTTTAAATTCGCAAAAATAAAATTATTAATTAAACTCAAAGATTTGATGCTGAAACAATTTTTCAAGCAGAAATTAAACTTTTGTTATAAAATTTATAAAAATTAAAACTGAATTTCTAGTGGCAAAAAAATCAGAATTCTGTATATGACATTAAAATGCCACAATAATTTGACTGAAATTATACAGAGAAATGTGAAATCTGTCTAATAATAATTCACATTCAATTTCAGAAAAATAAATTTTCGTCTTATTTGACATAAAAAAATATTTTTCTTTTCATTTGTATTTTTTTCGTACTTTTTTCCCATTCTCATCTCGCATCGCTTTATTTTATACATTTTTTTGCATTATATTTTTTCCCCTTCACTTCACTCCGCATTGCAAAAAAAAAAAAAGTTATTTATAAGATATATTTCTTTCTTCAGTTTGGTTTTTGCGGTAATAAATTTATTGAGTCTTCTCTTTCAGTTCTGCTTTGTTTGTTTTCATTTTCTGCTCTATCTCTTCTCCTCAGTTTTGACTTCTTCTTTTTTTTGTATAGAAATATATACACAAGTACTTAAACCAACTACTATACATAAAATAAGAATTCAACATGATATTTATGCTCAAGACTCGTGAAGTACATGGCTGTTACGTAATTATCATAATTGGCTTGTGAAAATCGTAATTTTACTTACTACTCTATGCAATATTGTCTATAATTGAAAATCTTGTTAGATAAGATTAACATAAGACAACGACTTGTGAAAGATTTACGAGCAAAGTGAGCATGATGGGAAGCGCATTTAAGTGCGTTGGAAAATGTGAATTTTTCCTGAAAATTGTGGATTTTGATAGTGCAAATATTTTTAAGGCACCGTTCACTTATTACGTAACATGGGGATGTGGGGGATTTTTTGAAAAATGGCCGTTATTTAGTTACGTATTAAACTGATACTGATTTTGAAGGCTGGGTAAATTTAGTTTTAATCTAACTTAACAGCTTTAAGACAAATTGCTCTAAAACCCATCCACCATACTGAAAATAATAGTTTCATAAAAATAAATTAAAGAATGTAAAACAGTAAATTTTATTCATATTTGTTATTATTTTGATTGTTATTTTTTTACATAAATTATGTAAATTATCTTGAGTATTAATGATGTGGATTTTATTAATCATGTAAAATTCAATTTGATTATTTATGAATGTTCAATTTAAATTTATCTAATACCAGACCTATGTTGAAAATAATTTTGAGAATCATGAAAAATTGTCAATATATTCAACAAAAAATGGCAAAAAAAGTTTTACTCGTTTCCTTCCTGATCCGAAAGCTGATCCCAATAACATTCCACTCACGTTCACTCCATTTTTTATTCATTCATTCTTCCTTTTTTGCGAAGTAACATTTTCAAATGAAAATCATGTCAGGAATAAATAGCTCACCTGTTTCTGATATTTGCGTAGTATGTTCTCGTCATATGTCAACGCAATAAAAATTCATTCGTAATAGGATGAAGGAAATGAGAATGGAATTGACAAATGGGATTATTTATTTTTTTATGTGGAGGTATTAAATGTTGAAATTGTTGGAATGGAGATAGATCAATAGTATCATTTTTACATGAGAATATTATTACTTATTACAAAAGTTTAGATCGATTCTTTTGAGCAATATAAATAAATTTGGTAAAAATTAATTGTTATGTAGAATAAAGTTGCTAGAATTTTCATAAAAAGCTTCATATTTAGATTTTTGACTATAGGCATCCTCAACCCTTGATAACTTAGAATTATATTCAAAAAATGATGGTAATTCTTCTGATTTGATATTTTTCTAAATCTATTCCATGAAAATGTCTTGATTTCATCAAAAAGTTCGTCTTCCTGGAAACAAAAATTGTTTTGATACTTGAAATTTTTGATCGACATTTATTAGAAATATGATCAAAATTTGACATTTTTAAGAACTAAAAATTATAAAAACAGATAAATCAATCAAAAACTCACAACAACTCAAAAAAATAGTTCCCAGAAAATTCCCAGAATCCAACTCAATAAACAACAAATTAGATACATACACAACTACCAAGAATAACAACAAATTTCCACAGAAACATAACATTATACCTGAAATGATTGCATTATTGCAACAATGAATGGCAACAGTAGTTGAATGAACAATCCAAGTGATGCACCAATGCCCAAAGTTAATGATTGTTTCAATCCCATATTGATGCAAAGGAAAATTCCAATTATGTTGACGACAATTGCAGTTACAAATGGTATTCGAACTAAATTTGAAAATTCTGCATTGTAGTTTTTGATTTGGTCGTGAAATTTTACAATTTCAATGAATTTTTTATTAAAATTTTCATCGTCAAGAAATGTCTTTTGTCTGCGGTCATTGACATTCATTTCAATCTGCAAATTGTGCATTTTCAATTTGAGTACTTGAACCATCGTTAAGCTATGATATCCATGTATTAAAATTGTTGCATCGTAAGTAGCAAATGTAAAGAATCCAACAGCTCCAAGTGCTAATTGAAGTGAAAGATTTAAAAGATATCCAACAAGCTCTTTTGCATTTAAATATGGTAGATAAATTGGTACAAGAATAATGAACGCTCCAGTAAATAAGAAAATCATTAACAACACAATGCCTGAATTGAAAATAACGCAATCAAATGTAATTATTCCATATGCTAGTACTTTAGTTCTCTTTATGGCTTGTACAAGAATTACACGAACGTCATTATCGTATTCGTGGATTTTGTAAAAGTTGTGGATTGATGATTGAAGTAATAATGTTGTGTGTGGATTAATTGCGAGATTTATTGTCCTCATGAGACCCTGAAAGATTTATGAGAGAATGTAATGTTGGATATTTTGAGATTTTATTCGATTAAAAATTGGTGTAGAAATAATTATTAGTTAGTGCCAAACAGAGCTCGAAGTCGATGAAATTTTGTATGGAGTCGAGTCGACTCGGAGTCGACTCCGCCATACAAATTTGATAAAAAATCCGAGTCGACTTCGAGCTATGGTGCCAAGCTATGTGTTTTGAAGGGTTATTAGATTTTTGAAGGTTAGGGTCTTAGGATGTGGATTAGACGTTCAATCTGCAATTTTAAAATTTTTTGGACATTATAATTGCGAATTAATACTCAAAATTGTGTAATTTAAGTCTAATGCCTTAAAAGGGAGGTTATTATAGGATTTGAACAGCTTCGTTGACGAAATTTTTGTAAATCGCTTAAACATGATTGATTTTTAGTCGACAGCATCAAGTAAATTATAATCCAATAAATAAGCACCAAAACAACCTCAAAAACGCATAAAAAACACCGAAAATCTAACCCTGTTCCCACAACAAACACAACAACTTATCATCTTACTTGAGAAAAGAATGAAATATGTACAAATGCGAGAGTCAAGATACTCAGACTCGGTAAATCTTTAACTATCGTATACCACACGAGAGCTTGCCAAAGCAATGAAACCACACCAGACACCAATGCACGCTTATTTGGCTTCGGATGAGGATCAAAAATATCAATTCCAATGAATGATGAGAACCATCTAACGTTGTCTTCCAATACTGTAAAGATTGTTTTATTTTTAAAAATGTTCATTAAAACTAATTTGCAGACACAAAATAAATATTCACTTTTTAATTCGTCGGATGGCGTTATCGATGGATTCGACATGTTTCAACCGCAAATGTTATTCCGTGCGACTAACAAATAACTCCAATTTTTTTTAAATGAGCGGTGAAATTAAAGTAAACTTTTTTTTGGATAATTAAAGGAACCGAAAAAAAACTTTTTTTAATGGGTTAAATTTGTAAGCGCACTCGCAGATAAATACAGCAGATGTTGATATTCACATTGACGACAAAAAATTATTTAATTGCTGTGGCATTTTGAAAAATTTATGAGGCATTTTTTTAAAGGAAGAGTCTTGAACGTCTTGAAATAATTATTAAAAATTGTTTATGAGTTTTAGTTTTTAATTTGAGGGTTTTATGGATGGCATTTGATGATGTGGGGTAGTTAATTAATGTTAGTAAGAATCGTAACGCCGAAAATGGTCATTTTTAACTCTACCCAACCCCTCCCCTTTGGTCATAACAAATTTTTTATGAAACATTGAAAAATTTTTTATATAGAGCGTAACAAAATCTTAGACCCCTCCCTCCCTAAGCATTACAAATTTTATGAACGACCCCATTTCAAAGTCTTAGTAATTTCGATCCCCAAATGAATTCACAAAGAGCACATCACAATCACATTGTATGCTGTCATCTGTAACAATTTATTAATTGAGCATGAAATGATCAGCATAAAGTGAAACGAATTTATATTTTATTTATTTCCATCTATCTTATTTTCACACTTAATTGATAATGCAATTGAAATGAGTAAGGAGAAAATAAAAAAAAATAAAGTGAATATAATGAAAATTGATATAAATGTCAACTACAATGATTTTGATAGATGCCCGTATGGGACATTAAAAATATTATTTTTATTAATGTACTTTAAAGTAAAACTAAATTGATTGCTTCCCCGATGCTTCACAATGACTGCAATTGTCAGTTTTTATATTGAATATACGCATGTAGTCGCACTACATAACTTCCATTGTAACATTATATAGCCCGAGAATATGTACAATAATAGAACAATCACTGCATTGTGATTCATTTAATTTAATCACATTTTTTCCTCTCTTTTTTTAACATCCATTCTCAGTCGGCAATTTCTATGCTGTAAAAATTCTTTTCTCTCTCTCCATCTCGTACATATCACTAACAGGCAATAGTGTAGTAAATTCAGCAGAAAAAAAGAAATATTTAATTCATTTTAAAAATGTAATGTTGCATGTAGATATTGTAAAATGGGGAAGACACACGAGATACATAAAATACATTACATGATTGTTCCACCAACAAAAAAAAAACATCAGTTTTCAGTTCCTCTTGTAACCATTCTTTTTTTTTGTTATACCATGAAAAGAACCGACTGAATCGGACATTTAATTTTGTTAGCTGCTGCTACTTACGACTTCGTCTCTTTTTTTTATTAAAGGGAAAATAATTTTGCTTTGTTGAGTGCATGGACTGTTGCAAAAAATTGCTGAAAATGATGTTGCTGTTTGTGATATTTTTCGAACAGACTGCATTTTTTTGTAGTTTTGTGACCATTAAAAAAATAGGAAGCATTAAAGTTTGTAATTTTGGTTGGTTATCTAATTTTGTTGCATGATTGCAAAAAATGAATTTTAGAGGAGAAATTGTTATAGATATTGTTAAATTCGCTCTATTTTACCTTTTGGCAGGGGCGTTTATGAAAAACATTTTTTTATATGAATGAAATATTTTAGGGGGTACAAATGCTTTTTACTTCGAAAAGTCGTAATAAAATGAAGAAATTCTTCCTCAAAAAATTATGCCAAAAGGTCACAACTTAATCAATAAAATGCAATAGATCCTAACAGGCAATGATGACGATATTCCGACGCGATCACGATAGTGATTGTAATCACTATCGACCTTTTTTTCATATTTTCGTGATCGCATCGTTAGATTACAATCAGTGATTACAATCAGAACATGCCAACTTGCATAAGTTTGATTGTAATCACCTGATCACGATCAATGATTGTAATCAATTATGAATTTTCGTAATCAAACAAATAAGAAAAAAATTATGATTTACTCGATTGTAATCACTGATTATAATCATTGATCGTGATCAGTCGTGATCACAATCACTGATCGTAATCAATGAACATAATCACTATGAACGTAATCAATGATTATAATCAATGATTGTAATCGTTGATCACGCTCAATCATGAGCATAATCATTGATTATGGTCACTGATTGTAATCAAATAATAATATCGTAATCATTTAAAAAAATACTTGCACGATCAATGATTGTAATCACTGATTGTAATCATTGAACATAATCAATTGTGATCGTGATCACTCGATTATAATCACTGGACATAACCATTGATCACGATCAGTTGTGAATATAATCGTTGATTGTAATCACTGATTGTAATCAAATATTTTTTAAAATCATCTAAAAAAATAACTTGACAAAAACTTGCATGATCGTTGATTGTAATCACCGATTGTAATCAGTGAGCGTAATCAATCGTGAACGTAATCACTGATTACAATCACTGATTGAACGTAATCACTGATTGTAATCACTGATTGTAATTAATGAGCGTGATCAATTGTGAATGTAATCAAGGATTATAATCACTGAACATAATCATTGATCATGCTCATAGCTGATTGTGATCAATGATTGTGGTCACTGAACATAATCAAAGATCATGTTCATTGATTGTAATCACTGATTGTAATCAAAGAAAACTTTTCGTAATCATTAAAAAAATTTCCTTTCACGATCAACGATTGTAATCACTGATTGTAATCAATGAGCGTAATCATTTGTGAATGTGATCAATGATTATAATCACTGAACATAATCATTGAGCGCGATCAGTTATGAGCGTGATCAATGATTGTGGTCACTGATTGTAATCACATAAAGTTTTCAGAAACTTTAAAAAAATTACTTGAACGATCAGAGATTGTAATCACTGATTGTAATCAATGAGCGTAATCATTTGTGAATGTGATCAATGATTACAATCACTGAACATAATCAATGATCACAATCAGCTATGAGCATGATCAATGATTGTGGTCACTGAACATAATCAAAGATCATGTTCATTGATTGTAATCACTGATTGTAATCAAAGAAAACTTTTCGTAATCATTAAAAAAATTCGAAATTCAAAAAATTTTTTTTGATCACGCTCACAACTGATTGTAATCACTGATCATGATCATAGATCATACTCACAACTGATTGTAATCACTGATCGCGATCACTGATTACAATCACGATCGTAATCACGAGAAAAATTGATTAAACTCGGATTAAACTAATTATTAAACAGTGTAAAACTTCTCTAACAGTTAAAAATCAACCTCCGTACACTTATCGAGCGTTAAAACTGTAAAAAAGTACATCAAAAATATATAGTAACTTAAATATGTCTTTTGCCATATTTAAATTATTATATAATTACAGATGGTGACTTCAAGGAAAAACGCGAGATCTCGAAAGTTAAGCAACGCAACGACAAAGGATGGGTGACCGAAAAATTTCTAAGTATAAAAATTTCTAATACAAAATATCTAATACTAAACTAACATTAATACTAATAACACTAATACTAATAAAAAAAATGCTTAGAAAATTTCGGCCCCACCGAAAAAAATAATTTTTTAATTTTTTTCGTAATCATTCCCCCCGAAGTGATTGTAATCACTGATTACAATCAATGATTACAATCACTGATTACAATCAATGATCATAATCAGTGATTACAATCATTGATCGTGATCATTGTGATTACGATCAGTGATTACAATCAGTGATTATGAAATTTAAAAAATTGCATGCAAGTTTCCACTTGCATGCAAGTTAGTGATTGTAATCAGATACGATAATGATCGCGATCAGTGATTGTAATCAAATTAGCGCGATCGTGTCGGTACCGTACTGTAATCAAATGAATGTATGGAGTGATGACGAAAATTTTCGTCATCACAAAACCTTTTCGTAATCACAAATATCGTATCTGATTGTAATCATTGCCTGTTAGGGAGAGTCTTGTAAAAGAAGAATTTTTGATGCAAATCCAAAAAAATCTAAAATAAAATTTAATAACTCCTATTTTTTTAAAAAATTCAACTTAAGTCTTCGAAAAATTTGAACAAAATAATTCTTTTCGAATTCCTCGTTCTCTGCATGATTGCAAAAAAAACATTATCTTTTTAATTCCTAGACCATCAATTTGCACAAAATATAAACCCATTCAAAAGAAAATAATTTGCCATAAAAAATTGTTTTCTCAATTCTTCAATAAATCTAGCATAGCACAACATGAGCACAACAAAGAATAATATATTTTGCACATTGCAGCTCATTCCTTAAAATCTCTATTGTTTCTTGCTAAAAAAAAGCAAGCAAGTTATTTATTTTTTTTCTAGTCAGCAAGAAAGAAGATAACAAAGAGATGAAAAAAGTAAACAGAATTATAACAATAATTCACCATGAAGCTCTCTATTTGTTGCAAGAAAAAAAAATAAATATCCCGAATAGAAAAGTTTGAAAGCCGTCGACTGTGAAGAATGAAGAAAATGAGAAAGAAATTGTTTTATGTGCAAAAATAAATTTCTTAACATCTGTTTTCATTGTCAATTTTTTACGTCTTTTTAAATATGATTATATGATTATGTTTTTGTTCATAATGATTATTTTTTGGGTGTAGTTTAAGGCAGGGCTGGTATTTGAGTGACAAAGATCTTTAAATAATTTTAAAAAAATTATTTTTTTCTTGCAAATCTATAATTTGTTTTAAACTAATTTTCAGATGAAACTTTGAATAAATTCAAAATCAGAAATTTTTTAGGAAGGTTCAAATACTTTTTCCCATCCCTCTTCCCAGGGGCGTAGCAAGAAATTTTTTGAGGGGGGTTTTTGCTACTTTTCGACGTTTTTTTTTGGTTCAGTTCTGGAAAATCCAACTACTGTAAACTTCAAAAAATTAGTGGGAGGGAGGTTGACCCCCAAAACCCCAGTGGTTACGCCCCTGCCTCACCCTAGCAAAATAAAGAAATTTTTCTTTAAAGGAGTGAAGAAGATGGTCTGGACCCCCTTGACTATGCCCCTATCCAGAAGAAATATCCAATTTCAATAACCCTGTTCCTAACCAGCATTACCAAACAAAAATTATAATTTATATCATATTATTATAACTTCTTATATTACTTCCTTTCACCCAAAAAATAAAAAGTTACAAAACTAAAAAAGAAGAAACATTCTATGGGTGTTAATAAATAAGAATTAAACGTTAAGCGTATCATTGTCTGCTGCAAAAAAAAGTAGCAACAGCAACAGTAACGGTAGCAAAATAAAAGATATCAAATTTTAACTGCGATACGGAAGAAAACATTTCATTTAAACTATATATTTGCTGAAAAAAAATCCACACACAAAAAAAGCACATGAGTATAAATTATAGCACCCAAGTGATAAATTCCATTTTTCCTCTCTTCTGTGTACATTTTTTTCTTCTTTTTACATAGTAGTCTCTAGCTAACCATTGAATGCTCATAAATAAATAAGATGTGAAAGTTATTGTCTTACTTCTCCTTGACTATGGCAGTTTTTGTCAATTATTTATTGCTATTGATATTAAAACAAATAAATTTTATACTGTTTGTATTATATTTCAAATTATAATAAAAAAAAGTTAGGCGTAGCAACGATGTAAAGTAATTCTTATTTTATTTTATTTTTTTTGACGGTGCGATAAGAAATTCGTGGCTTTGGAATCTCCTCAATTTACTTAGTCACTCATAATTCACATCAAATAATAAAATTCAGTTAATGGCTTTACGGTGACTTCTTATCATGATAAGTCTCGTAGAGAAAAATAAAAAATAACAAATTAAGTCCAAAACACTCATTTGAGTCATAAACATTTTATTGAAAGTTTAATCAACTCGAGTGCTGCTGGTATTATCGTTAGAAATGGATGGAGATTAACTAATTTTCTGTAGTTTATTTTTTTACTGTTTTTGTCTGAGAATTGAGTTTTAATAATGATGATGATGATGATTGTGAGCATTTTTGCTGGAGTGTATTAAATTTGATGTCTCATTTTGCTTGGTATTTAAATTGGTTGAATTAATTTGAGGTTGTAAATTTAGCGGACAAAGTTGTTTTGTTGCCGAATCGACAATTAAGTTGTTATCGATGTTTAATATTTTTATTCATTGAAATGTAGCTAGTTTCGGATAGCTCCCTATTCAACAAAAACATTAGGGCAGCTATGTCTTTTTTTTATCACGACATCACTGCATTAGGGCATAGGTTCGAATTCTACTTAAGGCAAACTTAAGTAGAAGTAAACTAAAGCTTAATATTTTGTAGAAAGAATTAGCTTTGACACTTTTCAATTTCAAAACTAAGTACCATTAAGATATTACTAAACTGATTTGCACCCCTAGTTGCAGTGAAGAAAATCTACAATCTTCAAAATCCCGCAAAACGACCCAAAATATTCCAACCCCCTTCACCCCAAACACCTATTAACTTTTCAATTTAAGCATCAATCGCCAATTTTATCGCTTTAATATTTCATGGAAAAATTAAAGGTTGATGAATCCCAACCACTTGAAATTTTGGAAGTATTTATCACGTGTTTATGATAAGAGTAAATTAAAAATAACAACTTGAAAGTCAAATACAATGTAATAATAAATTAATCCATATCTGGTCTAGATTATTGAGTCAGATTATACCGGATGGGTTTATGGTTTTATTGCAATATATATTTTTTTAAGTATGTTGATTATCTGGAATCACTTAGGACGGGGTTTATGAGTATGTTGATAAAATCTAGTTTTGAGGAAGTTGGGAAATTCTTAGAAATTGAAAAATGCGCTATTGAAATGTGTCAGTCGAGTCATCATAAACTTTCTTCATTCTGTTACTAAATTGTCATTCTCGCTGCTTTAACAATATAATACAGCAATTTTAAAAACGGAGAAAGAAAGAAAGAAAGACGAGCAGAAAAGTGAAATAGAATAAGCGTAAAATGAAAGTGACATTTTTCTGTACAAGAAATAAAAAACTGTAATGTAATGTAATGTAAAGCTGATTGCTATTTTTATAATTCTGAAGAGTATTTGAAACTTATTTTATTCAATTATACCGATGCTTGAATATATCACTACGATAATAACACTCTTTATCTTCACGACAGTCACTAACAGAAGACAATGGAAAAAGGTAAAATTTTTTGACATTGAATGGAATTAACACGGAGAAATAAATTGCACATTAAAGAATAAATTGCTGAAAAAAGAAAGACGATGAAAATAAGATTAAAATCATCAAGTTGATTGAATTAATTTTTTTTTTTTTTGATGCAATGCACTTTTTGTGTTGTGAATTGTGATGAAAATTTGCGTAACAAAAATCATTAGTAACGATGTAATGTGAGTGACATATGATGCCTACATTCCCCCTTTTTTATTGCTATTATTTATCCATCCATCCATTCCATACGATTATATAATTCAGATTTCTTCTCATGTTTGCTTCTTTTATTGCTGAATCTCTAATGTAATTTATGCACAACATTTTCAGTTTAAATTATTCAATTTCTTATGAATCGTCTCTTTTTTCTTTTCCTTTCCTCGATCATCTCGCTCATCTCCCTAAAGATTTACGTCTGTCAGATGATTTGAAAGCTGAACAAAACGTGATTGTAATATAATTTGATTTTCAAAAAAATGTATGAATTTTGTAAAAGAATACAAAAAAAATTAATTCACCTATTTGGTAATCAGAACGTATGTATCTTCATTTTTTTACAAATATATTAAATATGTTCGAATTATGGACAGTTGTTATATTTTGAATAATTTCTAAGAAAAGCGCATTTTTTATATTTGGAAAATCAAATTCTGAAATAACCTCAAAATAACCTAGGAACTAAATTTTTAATAATATTGTTAATAATGAATGAGGTTCAAAAAATCATTTTCAAAAAATCATTTATGATTAGTTTACTAATTTGAAGTCACTCATATTCATGCATAATTTTTATATTCGTTTATAAGATTCAGGAGCAATTTATTGTCAATTAATGGTGTAACAATATATTTAACAACAATAATTTATAAAACCATCCCTAGGACCATCCCAAAATGACAACACTAACACTACCACATAAAATTTTCAAAAAATGTCAAATCATCAAAAACAAACTCTTTTTATAGCTTGTTCAATTCAGGCAAAAAAATACCCTCCGTTTTCATTCTTTTACTTCTTTATACTTTATTTTTATTATAAAAAATTTCTTATGAAGACCGACACACAAGATGATGATGATGATGATATTTTCAATATAAATGGACAATCAGAGTTATAAATTTTAAGGGATTTAAATAAATAAATAATTTACGGGGAAACGAAACGACAAGAATGGGAAATGAAAGTAGGAATAATTTAAATGGATGAAAGGAGTATAACGTAAATTATGAGACATAAGCTGATAAATTGGATTTGAATGAAAATTTTCTTCACTGACAATTCTCTCACAAATACTTTATAATGTCAAACTTAATTGTATTTAATGATGATGGAGGGGTTCTTAACAGAACTAATGATAAACTTTCACGGTAAGAATTTTAAGCGATGGCATTTTTACTTACTTCATTATTCATGCAATAAAATGGCAATAAAAACTACTGTAAAATTAGGAATTTAAAGCTTTTTATGAATCGTGCAAATTCCTTGGAATGTCATAACAACTTTTCGATAAATTTGAAATTTTATTACCATGGACTTTTAGCGCTAAATTGAAATGTGTCACTAGAGTTCAGAAAATTATGACAAGTCTGTGAAAAGCTAATTGGAATGGCATATGTCGAACAATAATAATAAAACTTTTATTATTTTGTGGAATTTAGTCATTTTTGAGGGAGTTGTAGGATTGTTTCTAAGAAATTAATCTTGAAATGAAGCAGTATGGTGAATTGCAGCTAAAATGAACAGATGACATGCTGATCTGGAACTAAGATAACCATAAAATTACTTTGAAGACTTATCAGTTTTAGGTTCGAATTCTAACATCTAAACCAGTAGTTTTAAACGTTCAACTCAACAAACTGACTCGTGAGACACTAAAACCAGGAAATCTAATCAAATTTAATACAACATCTTTCATTTTAATCTTATTACTACTTATTACCATTTATTACATTAAAGACATGAACTCTTAAATAACTCAAATTAAATTATTCATTCTTATTACTTTCTCAAGTAAAACAAACAAACAAATAAACAAAATTTAATACCCCATAAAGTAATTCACTCCATTTCACATTATTTAATTCTCATAAAGCCAACAGACATCGACAACATTGTTGCAATCCTTTTAGTATTCATCATGCAAAAATAGAGATGAAGAAAAAAGAAAACGAAAATTAATACAATCTATAATCTACTTATGATTGATGGATTATGTACATACATTATGTTGCATACAATACTTTACTGTATTTATGCATAATGCACATGGATAATTCATGCTATGCAAAATTGATATATTGAAATTCCCAACGTTATTTAAACTGCGGAGTCATCGTACATCTTATGTAGCTTATTGTTAGAAAAAATATTCTTCAAGTTATTTATTATTATTAACTTTCAGTATGAGTGGAAGTTTGTAAGTCTTCTTTGTAGTTGAGTGCAGAGTTTGGAGTTTTAATGTCTTGGTATCGTTAGATTTTAGGAAATGATAACAGTCGCATCAACTCTGACTAAATGTTTGCGAGAAATAGAAGAATTAAATTTTCGGATCAGAATCTTTGAAGAACTTTCTCGTCAATTTTTACGAAACATGAGTGGGGTAGAAAATTAATATCCAATCAATTTTGGTTTGTGCTTCAATCTAACTTCAAAATCTAATCAAAAATTTTTGTTAAAAATCTTAAAACACATTAAACCTTAAATATTCCCAAATCTCTTTTTGAATAAATTTAAAATTCAAATGAATCTCAAAAAATCTCAAATAAATAATGATAATTAATTTGAAAACTATCAATTTTCAAACAATAAATAAGCATAATCACCAAATTATCATAAAATATTGCCCTTTAGGACATGTCGGCAGTTTACAATTTTTACCAATAAATATGCGGATTTTTTTTATTCAAATAAACCATTTATTTCCAATCGAAATCCCTCGATAGATTTTCAATCCTCCAAAATGAATAAAATTGTGAATCATTCAGAAATAAGTATCATCGATCAAGATTTGCTAATAGCTCAACAATACTTGAACATTATGATGACGTAGAATAAACGAAAAAAATTTATTCCATTCGAGATGAAATATAATAAAATAATTTGATATAAAAATATATTTCGTACATAAGAGATGTTCAAATGTCATTTTTATTGAGTAACATCCCTCGAACCACCCATTATAATCGTCTTTATCTACATGCAATATAAATTGCTCGACATTTCATAAATTAAATTGTTTCCTAAGGAGCAAAATTGTCTGTTTTAGCATGTTTGCTCAAAGAGGAAAATGTTCGTATTTTGTGGATAATGGGATGATTAGAAACTATTGCGCATTTGTCCTAAATGTTGAAAAATTTACAACTTAAAATTTGATAGCAATCAGATTTAATAAATTATAAAATTTCATGTTTGATTGAAAAATTCAAAATGGCGGTCGAAATTCGTGTAAAAGTTTTTTGGTTAATTTTCTGTTGTAATTTTTTCAAATTTTCCTTAAAAAGTAATGAGTACTAATCTTTGGGGTAGCAATCACATATTAGAAACAGTTTAAACAAAATTTGTCTGCTTTTAAACAATAAAATATCAACATTTTTTAATTTCCAAAATGGCGGACTGGAAAAAACACGTGTTTTTAATAATTCTTCAGTAATTGCTATTGTATACCTGCCAATGAAGTTAACATCTATGAAATTTATTATTTTGCTCAAATTATCAATAAAATTCAAACCACTTCAAGCTAAAAATAGATCAAAAACCTTTCCAATTGCTTTCATTTTCATCACAACAGACGTAAAAATTCTCAATAATTCACAATCTCAAACTCGAAGCTACATAACAAGCACATTTTCACGCATTTGACTACCCAACAACCCAAAATGAATAATAAAGCAAATTTTCCATGCGATGAAAAATGAGCTACAAATGTTTCTACAACCATATAGATTTTCTTCATTCTTTTTTCTTGCTCCAAGTATTTCATTTTTTTTGTATAACAAATAAGAGAAAGGAACAGAAAATATTTTTTTTATCTGTTTGCGACACTTTTTCTTTCATTCGTTTCTTTTCTTTTCACGAAAACAAATAGAAACATCTTATACACAGTGCTTGTATAAAATTACATTCTTTATATTCGTTCAACATTGACAAAATAATGGCAATGAAAGAAAATTTGTATCTGAAGCACATATAGACATACATTAAAAAAAAAAATATATATATATTTTTTTTCCTTTTGCTGTTACTTGTTGGAATTTTGTTGGAGCTGATTTTTAAGGAAAAAATGAGGGGTTAGTGATGCATTTTTGAAGGAATTGTTAGAAAGATCGTAAGTCGATTGACTAAATAGGAAAGTTATAAATTCAAACAGCGCCTTAGACTCTCAATTTCTACGAGGACTTATCAATTATTTTCCTCCTCTTCTGCTCTTCTTATTCCACTCTTTTTATGAATAGAAGCAATTTATCATTTTCGTATGTGAAGGAAAATAAAAATTTGCAGATAAAAAAAAACTTTTTTTTTTTGGTATATGACATGAAAAAACTATGTAGAAATGTTACAAATAAGCATTTCTTAGACACACATTGAACAGAAAAAAAATATAAAACATGAAATGAAGAGAAATAACTTTGCGTTTGGTTACAGAAATGAAAAAAATTTACATTTTTTGAAACAAGATTGTGTGGCTATGAATATTAAATAGCTAATGTAATTTGCAATCGTAACAGCTTTTTATACCAAAAATGTAATTTTTTTATTAACATGTAAAATATACAAAGTAAAAGTTTTCTTCTTAAAGAAACTTGTTTTAATTAAAAAATGTCTTTTTTTTCATATTTGGATTGTGGAAGTTTTAGAAGAAATTATTGCTCGTTCAAATGTTGACTTTTTGGACATAAGTTGAATTTACTTTGTTGCAAATGTTCAAATTTTAATTTAAAATAATCAATTAATTCGAAGAAAATGTGATTTTATGGCAAACAGTGTTAATTAAGGTACTGAACGGATTTTTGTGACCATAGATTTTATTTTATGGACTATGGAACTAAATGACTAAATACCATATCCTATACATGTTAGACATGCTTTTATGGGAGCGTGAATGGAATTGAATTGGAAATATTAATTGGTTGTTAAGAATAAATAGATTTAAAAAAAAAATGGTAATTAAGTGTGAAATCACGTAGCTGTGGGGGGTTGTGTACATTTTTTGAGACTGGAATAAAAAAAAATATTCAAAAAATACAAGAAAAAATTAAATTTTATGATTATTTCATATTCAAAGTTATGACATCCATCCACCCATCCATCCCCTAAATTTTATCGATACTTTACTTAGAAGCACTACAAAACTTCTCATAATCACCATACAACCTTATTTACATATTTAAATTCTCATTCCAGCACCCAAAACTTTAAATTATCGATTTTGTTTGCACAGCAGTTGCGTCTCAAAGTCGTCGGTAACATGCATATAATTACAAAGAAAAACTATTAAAAAAATATTTTTATGTTTCACAATTTAAAGTTTTTAAAACAAAAAGCAGTTAAAAATATTTTTTTTTCTTAATTAAATTTTAATTTCTGTGGTTATTTTTGTACGCTACCCATAACGTAACGGTAAAGGTTCATTAAATTACATTTTAATACGATTTTGTGTGTAGCACAGTTGCTAATTGAATGTGTCTCGAATCTCACCTACAAAATTATTTTATTTTATATTTATTCTACTTAATCCATTCTTATTTTGGAATATGGGCGTAAGGAGTGGAAGAAAGAAGCCAACCATTCCCAGCATCGGTTGATGGCATAAAGCACATTATAAAATCATAAAAAGAGAATCAATTTCGTACTTAATCAGTCAATTTAAAATCGCAATAAAAAATGTTTTGAAATGAAAAAAAAAAAAAAATAAATAAAAAAATATATATATATAAAAAAATGGAAATGGAAATGATGAGTAAGCACCATAAAAATTGTTCCGTATTACATGCTTGAAAATGAAATAAAATAAAATTATTTCAATCATCATGAAAACTTAATGAGAGAGTGAGAAAATCACGTTGATTTGTCAGAAATTGCTGGTGCTTACAAAATATCTTCTCGTTTAAAATTACCAACTACTTCAGAATGACAGCATAAAATTTTATATTTTGATTAGCACCGGAATATATACATAGGAAATTATTGCCTTGTTGAAAATGAAAAATATAAAAAAAAGATTTCTTTTGAATTTTAAATTTTTTTTTTGTGAAATAAATTTCATGACGTCAATGACATTTTGAAGTTGAAACTATTAGCATTGATTTCATGTCCGTTGGATTATTGATGTTTGATTGGAGTTTTTTTATGTGGTGTGAATTTTATGGAGTTTAATGGATGGTGTTGATGATTTTGGATAGTTTTGAGCAGTTTTACGTAGGGTAAAAAATCTGTTTTTTGTGGTAATCTATTTTTTGTGGTATTCATCTTTAGCTGTGAAACATACTTTTAAAGCATTAAAAATTCCTCATTTCTTGACAGATGTGTTGCAAATAATGATTAAAGCATGTATGCTTAATCTGAATTGTCTAATTAATTTCTATCTTTTAATATTTGCAATTTAAAATTTCACACCAAAAATCAAAATTTCTTACCATTTTTCATGCGCAATTTTTTGCTTAATTTCGTTGTGATTCTGTCAGAAGAATCATTATAGTGACAAATAAACGTTCACTGTTTAATATTTAATCATATTTAATTCATATAAGTTAACAAAATAATCGAAAATTACAATTTACTTTGTATAAACATTGAATCTATTTTTTGTGGTACTAAAATCTATTTTTTGTGGTATTTGTTTACAAAAAAATCCATACAAACTAAAGTTGATATTACCCTGAAAGTTGACAGTCAGCTAAACAATTTGAAAAATAAAAATCCGGTAAAATATTATGAAACTATTTTTAATAAATTTAATGTATTTTAATCATTTAAATAACTTAATTTGACTTGTTATCGATTCATTTTGCATTAAAGATGATGTATTTAAAGTAATAACTAAAATTTATCATATAATTTCATTACTTTTTATTACCACAAAAAATAGATTTTTTTACCACAAAAAATAGATTTCATACCACCAAAAATAGATTTGGTGTTTAATTTAGTTTTTCACTAAAAGCTTAATGTTACAGTAGTAAATGAATATAAAACTTTAAAGTCTTTTGGTTCCTGAATATTTTGAGCCATTATTCATTTAAAAAGGATGAATCAGTGAATATTTATTTAAATTCAAAGTTGATGAAAAGCAAAATACCACAAAAAACAGATTTTTTACCCTAATTCTGATTAAGATTTTTGAATTTCAATTTTTATTTTTTTTTTTATTTGTCAAATTATTAAATTATTAATAAAATTTGCTTAATTTTGATCAATTTTCATAAATTTCAAATTTTTAATCCAAAATTTTGCCTCATTATTAAATTTTCTAATTTTTTGATCAATTTTCTGAAATGACAGATTTCTGGTTAAATTTTGCAAAATTTCATCCAATTCTTCAACCTTCTACTAACCTAAAAAGTCCAATTTAATTCTAATGACAAATTCCATCAAAAATCCACCCAGACAACTCCAAACAATGCGCTTACTCCCATCATTTATGCAAAAATCAATTTCTATTGATTCGGGGTCGTTCACTTATGACGTTCATCAAAAACTTGGATTTATAGTCCCCCTAACCACCTCTGTCACAAAATCTTCAATTAATGAAATATCTATCATTTAAAACTATCTCGCAACCTCAGACCCCCTCAAGCCTTTCCCCACCTAAAAATTGAACGTAATAAATGAACGACCCTTTTCCATTTTTTTTTTAAATTCCCCGAAGTAACAAAATTGACTTTCAGTAACCCACAATTGTTTCCACTAAATTAACATCTATCGAATTTCAAAAGAAAAGAAAATGTTCTTTCAATGAGATGCTCGGCTCTGTTACTGCCATTAGCAAAAAAAGCAAAGTCTTCAATTTCCAGACGAGAAATTTTTTACTGCTTCTGCTTTAAATGCACTTTTTAGCTTTATTTTTTTCTTGTTCCCTTCCTCAATTTTTCTATTGTTATAAGTCACATTATATCTTTACTGTTGATGTGGAAGATTGAAGCAAATAAGAAGAAATGAAATTGAATGTGTGCATAGCGATATTCAAACTCCATAAAGTATGTTATTTAATGTTATCTCTCGTCTTGTATCGTATGCTAATATTTTTATAGTCATTGTTATTGAATCGCTCAACGACTCCAAGATATCTATTATGTACATTCATTCAATCGTTCATTCAATTTCGTGTATTTTATTTCCATATCTCTTGTTTTTTTTCGTTCAACAAAAATTCATTCTTTTGTTTAAGTCTGAAAAGAAAAAAAAAATATAAAGCTTGTGCTTTTAAAATTTATGTTCTTCTATTTCGACTTTATATTTTTTTTCGTATCTTTTTTTGTGAAATTGAAATGATATTAATGGAACGACAATTGAATATTCAATGAAACGTATGTGTATGTATGTATATCAAATGTCAAAATGGATTTTGCATGAAAATTAAATGGAAATTGATGGAATTATACATGAAAAAGACTTTATCTTATGTACATATATGTGCATTGCATAGGATGTTAGATGTTTTTGTGGATGTGGAGTTGAGATTTTTGAGATTTTGATTTTATGTTGATTCTTTTTTTGGATTTCAATTACGTATTTTTAAAATTTTTAAAAAATTTCAAAAGATTATTATTATTATTATTATTTATTTTATTCATGTCTTATTTAGAAGCTTGTTTATCAAGCAACATTGTTTTCAATTTTAAAAAATTTCAAAGAAATTTAAATTTAATGATTTGAAATAAATTTAGTAAAATTTTAATGAAAATTTCGATTTTTGCTGATTTTTGTTTGAATTTTCATAAACATTAGATGCTCAAATTTAAAAAACAAATTCTATTAATTATTTAAAGCTCCAACAAATCCCACATCCCAAGCAACAAAATTAATTCATTCATTTCAAAAATCAATTGCAGGTAAAATAAAATGAAAAGATATTCAATAAATCTTTCACATAAAGTCTTGCACAACAGAATAGATCTATAATAAATTTACAATATAAATTGAGACTGAATATATTGAAATCAATAGATAGATACAGATAGATACAGATGTAGACGTACGATATTCGGGTTATTAAATTTCATTTAATTTTCATATATTCTGTATCTAAAATGAATTCAAATGTAAATAATTTTTATGATGAGAAAAACAAAAAAAAAAAAAGTTTTTTTTTATTATTAATTGAATTATAGAGTTTCCGATCCAAGAGTTTTATGGATGTGAATTTGATACAGATTTTAGATATGCTTTGAATAATTTTTTAGATTGAATATGGTTTTATAAAAAAAAGTTGATGAGATGGAAATAGGTAGAATAAATGAGGTTTCTTTATGGTAATTTTTTTTTATCATGTTAGATGAATCAAATTGCTATGTATGAGAATTTTTAAGCAGATATTTTTTTTTTAAATAATTTCACATTTTCAATCGACAAAATTTTCAAATGCATTCAATAGAATTCCACTAGACGCTTCATCAATCCATTTCAAGGCATATAAATATTCATTTCCCGATTAGATATTCAATTTCGCATTCAATCAGAAAATAAAAACATTTTTCCTCTTCATTCTCTCTCATCCACGTACATCATCCATTTAGTTTTCAATTAAATAAATTTAACATTCATCAAATGTATTATGTATGAAATGGAGGAAAAAAAAAGTCAAGAGATATAATTGAACGTGACTTTTCAATTTTACAAATGAACGAAAAGGAGAAAAAAATTATCTGCATGCATAAAATGTTGAAATTGAGAATGGAGTTTGTGAAGATTGAGATTGCAAAGCGCATCTTTTTGAATTTTTTTTTATTTCATTAATTGATTTTATGTTTTTTTCTAAAATAATATAAAAAGTTTTGAATATTTTTTTGAAGAAAAAAAAATTAATACTTTTACCAAAATTTAGACCAAAATATTTTTACAAAAATCTAAACTAAAAATCATCAATTAAATCAACAAATTTACTGATCAATATTATTGCAGACAGACGAACAACCAAGCCAAAAAAAATTGACAAAATGTTTTTTAAGGTTTTTTAATAAAAAAACTGCAGTAAAAAAAATTAAATTCGACATAAATCCTTTTATGTGACGCCTCAACAGTAAAATTTACATGCATTTGATGACTGTCGTTCTTCTTCTTAATAATTCATTCAATAATTTATTAAATATTGCCTTCACTAAAGCCAACTGAACAAAAAATAAAAATCCGAAACCAACCGCAAAAAAAGCATTATTAATCAACTTTGACAGAAACAAGGCAGGAAAAAAAAATTCTGTAGTTAATTTTCAAGTCACTCGGATATGTGCATGTATATTTATAAATTTTATATACACTTCCATGCCTTCCACAATGTTGTTTTTGGGGTTCGGAATATGTCTACATCCAATTTAGTTTTATATTTTTTTTGCAAGCCACAGTTTGTGATTAAAAACAATATTTTTTTTACATGAACGTGTGGGATAATCGATTTTTTATTTCAACTGACATGGCATGTTGAAGGAAACTAAAATACATGTTAAATGGAATTTCTATAAATTAGAATTGGAATTTTTTCTATTTGCTTAAATTTTTATTTTTTTAAATTTTTATCTAATTTTATATTTTTTTATTGACGACACTTCATTCACAATTAGTCCTATGATTGATAATAAGGGACCGTTCATAAAATTTGTAATGCTATGGGAAGGGGGAGAGGGTTCTAAGATTTTGGTACGCTCCATGGGAAATTTTATAAAATCTCATACAAAATTTTTCAAGAGGGTAGGAGGAGGTCAAAAATTGTCATTTTTAGTGTTTCGAATTTTACGAACGACCCCTAATTAATCTGAGGACCACACACTTAAGATTTGTAAATTGAATTTAGGAAAATTTTGCAATTTTTCTAAGAAAAATTACGTGAATAAACCTCATCTACTAATAGCAGCAATCGAGATTAATAAAATTATTACAGTTGATGCAATTATCTGCACATTCATGTTTGACTTAATGATTTTTTCACTTCCTAATTGATTGAATTTTCAGTCAAAACTAAACAATTAATCGATGAAGTTTTGTTTTTATTCACTGAATTTTATTGAAATTTTGTCAGATTACACAGGTGTCAATTTCATTAAAAAGCTTGAAATTCATTAAATTTTTTTTTAAGTTTGATATTCCTCAGACACTTAACCTGGATAGTACGGAGGAGAACACCCTGTCAAAATAAAAACGATAATATATTTTCAAAAAAAAAAAAAACTAAAATAAAATTTTTACAATCACAATCGTAATTCAAAGTCTCCATTGATAAAGCACCAAAAATTATCATGAAGGTTGCAATAAAAATTATAGGAATTTTAAAGTTCATATTTTTAAAGTATTTACTGTTCGAAATAGTAATTTATACTGAAAATAATATATTTGAAAGTTATTTATATTGAAGAAAATTTAATTCTCTTAAAATTTTATGGCTGTCAATTTAAATTTTTTGCTTTTTAATATTAGGCTGAATCGGGAGGTCCACACCCTTTAAAATTAAAATTTTGGTTTTAATTAAAGTTGAATATTTTGAAATGATAAACTTACATGGACATGCACCCCCTTGGGGCTTTGACAGAGCACTATAAATCATACTCAAAGTCATCACAATAGCTACAAAAACTTTTAAATTCATCCTGAACTGATAAATTTTATTTTCAATGCAAAAATTAATATTTTTAACGATTGTTATTGAGTCAGGTGCAACAGTAAATCTATTTATACCAAAAAGTCAAAAAACTCAAATTTTATGGCTGTCAATTTTTTAAATGCCTAATTTTATTTAAGGAAAAAAATCATCAGAAATTTTAAAATTCAAGAATTTAATTTCAGTCAGTTTTTTCAATCGTTTGCGGCTATTTAACAAAAAACACAACATTATACCAGCTTTGACAACAATCTCCAAAAAAAACACACAATTTCCAAAGAATAACAAAAATTCCAAACAACAAGAAAAATTCCACGAAAGCTTCTATTCTTCTCCCAATTACCTCACAATTCTTAAAAACACAACAGCATTAAAAAATGCGCTATCAGAAATTCCATCGAACGCTATTCTTCTCTACAAGATATTTCCTCGAAGACTTCAATGTGTATATACTTAAATGAGTGCCTTTTATTTTATGTGTGCTTTTCAGAAATAACATAACATTAGTTAACTCTTCATGTCTGATATGTAAGTCATAGATTACTCACTCACAATTTTCATTCTAAATGGATGGATGAATGGTGTGTACTTATGTCTGCATGGATTAACTGATGATAATTTTTTATGAATAAGAAATAAGAATTAAGAAGAAGCTTCGTAGTTAAAGAGTGTCAGAGTTGGATGAGGTTATGACTTGAATGTTGGGGAGGTTATGGCAATTTTATGTGTATGGGTGTGGTATAATAGAAAATTGAATCGCAGTGTTTTCAGCTTTAAAGGTTGAATCCGGGGGGGGGGGGGGGAATTCAAAACCCTCCCTTTTTTCGTTAAATTTACACTATTTATTATTGGACTTTTTCAGATCCGAACCAAAAAAAAATGTCGAAAATTAGCAAAAACTTCCCCTCAAAAAAATTCCTGGCTACGCCCCTGGTTGGGTCCTTACCCCCACATTTTTGCAATTTTATCAAAATTAAATAAAAAATTTAACGAAATTTAATTTATTTTTTTAATTTAAAAGCAAAAATATTTAGTTTGTTTTAGCATCAGTGGCATAGGGGCCGTTCACTTATTACGTAACGCTCTGAAGTGGGGGGGGGGTCGAGAGTTTGTTGGCCCCATATCCAGATATTTTTAAAAATGTTGAGTGAATTAGCTTCCGCGCAAGCTCGGAAGCTGTTTTTTAATTTTTTTACTAAAACTATATCCCAATATATCCTTACTGTACTGGACACATACACTAGGGATAAGTTGGGATATCTTAATTATAATGCGTCCACCCTCAGGGATTTTTTTGCATATTTAGGGATAATTGGGATATTTGCGTAGTTTCTACGCCTAGCTAAAACTCAATGCATCAGCCCCAATAATAAATTCTAGGGGGTGTAAATTCATCCATTAAACACTACTGGCTACACTACTCCCCTGCATAGATCAAATTTAAATAATTTTAATGACCTAATCCTACAACTAGAGTCTAACTCTAGTTGTAGGATTAGGTCATATTAATTCATATCCTCACCTACTCATCCACCAACTCTGTATCATAAAATAAACAAAACTCGAGAATTTTTTTCTCGTGAATATTCATAAACATGAAAGAGGAACAACAAGAAGAACAAACAATATTATACAGTTTACGTTGCATTGCAATTGAGTCTAAAAGTATATATGAATGAAAACATCACATCACATTATGCCTTTCTTCTTTCATTTTCATCGTCATCATCATCATCATCGCTCGTTTCGTTTCTTTACCCCATTTACTTCTTCTCATTTCCAAGCTACAAAATATCTTCAAAGTCAAGAGCAACAAAAGTGAGTTGATTTTCTTCCGCTTATTTCATTTTATCGTCTGTATGTTCGTATGTACATACACAATAATGTGAATGTTAGGAAGATGAAATAAAAATAAATATATTTATACATGAAAATGAAATCTCTTTTCAAACAAATTATAGCATCGCATAAAAGCAGTTCAGTTGTATCACACTATACATGGATATATTTATAAGCGTACGGAGGCGAAGACACAGAAAAAGAGTGGAATGATAATAACAACGATGAAGAAAAAAAAATAAGAAGAAGAAGAATGAGAATTCAATAGAAGCGAATTAAAGCGGAATTAAAGAGAACACACAGCTCAGCGCGCCGCTTTCAAAGTAGTGACAAATTGCTACTGAATTCTCGTTGAGTATGGTCGTTGAAAGCATCCGAAAATAACAAAAAAATAAATAATATTACATAATTTTTTTTAACTTCTTCTTTATTTTTTTTCTTTTATTCGGTCTTTTACTCACTCGATGCTTCTTATTCACTTTATTATTATTATTTCTTCTTCTTGTGATCTCGACCTTTATTTATATTTTTTTCCTCTCATCTGCTATATAGCTACTGCCGTTTATTGCCACTTATTATATTCAAACCGTAAAAAAATTCTTAATTGTTGACAAATAAATTAGTTTTGATGCTTTAAAGAAGAATTTTCGAGGAGAATAAAAAGAGGATCGGGATGGAGATTTAAATGAAGTTTTATATTGTTTTGGGAGAGTTTTTGAATGTCAATATGGAGTGTTAGAAAAGTGGATTAACTTTTTGGGCAAAACAAATTTCAAAAAATTTTGAAATTGTTACTAAAAATTTTAAAATTTAAGGTTTAGTAAAATTATTTTTGTAGATTTTTTCAAAAAGTTCAAGGGGTCCTCTGTTTGAATAGTTTTGATTTTAACAGATTCAATTTGAATAGTCCAAATTTTTCCCAACAAAAATTCAAATTTTTTAATTTAACAGAAATTTTCGCAAACGTTTCAATTTTGGATAAATTAAATTTTTATAAGATTTTCTGGATCAAAACAACTGTTAAAATCGAGGACCCCCTGGAATTGCTTTTTTTCCGTCGGTATGTCTCTTGTTTCAATAAGAAATTTCATTTTAGCTTCATCAAAAATCTAAAACGAGTCACTCTAGCCCTAAGCCATCAACATCAACCCACTATCTCAATTTAAATGAACACTATTGTTTCTCACAAAAAAAGACAATAAAATTTGCACAAAATTAAAGCTTCAAAAATGACAATAAAAAGTTTAATTGTGAATAATTTCTTCGTCTTTTATTTCCAAGCGCTCTTTATTGGCTTGTTTTTGTGTTTGCAATTAATTCAGTATTAATGGGCTTTTGTAAGGAAATTTTTTTTATTGAAATTATGCGTGAGAGTTTCAACAAAATTTTTTATGACATAATTTAAGCATGGAAATTCAGATCCGCATTAATTTTGTGTCTTTTTATTGGCAATTAAGACTGAAATGTAGATCAGGAAATTTAAATAAAATTTAAATTAAAATTTTGCACATGATTGAGAAAAATATCAGCTAATATATTTTTATTTGTTCTTAATTGGCAAATTAGCATAATTTATTCAATAATAAAAAATGCTATAAAATCTGATAATTTAATATTTTTTTGAAATTCACAAAAATCTTTTCATAACTAATTTATCGCAAATTGTCACAAAAAAAAATTCCTCGTCTGCCCTCTTCACTCACTAAATGTCAATCAATTCATACAGAAAAAAATTATATTGACAGCCAATATTGAATAACTTTGACAAATTTTTTCCTCGCGAAAAAAAAATAATTTTTGACCTCGAAAGGTTACAAAAATCATTCACGAGATTGACTGCCTGTTTTTCATCACTTAGTCACTTAAATGTCTTACTTTGTTTCTTATATTTATGAAATATTCATTATTCTGCTCATTGAATTTTAATAGCAATTGGGAGTGATTGTTGCAGAGTTGGTGATTTTTTTGGTGGTTTATAGTTTTGAATTGTGTTATGATTGGTTATAAATGGTACTTAGTTTTAAGGAGAGTAGCTATATATGGTTGAGAATTTAGTTACTAACTATTGTTTTATTGTCAAAAATAAATTCGAGTTAAATCTAGATTAAGAAGTAAAAATTGCAGAAATTTTTAATAATTTCGTATTTTAAAGGGTCCAATAGAGGAAATTCAAAATATTGAAATTAACAAGAAAAAAATTGAATTTCAAGTTCAATATCTGATAAATCAACTTTTTACAAATCGGCAATCACAATAATCCCTCATACCTAAACACCTTTCAATTGTATTTTTTGTCTCTATTAACTACAAGTCAAAATTAATAGCCAACAAAAAATCACAAAAGCCAGTCCTAAAAACTGCTGAGTAATCGACATCATAAGCCATGCAATACTCACTTTTAAAATAATCAATTTCAATTTAAAATTAAAATCATCATCGGTGTGAATATACAAAAAAATTAATTCCTTTCCATTCTTCCTCTCGTGAATGACTTTTTGTCGGAAAGGCCTCATTATCATTATGCTTAATTTAACGAGTGTATTTCTTATTTTTCTTGAGCATTTATTTCAATGTTGTTGCTGTCATCATCATCTCCGTTCGATGGCACAGACAATATAGTGGAGTAGTAAAAAAAGAGAGAGGAAATGTTGAACGATGATTGACAAAAAAATACTTTTAAACGGTTTTTGACGTCTTCTTCTTTTGTGGACGTTATTTTCATTTTTCTTTTGCTAAATATTCGATTATTTTTATAACTATAAAATGATTCATTTGTGTGAATACATCTCTTTTATTAATGAGCCATTAAACTTCCAGGGTAAGAGTCAACGGAACAACTGAATGCTTAATTAATGTGCCAATTTGATTATGAAATTTCATTCACCTCTTTCACCTTCTTTTTGATGCCTTTTTTCAACTGCTCGCACACGATGCCATAAATAGTCAACTCATTTTTTTTTTTTGTGAGCGTTTTTTGGAGCAAAAGTTATTGATGTGGCTGATTCTTTTGATGAATTGTTGACCTCAAATGGCGTGCATGAAGGAATTGTAAAGGTTATTGAATTGGTGGATTTGTGAGAGAATGTTTTGAGGCATTGGATTTGAAAGCATAAAAGTTTGGGTATTGTTTGAATTTAGTGTTAATTTGAATCAATTTTTTAGGTGAATTTTAGCTTCATACGGTCATGAATAGCTTCATATAATTTAGTTAATGAATTGTAATAAAATTAATCAAGATCGATAAGATCTGAACTCAAATTTGAAAATTAATTAGAGTATTCAGGATTATTCAACCGAAAATACTTCAAATTAAGTCATGTAAACTATTTTATGTAATCAGCATCAACCACAAAATCAAACATTATTATCTACAAAATAGACCAGAATCCACATGAAAAATCCCATCAAATCCACAAAACAATTCCTTTCACAACAGATCAACCACATCAAACATCTCATTTCATTCGGTAGACTGATTCACGCAATACAATTCTCACTACACGTATTTATTTATTTATGTAGATATATTTCATGCCATAAATCGCTGACATGACAATCATTTGAAATTTCCGAAAACTGTCATAATATGAACAACAATTTAGCTCACAAAAAAAATATTATTTTTGTATAAATAAATTTTCCATCGTACATATGTGCATTATTAATTGAATCGCGTGTTCAAAAACGTTTTCATTCTTATTATTTTTTATTTTTTCTCATTTCTCAGCTCAAAATTGAATGTTAAAAAACAGCAATAATAAATGGGAGAGAATAAATATATGTAGGAATACAAAAAAAAAAATGTTTCATAATAATGATAGCAATTTAGTGAAAAACAGCTTGCGAAAAAAAGAGAGCGAATTCGACATGACAAAAAAAAACTAAAAATAAGGGGGCTTTTAATGTTAAACTGTATATATGCCAACTTTATTATTATCAAAAGCAGTAGAATGAAAATTTCATGTAATATGTAGGTAGGTGGTTTTGCTGTATGAATGCGGTTTATTTGCTTTCCTTAATTGTTAGATGAGTTTGCTGTGTTACTCTATGAACATATTAAATAACTTCCTTTCTCTCCCTTCGACTTTATTCACTTCTTTACAAATTGTTGTTAGACTGTTATTTTCATTCAGTTTGAGATCTTGATGATGGGTACTTGTGTGGAGTTAGTTTTGAATCTATGATGTTCTAAAATGTATTAAATTGAATGTTATTCAATTTTTCATCAAATTTAAGACAATATTGACACTATAAATGATCTTAAACCAACAAATAATGATTAGTAATAATGATATCAGAATTATGATGATTCCTAGGTTGAAATTAGATAAATAAAAATATTATTTGTGCCACAAAGTAAATTATGACATAATTTGACTCATTATAGTCTTCTAGACTATGTTATTATTTTAACCCAGGAACGCAGAACTCGAAGTTGATTTGGATTTTTTATCAAATTTATATGGCGGAGTGAACTCGACACCATACAAAATTTCATCGACTTCGAGCTCTGCAGGTACGAAGTTAGAATTTTTTCTAGTGGTTCATCAATTTTTTATATGTGGAAAAAGGGGTTCAACTTTTTTATTTTTCTCAAAAAACCCAAGCTTAGTAAAGAATTTCTGCTTAAATGGAGAGTCCATGTTCCCATGAACCCCTCTTTTTCGGTTTCCCTTTTATAACTATTTTTCATTCATTAATTTCTTCGTTTAACTCCACACAAGTCCCTCCAAAAACAGTATACTATATGGGTGTACAAACATATAATATTATATATATTCCACTTCTTGTTTCTTGTGCAAAAATTTGTAAAGATAGATCTAAATACATTCAACCCGGTATTTTCCAATAAACACGAACATGAAATAAAAATAACGAGTGAAATGAAAGCATAACATGAATATTTACTTTTCTGTGTTCAACCCATAAATTCTTGAATGAAGAATACAGAAAAAAAAATTCTCCAGAGTATATATTCTACCCGACACATGAACGAAATAATTCTAAAGGCAACAAAAATAAAAACTTTCATCATAATCATTTTTGTGCAGTGAGGAACGTGCAAAGTTTTTTATTTATTATTGAGGGGTGATGGTAGAAAATAAGAAATGACAAGTTACCTCGACAATTGGCAAATTGTCACGTTCTACGGAGAGGCTTCAAAAACATTTTCTCCTTTGGGGCCGTTCACTTATTACGTAACGCAAAAATTCGGGTTTTTTACCCCCCCACCCCTCCGTAACGTTTTTAACAAAAGAATCAGGTGCGAGAACAATAGACCGTAACAAACTCTCGACCCCCCCCCCACCCTCAGAGCGTTACGTAATAAGTGAACGGTCCCTTTATTATTCCATTTTAATTATGTCATAGAAAATTATTATTTTCATTCTTTCTTTTTTTTGTGTGTATGCTCTTCAACCCTCGACATTCGACAGCCTCTCAATTATTTTTCAATTTTATTAAATAAATCAAACTTGAGGCGCATAAATTTTTTTGAAAATGCAGATGGAAATTTGAGATGTTGAATTATGCTTTGAGAATTATTGATGAGAATTTTAAATTTTTTGAATGAATTTAGAATAAATCATTTTACTGCTGAAGGCGTTTATTTTTGTGAATTTTAGAAGTTTAATGAAGGTTGGTTGTAAATTTGGATGAAAAATTAAAATCATGGAGTACTTTCTTAAAAAATAAATAAAAAAGTTTTTTTAGAAATTGGAAGAAAAATAATAATATTTTTTTGTTTTAGTTAAAAAATCAAAATTTCATTAAATATCAAAAATTCATTAAATTATCAAAAAAATTTTAAAACTTAAAAATTTCTTTAAATTATAAAATTTTTGCAAAAAATTCGAAATTTTATTAAAATATCAAAATTATTTTAAAATGTCAAAAATTTCAGTTCATTTTATTTAAAATAATTTTCCACAAAGTTAACAAAATATTTTTCAAGAAATTTCTTTCTTTAACTTTTATTCAACCATAAAATCCAAATGCTACAACCATTCCAATTTTAGTCAAATCTAATTCAAACATATTTTATTCAAATTCTATAAAAGTTTATTTCATCAAAAGAAATTCAATCCTTAATAAAAAGAACTTACCTATCTCTTTTATATCTCTTCAATCCTTTCAAGTTTTCTTCTCTTTTTCTTCATAAATTACCTCAAAAATTGAAGAAGTAAATATCAATTTCGTTTCATCCTTTTGTCAAAAAAACTCTTTCTTTTGTAAGGAAAGAAAAAAAATTCATAAAGAAGCTCATTTTTGCTTTTTCATAAAATATTATATTGACTCTCTGCATGTGGGTGTTTGATGTTTTATAGCACACAAAATAAGCAGAAGTCATAAAAAGTAAAGTGAATGAAATATTCAAGAATGACAAAATTTTTCATAAATCATTGACATTTTCTTTGAATTAGAATGTAGGGCACTTGAGGATATTGCTGATGTATATTTTTAAAGGTTAGAATTTTCTGGGATATTTGTGAGTTCTTGGAAGATTCAATGATATTTTCTACGTATTAACACGTGCCATTTTTCGTGCCATAAACTGTTTATGTGTGATATAACCTTCTAGAAATTGATTTAATTCGTGGTCCTTTTGATGTAAATACTTTAGCAACAAGAAGTTGGGAAAATTTCAGTGAATTTTTCGGATATCTGTTGTTTGGAAATTTCGTGTTAAATGAAAATTTATGGGTTTTCTGGCAATGATTTAATTGAATTTTTCAATAGTTTTAATTTAAATGTTGAATTTAAATTTTAACAGGTAGCCTGTGTGAAGTACGGCGGTCCAACTTTGAGTTTTGAGCTGAAACTTGGCATGTTTAAAGACACTTTTGCGACACTTTTCGACAACTATTTAGTTTTTTACGACACCCCTTAGATTTCGAGATATCGATGGGTCAATTTTTGGGGAAAAGCCCGCCGTACTTCACGTTTTCTGGCGGTCTTTTTTCTAAAACACATCTTTATTCGACATGTTATGTATTATTTTAATAGTATTTTTTGCGACACTTTTCGACACGAAAACCGTTTTTGGATCCGACTATCTATTGCTGAGTTATGGCTTGTCAAAGATTCGCATACTTGAGATATTACCCAAAAAACCCAACTTTCGCTATTTCTAAATATATACTACAAAATTTATATCAAAACACATCGCCTTTTCGTGAGTAATTCAAATCTGCAAAGATCTTTTCAATCCGACAAGTTGTCGTTGAGTTATGGCCATTTAAGTGACCAGCCTGGTACTCAAGGTTCACTCTGGAGATTTTTTAACGACACTTTACGACAAAAATTAATTTTAACTCTTAATAAGACTTTTCTATTGTAATTTTGTCTGACTAATCTAAATCTGCAAAGATCTTTTCAATCCGACAAGTTGTCGTTAAGTTATGACCATTTAATTGACCAACATGGAACACAAGGTTCACTCTGGAGATTTTTTAACGACACTTTACGACAAAAATTAATTTTAACTCTTAATAAGACTTTTCTATTGTAATTTTGTCTGACTAATCTAAATCTGCAAAGATCTTTTCAATCCGACAAGTTGTCGTTAAGTTATGACCATTTAATTGACCAACATGGAACACAAGGTTCACTCTGGAGATTTTTTAACGACACTTTACGACAAAAATTTATTTGAACTCTAAATAAGACTTTTCTATTGTAATTTTGTCTGATAAATCCAAATCTGCAAAGATCTTTTCAATCCGACAAGTTGTCGCATAGTTATGGCCATTTAAGTGGCACCAGGTTCTAAAAATTGTAGTATTACAAAAAGTGAAAATTTCGAATATCTGATATTTTTTAAGAATTTTTGTTAACGATGAATTCTTATTTACTTGTACCTAAATTTTTATTGCTCAAATTTAAAATCATTATTATTTTAATTTCAATTTTTAAAATTATAACTTTTAAAAATTTGGAAAAACCGAAACTGAGATTGTTTATTTTCTACCTGCTTCTAAATTTTTTTTATTTTAAAAATTCTAACTAAATGACAAAGTTCTAAGTTAAGTAGAGAATAAACTAAAAAATTATATTATTTTGGAATTTAAAAAATTTAATTTCGGAAAAGATAAAACTTGGTAAAATGTAATCAACCATAAGAAAAAGAAAACAAATTTAATCCCAAAATTAAAGAAGCAGGTAGAAAATAAACAATCTCAGTTTCGGTTTTTCCAAATTTTTAAAAGTTATAATTTTAAAAATTGAAATTAAAATAATAATGATTTTAAATTTGAGCAATAAAAATTTAGGTACAAGTAAATAAGAATTCATCGTTAAAAAACATTCTTAAAAATATCAGATATTCGAAATTTTCACTTTTTGTAATACTACAATTTTTGTGAACCTGGTGCCACTTAAATGGCCATAACTATGCGACAACTTGTCGGATTGAAAAGATCTTTGCAGATTTGGATTTATCAGACAAAATTACAATAGAAAAGTCTTATTTAGAGTTCAAATAAATTTTTGTCGTAAAGTGTCGTTAAAAAATCTCCAGAGTGAACCTTGTGTTCCATGTTGGTCAATTAAATGGTCATAACTTAACGACAACTTGTCGGATTGAAAAGATCTTTGCAGATTTAGATTAGTCAGACAAAATTACAATAGAAAAGTCTTATTAAGAGTTAAAATTAATTTTTGTCGTAAAGTGTCGTTAAAAAATCTCCAGAGTGAACCTTGTGTTCCATGTTGGTCAATTAAATGGTCATAACTTAACGACAACTTGTCGGATTGAAAAGATCTTTGCAGATTTAGATTAGTCAGACAAAATTACAATAGAAAAGTCTTATTAAGAGTTAAAATTAATTTTTGTCGTAAAGTGTCGTTAAAAAATCTCCAGAGTGAACCTTGTGTTCCATGTTGGTCAATTAAATGGTCATAACTTAACGACAACTTGTCGGATTGAAAAGATCTTTGCAGATTTAGATTAGTCAGACAAAATTACAATAGAAAAGTCTTATTAAGAGTTAAAATTAATTTTTGTCGTAAAGTGTCGTTAAAAAATCTCCAGAGTGAACCTTGAGTACCAGGCTGGTCACTTAAATGGCCATAACTCAACGACAACTTGTCGGATTGAAAAGATCTTTGCAGATTTGAATTACTCACGAAAAGGCGATGTGTTTTGATATAAATTTTGTAGTATATATTTAGAAATAGCGAAAGTTGGGTTTTTTGGGTAATATCTCAAGTATGCGAATCTTTGACAAGCCATAACTCAGCAACAGATAGTCGGATCCAAAAACGGTTTTCGTGTCGAAAAGTGTCGCAAAAAATACTATTAAAATAATACATAACATGTCGAATAAAGATGTGTTTTAGAAAAAAGACCGCCAGAAAACGTGAAGTACGGCGGGCTTTTCCCCAAAAATTGACCCATCGATATCTCGAAATCTAAGGGGTGTCGTAAAAAACTAAATAGTTGTCGAAAAGTGTCGCAAAAGTGTCTTTAAACATGCCAAGTTTCAGCTCAAAACTCAAAGTTGGACCGCCGTACTTCACACAGGCTAACAGGAATTTATTAAAATTTTTTAAAAATTGTACAGTTTTTCAATTTTTTCAACACAAAAATTTAAAAATTTGCACAATTTTCTGATGAATGTTTGAGCTTTGGACAATCCCATGATAAAATCTCATAAATAACTTCATTCACTAAACAAATACAAATCATTACAAAAATCAATCTCAATTCAATCAAAATACTCAAATTGCTAAGAATAATAATCAAATAAAAAAAATCTTAATTTCAAATTTTAGTCAATAAACTAATAAAAGCTAGTCAATCAACCACCCATGTCAAAATCTAATAAATTAGCAAATTTATTTCTTTTATTCTTTACTAAAAAATAATAATCTTCACAAAAATTGCATAAACACACTCATACTGTCAAGATTTTTTTAAAGATATATAAAACTTCATTCATATTTCATTCAATTTAAAATTAAAGTTTATATAAATTTTTTTGATGATGACAGAAATGAATGAGTATGCGCTGCTTTGAAATATTTTAAAGAGAAAAAAATGCTATTAGTGTTTTTATGATATGAAAAAAAAAATCAGAATAATAATATGCAAATTCATTAATTCTTTTGAAATTGAATAAATAAAAAAGAAGGAGGAATTTATTTAGATTTTTTTTAAAAAAAAAACTGAATTCATGAATATTCGATATGCTATTTTATTTTTCATTTCTTTCAAGTTCATTTCTATACATATTTATTGTATAAATTATTTTTCTCGATTCAGTGAAATTCAAATCACATTTTCTGAACCTCCTTTGTCAATTCAAACATAATAATTCTTTCAAAATTTAAGGCTTCTTTTTATTCACAAAAAATATAAAATATCATAAATTACGGCATGAAAATGTGCTTTTTTATTATTTATTTTGAGGGGGAAGTAGAAAATAAAAATATCTTCAGTGCTGATAGATACAATATGATTTAAATTTTCTAATTTTCTTAGGTAAAATCAGGAGCTATGAAGAATTTTAATTCATTTATTGAAGCTATTTAATTAATTTTCTAGCATAATGAATAATTTGAATTGACAGAAAAAAAGGATCGATATTTGAAATTAATGAATTGAGAGAATTTATGAACCGAGAAAATCGTCAAATGTTTTATTGAATGAATTGATACTTTTTTGTAAGTTTGAATGAGACCTTTTGCGCTTATTTGATTCTATTGTGAATGAGGTAAATTAGTTTTTTAGAGTAGGTAAATTTGAAAATTGAATAGATTTTTTTTTTTAAAAAAAAAATAAAATTTAAATATATTTGGTTCAGAAAAAAAATATTTACTAAAAAAAATCTAGGTGAGTCCAAAAATTTTTTGTATTGAAAAAAATTTTAGGTGGGTCTTAGTGTTTTTTTTTCTTCGAAGGGTCCCTCTTACCCCCTACAAAATTTTTCTGGATGTAATTGTGTCAACCAATAGCTTGAACCCTCTCCTGGCTACGCTCCTGCGAAAAAAAAATATTTTTAATTATAAAAAAACATGAAAAATTTAAATTATTTTATTTTAATTTTATTCACCAAACAAAATTTGTCAAAACCACGAAATTCTACCAAAAAAACATCAAAAAAACCTGAAAATTCTCTCAAATCTCAAACTTTTCAATCTTTGTCACAAATCTAGCCCCAATGACATTAATACCACAAATTTTTTTATCACAAATGTCCACAAATAGATATAGAAATGTCCTAATTTTATGAGAATTCTTCATTTGAAACTTTTTCATTCTTCTTTCGCATTCAATTTGAAGAATGAGAAATCAAAAAAAAGAAAATTTAATTTTTTTATAACCTTCGAGAAAGAATGAAAAAAAAAATTCGAAGCTATTCCCCAAAAAAGAGGATAAGAAGAAGTCAAAATGAATAGGCGAAAAACTTTTCCATTTTGAATTAATACGATGTCGTAAAGAGAATCAAAAAAGTGTCATTTGATACTTTATTTTTTTTTAGAAATCATATCTAAGATTTCATGCGCCATCTTTTCTCGATATGACCCGAGCTATAAAACTTTTTTTTCTTCTCCTTTTTTTTATACACACATAGTTATATGTATAAAATTTGATATCCTTTTTATGACTTTGTACATTATGCTTGCAGCTCTTTCGTCTTCGTTTATTTTTATATCATAAAAAACACGACAAAAAATCAAGAAAACGAGAAAAAAAAATAAAAAGAAAATCTGAAAAAAAAAAAATTGATAGTTGAAGCTAGCAAATTTATGACTTCCTACTTTTGGTTCTATGTACGGAGGGTCCTCGATTTGAACAGTTGTTTTGTTCCAAAATTTTTCTATTCAAATCAAATTTATTCAATTCGGAATGTTTAAAAATGACCTTTAAAGATGAAAGTTTGAAATTTTGTATAAACATTTTTTGGTTATTCAAATCGAAACAATTCAAATCGAATCTGTTTAAATTAAGGACCCCTTGTATATTATAAATAGACTCACATATTTGTAGATATTGAAAAATTCTATTAAATTTAAGACAAATTTTTAAGGGATGCAAAACTGAGACATAAACTTAAAAAAATCTTAAAAAATTGTATTTTTTTTTCAATTCTTTCCTTCATAAAACATTTTTTATGTATTTGCAAGTACATAGTCATTTTGCTCCTTCAAGCATGAATGACTGTGGTTGTATGTATAAATTTTATTTCTGTCTCAAGTGTTCAAATGGAGCAAAAATTTAATGAACTTTGAAGATGTTGAAATTTAAGATTTATTGATTTTTTTGTGATGCTCTATGAATCTTAACTCTATTTCTTTATTTATTGGACGAATTTAGAAAAGAAAGGATCGAGATATTAAATCAAATTCTTTGTAATAAAAAATAAAACTAAATTTATTGGAAATTTACATTGATGCTGATGAATAGATTTTTTCAAATTTTAATGAATTATTGAAAACTATGCAAAAAAATAATAATCAAAAAGCTACCGAAATAATTATTGACAAAATTGTTTGAATTAGAGGGACTTGAACCTTGAAATCGCTAATTTTTTGTAAACTCAGTGTTTAATTCTTAATTTTTCACTTTAATTACAGTTTGGCAAATTCAATACCATCTTGTTAATTATTTCAATTTCTTTGAATTCACATAACTTAAAAAAGAATTTAGGTAAATAAAATTTTATTTTAAAAACTAAATAACATTATACGACATTACACACAACTTGAAAAAAAAAAATTAATTTAGTCTCTATTTGGTAATAAATATAGGTAGAATATGGTGGCACACAGTGTTAATGACAATTCTCCCTTTCAGCTTAAATTAATGAAATCAATTTACAAGCAAGCGAGACAGCGAGCAGATGGATAATCAATGAAACGTAAAGCGGTTCACGTTACAAAAAAAAATTATTTCCTTATCAATATTTATGAATACGACAAAAAAATGTATCAATTGCTGTTTATGGCATGACATTTATTGCCAGGGAATAATATCCATTAATTTCGATGTTTTTAAAATCGACACACACAAAAAAGAATATTTTTTCTTCCTTCTTGTCATATATTTATATTCGTAAAAATGCTATAAATTTCAAGCATTATCGATTCGTTCGAGTGAAAAACACTTTACCAGAAATAATCAAGTTTCCTCTGCCATACACCCTGCAAATATGTACAACACATTCTTTTTTCATAAATATAAATATGCTACATTGTTATTGTTGTTGCTGTTGATATTTATGCACATTTCGTTGAACGAGTAGATGCCATAAATATAGGATATGTAATATGTACGGATCACAGTAGGTGAGGATGAGAATGAAATTGATGAATGTCTGTTTTGAACATTGATAGAACATGGAGAGTAAAAAAAATGTATAAAATATATTTATTTTTAAGCTATGCACAAATATAAAAATTGATGGGAAAAATTTCGTGATTGATACGGCTAAAATGCTTTTTTATATCTGTGTACAAAATAACCGATTAATCATCATCTCAAATTGCGATAACAATATCATGTAATTTTTATTTCATATGTGAAGTTATTGATTTTTTAAAGTACATTTTAGGGAATAAACGTTCATTCTTTTATTTTTCATGATTTCTGAAATGGCTAAAATCTTGGACGTCATTTATGAACGACTTCTATTTTTTTTATTTATTTAACTCGAACGAATCGACAAAGTATATTTCAATATCAAAGTTTCGCCAAATACGATCAAAATTTGACTTGCATTGTGAAATTCATTTGGAATATGCTCAAACTCAATAATTACTTATTTTTTTAAAAAAAAATGCTGTCCAGAACACTTAAATTGCATCATTTCTCATTTTGCACAATTTTTTTAAAAATCTTTAATCGCTTCTTTAAAATATATTTCTTTTTAAATCTTAATTTGTCAATTGAAATTGAAAAATAATCATTAAAAAATTTGTAATCAGGTATTTTGCAATGCAACAAATAAAAGTTTTTACTTTTTAAAAAGTTTCAAATTATTAAAACTTTAGCAGGTACTTTAAAAACATATAAATTTCCTCTTTCTGCAGTTATAAATCAGTAAAATTTTAAACACAATTGCATCAGCATATTTATCAAAATGTAAGTTTCGTCCGTAAAAATTTACTTTTATGGATTCTCTTGAAATACAATACATAAGTATAATGCAAAAAGAAGGATCTAAAGATCTGCTTGAGAAATATCTAACTTTTCTAACAATAATTTCTTCATTTTTAGGATACAACAAATTCTTTTCATCTTATTGATTTCAAGCTTCATCTGGATCTACACAAAAGGAGCATTACTCAGCCCTAATTATGTTGAGTTTGACATAGATGACATAGAGGAACTTGGCAAATACTCTTATCAATGGAGTTCTTCTGATTTTCCGTAAATTCAAGAAACAAGTTTTAACTTTCATTCACTAACTTCAATGGTCTTGCTACTTTTAACTAAGTAATTAATTTATGATTATTTTTTAAATCTTTTAATAAAATTAAATTGGAATTCAATTTTTTTCTCAAAAAAAAATCATGTTGAATGTTTAAATTAGTTTTATTTTGACTTGAATGCTTTGCAGATATAATTTGAGATTAACTTCAAGAAAAAATTATTTCCTTAAATCAGATAGGAATAAAAGGCAAAAAAGCAAAAGCATGAATAATATTAATGCAAACGATTGAAACAGAAAACCGTAATAATATGATGCACAAATAGTGGTTTTTTTGTGAAGCACTAAAAACAATATAAAATATATAATATTCATGTATATATGCACACAATTCTCAATTACATTCTCTCTGACGTTCATAACAATTTTGTATATGTCTACCATTGTGGTTATATGATTTCATGAGAATTTATATTACAATTAGTATTATTTTTATTTTCATCTGAAATAATAAATGCAATTCAAAAATTGCTATTATGTGCATATACTTTCAAATCGCACCCAAAATTGAAATTTTTGAGAGTTATTTGGTTTGAAGACCTGAAGACAAGTAGCAAAATGAGGGCAATGTCAACTTAGAATGATGTATTCATATTAACATTTTAGAATTTTTAATAGGGGCCGTTCACTTAGTACGTTCACTTTTTAGGGGGGAGGGGAGTCTAAGATTTTGTAACAGATTAAACAAAACAAAAGAATTTTAGTACAAAAAGCGCATTCTCGTACAGAACAGTAAAAAATACACTTTTGTGGTTTATTTGGGTTAAAAATATTTATGCAAATTGCTACAATTGGTCTTTAAAATATTACATTTAAATGGATACAGTTTGGATAGATATTCAACAAAATATTTAATATTGCAGAATCGATGATTTTAAGGAAATTTTTTGATATTTGTTTTCAGCGTTGAAAAAGCACAACAGAGAAAAATTTAATGCATTTTCTCGAAATTTTGTTGGAAATAATTGAGAGAAAAATATTTTAGTGTATATTATGGAAATTTTAGAAAAAAGAGGTCAATTTTCATAATAAGAGTACATTCTTTTAAAAAAAGAAGAAGAAATAGAAGCTTTTAGAAAGTAGAAAGCAAATTTTTAAAATAGAGGTTCAATAAAGATAAGAGTAGTTCCCTTTACTCCTCTAAGAAGTGGTGGGGTATTGATTTCGACGTTCCAATAACACATCATAATTAAAATGGAATCCGAACCACTTCTTTGATGACATTGTTGCCTTCAGCCTTCAAAGGGAGGCTGTGAGTCGCGTTCGCAGTGCATATGATTCGAAAAAGGGCATGTGAAAAATTTCTGATGCCGAGTCTCGAACACATGATCGCAATAAAAAGGTACCGAAGTACAAAACCATTCCGCCACCGAGCAGCCACTTCGACTCACATAGAGGTTCAATGGTTTTATATCCATCAAAAATGTATTATCAAAAAAAAGTGATATCAACAAATTTAATTAATTTTTGGATGTTTTAAAAATTTTATTAAAAATCAAAAAATTGAAAAATTAAAAAATGACCGTTAATTTTGAACATCATATATGAACAACCCCAAAATATATTTTTCATCAAATTCCAGCCTATACTCGTGAGCTTTTAGTTCAAATTTTAAAAGCAGATTTTTTTAAGAGTTAATAACATTAAACAACTCTTGATCCAAAAACATTGTCAAAACATCTCCTTCAATAGTTGTTACTTCAATTTCACTGGCTGAAAATACTTTCAAGCCATAATCATGATCCAGGGTAATATCAAGTGTTTCAGTGGGTTTTATCAGTTTTATAGTCGATTTAATAATCGGCAAATCTTCCAAAGATAAACGATTTGTAGCATGAATACGATTTTTTATGATCGTTGCAACTTTTATGATGTATTCCTTAGAATAGACATTAAAATCTTTGTACACCTCCACAAGTTTTTTTAATTTTGCATCCCAACTACGTTCTGCTAAGACGTCTTTTTTGTTATTGCTAACATCATCTGGGAATGCATACTTAATAATAAGACTCAAAATAATTTCTTCTACTACTTGATCGTCCTGCCTTGGAATGAGTTTATTTAAAATGCTTTTAAACAATAAAGGTGAACTTTGAAAAAGGATTATTTTTCCAGACTTTCCTAAATTTTCAAGCATTTTTGCAATTTTCAATGCCAAAATTGTTCCAAAATTAGATGCAAGCAACAGAAATTTTGACTCATTTTCATATAGTTTTTCAACATCCTAAATAAAGTTAAATGAATTCATTAAAAAAACTTTATATAGGTAATTGTTTTTATATACCTCGAATAAAGCAGCACACATATCATCGATATTATCCATGTTCCAAGTTTTCATACATTGAATTACATATGCTGGGTAATGTATTCCTTTTCCTAAATAATAATAGAATTTTTGTGCAAAACCTACGATTTTTGAAAAAAAAAAAGAAATTATATCATGTTGATTTTATTGAATTCAATGGATTTACCTTCAACCCCAGGGAAAATCAGTGCTTTAATATTGTTATCATCTAATCTATCATTGACTTTCAATAACTCAATGCGACTGGTGCTTTCATCTCCTAAATCTCTTACTAAGTATTCTAAATTAACATTCACTTTTTCTAAAGTTTTTTCTTCTTCAGTTTTCTCAAGTGCTTTAAATTGTCCAACTGTCATAGAACGAATTTCCTGAGATGTCAATGTAATATTAAACTCTCGATCTAAAGATTGTGAAATTTCAACTGTCATTAGTGAATCCATTCCCAATTCCGAGAGCTTTGTTTCCATTGAAATAGATTTCATATCTTTAATTGACATGATGTTCATCAGCATCTCCATAATTCCACCTTTTCCAGTCGCAAGAATTCTTTTCTCAGCAACGACCATGCTTGATACAATTGGATCATCGACAGTCATCAATGTATCTAGTTCTTCTAAACATGATGATATTCTCTGAAGTAAAGTTCCTCCAATTTCCATATCAATATTATCTTCTTGTAAATCTGCTACAATTCCAACATCACCAATCGCACCCCATTGAATTGCTTTTCCTGGCAACCCAATTTTATTTCGTTCCTCTACTATCCTTTCCATTACAGAATTAGCCATGCCATAATTGCTTTGTCCTGCATTTCCACGTCCACAAGCTACGCTTGAAAATACAACAAAATATTTTAGCAATGGACATTTAGCTCTTGAGATTTCATCCAAATATTTTGTTGCATACGCCTTTGGTGTCATACATTCATCAAATGATTCAACAGTCTGATTTTCTAAAATTTTATCTCGTAATTGCAGTGCTAAATTGAAAATTCCAGCCATTGGACCCAATTTTAAAGCATCATCAATCAATTGTTCGCATCCTTGTCTTGTGGTTATGTCTGATTTATTAATCTGCACTTGTGCACCATAAGATTCCCATACTTTAATTCTATATAATTGATATCTCTTTGTTATTCCTCGACTTGTGCTTAAAACAATTTTTCTGCAACCTCTCAGGACCAACCAATTAGCAAGCTCCAAACCAAAACCTCCTAATCCACCACAAATAATATAAGAATATTCTTGATTGCAATAAACTCTTGGTATAACTGATATCGGTAATGTTGCAATGTCGGATTCATTTTCACGAATTTTTAATACAATTTTTCCAATGTGCTTTCCACTCGCTAGAAATCGGAATGCACTTTCAATTTCATCAGCATTAAACACTGTCGTTTTTAATGGCTTGATGATTCCTCTTTTTATATCATCATTTATATATTTTTGCAATATCGATTTTTCTTCATCTGATGCATCGAATATATTATCAGCTAAAATTGCATGGAACGTCAGTTCTTTTAAGAAATCTCCAAGGCTTAGTTTATTGTCATTATCCATATCAACTTTACCAATTTCGAGGAATTTACCACGTTCACCAAGACATCGAACAGACGCAGCAAACTTTTCTCCTGATAATGAATTCAGCACATAATCAACTCCTTTACCTCGAGTTCGTGTTTTAACCATAAATTCAAATGATGTATCACGTGAATTTCCAATATTTTCTCGTTTTAACTCGGGAAATTCATTTAATAGATAATTTTTCTTCTCTTCTGTACTGACCGTTGTAAAAACTTCTAATCCATATGCAAATGCTACTCGAATAGCTGCCAATCCAATACCACCTGATCCCGAATGAATTAAAATTGATTTTCCTTTCTCAATTTTAGTTTTCATGAAAAAACTGATATAAACAGTGCCATAAACAACTGGAATTGTAACAGCTTCTTCAAGTGTCCAATAATCAGGAATATCATACATGAGATCTTCTGCACTCATAATAACATGAGATGCCATACCTGCATTTTTTTTCATTCCCATAACACGACGGCCATCTTTTGTTATGCCAGCAAATTCTATTCCCAAATTGCTTAAATATTCCGTTTTTTTAGCATCACTTACTTTCGTTGAAAGTTTTCCTATTGCTAGCATGACATCGCGAAAATTTAATGCAGCATATTGAACTTTGACAACATCATCAGCGTCTTTAACGATTGGACTTTGTAACCATTTTAATGACGAAAGATCCCCCTTTACCAAACTATTTGCAATGCATGAATTTTCACATGGTGTTGCTTCATATTTAGACTTGACTAAGAAATGTTTAAAGCTTCCCCATTTACCATTTCTATAAATATTTATGGCCAAATCTTTATCAAGCTGTGCTTTGTAAAACGGATCATCAATATTGAATGGTGGTGCTGATTCGTCATCAATAAAGACACATCGCAAATTATTTCCATCTGGTTCCTTTCTTATACAATTGGCAAGACCTAAAATTCCTGATTGACTTTCTTTCTCGGCATAAATTAAAGTTGGTTTAATTTTTGCTGTTCTTTGCAATTTTTCAAGCCAGGAAAAGTCACGATCGATATTGGTAATCTTGATTATCGATAATGGGAATTGAAGAGGTTCCTTTCTATATTGCAGCAAAACTAAAGTCTCGCTTTCAGTTGGAATGATTGCGACTATTTTGTAACTTTCAGACCCTTCAAAATCGTGGAATATTTCACAATCCTTTGATTGTCTTGAAATTATGTAGGAACTCGTACTAATGTATTTCTTCACTTCCTCCAAGAAAACAGCATCAAACAAGCAATTGGATCTAATTATAAATGTCTGATCTCCAAATGATGACAATTCTGAAGATGAGACGGTTGCTAAAGGTATTTTAATCTCCTTCGATGTCAAATAATTCAATTCTGCAGTAACAAGCGGAAGATCGTTTGCAGCTAGTCCAAAATATTCACACAATGGTTCTCTATCATCATTTATGTCAATTTCAACACATGATACTTTTTTGATATTAAGATTTTCGAGAGCCAATTCCACACAGAATCGTCCAACATCAGCTTTAGATAAGCATGAAGTAGGAAAGTGAGGGACAAATTGATGGCTTTCAAGAACTGGAATTCCTTTTGGAGGACGTCTATTAATAATGGCAGAATGGAAATTACTTATTTCTATACCACCACATCGAATAACATTTGCATCTGCTGAATATTTAACTTCAACAGTTGGATTGTCACCTAGTTCAGACATCAACATCTCATGATAATTTTTTCTAATGATCATTTTTTTCATATCAGTTGGAACTTGTAAAGATCTCGAAATGTTTAAACGGATTTGAAATTGAATCATACAGTCAAGAAATTCTATCCAATTTGGTTGCCATTTGACTATTCCATATGAACTATCCATTCTTGCAGAAATGACTCCCCTAAATGTCTTATTATGCCCATATCCACGAATGCGTAGTTCCTTATAGAAAGCTGCAGAATCAAGTTCCACAACATTGTCATTTGGTTCTTCAACATCAAATTCAGTTAATTTAGAATTGCTATAAGGACGGACAATTCCAGTAACAAGTGTTATATTTTGTTCGCTTATTTGAAAATGACCTGTTCCCGGTTGTATTATAACTGTTAATTTTTGACCTTGTCCTTTTTGAATTTGACATGCTCGTATAAATTTAACATCCTCAAACTCAACATCGAAGGTTTCAAAGTTTTCTTTTAATTGAGCTGCAAGAGTTTCCCATGCCAAAAAAAGATAGCCTGTCGCTGGAAACAAAACACGCCCATCAACTACATGTGAAGAAATACTGTCAAATTTAGAATCTGACAAATCGTAAACTTTTTCATTACAAGTTCTATTTTCATTTCCTGACACAAAATATGATTCTGTATGGTTCCATTTTATGAATGGTGATATCATAGGAGTTCCACGTGATACTGGAAATTTAACTGATGGATACAGTTTACTTAAATCCATGTCAACTCCACTTTCGAAGAGTCTACCAAGGGTTCTATAAAGTAAAATCGAACTTTCTTTACTACCACGCTTTGTTAGACAAAAATGAACACCTTCAGATAAATTTCGCTTTATAACGGCTTGCAACAGTCCACAAGGTGCAATTTCAATAGTAAGAGCATTTTTCGGAATGTTTTCACAGCCTTCTTCAAACAGAACTGGATTCAATAAATTATTTGTGTGATATTCGCCTGATGAAAATTTGAATTCAGTTGTGTTCCATTCACTTTTTGGTACACTTGTCGAAATCCATTTTCTTGATCGTTGCTTAGGATCTTTAATAACTGGTTTTAACTCATTTAATAGTTCTGGGCCTAAATTAGCTATATATGGGCTATGATACGCAATATTTTGTACATAAATTTCCTTTGCGAAAATATTTTGATTCTTTAATTTTTCAACAAACTTAGCTACTTTGTCAGCTGGCCCTGAGATAGTGCAAGATTCTGCACTGTTATGGCAAGCAATGTAGATTCCATCATCAATCATAGACTTAAGTTCTTTATATCCCATTTCAACAACAGCCATTGAACCAAAAATTGTTTTATTTTTAATAGATGTAAGTCCACGTGAATATGAAGTCAAAATCATTTCCTCTTCTGTTAAAGTATTGTCTGCATATGCACAACCAAGTTCACCAAATGAATGTCCAATGATGTAATCTGGTTCCAATCCAATTGCCTTCAAAATATTTGTCAAACCAATTTGAATTGCAGAAATGCCAACAAATGAATGCAAAATGTTGTCAAAAATTGTTGGATCATCCGTTGTGATAATGTTGATCAAGTCTAATCCCTTTTTAGCAAGAATATCATGACATCTTTTAATAGATTGTTCAAAAATTGGTATCTTCATCAAATCGGCACCCATTCCTGCCCATTGAGATCCCATTCCACTAAACATCCAAACAATAGGCCTCCTTTCTTCTGCAAAGTTGACAATATGACTTTCGTCGCAAATTGCAGTTGATAATTCAGGATCTTGTGTATAAATTGCATATCCACGATAAATATTTGATGGTAGAGTCGAAAGTTGTGTGTTATGAAGAAGTGCAATATATTCAGCATCTAGTGGTTGCTTTGTTACGCTATCAAAGATTGTATTCAAAGCTTCTTCAGTTCGACCTGACCAAGTTAGCAATCGTGGAATGTTATCAGCTGGAATTCCATTATTGACCTTATCTTTTGTATGCTTCTTCAATAATATATGAGAATTAGCACCACCAAAGCCAAAACTATTGACAGCAATTAAGTTTCCTTTAAAATCATGTACTTCAGTTACGGGTTTGAGTCGTCCATCAACAAGTGCTGGAATATCCTGTCGAGGTGTTGTAAAATGAAGCATTGGAGGTATTTTTCCATTTTCAAATATCAAGAGAGATTTTATAACTGAACTGTTGGATGCAGCGGCTTCTGTATGACCCATATTCGATTTCATTGATCCAATCAAAAGTGGTTCTGTACGATCAGCATTAAACACTTGATCAATTGATTTGCATTCTTGTGGATCTCCCACTCTAGTTCCAGTTGCATGACATTCAACATAATCAACACTTTTTGGATTGATTCCAATTTCTTGATACAGTTCCGAAAATAATATACTTTGCCATTCAGCTGAAGGATATGATATTCCTTCGTTCTTAAATCCATCTACATTTGTTTTTGAATGGAGTACAGTTGCATAAACTCGTTTTGCATCCTTTCTTTTTTGTAAAAATATCGTGTTGACAGATTCAGATCGAACATATCCATGGGAATTATTATCAAATGGACGACAAACCCCATCCACAGCTAATACTCCTAATCTAATATTTTTAGAAATAATGAAATTTAAAATATTTAATCATGATATCAAACAAAATGAAAAAATTAAAAAAATCTCACCGTGCAAATTGAATAGAAGTTGAATAGTCAATTATAAGATTGCAACCGCCAACTATTGCAGCATCACATTCACCCATACGAATTGCATTGAATGCCAAATCTAAAGCATAACCAGAGCTACTGCACGCAGTATCGATCATTAATGATGGACCTTTTAAGTTCAAAGCAAATGAAATTCGATTAGCCAGCAACGAACGAGCTGATCCATGCATTCCCATTCCATCTTTAACAAGATCATTGTAAAGGATATTATTATCGGCATCGACTGAACAGCATCCAACAAAAACACCAGTTCTACTTCCTCGAAGTAGTTTTGGGCACATTCCAGCATCAATTATTACCTCGTATGCATGTTCTTGGAGAAGTCTTTGCTGTGGATCCATGAACATAGCTATAATATCATTGACCGAAAAAAAATTTGCATCGAACTTATCAAGATCGTACGTAAATCCATTTCGATCTGGGACTTCACTATTGACATATTTAAATCTTGATTTGCTAGAATCAATCATGTCAATTTTGTTAAATAAGTTGTAACTGAGCTCAGCAACATTATGCGATTTTGGAAATCTTCCAGCAATACCCGAAATAACAATTTCATCTTCTGGATCGATTTTGACACGGCAAAGTTGACGGCGATCAGAACTATTCATTATTCCAAAAAAAAATTGATTTTTTTTAATTATATGAAAAAAAAACTTTTATTGCTAAGTATAAACTTTTGACTTAAATTGATCAATAAATTCTGTGGTTAAATACCAAATTTTTTGGTTATTTATAGTCTCTAATTTATTATAATCAATTGGGTTATGAGGTAATTATATGCTTACTCGTGTGTTAGATCAAATTGCTAAAATTTGAAATTTAAATTTTAACTCTTAATTTTCGTATTGACTAATTTAAATAGTTTTCATTAAGAGGTTAATCGTAAAATTCGTAACGCTTTGGGATGGATAGGGGTCTAAGAATTTGTTACAAAATTTTAATGTTGTTTTTTATAAACAAAATAAATAAAATAAAATTGCAAGTAATTTATGTACAAATTTCAATATTACTTCCAATGAAAGCTACCCTATAACGGTTGCATATAAAAATTGCATTTTTTAATGATAAAAAGAAGATTTAAAGCGTTTAATAATTTAAATACATATTTTATTTAATCGATTACTGATCGCCGTGTCAAAAATGCGCTTAAGATTCAAAATAGTATTTTTAAATAGTTTTTCATATGAGTCAGCAAAATAAAAATAAAACTTTCGAACTTTTAAAAAATCAGGTCAATCTGTCAATGCTATTTAAATAAAATTTGTTTAATTTACTTAATGAAAATTTTGGCAAATTTTGGTTATTTTCGAAATTCTGAAACAACTAGTCAGATATTATTTATTCAGTTTTTAAATTAACTATAAAATAATTGAAAATTGCTTAGTCTGTTCCACGTATCACTGTACATCATTGAAATTTACGAATGATAACTGTAATATCCCAAGTTATCCTTACTGTACTGGACATATACATTAGGACATTAGTTGCATTCGTATAGACTCAGGGATTTTTTGCATATTTTAGGGATAATTGTGATACTTTCCACGCCTTAGTTGGGAATATGTATCATTAAGAACTGCAAAAAAAAATTAATTAATTCTTTTCCGTTCGTTCTATCTTTGTGATTTTTTTGAATGTGATGATGGCTAGTGTTGTGATTATGCATATGGTTGCAGAAAAAAGAAAGAAAAAATGTTAGATATGGGAATATCAGATATTTGAAATGGATTTTTTTCTCAGGGTTTGTCACGATTGATATTTGTGTATTAATAAAAAAAAAATTACTTCATAACTCGAAGTTTCCAACACCTGAAAAAATAATTATAATTTCCATTAAACATCGCATTGAAACTTTTATTTTATTTAATTTTTCCGAAATGCTTTAAACACCTCATAAATTCTATATTTATTTTATTTAGACAACAGACTAGCCAAATACAACAAAACAGACAAAAAATGTTTTTATCTCTCTCATCCCTTGACATTTAATCAAATCAAATATCAATTTAGTGTATTTAAAAACGTACACGCCGTCACATCATTAAATATTTGAACAATCCATGCTCTTTACAATTTTCTTTTTTTTTCCCCCATTCAACATCATATGGTGTCATTTTTAAAATATAATATTTCGATTTTAACACCATTCATTTCATTTCAATTCCAATTCCATTCATCTCATTCACTGTATATTAGCTTCGGAATAAAAAAAATATGTGTATATGTCTGTATAGTTTTGTTTATTGCTGCATTTTTTCACTTTGACTCTATTATTATTATTATGATTTGAAATGGTAGCTCTAAGGGTTCACGATGCCGAGACCGAGACCGAGAATTCCCGGGAATTCTCGGTCTCGGTCTCGGTCTCGGTCTCGAGAATTTTCCGAGACCGAGACCCGAGACCAAGAAAAATTTATTTTACTAAAAAATTTACATTTTCTCTTCGGAAAAAAATTTTAAATCTCAAAGGAAAATTTTTTAAGATACTTAAGTATATCTAAATAGACATTTATACAATAAAAAAATTAAAGTTTTGATGACAAAAAACATTTAAAAAAGTAAATTTGAATTTTTTAGCAGAGATCGAAGCTGAAGTTTTCGGCTTAACTAGTTATTTGCATTTTTTGATAAACTTAAGCTATTTACAAAGTACTTTAGATATTTTTACTATTCTTAGGGTCATTTTCTATTATTCTGAGTCTTATTTCATAAAATTGGAAAAGCGTTAAACTCAAAATTTAACTTTTAAATTTTCTAAGCTGATTTTAAGCCGATCGGCTTATTTCTCAGCTGAAGTAAAATTTTGAGCTGATTACGTATGAAAATTAAGAAATTATGATACAATATGCTAGTTAATAATATAAGGAACAGTTATAATATCAAAAAACTTTGTAAATGGCTTAATTTCGTCAATAGAAGCAAAAATAAGTTAAGCCGAAAAAGTCGACTTTGATCTCTGTGTTTTAGTAAAAAAATATTAATCTAAGCTTTTTTTTTGAGAAAAGCACATCCGAAAATAAATTTTCAAAAGTTAAATTCTTAAAACTTTATAAGAAAATTACTAACATTTACTACTTATGAAGTGAACAAATTAACTGATTTTTGATATTCTGAAAATATGTATGAAAGATGGGTTAAGATTTATATGAAGGAAAATAAAATTTTATCTTCATAATTTTCATAAATTTTTGTGTTAAAAAACCAAAATTTATTATCTTTTTGAATTTTCTCTAAATCAGACATTTGTAACAAGCATGAAAACGCCATAAAAATTGCAAAACACTTAAAAAATTTCAAAAATTTACTGTAGAATTAAAGTCGAGACTTCCCGGGAAATCCCGGGAATTCTCGGTCTCGGTCTCGGTCTCGAAAATTTGTCGAGACCGAGACTTCGGGAACCCTTAGGTAGCTCATCGAACATATTATATCAGTACAAAATTGTTTATTTCTCCCTATTCTCAACTTTAGACTCGATTCACTATTATTCAATTGATGGATGAAACAGGATGAAAAAATAAGTGTTTTTGAGGGGTTCTGAAAAAAAATCTGTATCATTCGCAAAAATCACACACGTCTGATTGTTTGTCGACCCCGAAAAATGAATTGGACGAAGAAAGAAAAACATAACAAATAGGCATTTTAATATGAAATTATACTAGGGATAGAAAGGGGGTGATATTTAATTGGATAAGCAATTTTGAATGCTGCAATTTTTGTGATAAAGTAATTCTTGAAGTTTGAGGTTAGGATAATGATTTTAGCTTTTAAAATGTGCTGTTAAAGTCTAATAAAAGTAAATTTCAAGTTCTTGATGTATTTAATTTTATTTAAAAAATAAATTATAAAGATTTAAAAAAATTGATTTATTGTAACAGCTATTACAAAAATTTCTCAAATTTGATGGATCCAAGTTTTTGATGAACATCATAAGTGAACAGCCAATAACCGTTTAAATTTTAATAAGAGAAGAAACAAAGAAATAATTTTTTTATCCTAAATAAAATAACGATAATTTAACTCGAATTAATAATTTTGTACATATCAAGATTTTGATAAATTGTCATATAATCTCCTTCAATTGTCGTCACTTCAATTTCATTGTCCGAAAATGCTCTCAAGCCAAAATATTCATCGTTAATATTCAAAAGCGCCTCACTAGCTTTCACTAGTTTTATCGGTGACTTTATGATTGAAAAATCATCCAAAGATAAATTACATCCTACTTTTATACGATTCTTCATTAGTATCGCAGCTTTAATTATATATTCTTTGGAATAAACTTTAAAATCTGTAAACAGTTCATCGAACTTTTTCATTTTCGCTTCCCAAGTAGGCGCCAATATAACATCAAATCTACGGTTGCTAGTACAATCTGGAAAAGCAAGTTTCAGGCATACATCTAAGGCAAGTGTTTCAATTGCTGCATTTGGATCTTCTGATTTTGGAATCATGCTGTTGAGAATTGTTTTAGATAGAATTGGTGATCCATCAATAACGAACATTCTGCCTGTTATTCCCCTATTTTCTAACATTTTTGCTAATTTTAGAGCCAAAATTGATCCATAAGCAGATGCAATAAACAAGAATTTCGTGTCATTTTCATAAAGCTTTGCAATGTCCTGAATAACATTTAAACAAAATTTGAATCAATAATTTAAAAAATTATTTCCTTTTAATTTGGCGTAAAATTACCTCAATCAAAGCATTACACATCTCATTAATATCACTAATATTCCAAATATTCATACATTGAAGCGCATAAGTTTGATATTTTATTTGACTTGCCATCATGAAAAGTACTTTACCGCCAACACCTGGAAATTGAAAACAGAAAAAGGCTTAAATAGATTTTTTCAATTCTGTTAGTTAATCGTACCTTCGACTCCAGGAAATATCAATGCTTTTGTTGTATTGTCTTCCATTTTATTATTGAGCTGAAGTGTTGTTAAATTACTAGTACTTTCATCTCCTAAACTTAGCACAAATTGCTCTAAATTCACCTGAATTTTCGGCGAACACACATCATCATCTCCATCTTTTTTTTCAAGTTCTTTTAATTCAGCAATTGTCATAGAACGCAGTTCCTGTGGTGTTAAGATTATGTTAAAATTTCTTTCGAATGACTGCGAAATTTCAACAGACATCAACGAATCCATTCCCAGTTCCGAAAGCTTTGTTTCCATTGAAATAGATTTTATATCTTTAATTGACATGATGTTCATCAGCATTTCCATAATTCCACCTTTTTCTGACGCAAGAATTCTTTTCTCAGCAACTACCATGCTTGATACAATTGGATCATCGACAGACATCAGCGTGTCAAGTTCTTCTAGACATGATGATATACTTTGCAGTAAAGATCCTCCAATTTCCATGTTAATATTATACTCTTGTAAATCCGCAACGATTCCAACATCACCAATTGCACCCCATTGAATTGCCTTCCCTGGCAACCCAATTTTATGTCGTTCCTCCACTATCCTTTCCATCACAGAATTGGCCATTCCATAATTACTTTGTCCTGCATTTCCTCGTCCACAAGATACACTTGAAAATACAACAAAGTATTTCAATTCTGGGCACATGAGTCTCGAAATTTCATCCAAATATTTTGTTGCATATGCCTTTGGTCCCATACATTCATCAAAAGATTCAACAGTCTGATTTTCTAAAATTTTATCTCTTAATTGAACAGCTAAGTTGAAAATTCCAGCTATTGGACCCAAAATTAAAGCATCATCGATCAATTGTTCACATCCTTGTCTTGTGGTTATGTCTGATTTATTAACCTGCACTTGTACACCATAAGATTTCCATACTTTAATTCTATATGATTGAAACTTTTTTTTTATTCCTCGACTTGTACTTAAAACAATTTTTCTACATCCTCTCAGGATCAACCAGTCAGCAAGCTCCAAACCAAAACCTCCTAATCCTCCACAAATAATGTAGGAATGATCTGGATTGCAATAAACTCTTGGTAAAACTGAAATCGGTAACGTTGCATTGTCTGATTCATTTTCACGAATTTTTAATACAACTTTTCCTATGTGCTTGCCACTTGAAAGAAGTCGAAAAGCACCTTCAACTTGATCAGCATTAAAAACATTTGTTTTCAAAGGTTTGATTGTTCCATCTGCAATACCATCGTCTATAAGCTTTTTTAAAAACAATTTTTCTTCGATTGGCTTAGTAAGCATGTTCTCAAAAACAACAGCGTGGAATGTCAGTTCTCTTAAGAAGTCCTCAAGGCTTAAATTATTATTTTTTGCCATATCAAATTTTCCAATTTCCAGGAACTTTCCACCTTTACCAAGACATCGAACAGAAGCTGCTAATTTCTCTTCAGATAATGAATTCAGCACATAATCGACTCCTACACCTCGAGTTCGTTTCCTAATCATATCTTCAAATGATGTGTCACGTGAATTTCCGATATTTTCTGGTTTTAGTTGAGGAAACTCACTCAATAAATAACTTTTCTTCTCTTCAGTGCTGACCGTTGTAAATACTTTCAAGCCATATGCAAGTGCGACTCGAATAGCTGCCAATCCAATACCACCAGATCCCGCATGAATTAAAATTGATTTTCCTTTTTCAATTTTAGTTATCATGAAGAAGCTGTAATAAACAGTGCCATAAACTGCAGGAATAGTAACAGCTTCTTCAAGTGTCCAATGATCCGGAACATTCCATACGAAAATTTCATCTGGAATAACATGAGAAGACATAGCACCGTTCGGTTTTGCTCCCATAACTCGACGTCCTTCTTTGGTAATACCAGCAAATTCTAGACCCATGACGCATATCAAATCCAATCTATTATCACTGACTGTGTCTTCTGATAATTTTCCTGTAGCTAACATAGCATCTTTGAAATTTAATGCTGAATATTGTACTTTGACAATATCATAATTGTCTTTCAATATTGGACTTTGTAGCCATTTAATTGAAGAAAGATCTCCTTTTACTAAACTGTTTACAAAGCACGAATCTTCACACGGCATAGGTTCACATTCAGGTTTGACTAGGAAATGTTTGAAGCTTCCCCATTCACCATTTCTGTATACATTTATTGCCAAACCATTATTTATCTGTGCTTTGTAAAATGGATCATCAATACTGAATGGTGGTGCTGATTCATCATCAATAAAGACACATCGCAAATTATTTCCATTTGGTTCTTTTCGGATACAGTTTGCAAGACCTAAAATTCCTGATTGGCTTTCTCTTTCAGTATAAATTAAAGTCGGTTCTGTTTTTGCTGTTTTTTGTAAGTTTTCAAGCCAGGAATAGTCACGATCGATGTTAGTAATCTTGATTAATGATAATGGGATTGGAACAGGTTCCTGTCGATATTGCATCAAAACTAAAGTCTCGCATTCAGTTGGAATGACTGCTGCTATTGTGTAACCTTCAGATCCTTCAAAATCGTGGAATATTTCACACTCCTTTGATTCTCTTGAAATTATGTAGGAACTCGTACTAATGTATTTCTTCACTTCCTCCAAGAAAACAGCATCAAACAAGCAGTTAGATCTAATTACAAATGTCTGATCTCTAAATGCTGACAATTCTGATGATGAAACAGTTGTTAGGGGTATTTTAATTTCCTTTGATGTCAAAAAATTCAGCTCTGCAGTAACAACAGGGAGATCGTTTGCAGCTAGTCCAAAATATTCACTCAATGGTTCTCTGTTATCATTCATATCAATTTCAACACATGATACTTTTCTAATGTTAAGATTTTCAATTGCCAATTGAACACAAAATCTTCCAACATCAGTTTTAGATAAGCATGGAGTAGGAAAATGAGGAACGAATTGATAACTTTCAAGAACTGGAATTCCTTTTGGAGGACGTCTACTAATTGTCGAAAAACCTACATTACGAATTTCAATACCGCCACATCGCAAAACTTTCAGTTCTGAGGAATATCTTAATTCAACAATAGGATCGTCACCTAATTCAGACATCAACTTCTCATGATAATTTTTCTTAATGCTAACTTTTTTAACACCTGTTGAAATTTTCAATGATCTTGAATCTTTCGTAATAATTAATTTTTGAAGTATACAGTCAAGGAATGCAATCCAATTTGATTGCCATTTAACTTTTCCTTTTGAGCCATCAATTTTGGTCGCAACTACCGATTTAAATATTTTTTTGTACTCGTAACCTCGTAACCGAAGTTCTTTATAGAAACCTGCAGAGTCCAGCTCCTCAATAATATTATTTGGATCTTCATCTTCAATTTCAATTAGTGAAGAATTTTTAAGACGTCGAACTGTTCCAGTAGCAAGTGTTGTATTCTCTTCAGTAACTTGGAAAAATCCAGTTTCTGGTTGCAATAAAACTGACAATATTTGATCTTTTCCTTTCTGAATCTGACACGCACGAATAAATTTGACATCTTCAAATTCAACGTCTAATGTTTCAAAATTTTCCTTTAATTGAGCTGCAAGTGTTTTCCATGCCAAATATAAATAGCCTGTAGCTGGGAACAAAACACGTCCATCAATCTCGTGTCCTGCGATGAAGTCAAAATCCGGATCTGCCAAACTGTACATTTTTTCATTGATTTGTTTATCATTACTAGATGGGACTGTGTATGTTTCATCATGATTCCATTTTATTAATGGTGAAATCATTGGAGTTCCTCGAGATACTGGAAATTCTATTGCTGGATAAAGTTTACTTAAATCCAAGTCAATTCCATTTTCAAATAATCTACCAAGTTTGCTATAAAGTAACATCGAACTTTCTTTATTTCCACGTTTTGTCAGACAAATATGCAAACCTTCAGATAAATTTTGCTTTATGATAGCTTGTAACAGTCCATAAGGTGCAATTTCAATAGTAAGAGCATTTTTCGGAATGTTTTCACAACCTTCCTCAAACAGAACTGGATTCAATAAATTATTTGTGTGATATTGACCAGATGAATATTTGCATTCAGTTGTGTTCCATTCACTTTTTGGTACACTTGTCGAAATCCATTTTCTTGATCGTTCCTTAGGATCTTTGATAACTGGTTTTGACTCATTTAATAATTCTGGACCCAAATCGACTATATATGGGCTATGATACGCAATATTTTGTACATAAATTTCCTTTGCAAAAATATTTTGATTCTTTAATTTTTCAACAAACTTAACTACTTTGTCAGCTGGCCCTGAGATAGTGCAAGATTCTGCACTGTTACGGCAAGCAATGTAGATTCCATCATCAATCATAGACTTAAGTTCTTTATATCCCATTTCAACAACAGCCATTGAACCAAAAATTGTTTTATTTTTAATTGATACAAGTCCACGTGAATATGAAGTCAAAATCATTTCCTCTTCGGTTAAAGTATTGTCTGCATATGCACAACCAAGTTCACCAAATGAATGTCCAATGATATAATCTGGTTCAAGTCCAACTGCCTTTAAAATATTAGTCAAACCAATTTGAATTGCAGAAATTCCAACAAACGAATGTAAGATGTTGTCAAAAATTGTTGGATCATCCGTTGTGATAATCTTGATCAAGTCTAATCCTTTTTTGGCAAGAATATCATGACATCTCCTGACGGATTGTTCAAAAATTGGAATTTTCATTAGGTCAGTACCCATACCTGCCCATTGAGATCCCATTCCACTAAATATCCAAACAATTGGTCTCCTTTCTTCTGCAAAGTTTGCAATATGACGTTCCATACAAGTTGCAATGGATGATTCTGGATCATGCTTATAAATTGCATATCCACGATAAGTATTTGATGCTTGGGTTGAAACTTGTGTGTTTTGTAAAAGTGCAATATATTCTGCATCTAGTGGTTGCTTTAGGACACTATCGAAGACTATATTTAATGCTTCTTCAGTTCGGCCTGACCAAGTTAGCAGTCTTGGAATGTTGTCGGTTGGAATTCCGTTGCTAACTTTATCTTTCAAATGCTTTTTTAATAATATATGAGAATTAGCACCACCTAAACCAAAACTATTGACAGCAATCAAGTTTCCTTTAAAATCGTGAGCTTCAGCTACTGGCTTAAGTCGTCCATCAACAAGTGCAGGTATATCCTGTCGAGGTGTTGTAAAATGAAGCATTGGAGGAATTTTTCCATTTTCAAAAATCAAAAGAGATTTTATCACAGAACAGTTTGCTGCAGCGGCTTCAGTATGACCCATATTCGATTTCATTGATCCAATCAAAAGTGGTTCTGTACGATCAGCATTAAACACTTGATCTATTGATTTGCATTCTTGTGGATCTCCCACTCTAGTTCCAGTTGCATGACATTCAACATAATCAACACTTTTTGGATTGATTCCAATTTCTTGATAAAGTTCTTTGAATAATTTACTTTGCCATTCAGCTGAAGGATATGATATTCCTTCGTTCTTAAATCCATCTACATTTGTTTTTGAATGGAGTACAGTTGCGTAAACTCGTCTTGCATCTTTTCTTTTTTGTAAAAATATCGTGTTAACAGATTCAGATCGAACATATCCATGGGAATTATTATCAAATGGACGACAAACTCCATCCATAGCTAAAACTCCAGATCTAATTATTTTAGAAATGAGTGTATTTGAATTATTAAAACATGCAATCATCAAATAAAATAATGCAAAAAATAACAAAGTCTCACCGTGAAAATTGAACCGAAGTTGGTACGTCAATTATAAGATTGCAACCGCCAACAATTGCAGCATCACATTCACCCATACGAATTGCATTGAATGCCAAATCTAAAGCATAACCAGCACTACTACATGCAGTATCAAGCATTAATGATGGACCTTTTAAGTCCAAAGCAAATGAAATTCGATTAGCCAGCAACGAACGAGCTGATCCATGCATTCCCATTCCATCTTTAGCAATATCATTGTAAAGGATATTATTATCGGCATCGACTGAGCAGCATCCAACAAAAACACAAGTTCTACTTCCTCGAAGTAGTTTTGGGCACATTCCAGCATCAATTATTGCTTCATATGCATGTTCTTGGAGCATTCTTTGCTGTGGATCCGTGAACATTGCTGTAGTATTAATAACCGAAAAGAAATTTGCATCGAACTTATCAAGATCGTAAGTAAATCCATATCGATCTGGTACTTCACTATTGATACACTTAAATCTTGATTTACTAGAATCAATCATGTCAATTTTGTTGAATAAGTTGTAACTGAGCTCAGCAACATTATGCGATTTTGGAAATCTTCCAGCAACACCCGAAATAACAATTTCATCTTCTGAATCGACTTTTACACGGCAAAGTTGACGGCGATTAAAACTATTCATTATTACGATTATGACCTAATTATATGCAAAAAGTTTTATTGCTGAAAATCAACTTTTAACTACAGTCGATGAATAAGTTCTGTGATTCAATTCCAAATTTTTAGCTTCATTTATAGTTCACGATTTATTCTAATTAGTTAGTTTATGACATAATTCGTGCGAATAGGTGTGAAAGTGTAAGATTAAATTGCAAAAATTTAAAATTAAAATTTTGACTCCAAATTTGCGCATTGAATAATTTAAATTGTTTTCGTTAATATGATTTAAAATGGTTTTTATTTTAGTATTTAAAGAACAATTATTTACTTAATTGTAAATATAGTGGAATAGGTATAACTTTTAAAATAATTTTCTATTCAAATGTAGGAAAGAAAATGCGCAGAATTCCTTACATGCAACATCTTAACAACTTCATGCAACGTTTAAGATTACCAACTGCTGGTTTCTGTATGGTGTGCTGTATTTAAATGTTTTTGTTAACTATAATACGCATGCCTTACTTCAATCATATTTTTTAAAATAGGTTTTCATATACCACAGTAAAATAAAAATTATACATACGGATTTTTGAAAAATCAGGCCAATCTGTTAAAGCTATTTGAATAAAATTTGTTTAATTTATTTTAAATTTTGAAACAATAAGTCAGATAGTATAGACAATGAATTAGGTAGTTTTGAGTTTGAAATTTTTCATTTTTCTGAAATTTTGTCTGTGTAATTCTGGTATCAATTTTAAGTGATTTGCCTCAATTAATAGTTAAAATTTGTAACATGAGAACATATTTTATTTAACTTGATGTAAGTTCAAAAAAAAAAAAATAAATAAAAAAAAAAAAAAAAAATCAAAAAAAAAAAAAAAAAAAAAAAATCAAAAATCGCACACGTCTGATTTAAATTATTTTAAAATATAATTTTTATTTGAAGTATTTTATAAGCTGCATAAATTGAAATTTCCAATACCTGGTGTGGGTTTCTAGAGTATACCCAAGAGTGTATTTTAGGATATTATTATCAGAAAATGTTTTACAGCTAAAAATACCCTAGGTACCCTTGAATCGCAAGTCTGAGAAAATAATTTAAATTCACACAAAATCTTAAAAAACTAATTCAGTAACTAAAGTACATCAAAATTATCTAGACATAAAAATCATCCTATTTAATGTTCCTCACTCAAACACACTCTGGTGCTTTTTCGCTGCTTCTAGTCTGGCAGCTCGGTTTGTGTCGTCGCGAAACACAAATTTTGCTAGGTACATTACATTGATATACCCTAGGTCAATGTAATTGTGCAGAGCTTGCAGAAAGCATTCGCCATATCTATGGCAAAAAACACAAATCGTCATTTTATGACAAAAACAACACAAAAATCCATCGATGTCAACGCATCAAAAAGGCAATAAAATCTCCACCAAAAAATCAACATTTAAGATGAATAAGCTGCTGCTTGAACTCTTGAAATTAATATTTATAAATCTATATATTTGTAATTATTATCAAAAGCAAAATAAAAAATAACATTTTTTTTAAAAAAAAAACTCAAACACCCTCAACATCAATCAGAAAAGTTTTTTTTTTCCAAATCAAATTTATTTTCACAGATTTAAAATCTTTTTCAATAATAAAAATACGAAAATAAATGCTTGCGTAAATGGTCACAAATTAGATATTAAGATATAGCAACAACATCACATTGTGAGGAGATTTTTGTGGGCGTACGTTTGCGGCTTAAAAACCCTCCTTTATTCATAAATATGACAAAAAAAGTTTTTGTAGCTTGCTAAAATGAATCACAACCGACAAAAATAAAATCTCTTCTTGTCATGCCATAGAGCAGCAGCACATAGAATATATAATATATGAAATATTATCGCAAAAAAAAGAAATAAAAATAAAAGTTTTTGTGGTAAGCCTCTTTCTATCTCTATCCCCTTCACTATATATGTATAAATTTTATGTATGTCTTATAAACCCATTGTGGTTTGTACGTTATTTATGACTTTTGAAGGAGATAATCGAAAATGAATGGTCAATAAAGTCATTTATGGTCTTGAGATTTTGTGTGTATAGAAAATTTCAAATTTAACATACAATAATGAAGAATTATTGAATAGATAGATTGTCTGTTCATAAGCCATATTTTATGCTTGCGGTTCTTGCAAGTCTCATTTATTTATTGATGGACTTTACTTTCTATACTTAATAATATACGTTTGTAATTTAGAATAATAACTTTTTAATGACATTGAAGATGATTATGGACATGAGTAAGCCTCTTGATATTGCAGTCATCATGCCACTGCTAACTAAAGTGAGTGACCATGACAACTCGTCACACTGCAATGACTGCTGGCTGATATCGACGTAGTAGTATTCATCGGCAACTGTAACTGCTTCTAATTCTGTTTGTGATGCTGCATTCTTGCACTTGACTTGTCCTTTTGTAATTTTATTACCATTTCCAGCAATGTAAATTCTATCGTATTTAGGTCTATATTCCTTAAAATCATTCTCAGTAACTGTCAAAGTTATGTTATCAAATGCAAATTCAACCATTTTAAATGATCCATTACGATATTTATAGCTTGTCTCGTCATCAATAAAGACATTTCCTGATGCTTTGAGATTTTTATCTACAGCAACAAACAATGACAACGGATCGTCTCGCATGTAAAATGATGACTTTCTTGGTGTCATTTTTCTTGGAATGATTGTTCCGCCTCGTTGAAAAACTGGAACTTTATCTACACCAGCCTCAATTCCTTGTGTTCCAACTTTATCATATTTCTTGTAGTTATCATAAATGTCATACCAAATATCTCCTTCGTCGGCGCCATTTGTTGATGGGAAACGGACAACAACATATGTAGATTTTGGTTCCAAGACGGGACAAACAAGAAGTTTATCTCCCAACATGTATTGAGTATCAAGTTCAAAGATATTCTTATCATTTGGATATTGAGCCAGCATTGGTTGCATGACTGGATGGCCGGTAATTTCATGTTCATAGAAAAGTGTATACCAGAATGGAAGGAACTCGTAACGTCTTTTCATTGCATTTGTAGCTAAAATTTTTGTCTCATTTTTCCAAACATAAGGTTCTCTCATTGCTGTACCCCAACTAGCATGATTTCTGAAAAATGGCTGGAAAGCAGCTGCTTGTGTCCATCTCACAAAGAGGTCATCATCGGGTTCACCGAAAAATCCACCAATGTCTGATCCACAGAATGAGATTCCTAAAAAAATGATAAAAATTCAATAAAATTTGATCATTTTAAATATTTTTGACCTTTATACCTGACACAGATATAGCAAGACATGCCTGAATAGATGCCTTCAAATAAGGCCAACCAGCTGTATTATCTCCCGTCCATACTGATGTATATTTTTGTGAGCCAGCAAAGAATGAACGTGTAAGTATGAATGGACGATAATCGCCACTTCTTCTTGACATTCCATCAAAAGTAGCCTTTGTCTGTAAAAAGCCATAGATGTTGTGAATTTGTCTATGCTCTACTTCAATTTCTCCATTTGTATGGATATTATCTCTTGGGAATGTCTTTTCAGGTACATCAAATACAGCTGGTTCATTCATGTCATTCCATATTCCAGTTTCAACTGAATTGTCTTTAAAGTTTTCAAGTAAATATTGATCTGCATAATATTTAGTTGCTGCTGGATTAAAATAATCAAGATATGTGGAATTACCAGGCCAACATCTTCCATAATAATCTGTCTTATCTTTGGTCTTTACCAACATATTTTGATCACGTGTGTGTTTAAAGAAAAAGTAATTTTCATCAGCCTTAATATGTGGATCAATAATATGAACCAATCGACGACCAGTTTCTTTCAATTTAGCCATAAACTCAAGTGGCTTAGGAAATGTTTGATTATTCCATGTGAAATATCTATAACCATCCGTATAATCAATATCAAGCCACATAGTGTCGAGTGGAATGTCGTTCTTATCAAATTCACTAACAATATCGAGGACTTGAGTTGAGTTCATGTAACTCCATCGACATTGATGATAACCGAGGGTGAAAAGTTGTGGTAGATTACCAACGCCAGTGATTTTTGTGTATTGGCTAAATGCGTCATTTGGCGTGGGTCCCAAAAAGACATAAACATCAATAATACCGGCTTCTGTGATAAAATGAGCTGTTTGTGTGTCATGGATGTCGACATATGTATCAGCTGAATTATGCCAGAAAATACCAGATGTACGTCCAATTGCATGTCCATAAATTACTGGAACTGCTCCATAATTTGGCATTCGACTATCAACTTCAAAGTGAGTTGCATCATTTGTGAATAGATGATAAGGTTCACCATATGACGTCCTTTTTAGCGCAAATGAATCGTGATGTTCAGGAATACCAAAAAGAATGTTTGAGTCTGCAAAAGTAAAATCAAGTGCAACAGCTTCAGGTCCATTTGGTTTTGTGTCAACAACTCCCATGTAGGTTTCTTCCCATGAGTCTGGATCATCACCAGCCGCTGGTGTTACTTTAAATTGAAGATGTTCGTAAGTCATAAGACCTTTTCCATTTGCAGATACAGTCAAGACACCATCGCGATAAAAATCCATTTTAAATGGTGAAATTTGAAGCACTGCTGAATTTTTGTCACATGTCACGTTTACAATTTTTGAATCTAAATTGACTTGAATGCTTTTCTTTGATGATTGTGGATCAATGACTTCTTTATTGAGTCGGAATCTGCCATTTTTGATTGGACTTTTCTCGTCAATATCAAAATGGAAGGTGTTGTCCTCAAGGCACTCAAATTTCATATGCAAAACATTTTGAGTTTTACTATTAAGAATGTCCATTCTTACTTCATTTTCATCATACGAGACTGTGCTGGATTGTATCGAAAATGGCGATTGCCCAGCCTCAATATTCCTACATCGTCTACAAAAGCTACTCTGCTCACATTTTTTTGTTAAATTTTCTGGCACATTCACAACAAATGCAAAGTTTAAAGCACAAAACAGTAGAAATAATTTAATCTTCATTGTTCAAATGACAAAAACTAACTGCTACTATCAATTAATGTGAAATTGTACTTATAGGCTTGTGGATCTTATCTTACTCGGTTGGTGATGAAACACGGGTTTTAATTGCACGTTATAGCTACTTTTGAATGTATGTATTTATAGCAATTTAAATTTACTCAATTTATTACCTTAACTCTCAATATTCTCACTCACATTGATGCGTCCAGACGGGAGTGTACGTGATGATATAAATAAATCATTAAGTTATCTAAGACTTTGTTATGTACTTTGTGATTGTCTTTGGTGAATAAGTTTTCGTTCTGTTGACGAAAATTTTATAGATTGATAATTTTCAAAATACGTGTTGGATAAAGCCGAGTTGTAAGGGGGTTTGTGCTTGCTTGTGAATCTAAAAACTATGCAGCTCTTCCTTAAATCGATAGTTATCAAATGTCTAAAAACTAAATCTTCTAAAATTTTAACTCTCAAAAAAAAAAAAAAGTTTTCACTAAAAACTGAAAATTCAAGCAGATAGTCACATTAGTCATCCATAATTTTGATCGTAAAAACTTAAAACTGTCGACTTATTATCTCACCCACCAACTTCGCTCTTCAATTCCAAAGAAATTGTTATGAAAGATTACCAGACAAATTTTAATCGATGTTTCTATTTACTCCTTGTTACTTATCGATTTATGATTGGTTTGCTTACAAATTATTGCTTAATATTGAAGATAATATAAGCCACTTGAGTTTAATGAGATTGCTTTGGAAATAAAGGTGCACTTCTTACCAATTGATATTTTGTGTGTCTTTTTGATAAAAGAAATTAAAAGCACTTGAAAAGTTTTAAAGCTGATATGTTTGTCACACTTGGTGAGATAGGGTGAGTGAATGAATTCAACAAAGTAGGAAGGTAGATTAAATTTTATGGATGTTTGATTTATTTATTTTTTTTTTACTTTTGTAGCTGCATATCAGTCTACAAGCCAGATTACTGAAAATTCAACAAAAATGTTTTTTGCTAGAATTTAATCTTGGTCATAATAATAGTTAAAACTTTTAGAAAAATATTTTTTAAATTTTAGTTAAGGAGTCGTTCTCTTAGTACTTCCGCTTTTTTTATTGAATTTTTTTTTTTTTTGCGTAACGTACCCCTAATTTTTTCCATTTTTTCTAAATTTAAAATTTTCTGGATTTTTTTTTTTTTTTTGTTTTTTGAATTTATTTTTGTATCTAGACGGAAATTGAAAAAGTTTGTGATTTTTCACTTTTTCAGCAAAATTTGTATTTTATTTCATTTTATTAAAATATTTTAAAAATTAAATTTCACACAAAAAATTTAACTAAGGCTTAAAACTTTTATTCAATCATGAACACAATTGTAAAAGAAATTAAACAATATTTTTTATTAAAAATTTTATCTAAAAACCTTTTTAGTTCCCTACCATCCTTAAGTCTAAAATAATTTTATTGAGTACCTCAACTAGTTCCAAATTACCCAACATACTCTGATGATTGCCTGTAATTTTATGCACATTAATATTTTGAGATGAAAACTTCTTCAATTCATAGTCGTCGCTGATGTTCACTAAGGAGCTTTCCGTCGATTTTAAGAGGCTTATTGGTGTTCTGTGAAGAGACGGCAAAGAATTTTCGTTCACTTCCAATGCTATTTTTGATCTATTAAACATTCCTTCATTAAATTCTTGAATATAATTTTGACTGTAATTGAAATTGGTTTTTGAGACGTTCTTAAACTTTTCAAATTGCTCCTTAAATGTGCCAAGACTTAAAATGTCTTTAATGACATTTTCAGACATTGCTGGTTCTAATGCTTTAATTGACATGATTGAAATTCTCTCACGAATTTTTTCATCATCCTGACTCACATCTGATAGTAAATTTTCAGCCAATTTCTTTACAAATTGCGGCGATCCATCAATCATGACTAAATTTCCAGTCTTATCAAGCGACTCTAAAATGTTTGCAATTTTTAATGCAATCAACGAACCGAATGAATATCCAATGACCAAAAATTTCTCATTCTCACAAAATAAGTCGATTATGTCATTCCATATAATGCTGAGAATATCTTGCAATGTCGTTGCATCGTAAGACTTACTCAATTGTAAAATATATGCGGGACATTGAAGTTCTTTAGCAATTGAGCTTAACATGTCATTCGACATTCCCTCAAATCCGGGAATTATCAATGCTTTAACTTGCTTATTGTCCTCAACTCTCGACGGGATTGTTATGACAATTTTATCCTTTGTCGACTCATCGCCCAACTGACTTATCATTAAAGTTGATATGTCAACAGTTTCCTTCTTAACATTTTCATCTGCTGTACTTCCTTTCGTATGAACACGCTTCTCAAGTTCACGTAATGTTAAAGATCTTAATTCTTGTGCTGAATAAAGTATGTCATAATCTCGTTCCAAGACTTGTTGTATCTCAACGGCAATTAATGAATCAATGCCGAGTTTTGAGAGCGGCGTATCCATGGACAATGATTTTTTGTCACTAATTCCTAAAATATTTAGCATCGTTTCGATAAAATTTCCCTTTTTGCCATCACCAAATTGATTCTTTGCGACAATGATGCTCGATACGATTGACTCGTCTGCTGTAACCAAGGCATCAATTACATCAAGGCAGGATGAGATTGTTTGTGGCAATGTTCCACCGATATTTAGATTGACATTCTTCTCGAGTAAGTTTGCGAGAATTCCAACAACACCAATTGCTCCCCATTGAATAGCTTTTGCAGGCAATCCTTGACGGTGTCGCTTCTCAATTATCCTTTCCATGATTGAATTGGACATTCCATAATTACTTTGACTTGCATTGCCTCTGCCACATGAAATGCTTGAAAATATTACGAAATATCTCAATTTTGGACATAGAAGTTGTGATATTTCATCTAAATATTTTGTTGCTATTGCCTTCGGTGCTAGAGACTTTTCGAACATTTCAATTGTTTGATCCTCAAATTGTGCATCATGGAGATTTACTGCGAGATTAAAAATTCCACTGACGATGCCCATGTTTGATGCTTGATTTATTAGCTCTTGACATCCTCTTTTGGTTCTAATATCTGATTTTGAAATTATTACTTTGCATCCGTATGACTCCCATGTTCTGTGGAAATGGAAGTAGAGATTAAAATTGATCTACTTTATGTGCCTGTAACTCACCTAATTCTATATGCCTGATAGCTATTCATAATTCCTCTACTCGAACTCAACACCAGATTCTTACATCCCCTCAGTACCAATAAATCTGCCAATTCCAATCCAAATCCACCCAATCCACCGACAATAATGCATGACTCATTCTCATAGCAGTGAATTGTAGGAATACATTTAATAGGCAATGTCTCAACGCAATTCTCATTCTCACGAACTTTCACAAGCACTTTACCAATATGCTTTCCTGCTGTCAAAAATCTAAATGCATCCTCAATCTCGTTTGCATTGAAGACTTTATAGTCAATTGGTTTGATTATGCCTGCCTTCATGTCTTCTGCCATTTTATCGTAGATTCTCTGTTAACGAGAATTGTCGTTAGATAGGAAAATTTCTAATTAAAATTCAATGAGCAGCTACTCACCTGTCCAATTTGTGTATTGAATATATTCTCAACAAACATCGATCGGAATCCAATGTCCTTTGCAAAGCATCTCATGTCAATTTTCGTACGGTTTACCATGTCATATTTTCCAATTTCGATAAAAATTCCTTGCTTGGCAAGGCATTTGATTGATGCTTGTAGCTTATCACCCGAGAGAGAATTGAGGACACAATTGACCCCTTTACCATTTGTTCTTGTCATAATCATTCGTTCAAATGATGTATCTCTGGAATTTCCAATATTTTCTGACTTCAATTGAGGGAATTTATTCAATAAAAATTCCTTCTTCTCATCGGAACTGACTGTTGTAAATACTTCAAGACCATAAGCAAATGCAACTTGAATTGCAGCTTGACCAACACCACCGGCTCCAGAATGAATTAAAATTGAATCTCCTGATTTTATTTTTGCATGCTCAAAGAATGCTAAGTATGTTGTTGTATATACAATTGGAACTGTTGCTGCTTCCTCTAATGTCCAATTATCTGGAACTTCCCAGTAGCATCTCAAATCATGTTCAATATATGCACCTAATCCACCAAATGTACCAGCTCCAAAAACTCTTTTTCCATCTTTTGTCACACCAGACCAGTCGATTCCCAAAATTTTCTGTTCATCAATCCTTGACATCTCAATGTTCGGTGTGATTTGACCAAGTGCAAGCATAAGATCCTTAAAGTTTAATGTAGCATAATGAATGCGGATTGACTCGGGCTTGTTAGGTAAAATTGACCCTTGAATCCATGACAATGAACTCAAATCACCTTTTGACAAACATTTAACGTAACAATCACTAAAATGTGGCTTCTCTTCTACATTACTAACTAAATCTAAGTGCTTAAATGTCCCCCAATTTCCATTTCTTAAAATATTAACAGCAAATCCAAGCTCCAATTGTAAGCGATAAAATGAATTGTCTAGACTAAATTTAGGTGCTCTGTCGTCGTCAATAAAGACGCATTTTAAATTCTTTCCAATTTGTTCTCTACGTATGCAATTTATGAGGCCGAGGATGCCTGAAATGTTATCTTTTTGGGAATATGCAATAACTTGTGAATTATCTTTTAATGCTGATTGTAAAGGTTCAAGCCATTCGCTGACTTTTGAAGTTATTTTGATAACAATTGGTGATTCTAGTTTGGTGGGCCTGATTTGTTGAAGGATGTAAATAAATGAAAATTCTGTTGGATATCTTGCAATTATTTTAAATCCATTGAACTTTTTATGCTCATTTTCAAGTTTTTGAAGCTCTTCAGCTATCAAAAATCCATCATTCTTCAAGCATGCCTTAACACTCTCCAAAAACTTCTCATCACCAACACAATTTCTCTTCACAATCACATCCATGTCAATAAAATTAGAAATTTCCTTATCATCAACTTCAATATTTTCTACATCAACAGTTCGCTGTGTCAAGAGGGTCACATGAAATTTCATAGCCGGAATGTCTTTAAGTGCTTGATAAATATACAAGCTGAAAAAGTCATCTTGATCATCCTCATTGACCTCAACACATTTTAAATTTGTTGATAAATTTTTTTCGAGCAGCAATTGAGTGCATATTTTAGCAGCGTCACGTTTTGAGAATATTGATTGTGAGAAATTTGATATGAATTTGTGTGTCTCGAGTACGGGCTTAGCTGTTTCACGACGTCTCGAAATTTCACTTCCATCAAAATTATGAATTTCAACGCCACCAATTGTGATGGTTTTTGAGGTTTTATCGCCGAGAAATTCAAAAACTTTTTCCTCACTTTCCATTCTGCTTATCAGCTCAAAATGCTTGTCAGGATCAATGAGAATTTTACCAAAATATGTTGGCAATACTAAAGCTCTTGTATCGTCCATGAGGATAAATACTTGCAATAATGCATCGAGGAATGTACACCAATTATTATTCCATTGAACTTTTCCCCACAAACCATCATCACGAACTTCTTTTACGCCTCGAAATATTCCCTGATGATGATAACCACGCAACCTCATTTCCTTATAAAAATCAGACTCTGTCAGTACCACCGAGTTTTCTCTCTCAATTAACGGCAAATTGATTGAATTAAATTCTGTCAATTTTTTAATAAAACCTTGTGCCAAAATTGTTGACTTTTCAGTGACTTCAAAGTATCCTGAGCCTCTATTAATACAAATACATAATAATATGTCTTGATTCCTCTCCAAAAATGTTATTCTCGTTAATTTAACATCCTCAAATATAATTTTCATTCGTTTCTTGAGATTACCGAACATTAAATTAAATGACTCCCATACAAGATAAACTAAAAGTGTACCGGGTATAAGTATACGACCGTCAATTATGTGATCTTGTATGAAACTATAATTTTTATCATTTAAATTTATTACAACATTACGTCGTTGATAATACTGATTTCTTTCCATTATTGGTACTGTAAAATTATCTTTATGATTCCATTTTATGAGCGGTGATATCATTGGTGTACCGCGTGAGACTGGATAATTTATTTTTGGATAAATATTTGCGATTTCCATGTCAATGCCATTTTCGAATAGATTTCCTAGTGAATTGAGTAGAAAGTGTGTAGCATTGTCATTTTCACGTTGTGTGAGATTCACATATGTTGCATCAGTTTTAGAGCGTTTTAGAATTGACTTGAGAAGTGCAGACGGTCCAATTTCCATTGTAATGACTTCATTTGGTAGCATTTCGATGACTTCTTGGAATAAGACAGGATCTGTAAGGTTTTTGACGTGATAATCTGGCGATGAGTATTGTGACTCATTTTCATCCCATAAGGCTTTTGGGTAACATGTGCTAAGCCATTTTTCAGATCTTTTCTTTGGATTTGTCAGTAATATATTCAGCCTTTCCCTGAATTTCTTAGCAAAATCATCTAGATATCGACTATGAAGTGCAACTCCTGAACTTTGGACTTTCCTGACAAAAATTCCTTCTTTCTCCAATTCCTTAACAAAATCATTAACACTCATAACAGGTCCAGAAATTGTCGTTGAATCAGCACTATTATGGCAAGCAATATCAATGTCATTTGGAAGAATTTTCATAACATCTTGATATCCCATTCCAACAGCAGCCATTGCACCAGCAATATTTTTCGAATCGACACTCGATTGACCGCGTTCATAAGCAACGAGAATTGTCTCTTCAGCTGTAAAGCAGCCATCAGCATAAGCACATGAAATTTCGCCAAGTGAATGACCAATAATAAAATCAGGTTTTATGCCAATTGCTTTAAGTACATCTGTAAGGGCAATTTCGATTGCGACAATTCCAATGTATGAATTTAGGACATTACTGAAAATATCATCATCGTATGTCGTTACAATTCTCTTCAGGTCGATTCCTTTTGTTGCCAAAATTTTATGTGAATTATTGATAGAATTTGCAAAAATTGGAATTTTCATTAAATCAGCACCCATACCAGGCCATTGACTACCAATGCCATTATAAATCCACACAATTTGTCGTCGTTTGCCATTAAAATTATGTATGTGTCGATGGATGCACTCAGCATTAATGTTATTTCCATTTTGATGAAAAATTCCATAGCCACGAATGTTGTTGCCCAAATTTGTTTGCGCTTGTGAATTTTGGAGTAATGCAATAAACTCTGTGTCTAATGGACGTTGAGTAATTTCATCAAAAATGGTATTCACAGCTTCTTCTGTTCTACCTGACCATAATATCAATCGCTCGAGATTGTCTGACGGCATTGCGTTATTGAATTTTTCTTTTACATTTCTCTTCAATAAAATATGTGAATTTGCACCGCCGAGTCCAAAATTGTTCATTGAAATGTAGTCACCACGTAAGTCTTCAATTTCGGTCACAACTTTAATTCTTCCTTCTTTGAATGCCTCAACATCGGACCTCAATGACTTTAATTTTATATTTGGTGGAATTTGACGTCTTTCGAATGCTAAAATTATTTTTGCAATTGAGGCTATGGCAGAGGCACTTTCAGCATGTCCCATATTTGATTTAATTGAACCAACCAATAATGGCTCGTCTCGATTCTCGCAATATACGGCATCAATTGCTGAAATTTCTTCACAATCACCAACGACTGTACCTGTTGCATGTGCTTCCACGAATTTAACTTCATTTGGACTTACTTTGGATTTTTTGTAGAGATCTCTCATTAGTTGTTGTTGCATGATTCGTGATGGAAATGATGGTCCTTGATCTTTGAAGCCGTCATTATTGACACATGAATTTATCACTGTTGCATAGACTCGCTTTGCATCTTTGTGTTTTTGGAGGAAAATTACGCCAACTGTTTCTGAACGGATGAAGCCGTCTGCGTTTTCATCGAAGGAACGGTGAAGGCCATCAGATGACAGTACCTTTCCTCTGGAATATTAATTAGGAACAAATTGGATTTTTTTTATTAATTTTAGCCTTGATTGAACTTTATATAGGGTAAAAAATATTGAAATTTGTACAATATTGAAATTTGTATGAACAAAATCACAAAAAAAATTTTGTACAATTTTCGAACATGAAAAAATTGGCTAAGAAGACATTTTGGTCCACATATTAAGGTCTTATGACTTTGCTCGGAGATTGAAGTTTACGATTAACTAAACTTTTGCCCGTACAAATCACTGCTTATACGAAAAAAATCCACTTCATCCCAAATATTGAAATTTGTATACAACAAATATTGAAATTTGTACAAAATTTCAATAGTAGGCGGTGAAGAATTTCAATTGTTTTTGTGTAAACAAATTAATTAAATTAAATTTAAAGGACTAATAAGCAGCTGAAGATGATGTAGAACTTACTCAAATAAAAAAAATTCATGAAATTTAATTTTTCCCAAGTTTTGGGTGCAAAAATCGAGTGAATGTGGTATACAAATTTCAATATTTGTTTGTACAAATTTCAATATTTTTTGTACAAATTTCAATATTTAAATCTCAAGACGTTTTTTAGTGGTTTATGCTGCAAAAATAGCTGTTTTCAAGATTGATTAATAAAATATGGAAACCAAATAAAGTCCTAGGAAAAATTTGGGAAATCAACATTGCTTCCAATGAAAGCTACAGGCCATTGAAAAAAATTTGTTCGTTTTGTACAAATTTCAATATTTTTTACCCTAGTAGATTCTTCAATTTTTTCAAAAACTTACCTCCAAAATTCAATGGTCGTCAGATATGACATTAATAAGTTGGCACCACCAACCAGAGCTGCATCACATGATCCATTGTTTAGAGCATCAAATGCACAATTTAATGCATATGCTGCACTGGAACAGGCACTGTCAACTCTCAAGGATGGTCCTTGGAGTCCAAATACATATGAGATTCGGTTAGGGAGGTAGAATCCGGCATTTCTGGAGGATTATTAGGCAAACATTGAAAAGCATGAGTATGCCAAATATTTTGATACCTTGACAATGATAACAATTCTACTTACCCAACCATTCCATATCCTTCTTTGGTAGGAATTTGATAGCAATACACATCTTTAGCGTCTGTTTCTGAGTTTCCAATAAAAACTCCCGTACGACTACCAACTAGAGATTGTGGACTTACACCAGCATCTAAAATAGCTTCATATGCGTGCTCGAGAAGAATTCGAATTTGTGGATCCGTCCAATTTGCGTGCTTACTGAGTATCGAGAAAAATGCAGCATCAAATTTTTCTAAATTCTGAACCTTTCCAAAATGATGTGGAACTTCTTCGTTAAAGTATTCCCAGCGGCTATCATCCTCATCAACCATGTCATTTTTGTTGTATAAATTATGCTCAAATTCCTTGACATTTGAGCTTCTTGGAAATCGTCCTGATATCCCAGAAATGACAATCTCGTCGTCATCCTTTGAGTACTCCATATTAACACAAAATATAATTTAAAAAATGCAATAAATGAATAAAACTTTAGACCAAACGTGTGACTTTTTCAACGAATAATTCGAGAGTGACTGAAATTTTTTCCTTGAATTTAACTTTTTTCCACCATGAATGACTGTTAAGAAATTAATTAAACAAATTTATTCTAATTGCTTTCATGTCTTTATCAATGTCATTCTAAGTTCATCATTGATTTTAATTCACTCCAATTTGCCCTATTACAAAGTATTCAATAAGTTTAAAGTCCTAGTGTGTATGCAATGTGAATGTTTAGGTCATAAAATCGAAAAAGAACTAATTGAAAATGATAATTTTATGGATTTTTTTATGTTGGAGTTTATTTTAGTTACAGTGGAAAGTTGGGGAAGGTCTGGTTTGAAATTGGATTAATTAAAGCGCTTTTTAAATTTTAAAATTATTTTGTCACTGAAAGTTAGCATGGGGTAGATCAGGAGCCTGGCTGAATGAGCTAATGTGCCAGAAGGTAGTAAATAATCAAATGCTGGTGAAAAATTGGAATTTTTGTTCAAATACCTAATGTCTCAAAAAATAGTTTCACCTAATTTCATTTCAAATTAAAGAAATCTTCAAAAAAATTTTAAAATTGAAAAATTATTTTTTTTATTTTCAATTCAAAATCTAAGCTTCCTAAGACAATAAAAACATTTCAAAATATTAAGACCATCAATTCACTCATCAATCCAGAACAGACATCAATAAAAACATTCATTATCCACGCTAAATTCAAGGTTCAATAAGGCATTAAATATTAGAAGTTTCTTGATCGAGAACATTTTTAAATTAATGATTCACCCAACTAGACATCAAAAGGGAATGAATAAAAAACAAAAGTGAAAAAAAAAATCAAAAAGCCATTAACAATCGGAAATTACGAAGCAAAAAATCCATTCAACTTATTTTTTTTTTTTTTTGAAGGCATCACAAATGAGTTCCTAAAGTAGGTGTAAACGATTTTAAAGACGCTAAGCTATTAAAGCTTTTCTTTATCAAATGAAGTAATAATAATAATATATGCGAGCAGTGATTCATGACTACACATCGAGTCAGTGTTTTTTAAAATTGATTTTTTTTTCTTGTTTCTTCTGCCGCTGCTGCTGTTCACGTCGTAGAAATATCAAAATCTCGATTATTTAATTGCCACTTATTTCACCAATTTATCTTGCTTGATATGGCAACAACAACAACAACAATTGTGGTAAGAGCCACAATGAAATTGAAAGGTAAAGGCAGAGTAGGTGATGTGGATGCAGAATTAGTTTTTAGAACCAAAAAGTAAATTTTTTGGAAATGGAATTTTTCTTTACAAAATTGAACAGACATATTTTTTTACACGCTTTTTATTTTTAATTGTAGTCTAGTTTAGTTTACAACAAATTGTGACATTATTCAAAAATTTTAGATCCATAAAATTATAGAATTGTTTTTAAAAAAATTCCATTAAAAATATCCAAAAGAATATGTCCTCAAAAATGTTAAACATATTTCAATTGGCACTAAAAATTTACCAACAAAATTCTAAATGAAGATTATAATCTTTAAAATTCAATTTGTCCTGCATTATTATTAAACCTAAAAAACCACCAACCCTGTAGATAGATTCAATTAATGTTGCACACGAATGTTCATTTATCTCCGCTTATTATTTAATTTCTGTAACCATTATTGCCAAGTTCTTCATATATACAAAAGATTCAAATATAATGTCTATTAACAAAACTCTGTATAGAGTTAATCATTCATGAATAGTCAATTTGAAAAGGCATTAATTCATAATTCTTATTCAAGCAAACCTTAATTTTTAAATGCTCAAAATCATGATGATTTTCAATTCTCATGAAAAAAATTATTCATTCATTCCGGAAAAAAAAAATTTCCTCGATGAAAGGGAAAAAAGAACAATGTTGTATTCAAATTCATTTACTGGGGGACCTCGATTTGAGTAACTTCGATTTGAGTAATTTCGATTTGAGTAACTAAAGTGCTCCCATACAAAAATTCAAATTTTCTTTTTTTAACGGTCATTTTCCATACATTTCGATTTGAGTAAATTCGATTTGAGTAGATTTTTTCCGGAACCAAACAATTACTCAAATCGAGGTCCCCCAGTACTGCAGAATATTAAGTGGAGAAAATTAATTCAGAACATTTAAAATGAATGAATGTAAAGCTTTAGCGGAGCTAAACGTAACGATTTTCATTAAAATTTTAATTTGTGTAACAGATTTGAAAAAAAAAAAAAATATTTAAATGAAGCTTGTTTAGAATTTATTGTGGTGCTGATATGGAAAATTCGTCAGAATTTTATCATTTAAGAATTTACTTACAGCAGATAAGAATCTAGCTAGAAAAAAATTTAGTGACTCATTTCTACCAAAATTGACTCTTATTTACTAATTCCATATATTTTATATTCAACAGAAAAAAATACCAAAATAATTCTCAAAATATTCTCAAAACATTTAACAAAAATTTAAAATTCCAATCAACGAAAAATGAAAATTATTCTGCAGAATCTGATAAAAAAAATATCCACAAGGTATTTGTCATTTACATTTTTTGTTCAATCGAAACAACTTTGAATTTTAAAAAACACATTTCAAATTGATTTTCAAATTTCATTCATTTATTTTTTCTTACAATTCAAATCGTGAAATTGATTATGATCTCCTACTGTTTTACATTATTGAAATAATTTATCATAAAATAGACATCAACTAAACTAAAAGTTGTTTAATGAACTGCTTTAAGATTGAATTGATTTTGTATTTTACATGACTTTAAATAATTAAAATTTTACATACGAAATACGCAGTCCTGTAGTGTGGAATTTCAAATCAGTCAGTCGAGTCATTTAAAATCTAATGGCTCATTTAAATTGTAATTTTTCTGTACGAAACTTGCTGTAGACTTAAACTGTTGGTGGATAGATAATCTAGTGAATTATAATTAGACATTTCTGCATATGAATGAGGAGATTTTGTCACAAAAAAGCTTGAAGGTTGTCATGTTGGAATCGAAAATTTCCTAAATTTTAATTCACATCTAGCAATTTCAATTTTTATAGTTCAGAGACATCCAAACTGACTCATTCAATTCCAATTTAAAATTTATGCAACAATCAAATCTGTTTTGATTTTTAACCACGAAACTATAATAAAATGTAGATGACTCTCTAAAAATCAGCATGAGTTCATCATCAACAGTCATTTTTATCTCCAAAATAGCAAAAAAATAAAAAAAATAATTTTTAATTCACAAAAGAATTTTATTTGAATAAATTGTAAATTTTTTTCTGCGCATTCACACAACAGCGAGAATCACCTCATTAAGGCATAGCTTCCAAATTTTAATTTGACGTCAAATTGAATTATTTATTGTTTAATTTCTGATGAAAAAAGTTTTTTAGATTTTTCTTTTTGTTGTTTAACTTTAAATGAATAGAAAAATTTTGAAAAAAAAAATATCGTAGACAAAAATTATTGTAGTGGCTGTTGACTAAAAACTTTATATGAAAATCTACTTAATGAGACAACAATAATCATTATTTCAATGAAATTGACAGGAAAGAAAATGATTATATGAGTTTTATGCATGCACAGTTGAGTATGATGAAAGTAAATGAGAGAAAGAACTGTCAATAAATGTGAAGTCCATATTCATTATGACAATATTTAGAATTGGTAGATGTGGCGTATTAGGTGTGGATTGTATTGAGCGCTTAGATTTTAATTTGAGGTAAGTTTTAAGTAAACGGTATCAATAAGATTTGAGAATTTTCAATTTTCTTAATATTTTAATTAAATTACAGCTCGTAAACAACAACGACAATAAAATTACAGCTCGATTTAGCATGACAATCACCCATACCGACACCAAACCCCCTCATCACATCCAAAAACCAGCTTCTCAAAATATTTTCGAGTATTGTATTAAGGCAATAATAATATAGCAAGAAAAAAGTAGACAAAAAAAGCATAAAATAAATATTTGAAGTTGTTTGTTGTTTACATTCTCGAATATCGTCTCACTCTCTCCATCTTTCTCCAACCTCTCAAAATATTATTATTATTATTGAAAGTCGTTTACTCGAGTTGAGTGATCGCAATCACTAAAAATATCTCGATGGTTATTTCTTGTTGTAGACAAATATTGAACATACAAGAAAAAAATCGTGTGGGCTACGCCATTGATTATTAATTTCGAACAAAAAAAAAAGAAATTTTTTTCGCAATATCAACAATGTTTTACTTTTCTTTGGCATGTCTTGAAATTGTTTGCACTATCGTCGATACATATTTGCTCAAAAAAAATAAATTGAGAATTATTTATTTGTACAACGGCCATTATCATCATCTCGAAGTTTTTTGACAAACTGACTGAATAGAAAATATTAAAATTTTATTTCATGCGATAAAAAGTTTTTGACTTATTAAAAAATGGAATTTTAATTGCGAATTTCTCCAATTAATCTGACTGTCATGTCCACTTTCTTAATGTTTCTTTTCGTGATAATTACTTGATTAATTTCATTGATTTGAATAATGATGGATTAAAGCTATAATTTGTGAGTGAGGTTGGAATTGCTAATTTAAAGTTGAGTCTCAAGTCTGATTAGTTTTGCAAAAGGTAGCCACAAATGGATTTAATCTGACATGTAAAATGGTTTGTTTTTTGATTATTTTTTATTAATTTAAATATTTTAATTGGTTTGAAATAGTTTTGGGGATTAAATGCTAATTTTTTGGGGATATAAAATTAAAATTTTATTAAAAATGCTGCAAAATTTTCATAAATACGAAGCAATCATTTTAAAATTCAACAAAAAATCATAAAATACAAAATCTTTTCAATTCTTCAATTCCCCTTCAAGTCATCAATTTAAACAAACATTTCTGTGACATGATACAACAAACTCTGATCTTCACAACATCACTCAAGCATTCACAAAAATATCAAATTACTTTCAGTAAGCAATTATTTCATCAGATCAAAAATCACAAGATTTAATTATATACATAAAAAAGTTCTCATCGTCATCATGAAAAGGTTACATCAACGTTCAATTTACGATGATGATCAAAAGGCAAGAGTAAGAATAGTAAGTAACAATTACAAACTAATTTAAAATGAATCTAGATGTAGAGGAACATCTCATAAATTGAATTTAATGACATGCAATAAGTGAGTTGAATCATCAAATTCGTCTTTTTAAGGGTCATTTTGATGGGCAGAATTGGTAGATTGCTAAAAAAATTGTTAAAAATGTTTCATTCAAAATATCGGTCTCTAAACTGAAGAAATTTTACAGAAATAGCTTGATTGTAGCTAAAAATATACTTTACGTAGTTACATGCCCCTCTTAATTTATTTTTTAATAAAACACCCCTGATAGAGTCATTTGCTACCGATGCGTCATAAATACAATTATTCAACATATTTTCATTCCAAACTAATCAAATTATTACAACATTTTAACTAACTAAAAAATAAAACTTAGTTACATGCCCCTCTTTAGTACTTGAGATCAAATTTTTCACTTGAGTTCATTGATGAATTCTTGACTCAATTCAAATTGTTATTCATTATGAAACAGAAGATTTTTCTAAGATTCTTCTTCCTTTTATGGCTTCTACATCTTATTATTATTCAATTGATGTCGAAAAAAAATGTTGATTCTCGCATCAGAATTGAACAACGAAAAGGCTTAACTTTTACAGCCATACACAAGAATCAATGAATGATAATGAAGCATTGAAAAAAATTCAATTCAATAATTGAAATTGTAAGTGATTAATTCCAATACGTAACCATAATCTGCTGGAAATTATCATTCTCATTAAATCACTAATTGAAGTTTTTTTTGCCCCTTTTACTTTTTTAATGAGTCACATTCAGCGACGTAGACACATAAATGGATTACTCATATTTCAAGATAAAATTTCCTTTTTTCACAATTCACGTATTATCATCTACAATTACGGCAAATATAGTAACGAATTATCATGTCGTTTAATGACAAGTATAAAAATAATTTATGACAAGCAATTGCACATGAAACAAATATGAGAGGGAAAGGAAAATTTATTTAAGTAATTTTTATATGAGATAACAAATCTCCATCATCTGTTGTGTACAGAAAAGTAAAATAATATGTACAGAAAAAAAATATAAAAAAATGTTAGCGAGTTAGAAATTGTGAGAACTAAATGAAGCGCTTTACTGGTGTATTATGGGAGTATTTTGGTTGTGTATTGAGCAGAGGAGTGTTCAAGAAGGTCTTGGCCTTCTTTTCATGGGGTTTTTGAAGAAAAAGCATTTGGACCCCCCCCCCCCAAATTTTTTTCCATTCAAAATAAAATTTTGGACCCTCTTCACCTAGAAAAAATTTTTGTCTACGCCCCTGCTATTAACCTAAATTTATCATTATCTTACCTTAATTTCCGGAAAGCCAAAAGGCATCTGATAAACTAATTAAGCTGAATCGCCATATCTCCAGCTCAAAAGACTGTACCCTTACCCTCGATTTTTAACCAATTAGGTATCTGTTGTTGGAATAACTGTCTATAATTTTGTCTGGGTGTTAACCTGGTAAGGCTGCTTGGTTGTTTGACTATGGGGTTGTTTAGCAAGTTAGTTATTCTAGTTGTTTGGTTTTTGGTTGAGTTTTTAGATAATTGATGAGTTGGCTACTTTAACTTTAAAACGATTTTTTTTTTTCAATTCCATAAGTACCTGGTCTAAGCCACAAAATAATCCCAAACAGTCTAAAGTACTACAAACCAACATTTAATTCTAAAACTCCAGCTACAAAGCAACATCTTTACGGCATAAAAGTCTAAAAGATTACATGTTGTATTATTAATTGAATTGATTCAAAAGATTACTTAATTTCATGCGGACACAAAGTGTACGAGTCTGTATCATCCTTAATCTACAGTCAATATAATAAAATAAAAATATATTGGAAGTTTTTTCATTCATTATACAACACAGACTCGTCGCATACTTGACAGAATACGATCAAGATATAATTTATGAGTTATATTATTATCATATGGATGGATGCATGCATATTTTATATACATATATGTGTATTAATATTATTATTATTATGAAAAGTCTCGCTATTATATTATGGACATTATTTATCGATTATTTATCGTAACTTCTTCTTCATTATTATTTTTTTATGATACGAAGAAAAAAATATGAAAATCGATGTTTAATTCCATCAGCCAAGCCTCTTTGTCGCTATATCCAATTCTCTTTCTTCTCTGTTTCGCTTTATTGCCAACATGAGTGCTCTAATTTCTTCTCATATTTTTTTAAATGATGAATAATGTTGTGAAAAAATATCATAAATTTACATAAATAAATGCACTTAATGACTTCAATAAAAAATATTATTTTAAATTGGAATTTTCTAGGGTTCGGAAAAAATGTGCAGGGCTGCGCAGCCCTGCGCAGGCCTGCATGTTTCTATTGTTCTTGGATGCGCATCTGGATGCGCAGGCCTGCGCATCCCATTTTGTACCAAAAAATTTTAATAAAAATTTTCAAGTGGATTTTGAAATGGATTGAGGTGTTTTTACATTTGAACTAAAAAAAACTTAAAAATTCGTTCAGATTTTACTACATCAATTAAAAATTTCATAGGTTTTTGGTCACTTTATGCGTAAAATAGCTTAATTTCTATGATAATTAGACCACTAGTCGAAAAAAAATTGCTTCCAGGTTAAATTTTAATTTAAAATCATAATTTTAATTGATATTTGAATGATTTTACAAAATATTAGTTACATTAGTACAAAAATACTATCAAAATTTAGTATAAAAAATTTATTTGGCTGAGTGTAGAGTCTCAATTTTTATATTTTTGCATAATTTATAATAAAAATGATGAAAAATATAATTTTCTATGATTTTCAATCATAATTGATTAAACATAGTCTAAAAAACTTTTAGTTACGGTTTATAGTAGAAAAATAATGCATGCAGGCCTGCGCATCCGGATGCGCAGGCCTGCTGAAGGCCTTCAGATGCGCAGGCCTGCGCATCCATCATTTCCGAACCCTAGAATTTTCAAATTTTTTTGTGTTGCGTTGTTTTGCCAATCAATTTCATAGTTTTAAGTCAGCAATTAGTGTCAAAACAGTTGAATAAATAATTTGATATGATTTTAATTTTTAATGAACTTTTTCGTTTTCTTTTTTCTTCGTGAATTTTGATTAGATTTTATTGGAAATTGCTGTATTTGTGATTTTGGTTTGTAAGGTGGCTGATGATTTGGATTGATGTTAAATAATTGAAACTTATATTAATCAGCTTTATCAAAAAGAAAATTAAAAAAAGAATAATTTTTTTATTTTATTTTCTTTTTAAAAATTTAAAATAATTGAAATTTTTGTTCTTAGAATTTTTAATTATTCAAAGAGATCGTTCATAAATGACGTCCCCTTTTACGTACATTTTTTATTTTGTTTATTTTTTATTTATTGGACTTGTTTAAAATTCATAATTTTTTGGCATTTAAATAAAACTTAAATTTGTTAAATTTGATTTAAAAATATTTTAAAATTTTAATAAAATTTATTTCTGGAACACTATCCAACCAAATCATCTTGTTAATCAAAGTCCGAGACATCCAAGCGTATAATTAAAATCATATTTACATATAAAATATTTTTCATAATTTTTATTTCGTGCCACTCAATAATAATAAATTTAAAAAATCGTATTTTATTATATTCTATAAATCTAGTGCCTCCTAAAATTTATTACACCACAAAAAAATGAGAACGAGCAGATAATCCTCTTAAATACTCTCCAGTGGATATATGAAAAATGATAAAATTTATTTTTGAAAGTATTATAAAAAATTTCTGTCAATTCCACAGAAAATAAAAATATTATCCATCCATCCATAACTAATTTTATCCATGTCTCAGAAATATGTAAAAAAAAATTTACAAGCTGTAAGAGATTTATGTCGAAAGATAATGAAGAACACAACTTCATTAATATCTCAACACTTTTTATTTCCTATCAATTAAGTCCTCTCTGACATTTTCACAATTTTCTATCAATAAAAATCAAAAAAGATCTGAAACATGATATAGACTCCATTCATGTCCATAAAAAAAATTGATTGTCCTCATCTCATTCGCTCCTCGTGTATGCAGATTCATTGATTATTCTACAACGATCGTAAATTTTTTTATATCATATTTCTTATATTTCATTACAGTCGAGCCTAATTTTCTTTTTTATTGAATAATATTAATAATTCTGTTTTTATTATTGAACTCTAGACATGCGAAAAGAATGAAATTATTGATGATTTTATGGAAATGTCATTAATGATTATGATTCACTTCTGCGTCAGGCAATGTTGATGATTTGAGCTGTACTAGCTGCTTTTTCCACAATTTTCATGCAAAATGGATTTATTAGTATCAATTGAACGTTCAGATTGAAGAACATGAAAGAAAAACGGTCGTTTTGAATTTAAGAAAGGTTGACCGATTTTTGCAAAACATAAAGTTAAAAAATTTTGTTTCCACACATTAATACTATGCAATATTATTAAAAAATCAATTTAAAATGTTAAATGAATAATATAGCATGAAAAATTTAATTTTTTTGTGGAAACAAAACTTTTTAAGTTCGTGTTTTGTAAAAATCGGTCAACTATTTTGAATCCGAAATTACCGTTTTTCTCCGGGACATTCTTCAATGAAAAAGTTCAATTACTACTTTAAAAATTTAAATTTTGCTTTCACATTTGCAAATTTACATTTTTTTCAATTCTATTAAATTATAATACCTAAAAATACCGTACACATTTTTATACTGAATTCTTAGCTCAAATCCATTCAAATTCTCTTCAAAAACAAACAAAAGTAAAAACAAAAACTTTTCATAGAAAAATAGTGATCGTAAATGCCATTATAATAGACACAATTCTGATGTCTTTTTTGCATTTTAAGTATCTTTAAAAAAAACTATAGAGAATTATGATAATCTCATACATGTGGTGAGTCTAAAACATTTGGCTCTGCCTTCACTCGATGTTATTTTTTTCCTTATATTGAATTTTTTTTTCTTCTTTAAGGCATGGCATGAAAAGAACACAAAAAAGTGCTGGTAGATTTAGTAAAGAATACAAAATACTCAAATTGAGGAAGGATTATATTCTCTTACCAAGTTATATTTTTATATATACACAACGGCACACTCGATTATGCATGCCACTTCCAATTTCAATTTCCGATACAAATTCGATATTTTTTTTATACATATTTTGTTTAAAAAGCGCGTCATAAAGGGAGGAGAAGGCGGAGGCAAAGAGGAACGAAAAAAATATTTTTTTATGGAATAAAATTACCATTATCTTAAAATTCTTCTCTTTCACCTTCAATGATCTTACAATACGTGCCTTTATATAAATGTACTTTTGATTTTCATGTATTTTAAATTGTTTCTTCATTTATTTTAAGCTATCGGAGGTTGGAGATCAATCTTTATTTTTTATGTTTTTTTTTTTTTTTTTTGTCTAACGAAAAATACTTCCACGGAAATGATTTGAGGATTAATTTTGAATTGATGTGGATTTGCTTTAATGGAAAATTATCGATTGAGTGGATTTTATCAAGATATTATATGAATTTGATGAGTAAGGGAATAATAGAATCGAATTTTGATGATTTTTTTCAATTGATAGGACTAGTTTAATAACAAATATAGCGGGTCCTCGATTTGAACAAATTCAATTTAAAAAGTCAAAAGTTCTAATACAAAAATTCCAAATTTATAATTTAACGAAAATTTTTCAAAAGTTTTGATTTGAATAAGATTTCTAGCACAAAACTACTGTTTAAATCAAGGACTTCCTACATAAGTTGTAAATGTATCATTTTAATCGAATTTTCAAAAAACTGTTCTTGTCAAAAAATATTTAAGAAATTTTTCAAAGCTCAATTAGTTCGAATCCTACCATATTTGATAATTAAATTGCGTCGAAGCTAATTTTGAACTAGTGAATGAAATTTTAAAAGATTCAACATTAAATTTCCACATCATATCAAAATAATGGATCATTCACTTATAATGTCCGATTTATAGAAGGAGAGGGGGGTCTGAGGCTGTGTGACAGTTTTAACATTTATATTATTTTAATGAAGATTTTGCGGCTGAGAGGGGGTCTGAATATCCATGTGTTTGATGGACGCCACAAGTGATGGTCCCTAAGCTCTTTTTGAATAAAATCTAATAAAAATCACAAAATTTTTTTTAAACTGCAATACATAAATCCAACAACCATAAACTTTACAACTTTATTCCAGCCTCCCATAATCTCTCAACTCATCCAATCCTCATAATTTCACTCATACAATATCCAATTACCTAATCTACATAATTAAAAATCCCCACGATTCTCAAATCTCTTCTAAATTCACAGCATGGAAGTCTCGAGTCTTAAATCACTCACATCATGTATTCATTCATTATCCGATTAAATGGATTCAAATTTTGTTCTTTTCACAAATATCTCATTAGTTTATAGCTTTAAAATTCTAATGAACAACGATTTCACATTAAATTGCCTTTCAAAACATGACTAATCATTTCCCCATATTTGCTATTCTACTTCTTCCTTATTCTCCACAGAATGAACACGAAAAAAATTATTTTTTTTTTCTTATTGCAATATTTTATGGATTATTGATTGGATTCGAAAGAATGAACAAAAAATAATAATAATATAAGCATCAAGAATGGAAATAAAAATTGAAAATAATAATTAAGGTACATAAGCACATACAAAATTTTTTATATGGATGTATATGAGAATGTAATTCAAATTGAATTAGGAAGGCAAAAAATAATAATATAACCATTAAACTTTGTATATATCGTGCATAAGCATTAAAAAAACCTATCAAATCAAAATCAGATAACGTTAAAAAAGGAAGGCAAAAAAATATCTGAAAAGGAACGGCAAACAACAGGCCAGACCATAAATTTTTTATAATTTCAGTTTCATGTTATTTTTTTTCGTTGCTGTTTGTATCGAAGCGAACAAACGAGCTGAGAGCAATAAAATGAGAAAGAAAAAGATTATTGGAAAGTATGGAAACAATTGTAAAATAAATTCTCGTCTTTACTTTTTAAAAAATTTTAAATTTATTTTATTTAATAACTTTTTTTATTTTCCTTAAAACAGGCAAATTTATGGGAAAAATGCGTTCAATTTGGATGCAAAAAATGTAATAAAAATTACATTACATTCGTGTTTACTGGAATCTCCCCTGCTGATTAGGGGTTATGAAGATCAAATTAGTTTTAAAATTTAAGCTATTTTGAATATTCAAATCAATATTAACAAAATTCTTCAACTTTTAAGACTGATCACAAAAATTATTCAATTTTTAAAGCTGAGCGTCAAAATTATTTAACTTTTAAAGCCGTGCGTCAAAATAATTCAACTTTTAATGCTGAGCTTATGAATTTTGAATTTTTAAAGCTGAGTAGAATTTTAAAGTCAGAATTTTCTGGAATTTTCATACAAATATCGTTTAATCAATTTTCTCGTATCGAAACCCCCCGAACTACCAGAATCCCCATTAAATTTCGGTACATTATTCATACAATTTCTTACGTGCTGCAAGACAAACAACAAGAAACAAAAAAAAATAAAGTACATGAAGCTGTTTTTGGCATGAACAAATAAATAAATGAATATTTTTTTTTCATTGCTTACAGCAACAAGAGCAGACACATTATACAGATACATGTATGACTAAACTCATAACCAGACATATTGACTACAAAAAGCGCTATATGGAAATGATTGAGAGGCAAGCAAAAATAATAATTCCATAATTTAATTCCCGGAAGGCTTCTTTTATTACTTTACATTCAGTTCTTCTTATTCATCTTCATGATTATTTTAAATAATTCTCTGATATTCATTTAAAATGCAAGTAAAGTATTTATTTCTATAATATGTATGTGAATGACATTTAACGAATTGTGACATTTGCTTTTTGTGTGTCTGTCTCTCCGGTTAGAGTTCTTTAATGGGGAAATATAATAATTTTTAAATCATAGATTGTATCATAGAATTACTATATCCAATGGATAGTTTTATTGCTTTGATTACTATTCATTCTCTGCATATGAATGTTAAAAAATAAAAATATAGTAAATTATGGTTCTAATTGTGCATGTCAAAACATGCATGTGGTTATATAGCTTAATATTAAAATTATGTGTATTCTCTCATTTTCTCTTTGATTATTGAATACTTGATTGAGATTAAGAGCTTTGCATAATTAGATGTGGGAATTAAGCTTGATTTAATCTTATTTAAATGTTGAATGTATAATTATAGATTGAACTTTGCAGCTATGAATCTATAATTAATTGTGAGTTTTTGATTGGAATATTTTGGATTAATGGAAGGTCAAGGATGAAGTTAAAAGTTCCATATTTCTAAAACTGTAAGTTTATGATTAGAATTGACAGAAAATTTAATTGTAATGATTTGAATAGTAAAACACGATCAGATTTGACTAAATAATCAATATCAGGAGGTTTTGAGGGTCAATACCCCCCTAAAGTTATATATTATTGAACTTTTTCAGATACAAATCAAGTATCAAGTCCTCCACCCTCCTCTGAATATAATGTTGACTAGCCAACACCTCAACCAACATTAAAAAATTGAATAATCTCCCAATAAAATCCCAAAATATTAATTCAATTAAAAAAATCAAAAGCTGCTCATGTTCATGTAAAAATCAATAACCAATAAATAAAATCAAAAACAGCAATTTCCTTTCTCAATAATTTTCCATTCTTTAATCCTCATAAAGAAAAAAAAATCCACAGCACATTGTAATATGTAGATAGATGTATAAATAGATAAATTTTTACTTCTGGTGAACATGCAACATAAATGAATATAAAACTTAATTTAATAGTCAGTTGTGTGGAAAGTACAATCGTGTTATCATGTTGTACACATCACATTCTCTTTTCCACTCCCGAAATCTGAGTTTTACATTACTTTTAAATTAAAAATGATTAACCCATTCATTATGGATGTGAATACTTTTGTACACAAATTGATAATGATGGTGATGATGATGATGAAGTAAAATCCTCAATACTGTTAATCAATCGAGGCACACAAAACACATTCGAGAATCTTTTTTTAATCTCTTCTTCCTTTTTTTTATTTCTCTTTTATTCGAAGAATCATTCAGACCCCGGGCGCCTTAATTTTATTTTTATGTATGTATCTGAAATTGAGCACATACTGGTGTGGTGTTCAATAATTTTTTTATGGCTTAAGTTATTATAAGGCCTTTCATGTTACATTCATGGATGAATGGATAATTTTTTTAGTATTTTTTAATGAAATTCTACGAAGGAGATTTATGATTATGCTGTGTGAACTTTTTTAGATGATGAATTAATAGCGCATGGATTGTGAGAAATCGATAAAGTTGGATAAAGAAATAAATTTCTAAATAATTAATTAATAGAGAGAAATTTTTCTAAATGAAATCCATCGAAAAAGAATTTGGGCATTCAATTTGCATTTTAAAATCAATATTTTATGCAAACTTTAAAGAGTCTTAATGATTTAGCTAAATTTACTTAAATTCAAAAATTTATCATGAAAAACAATTTTTTAATTGAAAAAAATATTTTTTTTAGCCAAACTTAATCGAAAATTTGTCCAATAAAAAATTTATTATATATTATTTAAATAATCCAAGCTTGATGTTGTGGGAAAAATTTTTTTATTTTATTTTTCTATAATTTAACCCGTTAATTACGGAGTTTTTTTAGAACTTGAGAGTGCATTTATATGATGAATTATAGTAAAAAAATACGATTTACGAAGAGTTTAGAGTGATTAAGTGGTGTAATTAATTAAAAAGAGCAAAAAATAAGCGTTACATATATGTAACGCTAGCACTTTACAAGTTCAAAAAAATTCGTTTTGAAAAAAACTAAATCACATTTTTACTTTATTTGATTGATTTTTAAGACACAAGCGTTTGACAAACGCTACTTAAACATCATTTTAATTCATTAAAATTAAAACAAACACTTTAATTTGGTTTGAAATCATAAAACTCCAAATTTTTTTCACATCAGTATTTTTTATTTTTGTTTAATATTAGCACATTTTTTTGCATTCATGACCACTTAAACATCATTATCTTATGTTTATTTATTAAATGATAGATTTTTTCTGGTGTAAAACACATTTAAACTATTTAAAAACTTTATTAAATGTGACTAACAATTTTTCATACAAATTTTTTTCTTCTTAGCAATTTTTCACATTTTCTTGTATTTTTCACTAAATATTTGACTCTAAACACTTTCACTATTTCATTAATCAACTATTTATCAAATTAAAACACACTTTTTACAGCACAATAATGTTAATTTAATTATTTTTATTATTTTTGACATTTTCCAAAAATGATTGCAAAATACTAGCGTTACATATATGTAACACCCATATCTTACTAGCGTTACATATATGTAACAGCAATTACTTCTATCATATTAAAGTGTTTAAAATGGTTTTTTTAATGATATTAAACTGTTAATTGATAGTTAATGACGTTTATTATCAATTCTTGTCGAAATCAAATCAAAAATATGATTTAATATGAAAAAATTTTGAGTTTAAAAAATGATGATTTTTCATAACAACAAAAAATTTCAAATAACTTCTTTAATTTAATAACTTACAACAAAATAGATGCTAGGCGTTATTCATTAACATATATTTAACAATAATCAATAGTAAAATCAACAGAAAAATCAATTTTGACAAACAAATTTTCTCTAAAAGTTAGCGTTACATATATGTAACGCTAGTAATTAACGGGTTAAATTATTAAAATAATCATATGGAAAAAATTGACGTTGACGTCACGTCACATTCAATTCCATTTAATAAAAAAAAATAGACGGCACTTCTGTCTCTCCCATAATTACCGATTTTTTTCTATTTTCATAATTTTAAATTTTTCCACATTTTTCATTTCTTCAATATTGTTAGACCAAGTTAGAAGATTAAAATATGTATTCAAATTATTTCAAAATGTCAAGTGCTGGTGCAATAAAAATATCAAATTTATACATCGTGTCAACTTATTTGTGGAAGTTTCTTCTTCTAGATTACTTTATGGAAGCATCAACCATTAAAAATCTCCAAAGTGTGAAACAAATGATCACGATTATCGCAAGAAAAATTTCATTCATCCTCAATATTCTCAACATGATTATTTTCATGATATTTTTTGCATCCTTCATGTTTCGAGAGTCCTTTTCTCTTAAGCTATTAATAGGCGGCATTTTATCGATTCTTCAAGTTACCGTAACTTTATACCGATATCTCAACATTATAGTCCATCGCAAAGAGCTTACAAAATTATTACAAAAGTTCCCATCTGCATATTCAATTGAGGATCAACAAAAGTACAAATTTGACTGCATCTTGAGGAACTTCATGCAATACAAACTCCATTCAGTGATTTTATTCCTGTCTGCATATCTCAGTGGACTTGCAATCACTATTAATTTCTGGATAACTGGAAATCCGAGTGAATATAATATTCTCTTGATATCAAACCTTTACTTAAGAGTAGCTGTTCTGTGCTGGATGCAATTGACATTTTTCACATTTTTAACTACAATTTTGGTGACAGAAGTTTTTCAATATTCACTTATTGTCTTTCTTTCGATTGAATTCAAAATTTTGGCATACAAATTTGAACATTTGAGTGATGGAATTGCTGCTAGAAAAAAAGTTGCATTGAAAAAAGTTTTAAAGAGAATTTTATCATATTCTGCACCATCGATGTCAATTTGGAACAAAGCTAATAACCAGAATGTGAAAATTACAATTGATGATCTCAAACCTCTCATAGATCGACACAATGAGCTTTTCGAAATTCACAGAAAATTAAAAAATATTTTCAACTCGGCATTTTTAATGACGTTTATCCAGTCATCGATTTTATTGTCTTTTTTGGCATTTCGCATTACGTCTGGCTCAGGAGATCGAGGATTTTTTGTATCAGGATTGATTAGAAATTTTAGAAACATTTACTACCAATGTAGGTATTGTCAGCTTCTGATAGACTCAAGTTGCTGCATAGCTGATGCAATTCAACGTTGTGGATGGGAAGATTTGGATGAAAAATCTGTCAAGTTAGCGATGATGATGATTATAAATAGATCACAAGAACCAGCTAGTTTTTATGTCATGGATGTATCCGAAATTACAATGGAACAATTAACAACAATTATCATGTCCACGTACTCTTATTATACATTGTGCTTGAATTTTTTTAATAGAAAATAAAGTTTTACAAAAGAAGTTGGGAGAGTCGAAGCAAAAAGGTTCTTTCGTTTTTTTTTTTTTGTTTTCTAAAAATTCGCACTCGATGCTATTTTTTTTTTTTTGAGTGTTTGTTTTATTTTGTATGTAATTTTTCAATGGTGGTACAAAAATTGTAATTAACTTATAACTAGCGTAATTCATAATTCGTTCATTCTGTTCGTTATACAATATAATTCGAAAAAAACCCTCTGAAAACTTTTAAAGTTAATCCATTTTGAAATATCCTCTAAAAATACATTTAAAGTGTTAAAAACTCATCATGAAAATTTATTTCTCAATCGACAGGTGTTTTCATCATTAAAAATTTATAAATTGTATCCTTCAATCGAATAAAAACTTTTGAATACTTTAGAAATTGGTTGTTTAAAAATCCAAAGTTTTTGATGGACGTCATAAGTAAACGGTCCTTAATAATATCCATGAACTGACACCGAGGGGCGTAGCCAGGGAGAATACTTTGGGGGTTTTACCTACCTCTTTTTGATAAATTCTTCAATTTGCTAGGGTTTTTTGAGAAAAAAATCCCAAACTAAATTTTTCTTTCCATATAAAAAAATTTCAAACTTATTCCCCCTAAAAAATTTCTGAACATGCACCAGCTAAAATCCTTTATAAACCAAATTTATAAACTTCCCCAAAAAATTTTTTAAACTTCGTGTTTTCTTTTTATATCTTTTTAGTTTCCCAAAAATATTGAAAAAGACAAGTTGTCGTACAAATATTAAAACAAAAAAATCAATAATCAAAATGTCAAACTTATTGGTGATTTTTCCATGGATGATGAAGTTTCTTCTTCTAGATTTCATAACAAATCCATCAAAAGTTGAAAATATAACTAAAATAAGGCAAAAAGTGATTTCTGGATCGAAAATTTTTCTCTTCATTGTGCTCAACATAAATATGTTGATCTTTGGGCTGTCATTTGGATCATTGATGTTCCAAAAACCATTCAAAGTAAATCAATTTATTATCGGATTTTTATCATTTATGCAATTTTTCACTGCTGTATTTCGTAGTGTGATAATTGTGATCAACAAGAAGTTCATCCTGGAAATTTTAAAGATAATTCCAAATTCATACGAAAAAGAATTTTGTGAAAAATACAAATTAAATAATTTATTGAATAAGTTTAAGTTTTATCGACAACATTCAATATTTTTGATCGGAACTGTAGTAAGTTCAGCACTTTGTGTATCCATTGATCATTTTTTGAGGGAAAATTACGAATCAGAATTAAATCTTCCATTTGATATGTCAAATAAATTTAAATATTGGCTAACTTTACTTTGGGTTCACAGCACACACATCATCTTTCAATTTACTTGCATTGTCGTTGAAATCTTTCAATACGGCATGATTACAATTTTAGCATGTGAATTTAAAATTTTAGCATACAAATTTGAGCATCTCAAGGATCAAACTAAGAAAAATTCAAAATATGAGTCAAAAATGCCAACAAAATGGGAAATTAGAAGAAATTTGATAAGAGTCCTTGCGATTTTATCACACGACTCAAAACCTTCAACAAGTCAACAGCACATAAAGTCAATAAGCCAAATTAACATCAATGACCTTAAGCCGCTCATCAAAAGACACAAGGAACTTTTTTTTGCACGCGATCTACTTGAAAAAATCTTTTCATCAACTTTTCTGATCAGATTTATCCATTCGTCATTTGTGCTGTGCTTTCTGGCATTTCAAGTGACAATTTTCGATCATGACAGATTCTTTTTTATTAATGCACTTTTAAGGCATTCAAGATTTATACTTTTTCAATGTTATTTTGGACAGATGATTAAAGATGCTGGAGAGAATGTGTCAAATGCAGTTTCACAAATTGGATGGGAGGACATAAGTGACCAAAAGATTAGGAAAGTTTTATTGATTATTTTAATGAGATCGCAAAAATCAACAGCATTTAAAATTGTTAAAACTTTTGAAATCACGCTTAATCAATATGCTAAAATTTTGATATCTGCTTACATTTTTTATACATTTTCTGTGAGTGCTACTGTATTGAGGTCGTGAGATTTGTGACTCGAAAAATTTTAATAAAATATTTAAAATTGGTTGAATTATTAATTGAAGAAATAATCCAAAATATTTTGTAATAAAGAATATTTTTTTTCCAATTTTAATGAACCAAAAAAAATGTTGAAGTTTTAATTATTAGTATGTTAGGTATGTATCTCTTGTAATAATTATACTCAAAAACAAGCGAATAGAAATATATGCTAATAAATATATAAGAAAGTAAATTTTTAAAACTAGTTTCAGTCATCGAAATTCGTCAATGAAAAGTAGTGTATAAAATTCATATAAATTTTCGAAATCATGAAATTTTTTACAACTCCAAAACTTATTGCAATCTTAAAGAATCCAATTTCTCTTAGAAAATTCAAAAATCTTCGTGGATTTCGTCAATATTTCAAGAATATATCAAAGATATTTTTCTTCATCTTCAACGTTTTGACAGTACTGCTATATTTAATTATAGTTGGAGCATTAACATTCAGGCAACCATTTGATGTCCAAAATTTTATAAAAGCATTCTTTTCAATTATTCAGTTCATCACAGGTATCGTAAAACGCTTTGCTATTGTACTGAATGCAAGCAAGCTTGGTATGATATCTGAAGCTTTAACAACCACACATTCTCAAGACGATCAAATTGCATGCAAGACAAAAAATTTAATTAAGTCCTACACATGTTATAGAAATTATTCAATTACATTATTTTGTTTATCTTTTACTTCATTAATAATTGGTGAAATAACTCATCAGACCACAAATAATGAAGATCCTGATGAAAAGATTGGAAATGATAAACTTCACATGATTGCATTATCATGGGTATTATTTACAGTGCATTATATTCCATTTTTAAATTTCTTTTTCAATCTAATAAGTGACTTAATCATCTACAATTTGATAACAAAACTTTCAATTGCATTTAAGATTTTAGGACATGAATTTGAGCATCTAAAAATTAATATCAACACGAAACGACGTCAACAGCTTTATGACGCAAAAATTCGTATGAAACATCTTATTGTAGAAAATCCAGGAACTAGTCAGCAATCAACAAATGACAGCTTAAAATTAGATACATTCCAAATAGAGTTGGAAGATATAAAGCCACTTATTGATCGACACAACATGCTTCTTAATTTCCACAATACTTTGCAGGAATCATTCAGCATTATTTTTCTAGTAAACATTTTCATATCTGCTGTTTTAATCTGTATAGTCGCATTTCGACTCACAATCACTTCAGATGAAAGATTCTTGTATCTTTCTTTACTAGTTGCTGACTTGTTTAAGATTTTCTTTCAATGTTTTTTTGGACAAATGATCAAAGATGCATGCCAAAGTGTATTAATTGGAATTGAAAGGATGAGATGGGAGGATATTGATGATATAAGTATTAAGAAGTTATTAGCACTAATTATGCTTAAGTCACAAGATCCTGGAAGCTTTCATATCATGAATGTTTATGAAGTTACATTAGCGGAATTTACAACAATATTGACTTCAGCTTATTCTTACTATAATTTGTGCTTACAGCTTTATAATAAATATGGTGATTAAGTTTATTTTTGAAAGTATTAGTCTTTCGTAAGGAATTAGGAATAATTTGAGAATTTTGATAAGAGGCCGTTCACTTAGTACTTTACGCAAAAAATGGCTTTTTAAACCCCCTTTCCCTTTGTAACGTTCTTTGTATGAAAAAAATATATTTTTTTACAAAATCTTAGACCCCCCTTCCCCCCTAAAAAGCAAAATTACTAAGTGAACGGCCTCTAAAGTGTCTTTCGTAAAATTTGTAACTTCATAATGCTAAAAATGGCCTATTAATATCCCTCCCCCACCCCCCCACCTGATCGTAACAAATTTTTTATGGGACTTTGAAAAATTTTATATGGAGCGTAACAAAATCTTAGACCTCTCCCTAAGTGTTACAAAATTTACGAACGACCCTTAACTAATACTAAAAACAAGAAAAAATAATTCACAAAGTATCGACAAATAATATTGTATTAGTTTCCATCATTTTCTAAATAATCATTATTTGCGTCAAACTTGACATTCCTTACTCTGCAATTATACCATATGTTTAAATTCAACTTGTAACTAAAGTCTAAAATTTTAAGAAATTTTATGTTAATATATAATAAATTGTATTCGATTAAATAAATTTAGTTCTTACAATACTCAAATAGTAGAAGGAATTAAATCATGAAATTTTTTACAACTCAACAGCTTTTGGCAATACTGAGAGATCCAATTTCTCTTGAAAATTTCAAAAATCTTCATGGATTTCGTCACTATTTCAAGAACATATTAAAGTTACTTTTCATTATCTTCAATATTTTGACAATTCTACTCTACATATCCATAGCTGGAAAATTATTATTCACAAAGCCAATCGATGTTAAAAATTTTATAAAAGTATTATTTTCATTAATACAATTTATCACAGGAATTGAAAAACGCATTGCAATTGCAATAAATGATGAAAAACTTACTAAAATATCTGAAGCATTGACAGTCCAACATCCACGGGAGGATCACATTGCTATAAACAAAAAGCTCAACAAATCCTACAAATTTTATCGAAACTATACAATCACATCATTTTGTGTATCATTTATTTCATACATTATTGGTAAAATTATTAATCTAGCAACAAAAGCTAAGGAATTAGATGACAAGGTTTCACTTGATAAATCATATATTGTAATATTTTTATGGATACTATTCGCTGTATATTACATCCCTTTCTTGATAAGTGACTTAATCATTTATGACTTGATTAAAAAATTATCAATAGCATTCAGCAATTTAGGACATGAGTTTGAGCATTTGAAAGATAATGTCAATATAAAGCGACGACAGCAACTTTTTGATGCAAAAATACGCATGAAAAATTCAAGAATGAAGCTTCAGGTTGCAGATAATCAAGGTCCATCAATATTTAGTCAACAGTCAACAATTAGAAATTTGGAATCAAACTCATTTCAAATAGAGCTAGAAGACTTAAAGCCACTCATTGATCGGCACAATAAGCTCCTCAATTTCCACAAAGTTTTACAAAAATCCTTTAGCATTGTTTTTTTGATAAATTTTCTTATCTCTGCAGTTGTGATCTGCACTGTTGCTTTTCGACTAACAATCAGCTCAGATGATAGATTCTTGTACTTTTCCTTCCTTTTAACTGATTTATTCAAAATTTTCTTTCAATGTTATTTTGGACAGATGATTAAAGATGCAAGAATGAGTGTTTTAAAAGGAGTTGAAAGAATCAGATGGGAGGATATTGATGATCTGAATGTGAAGAAAAGTTTTGTATTGATAATGCTTAAATCACAAGAGACTGGAAGCTTTAATATTATGAATGTATATGAAGTTACTTTAGTGGAGTTTACAGCAATTTTAACGTCTGCTTATTCTTACTATAATTTATGTTTGCAGCTTTATAATGATAAATGAGCTAGTTGCTGTATGTTAAAAGATTAAATGTAATAAGTGTTTTAAAAGTCTAAAGAATTTCATAATATTCTGGGGGCCTCGATTAAAGTAATTGTTGGGTTCCAGAAAAAATCCTTTCAATTCAAAATATACGGAAAATGACTATTAAAAAAAATAAAATTTTGGGGTCGTTCACTTATGATGTCCGATTTTTTACTTATGATGTCCGAGAGGGGTCTGAGGCTGTGTGACAGTTTAAAACAATAAAAGTTTTTTGAATGAAGATTTTGTGAAACAGAGAGAGGGGAGTCCAAAATTCATGTTTTTGATGGACGGTATAGAGGTTATTCATAAATGACGTCCAAAGTGGGGGGGAGAGAGTTGAGGTCGAAAAAAATAGAATTTCTTAGAATTCTATTGTTCTTTTTAAAAAATGACCGTTAATTTCGGACGTCATTTATGAACAACCCCATTAGTGAACGGCCCTTTTACAAAGTTACTCAAATCTAGGACCCCAAATAATAGAAAATTGTTAAAATATTTATAAAATATTCAAAGTCAAATGAAGATGATTTAAAAACTAGATTTTGACGCGTCGCAAAACTTCTTAGAAATTTAGGCAATACTGCCTATTAAAATATCGAATGTCCATATGTCCATATGTCACAATTTTTTAATTATTTAAATTTTACGTAATTAACAATTCTTCAAATTCTTTCATTAAATTTTAATTTTAAAAATCATTACAGTATAAAGTATAGCATATTTGTTGAGTTTGATTCAGTACTCAACATACATGTTTCAGTAGCAATATCCCGAAAAAATAATGAAATTTGTTTCAACTCAAAAACTTTTAACAATATTAAGAAATCCAATTTCAATTGAAAACTTAAGAACTTTCCATGGATTTTCGCAATACTTCAAGAACATTTTCAAACTATTCTTTATAATCTTCAATGTTTTCACAGTTCTACTTTACATAACCATAGCTGGAGCTTTAATGTTCACACAACCAATGGATATTAAAAATTTTATAATTGGATTTTTTTCAATCATTCAATTCATCACAGGGATCGTAAAACGATTTGCTATTGCACTGAATGCGAGTAAACTTAGTAAAATCTTTGAAACTTTATCATCGACTCATTCTACAGATGATCATGGAACATACAAGACTAAGAAGCTCATAAGATTCTACACATTTTATCGAAATTTTACAATCACACTATTTTTGATATCCTTCATTTCACACATTATTGGCGAAATAATTCATCACGTCACGAATAAAGAAGAATCTGAAGAGAAGATTCCAAATGACACATCACATACTGCTGCTTTATTGTGGATTTTATTTACTGCATACTACATTCCATTTATGAACAGCACAATCAATTTAATAAGCGATCTTATCATCTATGATTTGATCATAAAACTTTCAATTGCATTTAAAGTTTTAGGACATGACTTTGAACATTTGATGGACAGTATAAACATCAAGCCACAACAACAACTTTTTGACACAAGAACTCCAATGAATAATTCAAGAATGAAACTTAACGTTACAGAAGTACATGGAATGGGTCATCAATCATCAAATAATGGCTCAGAATCAAATACCTTAAAAATAGAACTTGAAGACTTAAAGCCACTCATTGATCGTCACAACAAACTCCTTAATTTCCACAACTATTTGGAGAATTCATTCAGCATTGTATTTTTGATGAACTACTTAATATCAGCAATTGTTATCTGTATTGTCGCATTTCGAGTTACAATCAGCTCGGATAGAAGATTTGTGTACCTTTCGCTTTTGGTTGCTGACTTGTTTAAAATTTTCTTTCAATGTTTTTTTGGACAGATGATCAAAGATGCATGCCAAAGTGTTTTAAAAGGAATTGAAAGGATCAGATGGGAGGATGTAGAAGATCTGAATGTGAAAAAAAGTTTAGTGTTGATAATGCTTAAATCACAAGAAACTGGAAGCTTTCAGATCATGAATGTTTATGAAGTGACATTAGCGGAATTTACAACAATTCTGACGTCTGCTTATTCTTACTATAATTTGTGTTTGCAAGTTTATAATGATAAATAAATTACATATCTTAAGACAGCATTATTAGATTTTTTTTAATTTATGAAACTTTCAATTTACGTCAAATTTAAAGAGTTCTAGAATAAAATTTTTGTTTCATAGTTTATTCAGAACATTAAAAAAATATGTCTCGTATAATTTCGTTATAAGATGGTTTCGTCATCAATCATTTCATACTTTTACCGTTGAAAATATTAGCATATGGTGAAATGGTAGCATATAAAAATTACTAGCTTAGGGTCAGGGGCGTAGCCATGAAGGAGTTTTGGAGTTTTTATGCCCTCCTTTTTCGGAAAAATTCTTCAATTTGTTTGTTAGATTTTTCGAAAAAAAAAATCCAAACCTCCCTCAAATTATTCCTTTCCATACAAAAAAAAAAAAAATTAAAACCCCTCTCGAAAATATTTCTTGCTACGTTTCTGTCTAGGATTAATGAATATTTAAATGCCGAGATAAAATAAAACTTTTTCTTGAAAAAAAAAAATATTAAATTTTAAATTATTTTGTGTAGAAAATAATGAAACATTCATACTTTGTCTTTTACTTTCAACAAAATAGACTGCTACTATTTAACAAATACAGTTAATTATTTTGTGAAGTAAGAAAAGGTTCACATTTTATTTCATGTGCAACTAAATTTTTATAATGAAAATTTTAGTGATTAACTCAATTTTATGGAAGCTATTTCTATTTGATCTGATAACAAGAACGAAAAATTTTAAGAGAAAAAATAGATTGAAGGAAAAATTTATTTTTATATTTAGAATATCAGTATTTGCAGTGCACAACTTGAATTTAGTTTTATTTGCATTATCATTTGGTTCAACAATTTTTAGTGAACCATACAAAATTGACACTTTCATGAGTGGATTACTTGCTATGGTACACTTTTTCGGAGTCATCATTCGCTATTCATCAGTTCAGTCAAAAAAGGCTCAAATTTTGAAGGCTCTTAAATATTTGCCAAAATCATATTCAAAAAAAGATGCTGAAAAATTCGAAATTAAAATTATGTTAAAAAGATTCAGAGAGTATCGAATAAGATCAATATTAATGCATGGTGGATTTGCAGTTACAGCTTTTGTTGGATTTTTATATGAAATTTTATCTGGAAATACTGAAATCCTTAAAAGAATTCCTTTTAAGTCATCAAATTCATTTGAATTTTGGACAATAGTAATTTGGATCAATTTAACACATTTTGCATTTCAAATGTCAATTTTGACAATAGAAATATTTCAGTATGGATTAATAAAAATACTGTCTCTTGAATTTCACATTCTAGCATTTAAATTTGAGCATTTAACTGATAAAATTCAGGATAAAGTATCAGATCAAGTTGATTGTCAATTTGTGAACCACAACTTAATTCCGATATCAGAAGTTCACAGATTTAAAGTACCAAGAATAAAAATCGAAACCGATCAATTGACTCAACTAATCAAAAGACACAATGAACTGTTCATAGTTCGTGATATTCTACAAGAAATTTTTACCATCGCATTTTTCATTCGATTATTTTTATCAGTATTCAGTCTCTTCATCCTTGCATTTCATATCGCAAAAAATGAAAATAATCATTCATTTTTCATATCTGAAGTATATAGAAATGCTCGATTTTTGGCATATCAATGTTTTTTCGGACAAAAGATTAAGAATGCAAGTCTAAGAGTTGGAAATGGCATTATGAAATCAAATTGGGAGGATATCGATGATCAACGGTTAAAAAAGGATTTAATGATAATTTTGATGCGATCACAAAAACCAGCAGTTTTTAAAGTGATGAAAATTTTCGAAATTTCGATGACGCAGTTCACGTCAATAATATTTTTTGTATTTGTATGTTATGTAATGTGCTGGATAATTTATAAGTAAATAATAAATCTTTTATTAAAAAAATGCTTGCGGAGGGGGGAGGGGGAGGGGGAACGAGTCTAATTTTTGTTGAGTAAACTTTTGTAAAATCCGATACAAAATTTGTTACGTCAAAGGGGGGGTGGGGGGATCAAAAATGGCCATTTAAGGTGTTTCGAATTTTACGAATGACCCCTAAGAATTTTATTTTGATGGTACTAAAGAAATTAATAGTTAAAATCTTTGAATATTAATTAATAAAATGTAACATTTGTTCCAAACTTTTATATTCCTAATAAACTTTCAAGGCAATGAGATTAATTAAAAATTTATCTTTTGTAATAAAAACTATTAAATGTATTATCCTCAAATTATATATTTCAGTTTTAGTGAATCTTTCAAACTGAAATATTTTAAATCAAAAGTGAAGAAATGTCTTCAAAACATTTTTTAATTCCTCAATTCGCCATCAAAATCATCACTGCTGTGAAGAACTTAAAATTGACACCTAGCTTAAAAACATTAAATACAAAGCGTCAAAAACTAGAATTTATTCTAAAATATATTCTTACGATTATCAGCTTAACATCAGCTTTAATTTACATAATAGCACTTGTGTCTTTTGCATTCGCAATTCCTTTAAACATCAAACATCTCATTATTGGATTTTTATCAGTAATTCATGTCATCACTGGATTTATTAAATGCTGGAAAATTTTTGTCGACTCTTCTAAGTTGTGGAAGCTTCTAAGTTCCACTTCAAAGTTTTATTCACTCGAGGATCAAAAGAAATTCAAAATTATAAAATTAGTGAAGAATTTCAAAATTTTTAGCAATTATTTAATTCTGCTATTTATTTTGAATTTTATTTTGTATGTTTATGCAACGATTTCACGAACTGTATCGAGGAGTTTTGAGTTTGTAGATAAAACTTTATTTGCTACTGATAATGTTGTCTGGTATCCAATATTATGTGTAATTACAACTTATGGACCAGTTTTCTTCCTTTTAATCAATATGATTTGCGATTTAGTTATTTATGGATTAATTGCAAGCTTGTCAATTGAATTTAAGATTTTGGCATATGATTTTGAGCATTTAAAGGAACATATCAACATAAAGATGAATCAGCAACTGTCTGACGCTCAAAAAAGGTTGAAAAAAATTAAATCCAGCTCTAACAATTGCTGTAAAATCAGCAAAGCAAGTAGTCCAACTGAAACTGAATCAAACATTAGCAAAGCTTCATCAAAATCTCAACAAATTAATTTCACATTCCAAATAGAATTGAACGATCTAAAACCATTAATTGATCGCCACAACGATCTTTTGGAAAGCCACCAAACCATGCAGGAATCATTCAGCGTCGTTTTTCTCATCAACTTTGTCTTAGCTGCAATTGTCATTTGCATCATCTCGTTTCGACTCACAATCAGTTCTCACGATCAAATCTTTTACGGCTTCATCCTAATTCGAGATTTATTCAAAATCTTCTTTCAATGTTATTTTGGACAAATGATTAAAGATGCTAGTTTTGCTGTTTTCGAAGGAGTTCATAAGATGAAGTGGGAGGATATTGAAGATGGAAATGTTAGAAAAGCTTTGGCAATGATCATGATGAGGTCACAAGAACCTGAGACATTTCTGATTATGGATGTGTTTGAAGTTACATTGGAAGAATTTACGACAATTTTGACGTCAGCATATTCGTATTATACATTGTGCTTACAGTTGTATAATGAATAATTAATGGAGTATAAGATTTAAGTGATACACGAGGGTGTAGTTAGGGGGGTGTTCAATGAGGCTCAAGCGCGAACGAAAACAAATTTTTGAGTCCCCCTCTCAAAAAAATTTCTGGCTACGCCACTGGTGGTATAGGATCTATACAAGGAATCGTAATTTGACTAGAAATTATCTAGAAACTGTATATACACCCTTATGCATAAATATACAAAAAATACCAAATATTCGATATAAATTTTAAAGCTTGAATAATTCTTAGAAAAATAATATGTTATTAAATAATTTACTAACTTAAAATTACTGTCGGATATACCCTACGCATATTAATATCACTAGTAATTAAATTATAAAAATTTTTTATTTTACGTATATAATCAGAAAGTCAAAAACATCGGTGCTAACAGGTTGTAAAATAGTTTTATTCACAAAATATGCAGAACCTTCTAATCATTCATCCTTATCTCTGGAAGTTTCTTCTGTTCGACTTTGTGTTAAGTTCGTCGAATTTCAAGGACCAAGCAACAATCAAGGAGAAAATTAAGTTCATATTTAAATTGTTTTTATTCAATCTTCATATCATAAACATGCTCCTTTTTGGACTCATCTATGGATCATGGATGTTTGATACTCCATTTAATGTACAGCATTTTATTTATGGATTTTCTGCATTTTCACAATTCGGGTCAGCAACCGTTAAAAGCTTGTCAATTTTTAAGAACAGACAGACTATTTGTAAGATTGTGAATCTTTTGCCACAACATTACAGCAAAGAGGATCAAGTTTACTATAAAATCGATAAAAAACTTAGAATTTTTAAATTGTGTAGATTTCGATCAATTTTCATATTCTTGATGATTATGGCAGCATCACTTGGAATAACTATTGTAAATGTCATAAACAATAACTATGAATTCTCAGAGAAACTTCCTTTTGACACATCAAACTTGATTGTTCGAACATTTGCAATTCTATGGATGCATTTGGCTAATTTAACCTACCAGTCTACAAATATAGTCACTGAAATATTTCAGTATGGAACAATTACGATTTTGGCCATGGAGTTCAGAATTTTGGCACATAGTTTTGAGAATTTGAAGGGTTCAGCATCAAGCAGTAATATGGAACCGTCAACATCCAAAAACATTAAAAAAACACCCCAAATAAAATTGAAAGATCTCAAACCATTAATAGATAAGCACAATGAATTATTTAACATTCGTGATGACTTGTTCCATGTCCAGTGTACATCACTACACATCAGATTCTTCCTATCATCATTCCAACTTTGCTTTTTAACATTTCAAATTACATTCAGTAATCACGCACGATTCTTTTACATTTCTGAATTAATTAAGAATTTTTTCAACATTTTCTTTCAATGTTATTTCGGTCAAATGTTAAAAGATGCAGGACTAAGTGTGGCAAAGGCTGTTCAAAATATTGATTTTGAAAACATTAAAGACTATAAAGTTAGAAGAGCACTGATGATGATTTTAATGAGATCACAAAAGTCAATTGCATTTCAAAAAGTTTTGACTTATGAAATTACTATTGAACAGTTTACAACTGTAGTGTCGTCAGCATACTCGTATTATACGTTGTGTTTGCAAGTGTTTCGGTAGATAATAGGTTAAAATGGATGTGAAAATGTACACCTGATTATATACCCTCTTTTTCCATTATAAGTCCAAGGCTTAGTAAAGATAAAAAATGTTTTTTTGAAGAAAAAAGTGCTTAGTATAAAGTAGAGGCTTTTTAAGGGAAAACAGGGTACTTGAATCAAATTAAATTATTGATAAATTTACCATTTTTTGATTTAAAATTTTTTTTATTAAAATGTTTGAAAAATTTGGAAAAAAGTCATAGCACTTAAAAATTAAAATTAATAACTTAGTCCTCTTCCATCCCCTCCTTTCCTTTTAGTTACGTATTATTACAAGAAAAAATATTTTTTTAATTTTTACAAAATCCAAGTCCGTAAAATGCATACGTACTAAATGAACGGTCTCTAATAGAATTTTTTTTAAAAAATTCAAATACAAAGGTATTTAAAGAAATTAATTTTTTTGAAAATATTTTAGCATTACTGTAGATTTTTTTTTAAGTGTAGGCATTAAATAACAAATATAACGAATGATAGCACTTCATATTATTATTATATTAGTACAAATAAATAATACTATCGAACCATAAAAGGAACATCCATAATCAAAAGTCGATGAAAATAAAGTGACACATAAAAAAATATATAAAAAAAATTAATTCCTTCTTTTTTTCATGTAGCCAGATTACCGAGAATAACAATCCAAAGAGAAAGAAGGAAGAAGAACCAAAAACAATCTCCAAATAGCTAGCGTATTTCGGCAAGAATGACTTTATGAAGGAGAAGAAAAATGAGATAAAAAAGAATGAAGCCCCAAAAAGAAAGACGGAAAATAATGTCTCAAGTCGATAATACAATAAAGATAATTTGATGAATTAATTTCGGTTTAAGAAGTGAGCCAACAAAAGGAAGATTAATGCACAAAAGACCAATGGATCTTTAAATGTGTTCTTTCTTTCCTTTTAACCCCCTTTACTCTCTCATTCAATTAATTTTATTTATTATTGTATTATGATGCCATATATGTGAACTTTGTTCATACCAAAAAGCATCAATTCCAATGCCAAATAAATGTATTTCTCTCAATAGTATTTTTTAAGAAAAAGAGAAAGATTACAGACTGAAAAAGAATGAGAATAAAAATAAAGATAAATAAGACGAGGAAATACAATAATCTTAAATTTAATAGACATCATTTTAGGCTTTTTGAGTAGTGCTGAGCTGCCAGTGAATTGTGTGGCATTAGTTGCTACTAATACATTTTTTTGGAACTCTAATATATGGTCTTTATGTCAATGAATGAATATAATTCATAAATAATCCAAAAATGAAATGAAAAAAATGTGATTTAGGAACGAATGAGACTCGAACCGCAAAAGTTAAAATTAATGAAAATCTCCACTCGCTTTTTTTATGAATACACAAAATTTATCTATTCATAAATTTTACAATATAAAAGCTTAAACACTAAGCTGTTCCAATTTCATGAGATTATCAAGAAATTTGAATTTTAAATGACATGTAATCGCTTTTGCTGGAGGTTTTATGTCTGCCTGCTTTAGAAATGTAAATGAATACGAGAAAATTAATTAAAAAGTATCAAGAAGTAATTTATACAGGTTTAACGATTGTTTTGGAATTAGAGTTTGTCAGTTTGACTAGTAATTGGTTGATATATTTCAATATTTGATGGAGCGTGCTGAAAAGATTTGAAAATTTTGTTCGGGGAATTTCTTTAAAGACTTAGATTTAAAATTGATTTTTTCCTATTTTCGCATAAATTTCGACATTTCTAAGTAACTAAATCCCTTAAAACTTCCATACCCCAATCACAAATTCAATTCCAACTCATAATTATTCACGTGCTGCGCCTCAATCAAATTAAAATACACCAAAAAAAATTCCACATTTCCATTTACTTTGTTGTCGATGAGAATTTAAATTTCTGAACCCTAATTTGATCTACCATCCGACTGTCCTCAGGTCATCAATTTTCAATTTAATTACTTTTTGTTCCTCTTTCGCTTGTGTTACCTTTTCTGGATGTTCCAATTTATTGTGTGTGTATTAATGCTAATCATAGTATTTTGATCGAAAGAAAAAGGTTTAATTTGAAAGGTAAAAGAATTTTTAAAATTTAAAATACATAAAAGATTTTTCTATGGCCTGAAGACGTGTTACTGTCGATTTAAGCTCCTTTTAATCTTTTTCTTTTTAAAGATAGGAAAAATTTTGGATTCAAATTTGTTTTTGAACTTCCACGCTTTACGATACTTTTTATATTAAAATTAAAAATTGATTCTTAAGAATTAAAAGATGCATGTTTTCAAAATATGTCCAACATTTTGTGTATCAAACAAAATTTATTTCTTTTATTATTAAAATTCACACAAAAATTTATAAATCAGTAATAAATTATCCACTTATGATTTTCTTAATTCCATTCAAATCAGTGCCGCATTTGCCGAACCAAGTTTTCATAGCTGTGCAAACCTTTTCATTTGTTGGCTTCCAGGCATTAGCTGGGCAGTTCTGTGAAACAAATTAAAAAATTTAAATCCAGTTTATTAAACCATGATTTGCAAATATTTAACTGATAAGCAAAAATATCATCCAGAAGCAAAAATATCATCCAAGTCAATTTTAAATGCATTTTAATTTTATGCCTAATATTCTCAAAATAATACTCACAGAAAATGAATCCAAATGAATGCAAGTAAATAAAGCAACAAATTGTGCATCACAGTCCTCCTTTTTGATGTTGAATGGAGGTTTGGAGAAAAAGTCAATAACTTTAGGAAGATCACTCAATAAACCCTTCATGCAATGATCGAGTGCATCTTTTAATGGCTGCTTCCAAAATTCAACATCTTTTGTGACATATTTATCGACCATTTTGAGGAAAGCATCTTTATCTATTGTATTGTCTTTTACTAGCTTCATGTCGTTGAAGATTGTTTGTGAAACTTTCTGTAATTAATTTAGGGGATATTTGAATAAGTTTTTTTTGAAAGTTTTAAAAATTAAAGCCATTAGTGAAAAAAAATCTGTAAAATTAAAAGTTGGTTCCACGAGGGTCCGTATCCTCGCTTTGAAAAGAAATTTCTTCATTTTGCTAAATTTATTTCGATATAAATCCATTTAAACTCCTTAAAAATTTTGGACCCCTCCTCCAGGGTGTGGAATTGATCAAATTGATCAAAAATGAACAAAAAATTATCAAAAACTTATCAATCAATTTGATCAGTTCCACACCCTTGTCCCTCGTAAGGAAAATTTAACACTATGTCCCTGATTCAAACAAAATTCATACTCACACAAACAACAGAATAGGTGTCCTTTCCACTTGTTGACATATTTTTAACCATATCCTGAATTTTCTTTTCAATTGTAGCGTCAGTTATGTTTGGAAAAGTGCAGCAAGCCTAAAATAATTTAATTAAAGAAATTAGATTTGTTTTCAAAACTACAAATTGGCACAAACTGTTTTGAACGACTTAAACTTACATCAAAATTTCCATTGACTTCCGGAGGAGCTTGATCGCATTCACTGGCTTGAACTCTATTCTAAAATTGTCAATGCAGAAGTTTTTTAATAATTATAATGCAACTTTAAATTCATCTATATTTACACTGGCCAGCACTCCAACAATAGCTACAAAAATTATTTTACGTAATGTCATTTTGATATTTACTTTATCACTTCCAACTGAATGACTGAAATTCAACTGTTAATGATTAGATGAAATGTTCAGCCTTTTAATACTCAAGCCAGAGTCGAAAAACAAATGATTGGGTTTGCCCGAAATCAAATATAACTATCGTAATCAATTGAAAATGAGTATAAATTTACATTAAACTTGAGAGCTTTTTTTTGCATTTTATGATAGAAAAAATTATTGAGAATTCAAACTAAAATGTTGTAATATCAATTTGTGACAGCAAAAATACTATTTTTACAGACCCGCAAGCAAAATTATACAAAATATTTGAATTTTTTTTTTTTTTTGTGAACTGAATTTAAAATTGCTGGATGATGGTTTTTATTTAAATTGTACACTTATCAAAAAAACAAAGCTATTATCAAAGTTTATCACCTATTATTCAACATTTATGTTTGTTTTTATCGAACTTACATGAGTCATTGCCTTGAATAGCAAATTTTGATGATGACTGGTATTGACAATGATTTATTACTTGGAAATTGATTGTTATTTGGTTCACGGTCAATATGAACATTAATTCAGTCGAGTTTAAACTAGAAAAGCTCCTTGTGTAAAATATTCTTTAAATTTTTTGATACCATCCACAAAAAAATCAACCTGGAAGTTCCATTTCTTCTTTATTCTAAGATAACAACAACAAAAATATCTCATTTCACTCAGAGACTTAATTTTCAATTTATTTTGGGATAGAAAACAAGAATAATGAATGAATGAGTAAATGATTGAATGGAATTGATAAAGGCAGAAGGTTGAAGATGAATAGAAACCTTCAATAATTATATATTTTTATTATTGTAAATTTTTTAAGGGTTCTTCTCGCTCTGCCAAGCATTTTAAATCTTATCTATCTTAAATGTGTCGGTCTAATGACGTCTCGTTCACCTCCTGCTTCTCTCATCGTCATCATTATCGTTTGGTTAGAGTACAAAAAGTGAGAGACAATTTGATTTGGATTTTTAATGGGTAAGGATGTTTGTGAGGGGTATTAGTTAGATTAAGCGCATTTTGCTGATATTTTGAATGAAAATTGATGCTTTAGTAGCTTTTTATGATAAAGCCTATTAAATTGATTACCATGGAGCCCTACCACAAAGATAAATCGAATCAAGGGCCTTACTTTTTTTAATTAAAGACACTTCGCTTCAATTTAGAGTCCTAATAAATTTTAATAAAATTTTTGACTAAAAATGAGCACAATTTAAGATACGAAGATTTTTAGACCTAATTTTTAGCATAATATGCATTAATCATGCCAATAAATAATTTTAAATGACAAAATGCACATCACACCCTTGCAATACCCAATCGATACAAGCTAAAAACAGATTACAACTTTCAGAACCGAATATCAAGAAGGCAACCCAAAAAAAGATGTTTCTTTTTATCTCCTTAATTTATCGCTTTTAAAAAGAGCTCAATAATCGTCCGTCCAACTTCTTATTCCTTCATCTCTTCTTTCTTCTTGTGATTGCGGTTAAGAAAAGGGAAATCTTACGCTCAAATTGAGAAACGTATCATTAATATATTTAAAATTACATGAAAGTTAAAAAACGAGCGATAAAATCAGTTGTTAGAATTTTTTCTTGATTAATCACGTTTTACAATTAAATTTTTTTAAACCTTTTCCACAAAAATAATTCCCATTTCATTTTCCATCTTGTTCTTTTTACACCTTTTTACAGGTAAAATCATTTTTGATAGCTCTAATAAAAAGCCAACACTTCTCGATAGAGAAATCTTCCGTTAAATAGTTCGAAAATTTGAATTTGAATTTTTTTAGTGCAAAAAAATTACTCACACATACAAACAGTTTTGAATCAAAACATAAAATAATTCTCATTTTCACTAAGTACAAAGCACAATTATTAATTATTTCACTTTACCTTCAAATGTTTTGTCATTTTAAGATAGAAAATTAATTAAATTTAAACAAAATCTGATTTCTCAATTCTGAGAAATTTACTAACACAATTGCATACAAACACAACCATATGCTTTGAAATTTTGTGTTTTTGAATTTAATCACATTTACCTTTAATTTTAATAGCTGTGAATTGCTTAATTTGTCAAAATAAACTTGTTCTATTCATTAGTTTTCTTTAAATATTGATTAATTAAGATATAAACAAGATTTTACTGGATTTTCTTTTAAAAAATTTAACGGTCTCTTTGTACTAAAATAAGGCGTACTAAAAATCCTTATTTTAAATTTTGTCCTAAAATAAGGAAAACCGTTACGTATCGAGAAGTGTTGGATAAAAAGTATTTTTTTTTCAATATTGATTCTGTCAGAGTGGCGAACGTATGTAATATAATCAAGAATTATTTCATAGATACTCAAGCACTATGATACATACCATAGCACGTCATCATTTGAATCAAATTAGATAAGATAAGGAATTTGGGTAAAATTGTAGATGAATTGTAGGTGAATAGTGTAATGGGATTAGAAATTTTTGAATGGAAGTAGATTTGAGGAGTTTAGGGTTGAAAGTTTGAAGAATTTTAGACAAATTTCAATTGATGTTGCAAAATTCTATTGCAAAAATATGAATTATATTCAAGGTTTTATGAAGAACCTTAAACATAGTCTAACTAACCTTTTTAGCTTAAAACCTAGAGTAAGACCTTCATAATCAAAACTATCTAAATTTCAACAAAATAAGACCTATCTTAATTCAAAAGGTCATTTCACAACGGTTTCTTCCAAATCTATTCAAAAAAAAAATATATTAAAAATTTATTTAAATTCTTAAAATACTCCCCATAAATTCAACTACATTGTAACTTTCAATAACGATTATAATAATTCAAATTTATTGAATCCTATTCAATTTTAATCCCTAAGAAAAAAATCTTTCTTCAAAAAAAAAAAAACAATTTCACAAAAGGTCGATTTTAATCCATTCAATCTGAATTCATTCATTTCACAAAAATTTATTCAGTCAGATTAATGCTTTAAGCTCAAAAACACTTCTTCCACTTATTATTATTTCTTGGAAGATAATCTATCGAAATAAATTGCAGCTCAACCATATTAGGAATTAATAATTAAGATAATCATTACAGTACACAAAATTTTATGTTCCAAAAAAGATTATCACTAAATATCTTATAATCATTAAGATTAAGTCTGTCATATACAATACGAGCTAATGAATATGATGTGAATAAGGAAATTCTTGGTATTATGTCATAATCTGGCTCGAGAGTGAATGGAATAAGAAAAGGCAAACAAAACAGAAACGGAGAAAAAAAATAAGTAAATAAGATTTTCAAATGTAAGACAAAAGTTATTTTTGGAGATTATAAATTTAAATAAATGCAATAAGTCGCTTCTTTTGAAGATTTTTTTTAAGGTAGATTTTTTTTTTTTTGTTTTGTTGTATTTTTAAAAAATTTTAAATAAGAAGCAAAAGCATTGATGTTTATTAAAACTAGGTCAAGTTGAAGGTCAAAAAAGTGAAAGTTTCAATTAAAGACAGATTTTGAATCGTCTGATTCATAATTGAATTATGACGGCATGTCATGTCCAAATGTTCCGAAACTTTTTCAGAATTAAGTCCATATTACGTTCAATTGCTTCATACAAAAAATTTAATTTTGAAAATTTATAAAAATTTATTTTCATTTCAATTTTACAGACCAAAATAATCTTCACCAACAAAAAAATTCTCAAACCAAAAAAAAAGTGGAAAAAATTCAACTCAAAATGATAATTAAATTCCCAAGCAACTTTAAGGAATTCTACAACAATAACCCTCAAAAAATCCATTTCAAACAAAAAAGTATTGTATAAATCATGCAAAAGTGCTCAATTCATCAACAAACCCGCAATCATCCAGAAATAATCTCAAAGGATTTCATCCATCCAGAGAATCTCTTATTCATCATTCATTCAAATAACGATTTCTATAGAAACTATAATAATGAACAGAAATATAGTAGAATAGAAAACTCATGAGATTAATTTAGATTTCATCATAATTCATTAAAAAAAGAATATTTCCTGAATGCTGAGCAGCACAAACGAATTTCTATAGAATTCTATAATAATTTATATTAGATTTTATCTATTTCGGTCTATCCATTTAAGCGACCAACATCAGAACATAAACAACATTTAATAATGTTAACAATAATTTTTTTGTTTAAAAGAAAAGGCAAAAAAATATTTTGTAAGCATCATCAGACGTCCAAGAGATCTCATCTAAAGAAAAGAAACAAAATTTTAAACGCTCGTTCGGGTGTGCTATAAATTATGACAATAAAAAAAGCAACGCATGAGATCAACAACAAAGATATTCCACTGAAATGGTTAATTTATTCATGAAGAGCGTTAAATCTAAATTATATATGTACAATTAAAAATGGGGAGAATCTTAAATTTAATTTTCATCTCATTCTGAATGTGTCATGGCATCGGTTAAATATATGTGAATATTAAAATAATATATGTCATGAGATATTTCGCTTCTGGTCGATCTCTGTGGTGTGTATCAAATAAATTATATTCAATATCTATCGTCTAAACATCCCATGTGTATACAAGACCCCTTTTTGTACTAATAATAACAATAATAATCGTATCGTCTGTTGGAAAAGAAAATCTCAACAACTATCTCATATCAAATTGAGAATGTTATAATAAATTACTTATTTTGTAGTTTTTGTTATGTTATTCATGCATACAAGTGCTGGAGGCCATCAAATCATGAAGGGTTGAATATTTTATTTAATGGATTTTAGTAGCACGCAGTTGTATCAAATTATATTGAAATATGATAGAATTTTGAGCAAAATTTAATTGCGAGGAATTTTTTAATGAGGAATGGATGTAATAATTTTGAATACTTTAGTGTCTGAAATAAATTTAAAATAAATTTGCAATTATGTTTTGTTTTCAATTTCGATTGAAAGAATTTATTAATGGAAATTTTTGAAATTTAAGAAAATAATCTTAGGAAAATGATTTTATTAATTTTTTATAAATTCTGAAAATTTAAAAATTTCAGAAAATTTTTTATTTTTAATGATTGCTTAATCTAAAATTTATTATTTTTTAATGAATAAAAATTAAGTTTCAAAACTTCTTACGTTTTAAAATTTATTAAATAAAGTATGAAGTTTAATTTTGAAATTTTTCAGCATTTCAACAAAAATAATTCTTTGATATTTTAAAAATAATATTTTTTGACCCTTCATCCTGACCTTCATTAAAATATGCAGCACAATAAAAAAAATAATCCCATCTGAAAAAAAAAATACAAAAACAAGAGATTAACAAAATTAGAAAATTATACACACAAAATCATTAAAAAGAACCAAAGCAAAATAATAATAATAAAAATAGAGAAAGATGCAGAGTGAAAGGATGAATTTGATGTAGGATGGAGACAATAAAAAAGGGACTTTAGAAATAAATATAAAACAGTCAAGTAAATATGTCCGCATTATGTCTTTTCTAAAGCGATAAAAATGTTTGTGTTCTCTCATTCTGTAAATGATAATAAATGGAATAATCAGAAAATAATCTCAGAGATTTTATTCTCGTCTCCCTCATGTTCTTTATATCTTTTTTTTTGGGAAATGAGTAAATTTAAATCCTCAGATGCCTTAAAATATATTTTTTTATGTACACACGCCCGTAGGAGATATTTTTATGACAATAAAAATTGTATAAATTGCAAAATGAGATTGTTCTGTAATATTTGATTAATGTCAACTGAAAAGAAAGAAAGTTATTTTACCACGATCTAATTATGAAGGAGAAAATGGAAGTAAGATAGCGGTGAATTATTTCATTTCCTTTTATCTTTCTTGGTTTTTATTCGATTTGTTTGTTTTATGTGAAAATTTTTTGATATTAAATTTTGAAGAGTTTAAAACACTTAAAAAGTTTATTATGTGGTTTTTGACACATTTTTATTGGGAATTTTGTACAAATTTTGAAAATTAACTCCTCCTAAACCCTGAAACAAATTCAATCCATAGATTTCAACATAAGATTGGCTCTTGATTGGCTCCTTATCCACCGCTTCATAAATTATCCCCATTTATTTATTTTACAAAAAATCGTGCAACAGCTTTAAATCGATTTTAAATTATAAATGCTATCGCATGTCTTAAATCTTCAAAAAAAAATTAAATTCATATAATTCACATAAAAAGGCATTTTAAACACACAAATCAATCCAATTGTCATAAATCATCGATGAGCCCTCGTTAAATAAATCACAAGTTTTACTCATTAATGAGACTCGTACGTGAGTGCTTAACGGACAACTATCGGAAGATACATTTTTATCTTAACAAGTAAATTGTGTTAAAATTATAAAGACGTGAAGGAGAATTAAAGACAATAAATTTATTAAAATAACAATAATTTATCAAGCATAAAGCATGAAAAGAAAGCATATTTTATTGAGGAATGGTGGACAGGGATGGGAGAAAATTATTTAAATCCACAAAATTTTATAAACTTCTCAAAGAAACCATTCACTTAGTATTTTCACTATTTTAGCCCTCCCCCATAAAATTTTGTTAAATATTTGTTTTTTGTCTACATTTTCTGTTTTTTGACTCCATCCCAAGCACGTCCCTGAACAGCAACTCATACCTCGAAAAAAGTATGAATATAAATACAGTAAGGATGGAAGTAAAATAAATGAAATAAAACAGCAAATTAATAAAAATTTATCATTTCATGCTTGAGCATTCTTTTCATACTTTTTTATTTTTTACTTCTTCCTTTCATTTCTCATGTTTTTTTTTTCATACCGAACCAACGGATGCTGATTAATGAATCTCAACAACGAAATAATACTTTACAATAATCATAATACATAGGTAGAGAGATCTTCTCTTTTCTCCTGTGCTATAGTATTTTTTTTTTTTTTTTTTTTTTTTTTTTTATTTGATTCAAATTTATATTTTAGTTTTTTAAAGAAAAAACTGTGTAATATATTATCACAATAGTAACGATAGAAGCGAAATTCACTAAAAATTAAATTTAAGAATTAATTAAGTATTTTGATTTACACGCCACAATTGTTGAATATATAAATATTCTCTATATCTAGTTTTAAAAATGTTCAGACTTGAAAATCTTTTTATCGCTAAAGGAATCGTATTAAAATTTCTAAACGCACGGATGAAAAAATTATTAGCACCTAATTGTGTATGTGTATGCGGAATTATGATATCATTTGCATTTCTGGTGGCGTACTCATGTCTTTGATTCATGTATTGCATGGGAAAATTAATTTTTGCAGTATTATTTATCATTTTGAATGTAAGAATAGCAGAGGAAAGTCTACATTGTGCTGATACAGGCAAAATTTTCTCAGAATACAGTTCAGAATGATCTACATCTCTGTCTTTGCACAAAACAATTCGTAAAGCTTTCCTTTGTATGATCTCAAGTGAATCCATTAAGTATTTTGGGATTGGCTCCCAAATAGCATTCATGTATGAAAGTCTAGAATGTATGTATGAATGATAGAGTACTAATGCCGTTTTGTCAGAGATTAATTGTCGAATACGCTTTAGTGCAAACATGAACGCGACTATTTTCTTTTGCAATTGATAAATATGATAAGAAAATGAGAGAGTTTCATCAATCTCTAATCCTAATAGTCTAGTATGTTCTACTCTTTCAATAATGCATCCATTAAATCTGATGTTCAATGCCCTTTCATAGAAGTTTTCATGTCGCATTTTGTTATGGAATAGTAGATATTTTGTTTTACTTGCATTAGGAAATAATGAATGGAATTTTAACCAAATCGCGATTCTCGATAAATCTTCTTCCAAAAGTCTCTTTAAGATTAATGGTGTTGCTGCAGATGTGACTAAGCTTATATCATCACAGTATAAAGTTAATTTTGAATGAAGTGTGATTGAGTTTAAACTATTAATATATAGATTAAATAAAGATCCAGACATAACACCACCTTGTGCAACACTAAAATTCACATCACATGCCTTGCTGAAATGATCATCTATCTTGACTATTTGTTTTCGATTCCTAAAATAGGACGTTAACAATTGTAAAAATGATTCTGAAAAATTTAATTTTCTAAGCTTATTGATTAGAATTTGATGGTTAACACAATCAAATGCAGCTGTAAGATCAATGCATGTTAGTGATGTGGCATATCCAATATCGACACTGTTGTACACATCGTTAAGAATGTTAGCCGTAGCTAATTCTGTATTGGAAAATTTGGTGTAACCAAATTGCGAATCGGCAATAATTTTATTTGCATGTAAGTGATCATCTAATCTACGCTTTAAGACATATTCAAAAATTTTTGAGAAAATAGGTAAAACTGTTATGGGCCTATAATTTTTGACATCAATTTTACTTCCACTCTTATGAATTGGGCTAATAATTCCTATTTTTAGACAATCAGGAAAGACATTATCCTTAATGGATGAATTTATCAAAGCGGTGATGTTTTTGCATAGATTTGCTTTGTGTAATTTAATGAAATTATTCGACATGCCATATACATCTAATGCTTTGGAATTTGATAAGTTATCAATAATAAGAGAGACTTCATCTTCTGTGCAAATTGGGTTTGAAAAACTACAAGGAGTGTCATATTGCTCAAATGTATGGAAGGAATGAAAATCTTCATCATCAATGTGCTGCGATGAAACAAGGTTTTGGATTTTACTGATGAAAAAATCATTAAAATTGTCAGCTATTGCATTCTTATTTGTAATGGATATTCCATTATTAACTATCATATCACATGATGATTTACTTCCATGCGTATTATAAAGCAAATTTTTAAATTGTATCCATAATTTGTGAGGATTATCGGCATTTTCATGAAAGTATTTATCAAGGAATTTTTTCTTATTATTTTTTATCTTTGATGCAACTAAATTTCTGTAAATTTTATATTGCTCAATTGCATAACTAAAATGAGGATATTTACACTTAATTTTGAAATAATTATCACGAATTATCATTAATGTTAAAATTTCCTTATCAACAAATGGTTTTCGATTGATTGTATTTTGTCGAACTGTAATGCTATTCTCTTTTATTATTCTATTCATGTCCTCAATATATTCTTCGAAATTCGTAGGCATGAGATTACTGAATAAATTTTTTTCAATAATCCTTCTATGATTCACAACTTTAAATGAAATGTTATTGCTTTTTATTTCAGGCAGATTCTTTTTTGTCATTATAGATAGGAAAATTGACTTATGATCAGCAAACCGTTGAAAGAGAAATAATTTGAATGATATCTGCTCATGATAAAGATGTAAGTCAGTAAGAACATGATCAATGATTGTTGAAGTATTGTTTAATGGATTCAATCTGGTCGCAAAACATTCATTTAAATTATTCAATAATGCATAACCATTTAATGCGAAAGCATTCTCATATTTAAAAATGTGGGCAGAATTGTGATCTAATAAATTAAAATTAAAATCGCCTATTACTATTGCATTTGAATGTTTTGATAGCAAATCCTCAAAAACATCAATAAAAAATGATCCATCTGGATCCATCTGATTACTAGGTTGACGATAGAAAGCAATGATTTTACATTTATGATTAGGAAGTAGAATGATTAAGGCATTATTATTATTAAAGTCGGATTCATATACTAGGCTTGGATTGTCAAACGCACAATGTACAAATATTGCCGCACCACCACCGTTTCTTTCTTTCCGTACCGAGTGAAATGCATAATAGTTAGGTATGTTATTAAATGGAATTTCATTTTCAAATATCCACGTTTCAACAACAACTATAATGTGGATGCAATATGATTGTGACTCTACAAATGATTGAAGATCATATAGTTTTTTCCTTAACGATCGTGCATTAAGGTATAAAATATTAGCAAATGAGTTTCTAGATATGTTTTGTGGTGTAGAATTGTGGTATGTAATATCAACACTTAAATCTATTTCATCATTATTATCACTATTCATTATTTAAATTCAAAAAAAACTAACAATTATTTACGAGCATTATTTGTGATTAATATTATTCATGCACTGCATAATAAATTGTATTTTAAGCATAACACAGTTTGGATTTAAAAATCTACGGAAGTTATCACTGATTAAGATTGGACAGATTGACAGAATATCGTTCATGTTGATAATGGTTCTTATTAATGTTATTGTTGCTGAATCTCAGCCCAATGTTCACATCCTTGACCGTTAGATCGTCACAACCATTCAATCAACCGAAATACACGGATGAAATCTCTAAAATTAATTAGAGATTAATCCTAGAATAAAGGAATGTAAATTATTTGAGTTTATAAAAATTAGGGAAAAATCAATGAATAACTTATCCATGAATTAGAAGAACCAAACTAGTATTATGTCCTGCATATATTTTTACTTATTTAGCCAATTAAAGAGATTAATGTAAAATAAACAAGAATTTAATTATTTAGTGAATTTAAATATCGCAACAAAAAAATGTAAACAAACTAATAAAGATGCAGAATTTAGATGCAGAAATTTGAAACAATTATTTTCCGTTAATTCTTTGCTGGGACATTATAATCGATTTTAATTGATGAATGGAACTTATCTTTATCGGCTTATCTTTGTTGATCTTCACCATGACGTATCCTTGATTAACCTGAACACTAGTAAAGATTTTCTTTTCCTTCCGAGCTGCATTAAAGATCTCTCTGTTTCTATCTGTCATAGCGCCACGGAAATTAAGTTCCAATCCCCTCGCTATGTCTGTTGCATTTAGTTTGAATATTTGATCCGTTAAAATTGGAATATATTTATTATTAGCATCTCTTTGCGCTGATTTGACATGGTTCATAAGTTTATGCTTATCTGATGTGTTGTAGAAGTCTAGATATAGTACAGCACCAACTTTCTCATCCTTTTTGCCTATTGATGCACGTTTTATGACTGATTCGTTTAGATTACATTTTGACCAAATACTCAGACATTCAAGTGCCTCTTTTGCATCAATATTTTTTGGAATGTTATGAATCGATAGTTGACTTTCTAGCTGGATCTGTTTCAATGCATTAAGCTCAGCCTCCATTATTTCTGATGCTTTGTGTTGTTCAGCATTTTCTAGCATTTCAACTCGTGATTTAATGTCATCTAAATCCTTCTTAGTGCTAGTAATGTCATTTCTTATATATACAAGACTTTCATTTATGTTCGCACATTGTATTTTAAATTCATTTGTAGTGTTAGTGATCAATTCTTTTAATTCCTGTATATCATTTTTATCAGCATTTTGAGTCATTCTTGGTGCTTTAACTATCCTATCTTGCTCAGGAGTAACAGGACTATCGTTAGGTGATGTTTCTAAGCCTCTTTTTGGTGTTTGAACCATACAATTTGCTTCTTGGATAGTTGTCTTGTTCATTGAGTGCAGATGACAAAGGCAGCTTGCTTGTATTGTGCTTTGTTCTTTTGACAATTATTTAATGATTAATTTAAGCATTAATCATGAGTTTTTTTTATGCTTTCACAATCACTACTTATTATGCACTATGTAATTGATTTAGTAAGGTCACAAAATTAGCTCAATTAACTAGTTTAGCTAGACATTTAAATAATTAAATTTTAATGATACAAAAACGTGTCTTTTCTATTTCACCTCAACTAAGAGTCTTTTTTTTTCGTACTGTAAGATTATTAATAAAGAGGATTATAGCTCATTGCAACTCAAGGAGAAATTTTATGTTATTTTGTAGCTACATGTTTTTGTTGAGAAGGGAAAGGTGAATGTGAGATGGCTGATTACTTCAACATTCATTAACAGAATGATTTTGTTAATTTATGCGGATGGTATGTTGGATGTGAAATTAGCTTTGGGGTTAAATTGATTTTTGAGTATTGATTTTTTTGGGGTCGTTTGCTAAATAATTATGTGGATGTTGCAGGAAAAGTTATAGGTTTTTGAAACGAATTAAATTATTCAATTGAAACTTTTTATTGAAAATTTTTAAATGAAAATCAAAAAATCGAAAAAAATGAAATGTATCAAAAATTAAGTTATAGGAAAAATCTGGAAAAAGCATATTCGAGGAGCTAGAAAAAACCAAAAAAATTGAGGACCTCTTTGGGACCGTTCACTAGAACATTACGCAAAAAAACCGTTTTTTTTACGTTTTTTGTATGATATTTCCAAAAAAGCAAAGGTACTAAGTGAACTATGTATAATTAAATTGGATACACCACCCAGCCAAAGCATGCAAATTTCCAAAAAACCTCCACCAAAAATCATTATACACAGTATCAAAAACAGCGCTCTAATTCAAAAGTCTTCTAACTCCCTTCAAACCCCTCACTTACCTTAATTCCATTCCACTATTTTCATCAATCTACAAAATATCTTGAATGTTTAATAATGTCATTGAAATTGAGAAAGAGAAAATTTTATCTTTGTAATATTTTATTTATTCCATAGTTAAAAGTACTTGAGAATGCCACTGGCATTAGCAAACATCTAAAATAAATATGATAGAATCAGAATGATGAGGGCAAACAAAAATCCGAGAATGAGAAGTGGATCTTAATTTATAATCATTGCATGAACATTTTCTCTTCGTTCTTCTGTGTGTATAAATAAATGAGCTTGAATGATGAAATAAGGTATGATTTGGGGGAGAATCTCATTTCTGCTTTACTTCCATCTGGATGAAAGGATATGTAAGAGGGTGAAAATTTATTGTTGAAAGGATGCAAAATCATAAAATACAATTTTAAAAGGAAAATTCCTTGTGGGAAACTTAATTTGTAGTTTTTGAAATCATGAACATAGTTTCAATCCCTTTAAACTTTAAAGTGATTCATTTAAGCACAGCTGAATAAATTCTGAATTTTTCATCCACTTCCGCTGTGCTTCTCGTATTTATCAAGCTCACGATTTTTTGTAATTAGACAAATTGCGATTATAATTCAGACATTTTATTTGTTCTATTATGACGAATATTTATCATCACTGCTGGAGATGAGGAATGATGAAAAAAAAACATAATTTCCTGCTATTTTTTGATTGCTATTCTGTCTGCTCGTAAAGTAGAGATTATTATCAGGAATTGCTGAGATTTTCATTTTTCGAAGCAGCTTTAGAGGAGCAGGAAATAGGAAACATTTATAATTTTTCTGAGGTGGGAGATTAATGGGATTTAGAGAACTTCTGATTGAATTTCAGAATTAGGAAGCTGAAAATATCAAATTTTAAGACTGATTCGTAATTCTATCAAATTAAATGATCACAAAACAAAATTCTAAGGCAACATCCATTCCATTCATCATTTATTACCATGATTATAAAAATACAAAGAAAAAATCATTCGTCATTGAGGCGCACATAATGAGTCAGCCATAACTATAATATAATTCCTATTTTCACAAAATATCTTTAATAACCTCGGGAGAGATGAAATAAATTAATTGTATGAGATGAAATTGAAGGCGGTTGTTATGTACGCTGCTTATACAATTTAATTCGTCACGTATGAAGAAAACATAAAAGTTTTACGCTTCAAAGCGACTCAAATGTTGTTATTTTCATGCCTTTTTCCACATCCTGAATAGGGGCAAAAAATAACTTATGTTTTCACAGAGAATATTTTATTGTTTTTTTTAGCAACACAATGGAAAACAGCAGTGGTAATCATACGATAATGAATGGGTGATATATTTTTCTGACATTTTTAGTTTTAGTCAGTTTTATGCTTATAATGTTCATGCATTAAAAGAACTTTAATTTAATGAGGTTTTGTCATGAAAATTATAAGAAGAGGAGTATGTGGATTTAAATATTGTGAATAAAGCTAAATAAGATGAACTCGGAAAAATTAAGTAAAATGAAAGTTTTTGAATATTTTAAAACTAGATTTTCAAAAATTTTGCCGAATAAAATAATATTTTCTGTCAAATTTGCCCCTGCAATTGAATATATTCTAGAATAAACTTTTAATTTAAGCTTCGACACTCATTTTAATTACTAATTCATAAAAATATTTTCCCATATTTTTTTAATTCTCATTCGACACATTTTCTACCACATCAAGTAAAAAATCCTCGAATAATTCGATGTTATTACAATCAGCATTCAAGCAAAAAAAAATCCGAAATTTTCATTTCTAAATAATTTCTTAACGCCCTATCCGCACGCTCATTAGAAACACTACGTCCAACAACAACAAATAAAGAGAGAAAGATTAAATGAAAAGATAAATAGATAGCTACAAATGATGATTAATCTTTATTACCAGACGAAAAAAAAAAAATTTTTTTACACACGATGTGAGATTTAATAATGAATAGAATATCCAATAACATAGGAGTCGTTTGTATGTTGGGTCTATGATTTTTTGCAAAGGGGTGATTTTATGGTTATGATTTAGATTTGATTTTACGTATTTCCTTAAAATACGAATGATGGAAACCAAAAATTTGCACCTTCGCTAATTTTAATTCTATAATGAACTATAAGTCACCTACAAAACATCCTCGATGCCCAAGAACATTCGAAAAACTCTGAAAACTGTAACTTTGCCAAACCCTTATCCAGAACTAGGGGGGACCATATGCGAGTATTTACAATGGACAGTCCCGAATTTTCTCCAAATTTTCTCAGCTGTCCTGTTATAAATTTTTGAAATTTGTTTCTGGACCAGTATTTTAGGAAATTTCCATTAATTTGGTCAAATTTTGAAAACGTCCCGTAACCCAATCCAAAACTCCTCGACGTCGACTCGGATTTTTTTGCCAAATTTGTATTGCGTAGTCGACTCCAAGTCGACTCCATACAAAATTTCATCGACTTCGAACTCTGCTCTCATCCACCACACCTATATTTGCGACATCACATGCCCAACATCCCCCACAACCATAAAATCACATGGATCAACGTTGAGAATTATTGTGAATGTCAATGATACTCATTACGATGCAATTCTGGTTTCGCATAAATGCAACAACGATGATACATGAGTCGGTATGTAATTACGTGACGGCTTTTTATGAATATTTAAAGAGATCTCTTGTGGCGCATATATACATCGTATTTTGCAATGCATGTATGCTTATACACATTTTCATATCATTTGTCATCATCATCATCATTACAAACCTTCCTTTTTTATTGTTAATATTACTGCTTTTATATCATATTTGAATGTAATCATGCCAGTCATTGCAGGATGTATCAAATTGATTAGAATAAATGTGAAGCATGAAAATGTTCATTAATGAGAAAAAAAAAATGTATTAAAATGTTACTTTTAATTACTTTGTGTGTACATTGTGAATACACCCAAGTGAGATTTTATATGCAAATTATGTGCTGTATTATAGTGATGCAAATTATTGGAGCAGGTATTTTAATTAATTATTTAAAGTTTCGAGGTTATGTGAGGGAGTTTATGATGAAATAATCAGCGGGAATTTGAATTATAATTTATTGGAAGCAATTAAAAATTAATTTAATTGATGATTCAAGATTCTGTGGAACAAAGCTGTATAATTGCTCATTTATCTCATTTAAAATAGCTCTATATTTTTCATGAAGATTATACGTTAAATTCCTACCAGAAAATCTTCGAAAAAATTCTATAATCCTTCTAGTGGCTCTTCAAGTTGCACTCATCTCAATCATAAAAATTCATTAATTTTTCCTCAGAATTAATTATTCCAATTCTGTAAATAAAACCATAAAAATCCAATAATCCATCATCATCGACAGTAAAACAAACTACTTCCACATCAATCCAATAACATTTTCCCTCGGGAAAAAATACCTCGAAAATAAAAATAATAATTCATAAAACTTTCATTTACGAAAAAAAGAAAATGAGGAAAAAAAATTATCATGTGCATTATCACAATGAGGAACGACCGTTACATAATATCGCATTTATTACAATCGCAATAAAATGTTGTCAAGCACATAATGATTGCACTTGAATGAAAAATTATTTCATATTGCGATAGGAATCTTTTTGATAAATCAAACAGAGAAAAAAATTCATAAAAGAATGTCTGCATGTGAGTTTATGATTTTTAATGGACTTTTTAAGCTCATTTTTATAGAATTTGAAAATTTTGCAGTTTGTTAGTCTACTAGTCCGTTAAATATAGAGTCAATAGTGCATAATCAAAATAATGCGCTCCATTCACACTTCATGAAAATTTCCCTGCTTGTTTTCCTTGTATCTATATTCCTCCCTCTTACAATGTTTATCCATAGATATACGCTTCATAAGCAGACGTAAAAAATATGTGAATGAATGCAACATTAAAAATACATCGTATGAAATGATATTAGGGTTCTTTAGCCCCTGAAGTGAAGTTACCGAAAAATATTTACACAACAAACAAACTCACATGAACTCAAAAAGTCAATAGCTCATGAAAATGTACATACAAAAAAAAATGTATAATGTTCATCATTTACCTTCGCTGTGTACATTCATAAATTTCCATCGATATATATAAGCTAGTCTTTAATATCATCAACGTCGACAGACGACGACGACGTTGTACACACAAGGAAGGCAAAAAATATATAAATTTGAAAATCCATTAATGATAATTATGATTACTGCCTTTTTTTATTCCATTCCACAATTATCTACATACTTATCATTTTTTCATTATTGTATAAAGATACTTACGATGAATAGACTTTTCTCTCTGGTTTTTTATTTGACGCTGTGCGAGAATTTTTTTTCAGAATAAATGTTGTTTATGGCAAACGAGCTGTTTTAAGAGTGATTACCATAAAAAAATATCAGCTGCATAAATAGATTATAAAGCATCAAGCTACGGCAATAATAACACAACAAAATGTTTGAAAGATTGGGTTGAATTGGAAGTGAATGTGACGCATTTGATGATGGATGGACAGGATATGGGCCCGTTCATTTATGAGGTCCATCAAAAACTTGGATTTTTCGACCTCTCTCCCCTCCTCTGTTACAAAATTTTGATGAATTTGAGTTGTTTCGACTAACCAAAAATGTCTCATACAAAAATTCGAATTTTCATATCTAAATAAATATGGGTTGTTTCAAGGCCCCAGAAGTAGCAATGATGATCTTGCAAAGAAAAGGTTCGAATGCCATTAAATAATTGGTCAGATCAATTTTCTTGACATACAAAGCTATAACCAAAAAAATATTCAAATTAATGGTTACTTCTAAAGGAATTAAATTTGACTTTGAAAATGCAAAAAACTCTAAAAATTTCAATCCAGCTAACCGACTATCCACAAACATTCTTCAAATCAACAATTTTCTCTAAAATATAAGCTTCACAAAAATAACTATTTTGACTAAACAACTTTAAATGCGTCAGTTTTGTATATTATGATAAATTTAAAGTTTCATGATAAATACAAATTTTATGGCCAGTTATGTGATAAATTTCTTTAAACTTTTATTCGTTCTTTCCTTCTTTAAAATATATTGATTTCTTTTCCTCTTTTATTCATCATCAAAAATGGATTTAATAAAATTTCATAGCTTTAAATTTATTTCACAGTTGATAACGACAGAAAAAAAAAAATTTTATTATGGATTTAAAAAAAGTACGTTTGTCGATATTGATTTAATTAAGGGATTATTTGATGGAAAGCTTGATTGATGAATTGATGGATTTTTGATTTTAAAATAAATTCAGAAATAAATGGGCTCGATTTATTTCATTTTGTAATAAATTATTCGCATTTTGAAGTTTTTGAATGGGGGAAAACAAAATTCGCAAAAAATAAAATTGTCAATTTATGTGATCGGATTTAAATTAATTTGAATATTTTTGAATGTTTTGTTGGTGATTTAAGGCGATTTCTAATTTATGAAAGAAAGTTTTAAATTGTGAATTTCTATCGAAATTTAAGTTCAATTCCTCCTGAAAATTAATTTTTATTAAAGCCTTTATAATTATTCTGAATTTAAATCCTTAATTATTGATTTATTCCAACAAATTAAATTACACCAAATTAATTAAAATACAAAAAAAAAATCATTATCTTTTCCATCTACAATGACCTAATTATTCAACTAAAGCTTAAATGAATCATTCAATTATGTAATGAAAATTAACTCTGAGACAGCCAGTCGATACTAATTAATTTATAAATTAATTATAAATGTGTCATTGAAAATTTATTTAATTAAATTTAATATTAATTTTTTTGTAGTCTGTACAGGCAACTGATCTCATTAAATTTCATCGTTTGCTGACTTAGAAAAAAAGTAAAGATTAAAGATAAAAATATAGCGAAATTTATGTCAACTAGCATTAGAGTCACTCAATTTTTTTATAATTAAATCTCTGAAAATAATTGCTTTGCGAGTTTCTTATCTATGAATTTTAATTACTGATCCGAAGCTGTCAATTAAAAATTCAGTCATGTTGAACATGAATGACAAAAATGTTGTTCGGAAATAATCAATTTCGACTTTCTTTACCTGCTCGTAGTCGATTAAATTGCATATAAATGTCGTTGAATACCAAAAAACCACAAAACTTGTTCAACATAATTTTTTTTTATTTTATTTTTATTTAATTTTCTGAAATACGATTGACGCTGTCTACCTCATTTGGACAAATCGAGATTGTTTTTTTTTTTTTGTTTTCAAACAACACGAAATGAATGAAAAAATATTCAATTTCATCATCATCATTTCACATGTCACAACTTCTCATTATCAGATTCTCAATCTTTTTTAACATTTTTTGATGTCCCGTAGAGAATTTTTTTCATTTACTTATTCTCTCGCTATTGATGTGTTTCCTTTTTTGTGACATCGAGAGGATGGAAAGAAATTAATTTAAAAAAATTATACATGTTTGGTAGTCAATTGAACCTTTCTTGTATATGTTTATTAAATTTCAGAGCTGTATTTGTCATTTTGACTTTTGTAGCGCAATTTGAACTGAATTGAACTAAAATTTACAAAACTTACTAATTGCGCACATTTTTAAATCACATATTAAAAAAAAATATTAATTTCTGCAGCAAAGAAAAATTTAAATTGAAGTAGAAAAGAAGCATTTTAAGTGCCACTGCATGTGATTTTAAAATGTTCATAACATCAAGTTGTTAGATGCAATTCAATAACAACATGTGACAATCTCATACAGAGAATTATGAAAAGAAAGAGAAAAAATGAAAACAATAAAGTTTAGTGCTTCATTAAGTTACATGTTCCCTACGTTGATTTTTCATTCCAGATTTGTATATGACATTAACGAACAACAATGAAAAATATTAAAAAAAATCATGTTATTAAATTTATGAGAAAAAATGTTTTTATTTAAAAAAGGAATTGAAGTGACAAGCTACTTAATTTTATTTAAAATAGATTCAGATGTATGTGAATATGACAAAAATGTGAGGATAAAAATTTTCATTTAAGTTGGTATGAAAGAGAATTTTTAATTCCATAAATTATTATTTCATTTATCCATAAAGTTTCTCATAACTCATCATCATCCCATGCGAGAATTTATTGCACAAGGTAGAGAGTTATTAAAGATTAATGTGGTAAGAGCGCTTTTTTCAAATTGCAATTCAAATTTTATTTTGAATTAAATTCTTACGAATAAAGTAGGAAAGCTGTATAGTTGGTTGTCAGAGTAATAAATATTATACTAAATTTGATAAGTTCAGCATGACAAACCGACTCAAAAAAATCAACACATTTTCTAATAATCTCCACAACTTTATACATTACTACCTCAAACTAAAGTCCAAAAAAATAATATAATTTAAATTATAAAATGTAAATTTAATGAACAAAGTCATCGCCATAGAAAGCGAGTACGAAAGACACGATACTATAAATCTGAAACAACTGTGGCCATAAATTTATGCACATAAATTTTTTTGTACACGTAAAATAAGTTTTAATGCTCGTATCGTTGTTAAAATACATCCAATTTGGGAATTTCATGTTTCTCCCTCATTGTGAGATTACTTCTTTGCCGTTTCCCTCGACCTTAAGGGATTAAATTGCAATGCTTAACTTGTCTTTGACATAAAGCATATAAAAAAATATTATAACTCGATTCTTATATTTCAAGAAGGAAAAAAGAAAGAGACTCATCGCACTGTGAAGACATTAACAAGATGCGAATGCTGTAAAACTTCCCAGATGAATATAAAAGAAATGTGAGATGCATTCACAAAATAAAAATCATCTTTATTACATTACTTCATTCTTGATGACATTTTTCACGTTCTCTATGGGGACTTTTTTGTAAATGAGGTTGATTAAGAATTTTGTAATTTTTAATGCTGATCCCTTTTAGCTAAAGAGATAAAATTAGATTTTTTTGAGGGTTCAATATTTTTTCGATAAAATTTAGCAACAATAGTCTTTAATAATAATCGAAATTAAAATCAGTTTCTAGCTTAGGATTGGCATGAGTACACTCCATAAAACCTATTAAAAATCCACCAATCTAAATTAGGAGTGCAGCCAGGGCTGCGTTTTGCCCTTCAACTTAGGGTAGGTGTAGACCCATAGAAATCCACACCAAAATTTTTTTAGGTGGTCCAAAAATTTTTTTGTATGACAGAAAAATTTTTCTAATAAGGGTCCAAATGCTTTTTGCTTTAAAAATTCTTGCAACATGATAAAATGTCTCCTCAAAAGAAGGTCTGGGCCCCCTTCGACCCTTCCCTGGCTACGAAACTGGATGTCATATAATCTAATTATTAATTACTAGACACCATTACTACCAACTAACTCCCATCTTCTCTTTAAATGTGACTGATTAATAATTATTATTTTTTTCACTCGTTCTTCTACTGACTCATAATTGCCATCTGTACGGATGATGTATGACGAAAAATGGAAATTTATGTTACAGAAAAATTATATGAAAAGAATTTCGCTGATGCTGAAAAAAGAGGATGACAGAAGAGAAAAAAAGAATATTTTTTAGAGCGCAATTTAATTTAATTATTTTTCATTTAATAAACTTTTTCCTTCCGTTCTTTTCCTCCGCTCCGTTGTCGACGTTGTTGTCGTTGACATAATCACTTGCATGTTTAAATGAGAAGAGTGAAGGCAATTCTTGGTAATTTTATGCTACATTTAAATATTTTATTTAAGATTCACATAATGGTTTACAATTTTTTTTAAAAAAAAATATTGAAAGCATAAATATAGCAGCAGTAAACAACTCAAAAATCAGCTGACTTTCTAGCAACAAAAGACACATTTCGGGCATCAAGTACAAACTTGTTATTTTTTGGTACCAATCCAAACATTGAAAACATTTTTTCAAATATTTTTGGCTTCTGACTATCCGGTAAAAGTTGAAGATTTGGAATCAGAGATTCACTATAATCTGGAATCAAATATTAAAGTACACATTTTAATTTACAAATAAATATTCTTACTTTTAACAGCTTCCAAACTCTCAAATGTAAGTTTATAATTCTCATTGTCAATGATTTCGATCAGTTCCATTCCATTGTCAATCAAATAATTTTTCATAGTTTCAGATGGATTTTCTATAATTCTGAAACTTGGAAGATTTTCAATGCCAAGCACTTTCATCACAAAACTTTCTTTAAATCCCATTTCAGGCATTTTTTCCTGCTTTAACTGCAAAAACATGCAACAAAAAATTCCATTGGGCTTTAAAAGTTTTTGGATATTTTGGAATGCTATATTGAAGTCATTAACCCAAGTTAAGCAGTAAAATGATGTAATCAAGTCAAATTTCCAGTCCTTAAAGGTTTCAGGGATTTCTTTTCCAGCATCCATTGCTTGAAATGAAATTAAGTCACTTCCATATTTTTCGTTCGATAATTTGACTGCTTCTTCGTTCACATCGACACCGATGACTTTAGAAAATTTTAATCCACTTTTGCCAATAATAACTTCACTTAATACATCTCCACTGCCACCAATGACTAGTAATGTAACTTCCTTGCCATTAAATTCCTTTATCAATGTTTCACGATAAATGTTGAAAAATTCCTCAACTCCAGTTTTTTGGTATTGATTATTTTCGCTGTTTAGTTCTAGCTCATTCATTTTTGCTTAGCAAATTGTGACTAATTAGAATTTGGGGCACTTTAAATTGAAAATTTGTTAAAGAACCGTTCATTAATGACTTAACATAAAAGATGGTAAAAAATTCAAAAGATTAAGAAATCTTGAGGAAAATCAAAAATTTTCGAAATCAAATGCGATATAATTTTTAAGATTAGGCAGAAGAAGATTAGAATTTTTTGACGAAATTATTGAACGAGTCCAATAGAAATTTAAATATTTATAAGCTGAATAGAAAATTATTTTGTGAAAAATTTTAATTTTTTCAAAGCTTTATTTACAATTTAAAGTCATTTTCTGATTAAAAAAAAGGCAAAAAAGTTAATATGTTAACATAATTTTTACAGATATGAAATCGTCAATCACTTATGTCGTCAAATTTTTAGGGAAAGAGGATAGTATGAGTCTGTTTGACAATTTTTAACAATAGAATTATTTGATTGAAAATTTTGTAACAAATGTATGGAGGAGGTCTGAAAATTCAAGTTTTTGATGAACGTCATAAATGAACGGCCTCTATAAGGTTAAGTACAAATTAGAGAGTTTTTAATTAAGTAAGATACAGTTCTGAAGTGCAAATTAACTAAATTGCGTCAGCTTTACATAACACAAAATTCCTACATTTTATGCACGATGAAGTAGAGGTTATGAAATGGAAATAAAAATTTTCCATTTTTTTCCTTCAATGGTGTAATTCTCAATTGTGTTTCAATTATTTCATGTTTTTCATTCTCAGGCACATCTTTTGAAATTGCAGATTCAATAAGTCCTAAAATTTTTAATTTTTTAAATTATTATCAAATGAGAAGCTCTTAATCCAAATATCTTACGTTCAAATGATTCTTTACTGTCAAATTCAAAGTTTTCTTCCTCATTATAAACAAATTTCATCAATTCCATTCCATTTTGAGCAGCAACTCTTCTAATAACTTCAACTGGATTAGTTGAAAGATCAAATGATGGCAGATCCTCTCTAGAGTCTATTAAATATTTTAAATATTTTTCATTCACTTCCTTTGGAATTTCATTTTTTTTGGTACTGTGTTAAAATGCAACAAAATAATCCATCAGGCTTCAGTAATTTATTAATGTTACCGAAAGCTGCATTTAAGTCACGAATCCAATGTAAGCAGAAAAAAGATGAAATTATGTCAAATTGTTGATTTTTTAAAGATTCAGGAATTTCCTTTTCGGCATTCATGAATTGAAATGAAACAAGTTCCGAACCATACTTTTCTTGAGAAAATTCCAACATTTCCCGACTCACGTCAACACCAATAACTTTCGAGAACTTCAATCCACTATTTTTTATAACAACTTCTGACAAAATTCTTCCACATCCGCTGCCTACGTCTAACAGCTTAATATGTTTGTCACCAAATTTTTGTCTCAATTGTTCACCAAAATAATCAAAAAACTTATTAGCTCCATGCTCCTGTAGTTGATTATTTTCGTTATAAAGTTTTGGATTGTCCATGATGTTTAGTAGAGATTTAATGAGCGACTTGAACATGTATTGATACTGCAGTCAATCTTTATATAGTCGAATTTTGAAGTGTAAATTCTTTGTAAAACTAGTAATGAAGCGGATCACGCTTCATGTGCATATTCACACCGTTCCAAAACTATCCATCGGGTTGGGGTTTGGCTTCGCTTTGCATAAGATTGGAGATTAAGACTCTCGGGGTGTGGCTGAAATACCACGGCATGACATGTCCAAATGTTCTGAAACTTTGCCAGAATTAAGTCCATATTACGTCCAATTGCGTCCAGCAAAAATTTAATTTCGTCCTCCTTCCTGTGTTTGGATATGGCAAGTCAAAGTTGTGGGTACTTTTACCGTCGTACTTCAGGATTTAAAACGACATGATTTCTTAAAACTAACTTTATGTGACATATTATATATTAAAATTGATCTATTAATTACGTCCAATTGCGTCCCGCAAAAATTTTTTGGAACCGATGTCCCTAACGAAAGTTATGGCTACTCAAATTTTGCTTGTGGACCAAAAAATTTTCTACCTAGAAACTGATGATTTGGTCAAGTTATATATCAAATCACATCTCCTTTTTCTCTGGAACTCAAATATAAAAGAATTATTTATGACTATGCTGACGTTTCAGACTTATGGCAGTTCCATTTTTGTCGTCGTACCTGAATATGAAAAAGTTTCATATTTTTTTTAGTGTCAAGTTATATGTCTAAACATATCTACTTTTTTCAAGTTTAAAACATGACAATTTTAATAAACTTTTTTGAAAATAATATTAAGCGTTCAATAAAAAAGGCAAAAAAATAATTAGTTTATTAAATTTCGATCAGAAAAATTTGTGAAAAGTGAAATAAAGAGTGAAAATCAATGAAAAATCACTTATCTAAATGATAATTTTTATTTTTTTTCACATCACGATTTTAATAAACTTTTTTTAAATTAATATTAAGCGTTAAAAAACAAGGTCAAATAAATAATTAGTTTATTAAATTTCGATCAGAAAAATTTGTGAAAAGTGAAATAAAGAGTGAAAATCTATGAAAAATCACTTATCTAAATAAATGATAATTTTTATTTTTTTTCACATCACGATTTTAATAAACTTTTTTTAAAATAATATTAAGCGTTAAAAAACAAGGTCAAATAAATAATTAGTTTATTAAATTTCGATCAGAAAAATTTGTGAAAAGTGAAATAAAGAGTGAAAATCTATGAAAAATCACTTATCTAAATGATGATTTTTATTTTTTTAAAACATGACGATTTTAATAAACTTTTTTAAAAATAATATTAAGCGTTCAATAAAAAAGGCAAATAAATAATTAGTTTATTAAATTTTGGTTAGAACTTATAATGAAGCGAATCACGCATCTCAAAAAAGTTTAGAAACTAGGGACAAAAAATTTTTGGACTCAATTTTCAAGCACTAATTGATGTTTTTTGATATGATAGGGGATGTACGTCTTATAGGTCTAATTATAAGCTAAAATAATCACAAAATTCTAGAATTTTTTAGACTCAACTGGAAGCACAGGAGGTCATAAAGTCCAAAAAATGCTGATTTTTTGAATTTTTTCGAGATTTTGACCAACTAAAAAAAGGTTTAAAAATATTTTTGGTATTTTTCCATAAAAGTTCTCGCATTTATTGATCAAAAACAGATAAGTTTATAAAAATCCATCCACACAGTGAACGATACTAATTTTTTGAAAGTTTAGAATTGTGGGCGGTGTACTGGTGGCTAAAAAAGTTTTTTTGCATTTTTTCCCAACAAAACTTCATTTTTTATTGATTTTGATCAAAAAAGTTCAATTTTCAATTTGTGTGAAATTTTTTAAATGTATTTTGCAATAATCGGCTAAAATATGCTTAAAAACACACTATTTCGTTAATTTCTCGGAATCATCTACATGGTTCGTCACTAAAATGTTAGCTGCACATTTGAGTGATAATTCGCACATTTTGAGACATTTTTGATATAAAATGGTTTTTTCGTATTTGAGTTCTGCGAGGAACAAACTTGCTTGTAAGCATACACCACCACTATTTGGGGTCGTATCCGGAGGCATCAAAACATTTTTCAATGCGGTTTTTTGTATTTTGTAGATAATTTTAAGGCCAAACTTTTCACACCGAACAGTTTTCGAAAATTTTGAGTTTTGGCGCCAAAAAACTAAAAAAACGATTTTTCAAATATATCGAAAACAATATATTCACAACGTGAAACGGTGTGAATATGATAAACTTTTTTGAAAAAATGTGTACTTCTTCCTTTAAAAAACTTTAAAAAAGTATTATTTATTAAGAATTTGTATTTGTACATTTGGATGTTACAGTATGCCAGAGGTGGTCAAACTTTTTTGAATCATGGTCCACTGTGATGAAACTAAACAAATCGATCAAAAATGAAAAAAATTTATCAACAAAAATTATCAAAAACTGATTTAATAAGTTCCACACTCCGGATCACGGGACACATTAAGGTTTAAATTGTGCAAATATTTAAGATCACAAAACATTTGGTCCCCTAACATTATCTACGGTCACTAATGACCCTATGGTCACCTTAATTATCATCAACATGTTTTGATTCAAAAATGGATAATTTTTAAACTCCAGTAATTTAAAGTCATTTAAAAATCATTTAGATATTCGATATTATTAGCAATCTAATGCAATAAACTCTTTAACTTTATCTCAATCATATGTTAAAAATGTCAATTTAAATTCACTACCTCTTAGCCTCAAAAAAAAAAGTTTCTATTAAAGTAGAGTATAAATTATCATAAATCGATTGACGATTCATCGAATAATCATCATAGCAATAAAGACTATAATTTTATTTTTTGCAATGACGCCACAATAATTTCCATTTTTTATAAATTTAATTCTCGTTAAGGAAGACACACACATGACCATTTATTTCGTGTAACACTCTGAAGAAAAAAAAATGACTTTTTTCATATACCTATGGGTATTTAGACATTTATGTATATTATTACATTGGAATTTGTACGAGCACACATGAGACGAGATTGAGATTGCCATCAATGTTTTCATTGGAAATTATACACACATAACTATATACAGCGACATCAACAGAAAAAAATAAACTGAATAAATTTTTGTTTTCAAGTTAATGACTACAAAAACATGTTGAGCATGTTAATGCCTGCTTAAGTATGTTTAATTTATGTGAATTTTCCATTTGTGATAATCATCATCAACATCATCATCGTTGTCGCTTCGATGTTGTTCATTTCACATTATATAGTCGTCGGTTGAATGCGATGTGAAGTACAAAAAAAAAGTTAATGACGCATTTTTTTCAGAGAGATATTGAGAATGAATATGGAATTTTATTATTATTCATGCATGTTTGTCTGAATGACTTTGGGAGCAATTTTATAATTGGTTTTTGATTTTTATTGGATGTTGAGTAGGTACAGGGGTGAATCCAATATGGGAAGTTGGGGATATGAAATAAATGATTAATAATTTGCTTATTTTTAATTTTTGATTTGAATTTAACCAAAAATGGTTTTGTTATCAAAAAGCTATAGCTTTTATGAAAACTTAATTTTATCCAAAATAAAATCAAGAGCGCGGAACTAATCAAATTGATTTTTGATTATTTTTTGATCATTTTTGATCAATTTGATCAGTTTCACATCCTGGAATAAAATACGAAAATTTTAACAAAAAAGACATTCAAGTTTGAAATTACCGGTCATTTTACAGAATTCCAAGAAATTCTATTCCTCTCGACCTCTACACCCCACCCCAATACAATCTCACCTCAACTCGTCTATTTATAACAACACTTTTCCTCAAAAATACTATATAATTTGAATCTACAAATTAAAAACTAATGCTAAAGTACGAAAAATGGCAATAAACTACCCGTGAACTTGCAAATTAGTGGAAATAATAAGCATTTTAAATAAATACAAAAGCTCACTCAAGATAGCATTGTCAAATATATGAGGGAGCAAAAACAATGAATTTAATAAATTTATTAGCGCTTACATATTTGAAGCTATTTCTTTCCTAAAAGCCTATCCAACCTTCCAAATTGGAATTGCAAAACCTATTAAAATACATTTATGGCTTCATTAAATTCTATTCAGAAGGCAGCGAATTTAAGGTTGAAAAAAATACAATATGAGAGTATGAATTAGTTTAAAAATTATTAAGACCATTGACCAATATTCAAATATGCGAAAATAGTAAATATAAATTTATCGCAATATTAGCTGCTAATGTATTCATTGTGTTTAACAAAATTTATTTATACATATTTTTTTGTGCCTACTCCGTGTACGCTGATCGTGTGGTGGATTTTCATTACACGGCTTTTTATTATATTTATTCATTTTCTGCTACGGCAAATGTAATTTATACAGCTCGTCGACTTGTCATGTAGATTATATCTGCAGAGAAAAAAACCACATCTATTTGAATTTATTTGACAGAATATATGACTAGAATTCTCTATATTTGGTGGATATTAAGCTTATTGAATGACTTTTTTTTTTTCATTTTAATAATATTTTGAATTCTAAAACATTGTGGAAGTATTTAGTTTCTGTATCTATTATATTATTCATGTTATTATAGAAATAATAATAATATTAGAGTTAAAAAGCGGAATTGTTTTGTTGCTAATGTTATTTTAAATACTTGATTCTTTTTATATTCAGCAGTGCAAAATATGTGGTATTGTTCTGTTAGACATTTATTTGTGTTATTTTATGGAATATTTGTTTCGGTTTACAACGAATTTTTAATTTAGAAATCATTTTAGAAGAATAATATATTTTTAGTAAAATTGTATAGTTATTTTTATTCTTAAAAATTATTTCATTTTTTTATACGCTTTTTATTCATTTAATTTTAATCAATATTTTGATTAATGATATGATTCGATATTTTATGAGCAAAAATTTCTCATACATTAATTCATTTTTCTTTAAAATCCCTAGCAAAATGAAAACAATTTTACTCAAAGGGGGTTCAATTAGTAAGTTACACATGAAAACCACTTTCAAGACTCCACTTCCCCTCCCACACAAATTTTTATGATCTGTTAAAAAAACCTAGACCCCACTTCCTTCTTCAAAAGCCAACGTACTAAGTGAACAGCCCCTTAAGAATAAGTCATTTATTTACCCGCCTTGATGTCTAGAATTCAAATTTTCATATTCAATATTTTATAACCCAATATTTTTCCATATTAAACACATCAGATTATTCAGATAAGTTAATGAAATCACCGCCATAATTTATTTAAAAGCTAATTCTCATTTTAGACTTCTTTAGAGAAGATTTGCTAGCATTTCAGTCAATAAAAGGAGCTAGTCATAAATGACGTCTTTAATTATTTGGCAATTTTGAAAAATTAGCATTCCAATATGAAACTTAAACCCGATTGATTTTCGATTTTATTTGATAAATATTGACAGAATGATTTTGAAAATTTTTAATCTAAAATTTTTTGATTAATATTTTCTGCATATTTCCTTCCTTGAAATATCGTTTAAAGTAAAGCTCAGATAATCATCATAAAATTATAAAATTGTATAACTTTTCCAATTCTCTCTATTTTGCGTAAAATTTTACATTTTTTGAGTGGAAAAAATATTTTCTTTGTTTAATTTTTATTTACTGAAAAAATTGGAAAAATTGTTCAATTTTCTGATGAGTGTCTGAGCCTTTGTTGTTGACACCAAATCAGATCAAAATTTAATTCAAAATTGTTCAAAAAACTTTTTTTAAAAAAATTATTTTTTATTTTTTTTTTTCAATGCTCATTTTAAAAAAATTATAATACAGACATCATAATTGTGAAATGAAATATTTACGCCTTCATTACAAATTCAAAGTAGCTAAAAAACCAACCAACCAACCAATAAAATTAACATGAATATTCAAAAGCTAAAAAAAAATCAATTATTTTTTTAGCGCATTTTTGAAAACTTGTTTTCAAAAAGGAAGCTCAATCATGCACTTTGATCGGTCGTTCGGTCGTTCGGTCGTTCGGTCGTTCGGTCGTTCGGTCGTTCGGGTCCCAATTATCTCTTGATCTAGACTTCGTAGCAAGCTCGGAATTGTTTTAATAGCTTCATTGAATGTTTTTATTCCCGCCGTTTATATTGAAAAGTCAAAAAACACTCATTAAATAGCTTAATTCGTCGATTTTATATTTCAAAAAAAATATGTAAACAATGCAGGGCAAAGCTATGCTGATGAGAAGTTTGAATTTTTTCTAACCGTTAAAAAATTTGAAATTTTTTTGACCGTTATTTCGGATTGAATTTTTTTCTTTTACCTTAATTAATTAACATTTAATTTTTTCATACAAAACAAATATAAGTGCGTTTAGAAATTTGAAAAATAATGGATGTGTTCAGAAATTTAAATTTTTCGCTAATGGAAAATTTTGAATTTCAAAAAACCGGTAAATCGTAAAGCTATTATTTGCATTGAACATTATAAAAAACAATTTTAAAGGAATTTTGATCTTTAGTTTTAAACTTATTATTGAAATGCATTATGATTAAAGAAACAGCAATAGAGTTTTAAAACTCGACATTCTTTTCTATTTAATCAATTGCTAATCGCTGCGTCAAAAATGCGCTGAAGTCCCTCGATATAAACGAGGACTTTTGTAATTTTTTCCACTGCTTTCCATAGTTTTAAATAAAATATGAAAAAAATAATTGTTTTTATTGAACCACACAAAAAAATTAGTTATGCAAATTCCAATGACTCTTTTATTCTCACATATTTGCGAAATTGAATGTAAATATTCGCCAATTTATTGTTTGGTTTATAGCTATGAAAAATGAATTTTATTGTTGAACAAACGAGATGGAATATGAAAAAAATAATTTAAATATTTATTTGCAAAGTACACAAGACACAAATTTATTGATTAAATATTTAACTTTAAACATTTAACGAGATTGACATAAGGAAGGCAAAATTTATTTTTTGAATTATTAGCAACTTTTTACGTGAAAATAAATTGATTAAATATTTTTGTGTGGTTGTGGATGCAAAGATTGTAAAAAATAAGTTATAGTCCAAGCTTTTCCTTATAAGACTCAAACTGAAACACACTAATCACACTAAACATTATTGATGATGTCTCACGAAATTTCACATGAACTACAAGCTTATAAAATCCTGTTGGTAAGACTGTCCAAAGCTTGTGCGATGGAAACGTCACATTTACCAAATTGATGTTATTTCGTGGACATATATTAGGAAAATTTGAATTGATTTTTCTTAGCATGTCTGAAAGTTGCTGCAATAGGAAATTTTGACTTAAATTTGAGCCTAACGCTAGTAAGCATAAGTCAAAATCTGGCGAGAAAACCACTTCTTTGAAGTTTTCATCTCTTTTGAAGAACAAACGTAGTTTTATCTGAAATTAATTGAAATTATAAAATTATAATCCAAAAAAAATGTTTTGTAATTTTCTGACAGGGGCGTAGCAAGGGGAAGATCCAAGGGGGTCCGGACCCCCTCGAGGAAAAATTTCTTTCTACGCTCCTGTTTTCTGAAAATTTACAATAATAGAATAAACTGGCTGTTTGAACATCACATAAATAGTCATTGCTCCCATTCTTTTATCATTTTGAACTAATTTACAAGTTGAATTTGAGTAAATCATCTTTTTGAAATCGTCTGAAAAGTTGCAAGAAAGTGATTTTACTCTCGGAATGTCCAATAAATTTTGCTTTGGCTTTGTGGTATTTGATGATTGAATGAAAATTGCAATTGCAAATATTGTTGGAAATATACATAAATTTATTAAATTTACTCTTGACATTGCTAAAATTTTATGAATTTTCAGCAAATTATTTGAAATTTATAAGAAATTAAAAATTTGAACTTTGAAATTTTTTTAAGTTCAATTATTTGCTTATTAAACTTACTAATTTGATTTTTTTTGCATTTTAAATTTCGTAAATATAATTAGGGGTTGTTCATAAATAACGTCCCAAATTAAAGGTCAATTTTTTAAAAAAAGAACAATATAATTTTAAAAAAATATTCTATTGCTTTCAATCTCAACCTCACCCCTCACGCCCCCCCCCCCTCCCCCTCTTGGACGTCTATTATGAAAAAAAAATAAATTTATTTGGAAAAATAAAAATTTCTATTGTTTTCAAAAGCTAGCTAGGGTCACAAAGAATGAGCTATAAAAATTCTAATTTCCAAGCCTGTCCTTAATTGATTCAAATTGAAAAACTCCAGTTACAGTAAACATAACTGGCGATATTTCACGAAACCTTACATGAATAACAACTTTGTAGAATCCTGACGGAAAAACTGAATAAAGTTTATGGGATGGAAATGTCACGTTTGCTAGCTGTATATTCGCAGTAGGACAAATCTTGGATAAGTTTACAACAACGCTTTTAATCAAGTCAATAAGCTGCTTCATCACAAAATTATTTCCATCAGATGTAGCAATCAAACATATGTCAATTTCTGGTAAGGAAATCACTTCTCTAAAGTTTCCATCTTTTTTGTAGAATATACGGCATTTGATCTAAAAATTGGATTATTTAAACTTAGTGAAAATATTTTATTGAAAAATAAATTTTTTTACCAATTAAAAATTTAAAAAATTCTTAATATGAAAAATCAACAAATTTTTAACTGAAAAATTATAAAAAAAGTAGCGAAAATACTCACAATAATTGAATAAAGTGGATTTTTAAAATAAATATCAATTAAGAGTGCACCAATTCTTCTATCAATTTGAACAAGTTTACAGGTCGTATTGGAATAAATCATCTTTAAAACTTCCTCTGAATAGTTACAAGAAAGGGATTTGAACCTCGGAATGTCCAATAAACTCTGCTTTGGCTTTGCAGCATTTAATGTTTGAAGAAAAATTGCAACTGTAAGAATTGAGAAATATATGCAAAGTTTTATGATGTATGATCTGGACATGACTCAAGCTATATGAATCCTCAATAATTTGCGTAAAAATTCTATTTTTATAGTTTTAAACCATTAAACTTATTTACTTGATTGTTTTTGGAAAATGACAGTAAGATTGGAAATTTTATGTATTTTGGTATATGTAATTAAAGAAATTTTATTTTAATATTATTATTACTTTTTTTTTGAAAAATTGACACCGGAAAATAAAATTTTAGTTATTGCATTTAAGTGTTTAAGTATCATCCAGGGGCGTAGTCAGTGGTTTTGACCGCCTCTTTTGGAAAAATTTCTTCATTTTACTATGGTTTTTTGAAAAAACAAATACGAAACTCCTGAATTATTCTCTCCATACGCTCCTGGTATCATCATATTATATTCTGAGTCATTATAAAGTCAAAATATACAGTTTAATCTTCTATTAACTATTAAGGAAATTTCATTTTTTCATGAAAAGATTTTAAAATTTATCCTTAAATGAATTGAATCAAAAGAATATTAGAGTGCAGTTAAGGTAAAGTGATATCTTTATTAAACTTTTCATAACCTCAAAAAATAATTTTAGTTAAATTGTAAATGAAAATTATGATAATTTATCTTTAAGTGAATTGAATTGAAAAGTTGTAGTTACATTGTACAAGTTCGGTCCATTTTCATCAAACCTTATCATCAATGTTAATTTGAAAAATCCACTTGGCAAAAATGAGAAAACTTTATGAGCCGGAATTGAAATATTGTAAAAACTTATGCTTGAGATGGGGCAACTTCCTAATAATTTTGGTAAAACTGCCTTAATAAGTTCAACTAATTGTTGCAAAAGAAATCCTTCAACTTGTTCTGAAAGTATTTTACACAAATCTAATTCCGGACTAGCAACAACGTCTCGAAAATGTCCATCAGATTTATACGACAGTGTAAATTTTTGCTAGAATGATTTTAAAAAATTTATGAGGCATAACTGGAAATTCAAAAATTTATCTTACATGCATGTGATTAGTTGGTTCCTTGAACTTCAAATACATATTTAAAGCCGTTCTTCTTCTGTCGATCTTTGAAACATAACAAGTATAATTTGGAAATACAAAATTTTTTCCTTCCTTTGAAAGCTGACACGTATATGATTTGATAATTGGTACATCTAGATTACTTTGCTGGGGTTTTGATGCCAATCCTAATAAAACAAAAATTGTCAATGACAATAAGAAGGTTGTTGCTAGTGTCCTGTAGCACATACTTGATGACTAAATGTGCAAAAATTAATATTGAATGTGTTTATAATTTATTTTAATAATTTGTGCATTCAATGGATTATTATTTCAAATGGCATTAAATTATTATTTTGAAACAATTCAAAATCAGTAAATTTATGATTTCCTTTAATTATTTTTTTAATTTCCTAATTTTTCCCTAATTGACTCAAACTGAAAAGTTCCAGTTACGTTAAAAATGTAACTTCCTTTTTCATCAAATTTAACAGAAATGACAAATTTGAAAAGTCCACTTGGCAAGTAGGAAAATAACTTGTGAGATGGAAGTGTGATGTTCCAAAATGCAATGGCAGACAATGGACATTCTATGGATCCTTTCATGATGACTTTCTTAAATAATGCGTTCAGTTGCTCCAATAGAAATCCATCGAAATGTGTTATTCCTAAAAGACAAAAATCAAATTCTGGCGATTTGATGACTTCTCGGAAGGTTCCATCGGATGTTTTGTAGAGCAGTATTAGTTGCACCTGAAATTGTTTGAAAATATAAAATACTTATAAAAAGGGTCGTTCACTTATGAAGTCAGGAGTGAACGCCATGAGTGAACGACCCCTAAATTAAATTAAGCCAGTGATGTCCAACTCTAATGTGCCGAATTTTTTTTCGAAAAGTATCACGAGCCGTATTTCGTGTGTGGTTTTGGTCATGACTAACTAACAAGGTGTGCCGCGGCACGAACGAAAAAGATTGGTAACCACTGAATTAAGCAAAGAACTTACGAAAATATGTTCCTTTACACTGTTAAAATGCACGTAGTAATTCAAAGCCGTAGTCTGCCTGTCCAATTTTGTCACGTTGCATGTTAAATTTGAGGAGACAAACTCACGAAAGTTTTTAGAAGTAATGCATGCAAGTGACTTAAATCTTGGAGTATCTAAAATATTTTGTTTAGATTTTGCCTCAAATAAAACTAAATTTGAAGTGATCGACAGTACCAAAGGCACTGTGAATAGAAATTTGTTCATCATGAATTAAAATTCACGCTGACATTAAAAAAATTTATTTTCTTAATTCTTGATGTAAATGATCAGTTAAATGTTAAGGGATAATTGCGATAATTTAACACTTTAAAAAAAGTTTCCAGATTTTATTTCAGATAAAGCTAAATTTTGAAAAAATTGTAAACCATGAAATTTTAATTTTTGACATAAAATAGACAATAAAGTTCTAGTTTCCAAGCTTCTCCTTAAGTGACTCAAACTGAAAAACTCCAACCGAAGTAAGCATAATGGGTGATGTCTCACGGAATCGTGTGTGAAGGACAATTTTATAAAATCCAGTTGGTAGAACAGAGTAAAGTTTATGAGGTGGAAATGTCACATTAATCATGTCAATGCTACTGCGAGGACAAATGTTTGATAAATTTGGAATCACTTTTTTCACCATGTCAGTAATCTGTTGCATAAACAAATTGTCACCTAAAGATGCGCCAAGCAAACATAAGTCAATTTCTGGCGGTGAAATTACTTCTCGGTAGTTTCCATCTTTCTTGAAGTATATCCGTGTTTTGATCTAAAATTTGGAAATATTTATTAAGATTTGAAAACTTTTCAAATTTTTTTGACACTTTAAAGAATTTTCCTAAAAAAATATATCAAATATAATTACCATGATCGAATAGACCGGCTGCTTAAACACCATGTATAGATTCAATGCACCAGTTCTTTTATCAATTTGAACTAATTTACAGGTTTTATTCTCATAAATTAGCTTAAGAATTTCCTCGGAAAAATTACAAGAAAAAGACTTGAACCTTGGTGTATCCAACAAGCTTTGTTTTAACTTTGCAGCATTTGATGTTTGAATAAAAACTGCGAAAGTAAAGATCAATAAAATAAAGAAGGTTTTAAATAAGATTGATCTGATGATCGACATGATTTAAGCTTCGGAAACCTTAAAAGAAAACAAAGATTCAGTTGACAATAAAATAAATTACCAAATTGTTTACCATCATTAATGATTTCCATAACAAAAGAATTATTATAAATTAGAGAAAATTAGAGTTTTTAAAAATTTACTAAAATCAACAGAGGGTCGTTCACTTATGACGTTCGATTTTTAGGGGGTCTGAAGCTGTATGACAGTTTTAAATAATAGAATTTTTTGAATGAAGATTTTGTGACTGAGCGGTAGAAGAGGGGTTTAATAATGATTTGAAAATCTAAATATCTAGGATACTTTTCTCTGATTTTGATCCCAGAGTTATTATTACAGAAGTTGTCATTGACAATATAAAGGTTATTGATTTGGTTTACAATTTAATTCAACATTCATTTAATTCAATTTCCCAATTTATCTTTGATCGACTCAAACTGAAAAGTTCCAGTAATATTATACAAATTAGGTCCTTTATCATCATATCTAATTGGAATGATAAATTTAAATTGTCCCGTCGGCAAGTAAGAAAATATCTTGTGTGATGGAATTGTGATGTTCCAAAATTCAACAACTTTCAGTGGACATTGTGTGACTTTATTCAAAAGAACTGTTCTGATTATTTCAGCCATTTGTTCCAGTAAGAATCCATCAAAATGTGCTGTGGCTATAAGACAAAAATCAAATTCTGGGGACTTAATGACTTCACGATAACTTCCAGCTGAGGTTTTGTAGAGCAATATCAATTGGGCCTAAGAAAAAAATAAAATAAAAATTTAACAAAAAAATAAAATAAATTTATTAATTGAGGAAGCTTGAGGCTCTGACTCTGACTTTATTCCTTAATAGAAACTTTTCTTAGAAATTTTATTTTAAAACCTTTAAAAAAAATCATTTTCATACGTATAAAAACTTACAAAACAATGATCAGTTTGTTCGAGCAAGTGCACATAGAAGTTTACAGCCATAATCTGTTTATTCACTCTCGTCAAACTGCATGTTACATTTGAATAAATTAGTTCACGAAATTCTTTAGTAAATACACAAGAAAAAGACTTAAATCTTGGGATATCAAGCATACTTTGCTTAGGTTTTGCAGCAAACAAAACTGAAGAAAAAGTCAATGTAAGACATGAAAAAATTGTCACCGCACTTTTGTTCATTCCGCAGTGAAAATTACGCAAAAAATGAACTTAAAATTTTTGCAAACAATTTTTTAACTACAATAATTTTTTATCAATTATTTTATAATTTATAAAAAAAAATTAGGGTTATAATAACTTAAAAATTAAAAATTTATATAAAATTTTCAAAAGTAAAATTTTCATAATTTAAAAAAAAAGTTTTAAGATTCAACATTAAAAATTTTCTTAATTTTTAAAAAAAAAATTAATTTCCTAGCTTATCTTTTATCGATTCAAACTGAAACAATCCAGTTACATTATATAGATTAGGCCCATTCTGATCAAATCTATTTTTTCCTAAAAATTTAAAAACTCCACTGGGAAGAAAATTAAAGAACGGATGCGACGGAAGTGTAAGGTTAGCAACTTGTAGAAATGGACGTGGACATTCACTAATTAGATGTGGTACTGTCTTTTTAACCATTTCAGAAAACTGCTGCATTAAAAATCCGTCTTGATTAGCCCTTCCGATGAGGCACCAATCAAACTCAGGCGTTGTTATGACTTCACGAAAATCTCCATTTGATTTGTAATAAAGATGGCATTGTGACTGCAAATGGAAAATTTTGAAGCAAATTTTCAATCTAAGTTAAATTTTTCAGAAAAACCTTAAAAATTTGTTAGAATTTTTTAGAAATTTGGCACATCCCAGGTGTGCGTTTCTACAGTATACCCTATACCCTAGAGGTACTCTCTTCAGGGGTATTAGGATAATATAATAGGATATTTTTATAAGAAAATGATTTATAGTTAAAAATACCCTAGGATAAACTCCTAGAGAGTACTTAGTGTATGAGGTATGTCTTAGAAACCCAGCCCAGTTTTCGCTAGACTTAATTTGTGGTCCAAAAAAATTCAGGCCAAGAACTTACAAAAATATGATCAGTTGGTTCCTTAAATGCAATATAAACATTTAAAGCTGATGTCCTACGGTCTATCTTCTTTATCCTGCACGTGACATTTGGATATATCATTTCAAGCATTCTATCGGAAAATATACACTCAAAAGATTTGAACCTTGGTGTATTTAGTAAACTTTGCTTTGATCTTCTTGCCAAAAATACTAATTTAAAGTTGAATCCAGCGAAAAGAAGTACATACAATAATTTTAAATGCATGTTGATTTTCTAATGTACTCTGTTAGAATTTGTAAATCAGAATTTTTGAATACTCTTGTAGAGTCACACATGTGTATAATTGTAATAACTTGTTAACAAGTAATTGATAAAAATTTCCGGAACAGATTTTGAAAATTTATTTTTTGATTAATTAACATGAATTTTTATGAACAGTTTAATAATGACTGATGATTGTCACCGAGCAGCACTAACAATTGTCTATGAATATATTTTTCAAAAATCTCATCCATGATCGTATCATCAAGCATTAATTTTGTCTTTATAAGCTTCAAACAGAAACACACCCGTCAAATTGTACAGATTCGGTCCATTCTCATCAACTCTAATTTTCACATTAAATTTATAAATTCCAGTTGGCATAAAACTGAAGAATTTATGTGGAGGAAATGTGAGGTTTGCAGCTTTTATTTCAGATACTGGGCAAAAATTCTTAATATTTGGATAAATCCTTTTCATCATCTCTGTCAATTGATGCAACAGGAATCCATCAAATTTCTTCTTTCCAATCATACACCAATCAAATTCAGGAATGTTCACAACTTCTCGAAAGTGCTTGTCATATTTGTAAAATAGATTGCATTGGAACTGAAATCATTATGAATTTTAGAGTTGAAAGTTGAAAGTTTTGAAATTAAATTTTTATTTAGGGATTTATGATTCCGAAAAAGTTCATAAAACTCATCTTTTTCAAACCAAAACCCCCAAAAAGTTGCAAACTTACAAACAAATGATCAATTGAATCCATAAATCCAACATAAAAGGAAATAGCAGACATACGACGGTCAATTTTAGTTAAATTACAGGATGCATTAGAATAAATCAGCAATTGCACCTCATCAGAAAATTCACATGAAAATGATTTAAATCGTGGAATGTCCAAAAGATTTGATTTTGATATTTTGCCAGCACGCAAAAATTTAACAAAAATTTGAAATGAAATAAAAATAATTAAGAGTAGAATTAATTTTTTGAGCAACTTTTCGTACATTTTTGTTTGACTGACACGTGAGAATGGTTGAAAATTTTTGAATGTAGTTGAGGTAATTAAGCAGAAATAAAAAAATCCAATGAACATCAAATTAATTTTAAAGTTCCTATTAATTTAAATTTTTTGAATTTTATTTAAGTGTCATTCGTAAAACTCGTAATAGTTATTGAAGGGGGAGGGGGTCAAAGCTTTTTTACGTTTGGGGAGATGTTCAAAAATGGTCATTTTTAGCATTAAGAATTTTACGAACGAGCTCTTAGTTTGGTACGAAAATATCAAAAAGACATTCATATTATAATTATTCAAGATTAATCTTAGTGTCTACATCTTGTAAAATATCCCATAAATTTGGAGTCACAAAAAAAATTTAAATCAAGCTAAAATTTTATCTTTAAAGGAATTAAACACAAACATTCCAGTCATATTATAAAGATTAGGACCTTCCACTTCAAATTTGACCTTAGCAATGAACTTATACTCTCCAGTAGGTAAAAAACCAAAAAATGAATGTTGTGGAAATGTTAAATTTGAAACCTCAAGATATAATTTTGGACAACGACTCATTATTTGTGGAAAAATTCTTTTCACCATCTCAGTTAATTGATGTAGAAGAAATCCATCAAAATTTATCTTTCCTACAAGGCACCAGTCAAATTCTGGAATGTTTAGAACTTCTCGATAATTTCCATCCGATTTGTAGAAAATTATGCATTGAATCTTGAATAATAAATTATAAACATTGTAATTAAGTATACTATAAAATTTTAAAACTTACAATAAGATGATCAATTGGCTGTAGGAAATAAATACTGACAGTAATGGCAGTTAACCTACGATTAATTTTTGTCAAATGACAAGTCGCATTTGGATAAATCATTTGATGCATTTTTTCTGAAAATTCACAAGAAAATGTCTTGAATCTTGGAACATCAATATAATTTTGTTTCGATTTTCCTGACAAAGAATCTTGAACTTGACACAAAATAAAAATGTTTGAAATAAGAATTAAAATTTTGAGTTGATTATCGACCATTTTGTAACAAATGGTAATACAGAAATAGATTGAAATGTTTTGAATTTTATGAAAAAATGTTCATAATGAAAATGATGAAATCAGGAAATATAAAAGTGTCCATAGATAATAAGCTTCATAATTTTAATTATTTAAAATTTTTATTAAAATTTTTGCATTAAGTAGTCTACATGAAGCAGAACACTTATGTATTTTATTACTCCAAAAATTTATTATTTAATAACCAAAATTTTCATGAAACTAAATTTTTAAATCCTTAAAAATTTTTTAAGATCCAATTTTATCTTTAAAAGAATCAAATACAAATTGTCCAGTCATATTATACATGTTAGGACCCTTCTGATCAAATCGCATACCAGCAACAAATTTATAAAGCCCAGTTGGCAAAAAAGTAAAAAACTTATGTGATGGGAAGGTCAAATTTCTAGCAGCAACTTGTTTTCTTGGGCACTCACTCATAATATAAGGAAGAAATCTTTTGACCATTTCTGTCAATTGTTGCAGCAAAAATCCATCAAAATCTGTTTTTCCTACCAAGCACCAATCAAATTCAGGAATTGAAACAACTTCTCGAAAAATTCCATCACTTTTGAAGAATAAAGTGCATTGGGCCTGTAGAGGATAAATTGATAATAAAAAATAATTTTTTTATGTCAATTTACTCACATAAAGATGATAAGTTGGAATCTTAAATCCAATATACATATTTAGAGCGTAAAGATTTTTGTCAATTTTCGCAAGTCCACAACTTGTATTTTCATAAAGTTGCTTCTTCATTTCTTCAGAAAATTCGCAAGAAAACGCTTTAAACCTAGGAGTATCTAGCAAATTCTTCCTTGATCTTCCAGCTAGTAAATTTTCTATGTGAATTAAAATTAAAATAACTACAAGTAGCTTTGAAGTTTTAAGCAATATTTCGCACATTTTAAGCCTTTGGTAGTAAATAGTCGTCTGATCAAGCTGATCTGATCATTTGTCAGTTCATGTATGAAAAAAACTAAATTGTTCATTAATAAAATGAGAATTTACTTTATCTTCAAATTGAAAATGTGATCAATATTTTTTTATTTTAATTTTCTTTGCTCTATGCTCTATTGAAACATAAAGATTTAGTTGCTAAGGTAACGACAGAACTAGTGGAATTTAAAAGATTTACGAACGAACCCTACGTTCTCTTATTACATCCGACTTTTTGGGACGGAAGAGGAATGAAGCTGTGTTACAGTTTTGAACGATAGATTTTTTTTAATGAAAATTTTATTACAGAGGGAGGAAAAGTTCAAAAATTCCATGTTTTTAATGGACATTATAAGTGAACGGTCCCTTATCCATTTCCTATTTTTTGGTAAGATTTGAATCTCGATAGTTTATTTATATATTTTTTTTGTCCTTGATTTGAACGAAACAACTCAAGTCGAGGACCCCCCTGTACTTTAAAATTTTTTGTTCAAATAAATTAAATTATTCAATTTTTATTAAACTTTGATTTTCACAAATTAAAAACCTCAAAAATTTACAATCTATCTTTATAAGTCTCAAACGTAAATACTGTTGTGATATTGTAATGACTAGGTCCACTTTCACTATATCTTATGAAAGTGATCAGTTTATAATATCCTGTAGGCAATATTGTCAAAAGAGGATGTGATGGGACGGTGACATTAAGGATGTTAACTGCACTTCTAGGACATTTAAAAACAAGAGATGGAAAGATTTTTTTCGCCATGTCGTCAAATTGTTGAAGTAAAAATCCATTCGGTTTGTCTCTACCTAAGGAGCAAAGGTCAATTTCAGGTGCTGAAAGTACTTCTTTGAATTTTCCATCTCGCTTGAAGTATAAAATGCTTCTGATCTGGAATTGAAATTTTTAAAAGTTTATAACTTTTGGGAAGGTAAATTTTAGTGCTAGAACTTTTAAGGTCAAGTCGCAATTTTAAGGTCAAGCCAGGGGGACCCCTCTTTCCCCCAAATTTTTTCACTAAAAAATTAAATTTTCATAACTACCCACTCCCCTCTCAAAATTCTTGACTACGCCACCGCCACTGACTTACACAAATCACATTCACAGGCTCTTTCAGCAGAATATAAATATTAATTGCATTTATTTTACGGTCAACTTTTGTGAGCGTACAAGATGAATTCTCAAACATCATTTCTTGCATTTCTGATGAGAAATTGCAAAAAAATTCTTTAAAAATAGGAATATCGAGCATATTTTGCTTTGACCTTCTAGGTGCTTGAAGAGTCAAAGTAGCAAAAAATAAAAATGTTGCTATACAATTTAAAATTAATTTTTTCAGCAACATATTAATTGTTTGGGTTAAAGGTTTTATAAATCACTAAATTTTACATTAAACTTTCAAAATTTATTTTAAAACTAGACATGATGATTTATGTCAATTAATTATTTTATTTTTCACTTCTCATTAATAGACGGATGTGACAATTTAAAATAAAAATTATTGTTTTAATTTGTTCTTAGTTTTTTAAATATTTTATAATATTTTTGTCTGTACTAGGTGCGAGATCAGCCTGATGTTAATTTCTGAATGATTTTATTTTGTACAAAACTGAAAGTACCAAACCAAATTTTAATAGATAAAGTCATTTTTAACTAAAAATATTATGTAATTTAAAAATTTTCAGAACTTTGAAAAAAAATTTTGATTTTTATAAAAAACTTTTAATTTTTTCATTATTTTTCATTTGTATTTTTCACAATTTATCTTTATAAGTTTCAAATTGAAAAAGTGTCGTAACATTATAAGATATTGGTCCGCTCATACTGTACCTTATAAATGTCAAAAGTTTATAGTATCCTGAAGGAAGGATGCTCAAAATCGGATGTGGGGGAATCGTAATATTTGAGATGTCCAGGAGACTTCGAGGACATTTGAAACCAGGAAAGATTTTTTGAACTAAGTCAGCGATTTGTTGCAAAAGAAATCCGTTTTGCTTCTCCTTACCAAAAGTACAAAAATCTATTTCCGGGCCTGTTAGGACTTCACGAAAGTTTCCTTCTTTTTTGAAAAAGAGAACACATTTCATCTAAGAAAAAAAATTTAAATTGTTAAAAAATTAATAAAATTTAAAATCGATTTAAAATGTATAGCTTGAAGTTACCCAAATCACATTCGCAGGTTCTTTCAACAAGATGTAAATATTGACTGCATTTATTCTTCTGTCAATTTTTGTTAGCTTACAAGATGAATTTGAATACATCAGTTCCTGCATCTCTGTTGAAAAATTGCAGTAAAATTCTTTAAAAATTGGAATATCAGGCATTGCTTTTTTAGACTTTTTCGATGCCTGAAGAGTTAAATTTAAATAAATTAGAATCAAAATTAAACCAATCAAACTATGGACTTTATTTGTCATGTCGTGTCAGTCGGAATGGCTGAATATCAATCAAATAAAAGCAAAATTATAGTTTCAAAAAATAGAAACGATAATTAATAATTTTATGTGCGGATATTTTTAATTTTTTAGGTATTCAAAAAAATATAGCAAAAAATTTCAAAAACATTCAATTTAGATTTTATCTTGAATTTTACATCCAAACGAATCAAGTCTTCGTACCGAATAGTTTACAATCTGTCCTTATAAGTTTCAAACTGAAAAACCACAGTTATATTAAACATAATTGGTTTTCTTTCACTTTCTCTTAAATTAATAACAATCTTGTATAATCCAGTAGGAAGAATGCTAAAGACAGGATGTGATGGAACTGTTACGTTTGAGACTTGTACAAATTTACAAGGACATTTAAAGCCCGGAAAGATTTTTTGTAATAAATCTGACGCTTGCTGAAGTAAAAATCCATTTTGATTGTCTCTACCAAAAGTACAAAAGTCAATTTCGGGACCGATTATGTCCATCTTTTTTGAAGTATAAAATGGCTTTTATCTGAAAATGGCATTTAAAGTTTTTTTATTGTAAAAGTTTGTGCTGTGACTAACGTGGCAGAATAAAAATTTGAATTTATGTTCATAGAGGTCGCTCATTATGATGTCCGATTTTTAGGAGAGGGGGAGGGAGGGTGTCTGAGACTGTGTACAGCTTTAAACAATAGCATTTTTTGAATGCAGATTTTGTGACAGAGGGGGAAGGAGGGTCTAAAAATCCAAGTTTTTGATGGACGTCATAAATGAACGGCCCCATAAAAATTTTAATAACAATAGCATGAGTTCGATTCCTACAACTTCAATTAATAATTACCAAAAGCTTATCCACTGACTCCTTTATCAATATGTAAATATTAATAGCATTAATTCGTCGATCAACCTTCGTCAGATGACATGATGAATTTTGAAACATATTTACTTGCATTTCAGCTGAAAAATTACAATTAAATTCCTTTATGACTGGAACATCGAGAAAAGCTTTCTTTAATTTTTTTGCAGTCAAGGTCAATGTCGAAAGCGTCAATATGAAAACCGTGAAATATGAAAATTTTATTATTAGCATGTTCTACTGTTTAAAATACCTCAAAATACACTAAATGTGATTAAAACAATTTTTAATTGAGCTCGTCCAAATGAAAATGCCTTATGGCGATTTTTTAGTTTTTAAGCCATTTCTCTGACCTATCTTCACCATATATCATGTTTTATACCTTGTTGGAAAGCTAAAGATAGCAGCTATTAGATACATTAAAAATTATTTTGTAAATCTTACACTGTAACCCACCAGAGCAGCTCAAATGATGGCAAAACATGCAATTTTCAACATAAGATTTTTACCACTTGCTTAGGTAAAATAAATTTATTCTTTCAATAATTATTTACTACTAAATAGGAACTAAAACCCGCTTCTTACAGAATTTTTTTTCGACACAAAGTTTATTAGAAAAACTAATTTGAAAATGACACATTTTTCAGTATTTTTTATTTTTTCCTTTTTGCCATATTTACATATTTTGACTTTTCTCATCAATGTTTTAATGATATTTTACAAATTGATTATCGTTGAAAAGCTTAAGATAGCAGCTATCAGATATTCTAAAAATTATTTTGCAAAACTTACACTGTCACCCACCAGAGCAGCTCAAATGATGGGAAAATAAGCAATTTTCAACACATGATTTTTAACACGTGGTTAGGTGAAATAATTTTGTTCTTTCACTAATTATTTACTACTAAATAGAAACTAAAACCCGCTTTTTACAGAATGTTTTTTTGATGCATTGTTTATTAGAAAAATTAATTTGAAAATCACGATTTTTTCAATTTTTTCTTGAAAAAAATTTTTCTGTGATCTAAAAATTTGATTTTCAAGCAGTTTTCACGTAAAATTTGTGTACCAAATAAAACGTTAAGACTAAAGAACACCATTATTATTAAAAAAACCTTCTTAAAAAGCAATTTTTGAAATTACAAAAAAATTTTTACTAAAAAATGAAAAAATCATGATTTTCAAATTAATTTTTCTAATAAACTTTGTGTCGAAAAAAAATTCTGTAAGAAGCGGGTTTTAGTTCCTATTTAGTAGTAAATAATTATTGAAAGAATAAATTTACTTTACCTAAGCAAGTGGTAAAAATCTTATGTTGAAAATTGCATGTTTTGCCATCATTTGAGCTGCTCTGGTGGGTCACAGTGTAAGTTTTACAAAATAATTTTTAATGTATCTAATAGCTGCTATCTTTAGCTTTCCAACAAGGTATAAAACATGATATATGGTGAAGATAGGTCAGAGAAATGGCTTAAAAACTAAAAAATCGCCATAAGGCATTTTCATTTGGACGAGCTCAATTCTTGTTTTAAATTTAGACAAAAGCATTAATAAAATTAATTGATTGCTTTTTTTTATCATGCATGTACGGAAGTGATTATTTATTATAAAAATTCATCAAAATTCGTTGATCATTTAAAATATTTTTCATTGACTTGCAAAATTATTTTAAAAGATAATCGACAGAGTTTCACAAACTTTTAATTAAAAATCAATTCTTATAAAATCTTTTTAAATAAACAAAATTAAACTAAATGAAAAAATAAAAAACCTACAACAAAATAAATTTTTTAATGCTCAAAAAAACATGAAGCTCAAAATAAAGCAGACAAAACCCTCCACAGCAGTAATAGTAGAGTGTGAGATGAAAATCGTTATTGGCAATTTTGCACAAAAAAAAAACTTCTACATAAAATATAAATACAGTTCACAATCGACATCTATCCAAACCAATATTGACGCTCCATCGTTCAAATTCAATTCAATTCTATTCAATTTAATTTGTGAGAAAAGCAAACAAATGAAAATAAATAAAAATTTCTTCCAATGTCAATGAAATAAAACCACAAAATTTATCATTTTAAAACTCTCGCTTGCCTTTTTTTTACTTAATTAAATTGAATATTGAAATTGTTTGCAAAAAAAATATATAAAATAAAATAATAATGGAAAATAAGAGAATGAATAAAAAATGTATCCATTTCGTGTGGCTCATTCATGCTCATATCCCATTTATCATAAAAAAATTAATTATAAAAATTCCTCCATTCGTTCTCATTTGTCGATTGTGTGTGGTTTTTTTTGTGCATGCATGCTCGTCTGGATGAAAATAAGCTAGCGGGACTAGAGAGATGCAAGTTAGGGCAATGAAAGCATTAAAGAAATTTTAAATTTCTCAAAAAATTTTTGAGTGCGTTCAGAAACTTAGGTTTAGTGTAAAACTCTTCTCAATATTCTCTAGTATTTTACATGAAATTTTATTTAACTTTCACAAATCTGAACCAAAACCGAGCCCTTTCCCTACTCATAATAAATTCTTGATAGGTCCATTAATATGAGTGCGTTCAGAAATTTTATTTTATTTTTTTTTTTTTTCAAAAATTAAAGAAATCTCTTTTAATTTTTAGACTTAGACAATCTGACTATCAATTTTCAAATAACATTCCTAATTTCAGTTGCAAATGCAATTTATTTTCAGTTCCATCCAAACAGAACAGAACCCACAAACAACATTATGAGAACTTAAACAAAAAAAAAATTTGAAAAAAAAGTTATGAGAGAATGGAATTATTGCTATTATTAAAATTTTGCCTGATTATAGAGGCATTTAACAACAAAAAAAATAACTAACAGCAAAGAGGAAGAATGGAAGAGCGAAAAAAAGAAGGAATTTTACTGCTCTACGCCTTAAATTTTTTCTTTCAATAGAAATTATTTCTCAAAAAAAACTGATAAATGGCTCTTAAAATTTGTTAGATTAAGTCACGAAAGGAATAATAATAATGGAAGTGAAAGAAGAATGAGAAACTATTATTTAGGGGAATACATGATGAGTTTCTTTCTTAAAAATTACTCATTGCAATGCCCGAGGCTCATCCATTCATAAGCTATCATTTAGATAAGCAACAACAAGAAACTGAAATAATTTTATAGATTACCACCAAACAATGACTGGCAAGACCATTCATTTAATTTAATTTTTATGCTTAGAGGCTTTCTCAAATTACCAAACCTTTTTTTCGGTTCATTTACATGATTTTTTTCTCTTGTTCTTTTGCTCGGTTTTTTTGTATGCATCACATGACATGGAAATCTGCAGAATGTGCAAAAAAATTAAAGTCTCGCATCTGCTTTCCATCAACTCTTTTTTGATAAATTTTAATCCCCCACAATAAAATAAACTCTATAAAATTCATCGCAAATCAATTGTGAAAATGGAAAGGATGCATACATAAAATTTATTCAATTCCTCACTCTACATTCTCTGCGAACATCCTTTTTCATATCCAACCAAATGATATCGATAGAAAGCAAACGGAAATCGGAGGCAAAAAAAGGTTATTTAAATGTAAAGAATGAAGAAAGTTTTTTTTCCGTTACGAGATTTATGTGATTTGGAGAGTAAAAAAGGAAAAAAAAATCGAAAAGTATTCATTCTTCTCATTTTGGCAATATCTACTTTCCTCTTTTGGATATGAAGATGAAAGAGTTGGAGGAAGTGAAAGGCGATTTGAATGGAGTTGAGGAGATGAGGTGAGGGTTAGATGGAAGAAACGCATGTGATTTTGAGGTTGTGTACATATGTGAAAATCAGGTGTTTTGAAGGATAATACTTTTGAGGTTAAGGGTGGGTTTCTAGGGTAAATCCCTAGGTTGTAGAGTAGGTATACTCTAGGGATATGCCCTAGGGGTACAAAACAGAGTTGAAAAAGCAGATATCTGTTAACAGATACAAAGACAGATTTGCTACAGAAATTACCTTTATACAGACAGAATCTGCGAACAGAAAGTTTTTTTTCATCTGCATACAGATGATCTGTTTACAGATATCATCTGCAAACAGATAGATTCTGCTCATCTGTTTTGCAGATGGATGCAGATTCTATTGTTCTTTTTGCAGATATCTGTTTTCTGCATTCAGATTTTATCTGCATGCAGATAATGTCTGCATACAGATGATCTGCATGCAGATGAAAAAAATCTTTCCGGGAACAGATAATATCTGTATACAGAAAATGTATTTTTACAGATATATGTCAGATTTCAACTCTGGTACAAAAAGACATCCAGACAAACTATAACCAATCAATAAATCCACATTACCTTCAATAACTTTAACCATCAGAAAGAAAGTATCAAAAAATAAGAATGAGGAAAAAAATTATCAAAAGCAGTTAAGGGATTGAGGGCATTTTTTCTAGTACAATGCCTTCATCATCAAAAAGTACTTTTCTCTCGTTTCATTTTGTTATCATCATAAAACCCCCGACAGACTTAAGATATGACATTCAATGGCACCATTATACAGCATAAACAAAGAGGAGACTTAAATTTTTTTATTTTGTTTTTTTTCCTTACAAAACTTTTTATTTTGTCATGAAAAAAAGAGAATAAGAAGAAGGGAAGCACTGCTGGGTAGGAAAGGATAATTTTGTAGTCATAAATTTATGAATACCTTGAGATATATTTAAGAGGAAAATGAAAGGTAGAAGTGGTCGGTAGAATGCTAATATGATGAAATTCTTTGGAGTCATTCGTACAATTCATAACACTTAGGGAGGAGAGGAGGGGGTCTAATATTTTCAAAGGAGCGTCAAAAATGGTAGTTTATGGAGTGACAAATTTTATGAATGACTCCCTTAAAATAGTAAACTATAAACTAAATTTTTGAAGAATGTGCAAATTTATAGTAAGGTTAAGAATGTTTGGTGCTTTAACGTTTAAAGATGATAAAGTTTATTATTTTTGACTTGTGAGAGAACTTAGTATCTTAAAATTCAATTTGGATGACATCCATGACAAATTTGACTAAATTAACTTCAAGATTAGCTTAAGATCAGATTCGAAATTTTATAATATGCTAAAAAATTTGTTAATATTTTTAAATCCTATTTCGGACCAAGAATTAATTAAAATTTGTCATATAACTATTTAAGCCTCACCTTAAGCTTTATTCTACATATTTCTAACTCATTCGACCACTAAATTCTCACTCACCATTCCAACACAACAAAGTTTTTATTGCAACTCAAATATTATGCAAGAAAGCCCATAAAAACTCATTACTGCATGCAAGCTATAATTTTTAATAAGAACTGAATAAGACCATGGATTAAAGTTTAAAACAAGTCATTATATTAAATGTTGTTAAGCACTTTAAACTTTATTATCCGATTGCATGACATTTGACCATTTCTCTCTAACTTCTAGCAAAGCCTCTACCCCAAAAAATATTATGTATACATTAAAATGCATGCATGCAACGGTAGAAGTAAAAAACTTCATCCAATTTATGCAGTGCTATATGCTAATATTCCCCCCCCCCCCAACAAATACAGCAAATTGTCTAAATATGTGCATTATAAATGCCTTTCCCTGAACATTCTCTATGTCCATTTGTACTGCTTACTTCTTTCTGATGTTGCTGTTTATTGTTGTTAGTGGCGTTGAAGGCGCAATAGAATTTTTGCAAAATGGCAATGATTAAACATTAAATAGCACTTCTGTTTTAAAATGCATCTCTCGTGTTTACAATTTCCATATATACTCATTTTTAAGCTGTATTATTTTTATTGATGGAAGTTTGTTGGGTTGGATGGTGTCTGGCTGTCTGGCATGTCCATTTTTCAAGAGTATTTCGATCAATCAGCACTATAAAATGAAATTGTAACAACAAATGCGTTTTCGTCACACAAATATTATCGCACATTCATACCAATTTTTTGTGCTGTTTTGTCTCACTCAATTTGGAAAATTGTTAGTTGGATATGGCATTTGCAATTGCTGTAGATAAATACAGTGAAAAAAAAACAAAAGCAATGAGAATATGCAGTAAAAATGAAATGGAAGTGAATTATTATATGGTAATACTATTGCGATAAATTGTTATTTCTCGGCTCCATACTTTCTTCCATTTCCAATCTCAAATCTCTCCGTTTTATTGCTGCTTTTAGTTTTTACTTTTTTGCTGAAGTTTTAAATTGAATTCATTTCACTTATTCACTAAGAAAATTGAATGTTTTGGAGCACACAATTTTATTTTCATGTCAAAGTTTTTGTCAGTTTGAATGTGCTGCAGTAAATGCAGAATTACTAGCTTTAGGGAAGAGAAAAAAATTCAATTTAAGCAAAGCAAAATATTGGCTCATTTTGAAATGTTCAAGAGTTTATCGACGTTCTTTTCGAAATTTGTTTGAATCGAGTGCTGGTAATTCAATTTTTAAGATAAGTTTATAGCTTGCTAAAGGTAAGTAAAGGAACGTGATTCGTGGAATTGGAGATAAGGTTTCAGGGGAACTGATTTTATTTGAATGGATTATTAAGTTTTATGTAATAGAATGGAAGTAAGATCAGGTAAGGTTTTCATTAAATTAAATGGATATGGCAGCATGTTGTAGATCAGATTGTGATGTCCGTAAAAAATTGGTTAAAAATGCTCGTGGTGGTAAAATGAAATTTACAATGCGACCTTAAATTTTAAAGATTTTTGCAATTAACGGAAATTCAACAGAATTCTTGAAAAACTTAATTTAGCAGTTTTAAAATTTTTGATTGACCTGTTACAAATTCCTAGACCCCCTCTCCCTAAAAACAAAAATGGAACATACTAAGTTAATGACCTCTATACGAAGTCAGTAAAAAATTTTCAAATTATCCAATAGACATCCATCATCGATCTTACGCTTCCAAAACAAATCACTTTATGTCACCCAAATGATTAAACAATTCAAAAACAAAAACCTGTTTCAATAGAAATTTTAATCCACTTTTCTTTACACTAACAAAAATCAAACTCTTCAGACCACATGCCAAACATCTTTATCTTCAAAACCTCCCAAAAAAATTCCACTGCGTGTACAAAACAAATTTAAATAATTTATTCAAAACTGCATCAGGTGTATGACACAACATTAGAAAGCTATCATCATCTCCAAATTCCTCAGTTTTTTGTGTTTACTATCGTCTAAAAGACGCTCGCGATGTTGTTCCTACTAATATTTTGTAGTTCTGTAGTGATACCAATTCTGTTTGTAATTCACATTGCACTACAACCGTTAAAGCAAAAATTACATGGAAAGGTTGTGTTAGTTACGGGTGCTGGAAGTGGACTTGGTCAGCAAATGTGTATCAAGTTAGCTCAAAGGGGCTGTCATATTGTGGTTGTAGATAATTCATTAAATGATGAGACGTTGAGGAAATTGAAACCTTATCATGTAAAGGTTCGATGCTATCAGATTGATGTCTCAAATGAACAGGAAGTTCTGCAATTGAAGGAAAAAGTGATCAATGATTTTAGAGCTGTAGATATTTTGATTAACAATTTTTGCTGCACATCTGATAAGCCTTTGATAAACCAATCAAAGGATGAAGTTGATCGACTGACGCAAAGTGGAATTGTTGATGTTATGTTTGTAAGTTTAGTCATTAAGGCATAAAGTTTGAGGCTCCTAAAAAATAAGAACTAACCTTCAAACCATCAAACTATATTCCTAAATAAAATAATCATAAAATTTCACAGATGACAAAATGCTTCCTCGAAGAAATGATAAACAGAGGTCGTGGACAAATTGTGACAATTTCTTCAATGCTAGACAGTGCCGATTACACAAGTTATTCCATCTGTAGATCTGCAATGGCTGGATTTATGTTGGGTATTGCAAATTATTTAAAAAATAGAAAGCTAAATGGCATCAAGACGATGAATGTGTCTGCTGGTGTAGTCAATGCTCAAAATGAACTGATGAATAATGAGAAGCAGAAAAGGTAAGTCATTTGCTTTGAGAATTGAAGAAACTCTAACCTTATCCCGTTCACAGCTTCGCCTTAACTAAAATTGAAGAAAGTGCTGAAGCCATTGTCGAAGGAATCATCATCAGCAAGTCTGTGATGACACTTAAAAATTCATTTGATGCAAAGCCTCAAAGTTCAAAAGTTTTATGCTATAATAGCAATAAGAGTGACTTTATGGTGTTCAAAAAAATGATTCAATAAAAAATTTTGAGGACCAGTGCAAATTTTATGTTATTCATAAGGGGTCGTTCACTTATGATGTCCAATTTTTTGAGTGGAGGGGGTCTGAGACTGTGTGAAAGTTTTAAACAATATGATTTTTTAATGAAGATTTTGTGACAAAAGAGGTCTAAAAATTTACGTTTTTGATGGACGTCATGAGTTGAAGGAGTCCTAAATTGTGTTTAATTTTCATGGTAGCAGAGGTCTTAAGAGTTTCTCAGCAGGTCTAAGGAGTTTTGTCGGTCAATATTTTTCAAATTCTAAATGACCGTTTTATAGGACGTAAACTTCTTCCAGTTCCAACTCTATATTTGGTCTATATAATTCATTACTATTAGAGGAACAAAGAATCTCCATTTTTGGCATCATTAATGAATTATCCCAAGTTTGATTTGTTAATAAAACATTAATCAATTCATGAAACATGAAACAATTGCCTTTAGCAATTAAAGTACATGAAATACTATCAAAATCCAATTAAACAACTTAAATGCCACACAGAATTCAATTCTTCAACTTCAATTCCACTAAAAACATTCCCAAAATCTTGATGCATGAAATGTCATTTAGCCATAAGCAAAACTATTATTATAAGGACTTTACGAATAAATAAAGCAAAATAAAAGACAATGTGCCTTATTCTCTTCCTATCAAAATTCTACAATCATCGACAGAAATGAAAATATTTTAAAAACTACGGCCACATTTCGAGCTGTGCATGAAGTTGTTGAAAACCAAAAAATAATAAAAACAGAGAATGAGAGAAGAATATATGCCTTGCAGCTACTGAATTTTTATTTTTATTTCATTTTTTTAAATAACATTATTGTGAAATTCTTGAATGCCTTTTTTGTGCTTGCTTGTTTTTTTGTGTTGTTTCAAATTTGCACATTTTTTGACTCGGTTAAAATTTAAAGAAATGAAAGAATGGGAAACAGAAAAATTGGTGAGAATTTTTAGTTGTGAATTGGATGTTGCTTAATAATCAAATATTTTTAAAAAAAATTACAAAAGTCCTCGTTTATATCGAGGGACTTCAGCGCATTTTTGACGCAGCGATTAGCAATTGATTAAATAGAAAAGAATGTCGAGTTTTAAAACTCTTTTGCTGTTTCTTTAATCATAATGCATTTCAATAATAAGTTTAAAACTAAAGATCAAAATTCCTTTAAAATTGATTTTTATAATATTCAATACAAATAATAGCTTTACGATTTACCGGTTTTTTGAAATTCAAAATTTTCCGTTAGCGAAAAATTTAAATTTCTGAACACATCCATTATTTTTCAAATTTCTAAACGCACTTATATTTGTTTTGTATGAAAAAATTAAATGTTAATTAATTAAGGTGTATAAAAGAAAAAAATTTAATCCGAAATAACGGTCAAAAAAAATTCAAATTTTTTAACGGTTAGAAAAAATTCAAATTTATCATCAGCATAGCTTTGCCCTGCATTGTTTACATATTTTTTTTTGAAATATAAAATCGATAAATTAAGCTATTTAATGAGTGTTTTTTGACTTTTCAATAAAAACGGCGGGAATAAAAACATTCAATAAAGCTATTAAAACAATTCCGAGCTTGCTACGAAGTCTAGATCAAGAGATAATTGGGACCCGAACGACCGAACGACCGAACGACCGAACGACCGAACGACCGATCAAAGTGCATGATTGAGCTTCCTTTTTGAAAACAAGTTTTCAAAAATGCGCTAAAAATTATAGTTCATCAAAAAAATTTAGGAAATTTTCAATACAATAGACACGAGAGGGTTTCAGATCAAAACTGTCAATGTCCTCCAAAAAATAACGAAACTCATAGAAAACTCTTTAATAGCATGAACTGAAATAAATGAGAAAAATAACAGCAATAACCAAACAATGACGAACATTTCCATTTTAAAAAAACAACTCGATCTCTGATATGTACATTAAAGCTCTCCATTTTGATTGTGCTATTTATTTATTTATTTACTTTTTGTTTCCATCATTTTCCGAATATGTCCATAATATAAGAAGTTATAGAATTAATATAATAGCACTTTTGTCTTTAAATTATGTATAAATAGAGATTGAGGTGAGAGGATACTAAAAGGGTAAAGTTGAAAATAAAAAAGGGGAAAAAGAGTTTATTGATTGGAAGATAAGGATGAGTTTAAGGAACTCTGTGATGGACAGGACTTGTATGGGAAGAGACGCATTTTTTGGGTTTCATCAAATGTTAAATGGTTTATACTTTATGAACATTTGTGTCTGAAATTGTATCTCTGTCGTCTTCGGATTAAAAATTTTTAAAAATTGTCTTAAAAAGTTTGAGCATTTTTACCAGATTTTAGAAAGGACTATGGACCCCTAGTCAAAAATAAATAAGCATTTTTCTTGCATTAAAAATTCTTGCTATCAATGGACCTTGCCATCATAATCATCCTTTATTTCCCATCTCAAAAAATCTCTTTCATAAAACTTTGACAACAAAACAGCAGCAAAAAAACATGAAAAGTATCTCACTTTAAATCCCTTACAATTTAATATCTATACAATTTCATGATAAGGAAAATATAAACAGGAAAAAGGGATAAAAAAATATCTTAACAAGTTGGAGGAACTTGAAAAATTAAAATTATGAAAAAGGAAAAAAATGTCAATTAAAAATATTTTCTTATTCTGAGGGTTTATTCAAAAGTGACGTGAATTTTAAATAAATTAGCTCATCAACGAAATTAAGAATGAAGAAATTGGATATAATTGCCTAAAATCAATACAAATTTCTAGGAATCTAGCATAAAACAAAATATAACAAGATTCAGATCTCCTAAAAAACTCATTTTTCATCCGAATTCAAATTTTAAAACTTTATTCTTATAACTTCGTGACGTCATTCTCCAATAAGCCCCAAATCAAAATTTTCAATTATCTTAAAAACAGTTTTTCCGCATTTCAAGTGCTGTCGAAAAAGGAACTGTAGCATAAAGGAAAAACAGTTGTCCTATTTAATTAAAAAACCACACAGAAGCAGCAGAAGTTGAATTAAAAAATAAGCACAAAAAAAAATCTTCATCAATACACCAACCGCTGCTTCCACTTCTTATCATCTCAACCGTGCAAGTTATTTTGAATTAAAAAGTCTGTGCAGCACTTTCATAATCTTTTTCTCTGTTTTCAACATGCCACATTTACTCGTTGTTCATTCCAATTTTCATTTTCTTTTTCTGTAAAAATAACCAATGTTGCTGACTTGCTACAGTCTCTTTCCGACACTCGAGGAGCTCTCGACTCGATTAAGAATGAAAATTAACACAAAAACATTTTTTATTTTCTTCCACAACTCTTGATGCTGATTAAGCATATAATTAATAAATTTTTGGATAGAGAGCAAAGCACATAATTACGGAAAACATTACGTTCTTTTATACTTTTATGCATTCACAACAGGAAATGAAAAAGAACCGCAATTGTCATAAAGAATTAAAATTGAAATTAAAGAGTGAAAGACAATAGAAATTAAGCAACAGCAATTAATGGGCAAAACAGCACACACGAAAATATAATTAAAGACATTAAGTCACTTCAAATTGTAAATGACATGACATTCGTTTGCAGTTCTCTTGCATGTCTATAATTAAATTTTATTTTTTAATAGTGTTTGTTTGGGGGAGATGAGGGATTCATTAATGTCGATTAGAATCTGTAAAAAAATAATTTTCAAAAAAAAATAATATTTTTATTTAGGTAAATGAAAATTTTCAAAATTTCGTTTTTTTGAAAAGTTTTAAAATTTTGTTTTTCTGGAAATTTTAAGAATTTTTTTTTAATTTTTTTAATTTCGTTTTTCTGAAAAAGTTCAAAATTTAACTTTAAATTTTCTGAAAATTTTTAAAATTCTATTTTTCTGAAATTTTTTAAAATTTTATGTTTTTAAAAATTAAAAATTTTCTTTAAAAAAGGGTCAATTTCCAATTTTTTTTTTACCAAATTTTGTTGGTCTAAAAAAATAAAAAATTCAATATTTTTCACTTACAAATTCTAAAAATTTCGAAATTTTGATTTTTTTAAAATTTTTTAATCATTCAATATCTTTAAGATTTAGAAAATGCTGAAATTCAAATTGGTTTAAATTTTTAAAATTTCAAAATTTTCTAATCTAATTTTCAAATTATATCAAAAACATTTTCACCAGTAGAACCCCTACACTACCAACTCTTCTACTACCTAAATACTCACAAATTACATTTTAAAAATTACTCACTAGAAAACCGAGAGCAAATGAGTAGGAAGAAGATATGCACATACATACAGCAAGATGTGCACATAATGAACAAAAAAAAGATTGTATAATTGAGCAAAAAGAGAAGTGAAATGTGAATGAATTTGCAGAATGACTTGTAAAAGCATTTTCGCTTCACTGCTGTCGCTCTTTTTTTCTTATTTCATTTTCCTCCGTTCATCTGTTGTTATTATTGTTGCTGCAAAGTGCACTCGACTACTATGTGTCGAGAGAAATGAAATAATTTTCTATTGCTCAATCCACAAAATGCATTCTTTTCATTTTCTTCTTTTCTTCGTGTTTTTTATTTTAATTCTGCTTGCTTTTGACTCTTGAGATTTTATTCTTTTTAATTTTTATACCTTTTATGTTTTTTTGATGTTGAAAAATTAATTGAGATGATGAATGTGTGTTGAGAATGACTTCTGTTTTAAATGATGAATGAAAGGTGTTGAATGAAAGTTGAATGACAATTAGTGAGAAACGGTTTTCTGAAGAATGCTTGAACAGTCAAGCATTCAAAGCTTATACAATGAAAAAAGGTGTAAAGTTGAAACTTTTCTACATTTTTTTTGATTTTTTTTTTTTTTTTTCATGATGACAAAATATGAAAGGAATGATTTTTGAAACAATTCATGCTAGAAAATTAAACAAATTTTTTATGAGATTTTATTTAATTTACAGATGACGTATTGAATTTATTGATCATTGAACCCGCAGTTCAAATAACTTTATAGTCAATGAATTCAAAATATTAATTAAAAATTTTAAAATAATAATGGTAACATTTAAAACCCGTCTTCGATAGGGATTACAGTGCCTCCAGCTGTTCATGGAAGCCCACACTTTTCGTTGGACATTGAAATCATTGAGTTGACCCCCAACTTTACCCAAATATTTTGTGCTAAAAATTTTGAACCTCTCCCTATCTATTTATCAGAAAATGTCTAAAAAATCAATTAAAAATGAAAATCCTAACTTAATTCAATTATTTAAGCACTACAATCACGTACCTCCATAAAAAAACTTTTCAAATAAAAAATATTTTAATTGTAATTGTTTCAATTAAATTCTATAAACAATAAAATTTTTATTTCATTGTTTATTATTTAAGCAAATTTTTTGATGGGTTGATGACCTGACTCTACTCTTACAGCAAAACAAATACATTTGGAAGGATCAATAAAAATCAATATTCATAAAAAATAATTTGATATTGACTCTCATTGTCACACTATTCAGCACTTTTCCTTAACATCTCCAAAAAAATCCATTTCTTAAAGCAACAAACAAGCATTGCATCTCTAAAAAGTCGTTTAATGCAATTTCTGTGTCATATGTCATATGCAAAAGATTCTTTTCTTTTCATCCCCCTTAAGCATTGTCATGCAAAATAGATTCTCATTTCTCATGTGATGCTCGAAGAATGACGTGATAAATCGTAATCATCTGCAAAATGTAAATTTTATTTTCCTTTTTTTCTGACACAATCTTCTTGTAGCTTTTATGCATGTGTGAATATCATGAATTGGATGACGATTCTTTAATATTAATCTTAAGTTAGTGACAGTGTAAAATTTTTTTGAATGTAAAATTTAAATTTTTTGATGATTTGTTAAAATTGAAGTTTTTTTAGGGATTGGGATTGACATGATTTTGGATAAACAAATAAATTTGTTTAACATAGTATACATGGATGTATTGTTGGTAGTTTGATGTGCTGGATTTAGGAAAAGGTTGAGAACCAAATTCAATTTTACTAAATTGCAAATTATATTAAAAATTTGTGAATTAATAAGTAATCTAACAATTAGGACGCAGGGGCGTAGCCAGAAATTTTTCTGAGGGGAGGTTTTTGCTACTTTTCGACGTTTTTGGGTTTGAACCTCAAAATCTCCCCTGGCTACGCCCCTGTTAGGACGTCAGACTTTCTTTTAGTCTAGAATTGACACACCAAAAAATTGCTTTAAATTTACATTGAGAACATAAAAAATTGGCATTTTTAAAAATCCACTAGCAGCAACTCCCAAACTATTTGTTCCAAAAAACTTAAAAAAATTTTTTTTTTTTAAGATTTCCAAAGTTTAACCACCGAAACCTCACTATTGCTCACCTAAATTCATTTGAACTGCAGATCAATCCAAAACCATCTTCAAAACTCAAAAACATGCTATCCCCACAAAGCATCCACAACAGCAACAAAATACCAAAAAATATATTCAACAAACACCTTAGCCATGACTCAACAGCAGACATCCTCTTTCATGACCTCTCTCATATCTACAAAATGAAAATAAATAAATTTCCGCTTTTACCGACACAACAGCAAAAAAAACTAAAATAAATCTCTAGCAATATAGTTGATAGTAAAATTCATCCTCTCTCGTATAAATCATTTCCGTGCCAAGTGCAATGTAAAATCTCTGTAAATCGAAAAATATTATAGTGTCATGTACGTAGCAACAGAATAAAATAAAAAATATTTGAAAATTTTCCAATTGTCGCTCGCCAAAATGGGAAATAAAAATTTTTTTTATCGTGAGACTTATTGCCACCTTCTGTGTACTTCCTGCTCTCATCAATTGAATTTTTTTCATATATTCCTTTCTCAGTTCGATAATTTTTTTCTCCTCGTTAATAAGCTTTTTCTCAAAACTCGTGCAGTTCATTTTAATTAAATAATTTTTTGTTTCTTCGCTTTTGAATGCTTGAAAGAATAAGTATCGAGAATCGTGTCCATTTCTATATTCACATAAATATTTTTTTTAATGTCCGAATCGGGAATTGAAGAAAAATATAAAATTCTTTTTTTTTGTGTGCTGCGTTGATGTTGACAGGTCCCCAAACAAACATTTGTTTCATTTTGAAACTCAATATTTATATTTTTCAAATGTAAATGTTAGATGGGGATTTTTTTCGTGAATTTGAGAGAATTTAGCGCGGTTTTAAAGGAAATAAAAATTTTGAAAAATTTTTTGAATCTAGAATTTTAAAGAATTTGAAATTCTTAATTTTTAGCACGTTTAAGTATAGTTTTTAAAGGTTTTTCAAGCTATTCTAAACCTCACGTTTCTTAAAGGAATTGAACCCATGCTTTCAAAGAATTCCGGTTCTTGCTGGTTTTTATCCGGAATCGATCCTACCTTAGGAACCTAAATCGACCTAATGTATTCTATTCATGTTCCTAAGCAAAGTCAATGTAATACATAAGGACTATTTTGGTTACATGGGTAGTATTCGATCCTAATAACTAAGAGACAGTTTACTTAGTACGTTACGCATAAAACGACTTCTTAGACCCCCTTCCATCTGTTACAAAATCCAAAACCCCCTACCCCCTGCTACTAAATCCTAGACCATCTACCCCCTGGTACAAAATCCTAGACCCCCTACCCTAGAGTTTGACCCTTAACTCACTATTTTAATTCGATTAGTAACCTTAAAATTCAGTCAAAACGCGCTCATCTCAAAAATTCCTCTCTTCAAAAAAAAGAAAATATTTCCAATAACAAAATTTTTCATTATTATATGTTTTTCTTGCCCTTTTTTCCCGACTTCTCCGAAATAAAAAACCATTTCTTTATAACTTTTTTAATTCAGAAAACAATAAGCACACACAAAAAATAAATAAATACTCAAATAAAAGTATCTAACAAAACGTAATAAAGGAAGTGAAGTGAAAAAAATCAAAGGTTGAAAATCAAGAAGGGAAGCCAACAAAAAAAATACGGCAAGTTGAAGTGAAAAGTGATTGACGAGGTAGAAGAAAATTCATAGAAAATTGAGTGACGGGCAAAGTTTCACTTTAAGAATGGATTTATCTCATGAAATTTGAGGGTGGAAAAAATAGAAATGAAATAATTTATTTACAACACAACAAAAAGGAATTATATAGAAAAAGAGAAGAAAAAAAAAGATAAATAAAGGGGAGTCGAGCATCAAGTATCAGGTGACGCACGGAGAAGTTTACCTTGTGGGGGTTGAGATAAAATAAAAAGAAAAGTAAAAGCAAATAACAAGACAAGTCAGTGGAAGAATTACGTTATCAAAGTTACCGTTTCTAAGAATACAAAATTGCTGGGACATTGGAAAAGATTGTCTTATAATTTACATTGAAAGCAGCACATCCCCTTGAGGTATACGAGGAAATAAAGACACATCACGAAGATAGATTAAAGGTAAGTTGAGAAAAATTCGATTATGAAATCAATCATTTATAAATTGATTGAATTTGCTCTTCCTTTTGTATTTTGATTTTGATAAATTTAAGATGAAGGTTGTTCAGTTGTTTTGGGAATTCTTAGAAAATTATGGTTTTTAAGAATTTTTTGTGGCATAATTCTTTTTTATATTAACTAGACTTAGGGGTCAACTTTTACCTTTAAAGACTTTGTGAATGTTTCACACGAAAGAATTTACTAAGAAATTTTTTTGATAAATTGAAGAAAGAGGATTCATTTTTAATTGCGTCATAACACAGCTTTATTTAAATTTCTTAATCTCTAAATTTCACTAAAAATATCCAAAATGAAATATTTTGCTTAGCCTTCGTTCTTAGAAAATTTGAAAATCTTAAAAAATCTTCTTAACAATTCAATTTAGAAATAAATTTTCTAAGATATCCGATTTTTGCTATTCTCGGAAAAAAATTCTCAAAAGCAGCTGAGCTAATATATTTACCTTGAACGTTTAAAAATTGAATTTAATTCTTTCAGCGAATTACAAAGTAATGAAATTTGAGATATTTTTAGAAAACAGTGATTGAATTTCTGTTTGAATTATTTTGAATAAAAATCTGATAATTAAGAATGTAAATTATCGAGTTTAATTCAGAAAAACGTGACTAGTTAAGAAATGTTGAAGATTTTTTTAATTAGGTAAATTATTTTAAAGAGTTGCTCTTTAAAAATTTCAAAAATTTTAAACTATTGATTTTTTAAATCGATTTTTAAAAAACTAATTTTAACCACCCCCCTCTCCCCCCTTCGTAACGTTTTTAACAAAAGAATCACGTGTTAGAACAATGAACCGTTACAAACTCTCGGACCCCTCTCAGAGCGTTACGTAACTAGTAAACGGCCCCTTTTATTTTTGACGTCATTTTAAACAATTCTAAAAATTTTACTACAATAAGAAAATAGCACGTGAATGCCATCAAACTACAAACTTCCTTTTTATTCATTGAACTATTTTTAGTTCCTCGAAGAAAAAAATCTAATGAATCACAGAAAACTTTTCTCAATCAATCACTTGAAGCATTACAACAATAAAATTTCCATAAAAGCAAACTGCGTCACAAAAAAGATTAAAATCACATTTTTCATTCAAATGGAATTAAATGCGCACAAAAAAGTTATCAGTTGAACTACCTCACAATGTGCAGCTTTTAAATAATAGCTCTGCACTTTTCTTTTGATTATGCAAATTATTTTCTTCTCTCATTTTCCTCCTACAAAATGTGCTCGCTCATTCATCTCACATTTTTAGCTCATTACTTATTTTTTTCCTCCTCGTTTTTCTCGTAAAATTATTCAAAAAAAATCTAACTAAGAATTAAAATTATAGGAGCGAAAAAAACCATCGCGATTAACCCCAAAGAGCATTCATTTTCTACTTGATTATTCTCTGCTGTTCTTAATGTCACCCCTTTTGGGGTAGATGAATGAAACAGAATGAAAAATTGCAGTTTATAATGAGTAATGAATGTCGTCAGAAAAAAAAAAAATTGTGGGTTTTTATTTGTTGGAGGACTGAAAGTGATTAATTTTGCAGACATTTTGATAAACTTCTTTAACAAAGGGTTCGTGGAAAGGTTTTAACCACACAAAAAAAATTAATTGAAAAACAAAAATTTTATAAAAAAATTCACTTTAAATCCACATTTAATGCAATTTTTTAATTACTCCAAAAATCCCATCAATTATGAGATTAATGCAGATTAAAACTCAATAATTCCTTTATAGGAATTAGCATAGCCAAGAGGTGGTCCAAGGGGTTGCTAGGGTTTTTAGGAAAAACAAAAAAACATTTAAACCCTACGCCCCTGCATTAATAACACTTAATAATTGCTCATCAAATCTAAACAATTCCTATAACATTTAATATTTACCAACAAAATTTAATCCAAACTGAAACTAATTAATTTTCCAGTTCAATTCATAAATGGAAATTTTAATGAAGCAATTATTGAACAAACATGACGGTAATATCACACGTAATTATCATAATTATATCCTCAATAGATTTCGACAGAATTAATCAATTGAATTTAAATAGGCAATTTTAAATGATTACGTCTATAATTTTTGATCTTTAATGCATGATGAATGAATTTCAAGTTAAATATTATGAACTTTATTTTTGAAGTTTTTTATTAAAAATAATTATAGAAAATATAATCAGCATTCAATCAAGATAAATTTTATATTCACCATTGAATGATGTAATCCTCGACTCATTTCAATGAACACTTTAAGATGAAAAAACAAATTAAAAATCTTTACAGACCGATCCTCTTCAGAATTCTTTTATTCTTAAAATATACAGAGAAAAAAATCTTGATAATTATCCTAGCGCATTAATTATACCAAACGCTTATTATTCTCATCCTTTAAGTGAATATGAATTTTCTGAAGCTGTATAAAGAGAAGAAAATAAATGTAATAATATGAATAATGATGGAATTAAAGCGAGAGGAAAAATGGTTGAAATTATGCTGATGCAGTAGTTTTTATGATTATTTTATCAGAATTTTTTATTTCTAAAGTTGATTTTTTTATTTACTGTTTGAGTTTTCAATGATTGTGAACATAGGGGCATGATCTAGAAAGCAAACTTTTTTGGTTATAAACAAAATATATCTAAAGAGATGAATTTCAAATCCTAATTTTGCTAAAGGGCTATTCTCTTTGTGCTTTACGCAAAAAACAAATTTTTAGGGGCAACTTCCCCTCCCCCGTTACGCTTTTTTTGGAGGTCAATCCCCTCCCCACACCCGTTTTCGCGAAGTTTACACTAGATATTATTGAACTTTTTAAATCCGAGCCAAAAAAAACGTCGAAAAGTAACAAAACCCTCCCCCCTACACCCCTGCACCCCTGCCTTTAATTAAGCTTCTAAATGATTTTGAATCAAAATCCAAAATCTACACTTTTGAAAAATGTGAGTTCAAACCCTAATACAATTACTTCAATTTTCATTCAAAATAAATCCATTATTCCTAATCTCAAAAGTTACTCTAAGGGACATTGAAAATGATTTTCAAATCTACTTACAAAAAAAAAATAAAAGCTTAAAAATTCAGAATAAAAGGAAATTTTTAAGCGAACCGTTCATCGGAAAAGGAAAAAAACGTTTTGTAGCATAAAAGTATTGTAAACAGAATAAAGAGTAAGCAGAAGAGCTCTTGATGGAGATGAATAAATAAAAATTTCTCATATTTTTTTTCTCCTCATTCACTTAACTGTGCTTCTCATACTGCACAATATTGGCTTGTGTGCATAAGAGTCTCTTGATATTTCCTCGGAAAAATTTCTCATCTCGTTCATAAATACTAGAAAATGAATAACATAATTTCATCTTCTTTATTCGTTATTGTTGTTGAAGAACTTTTTTTCTTCTTCATAAATTTAATAAAATTCATCACTTGTTCCTTATGTCCAGGATTTATGTCTGCATGGATGGAAAATAAGAGGAATTATAATAATAAATATAAATTTAAGTTTAAATAGAAATGAAATTCATAACAAATTGGCTCTCATTCAAATCCATTCAGCTTAGCTCCCACAATAAAGCGTCATGCTGTATATTTTGAATTTTGAAGACATTTAATACATTTTTTTTTTGTTCCATGTGTATGAATATTCATACGCATGCAAAAATTTATATGTTTTCTGAAAAATACAAGAAATAATTTGTATAAATTATTATTTCAAATTAAATGTCAAGCAGAATTATTGGGTATTAAAATGTTGAAGGATTAACAAATTGATACATGTGCGCTATAAAATTCTGATGAAAAACATTTGAAATATGTAATAAGGGATTAAATTTTAATTTATTTAGAATTATAATGTTTGATGTTTTTCAAAAAATAAATTAATGTCTTAGGAGTCGTTCATCTAGGACGTTCGCTTTTTAGGGGGGATTCAAGGATTTTGTAACAGATCATTCATAAGAAAAGATTTTTAAAGAAGGGATTTTTCATACAAAAAACGTAACAAGGGAGATTAGTTTTAAAAAATTGTTTTAATACGTAGCGTACTAAGATCTTTAATTAGAAAATATTTAAAAAACCGTTACAAATTCCAAAAAAATATATTCAACTTGGGCGTAAAAGTACGTAACGCTCTGATAGGGGAAGAAGATCAAAAATGTTGTTAAGCACAGAGGGGGGGTTAAAAGTTTACGTAATAAGTGAACAGTCCCAATCTAAAAACTCAATAAATTTAATGCAAAAGTACTGAATTTTAAATCATTTTTCAAGGGTTCTAAATAGATCAGCAGCCTATATCATCATATTCACTTTTACGTCAAATCCTCGCATTTTCATTCTGAAACATCATTTAAAATTGATTTACGACATTTTCTTCATTTTTCATTGAGATTCTTAAATCCACAAATAATTTTCACTTGACACGATCAACAACAGCAAAAAAGAAAAAAAGCAAATCTACTGTCGCCTCCATCCACAGTAATTCTTCATCTCAATGATGGCATAGAAATATAAATAATGAAAATGAAATGCGCTGTGCTATAAATTTTTTTGCTGCTTCCATAAATAATGCGTTAAAACAGAAACTGTGTTTTTATCATTGTTGTCGTTATAACGAGACAACATTTTCTTTTTTTATCTGTAGACCTTCCCCCTCCTCCCACAGCTACCAACCTTATGACAGTTTTATTTATTCAGTTTTTCAGTTCTCATTTTATTTTTGCTACAATTCTTTTTAATAACAATTATGAATGAACAAATAGATAAATTTTTATCATAATCATCATCTATTCATATATTCACTCTATTATAGAATTATTATCTGATGTTGAAATAAAAATGCGCAATGTCTTATGTTCTTCTTAATGACCTCATTTCTTTGTCTAAATATTTGCGTTTTGCATTTTTTTTTTTAGTTTGAAGAATTTTATTATTTTTTTTCTTTCATTTATTTTTTGTTAAATAAACTTTGTGAAATATGAAAGAAAAATCAATTTAAATTATGGAAATGGAGATGAATGAATTAATATTATGGAAAAAGTGGAACAGAAGTGGATAAATTATTAGAGATGAGGAAGTAAATTGGATTTTTCTTGATGGTTTAACTACATTTTTTGAATTATAATTCATTGTTTGAATTGCAGAAGTTTTTACTTGATTGAGATTTAAAAAAATTGAAATAAGTTTCAAAAAATAAAATAAAATTAATTTTAAAAGAGATATCTGAAGTAAATTTTAAAAAAATCTAATAAATTTAAGATAAAATAAAAAATTTAAAAAATTGAAATAAATTTAAAAGAAATTAAAATTAATTTCAAAAAAGTTTAAAACAAATTTTCAGAAATTTGAAATATATTTCAAATAAAAATATTAAAAATTTCAAAAATAAAATAAAAATAGAAAATAAAGTTTTGAAAAATTTAAAAACTCCAAATAAATTTCAAAATTTCTTAAAAAAATCAAAAATTAGAAAAATATCAAAAAATATAGTATTAGGTAATTAAAATTGATTATAATTAAAATTTTAAAATTAATGAAAAATTCAAAAAAAAATGCTTTGATTCATTAAATACCTAGTAATAAAATATGAAAAGAATCATAACCATCAATTGCAGATTCTGACCCTTAAACAGTCCAACAACCTTAAAAGAGATGAAAAAAAGTTAGTAACAAAGAATGTTTTCATAAAGATTAATTATCTTCCGAGGAAGTTTTTTTATTTCTTCTTTCTCATTTAATTTCGCTTTCAAAAGAGCGGAAGCACCTAGAAGTATGAAAGCGTACAACAACAACAAAAAAAGAAATTAACAAAAGAATAAAATAAATGAGCAAACTCAGCGAGACAATGCTTTTGAAGAAGTAAAAAAAAGAATTATTAGAATAAAGAGAAGGAAAATGATGAAATTAATCACAAAAACACTACGAGATATGAAAGGCGTGGACGCTGTAGGTCGTAAGATCACGAAACATCATCATTATGTTATGTCATTAATTGCAGCTGTCTATTAAAATAAATTATTTAGTAATCAAGCAAGACGAGAGAGATTGATCGAAAAAAAAAATATTTTATCTCATTTCCGCAAATTTCTCTCATGTCCCTCAATCTAATTATAATCAGCAGCATAATCGCTTATTGAATTTTCTCTATATATGAATTAATAATTGAATAAAATCTTAATTATCAATGTCAAATTATGACTCGATTAGATCAGCACGTGCTGTAGTCACAAAAATAATTTTTAATCACGAAAATTGACATTGAGATAAATATTTCTGTTAATGACAGGATTTTTAGTCTCTAATGAGAGACTTTCTCAATGTGAAAATTGTTTTGAATCACTTTGTGTTTTTAGGAGATTTAATAATGAGGTTTGTGTAAAATTTTGGGTATCATCCCCTCCCCCCAAAAAAAATTCAAATGAAAAATAAAATTTTTACCCTCCCTCCTCAAAATGTTTGGCTACGCCACTGGTAGTCATCATCACTGCCAAATAGCCCCCAAAAATAATATTCACAAAAACAAAAGCTAATGAACGACAAAATCTACGAAATAAAAAGAAAAACTAAGTAAGGGCTCATTCACTTATTACGTAACGCAGGGGGGGGGGGGTCGAGAGGAGAACAATAGAATTTTTGAGAATTCCATTGTTCTTTTTTGAAATATGACCGTTATTTTGGTACGTAATAAATGAACGATACCTAATGTGATTTATTTTGAAAAGAAATAAACACATGCAAGCATTAATTTATGAGCTAGTGTTTTGTAGAAAAAGAAAATAAATATAGAAACAGTTGCAAAATAAATTGGGTGGATTTTTATGTTTGTTATTCTTTCATTAACATTGAAATTCAAGGTTGAGTGATTGATTGAGGTTATATTTGCGATAGACTTGTCTGGTGCAAAAAAATAGCTACAAAGTGTGTACTTTGTTGACATCAGGAGTGTACTTTGTGACAAAAATAATTTTTTAATGTTGTTGAATTTTTAGCAGCTCATGTTTTTGCCATATTGAATTTCGGAGTCAATTCCTGTCAAAATCTTGTCATATATAAAGGGTGTCCTCGATTTGAATAGTCAAAATTTTTCCATATAAAAATTCGAATTTTTAGATTTAACGGATATTTTTTATATCTTTTGATTGAAATAAATACTATTTGAATAAATATTAAACTTTTCTATCGAAAATAAATTCCAGGAAAATTATTAAAAAAATTATTTTGATGATTTAATTTTGTTTTTCCTTAAAAAATGACATACTAGCGTTTTTTGATAAAAAAGCAGTGCATATCCCAATTTCAGCGATCAAAAATTTGGACATAAAAAAATTTGGAAACCATTCTAGCAGTAGAGATCTATTCAAATTTATTCGTTATATAAAATTAAAATTTTTAAGCTAAAAATCCTACTTACGTTCCTACTTTCGTGATTCATTCAACCTTAATCCCGCACGCATTTCACTGCATGTGACAACTTAAAAAACTTTCCTAACCAAGGCAGAAAAAGAAAATAAATTTTCCCATCTCATACTAAGCTTGTAGCAAATTCTACATTAATTATTAAAATATGTGACACACAACCCATCAGATTATGTCATAAAAATAATTTCTATAGCAAGTGATTTCATGGAGTAAATCCATAATTCCAAGCAAATCGAGATTAAGAAAATTATAAAATTTTATGCTTCATAAACAGTAATTATAGAGCATCTCCGACATTAAACGTAAGCAGCAATAAATCATACATCAAGAAAGAAGAAAAAACACAGAAAAAATTGAAATTAGTCAGAAATTGATGCCTACTCGTACGTACATTAAGCGGTTTCAAATATCCATTATTCTTCATTCATCTTGTAATACATTATGTTTATAACATGACGCATTAATGGATTAAGATGAATTATGAAGTGAATAAATAAATAAGCAAGTGTGTATGCAACATGATCATAGTTATTAATTTCTTTTGATTACCACGTGAATCATTCATGGACGGTGCTTATCTATTTATATTTTTTACATGTTATTTGAGAACGAAAATAATAATAATAATGATGTGAGAATAATGAACGTGAATACCAAAAAAATAAATAAATAAAGAATAGAGAAATGTTATTAATTATATTTCAGTTCTGCATGCTCAAACACGTATGAGCTTAATTGAATATTGGAAATATTGAATTTCTGAGAATATTTAATTATATTGAAGTGGAACTGTGGATTCACATTAATGGTTAAATAAATACTGTGTTGGACTACAAATATATTGGAATGGTTCGTTCAACACATGCTTCAAGAACGTGATAATGAGTAATGTTGGTAGAAAAGGCTTAAGATTTATTTTTGAGGTTAAGTTTTTTTAGTTTTTAATGACATTGAAATCACTTGTAGCTTCCCAAAAAAAGCTCTGAACATCTAAGTTCTTAAAAAAAATCCAGGATTTTTTTTTGTAGCCATGGGGTCCAAAGGGGTCTAAACCCTCCCTCCCTCTATTAGGAAAAATTTGTTCATTTTGATAGGGTTTTTGAGAAAAAAAAACTTTTGGACCCCCAAAAATTTCTTTTTCGATACTAAAAACATATTTGACCTCATTTTTGCATACTAAGTCTTAAAGCTCCAAACTAAAAAAATCTTCCAACCAAACCAAACCTAAATAAACATCCACAATATCTCTTACATCATGGTACAAATTCACTTCCACAACCTTTTTTTCCTCAAATCCTTTTCATTCAACTTCCAAGAATAAAATGTCAATTATTCTGTACATTTAAGATTAAATCTCGTAATTCATCTCCATTCAGCACCTATTAAACAACATTCAATGTGACATTTAAAAAAAATAAGACAAACATTTCACCTGAAACACCTTCTGTCAAATCGCCTACATCATATGCGCATTAATAAAATTAAAGTGTGGATATTTTCAGCAGAAAGAACAGACAACGAAGAGAGCAGAAGAAAGAAGAAAAAAAAAAGATTTAATAAATTTAATAACAGAAAAAAGCAATTTAGTTTGATGTTTATGTTTATTTCATTTTAATTTTTGCTACCTTTCCACACCGTCGATATATTTTATATTCATACACACCTTTCTCACTCGTTTGCGTCGTATTATCGCACCGCAATTTATTTCATTTTTTTTCTTGTCTCTTTTCTCTCTTTTGTGCTGCCACATATGTACGTATGTGGATGTATATTGAGAGCTATAATAATATCACCCATCGTCATCATCAGCATCGACGTAGTCAATGTGGCACAATTTACGTAATTTAAGAAGAAGAAATTGTATATTGTAGATACACATAAGAGTATGAGCCGCATAGACATTCTGTCTACGACATGAATGAAGTCAGAGAAAAGAAAGAAAAAAAAATTGTATAAAGTCGGAAAGAAGGAGGAAGAAGAAGAATGTTTTGTGCTGTATGAACATTTTTTCCTCAAGCTCATCTCTCTTTCTCGAATGAGACACATGAATAAGAATGAATGAAGATAAAGTAGTCGATGTTGTGAATGCAACATACAAAAATAATAATAATCAAGGCTTTTGAAAAAAAAAAATAAGGAATGGAAAGAAGAATTTCTAAGGAAGTAATGTAAAGTTATTTTGATTAATGGAATGACTTTAAAGTTATTTTTGAAGTTGAATTCTTAAATATTTTTGAGTGAGGTTTTAGTTAGTAGATGTTTTTACAAATTTGAGGAATTAGAAGGATTTTTGAAGCAGATATCACAAAGGAGATCAAAGAGATTCGTACCCTCGTGCTTAAGAAGGACTATCTCATACATTTGGGACCCACTAAAAAAAATTTATTGCAAAATCCAAAGAAATTTCAAATTTTTTTTCAAGAATCTTAAATATATAAATAAAATGGAGATTTATGAACCCTTTGCAAAAGAACTGAAACTTAAGTGGTCGTTCATAAAATTCCTAAGATCTAAAATGACCAAAATGGGATCAAAAACCCTAAATTGATACAAAAAAAAATCAAATCACAAAGATTCAAAAAGTTCATTTAAAAAAATTATTAAATTTCACAAAATTAATCTACAATCGTCTTAATTAATTTTTTCATGCACCTCGCACCAAAAAATAATCAACCAGACATCCACTCAAAGTTCAACCTCAGGCGCCTTCAAAAACTCTTACAAAAATGCATTTACAAGAAAATAAAGCAATATTTTATAAAAGATTAAATAAGAATAACATCACAAACAACTTATTTATTTTTTTTTCTTATTTTTTTTATTTTTTAAATGGCACATCATATTACTCCGCATTCGCTTTATACCGGTATATATTTTACCATGGCATTAAAGAATAAAGAATGAAAACAGAAAGGAAAAAAAAAGCTTTGTAATTCTTCTTTATTTTGCTTCTTCTCGTACACATTAAATTCATAAAATAAAATGAAAAGCAAAACAAACTCGACAAGATGAAAAGAATAAGAATAACTAGTAATGAAGCGGATCACGCTTCATGTGCATATTCACACCGTTCCGAAACTCTATATCGGGTCAGCAAAGCTTCGCTTTGCATAAGTTTGAAGATTAGGATTCCATCGGGTTAGCAAAGCTTCGCTTTGCATTAGTTTGAAGATTAGGATTCGATCTGGTCAGCAAAGCTTCGCTTTGCATTAGTTTGAAGATTAGGAATCCATCGGGTCAGCAAAGCTTCGCTTTGCATTAGTTTGAAGATTAGGATTCCATCGAGTCAGCAAAGCTTCGCTTTGCATTAGTTTGAAGATTAGGATTCCATCGGGTCAGCAAAGCTTCGCTTTGCATTAGTTTGAAGATTAGGATTCCATCGGGTCAGCAAAGCTTCGCTTTGCATAAGTTTGAAGATTAGGATTCCATCGGGTCAGCAAAGCTTCGCTTTGCATAAGTTTGAAGATTAGGATTCGATCGGGTCAGCAAAGCTTCGCTTTGCATAAGTTTGAAGATTAGGATTCCATCGGGTCAGCAAAGCTTCGCTTTGCATAAGTTTGAAGATTAGGATTCCATCGGGTCAGCAAAGCTTCGCTTTGCATTAGTTTGAAGATTAGGAATCCATCGGGTCAGCAAAGCTTCGCTTTGCATTAGTTTGAAGATTAGGATTCGATCGGGTCAGCAAAGCTTCGCTTTGCATTAGTTTGAAGATTAGGAATCCATCGGGTCAGCAAAGCTTCGCTTTGCATTAGTTTGAAGATTAGGATTCGATCGGGTCAGCAAAGCTTCGCTTTGCATAAGTTTGAAGATTAGGATTCTATCGGGTCAGCAAAGCTTCGCTTTGCATTAGTTTGAAGATTAGGAATCCATCGGGTCAGCAAAGCTTCGCTTTGCATTAGTTTGAAGATTAGGATTCGATCGGGTCAGCAAAGCTTCGCTTTGCATAAGTTTGAAGATTAGGATTCCATCGGGTCAGCAAAGCTTCGCTTTGCATAAGTTTGAAGATTAGGATTCCATCGGGTCAGCAAAGCTTCGCTTTGCATAAGTTTGAAGATTAGGATTCGATCGGGTCAGCAAAGCTTCGCTTTGCATAAGTTTGAAGATTAGGAATCCATCGGGTCAGCAAAGCTTCGCTTTGCATAAGATTGAAGATTAAGTCTCGATCGGGTCAGCAAAGCTTCGCTTTGCATAAGATTGATGATTAAGTCTCGATCGGGTCAGCAAAGCTTCGCTTTTGCATAAGATTGCAGTTTAAGACTCGATCGGGTCAGCAAAGCTTCGCTTTGCATAAGATTGACAATTAAGTTTCCTAAAAAAATCGAAAATTTTCACATTTGGACTCAATTTTGAAGCACTAATTGATGTTTTTGGATATGACAATGTATGTACGTCTTTTAGGTCTAATAATAAGCTACAATAATCAGAAGTTTTTAGACTTTTTAAATCCGAACTATAGGCACAGCAGGGCAAAATGTCCAAAAAATCCCGATTTTTTGAACTTTTTCGAGATTTTTACTAACCAAAATAGGTTTAAAAATATTTTTGGTATTTTTCCATAAAAGTTCTCGCATTAATTGATCAAAAACAGAAAAGTTTACAAAAAACCGTCCACACAGTGAACCACACGAATTTTTCCAAAATTTAGGTTTGTGGGGGGTGTACTGGTGGCTAAATTTTTTTTTTTTGCATTTTTTCTCAACAAAACTTCATTTTTTATTGATTTTGATCAAAAAAGTCCAATTCCCAATTTTTGTGAAATTTTTTAAATGTATTTTGCAATAATCGGCTAAAATATGCTTAAAAAACACACTATTTTGTTAATTTCTCGGAATAGTCTGCATGGATCGGCACCAAAAGATTCACAGCACATTTGAGTGATAATGCGCACATTTTGAGACATTTTTGACAAAAAATTATTTTTTCGTAGTTGAGTTATGCGACGAACCAACGTGCTTGTAAGCATACACCACCACTATTTGGGGTCGTGTCCGGTGGCATCAAAACCTTTTTCAATGCGGTTTTTTGTATTTTGTAGATAATTTTGAGGCCGAACTTTTCACACCGAACTGTTTATGAAAATTTTGAGTTTTGGCGCCAAAAAACTAAAAAAACGATTTTTCAAGTGTATCGAAATCAATATATTCACAACGTGAAACGGTGTGAATATGAAAAGAAGACGCTCAATCATATAAAGTAAGTAAGTAAGTGTGGAATTAAAGTCATCAGCCGAACAAAAATACAGAAAGTGAAATTGAAGATTATACCGTAAGCAGGCAGGCACAGGCAGTCGAGTTGAAGAAAAATGAAATCAAAACATAATAAAAAAAATATTTTTTTAATTCTTTTCTCGACTTTTTTTAGGAAATGTACATTTATTGTGGATCTGTTAATGCTTTAATGCGTCAGCAAACTGGCTACTCGTCATTATTCGAGTCAGAATTGATTTTATGAAAAAATTGTTGTTATTATGACGATGATGATGAGATAATTTAAAGTTGATTGATTCAATTAATCGTGGCGATGAATATTTTCTGTATTTTTTCACATTTAGTGTTAACGCTCAATTATTGAATATTTTTATAAAAATTTATATTAATAAGTAATTTAATTTTGAATGGACGTCTGATGAGGTGAATAATGGGAACTTTAAGTGGTTTTAATTGAGGTTGTTAAAAGGTTGAATGATTTTTTTTGCGATATTTGAACTAATGGGTATTAAATTGTGAATTTTGAATATTTAAATCAGCTTAGCAGTCGTTAATAAATCACATAAATCACGTCCAAAATTAACGGTTATTTTTCAAAAAAAAAAAACAATAAAAATTCAAAAAAAAATCTATTGTTTTCGAACTCAACCCCCTTTGGATGTCATTTATGAACGACTCCTCAGTTTTCATAAATTTTTTGATTGAAATTTCAACGGAGATGTAGCCAGAAATTGTTTGGAGAAAAAAGACTGATTTTTTCATAAAAAGAGCTAATCAAATCAATTTTTTATCAATTTTTATCATTTTTGAGAGCTTTTGAGCATTATTGAGAATATTTGATAATTTTAGAGAGTTTTTGAAAAATTTTGAGAATTTTTGAGAGTTTTTGAGAACTTTTGAGAACTTTTAAGAACTTTTGAGAAAATTTCAGAATTTCTCAGAATTTTGAAAGTTTTCGAGAGTTTTTGAGAATTCTTGATCATTGTTTTAACATTTTTGAGAGCTTTTGGGCATTTCTCTTGAGATATTTTTCCAAAAAAGGAAGGGTTTGATCCCTGAAATGTATCCCCCCATTTTATTATTTCACCACCATACTTTTTATCAAACATCTTCATTCAGTTACAACTTGCAGAACTCTTATTAATCAAAACTTCAACATGCTCTAAAAGCCATTAAACAGAAATGAAACTGCAGCACTTAAAATACACAAAACAAATTGAAACTTTATCCATTCAATGTTTGTGAAGTGAATGAATATAAAAAAAATCCTTCAACATTTTACTTCTATTTCCATTCATGTTTCCTAGTGAAATATTCATCTGCAGTTGAGATTTTTCCTTCCATCAAAAAATATATATAAAAAAATAATTTCAGCATTTTAACAAGAAAGATGAAAATATTTTCTACATCCGTAATTCATAAATTATGAGGAACTGAGAAATTCTTAAAACATTTCCGTCTTTCATTTTTGCGCATTTTCTTCCAACATGAAAATGCAATAATTTCATTCAACTCGGAAAATTGAAAATGATGAGGGAAGTTATTCATATTTTATGAAAGTTAAACATTTAAGAAAAGAGAATCTTCTTTAATTATCCCTCCAGCTTCGCTTTCATTTCCTCTCGACAAAAAATTTATTTTCTTGTACAATTTCTGTCGAGTTAAAACTGCATTTAAGTCATTATGAGAATGTAAATAATTATTTAGAATGTCTTAAATTTCCATGAAATTTTTGTAAAATTCAAAAATTAAAGATGAAAAGGCGCCAACAAAAAAAAATATATACACAAAAATTTTATCCCAATAGACATTGACCTTTCTCGAGATAATCAAGAGTAATTTATTTCCGAATGGGTCCACACAGAATATTCACAAAAAATATATATAAAACAGCAACAACACACAAAAAAAAAAGTTGTCTGAATAAAATCAAAATAAAAACATTAAATGAAAATTAATTAAGAGAAACATTTTGATAAATTAATGGGGGGATTTTAAATTGAATTGTTTTTTTTTTGTGATTTGAAACATATTTTCTTGTTGAGTCTTAGTCAAGGAATGGGATGCTGTGGGTGAAATGGAGATTTTGGCAATGTCAGAGTATAATTCATCAAAGAAGCAGAAGTTGGCTTAAGTTATAGCAAAAAAGAAGGATTCGAATCCTTGATACTTTTCTTTGTAGCAAAAGTGTTTTGCCTAAAACTATACGAAATTTTTCTTTTGCGATAATTAATTTTTGAAAATTCGCAGGTTCGAATGCTAAAAAATCACACCGATTTTCACAAAACAACATTATTAAAAAATTTCTGTGTAAAAAACATTCTTTGACTATCTATTTTGTAAAAATCGATCAAGCGTATTCAAAACCGAAATGACCGTTTTTCTTGGGACGTTCATGTTCAAATTTATTAGCATAAAATCAAAACAATTCAATTCCCTTTTATTTCCAAAATCTCAACACAAAAAACACAAATTCAAAATCAATAAGCACTAAACAACCTCAAAAGCCTTATCTAAAAAGCAATTAATCGTTCGTCGAATACCATCGACATTCATAAAATCTGAAACACGAACAGTAAATAAAATATCTGTGTTATTTGATAAAGCATATCCGTTAGTGAGAGAGCGAGCGAGGCTGAATAACATTTTCTCGATAATGGGTTTTCGGGTGGAAATTAATTACCATAAATTCGCATGAAAATATTTTATGAGCGTTGAAAGTTAAAGTTCCTCGAAATTTAATTTTAGATAAAAATTTTCATATTCACACCGTTTCACGTTGTGAATATATTGATTTCGATACACTTGAAAAATCGTTTTTTTAGTTTTTTGGCGCCAAAACTCAAAATTTTCATAAACAGTTCGGTGTGAAAAGTTCGGCCTCAAAATTATCTACAAAATACAAAAAACCGCATTGAAAAAGGTTTTGATGCCACCGGACACGACCCCAAATAGTGGTGGTGTATGCTTACAAGCACGTTGGTTCGTCGCATAACTCAACTACGAAAAAATAATTTTTTGTCAAAAATGTCTCAAAATGTGCGCATTATCACTCAAATGTGCTGTGAATCTTTTGGTGCCGATCCATGCAGACTATTCCGAGAAATTAACAAAATAGTGTGTTTTTTAAGCATATTTTAGCCGATTATTGCAAAATACATTTAAAAAATTTCACAAAAATTGGGAATTGGACTTTTTTGATCAAAATCAATAAAAAATGAAGTTTTGTTGAGAAAAAATGCAAAAAAAAAAAATTTAGCCACCAGTACACCCCCCACAAACCTAAATTTTGGAAAAATTCGTGTGGTTCACTGTGTGGACGGTTTTTTGTAAACTTTTCTGTTTTTGATCAATTAATGCGAGAACTTTTATGGAAAAATACCAAAAATATTTTTAAACCTATTTTGGTTAGTAAAAATCTCGAAAAAGTTCAAAAAATCGGGATTTTTTGGACATTTTGCCCTGCTGTGCCTATAGTTCGGATTTAAAAATTCTAAAAACTTGTGATTATTGCAGCTTATAGTTAGACCTAAAAGTCGTACATGCACTGTCATATCAGAAAACATCAATTAATGCTTGAAAATTGAGTCCAAATGTCAAACTTTTCAATTTTTTTAGGAAACTTAATCTTCAATCTTATGCAAAGCGAAGCTTTGCTGACCCGATGAAGCCTTAATCTTCAATCTTATGCAAAGCGAAGCTTTGCTGACCCGATCGAGACTTAATCATCAATCTTATGCAAAGCGAAGCTTTGCTGACCCGATCGAGACTTAATCTTCAATCTTATGCAAAGCGAAGCTTTGCTGACCCGATGGATTCCTAATCTTCAAACTTATGCAAAGCGAAGCTTTGCTGACCCGATCGAATCCTAATCTTCAAACTTATGCAAAGCGAAGCTTTGCTGACCTGATGGAATCCTAATCTTCAAACTTATGCAAAGCGAAGCTTTGCTGACCCGATGGAATCCTAATCTTCAAACTTATGCAAAGCGAAGCTTTGCTGACCCGATCGAATCCTAATCTTCAAACTAATGCAAAGCGAAGCTTTGCTGACCCGATGGATTCCTAATCTTCAAACTAATGCAAAGCGAAGCTTTGCTGACCCGATAGAATCCTAATCTTCAAACTTATGCAAAGCGAAGCTTTGCTGACCCGATCGAATCCTAATCTTCAAACTAATGCAAAGCGAAGCTTTGCTGACCCGATGGATTCATAATCTTCAAACTAATGCAAAGCGAAGCTTTGCTGACCCGATGGAATCCTAATCTTCAAACTTATGCAAAGCGAAGCTTTGCTGACCCGATGGAATCCTAATCTTCAAACTTATGCAAAGCGAAGCTTTGCTGACCCGATCGAATCCTAATCTTCAAACTTATGCAAAGCGAAGCTTTGCTGACCCGATGGAATCCTAATCTTCAAACTTATGCAAAGCGAAGCTTTGCTGACCCGATGGAATCCTAATCTTCAAACTAATGCAAAGCGAAGCTTTGCTGACCCGATGGAATCCTAATCTTCAAACTAATGCAAAGCGAAGCTTTGCTGACTCGATGGAATCCTAATCTTCAAACTAATGCAAAGCGAAGCTTTGCTGACCCGATGGATTCCTAATCTTCAAACTAATGCAAAGCGAAGCTTTGCTGACCAGATCGAATCCTAATCTTCAAACTAATGCAAAGCGAAGCTTTGCTAACCCGATGGAATCCTAATCTTCAAACTTATGCAAAGCGAAGCTTTGCTGACCCGATATAGAGTTTCGGAACGGTGTGAATATGCACATGAAGCGTGATCCGCTTCATTACTAGTTTTCTTTATTTTTTAAAGAATTTTTATTGTGCTGATTATTTGGAATTTTAGCATCTCTTACATTAATAATTACTTTTCCTCTCCACATCTAGTCAATGTTTCTTTCAATGTATTACAATTGAAGAAGAAATAATCTCTGACATTTTGGAATGTTGGGAAGATTGATCCTTTGATGCGATTGAATTCTCGTTCATATGCACGAAGATCACTTGCTAGAGTGTCTGAAAAGGAGATGGGAATAAAAATTATTTGCATATATTGTCGTCATGAGAGTATATGATGGGGTCTATAGATTATTATATTTTAAGAGGCTAGATTCATAGTGCTAAGTAAGAGGCGAAGTCAGAAGGGTTCCGGCTCCCGTGGGAAAATATTGAGCCATGCTCTCACTGCGGTTCAAAATCGAACCCTAGAGCTTCACCCAAGTGCTAGATCAATTTGTTACGAATCTAGCACGTTCATACCCATATATAGAACTCAAAAGTTTTAGTTCAAGCTATGTCACCATGATATGACAATAAAATCAAAGCCCGGTAAAATAAGGTCCCTTAAAGATTTTGAACCTTTCTATCAGTGGCGTAGCCAGGAATTTTGAGGGGGAGGGGGAACCCAGCCAATAACCCCCCCCCCTCCTTTCTACACAATTACTTTGTTCTTAAGAAATTAGTACCCGACACTATGTTCTTGTTCCATAGACCTCTACAGACCAACTTCCTACACACTTCACACAACCAACTAAAATCAATCAATACTTACTAACTGCATCCTCATACATAGCTAAAATGATGTAATAATCAGCCAATAATCTTCTAATCAATCCATCCATATCAGCGACTGGATTAATCTCTAATAAAGCATTCAAAATTTCCCATTGGAATGAGTTTGATTGGAAGTGGAAAACTTCGACATTTGGATAGAAAATATTGTCATTTGTTTGGTTAAAATAGTACAAAATTTCTTCTACTGTTGCTGCATAATTCATATTGGCATATCCTACAGCATTTGTGAGACCGTATCTGACTGTGTTGATGCATTCGTTGTCAGGGTCACCTTATAGAAAAGAACGGAAGTGGAATTGATAAGAAATTAAATAAATTGATTTAAATTACAAACCAATTTCCTGTACACGTTGCTCGATTGCTTCAAGAACTTCAAATTCCTTCGTCTTCATTTCATCAATGTTGAATCCATAGCGTGACAAAAATTGAGCATTTAAGACCTTCATGTTGTGTTTTTGTTGTACCCATGCCTTGTTAATTTCATGGTCGTAATTTTTGTGTAGGATGTCAAACATAAAGTTTAATTCTGTTAATTGATCGATTTGGTCTTGTCTGATTGCTGTGCACTAAGGAAGCCATACGAATTTATTTTTATTTATTTTATTTTTTTTTTTTTTTTGTTTTAAAAATTAATGAAATTTTGTCAATGAACTTTTAAATCCTCTCAAAAAGTTCACAACTTACCATTAAAACTGCACCAAAAACAGCAGCTACAAAAATTGCTCCCTTCATATTTGTCTCTTAAAGTTATGTTCACCAGCTTCGAAAATATTTTGAAATGAAATGCCAGAATTACAATTGAAAAATTTAATTTTTTGCTGGATAATCAAGTGATACCTAATCAACAGGAAAAGAAGCAACGACGATTAGATTAAAAGTACTTGAGTATGCTTGATATGTGTAATTTATATTAGAGTTGAGTAAGTGTTTGATAATGATGAAATTTTTTGGGGAGGTGTCACTGTAGTTTTTTGGGTTTTTTCCAAATTTTAAATTATTAACTATTTTTTGATTTTTTTTAAGAAAGAAAAATTTTTAGAATTTTTTTTTTTAAGAAAAAAAGTTTGAGAGAAAAAAAAATTAAAAAAAAAATATCAATTTAAAAATTTTTAATAAAATAAGATTCATTCGTGTTAAATCTTGTAAAGTCAAAAAGAAACGAAATTAAAAAATTCAAATCAAAATTTAAAGTAAAAAAACTAAAAACTTTAAATAAAAAAAATAAAATTTAAATAAAATAAAGTTTGTGTTTTTTTTTAAACTGATCTATTTTCTTAAAATCACGAATGTTTTTGATTTTTTTTTTTTTTCAAAAAAAAAAAAACAATCTTTAGCAACATTAATTTAATCAAAAAATTTCAAGAATTTCCCCTTCAAATACTTGAATTTCAACTCAGAAAAAAAAAACAATTTTATAAAAATCAAAACAAAATTAATTAAAAAATTGTTTATAAAAACAAGAATGCTGAAAAATACACAATTTAAGGTTTTTAAATCATGCCATTACAGAATATAAATTCTCACTTAAAAGTACGCATGTCGCAATATTGTAATTAATGATGATGAAGTTTTGAAATATTAATGGATGCGATATTTTATTTTATTTAATTTTAAAATGAAACTTAATTAATGGGGAATGAGTCATTGAATATTTTGCGGAATAAAGACTGTTTTTTGGGAATGTTTTTTGTTTGCTTTGTAAAATATGAGTTGTATGGCATATAATTAACAATTTTGGATTTAAAAAAGGTAAATTGTAAATTAAAAAAATCAAAATTATTAGAAATTTTTGAAAACACGAACTGCAATTTAAAGAAAAATTTTTTTTAAAAAATTTGATTTTTTTCATTTAAAAGCACTTAAAAGCACCTAAAAGCAGTAGAATAATATAACAAACAACCCACCATAATTGTTCAAATCAAGATTTTAATTCAATTAATTATAAAATACAATCTGTTTCGGTTGTAAATTTTTTACACTCAAATAAATTTCATTTTCAATTCTTTTGATTTTCTTCTTCAAAATGATTCACTAAGAGTCCATCGAGAGAAAAAAAACATAAAGGAGAGACCATAAAACACATGAAATTAAATTTTGTTCAAAAATTAAAAGAAAATGAAAAAATGTGTCGCTAATTTATGTTTATCAATTTAATTTCATTTTAAAATTTTTCTTGAACAAAATTTAGTCTTCAATAAAATTATATTTCAAACGCATTTAAAATGAAAAAAAAAATTAATTCCGAGCATAAATTTCTGTAGTGTCGTTTTTTATGGGATCAAATTTATTATACAGTCGAATAACAGTGGAATGAGCAACAACAAATAAAAAGAAACTTAAATAGAGGACATTTGCGATTCTGCGTCTCTGATAAATCAACAAAAAAAAAATAAAGAAACAAAAAATTAAAGGAATGGAAGAAGAAGTCAAAGAGATAGGCAGAAATTAAGCAAAATTTATACACGCGATTTGCATTTTAAATCACTCGGGGAAGCCTTTTTTGTCGCTGTTTGCATCCATCTCACTCTTCGTCGACAATGACCCCATGCTTGAGCTTTACGCTACTCATAATTCATTAAATCAGCTTTGTTACATGACAAGAGATTAAATCGATAAATTTATTCAGTTTTTTTTTTGCTGCTCTTAGTCGTTCGTGCCATTCACATTTTTTTTGTGAATATGTCTTTCATATGCTGAATGGTTGTTAGTTTTAGTGAAGTGAGATTGACATCCCTTTTAGGCATGCATAACAGGAGGTTACCAAGAAAATCGGGTTATAATTAAGCAAAAAAATGAATGGATTTAATTTAATGCGTTGAAAAAATTCAGTTGACACAAAAAAAAATAAAAAAAAAAATTATTAGCCGTTTTATTATGACATCCAGCAAAAACTTGGACTTTCTGAAATTAAAAATTTTCAACATATTTTTTTAACAAAGCATATCATATAAACAATATTAAAATTTAGAAACAAAAAACGTACATAAAAAAATCAATTTCATTTCTTCTGAGTTCTAACTAAAAATCTCCACAACAACAACAAATTCAATTCAACTTCACATGCCATTGCACTGATTTATAATATCAAATGAAAAATCATCGACTGTTCATCTCACAGCACAAAAAAAAAATTTTTTTATATTCGCAATCTGCCTCAAATTTAAGTTTTATTTTTTTTCTTTTTCAATTCCTATTCTATTGATGTATGAACAAAAAGTTTTTCTTTTTCAAACAGAACAAAAGCAGAAAAATAGAAGAAAAAAATATAAAAAAAATACTTTTTTGGTCATTAACTTTCCATTTGAAAAGTTCTCAATGCATCATTTCTCATTTCTTATTTCTCTTAATAAATCGGACAAAGATGAAATAAATTTTTGCAGAAGAACTAAAAATCTTCATTTCAATATATATGGATGAGGAATAAGGGAAAAAAAATTATTTATGAAAGTTTGTGAGAATTTTACGGTTGAATTGAGATTTAAATGCACAATTTAAACATTATAAAACCTTTAAGATTTGAACTCCGGAGTTTCAGGATTTAAATTTTTCAAAATTGTGAATTCTTAGGTTCAATTCCTAATTTTTCAAAATCTCAAATCTATAATTTTAAACTGAGAAATAAAAGGTTTGAGTCCCAAAAAAATCCAAATTCATACAAAATGACTAAAAAATCAATTCTTTTCCACTAAAAATAATTCAAAAGCTAGAAAAAAATACAAAATCAAGAAATAAAATATACGAAATACCATGATAAATAATTCTGCTGCTTTTTATTAAAAAGAAAAAAAGAATTGATGCCAAAAGAAAGGGCGAGATGGATTTGTTGGAAGTTTTCATGTTTTTTTGTGTGTTCATTCGCTTCATACTCGATTATATATCTTTCTTTCGTTTTAATAAAGATTTATGTTTTGAGTTCTTCTTTAAAGATTGTCTGCAGATTCTATTGTGTATATGCTTACGTACTTCTTTTTTTTAGAAAAATCATGATTCATGAGGATGCGGAGTAAAACGATTGTTGTTAAATAAAATATTATCTCCTGTGATGCAATAAAAAAGGGCCACTCGAGACATCAATGAATCATGAGCTTCTTGTTCTGCAAACTCAAAAACGTTTTTTTTTTTTTTTTTTGAATTAAAGACAGGCTGAAAATGGAATGGAATTGACAAAATCATGATTTGTCAATTTGGGTCAGTTGTAAAGCATATGAGAAAAGTAACATGAATATTGGGTAAAGTTTGAATCCTTTGGCTTATAAACAAAATTTAATGTTCCTAACTTAAGCTTTAAAAAAATATATTTCAAAATTTGGTTCCTATTTTGTCATAGAAATAATATTTAAACTGCAGTGTAAATAGTAAATTAGTAAGAAGCAATTTTTGTTAGTTCTTAACTAGCTACAGTTTAACAGTTAGACGCTTCGTTCCTTTCATACCGTAAAAATAATTTTCATATCAAAAAACCATCATAAAATAAGTTAATCTATAATTTCTCCAATGGATTACATACTTCACAAGCGTATTCAGAAATGTTTGTTATTTGAGAAAAACTTTTCTTTCTAACTTTTAGATCCAAGAGATCCAAGAGATCCATGAAAGGTGCTAATGCCCTTTCGATCCAGTGAAAAAAAACCTTAACCGTTTTTTAAACGAATTTTTATTCAGGCTTTTGCAAAAGGAATTAAATTTCCTCGTGAATGCCTTATAACTAAAATTTATAATTATATTCGAATAACTCAAAAAACCAATTCATGTCAAAATCAGCATTTACAAATATTTATATAGCTCGTTTTTGAATCAATCTAGGAATAAAACAAAAATTAGAATTAGATTCTCACATAATTTAGTTAATAACATAACCTACCACAATTCGAACAAAAAAGGAAGAAAATGCTTTTGTATCAGATTACATACTTCACAAGCGAAATCAGAAATAGCTGGCTCTTCACAGAAGTTCTACAATATTTTCATACCAAAGGCGCTTATTGCCCTTTGTTCGTAATAACGAAAACCCAAGCGGTTTTTGGCTTAAAATAAATTTTTACTCAGGCTTTGCAAAAGGAATTTAATTTCCTCGCGGATGCCTTATTAAAGTATTAAAGTAAAATGAATTTTTAATTAGCATGAAAAATTAAAAATTTTAATAATCAAGCTTCGCATCCTATACAATAGTAGTAAATTAAATTGTTTATTATTGAATTAATCCGGTTTTAAATCTAACAACAAAGCTTTAAATCAAACAATAGATTCGAACTAGATTCTCATTTAATCTTATCAACAACCTGACCTACCACAACTCGAATAAAAATAGCATTAAAAATTTTTGTATTTGATTACATACTTCACAAGTGGATGCAGAAATTGACTTTATATAAAGAAATCATCTTCGTGTATTGGTAGGTTTTAATTCTTAGTTATTTGCTATACGTGCGGAAAAGACTTGCTATTGTAGCACTTTGTCCGTCTATATCAAACCCTCAGGGTTTAAGCTTAAAAAAATTTTTTCTCAGGTGATTGCAAAAGGAATTTAATTTCCTCGTGGTTACCTTATTAACAATATAAACAATAAATAATACTCATAATACTTAGAAACTATTCATAGTTCCTCGTTATTCAGTCATCAGTAGAGACAGATAAATTTCGCATTTTCGAAATTTTGGCTTTTTGTGGCAATAGATGCGAAATTTCCAAATTTTTTAAAAAATTCAAAATATGAAATTTTCAGTTTTTAGCAAAAATTTATGATTAGAGACAGATAAATTTCACATTTAAGAAATAGTTGCGAAATTTCGGTTTTTTGTGGCAATAGATGCGAAATTTATCTGTCTCTAGTCATCAGCATCAGTTATTCAACTTTATTGCATTCAAACTATTTTTATGATTCTAAAGATTCATTTTTAGTTTTTAACACCAACTCTTCCTAATATTCTAATCTCTAAAATTCATGCCCTTAGCTTACATATTGTAATACTGCTTGATGTTCACTTCTACATCCAAGATTTTTCAAATTTTCAACGATAATAAAATTTAAGATCACAAAGTTGCAACGTTGCGTTCTGAATCCGATCCCATCAGATTACATACTTCACAAAATTTCACGGAAATGGACTTTACACAATTGAAATCATTGCAATGTCTTATTTTAATTCTGTTTTAATTCTGTTGAAAAGGAGCTATGCACCTTCTCATCCAAATGAGCTAATCCCGTTAAGGGTAAAACTAGATAATTTTTCAATGGCAATTCACAAAAGGAATTAAATTTTCTCGTGATAGCCTTATTCAAAGGACTATGAGGAAAAGAAATATGCAATGATCCTTAAAGTGCATCGAGTCTTATTGATAAAAAATAATTTTCAAACCTTCATTTTATCTGTCCACAATTATGGGACAAAAAAATTGATTTCTTATTAGAATTATCCTTATCCTTACATGTTCCATTTTCACATGATTTTTCCCATAACTTTCATCAAATTATATTTGCAGATGCAGTTGGAGTTTCATTTTCAATGTTCCAATCAAAAAAGAACAAAACTGAAAATTTTCTATGTGATTTCATACTTCACAAGAGCATTCAGAATTTACCCTTTGAAATATAATTTGATACCAAAAATTTGTACTGGATTGTTCAGAGCTAGTGCTCTGAACCTTACTGGATAAAAATAAGACTACCAGACTGGATTGGTAGTTCTTATAATTTTTTTACAGGCTTAATTGCAAAAGGAATTTAATTTCCTCGTGATGGCCTTATTTTAACAACTTTAACAAATAAATGACTACAGAACTTGAGCAGGATTAAGAAAATATTGCATGAATAAATAAGCTAATATTAAAATTCATGTATTTATTTGTGTTTATAGTCCTTAATCTTGTACATGTTTGCTACTCATATTTGTTCTTACACAAAAATGTTTACCATCCAATACCTCAATTAAATTAACTTCAAAGAAAAATTATGTGATTGAGCTTTCTTTTGAAAACAAGATCCCAAAAATGCTCAAAAAATCTTTTAGATTACATAATTCACAAGAGCATGCAGAATTTACCCTTAGACATATAATTTGATATCATTAAAAATTTGTACTGGATTGTTCAGAGCTATGCTCTGAACATAACTGGATAAATTAAAATAAGACTATCATCCTGGATTGGTAGATCTTATTAATTTTTTTAAGGCCAAATCGCAAAAGGAATTTAATTTCCTCGTGATATGGTCTCATTATACAACTTTAATAAATTAAATGACTGTAGGACTTGAGCAGGATTAAGAAAAATATTGGATTACTAAGCTTTTATAATAAATTTGGGTATTTAGATGCCTTTATAATCCTTGATCTTATTCTTGCTACTCATATTTGTTTTTCACCAAAAAATTAATGACTCTATGAACCCATTTTCAAAAAAAAAAGATCCCAAAAATGTTCAAAAAATATAAAATGATTTTTTTTTCTTTTAGATTATATACTTCACAAAAGCTAACAGAAATTAAATCTATACAATAAAATTTTACACTTTGAGAAATCGTTTAATCGATTACTGATCGCCGCGCTGACGCTCTTGTTTTCAAGAAGCTTTGTTCGGCTGGCGAAAAACTATAAAAAATAATTTTTACTAAGGTAATTCGCAAAAGGAATTCAATTTCCTCGTGATTGCCTCAGAGTTGAAATCTGACATATATCTGTAAAAATACATTTTCTGTATACAGATATTATCTGTTCTCGGAAAGATTTTTTTCATCTGCATGCAGATCATCTGTATGCAGACATTATCTGCATGCAGATAAAATCTGAATGCAGAAAACAGATATCTGCAAAAAGAACAATAGAATCTGCATCCATCTGCAAAATAGATGAGCAGAATCTATCTGTTTGCAGATGATATCTGTAAACAGATCATCTGTATGCAGATGAAAAAAAACTTTCTGTTCGCAGATTCTGTCTGTATAAAGGTAATTTCCAGAGGGCGAAGCCGATCGATTTTTAGCCGACTAAAGAATAACGGTCAAATTTCAAAAAAAATGTTTAGCCGGCTTTAGCCGGCTAAAGCCATATTTAGCCGGCTAAAGCCGGCTATAGTCGGCTAAAGAGAAAATTTTCCACGTATGAAAAATAATGAAATCTTATTATACATTTTATCATTTGTTAAACTTTTAATGTGTTTTTTTCCTTAACATAATATAAAAATAAATTGAAAATCAGACTAATATATAAAATTTGGATAAAAAACTTAATAAAAAAGCGAATTTTCGTATAGATTTTCTTATTTGTGATGAAAAATCCCTCAAAAAAGCGAATTTTCGCATCGATTTACTTAATTGTAATGAAAAATCCCTCGGAAAAGCGAATTTTCGCATCGATTTACTTATTTGTGATGAAAAATCCCTCGGAAAAGCGAATTTTCGCATCGATTTACTTATTTGTAATGAAAAATCCCTCGGAAAAGCGAATTTTCGCATCGATTTACTTATTTGTAATGAAAAATCCCTCGGAAAAGCGAATTTTCGCATCGATTTACTTATTTGTGATGAAAAATCCCTCGGAAAAGCGAATTTTCGCATCGATTTACTTATTTGTAATGAAAAATCCCTCGGAAAAACGAATTTTCGCATCGATTTACTTTTTTGTGACAAAAAATCCCTCGGAAAAGCGAATTTTCTCATCGATTTCCTTATTTGGGATGAAAAATCCATCGGAAAAGCGAATTTTCGCATTGATTTTCTTATTTGGGATGAAAAATCCCTTGGAAAAGTGAATTTTCATATCGATTTTCTTATTAAAAATGAAAAACGCATCGGAAAAACGATTTTACATTTTACATCATCGTTTTAAATCTCATTACATTTCAAAAGTAAAAAATCATACTTTTAGCCGATTTTAGCCGGCTTTAGTCGGCTTTAGCCGTCTTTAGCCGGCTTTAGCCGGCTAAGAAAAAACGTGACTTTTTTTTAGCCGGCTTTAGCCGGCTAAAGCCATCTTTAGCCGACTAAAGCCGACTAAAGACGGCTTCGCCCTCTGGTAATTTCTGTAGCAAATCTGTCTTTGTATCTGTTAACAGATATCTGCTTTTTCAACTCTGGATTGCCTCATAAGAGATTCATAATAACTTAAATAATATAGCATTAAAATACCATGGCCAGTTCTGTAATTCTTTTCTTGATTATAAAAATAAATTTGAGCAATTTTAAAATTCATTTGATATTTACAAAAATTATTGTAGAATCTGAGTTACTTCATCCTTAATACTGTTACATATACATGAAAATAATAATTATTTCAAATGATTATACGAACTTATCTTCAGTTAAGTTTATGTGAACCTTTTTTGTTCAGGATTACATACTTCACAAAAGCTAACAGAAATAAAGCCTATGTAAGTATACTGTTCGTTTTCAAAAGTAATTTAATCAATTGCTAATCGCCGCGTAAAGCTTTTAGTTTCAAAATGGAAGCTTTATTCGTTCGTTCGGCGAAAAAAAAAATAATTTTTACTAAGGCAATTTGCAAAAGGAATTCAATTTCCTCGTGATTGCCTAAATCAATGAATGTATAAAATTATAAGGATATTTAAAGAAGCATCCAACTCAGATTTAGTAAAAACTCTCGACTAAAAGAAATATATTTTCTGCAATAATTTAAGCAACCCACTCGCATGATTGTCATATCAAATCTTTGAAAATATCTTCCAATTTTTACAAAATTGTCACATCATTTCACAGATTTAGATCCTTAAAATAAAGAATTTATTTGTGACAATTCAGCTTTAAGTGTCAATCAATCTTAATTTCCTTTTTCAAATCTCTTTATACGCAGTCATAAAGGCTGAATCTCTTTTATGTTCATGTGTACAGTCAGATATATAAATTGGGGGAATCATTTATGAACGACATAGGGGATCAATAGTAAATACTGTTCAATTTTAGGGAATAAAAGAGACCAAAGGAACCGTTCACTTATTATGTAACGCGGAGGGAGGGGTCGAGTACTCTTTTTTAAAAATTGACTATTATTTTGTTACGTAATAAGTGAACGGTCCCAAAGATTTAATTAGGTTTTATAAGTAAATCAAATTTGTATGCAAAAATAATTTTTGTAGGTTTTGAACCCAGAATCTTCTTGGTTAATAAATCGAATATTCTAAATTAACTTTGTCTTTTTTTTGATCCAGTGACCACTAAATAAGAATTTTTATTCCTCAAAAGAAATTCATTCTCACAGATCAAAGCATCACATTTATCCATATTCACCCCTCAAAAGCATCCCCATTTTGCACCAAAAAAAAAATCTTTTAACTCAAAAAATCCAAACATACCTAATTCCATCATTTTAACATTTATTCCATCACATAATATTGAATGCTCAAGATTCATCGATGCGCAATAATGTTCAACATCGTCTCCATATTCCCTTTAATGTCTTTTTGTATCCTTTTTTAAAAAAAAAAAAATAAATCCAGCATCGCAATTTCTATTTAACTGCAATTTTCTTTTGTGGCATTTAAGAAAGTCGAGGACATAAAAGACGAGGCAAGAAAATAAAAATAAAAAAAAAGTAAAATCTTGAATCTAGTAAGAAGGGATGAAGATTGTAGAGTGAGTCATAGAAAAATGTTTAAGGATGTACAAAGTAAGAAGATTCAGAGATAAAAATACCAGCCATAGATCTCTCGTTATGTGCTATAAAACGCAATTATAATTTTTTATATCTCGCAATGTTTGTTGCATGAGAGCATAAAAATGTTGTAAATTTTATTTCCATTTGCTTACTTTTGTGAATTGGTAAGGAATATAATTTTTTGGCGTTTTCAGTTTGTCTGTAGAAAAACAGAGTGACATGACCCTCGAAAATTCAGAATCTTGCCCCTGGATCAAGAATTTTTAATTAAAATTTTCATTCAAATTTCAAATCCAGTATCCTAGACAGCAAATAAGTCACAACAAACGCCCTACATACAAAATGCTTCTCATCCAAAAAATTTCATCCCCAAAAACAAAACTTACCCTCATCTTCATTTCTCCTCATTTGCTGAAAATGTCATGAAAAATTTATGCACAAAGAGCTCGTTCTCTAACAAAAAAGGACGAGAAGGAAAAAAGTAAAAAGCAGCAGTAGCAACAAAAAAAAAGAAAATAAAGAAAAAAGAAATGAAATTATGCGCCATCAAAATGAATAAACTTTGTCATTTAAAGGAAAATGAGTGATAATAATTTTATGACGATAACAATAAGGAGAATGAAAATGGATGAAGGAACTTACGGTTCGTGTGATCGTTGGGTCTTTGTGTCATTAACTTACTTAATGGAGATGGAATTAATTTTACATTTTGTTGAATAAATAAAATGAGAAAAGCTCTCCGGATCTCTTTTCTGTGTGTGTCCTTTTGTGGATGGCAAATTTTGGGTGAAAAATTTATGCAATATATTTTCTGAGTGAATAAGTTTTGGCTTTAAGAATTAGTGGACAGAGAGAGATTGTCAGGTAGATGGACAAACTTTGAAAAAAAAAATAAAATTAATCACAGCAACCATTTTTTATCAATTTTTGATTTCAATATTTATAAAATTGACAAAATTTTTTCCCAGTCCCAAAATGCATCGATTTACATTCAGTCAACCAATTGACACAAATCTCAGCTGTTCCTCAGACGAAGAATCAGACGACTTTCCAACTCCCATCGACACAAAATCACTTGAGCGTCAAAAAGAGTTAAAATTACAAGATGTAATAAATCAAAAGAATCTCAACAGCATCCAACGGAGCTACGTAAAATGTACAAAAGGAAAGTGTCCAGCATTAATGACTGAACACGCAAGACGACTCCACAGATTACATTTGATTAACCGTAAAGTTAATTATCTCAGCAAAAAGAAGCAAGATAAAAAATTATCGAAAATATTCATCAACACTGGTAGAAAGAAGAGAATTGAGATTCTTCGGGCAGAAGTTTATGAACTTGACTTGAGGCTGAATGTTGCTTCTGGTAAATTACATACGAAGGAGACTGAAGATAATTACAGGGAGATTGAACGAAATTTAAAACTTCAGGAAGAGATGAATGAGAAAATGAAGAAGGTAAAAATGGAAATTGGACATATTCAGTCACAGATGGATAGACTTGATAGGAAAAGTGTGGAATTGGATCGGGAGACGGAGGCTGAAGGTATGTTTACTTATAAATGTCTTTGAAATAGTTTGGAAATGAATTTTTGGTACTAAAACTGATTCAAAGTTTTTAAAAGATGTAGGCAGTGCCAAAGGTACTTAATTAACTTAAACAAGGTCTCAATCCTTTTAAAACCTGCCTTAACCTCAACTACCTTCAAATAACCCATCTAACCTTTAAATTCCTTTCCAGTTCCATTCCTCGAACACCTCAAACGTGCCAATCGTCAACTAGAAATACACGAGAACCGTCTTCAAATTTCACGTCAACGTGAAGGCAAAATGACAGCTGAGAACAAGCAATTACGTGAATTACTCAGCAACATGCTTTATGCTCGTTCAATATTCAACCGACATTGGAACCAAATTGTCGATAAATTAAAGAATCGCAAAAAGTTTCTCCTCGACATGATTGAACGGTCGAGTACGGCATTCAATCAAGACGCTAATCTAATGGTCAATTACAAGATGCTGCTGTCACGTCGTAATCTTGACCGAGAAAGAGCCATTTCAGAAATGCTTAAAATGCAACGTCAAATTGATGCTAATGACATAATAGACATGTTTTTGAAGCCAAAAGGTATGAATAGAACTTTTGCACCACTTGATAAGCATGAAGTTGCACGACGAAAGGGAGTCAAGAAGACTTACGACGATCGACTGAATTTCTATCAAAATTTAATTAATGAAATCCGGAAATATCCATTGGACTCTAAAGACAATACATTTGAAAAGACTGTCAAGTATTTAAAGTACATAGACAATGAGAACTTTTCCTTTTATCTGTATCGTGAGGATTTGGATCGACGACTTGACGACATAGCCAACATAATTAAAAGCACAGCACACGAAATTAACAAGAATCATGACTTTAGTAATGAAATTCGAGAATATTACAAGAAAAAGATTGAGGAACATGAGCGAACATTGGAGGCTGAGATCAGCACAGCCGTTAAGTATAAATTGGAAAATGATAAGCTTGTCAATGAAGTTGAAAGATATTCGAAATTTTTCTTTGGTATTTTAAAGACATTAAGATGTGACATGACTGAATTTAAGAAGCTTCTTAGGAATCAACATACTTTGGATGAACGCAATTTGGACATTCTACTGTCAATAATTGAAAATCGAATGAACAAAATTATTGCCTTCCTGTATTGCAAACAGCGTGAAAGCATCGACATCCAAACTGAAGATCCAAAACTCATCGTCAGAAGTCTCAAATATGAAGACAATCCAGTCGTTAGAATCACTGACGTTGTTGTCACAAACCAATGTCCAGAATGTGCACAAGCTGAAGATGTCAACCTGCAAGAAGCAAATGAACTTGTGCCAATGCTAGATGATGAAGGAATACGTCGTACTATGATCAATAAGACCAAGATACCTTCATTGTCACAACGCATGCACACTTTATCATCATGTAATTTACCACGCAGTGGAATGATTGCCAGTCGCCGTTGTGCTGAATAAAAAAATAATTTTTTGATGTTATGAAAAAATATTTAATTATTCTTTCCCCTTTTTTCGTCAATGGTAGAGCATAAAAAATTATAATTACATAATGTTGTGCTGCTTCTTTTAATGCCAAGCTTTTGTGAATGCATCATAATTATTATCATTATGGCACCATTTACTTACAACTTTTTTTTAATATTCCTGAACATACAATAATTATTTTTTGATAATAATATTTTTGTGGCTGACTCTATCTTACTGTATATTTAGCTGTACAGATGTTCTCATTTTAATTACATAAAAACTTTTTTGAATTCTTTTCCTGCATAATTTTTATTAATTTATATATTTTTTGGAAGTTATCGTGCGTTAATATTTAAGTGATCAATTCTTACCTTAATATATTCATGCTATAGAAATCTTATGGACCGTTCACTAAGTTTACTTTTTAAGGGGGATGGGGGTTTTAAAATTTTCTAACCAGTCGAAAAAAAATTTATACAAAAAGCAAGACTAGGGGTGGAGAGGAGCCCAAAAAAGTACGCTTAACGTGTTAAGTGAACAGCCCCTTACAGTAATCCATCATTCCATCATTAAACCTATTAATTTTCAATTTAAATTCATTCTAAAATCGGCATAAAATTGCTTTATTAGCAAAAATGATTTCACATTAAATATTTCACGCTGTTCTTGATATTTAAATAATTTTTTTAATTCATTGTTCGCTTTCATTCCTCAAACATGCTAAATAATCATTAAATATTCAAAACTAAGGAAATATTCATAATAATAATGAAAAATAGAATGTTTATTCATAGCGCATTGTAATCGCCTCCTATAATCTTCGAATTTATACCTTTACATTAATAAACATTCAAATCACTCATTTTAATAGAAATAGTATTTAAATCATGTACACTGAATTGAATTGCTCGATTTGATTTATTATGACTTTGAGATCAGCAAGGTGACTTTTGAGTTTGCATACTTAATTATGGAATAATAATGATGATGACATAAGTCGATCAAAAATAAGGGAATTGATTTAAATTTTTTTTTTTTATACATCCAGTGACTATGCATTGAAATTTTCACTGCGAGAACGAAGCTAGAGGATTTTTTGGGGTCAAACTCCCACTCCCCTTTTGGTCCAGGATTTTGGAAAACTTATTGTCACCAGTCTTGCTGGCACTTCCAGTCATCATTCATTCAATCAACTCAACTAAATAATCTCAAATTTCATGGAATTAAAAATTAATCATTAAAGGAATGGCACAGCATGACCAAGTCAAAGCTCAATATCTGCCTATAAAATCTACATTAAATTCCAGCAGACATTAAAAAATGCATAATTTAATCAATTTATATGCATATTACAAACATAAAAAATTATAAATATTTAATGACCAGTAAAAATGGAAGAGAAAACAAGGCAAGCAATAAATGTAGATAGACGTAATAATAAATGGCATTAGAGAATATTTTTATGCATATAAACAAATCATTAAATTTATAATGGATTTATCTCATTTAATAATCATTCATTATGCATTCTAGGCAGTAAAAATCAATGAATCTAGTGTGCAGGAAAAATAACAGCGGGTAGAATTGGATATCGTAGAAATACATACATTGTCATAACATATATGCGATTCGTGACCAAAAATAATTTATTTTTTTCATTTTTGTCAGCCTTTTGTTCCTGTGTTTGGATATGAAATTAAATTTCTCCTCGTATCATTAATCACTAATGACACATGTGGAAAAATGACAATTAGAATGAAATGTCACATCACACAAAAGACGACGAATCGTATGTTATAATATTTGTTTGTTGCACTTATCATGCTTTTGATGTTTAAATGAATTGAAATTTTATGAACAAGTAGGGAAGGCATTTTTGGGTGAGAGGTATAAAGCGCATTTTTTAGTATGAATGGTTTTAAACTGAACTTTATCAATGCTAAAATTTTAGCAATTCTAATATAAAGCGTCAGTTAAATTGATAAAAATTATCACTTTGACCAGAAAATTGCAAAATTTAAAGCAATAAGCTCCAAATTTCAAAAAAGGTCAATGAAAACAGGAAATCAAAAATATGAGAGAGACAAAGGCATGCACGACATAAAAAGCAAGTCAAACAATTTAATGACATTACTGCACATGTCACACACAAAAAAAATATATAATAACAATAATAGCATTCGATAGCGACGAATGTAGGCTTTCTCGCTATCGGGATCGGGATCGGGAAATCCCGGGAAATCCCGATCCCGAAAAATCCCGGGATCCCGAAAATTTTCGGGATCGGGATTGAAAATCCCGATTTTAACCATTTGCATAGTAAAATACTTTTTTTTTGACTTTTTTTTCAAAAAAAAATTTAAATTTTTTTTAAACTGAGTATTTAAAGAAACATTCACTTTAAATTTTATTAAAATTTAGTGTCATTTGATACTTCATTTTGTTAAAATTTTAAAAAATTTGGAAAAGCAACCAAAATTGGCAAAAATCTATATTTTTTTTAAAAAAATATTTTTGATACTTAGAAAAAAGTTTTTATCGGGGTTAAAATAATCGAAAATTGACTTTAAAATTAAACTTTAATTTAAAAAAAATATTATTTTAAAGACTATATATAATAATTCAAAAACGATTCTATAAATTAATCATACTTTCTAAAACATACATTAAAATGAAACTCTAGAAATAATTTTACTAAATTTTTAATTTTGTAGTTTTTTCAACCATTAAAGACCAATTATAACAAAATTGTTTTAATAATATATTGCCAAAAAAAAATAAAAACTTTTAAAAATTAATTACCTTCATTCAAATATTAAAATTGGATAAAAAATCTACATAAATTTTTCAAAAATATCTTTCGGGATTTCCCGGGAAATCACGGGGAATCCCGATCCCGATCCCGATCCCGAAAATCAATCGGGATCGGGATTTCGAGAAAGCCTAGACGAATGTCAAGCTGGTGTTTATAAATTTTAATATAATAACATAAAAATCATGTTTACCATCATAAAAATAAAAATACTTATTTTTTGCCATGAGGGAGCATAGGAGCATAAAAATAAAGCGAGAAAATATTTCGTGCAATTTTATGGTCGAGGAGCATCTCCTTATGTATATTTTGTGGGTGAAATTTATCTTTTTATCGTCATTTATGGCATCAAAGTTGATGGCATGCAATTCATTATTGCCTTCCTTTAGTCTGAAAAAAATCTGCTGATTTTTAACCATTCTGGTTTTTATAGTTATGAGGAACATAAAAATTCTCGACAATCATTAGATGATGAAGCACAAAAAAGGAACACAAATTGGGACAAAACTTTTTTTATTAATTACAAATTACACATGAACAAAGGAACTGAATTTATTGGGTAAATGGAATTTTTATTGAGAATTCATTTGTGAATTTATGGTGCTTTGTTCTTGTTACTTTCTTTGTTTAATGGGTTTATGCTTGCAATGGAATTAATAAGTAGTTCTCTTGCTTGAATTTTATCAAAATTGACATTTATTTGAACTAAATTGAACTGAATTGAACTGAATTGAACTGAATTGAACTGAATTGAACTGAATTGAACTGAATTGAACTGAATTGAACTGAATTGAACTGAATTGAACTGAATTGAACTGAATTGAACTGAATTGAACTGAATTGAACTGAATTGAACTGAATTGACCTGAATTGAACTGAATTGAACTGAATTGAACTGAATTGAACTGAATTGAACTGAATTTTTCAGACAAAATCAATTTTACCTTAAAAAATCTTTCAACCTAATCCACTCAAGAAACAAAAAGAAATCCAATTCTGATCATAATTTTTCCAAACTTTTATGTGTGCTTAGAAAAAAGTCACATCGTCAAATGATGTATGATTGCGTTTTATTACATTCATTTAAGCATTTCGTCTATTAGAGTGTAAGTCTTCACATTACTATATTTCTCTATAACACTGCTGGCAATGCTGCTGTCGCTGCCATTTCCTCCTAGTAGAAAAAAGACCCATAAAAATTAATGGCACAATCGTGTTTGTCAAACGAACTAGAAAATTTTTATCGTTTTTTTTTCTGCAATGAAAATCACCGCATCTTCCGTCCATACATATACATTACACCCATCCTCATTCCATTGTGTGTCATATTTACTATTGACAATGTCATCGTTTGTCCGCATCTCGAGAGACCACTTTGTAATCTTTATATGCTGTCCAACAATGTTTACTCGCACAACTGCTGCATTTATTTCTCATTTTTTATTGCACATTTTTTCATTTCTTCAAACATTTTATTTTTATTTCATTTCATATTGTCAGTACCAAGAAATGACTCTTTTGCTGCTTAATGCACTGCAAAAAAGAATTCTTGATAAGAAAAAAAAATATTATGAGAATTTTGTTTAATTAAAGTCGCAATGAAGTAAAAAGAAATTAAAGAATATGAAAAATGACTGAAAAGTTTTATGGAAGTCGGGCGCATAAAAATTTATTAAAGTGCAATTTAAAATTTAATTTCTACATTTTTTAGCGCATTTTCCTCTTGGGAAAAGGACGCTATTATCCGCACTTTGTCCGTCTGTCTGTCTGTCACCGCATCTCCTCCTCAGGATTAAGCTTTTTTGATGCGGTTTTTGGCTTAAAATGTGTGTAGTATGTCTGGCTACCATGTAACCAAAAATCAGCACGAATGGTCACTTCCTCTGCTGGAACCAGCATAAAAAGTACCAAAATGCCATTTCTTTGTATGTGTTAGTGTGGTCGAATGCACTAAAATGATGACTTTTCAAAACCTTAGCTGTCCTCGGTTCGAATCCCACCGATGACAAAATTTTTTTTTTGCTTTTTTTGATACTTTTTTGATTTCTTATGACATATAATATTTATTTATGTCATAATTTTCCATTTTCACGAATTTTCCAAGTTTTTCCGAGCATTTTTTTGAAAATTTTTAATATTTTCATACATTTTTCTGAAAAAATGATTTTTTTTTTTTTATATTTTAGCTGTTAAACTTTCCTTTTTCCTAGATTTTCATAATTTTTTTCGAAAAGTTTTGTATATATTATAAAAACTTACATTTATAAAAGAAATCTCATCAATATAAATAATCAAAATGTCACATTATAATTTTAATAAAAAGAGCATCAGTGGCGTAAGTGGTATAGTGTGAGGCTCCTACCTGAGAGTCATGGGTTCAAACCTAGCCCGTGACTAAATACTTTTTTGCTTTTTTTTTTAATTCTATGTTGCATATTGTTTTTCTTCCATTTTTTTGGTCAATTTTAAATTTTTGGGTAAATAAAGAATGGTTATAGTTAAATATTTGGCTTTGTACTTATGGGGTTTTAATTCTTTTTGTATTTACTGATCGCGGAAAATGCGCTTTCGTCGGTCACGAGTGACCACCGTTATACTTGTTTATTACATGGATGTGTGGAAATGTTGAACTGAAATTGATTCTTGAATTTACTGCTATATTTTGTTCATTGAAGCTATATTGAATTTAATTTTTATTTTTTACAAAATTTTTGTACTTAGGTACTTAGTTCCAATATTTTAAATTATTTCTTAGTTTAATATGCAATTAGTTAATCAATTCAGGCTCGCAACCATCTCTTTTGAATTTTTTCTCAATTTGCTAAAGTTTTTTGACAAAAAAACCAAAACCCTTCGCTATGACCCTACGTACGCTATTCGTCTAGATTTCTATTCTTTAAATTCTAGATTTCAATCTCTCTTAATAATTCCTCTACCAGATACTTCATAAATTTTTGGATCAAAATCATCATAAAAAGTGTAAATCACCAAATATTCTCCTCTAATCCAAAGAGCTAAATCACTTGTGACTAATGCTAAATTTTTGATTTGGACGTCTGTTCCTTTATATGGACATGGCTTTACAAATCCTGGAAGCTTTGTTTTCAATGTGTCTAAAATACCATTAAAATATGAGTAAGGGTTTGGATTCGCTACGAAGCTACACCACTCGATTTCCGGAAAAATATTAAATGGGATGTAAATTGAATAGAATTTGAAGTAGAACTGCTGTCTGATCTGTGGATTAAAAATTTATAGTTCTTAATTTCAGAATGAATCAGAATAATAATTTAACTTACCATAACTTTATGTAAAGGTCTTGTAATATTACCACATCCAAAATTGGCAGCATTAGTTTCCTTACTAAACGGTGTAATGAAGCAAAATGGGTCAGCACATGTTCCTTTCCCTGAAGTTCTACATGCCATTTTAGTCTACAAAATTAGTCAATTTCTGGGATTTTTATTTCATAATTATTAAAATTCACTCACCAAAAGACAAGATCCATGACTAATAAAGACTGCAAAAATGAAAATTCCAAATAAGTTTTGCATCTTTGAACAGTGAATAAGAGAGTGAAAGAATTTGCAGAAAAATTAACCAATTTATACGCTTTTTTACTTTTACAAAATTCATGTTCTCAAAAGGGGCCGTTCACTTATTGCATTCGTTTTTTACGGGGGGAGAGGGGTATGAGATTTTGTAACAAATCAAACGAAAGAAAAGAATTTTCAAACAAAAAGCTTAACGAGGGGGGGAGGGGGTCAAAAAAAGTCGTTTTTGCGTAACGTACTAAGTGAATGGCCCCAAATATAAGAACTTAAAAGGACTCAAGAATGTCAATGCCCTTTTTTGACCGCTTTAAAATTGAGTTTAATTCTGAAGAAATGCGGAATAAGGTTTTATTTTGATAAATGTAAATTTGCCGCTGCTACTTAATGTATTATTTAAGTTGACTCTTAATAGCAAAAAATCATGACAATGAGGTCGATATCTTATTGCTTCAAATTTATTTATGTGCGAGGGGGTCTAAGGTTGTGTACGATTCTTGAACAAAAAGAATTTTTTGAATGAAAGTTGTGTGACAGAGGAAAGAGTTGGGAAAGAGGGGGTTTAAAATTTTAAATTTTTTAACGTTATAAGTGAACGACCTTAATGATGTTAAATTAAAGTGGAAAAAAAATTTATGAAAGTTGGGTTTGTTAAAATTTATTAAAATGAAATTCATTTAATGAAATTTTTAATGTTACTGAAAATGTTCAGCATTGTCGAACAAAAGTTCGTTGCAGAGTTGAAATCTGACATATATCTGTAAAAATACATTTTCTGTATACAGATATTATCTGTTCTCGGAAAGATTTTTTTCATCTGCATGCAGATCATCTGTATGCAGACATTATCTGCATGCAGATAAAATCTGAATGCAGAAAACAGATATCTGCAAAAAGAACAATAGAATCTGCATCCATCTGCAAAACAGATGAGCAGAATCTATCTGTTTGCAGATGATATCTGTAAACAGATCATCTGTATGCAGATGAAAAAAAACTTTCTGTTCGCAGATTCTGTCTGTATAAAGGTAATTTCTGTAGCAAATCTGTCTTTGTATCTGTTAACAGATATCTGCTTTTTCAACTCTGGTTCGTTGTAAATTTAATTTTACCATTTTGTTTATTGAAAATAAATGAATTTTAATTCAGATTTTTTTAATAAATTCTAAAACTTTTCAAATAAAATGCACAAAAGAATTTTCAATTTTCTACATCAAGTTAAGTTTGCATATTTATTTATTTATTTCTGTCTGCTCCCTTCTGTGCAAAACTCACAACTCTCATGAAAAACTAAGAACAACATTTAAAAATAATAATAATCTTTATAAAAAATTCCATTTATGCATCAAAGGATGTTTATTAAAATATCAGAACAAAATATGTTTATTGAAGGATATCGTACTAAAAAATAATGCAAAATGCAATGCTGAATATCCACAAAATACATTCATACATATCATGATGAAAGAAATAAAATAAATAAAATTGGATCAAAGTCTGAAATAATAAAATATCAAAACCATGGCAAAAAATCCCTTTTTGTTTGAGATTATTGCTGTACGTATGCAACTTATTATGATTGTTATTGTTCTCAAATCAACTCGCATAAGTCAAAATTTTCGAGAACGAATGAATGAACGAAAAAAAGTTATTCATTCTTATCAAATTTATATTCAGCAAAAGAAAAGGAAAATTTACGAATAAATATTTAGAAAGTAAGGAATTTTTGGGTTTTAGTGTCAAAAGCGCATTTTTAAAAAAATTACTGATAGATGCTAGAAATTCAAATTAAATTCTCGGTCATTCTATAAACCCAGTCAATCTGTCAAACTATCTCACATTTCAACACCATAAATTCCCCACTTAACTTTTTCAAACTAAAAAAAAAATTGCAATAAATAAAGCAGATACACTCATTCCTTCATTCAACATCCGAGAGAAGAGAATGAGCAATAAAAAAAATCATGCAAGTTACTGCCATAAAACTGAAAACGAACATAAAAAAATTCCGATATTATACAGTATTAAACAGTATTCGAGCAATAAAAGCAAGACGAGTGGAAAAATTCAATAAATTTTCATGGCTTTTCGCATTAGGGGTGCCTTTGTGCTTCGAGTTCCTCTTGGTTATTTTTTTTCTCTCTATTCTGCATGTGTATCAGGTTGAATGAATTTCAAAAGATTTTTTTTTAAATAAAATTTTTGGTTGAGAAAAAAAATCAGAAAAAAAATATTTTTGTAATTAAAAAGAATTTCGCTTCAGTTCCTTTCGATTCCCCTTCTTTAGGTTCGAATTATTGCAGAATTTTTTTTTGGTTCTGCAATCACATATAAAATGTAATTTGTTGTTAAGGTTTTTATGATTGAATGGGAATGAAACTCTTAGAATTTTAATTGAAATGGGAATGATTCATAAATGACGTCATTTTGATTTTTAGGAAAGGTTGTGAACTCCAAAAATAAAAATTCTAGGAAAATTCATCATTTTTATCAATCAAACTCTAAATTTGAGACAAAAAACTGCTCCTTAATCCCTTTATCACCCCAAAAACTCTCAACTTCCCATCATTATCAACATGTACAAAAAACATTAAATACCTTCCCCATTCGCGGTTTTATATTACAAATTTAATCGAAACAATTCCTTTTTATGGCATCTCGCTTGACTCGAAAAAAACACACAGAAGAGAAGCTCAAATTGCGAAAATATACGAGTCAATTGTGATTGATTGATTGATTTTTGATGCTGATGTGTTCTCGATATTTTCATTTTATTCTCTCTCATTTCGTTGCATTTTTTTAACGAATTCCTCATTTCTGTAAATATTGATGAATTTGTCGTTTTTGGGTTTTTGGAAAATTCATTGACTCAAAAATTATCGATGAAAAATAAATACAAAAGAATTTACGCGAATAAAGTTTACTTTATAGAGAAGTTTTTTGTTCATTGATTTATTTATTTTTGGGATGGAAAGAAATTTAAATTAAATTTCATATCGATTTATTTATAAAGAGGTTGTAGACAGACACGTTTTAATTGAATTTAATTTATTGATGGTCATTCAGATTTCATAATCAATAACGAACAAATTGACAGTTTGGGTTTGAATCCCTAATCCTTCAAATTTTGTCCATTTGTTTCTTCCAGTGGAATAGCCAATATATTTGAGGGGAGGTGGGATAATTTTTCATTTTTTTACAAAAAACCCTAGCAAATTAAAAAAATTACCAAAAACCTGACCAAAAATCAAAAAAAAAATTGAAAAAACTCAAAGGGGTCGCAATGTTAATAATTCGCCAACTTAGATGAAAATTTGACTGGCAACAAAAATTTTTGATTTCAAAAAAATTTTGTATGAAATGTGAGAAAGTGTGCCATGATGAGAGAAAAATCAAAAAATGTGTAATGATTTTTTGTTTCCTTTTTTTACAATATTAAGCTTTTAAACGACAGTTGGAATAAGCCTGATCTCAGAAATGGCTTTATTTCCAAAAAATATTGTTTAAAACCTTTGAAAAATCAAATTTAATTTTGACTCATGGCACACTTTCTAACTTTCCATACAAATTTTTTTTAAAATGAAAAATTTTTGTTGCCAGTCAAATTTTAATCAAAGTTGGCGAATTTTTAACATTGCGACCCCTTTGAAAAAACTATAAAAATTCAAAAATACAAAAAAAAAAACTACGCTAATCATGTAAATCCAGCAAAAAAATGTTTAACAAACAACAAATTTGTAAATTTTTCATTATTCAATTTTTTACTGCAAAAACTTCACTCCATTATTCAAATATTTACAAACGAGAAAGGAAATTAATCATGCATGAACGTGTCTGCAATTGAAATTGCATTGTAAACAAAAAAAACAGTAATGTTAATGCATAACGTTCGAATGGTTTAAGGGTACTTAATGCCACTCTCTCAATCTTTTACCACCATTATACACAGGGGTACACACAACCATACATAAATGGATTATTATTTTGATTGATCATGTCATTTATTTTATTTGCTCATGTTGTTTACCTTCCGTTACTTCTCTCTAGCTCTATTCATGTTTTATGTAAACATTACATAAATGTATTAAGGATGGTTATTTGATGTGCTGAAGGGGAGTTGAAAAATGATTTTCATCTCAAAAAAATCTCTTTTAATTGCAGGAAATTTATTCGAATCTCCCCCATTCAATTTTATATTTAAACAAACTTTTAATGTATCAACAGAAAAAAATGGAAAGAAACCTTTCAGTTATACATAAAAATCCACACGAATAAATATATTCAATCCCAAATGAAATTACTTAAAGGAAATATAGAGAACAAAAAAGTTTTTTTTGACATTCACTTGATGTGCCTTAAGAATATTAAATGAATGAGATATAAAGAAAAGTTTTTATAACTTGGAGCGATAGAAAAGCAACCCTCAACAACGAATGACAGGATGAGGGTAGCATGTATTTTTTGGATAAAGATTTTAGTTTTGAGGTGGAATGGTGACTGATTTAATTTCTATTTATTGGGTCAAATATTTACTAGAAATCCTACTAGAAATGAATTTTCTAATTTTATTGCTAAGAAATATTAAGAATTCAAAAAAAAAACAAAAACTAGAAAACTATTTAGAAAGATTAGAGAAAAAAGTTAATAATTTTTAAAAATTTATTAAAATTAACGGTTTTTTGAAATTCAAATTTTCTATGGCATGAAGTTGGCGTTTTGTTGACAATTTTTATTAAAATTAAAAACTTATTAAAAAAGGATTTTTACCAATTTTGCTAGCTTAATTAATCATTGAAATGCGTTCCTTACAATCACCAACTCCCAATATCCATGCCAAACTCTTTCTCTCCCTAATTCCCAAAAAAAATTATGTTTACCTACAAATTATTTTTTCCGAAAAAAAAAGAATAACAGAAAAGTGAGGAGGAAAAGTTTTTCTTTCACTCCATCCATGATGACATTGCAGAAATTAAAAACCATTTTCTTTCCTTAAGACCTTTTAGGAACTTTTTTTTTGTGATGAAAATTTACATTACATTATGCATGGAAATTCTAGAAAGGAATTTTAAAAGTGTAGATGAGGATTTTTTAATACCAAAAAAATTACTTTTTCCGCTACAAGAACCCTTGCTTGTTTTATCGTTTTTGTAGCTTCCTTCAGGAAATGTTTCCCTCATTGCTTTAATGACTAAAGTAAAAGTTTTACTAGGAATGCAAATTACAGCACATTTAAATACGAGATGTAAAAAATTAAAATGCAATCTTTTGGGAAAGAAAAGGAATTTTTGAAGGGATGTAGAATTTTTTTGGGGTTTAGAATGAGTGGATGAACATAAGTAAAGTGTTATATTTGCATTTTTCTATCAGCTAGGGATGAAAAGTTATTAAGTTGATTGAAATTTCGTGTCTTTAAAGTAATTTAGTATTAAGTCTAGCGCCAACTTCAAGTAGCTAAAAATACACCATCATCATAAACATCATAACTTCTACCTTATATCCACAAGCAAAAACACCATAACGACCAAATAATTTACTCAAAATAACCTTGTGTTTCCATTAGACACACAACAACTCATCTCAAAAGAGCCAAAAATAAAATATTACAGCAGAATGACAAAAATACCAGAAACATGATATATCCTACGAGCTATAAAATGTGACCAGCATATATAAACTGGCATAGATTCTATATATATAATTTATGGATACAACGCCCCAGTATTATCATCAAGCACATAATACTCTATCTCAAATATCACTAATAACTTATTGCTTGTCATAAATCAGAGAAAATATTTTTGCGGATCCATATTCATAGTCCATAGTTCTGTATATCTCCTAGATTTATTCATGCATTGACTAGCTTCACAAACATGCACAGACAGAGGAAGAAAAAAATAGAAATGAAGGAAACTCTTAAACGACTGACAAATAATTGATCATTATTAATAATTCATGATTCCGTTGCTTGCTACTGCATTGAAAAAAAAGCAATGTTTTGCCTTCAATTTCAAATGAAGTAGAGCGGAAAACGGAAAGGAAAATTAAAAGCAAAGGAAATGAAAAAGGAAAATTAAAGTTTCATATTTTATGCTGTTGTCGATTTTGCTTCGTTTGCAGTCCGAATGAGATATTTTTTTTTTTTTGTTCAGGGATTTAGAATTTGTGGATGGTTTTGCAAATTGTACATACTTGGGTCTAGTCACGGCAGTTTTTGCATTGTTTCGGGGTCATTGAAGCTTAAAACTATTAGAAAAATTCAAAATATCAATTTTGATTTTATTCGTCAAGAATCTTAGATATACAGCAAACGAAGCTCAAAGTAACTTAAACAGAACACTGTTCCTGAAATAAAAGGACATTGCTTTAATCATTACCCATCATTTTGCTTAAGTCCTATATTGACACCCTGACTGACACTGAAACTTGCCATATTTAAGCAATCAATAAAGTATGTCCAACTCTAGAGCTCAATTCCAGTTAAATTCAACAATATAACCTCAAATGTCTGAATTTTCTTTATAGATACCGACCAATCCCCTGCAAATTCAACACAAAATGACCAAACTCTTCTTTACCATTGTCTTGCCATCGACACAAAAAAAATGAAAAAATTTCCACAATTTTCAATTTCCGGTGTTACTTTACTTGATTCTCAATCTCAAATAGTTACTGCAGGAAAACGATAAATTCAATTTTATTGACAAAGTTTTCAATCTGATTTACAGTTTACAAAGGGAAAATGTTGAGCATTCATGTAATAAAGTAAAATAATGAGATTGTACGATAGAAAATGATTCATAAATATCATCGACTGTAGTTCCATTGATTTATATCATATTTTCCAATAGTATTTCAATCTATATTCATTCAGTTCATGTTCTTTCAATATATCAGCACGGAGACTACAAGTTTCGATGGAGAAACGAGAAGAGAAAAAAAAATTGAAATTGATTCATGTTATGAAAGAAAAATCCCTCTTATCAGTTCTTATGCTGCTTCCTCAATCTACATTTGCTTTCCTTTTGTTTCCTCAACTTTTTTTTCTTACTTCGCTATGTTTTTTTTTCGTACAAATTAAATGAGAAAAGATTATGGCAAAAATCGAGAACTGTTGTGGAATGAGAAATAGAAGTGAGAAGACAATCTTCGTTAAGAGGGGGTTATAGAGCGCATTTACATGTCAGAGTCTTTTGGTATAGCTAGACACTTTTTTGGAAGGGGGTTTTGGTACTTCTTGGGGGTTCAAATCTTAAAAAGTCAAGTTTTGCCTAGTTTAATCTTCGAGAACATAGGGAGGAGGGAATGTGTGATTTATAAGGATCAAACTGACAAATTTAAAAACAGTTGACCTATTTTGACCCTGACACATTTCAGTAACCCTCAAAATAAATCCAACATCTCATTTCCTATAGCACAAAATAAATACAAATACGATTGTCCTAAATTCTTATTTACATAGCTCCAAATATCCATCATCCATCTTATGATCTCCTTGTCACAAAGAGGAAAACATTTTCCACCGCTCACGATGACAACGACAAAGATGACCCCAAAAAAAATTGATAATTTATTGTTTGCATAACTCAACAAATAGAATAAAATAAAATTAGTAACTGAATGTGAACATTATTGTTTAACAAAAATGTCTTGTCATGCTCAGAGATGAATGTTTACCTAGTTCTCATCCCTGACATCCACATTTTCCTCATAAATGATTACATAGTGGAAGAAAAGAAAAATAAAAGACGAGAAAAGATGATGGAGAGAAAAAAAAGTACGAAATTTGATCCAATTAATTTGCCAACAACACGCTACTGATAACGAAATACATCGAGCAAAAAAGGAAGCAAAATGAGGAAGTGAACAAGCACAAAAAAAAAGAAGGAAAAAATTAGAACGGAATAGCGAAGTTAAGTTGGATTATATTCAAGCGATGAGAAAGGAAATAAAGAATGGAAAATTGATTGATCATCGTCTCTGTGGAAATTTTCCTCATCATTTGCTACAATACTCTTCCTATTTCAACTGTATATCCAATCTGAAAGATGTGTATCCTATGGGAATGAATCGAATGAGAAAAAAATGTAATCACGAGAAAATTTAATGAAAATCAATCTTCGCTATGTTGAACAAGATTTGAAAATGTATTTTTAAGTAGGAAATTCGAGATTTTTGGGGTACGAGGTAGGGTGTTACCTGAGTGATATATCAAAGGCATGACGGAAGTTTAATGTGAGTTTATCTACTTTTTTAGTGGGTTTTAATGATGCTAAGAAGGTTTTTACAATCTAATTTAATGAAGAATTTCCCATAAAGGGTCATTCACATTTTAAGTTCAATTTTTAAGGTGGCAATTTCCTACCAAAAAAATTCTCATCAATTCTAAAAATTACTCAGTTGAACTAAATCCTCCCTACATCCACCACCCCATCCCATTTCCATTCCATCATCTTTTCTTTCATCATTAACTTAAGCATACTACAACAAAAGAGAAAATAATAAAAAAAATTAAATTAATTAAGCGCACAAAAAAAATCTTCTAAAGCTCTTGAAAAATACACGAATGTTTCCTGCTACCGAGCAGTGCCATAATTACAAACTTTTACTTCATTTACGATCATAAAGCTTGCAAGCATTAAAAAAATTAATTTAATTGCAATGAAATTTACGCTTTTGCAAGTAGTTACAAAATTGCAACATGAAGCTTTAGCAGAAATATTAATTAAAAGGGATGTTTAATTGCGAGAGTGAGAATGGGAACAAAGAAAAGAGGAATGAGGATGAAATTGTTGAATTTTTGGGAGGTTGATTTGTACTTTATATGTGGTTAGTGTGGTGTATGTTGGTGGTTAAATTGAGTTGATTAGTTTGCAGAATAAAAATAAATCGGAATGGATTATTGATTGTGATTTTGATATTTTAGAGTGCAGAGTTCAAGTTCGAATCCTAACATCTAAGCTGTATTCAAATCTTAATATTTGAATCTTAAATTTGAGGTTTTGGATTTCAAATGGTTAAAAACTTAAATAATTATTCTACTAGCCAATAAATTTAAGAAAGCATGTTCGAATAATTTCAATTAGAGCTCAAAAAGTTTCAATCAATCCCCATACCCCTAACCCACAACTCAGAATTCCACCTTCAAGTCAAATAAAGAAATATCTCAACATACACGCTACATCTTGAAACTTTCAGCAATGTTGATGAGGTTTTATGTTTTCATTATTTTTTTATTATTTTTTTCTCATTCTAGCACTTAAGATTGAGTGTAGTGCATACATAGATATGCTAAAGTATTCATACATAAACACATAAGTTGTTTTTAATAAATTTCAAAAAGCACGTTATTGCCCTCATTTTTATATATTATGAACATAGCAGAAGGCAGAAGTGGATGAAAAGAACATGATTATTAAATTATGACTGAAACGAACGTAGTGTGAAGTGAGAGGATGAAGTAAGGAGATGGAAAAATATTATTTTCATAAAAAACTTTCCATTAATGTTTATGATGTATATGCACATGGAGCAGCTCATATTCACGTACATATCATGTTTTAAGCTATCGTGTCTCGTTAACATTCTGTTAATACTGATGATTTTTCATGGATGGTGGAATTTTTTTTATTGATTTTTTTGTGTGTTTTGTAGATTTTATGATATAAATGAGTAAAATTTTGATGTTGGAGGAACCTTTTGAAGTTCTAAGCCTCTTTCGAGATATTTAAAATTTTTCTTACTGAACATTAAGAGCATAGCCAGAAATTTTTTCTAGGGGAGTCCAAAATTTCAGGTTCTGCTTCGACAACCTCTTACTTAATTCAGGAATACTCAAAAAAGAAATTCGGAACTTCTTGGACTCCCTGACTGAACATTAACCTGACATTCTGAAGCCACACCCAACCTTAAGTTCTCACGTTCGAATAATAATTAAAACTAACTATAACCATTAATTCTATTAATATTCCTACAAATTCGTAGTCGTACTCAAAATCTGTTTATTCCAATTTCCTATTGAGCCATCCAATAAATTAACATTGACAATAACTCAATTAAAATCAATATATTTGAAATCATGAGACCACAATTTATTATTTTACACAAACAATAAATGGAAATGAACAAAAAAAAAGAAAGAAGCAGAGAGAACAATTGAAATTGCAATAAAATATCGTGAGTTGCTAATATCGTGAAATGGGAAATGAAGAAAGAATGAAACGAGGAAATTAAAATCCAATTAAAAGAATTGAAAAGACATCCAACAAAACATACAATAATGGGGAGAGATAGAAAATTGGTAAAATTGAAATTGCTTGGGAATTAACTGCAATATTGAAATGAATAGAAGCAATATATACAATAAAATAAAAGTGAGAGACGAACGAGATTTGAATCTATTATTTTTTTAGTGCAGGAAAGAATTAAATTGAATAAACTAACTGCGATGAATTTTTACTTTCTGGAGGAGATGATAAAAATGGAAATAAATCTCAGTAGTTTTATGTCTGATTTATTGGAACTAACGCGACATTTCTCATTTATTAATGCCTTTATATGATACAGCAATGATCAATACAATATAAAATTGAAAATATAAAATTACGATAGTCATTGCATGCAGCACAATATATAGACTTTTTCATATATATTCAATACAGCTATTGTAGTCTGCCTCCTAAATGGAGTGGTTTGGAACGAGACGAGGAAAAAGAAAAAAAAAATCAATAATGATTTCATATCTTTGACCATTTTTTGTATGTTTAAAAAAACAAACAACAGACCTCACCGGACGATGATAAAGAGAAATTAATTTTAATATTTGATACATCAACATGTTTCATTTGCTTCCAAAAAAAATATATGTAAATGTTTGAGTTGGATGTTGAATGAAATGGTATGGTTAGGTTTTGCAGTTTGTCGATTGTACTAAGATAGGTTAAAAGTTTCTCTAAATATTGGAGCTACTCAATTCTAATGGACTTTAAAAATTTAAAAAATTCAGAATTTCTAACGGCATTTTCAGATTTGAAAACTTTGAAAAATTAATTTTTGAATTTTGGGATTTTTGTAAAAAAATCTTCTGTGGTTGAAACGTTCATCAAAAAATTGGTTTCAAACCCTTTTTTCAGCGGCGTAGGCAGAAATTTTTTCAAGGGGTGTCCAAAAAATTTTTTTGTATGGAAGAAAAAATTTTAGGGGGGGGTCCAAATGCTTTTTCTCAAAAACCCTAGCAAAATGAAGAAAATTTTCCTCGAAGGGGGCTTCGGACGCCCTTGGATCCTCCCCTAGATACGCCCCTGTCCTTTTCTCTTCCCAACTGTCACATAATCTCCAAACAAAAAAATCTATTGTTAAAAACTATCTCACAGTCGCAGACCCCCCTCTTCCCTTAAATTTTAATGTTTGAAGTTAACGACCCTTTATAAAAATATCGGTTCTCAAAGAAACATCGTTACTTTCACGCCATCACCAATAAACCTCCAACTTCTTTTCCTACTTGTATAATTTCTCATTGTGTATATTTTTCTTTCATAAAAAAATGTAAATGTAAATATTATCAATAAATTTCCTATGTCTCTCATATCATACCCGACAATCATGTGTAAAAACAAAGAATGAATGTTTGTTATAGCACTCAACATATATGTAGATATCGAATGTGAACACAACACTTCTAAGAGGGCCATAAACATTTATTTGAATAATTTAAAGCCAAAGCAATTTTTTTTTTCTTCTTGACGAGCATAATGAACAAAATTTCTTTCTTCTCTTTCTACATTCATTCATCTACATTATGACTCTGAAAATGTTGATTAATGATGACTGAAAATCCACAGTTGTGTAAAAATCAGCAAATTTTTTATTTATTTGAAATGACAAAATCGAAAAAAAATCTTTTGTACAATCACAAAATGTACGATTATATTCAAAAAACTTCAATATACACATACGAGGCTGTCTATTTGCACAAAGAATATCCATTACATGACAAAAAGAAATGAATAAATATGAACGGCAAATAATGTGAGCCCATTATCGTTAAACCATGAATGAATAAACGAGAGTGCGAGAGAAACGACGATGAAGGTTTTTTTTGTCAACAAACATTTTATACATAAAAAACGGAAATGTATGAAAAATCTGACATAAAGCTAGTTAATCGTACTGGAGACGACCTCCTATATTGTTGGTTTCTTATTATTACTTTACATATATTGTTGTGAGTATGTGAAGCTTATCATGCGAAAAATGGATACCATAAATTTCGAGGTTTTGTAAAAAAAAAATCAATTTAGTACTCTAGCAGTAATTTGAAGATGTTATTCTAGGAATAGCTAAGGTACCTAGAGTATACCTTAGAAACCCGAACCTGTACACCTATCAAAATTCTAGAGAATTAAATATCTTTTTTATATTTTTTATAATTCACGACAAATTGGTCTAACAATAATCTTCCGTACCTTCAATCTTCCTCGTTGCAATCGTTTAGATTTCTTGTGCCTATGAATTATATAGTAAAGAGCACCGCGTTTGAACTTTGGGTTCTTTGGCCCTCTCTTCTTGTACGCCATCTGATAAATACGATTTCTTAAACGACAACCTTGAAATCGAAGGTTCAAATCCCTTAAACAACTATGAAAGAATATTTCAACTAAAAAAACAAAAGTAGACAGAACACAACCAATACATAGAATACTAAAGACCTGATATAGATCACTCAATTCTATGTATGTAGTGTCGTGGTTCACTTCATTTTCGAGCTCAAAGGAGGCATTTTCATTGCTTAAAACCATCCACATATGTGGCAGACCAGCCTGAAATGACAAGTCCATGTAGTATTGCATTCTTTCAATGAATGGGTTTAAGTAGCTTGCTTCAAGCTGTATGTACTTTGTAGCTATTTCTTCTGGCAAGATGTAATAATAATCAGAGAGAAATTTCTGGTTAGAAAGTCGTGAATTTAAATCACTTTTAATCAATTCACACAGTCCTATAATTACCGAGCTTTCCTTTGTCATTTCGTTAACATCAAAATTTGTGATATTCATATTGATTCTGGATTTGATTGCCTGATATAAATCAGAATTTCTAATGGTAAACACAAATGCTTCACTTGAGCTGATCTTATAATCAGAATTTATAAGATCATTGACAGTTTTAAGCCGATTTTCAAAAATTGGTTCAATCATGAATGACGTTATGACACCTTCATATGCGTTACTAAGGATCCAAACCATCACAACAATTAACTGAATCAAAATAGCCAAAACCATTCGATTCTTTCGCGAAAAATCAACACCTTGACCAAAAAAATATACAAAAAATCCACACATAAGCAACCAATGAGAATCAACAGCACCACGATTACGAAACAAAAACCAAACTACAACGGAGCTAGTGACAGAAATACCAAACATCATCCAAGTCAAAGCATCAAATGGTTCAATGAAAATAATCTGAAAAAGTGATTCCTTTCTTGGAATCGGAACTAGCGCACAATACTCGCTTTGCTCATAAGTCAATAACTTTGGTACAAGAGTATCCATAATAATTCCAATATTCAATGTTAGTTCCATTCCTCTTTGTTTCCACAGTGAAGCTACGATAGAGCCATCTCGTGCATTAATGATGTGAAATCTCGAATTTTGGACTTTTTGGAGAGCTTTAAGAAAGAATAGCATTGGGGATGTTATACGATCAAATGTTAGAACACGTGGTGGCTGGTGAAAAACAGCTATCTTATAAGTAAATCCATTCATGTTACTCAATTTATCTGGAAACACATCAATAGCTTTTTGAGGATTAGAAATTAAGAATATGTTTGATGGAAAATGTCGAAAAACCAAGTATTGAGCATCAATGTCCGTAGATACAATTGAAACTGTTACATCTAAGAATCCTAACCGTGAAAAAGTATCTATAATCTGAACTGCTTTGTTAAAATACTTTGCTACAGGATAAATGACAATTACTTTAGTCATGTGATGCCAAACTGTTGAAAAGTGGTGCTTCTTAACTGCTTCCATAATTGAGTTCTGAAAAAAGACACAAAAAAAATCAATCAATATTAAGCTCTTCATACAAAATTATTACCATTGTAGCTAGTTTTGATTCTAGAATCATAACAGATGCTTTTCTTAAATGTTCCTCATAAATGACTTCTCTGAAATTAGTGCTAACTAATGGAGTTTCATCGCTAATACACTGTGCTATACTATTTAAAGTTTCAGACCAAATATTTCCATCAAAATTTCCAATCAAAATATCCTAAGTGTGAGGATTTGAGCTAATGACGTCGTTTGCAATTTTACAGACACTTTTAATGAGATTTTCATTCGCTATCGACGATTTTGAAGCACAATAAATTGGTGTTAGTAATAAAATGTACAAAATAACTGAAATTTCCTTAGCCATTCTCACAATTTTTTTTTTTTTAACTCCACTTTTGCTTCCTTATAAATTTAAACTTTTCAAAGAATTAAACTTTCATTGATTTAAGCTCACTTCAAATTTTAAATGTAATGTTTTGAACAGTTACCATAGATTCAACAAATGCAAATTTTATTTGCTTGGCACATTCAATGCTTAACAATTACATTCTATTTTTTTATATTGCAATATTAAAAAAAATCAATACTTTTTATTTAGGTAGGTAAAACTTAACAAAAATTAAATTTTGTCCCTATGATTTAAGAAAATTTCTTCAATTTGCTGGCATTTTTTGAAAAAATATCAACCCCTTCCCCCCACTAATTTTTTTTATACAAAAAAAACAAACACCCCCCCTATCCCACCTCAAAATTTTTCTGGATATGCCCCAGCACCCATCCTTATATATTTACATTTATTTTATTGCCAAAGATTTTCAAAAACTCAAAAGACATCAAACTCCCTCAACAAGACTCAAATGGAGAATTTTCTGATGCATCTTTCGAGTGAATTTTTATCAAAAAAGAAACAAATTCAAAAAAATTAAATGCAAATTTCTAAAATGGGATGTGTGTCTTTGAATGAATATTTTATTAATCTAACGATGAGTAAGTTTCATTCCTTTCTTCATGAAAAAAAGCCAAAAAGAAGCAGATGAAGATTATATAAAACTACATAAGAAGCTATTAAATTCTTATTCTTTGACTTTTTTTCCTTTGAGCGTAGAAACTGAGAATCATTTAAATTTTTAATCAATTCCTCTTTTGTTATTCTTTTGAGTAAAGAAAAAAAAGTTTTTTTTTGTGTGCATGTTGAATGAGGTGCTTTCAGATTTTAAATTGTTTGCTTTTTTTATGTACCTTTTTTCAAACTCAAACATGTAGCATGCAAAGTTCTACTATAAAAAAAAAAATTATTTATGAGTACGTGAAGTTATTTTTGTTAGGAAATTTACATTCATTAAGAATTTAAGTGGGGAGAATGAATGAGAGAGACGAAACTAAAGTTGACTTGTGAATGTGGGGTGAGATTAGAATTTTTAATTATTGCCTACTGCCTAAATAAACTATTTGCTTAATGAACTATGAAGAAGAAGACAGTTTACTATAAAGTTGGAATATTAAACACTAGAAGTTTTTTTTTTTTTTTTGTTGAAAGAGTGAAGAAATGTTTGTTAACTTTATGTAAATAATTGCTTTTTTTGTAGTTTTAATTGAATTGAGTTTTATGAATAGGAATGGGTGAATTGATGTTTAAAGAGCCTTTTTTGCTGAATTATAAGAGTTTAGAACATAAGTTTATCGATGAGCTTTTGCAATCTTGTTATTTATAAAATCAGTATTTTTTTTTTTTTTTTGGTTTCGCATTATAAAGTTCTTAATCTTTGGGTAGCTTTGGGCGGTTCAATTATTACGTAATGCTCTGAGGGGGCGGGAGTCTTACACCTGATTTTTTTGCTAAAAATGTTAAGGAAGGGGAGGGGGGTTGAAGGGTTAAAACCCAAATTAAAGTGTTACGTAATATGCGAACGTTAAAAATTGAAAAAAATCAAAAGTCTGAATGAACAGAATTTCGGTGTTAAATATTTTTTATGTCGGCCATTTTGTACTAAAAACAACGCCATTTTGAATTTTGTACTAAAAAGTAGCTTTATAAATTTTAGTTTAAATTAAGTTGCAACCAAGGGCAGTTTTGGGGTCAAAATCCCTTTATTTTCGCAAAGTTTACGCTAGATATTATTGAACTTTTTAGATCCGAGCCAAAAAAAAACGTCGAAAAGTAGCAAAACCCCCTCCAAAAAATTCCTGGCTATGTCCCTGGTTGTAACGTATTTCAATTTCCTGAGCTTTCAAACTCATTTAAGAGATGGAGGCTAAAAATGCCCCTAAACTGCAACCGAACTTTACTAAATTTTCAGTCACGATACCTTATATGAAATACAATCAATTCAAAAATTCAATTTCAAATCCCAAGCCATTTTCCTCAATTGCTACTTCTGCCCCACATAAATAAATAAATGAAATAAAATTTCAATTCCAAATAAGGCCTATCTCGCAAGTTAATTATTGAAAGCGATAGCTTGTAATGCCACCACCTTCATTGTATATGAATAAACACAAAAGAACATAAAACATAATAAAAAGGAACGAAAGAACTTCAAAACAAGCAAAGTAAAAAAAAGTCTTTTTTATAATGTTTGTTTTTATGCTTATCGTCGTCATCGTCGTCTACAGAATGTTTTGTGTGTCGCGTTTACCATTCTTAGTTGCTTTTAAATGTCTATTTACTGCTTTATATATAAATTTTTTTGTGCTCTTTCCTTTCTTTTATTTCACCCATTAACTTTTAATCTTCTTCATCATACTTTTATTTTTGCCCGTTCTCGTGTTGCTTTCAACATCGGCACTCGTTCTTTATTTAGTATACAAACGGAAGAGAAGAAAAAGTATTTTATAACATGAGAAAAAAAGATAAAAGGAAAAATAAATAAAAATAAAATAAAAGTAAAAAGACACAAAAAAAGCGAAGCGCCTGGAGATCGTCAAAGCGATTCTTCCTCAATCTATTTATTGCTACTACAATTTACGCATTCGAGCGTTTTGTTGAACAAAAAGAAATAAAAAGAAAAATGTAATTTGATTTAACCTTGTGCTGTATTGATGTTGATGTTCTTATTATTGTTGATGTTGCTCTTTGGAGCTGATAATAGACATGAGATAAGAAGTTTTGTAGAAATTGTCTTGGAAAATTTGATTTGAATCTAGAATATTCATCATTAAAGTTTTGTAAACTGGTTTACTATGATTAGTGACTAGATTTGACATTCTGGATTTTTGACATATTTTAAGTTAATTTCAAATCATAAAATTCAACTATTACGAATAAATGTCTAACAAATTTCAAAATGGCGGTCTTTTAGTACTTAAGGTTTTAGTACAAAATGGCCGACATTAAAGTAATAAAGCTCAAAATTTCTACGAGTTAATTGTGAAAAATGAAGGAAAGGGCTAAAATTCATGAAAATAAAATTCCAAAAAGCTCAAATTTTGCAAACATTTTGAATTTTTTGCTTTTCCAGCTTTTTTTAAGGTTTTTCCAAACTTTTTCCTAGCTTTTACCAAACTTTTTCAAAAACTTATTAATTGGTAAAAAGAATTGCAATTTTGAATTTTCTTATTTGCCGAAAAACCCAAAGTGATCTCAAAAAGGCAACAATTTCAAACCATAATTCCGCTAAAAAGCAAGCGGAAAGAGAAAATAAAAGGAAAGAAGGAACCTAATAAATGAGAAATGTGTGTTATGAACAGAATTTCCCCATCTACATACAATATTGTATTCAATGTTCTCTATAGTTATTGTTGTTGCTCATCTCTCGTTTCTTCACATTCTCCTTCATTGCCATCGAGAGTATTCACCGTTCAAGCAAATAAATGTCTACAACGGCAGTGCGGTGGTTTGAAGATACGTGTATAATAATAAAAAAAAAACGGAAAGTGAGAATGGAAAGGAATGAAATTGTTGAAAATTTATGATAAAAGCCTGGGTTGAGGGAATTATGCAAAACTGTTCATTAAAGAATCGTATTTATGCTGTATGTATATAATGTGAGTAGCATAAACGTGTATATTATATTGGATGGTATTTATGCTGAATACGTAAAATTGTTGAAAATGTTCAAATTGCCACGAAAATGGGATTAAAAAATCTTTTTCTGCTTCCACTTCCTCACACTCTTCGAGAATCTCAATTTAAATGCTGTTTTGTAAAATCGCTGGTGTTTAAGCGAATATGAAAAAGGAAGAAGCAAAAAAAAAGTTTCTTGCGGAAATGGTAAATAAAAAAAATTACGTGGTGGATGAGATGGGGCGGTAAATGGGGTGTTTTATGTGCGGAAGGTGTTGAAATTTTTAAGGATGAATTTTGAACAGTTTATTGATTATTGCTTTGGGTTATGTTTGTGATTGGCTTGCTAATTTTTATTTGAGTTTATGAGTCGTGGAAAATTTTCAAGGAAGAATTTTTTGAGGTTTATTTTCTTGAGTTTCTTGGAACTTTAAATAACTTCCAATTTTTTTTATCTCTTCAAAGACTTAAAAGATTGGCAAAAAAATCTTTTTCATCTCTACCAGAAATAAAAATCTCAAAATTTTTTTTACGAGAATTTCTTCTTTTTTGTGGCCTTTTTGCATCATTTTATTTTCATGATAGAAATCCGACAAGGACACCTACAGCTGCAATAAAAGTCAGTAAGATTATCATTGTGAGATCTCTATTAAGTTTATTTCTGAGAATATTAAACTTGATACCGATATGATAAGTAATAAAATATTTTTAAAGAATGTATGAGGATTAAAAAGAAAGTAGATTTTTTTAATTGAATAAAATAAAAAAGTTGTGTGAATCAGTTTGAATACATAATATTAATTCCGTTTTTTATCCTCTTACATTCATTATTTTATTAGTTAGATTGTGCAAATTTTTTTATGAGCTGATTGAATAATATTGAATTTTATCCAATTTAATATTAAAACTTTGGAAAGGGGTCGTCCACTTAGTACGTTCGCTTGCTAGGTGAGAGGATAAGGGGTTTAGGATTTTATAACTGGCAGGGACGTAGCCAGAGGGGGTTTTAAGGGGTCAACCCCTCCCCCAAATTTTTAAAACAATAAAAACGGTTTTTTAAAATTTGAAAAAAATAACGGATTTTTAATTTTTGAATAAAATTAATGTTAATGTTTTGTTTACAAAAAAAAAGTCATGAGTCATGAATTTTCAACCCCCTCCAAAAAATAACCTGCCTACCCCCCTGCTATCAGGTCTAACAAAAAATCGTAATGAGAGTAAAAAAAGGTTCTAAAAAGTCGTGTTTTGTATAACGTACTAAGTGAACAGCCCCTTATGATGTTCATCAAAAAACTTGGAGTTTAAGACCCCCACTCCCAATTTTCTTTACTACAAAACCTTAAAACAAACAAAATCCTTCTTTTTAAAGTTTTTTAGCGCATTTTTGCAAAAAATGACGCTTATAGTTTCACTTTGTTCGGCTGGCTGGCTGGCTGGCTGGCTGTATGAGCTCTGAGATCTCAGAAACCAGACATAGTTAAGAGTTCTGTTATGATGAATTATCTTTCTACTATCGAGTTATTCCGGCATCGCTTATTAAAAAATCGTTAAACGATCTACTATTCCTGTAATCAACGATTTAACATTATATAAGGAAAAAAATTGTTGAAAACCCCTCGATAAAAATTTGAATTTCTTTTGACCGTTGGAATTTAAAAATTTTTTGACCGTTATTTTTGGTCGAAATTTTTTTCATTCTTTTTGAAAGGTTTTGTATTTATCATCAAGAAAACAGACTTTTCATGCATAGAGCATGCTACAAAGACGGAATTTAATGGATTCTGTTATTATTATACAGTTTTTTTTTTCATAAAAATTGTATTTTCTTGCAGGATTTTTTTGATGATAAAAAAGAAGAATTAAGGGATTTTGTAATTTCAAGCAATTTCTATTTAATCGATTTCTGATCGCTGCGACAAAAATGCGCTTAAGTCCCTCGATTAACAACACGAGGACTTTGAACATTTTTTTAAGACTCTAACATAGCTTCAAACATCATATACAAAAAAATGAGAAAATAAATAAAAACCAAAATATGCGCAATATTTGAAAATAAAAAAATAACTGTATGTAATTTTCTGCAAGTTATACAATCGTCTCCAACTCTCATGCAATCACACAAATTTAATTTATCCAGCTCTCAACTATTTAACAAAAAATTCTCTAACTATTTATGCTTATCTCATATTTTTCATAATTTTGTATTTTTCAACTATTCTCATCTCATTGTCTACTTCTGTAATCTTATCTCCCTTACAACTTCAAATTCATTAAGAAAGAGAATTGTTTTGGTCAAATTACTGTCTTTAATCTTTTTCTATTGTTTCATGAAACTCGATTGAAAAATAATCTTAAAGCTCTTGCTACAAGCAGAGAGACAATGCTTTGTTAAATAAAAAGAATTTTTTGTTTTGCTTGTTATTGAATGCACATTATCAGCGATTAAATCTGTCTGGTTGGATTTTGTGGTAATATTTTCTCTGAATGTCAACATTAATCATTTTATTAAGTCATGATATTTAGCTTCATTAAGGTTTGGTTCCCTTGAGGGTATTTTGAGTTGATTTATGGGTTTAGTTTTTAAGATTTAAGTAAGAAGTTTTGTAATTAGTCGGATTAATGTTTTGTGGGCTCTATAATGTTTGGGACATAGCATTTTATTAGATTTAAGCCACATTTAAATTAAATTCTACATAAAATAACCTTAATGGCAATAAGCTTATTGACCATTATTCATCAAAAAGTAATTAATTATCCTCACTAAATACTCAACATGAATTGAGTCAAAAATAAAATTTGTTTACGCAAATGACATTAAAAAATTACAAAATTCAATTGAAAAATATTTTTAATGCAATTTCCAATTTTATTGAAATAAAAAATTACGACAAGACCTCGACTGCCGATTTTCAATTTATTTTCATTTTCAGTCAAATAATTGACATTCTCAGAATATTTTTACGGATTCATTCATCATGACGATGGCAAAAAAAATCGACGATGACTTTTGATGAAATGCCAAATGCATTTACTGCCGGGTTTTATAAAAGACACGACAGTTATGTCTTTTTACATTCCTTTCTACTTCTTTCTTTTATTTAATAATATTATATTTTATTCTCCTCCTGTGCTGTTTACTAGTCGCTCTTATCGCAATAAAAAATGGATTATCGGTTGTGAAATTTATTGCCAAACATTTGCCCACACAACTTTTTTTATATCTTGTATTAAATTACATTTTTTTTTTCTTTCTTTTTTTTTGCTGCTTGTTTTCGTCTTTTTGAGGAATTTTATTGTAAATCTTTGTTGGTTCTGTTTGAAATTGAATTTCAAAAAAATTCTCGAATTTCAAAGAATTTGAATTTAACTTGATGGAATTTAATTAATTAAAATTCATGAAAATAAAATTTTGTCAAAGACTTTGATTCACTTTTGAAAATTTGTAGCTCAAATCTGAATTTTATTACAATTATCTACGGATGCTAGGTTCAAATAAAAAATTCTCTTAGTCAACAAAAAAAGCAAATTCAATCAACTTTTCATTGAAATTTTTTTCACATTTTTATTTATTTTCATAAAAAATTCAAATCTTATCAAAATTTATTTCTAAAAAATGTTTTTTAAACTTTCAAATTAATTTAATGTAACTTCAGGACTCCACCAACTGCCCACCCTCTTAAAAACATCTCTGCAACTTCAAAACTATCCAACATCATCATCGCTAAGTAAACAGACAACAACAAAAGACAAAGAAGAAAAATGGGTGCACTGATTCAAGTCAAAGTGGATCGTCGGAGAGCGAATGAGATCATGATGACTATATCTAAATTCCTCAAGAAGCATAGAATTGTACGAGGAATGATAGCATACAGCATATTGTGGCCAGGTGTGTAACTTAATTTATCAAATTTATCTTCCTTTAAACAACAAAAAAAAATGTCCATCAATTTTCATTTTATGTGCCTTAAAAGACAATTTAATAAATTTTTTTCTTTTTTTCCTTTTTTTAGTTGGAAGTATGGTACAGCAGGCGTTTGAAGGCAAAAAATTTAGTGAATTCGATTGGAAGAAAGTTGTAAGGTATGGCGAAATTTCACTGAGTTTAAACTTTATTGGATATGGAAATTTATGAGCATTTTGAGGTTAGAATTTACAATGATGAGTTCTTAATACTCAATTGATGAACATAAAAATTTGCTCTTTTGATGATTAATTTGCCAAATTACAACAACTAAAATCTTCTATGACTAAAAAATTAAGTTTTGTACTTCAAAATTTCTAAACCGTACCAAGGACACGGCTCAAAACTATCACACGACTAAAAATACCCTCCTGGTTACGAGTCACAAAAGCCAAAATAACTTCCCATGATTCAGAAATCCAGACAAATTTACAACTATCAAACTCAATTTCACTCCAACACAAATTCCCTCAGGATATAAAGTCAAGACAGCATCAGCTTGCAAAATCGCTTATGAATTTATGCAATGCATAAAATATTTTTTCCTGTTCTTCTTTCTTCTCAGCTTTTTCTTTTTTCTTTCACAGTCTGTGATAAATTCCATCCATTTAGTTAGAAAAGATTTTGCAACTTTTTTTTACTTCTACCTTTTTGCTCTGCTCAGCTTTCCAAAGAGGGAAAAATTTTTTCTGTCATTCTGGAGAAAAGTGATGTCTCTTTAAGTACTTTAAATCGTTTTATCGTTCGTAAGATTAGATGCAGAAGTTTTCATTCCCATTTCCTATTTTTCTTTTTTGTGTTCGTCATGAATGAATGAGAAAGAATTTTTTTATCGTTCAGGTGATGCAAAATTGATTCAATTTTCATTTTTTTTTTAACTTCCTCAAAAAAAAATCATATCTAATGGATGTTGAGAAATTAAATTGAAATAATTGATATGGAAGGGAAAATTTTCATTTATTTTGAATTTTATCGGAATGAGTTTTGATTGCAACAATTGACCTGATTTTCGCTTAGATGCAAATGCATATTTAAGGGATTTAAACGAGCAGGAAATTTATTTAAAATTCAAATGCTATTAGCTTTATAATGCTTTAAAAAAAACTTCATGCTATGTGCACAAAAAAGCTTCGGAATTCTCAACTTTGACTAACATTTCAATTTGAATTCTTTTTGTGGAAAATATTTTTAATGGAAATGCATTTGGGAGGGTTGGGTAGATTGTATGACGTGAAATTAGCAACTGCTTTGATTTGATAAAAAAGTTGATTCTCTTCGTAATTTTATCATAATCTTGTGTATAAATATAGAAACTCAAAAATTCGTATTAAACTATATTTTGTCATAAAGTAACCTGAAGTGGCTCGTTGTCGGATTAGTTTAGTACTGCGATACTTAATTATTCCAATACCGGCATAGCAATCATGAGTTCGAGACTCGACAGGTGAATTTTTCAACTATTGTTTTTCGAATCTTACGTACTGTAAATTAAGCTCGCAATCTTCCTTTGTAGGCTACAGACAGAAATGTCATCAAGAGAGGAGTGGTATCGATTCCAGTATAAACTACTGTGATCTGGCGAATCCTCACTCGTTAACCCTTAAACCCCATCATTTGAAAGTCTATCAACTAGCATTAAATAAAGCACTTTAACCTTCTTAAATTTCATACATACTTTAAAATATTCCAACTACACCCCTAGCTCATACCATATAAACATCTACAGCATGCCCAAATCACATGAGACTTTTGCACATAAAAGCACAAAAATATTTTGCAATTTTTCATATTTTTATTTTCACTCGAATAAGAAGAAAAAAAACTCTTCTTAACTTTTCATTTATGCAGAAAATGTAGAATATTTCATAAAAACTACTTCCATAAAAATGCATGAGCTCATGAACGAGTTCGTCTTGCTATTTTTTTTGCCTTGTCTCGAAATGGAAGAAAATTTTTGCTGCTTTCATTTTAATTTGATTTTTCCTTTCGGAACATGCTCTTTCTTATTATTTTTATGCATTTTATTTCTTCCTTGTTCTATGATGTTGAGTGGGAAAAAGTACGAGTATGATAGAACAAGAGAATAAAAAATTGTATATCTTATCACATTTGGTATATAATATAGCATGAAAAAAAATAGCACAAAATTTATTTTGTCGTTGCATGCAAGAAGAACTTTATCTTCTACTTTTCTTTCTCCGGTGTTCTAGTTTGTCGAGTTTTTTTTTAAAGTGGAGATTTTCTTATTATTATTATTATTATTATTATTTTTTTTTTGTGGTAGGAAGAAAATTTTTATAGGATAGCGGATGCGTGATTTTATGCAGTTTTTCTAAGTTGTCTTTATCATGCACATTTTATGAATTGTTTTGCAAATTTTTTTTGTTGATTTTTTTTTTTTTTTTAAATTTATTAAGAATTCCGACTAGAAATTTACACAATGGAATGAGTTGCTTCATTGTAAAATGGTCAATTTCGATGATATTGTTTAAAAGTTTTGAAAAAAGAAAGTTAATTCTGACTTATTCTAATTTTTAATACAAAATTTTTTTGAATCAGTCGAAATTTCATCAAAGTTGACCATTTTACAATAATGCAACCCTCTTGGAAATTTAGCAATCATTTTGATAAATTCTACTGATTTTTGATCCAGGGTGTGGAACTGATCAAATTGATCAAAAATGATCAAAAATGAATAAAAATGATCAAAAATGATCAAAAAAGATCAAGAATGATCAAAAATAATCAAAAATTAATTTGATCAGTTCCAACCCTTGTTTTTGATTCAGCTAAGCTTAAAATTTAGAATTTTAGAAGTTTAAAAATTTTTTCATTTTAAAAATTTAGATATTTTGCTCATTTTAACAGATTTGATCTCGATTCCCCTAACTCAAAAATAACACTTCAGACATCTTCAAGTAAATCAACCCCTATGCGCAAAGCTCAAATAACAAAATTCAATTAAAAATCCTAAAAAATCCTTCCATTTCTGAACCAACGCAAAAAGTAAAATTGTCATGTCAACCTCACATATGTTCAACATTAAATCCAAGCACAATTTTCATATTTTCCATACACGTAACCATATAAATTTATTTGACATTCAAAAGACACAAAACAGCAGAAAATATGACAAAATTAATCATCATTCATACTTCAACGACTTTTTAAGACGCAAACGAGAAAAGAAGGAAGGAATAAGAAAAATTTGTTTCGTGAAAATACTTTTTTTGTGCTCGTAAAACATTTATCTTTTTTGGTTGAAGCTGCTGAAGTTTTATAGATGGAAATTTATAGCGACAAAATGTGATCAATGGATGTTGGTGGGTCCTTGTGGGGAAATTGGGTTTGAATTTATCTTTTTGCTTTGGGGGATATTGGATTTAAGTTTTAAGTTTGTAAAATGGTTGGTTGGTTAAGAACGTAAGCAGATGGTCATTCGTAAAACTCATAACACTAAGGAAGTGTGGGGGTCTCAAAAAAGGTCTCTGGCTAATCTTTTTGTACAGAATTCAATTAACATAAAATATATCCTCTGATCCTAAAAACCTACTACCCTACACTTGTTTCACAAAAACAACCTAACCATTGCTAAAAATTACCTAAAATTTCAATTCAAAACTCCCATCAAGGGTAGCTAAAAACTAAAACAACGTTAAAAAAACACTTGATTGATGCTTATTAGATGTACGAGGATGGAATGAAATCGAGCGTATAAAAGAACGAAAAATACAGCAAGTGAGAAGAGGAAAATATGAAAATAACATTAATTGAGCTCTAGGCACATACACAATGTGAATGAAGTGAGTGGCGTGTCATATGCGGGTTTTCCTATTTGCCTTTCTAATTACAATGTATAAAAGCGATTTGTTGCGACATGAAAATATTCTTTTTCTCCCTTTGTTGTGCTGTATTTTATTACACCCTTCAATATTATTAATGTTAAAGACTTACGTACGTACAAAATAATTTTTAAGCCTTAATATTTCTCTCATTTCCCCCTTTTATATATTCTCTCCCTTTATTATTCAATTACATGTCGTTCACATTTGGAATAAAAATTCCATTCCTTTTTCTCACACCCTCAATCTGTGTTAACGCTTTAACGGTTGCATATACTTCTATACTTTTTTGTATGTATATAAATTGAGGGGGATTAAATATGATTTTTTTTTCTTCAAAAATGTTTAGGATTTAATCTAATTTGACTAATCTAAAATGTTGCAGTCGGTAGATGAAAATAAGGGGGTGCCAAACATGACTTTGATGATGATTGTGTGTTTACTGTAAATTTTATTTTATCCTCTCTTCCTTCAAGCATGTTATACTCGTTCCTCATGATTGATTATTTGCTTTCATCGTTGCTAACTTTTTTTTTCCTTTTTTTCCTTTTCATTCTTGCTATGTGTCATAAAATAGCAGTAATATGGAAAATTAGTGAATGTGGAAGTTGAGACTGTAGTGAGGGTTGAATGGTTAAGGCGCAAAGTTTTTTTTTAGTTTTGAAGATTTTTCTATTTAAGAAGATATGGACTTGAAATTTGAGTCTTTTGCAGAATATCCTCAACCCAGTCTGAAAGTCGAAAATCAAACACCTTGCAAACTTAAATATTCTACCTAAATTTTATTAATAATTCAAAATCATCCATAAATCCTCTCCAAAATTCAGCATCAACCCAAATTTATCATTCAAATCACATCCTTTTACTCAAAAAAATGCTAACGCTGTTTTTTTCTTAACACTCAAAAAGAAGGGAAGAAAAAGTTCCTGCATTTTTATATTTTTTTTTGTTCTATCCTTTCATGTTCATCGTGCGGCATTTTTATGACTTCTGATTGTGGTAACGATGATAAGAATATTTCAATTGAATATTAATGACGATTTTTTTCAAGACTTTATGTTCAGTACACACGAGATTTATTTTCGCGCTGTCGATGTCATGAGAGGGGTTTGAAAATTCCATTTTCAATGACTCAGCTGTAATCAAAAAAGATTTTTTATTCGTGTGGAATGGGATATTGAAATTTGAAATTGCTTTAAATTCATCCCTCATTGTTATTAGAGTTATTGATCAAAAAATATCGCGTGATAAATGCCTTAATTTCCAGTTCAATTGAATAGCAATTTACTTTAACATGAAACAATTAATTAATTGCTTTTAATTATTATATTTTAGATTCTGTCTGTATGGAACATTAATACAAGGACCTGCTCTATATTGTTGGATGCGTGTAGCTAATAAAATGTAAATCATATTTTAATCTATATGAAATACTCCTAATCTATAATTACTGTCACTTACAGGTGGCCTCGCTCTGATATCCGATCAGCATTAGCAAAAGCATTAACAGGTACTTAATTTTATTAAATTTCAATCACAGAGACATTAATTAGATTAATTGTATTTTAATTATAAGAGCAAGTTGCATTTGATCCATTTTCAATAACGCTGTTCCTATACGCGATGACTATTTTTGAGGGTAAAACTCATGAGCAAGCTAGACGAGAAGTAAGTTACATAAATTTTTAATCAAATTACTTCCAATAAATAAAATTAATTTTTTTAAGGTTTCATCAAAATTCCTCAGCATATACGCAATTGGACTTGTTTATTGGCCAATCACACAGACCATCAATTTTGGTTTTGTGAAGCCTAAAAATCAAGTTATTTATGTCTCATTTTCGTCACTTATTTGGACTACTTTTTTGGCTTATATGAAGGTATGTTTGTGGATTATGTACACCCCACATCCACTCTTATCCTTATGAGGGTGCTTTAATATTATAATCTGCTGTATTTTTTACGCAATTGTTGTCAATTTTCAGGCTCATCCAATTGACGAAGAGACAAAGAAGAAGGTCAAAGTTGCCATCGAGAAGCGCTATGAACACATCAAAGAAGTTGCAGGAGAAGTTGTAGAACACGTCAAACATCCAAAACACGATTAAAATCAATAGTTAACATCTGAAATTTTTACTGTTTGGCAATAAAGTTATGTGATTTGAGTACTGTAAATAAATTAATTATTGTAGATTTATGAAAAGGGTGATCATCCAATTTTTTGTGAAAATTATGAATTTTTATATGGGACGGTTGTAAACTTAAATTGGTGGATGTCTAGGGTATACTCTAGGGTAATCAGGAAATGTTATATTGTTACCCTAGGATAAACTCTAAGATCCAGGACTTAACTGTCAGTTGAGAACACTCGCAGATGGTCACTCCCTTTCAAACTTAATAAATTTTTGAATGAATAAAGTTATATTTTGCTAAAATTACATAAAACTTAGTAATAACTGACTGGCAAAAGGTTATCACACTATCATTAAGTAGATAAGTTTCCACTCAGAAGCACACACCTAAACTTTCTGATTGTGTTGTTAATAATTTTGACTCCAAGCGAATAATTGCTGCTGTTAAAAAAATTATCTATCAAGTGCTTAATTACATGTTTATTATCGATTAAAAACCACTGAGCACGTTGTAGTTAGTATTAAGTATTAAAAACTTTTTACAGTTTATTTAAGCATTTAAAATTTTATGAGAAACAAAATTTATAAACCTGGAGTTGCAAAGACTTCTACATTAAATATATCAGCATATTCAGCCTCAACTTTTCTGACCCTTGTGACATCTCTTAAAAATGAAACGGATTTCTTGGGTATTCTGTTTCTTAAAGGATCATTCAAATCAATTGCATAAATTCCAAATCTTTCATCATATCCTCTCATCCATTCTGTGTTAATAAAAATGTCAACAAAAATCCAAAAATTTTAAAATGTAAGTTACTCACCAAAATTATCAACCAAACTCCACACAGTGATTCCCAAAACATTGCATCCATCACTTATCGCTTTAGAAATAGCAGCCAAATGCAATCTCATGTACTCAATTCTGTCATCGTCTTCAATAGTTAACGGTGCATCCGACCATCCATTTTCAGAAATATAAACATTTGGATTGTTGTATTGTGTTCTGATCCAATTCAAAAGATCATAAAGTCCCTGTGGAACTTGATATAACCAACTACTTCTAGCTCTCTTCCATCTCTGATCCTTAAATCCAGCAACTTCACTATCATGATGTAATGGATCCCATCCCCAGAATTGAATTGGAACTGACATCTCGCTGGAGTAGTAGTTGAGTGCCAAAAAGTCTGCAGATCCTTTCAACATTGCGACTTCTTCAGCAGTGAACTTTGGGAGTCTTGAGAATGGTCTTCCTTGATCTTTACTTTTCTGATCGATTGCGTCACGCATAACTTGTGGATAATCGCCTTCAGCTGAGAAAATTGGATGAGTGTATCGTCCAAACTAGACGTAGCCAAAAAGAATATTAAAAAATAGAAAAGTCAAGAAAAATTTTTACAAATTACATAAAATTGAAGTCCTCTGATTGGAGTTTCCCATAAGACACTTCCATTTCCTGGATAATTGAAGCCAGAATTTAAACAAATTCCAACTTTTCCTTGTTGAGTAGGAAAATATCGCTCTTTGTACAATTTATAAGCGCGAGCATGTGACAACAATACATGATGAGAACATAAAATTCCACCAATACTATCATAAGTCCAAATATGTGGTGCATGATCGATAAAATTGTGACCTTGATCACAAAAGACACTTGGTTCGTTGAAGGTTATGAAAATTTTGACTCTAAAGGTGAGAAGATGAAATATTATATATGAATCTCTAAGTTGTGTAGTTCGAGGCTTTTAGCAGTGACATAGCAATTAAATAATACTGACCTATCTCCAAAGCTCTTGAAAACCAAATCAGCATAGATTTCGTAATATTTAACAATTTCAGAGTTCATCCATCCTCCAATGTCTTGAAGATATTGTGGTAAATCCCAATGGTAGCTGTGGAATCAAAATTGTCTGAAGGTCTATAAAATATTTTAAGAATTCTTCTAGTACTTACAGAGTTATCATAGGTTCGATTCCTGCATCTCGTAAGCCATTAATCAATTTATTGTAGTAGTCAATACCTTTCTGATTAATTTGTTGGTCCTTTGTCAGCACTCGTGTCCATGCGATCGAAAATCGATACATTGTCAGCTGTGTTCAAGTGTTGATAACAAAATTTTGAAATTATGTAATTTAATCAATTTTTTTATGAATCTTACGTTGGCGTCTTTTAAAGCTTGAATGTCTTTCTCCCAATAATAATATGAAAGAGCTGCTTCGTCTCCAGTTAGTCCATCAAACACTCCATTGTCTGGTTGACGATGAGTTGCTGTATCCCAAATGCTTGGTAATTTTCCATCTACATTCCATGCTCCTTCGATTTGGTAGCTAGCTATTGTTTAAAAAAAATTTTTAATTTTTTTAATCAACCGAAAATTTCGCAATTCCCCAAAGATTTTAAATTTTTTTATAAAAATTCAATTTTAATTTCATAGGTAATTATTTTTAAAAAATTATGATTTAATATTTAAAAAAAATATAATTAAATTTTTCACTTCTTACACTTAAAAATTCAATTTTTGTATTATTGTTTTAAATACCTGGGTATTTTTGAAATTTTTTAATTTTTAATTTTTTTTCTGTTTTGTTTTCCTTAATTTTTGATACGAAATTTATTATTTTCAAATTTGATCCTTACCAGTTGCTGCTCCAAAAATAAATGAATCTGGAAAAGTATATTCATCTGCCGCTTTTATAAAGCTACAAGCACTTAAAATTAAAATTGCTACAAATTTAATATTTCCCATTTTTCAGTTTATCCGCTCGAGACGACTGTAAATATTAAACTGAATTATTCTCATCAATTACCAGTAAGTTTATTTACCACACAGTTTGATTTTATTGCATTATCACAACCAACACATGCTGAATTTGAGATTACAAGAGCATTATCTGTTAAATAATATACAGGTCGCAATGCTTTTAAATTAGTAAAATTCTTATCATTCACAGTGGGTTCTCAAACCTTTTATTTTTCAAAAAATCAAACTTTTTCAATTTTTTATCTCTTTAAACATTTTAAGAAACAAAATTTATAAACCTGAAGTTGCAAAGACTTCTACATTAAATATATCATCATATTCAGCCTCAACTTTTCTGACCCTTGTGACATCTCTTATAAATGAAACGGATTTTTTGGGTATTCTGTTTCTTAGAGGATCATTCAAATCAATTGCATAAATTCCAAATCTTTCATCATATCCTCTCATCCATTCTATGTTAATAAAAACATCAATTAAAATCCAAAAATTTTAAAATGTAAGTTACTCACCAAAATTATCAACCAAACTCCACACAGTGATTCCCAAAACATTGCATCCATCACTTATCGCTTTAGAAATAGCAGCCAAATGCAATCGCATATACTCAATTCTGTCATCGTCTTCAATAGTCAATGGTGCATCCGACCATCCATTTTCAGAAATGTAAACATTTGGATTGTTGTACTGTGTTCTGATCCAATTCAACAGATCATAAAGTCCTTGAGGAACTTGATAAAGCCAATCACTTCTTGCTCGCTTCCAATTTGGATCCTTAAATCCAGCAACTTCACTGTCATGATGTAGTGGATCCCATCCCCAAAATTGAATTGGAACTGACATATCACTAGAATAATAGTTTATAGCTAAAAAATCTGCAGATCCTTTTAACATTGTGACTTCTTCAGCAGTGAACTTTGAGAGTCTTGAGAATGGCCTTCCTTGGTCTTTACTCTTTTGATCAATTGCATCTCGCATAACTTGTGGATAATCACCATTAGCAGAGAAAATTGGATGAGCAAACTTACCAAACTACAAAGAACTAAAATAATGAAAAGCTTTGAGATTTTTTAAAATAAATCACAACTTACATAAAATTGAAGCCCTCTAATCGGAGTTTCCCAAGTGACACTTCCATTTCCAGGATAGTTGAATCCAGTATTTAAGCAAATTCCAACTTTTCCTTGTTGAGAAGCAGAATACTTTTCTTTGTACAAATGGTAGGCACGAGCATGTGAGAGTAGTACATTATGAGCACATAAAAGACCACCGATGCTGTCGTAAGTCCAAATGTGTGGTGCATGACTTGCACTACTGTAGCCGAGATCACAAAAGACACTTGGTTCGTTGAAGGTTATGAAGATTTTAACTCTAAAGGTGGAGGGGTAAAACGTATTTTACTACACTAATAAGCTTTATCAGTTGATAACAATACTGACCTATCTCCAAAACTCTTGAAAACCAAATCAGCATAAATTTCGTAATATTTAATAATTTCAGAGTTCATCCAACCTCCAATGTCCTGAAGATATTGTGGTAAATCCCAATGGTAGCTGTGAAATCAAAATTGTCATGAAGGTCCATTAAATATTTTAAGAATTCTTCTAGTACTTACAGAGTTATCATGGGTTCGATTCCTGCATCCAGTAAGCCATTAATCAATTTATTGTAGTAGTCAATACCTTTCTGATTAACTTGTTGATCTTTAGTCAATACTCGAGTCCATGCGACTGAAAATCGATACATCGTCAGCTGTGTTCAAGTGTTGATAAAATAAGCGTCATAATTTATATTACATCATAAATATTTGATAATCTTACGTTGGCATCTATTAAAGCTTGAATGTCTTTCTCCCAATAGTAATAAGACAGAGCTGCTTCATCTCCAGTTGATTTGTCAAAAACTCCATTGTCTGGTTTACGATGAGTCGCTGTATCCCAAATGCTTGGCAATTTTCCATCTACATTCCATGCTCCTTCGATTTGGTAGCTAGCTATCGTTTTTAAGTTTATTTTAATGTTTTATAGAGTTTAATTTTTAAATTTTTCAATTTTCTAGATTTAACTTTTAACTTTTTAGATTTTTTTTTTTAAATTTTAATCATCGAATTTTATTGAAATCTATTTTCCAATTTTTGAACTTTAATGAGCTTTATTAGAATTTCATAATACTAACCAGTTGCACCCCCAAAAATGAATGAATCTGGAAAACCATATTCGTCTGCTGCACCTGTCAGGCTGCAAGCACTTAAAATTAAAATTGCTACAAGTTTAATATTCCACATCATTTTAGGAATCCAGTTCCAACGACCTTAAATATCAAACTGAAAGTTTATTTACCACACAGTTTGTTTTTGGCTCCTTATCGCAATCAATATACACCAAATGATAACATTATCTCAAAATACTTGTCAGCAAGTGAAATTTTTATCGACTAAAACTGCTTCTGATTATAATTAAGCTTTTAAATCAATTGATTATCAAAATTTATGATTAAAAAAAATTAAAATTTATTTTTAAAAATATTTTTCAGTCGTTTTTAAAATATTTGGACAGTAAGTTTTAGCTAATTCAATGTATGCAGCACTTGTATTGAATGTTAACGTGAAATTTTGTCCCTGAAGCTCGTTCATCTTATTCCAAATGTGAACAAAATATGATTCAAATTCTTTAATTCTCCCAAAGACATAAGTGGAACCATCCTGTTCGTAGAACTTTTTATATCCACCATAATTCACTGGATAGCATTTTTCAGTAGGTAGAATTGTAAATTCATCACATTTTGTGTATTCATTAGTTTTTAAGTCAGTGCCATTGCAGAATGCTTTGATGGATTCTGAGAATAGTTTTGGTCCATTATCTGCAAGAATGAGGTGCTTGAAAAAGTTTTAGAGAAATTAATTTCAAACTTAATTTGCAATTACTACCGAAATAATGAGTCACAAACCTGAATATGTCATCGAATTATATGAAGTACTTAATTTCCTAGAATCATGAATTATAAATCATTAGAAAAGTTAAAAAAAAATTGTTTCTCACTCTATATATAAGTTCATAACTTTCTTTCCCTTTTCATTGATTCGAATGACAGCATTTGTAATTCTGTTAGTATCCTCTGGACAAGCAAAATTCTCATATTCAATCTTTACTAACGGCACAAGAGATAAGACATCAAGATCCAAATAAGTTCCACTATATTTGCTTAGAATTAAAGCTCTCATGACATCTGCCATGTGCTCGATTGGATATTCGGAATGCAAAATTGTATTATTTGCAAATAAATTCTCCAAAACTGTTCCTTTTGAGAATTCATAGATGTTGAGGTACCGGATATAAATGTTGCTGTATGATAAAAGAACTTTGGCTTGTTCCGAGAAATTTAGTGTCACTTTTGTAGAGTTTGTCAGCAGAATGAGATAAATTTGAGAGTCTGGATTTATTATAGCTACAAAAAGATATTTTTTGAAAATATTACGAGATTTTTCACTTATGACCCACCCTTCCTTTGCTTTGTCTCAAAATCTTCAAACAAAAAAATCTTATTTGGTAAAACTGTTTCAAAGTCTCTCCCCCCTCTCCCTCCTAAAAATTTGACATCATCATAAGTGAATGATCCCTACTAAAAATTAAGTCATAAGTTCAATAAGTAATCCTACCTGCAGATTCAACGGTGCATGAAATCCTTGCATTTTCAAGTGTTCTAATTTTGTCCATATGAGTTTCAATAAAAAATATTCTGCTGCAATTTTCACTTTTTAAAATTTCCTCATCTTCAAGAATATTTTTGATGCGTAAAGTTCTTGGTTGTAGGAACTCATGGATTTCATTATTCAGAAATTCAGCATCCAGATGTAAATGAATCAGTTTGTAGGTTTTTATAGAATTTGAATCTTTAACAATTATATATGTTGTATAAATTAAGATAAATGATCCAAAAATCAAATAACTCAGCAAAAGTGCAAAGAAGTTTTTTGATTTATTTTGCGGATACATTGAACTCATTTTCAAAATTTGAAATGTTGAACTAATAGCTTGATTAAAAAGTGGTTTAAATTTTTAAAAAATCATTTTGGTACTGAAATTTTTAAAAATTCCAAAAAAATTACAAAAAGCACAAAAAAAAACTACACAAGTACCTACACAAAAATTATTACTATTCAAATATTCGGAAATTGTATAACAAATCGGAAAAAGTTGAGAAAAAAAAATTGTTAAGCAGACTGTGCCAAAAAAAAAATAAAGCAATCAAAAAAAATTGTTGTAAATCTACAATGTAAACATATCTTCAACATTTGTATTAACAACAATGTCAATTTAATTTTATTTAAAATATTTTTCTGTTGTTTTAATAACTTGTGGACAGTATTTCTTTCCCAGTTCAACATACGAACTAGGTTTACTATAAACTAACTTAAATTCCTGTTTTGTAAAATTCAACATTTTATTCCAAATATGCAGAAAATAAGGTTGTTTTTCGTTGAGTATTTCTGTCACATTTCTGTAACTTTTCTCATTGTAGAACAGCCAATATCCTCCATACTCAATTGGATAACATTTTTCAGATGGAAGTGTCATAAAATCTCCACAAATTGTTGTGGAATTTTTTTCTAAAGTTACTCCTTTGCAGAATACTCTGATTGAGTTTGAGAACATTACTGGTCCATTGGCTGAAAAGTGAAATATTTTAAAAAATTTCAAAAATTATATTACTTAATAAAGCTACTTACCACCCCATGATTCTGGATTGTAGCTCGTATTTAACTTACTTTAAAGGCACAAAATTAAATAGAATCAAATTGAATACTCAAAAAAGTCTATTCCAGTGATGGGCAACCTTTTTTGTGTCGCAGCAAACCTCTTGAGTAAGTCATAACCAAAACCGCACGCGGAACCTAACTCGTGGTACTTTTCGAGAAAAAAAAATCGGCGCATTAATGTACCGCGGCATACCGGTTGGCCATCATTGGTCTGTTCCATACTTACCTTAAATAAACTTTCAAAATTTCATGATTTTTACGACCAAAATTAACCACAGCATTTGTAACTACATTATTCCCTTCGGGACATGCAAAATTCTCTTGATTGATAACTGTTAATGGAACCAAAGATAACACATCAAGATCCAAATAAGTTCCTCCATATTTGTACAAAATCAGGACCCTGATTACATCTGCCATGTGCTCAACTGGAAATTTTGAATTTAAAATTGTGTTATTTGAAATCAAATTTTCCAAAACTGTTCCTTTTGAGAATTCATAGATGTCTAAGTATCGGATGTGAATATTGTCATATGAAAGTAGAACTTTGGCTATTTCTGAATATTTCAGTCGGATTTGACTTGTATTTGTTGTCAAAATGAGATAAATTTGAGAGTCGGGATTTGTTATAGCTGAAAAAAGACAGGAAAAATTTTTCAAATGTCTATAAATGATTAATTCAAATTTCAATCATGTTGGCCGATTTTTACAAAACACGTAGTTAAAAAATATTGTTTATAAAGAAAAATTTATGTTTTTATATTTTAACATGTTTAGGAGTTAAAATAGCATTTTGAATAAATATATCAATCACATTAAAAAACATGGCAAAAAAAATTTTCTTTGTAAACAATATTTTTTAATAATGTGTTCTGTAAAAATCGGCCAACTATATCAATTTCGAAATGATCTGCTTTTAGTGGCACATATTTCTTTCTGAGCGTTCAAATTCTGTTTCAAATTACCTGCAGACTCAACAGAACATGCCTGTCTAGGATTATCAAGGATCCGAACTTCATCCATGTGCGTTTCAAGCAGGAAAATTTTCTTTGACTTTTCATCCTCCAAAAATTCAGAATCGCTCAAAATATTTTCAAGCATTAAAGTTTTAGCTTCTAAAAATTGATTTTGTCGCATTTTCAGCGATAGTGACGGTTTATGAATATTCGATTCCTCCTCGTAATAGAAATTTCTAAGCTTAATTGTAGCAAAAATAAAAAACACTAAACAAAAAGCACCAAGCATGAAATACTGCCAAATCATGCAATCCGGTTTTGTTAATTTATTTGAAATCGTCTGATACTTCATGTCTGCGTGCTACGTCGATTGAGCTTAAAATTATTTTTATGAATGATTTTATTTTGCAAAATGTTTATCATATGAAAATAATCTTGATTTTATCAATCAAAGATAAACTTACAGCCACGATTTGTGTATTAAAGGTTTGGTTGTGCTGGAATATTCAACTTGACATTTACTTTATTACATGATTCATAAAGTATGGCTTAATATTTATCAAAGATAAGATTCTTATTATCTGATTAAATATTTGCAAAATAATGAAAAAAACAAATACTTTTTGTGTGCGCTTCTTGCTGTTAGTTTAGGCCTGACTAAGAAACGTTGCAAACTGATGGAAAATTTACTAAAACTTTGAATTTAAAAGCTGATTTAAAAACTAATTAAGAGGTCGTTCACTTAGTACTTTCAAAATTTAAAAGGGAAAGGTGGTCTAGTAAATAGATTTTGTAACAGGTCATACAAAAAAAAATTCATACAAAAACGTAACAAGGGGTGGAGAGGGTCTAAAAAGATTTTTTTTAAAGTACTAAGTAAACGGTCCTAATTATTTAAATTTAAAATATTTTTTTAAGAAAAAAAAAATGCAAAAAAATTTTCAAATTAAGAAAATACAAATTCCTGTGCAAATTTAACAGTTAAATTTTCCCATCTTATTCTCTTCCTTTATTAAGCAGCAAAAAAAGAATCTTCTGAAAGCAAAAGCATCAAAACACATCATGCTATACAACTTTCAACTAACAGATTTGTAATTCAAATATGTAAGATTAAAAACTTTACAGGAAAACAAAAAAAAAAGCAGAAAATTTTCTTGCAAATGCAAATTTTCTGTTTTTTTTTTCTTCCACATTTTTTCTGTTTCTTTTAAGTAATTTTTTTGTGTGGCTGAAGTACCACGGCATGTCATGTCCAAATGTTCTGAAACTTTGCCAGAATTAAGTCCATATTACGTTCAATTGCGTCCAGCAAAAATTTAATTTCGTCCTACTTCCTGTATCTGGATACGGCAAGTCAAAGTTTTGGGCACTTTTGCCTTCGTAATTCAGGATTTAAAACGGCATGATTTCTTAAAACTAACTTTATGTGACATATTATATATTAAAATTGATCTACTAATTACGTCCAATTGCGTCCCGCAAAAATTTTTTGGAACCGATACTCAAAATTTTGCTTGTGGACCAAAAAATTTTCTACCTTGAAACTGATGATTTGGTCAAGTTATATATCAAATCACATCTCCTTTTTCTCAGGAACTCAAATATAAAAGAATTATTTACGACTATGCTGACATTTCAGACTTATGGCAGTTCAATTTTTGTTGTCGTACCTGAATATGAAAAAGTTTCATATTTTTTTTAGTGTCAAGTTATATGTCTAAACATATCTACTTTCCTCAAGGATTATAAATATGGAATCATTTTTTGAATTTGATCATCCACGACTGACTTATGTCACTTTAAAGCTATGGATCATTATGCAACCATCTTGGAAAATTCACTTATCTAAATGATGATTTTTATTTTTTTAAGCATCACGATTTTAATAAACTTTTTTGAAGATAATATTAAGCGTTAAATTACAAAGGCAAATTAATAATTAGTTTATTAATTTTTGGTCAAAAAAATTTGTGAAAATCATCAGTTTCTAGGTAGAAAATTTTTTGGCCCACAAGCAAAACTTTGAGTAGCCATAACTTTCGTTAGGGACATCGGTTCCAAAGAATTTTTGCGGGACGCAATTGGACGTATTTAGTAGATCAATTTTAATACATAATATGTCACATAAAGTTAGTTTTAAGAAATCATGCCGTTTTAAATCCTGAAGTACGAAGGCAAAAGTGCCCAAAACTTTGACTTGCCGTATCCAGATACAGGAAGTAGGACGAAATTAAATTTTTGCTGGACGCAATTGGACGTAATATGGACTTAATTCTGGCAAAGTTTCAGAACATTTGGACATAACATGCCGTGGTACTTCAGCCACACATTTTTTTAGAAGTGGAAAAAAAGTTTTTCTTTTGCATTCGTATTGCATCATCTGTAAAGGAAATTCTTGTATTTTTTATGCGAATGTTGGATGAGATGGAAAAGATGAAGTAGAAAAATTAGCATGCATGAAACAGGAAAGAAAATTTCATGAAAAGATTGAAGACAAAATTCAAAATATTTTGGAAGTTTTTTTTTTTGATTGTTTTCTTTCCTGTTTGGTGTCTTTTGGATGATTTTGGAAAGTGGAGGATTAAAAACGACTATTTTGCATACATTTCGATTTGAGTATGTATAATTTTTACGGTACCAAAAAATTACCAAATCAAGACCACTTTTCGGTCGATATTTTTTTTTAAAAATAATTTTAATTGTTTTGATCTTAGCGCTTTACGACTTTGGGTGGCGACAACTTAAATAAACAGTTTTTAAAATTAAGTTAAAAGACCCCCTCCCCCCCAAGTACGTTAAAAAAATAAGATAAGAACCAAGTTGAACCACAATGTTTGCAATTTTATTTAACAAACAGTTTTCTCGTTCCCTTCAACTTCTGTGTCTCTTTATTGTATTATATCGTCTTATTCATTCTTTTGATGATGCCGTTGTGGTTCCATTCATGCATTCATTTCTAAAGATTGGGGAACTTTGTTAGGGGAAGACATTTGAATTAGATGGGGGCAGTGACGCATGGGCAACTAGAGGATAATAAGTTGATTTAGCTCAAAATGCATAAAATTGAAAAAAAAAATAATATTGAAATCATTTCAAAAACTTCAATGATGTCCGAACTAGTGTGCTGCGGTTTAAAAAAGTCTGGACAACACTAACTTAGATACTTTAACAAAACTACAACTTTTATATGAATCAAAATAACTTCAAAATATTACTCATTTCTTTTAATTTTTAGCAACAAAAACTTGCATGAAAAGGAAAAAAAAACTTTTTTTATGCATGCAAAACCATTTCTCAATACAACATCTATGTATATATAAAATTCATTTCATGTCTGAATTAAAAGACTATATTTACACTTCATGATGAAGATAAAAAAAGATGAAAAACTTTTTCATTTCTTTGAAAGTTTTGAATGAGAATATTTCCGTGCAAATGAGTGATACAAATTAAGGATTGAGGCGGAGTCAAATTGTGTTATCTCAAACTTTATTTATTAAATTAAAAATTCTTGAAAAATTTAACTCAACTTACACTTATGTAGGGTAAAAAATTTTCTTAAAAACTAAATCTAGTTTCCACAACTCGTGGACAATAAACCTTTGCTAACTCAACATATGCAGCCTTAGAATCATAATTTAAAGTATAATTTCTGTGATTGAATTCCAACATTTTGTTCCAAATATGAATGAAATATCCTCCAACAGCTTTGATCCTGTCAAATATGTCTGCATAAAACTCAGGCTCATAAAATTTCTTAAAGTCACCGATCATTATTGCAAAGCACTTTTGGTTCGGAATGGCAGCAAGGATGTCGCAGTTACCTCCTTTGTCCCATACAAGATTTGTGTCGTTACAAAATGATCGAAATACTGGTGAAATCATGTCTGGTCCGTTGCCTGAAATATGGGATAGTAAATTAAAGAAATTTCAAAAATTTCATATAAGAGGCGTAGTCAGGAATTTCGATGGGGGTGAAATTCAATTTTTTGTATGAAAATTTTAGGGGCGGGTGTGACTTTTCGTTTTTTTTTTTTTCAAGAAAATCAAATAAAAATAATCTAGAAATTTCATAAATCGTATGCTGTGTACGGTTTTGGTCATGGTCTAAACATAAAGTGTGCCATGTCATTTAAAAATATTTAATTACACTGATATAAAATATCCTCAAAGAGAGTCACTTTTAGTTTTAATATACATATTAATGACAATAAAACTAATAAAATTTCAATGGCAGCTTCACTCTTAACGACAAAATGCAGTTATTTAAATTTCAAACATAGACATCACGTTTCTTACGATCATCTACTTTAATGGCTTTTTTTGAAGCTTTAATAGCATTTCATAATTAAACTGTGGCTCGTGTGTATTTAAATTTTTTATATTCATCACTAGTGTCACTTTTGACAATTCAAAAAAATTTACCTGCCCAAGAATCTGCATCGAAGCTAGTTCTTATTTTTCTATAAAAAAATAATCAGATTAGATTTTTCAACACTGATAAAAAAAATTTAAAAACTTTTTTAAATTTGTATGGAAAATTTTAAAAACTTTTTTTAAATTGTACGCTTAATAACAATTTTTAAAATTTTAAAAATATTTTTAAAAATTTTAAATTTTTTTTGACCGTTAAAAAATTTTTAAAAAAGTTCAAAAAAATTGCTCGGAGTGGGAATCGAACCCTTGACCTTAGGAATGGTAGCCAGGCGCTTTACCGCTGAGCTACCAAGCCATGAAACTGATACTGGCAATATGTTTACATATACAGAAATTTTTTTAAAAACCAGTTTTTAAATTTTAAAAATAATTTTTAAAAATAAAATTTTAAATTTTTTAATAATATTTTTTAAAATTTTTTTTTATGAGTGAATAATTATCAAAAACAAATAATTCCAAAACTCACTCAACATACGCTGATGACAATTTCTTTCCTTCATCTAAGTCAAGCTTAATGATAGCATTCGAGAAATGATTATTTCTCTCTAGACACACAAAATTCTTTTTGTTAATGATTCTAACTGGAAAAATTGAAAGCACATCAAGATCCATATACAATCCACCATATTTGTACAATGTTAGAATCCTCATCACATCAGATGTATGTTCTATTCTGAACTTTGATTTCTCCAACTTATTTTCAGCCATAAATTCCTCTAAAGGTGTCCCTTGTGAAAATTCCACTAAATTAACGTATCGTATGTGAACATTTGGATATGCAGCTATGGCATCATATAATGGGGATCGATCCATTGTCATTTGAGTCTCATTGGTAGCTAGGAGAAGGTAAATTTGTAGATCAGGATTGGTTCGTGCTGTAGGAAAGAAATTTTGAGGTTAGAATTGTTTTGAAAGATTTTATTTAAAGTAGCATTGGTTCTTTAGCTATAAAGTTGCAATGCCTTATTATATTCATAAGAAATTACTACGTACCTGCTGCCTCGACGCTGCAAAATCAAAAATAGATAAAATTCATTTTTTGAGGTTAAGAGTTAAGAATTTGAAAACATTTTCAAACCTGCAAGCTTGCCTAGCACTCGTTAAGTTTCGTCTGCCTTCCAAATGTGTTTCCAGAAAGAAAATTTGTGAGCTATTTGAGTTCAGAAGCTTTATTTCATCATCCATAATATTATTTATTAGAAATACAGAATCTTTAGTGAAAAGATCAATTTCATTAATTTTCACTAAAAACATGCACAAATACAGCATTGCAGCAACAAATGTCACAAAAACATAATATTTTTGGATGGATATTTTGTGAGCTTTTTTCATTATTCAAAAATTAATTTTTTTATTAAGCTTAAGTTAACTTGTTAAAGGTTGAGGATGTACTGTTTAAATAAGCAAATTTCCCACGGAACTTTACTCATTTATTACTTAGAAAGTGTCACGACTTTCAAATAAAGTTTTTGGCTGACATCAAAGTTAATCTTTGGGGAATTATTAAAGAAAAAAAATTATTGGCATAAAATTTAGGTCATTAAAAAATCACTTTTACTGCACATGACTGGATACGTCATATGTTTCGTGATAATTTATATTCGAATATTTAAAAATTTCGATTGAGGATTTTTAAAGGTCATTAATTAAGTCGTGACTAGTAAAATATTTAGAATTGTTGGCAATGAAAACTCTTCCTTGAAATTAGAAAATTAAATAATATTCAGCTAGGAGTACGCGTATCGGGACCATTAGGGGTCGTTCACTTATTACATAACGCGAGAGGGGTGAAGGGGTTCAAAGGTTAGAACAATAGAATTCTACGTAATAAGTGAACGATGCCTGCCTTACATACATAAAAAAGAGATCTAAAATTCAAAGATGCCAGAATATAGTCAAATGGAATTAACTATGTAAATTTTCATCTTCAATTTATTCGTCCATTAATTAAGAAAAGCTCATAATAATTACTACATAGTTAAAAATAATCATAAAATTTACTCTTAATATAACGAATCTCTTTAAAAACTAATTCTAGTTCCCACAACTCGTGGACAATAAACCTTCGCTAACTCTACATATGCAGCCTTAGAATCATAATCTAAAGTAAAAGTTTTGTTGCTAAAATCTAACATTTTATTCCAAATATGGATGAAATATCCTCCAACGTCTTTGATCCTGTCGAATATTTTGTCGTGAAATTTAGCTAGATAGAATTTTCTGAAGTGTCTGACTCTTATTGGAAAGCATTTTTGGTTCGGAATGGCAACAAGGACATCACAGTTACCTCCTTTGTCCCATACAAGATTCGTGTCATTACAAAATGATCGAAATGTAGGTGAGATCATATTGGGTCCGTTAGCTAAAATAAGAATTTATGATGGGGCTATTCACTTATTACATAAGGTCAGGGATTAAAACAAAAGAATTTCCGAAAATTCGATTGTTCTTTTTGGTGTCATTCATCTATGATGTCCCTTTTTTAGGGGGATGGAGAGAGTCTGAGGCTTTGTGACAGTTTAAAACAATAGAATTTTTTTGAATAAAGATTTTGTGATAGAGGGGGAAGGAGTTTAAAAATCTAAATTTTTAATAGTCGTCATAAGTGAACGGCTCCTTTAGAAAAATGATCATTATTTTGTTACATAATGAGTGAAAGTTAACCTTAAAAAATTAAAAAGCCGAGCTGCCTTTTGAACTAACCGAAAAACCTACCGAAAAACTCGTTACTTTAATTTAATAGAAAGGCGTGACATTTTGTCATTTTGTATTTTTTTCTTAACTTTATAGCTTAATATTATGTAACTTTACATTAATTTCCCAATCAAGTAACTTTTCAAAAATAATTTCCCACAAATTTGTCTATTACCTGCAAACAAGTCTCCATCATAGCTAGTTCTTAATTTCCTTTAAAAAATCAGATTAGATTTATCACCAAATATATTGAAACTCTAAAACCAACTCAACATATGCAGACGAGAACTTCCTTCCCTCTTGCAAGTCAAGCTTAATGATTGCATTCGAGAAATGATTATTTCTCTCAAGACACACAAAATTCTTTTCGTTGATGACTCTTACTGGAAAAATTGAAAGCACATCAAGATCCATATACAATCCACCATATTTGTACAATGTTAGAATCCTCATGACATCAGATGTATGTTCTATTCTGAACTTTGATTTCTCCAACTTATTTTCCGCCATAAATTCCTCTAATGGTGTCCCTTGTGCAAATTCTAATAGGTTAACGTATCGTATGTGAACATTTGGATATGCAGCTATTGCATCGTACAGTGAAGATCTATCCATTGTCATTTTTGTCTCATTGGTAGCTAGGAGAAGGTAAATTTGCAAATCAGGATTGGTTCGTGCTGTAAAAAGAAATTTTGGGGTTAGAATAGTTTTTAAAGATTTTATTTGAAGTAGCGTTGGATCTTTAGCTATAAAGTTTTATAGCCTTATTATATTCATAAGAAATTACTACGTACCTGCTGCCTCGACGCTGTAAAGTCAAAAATGGATGAAATTCATTTTTAAAGTTTAAGAATTAATAATTTGAAATCACAATCTAACCTGCAGGTTTGACGAGCACTCGATAAGTTTCGTCTACCTTCCAAATGAGTTTCCAGGAAGAAAATTTGTGAGCTATTTGAGTTCAGAAGCTTTATTTCATCATCTATAATATTATTTATTAGAAATTCAAAATCTTTCGTAAAAAGATCAGTTTCATTAATTTTCGCTAAAAACAGGCACAAATAAGGGGTCGTTCACTTATTACGTAACGCTCTGAGGGGGGGGGGGGTCGAGAGTTTGTTACGGTCTATTGTTCTCGGACTTGATTCTTTTGTTAAAAACGTTACAGGGAGGGGGGGGGGGTAAAAAATCCCGAATTTTTGCGTTACGTAATAAGTGAACGGCACCTAAAGTATTGCAGCAACAAGTGTCACTAATATAAAGTACTTTTGAAGGAATATTGTTAAATATTTGCTCATGACTTCCTCTTCAAAAGTTTAAGTAGTCTCGGTAAAGTCTGAAGTAATACTATTTGAATAAATGAAATTCCTACAAAACTTCGTCGTTAAATTTTATTACATTATCACCATTACTTAGAAATTGTCACGACTTTAAATAAAATTCTACTTTAGTCTAGGCTGAATAATTTTTTGTTGAGACTTTTAAAGGTCCTGAGTAGACATTTTAGTCTAGTTTTAGTCGTGATCAAAAAGTTATTTCGACTTGTCAGCAATGCAAATTTTTTACGAACTTCCTTGAAAACAGAAAACTTTAAACTTCAAAGTTAACTTTGAGAGATTTTATTGTTTTCTACAAGTTAAAGCAAAATCTTAAATAGCAAATTGTATACTATTCAGCATTAAGAAGTGTTTCTAAGTTAGTGACAAACAAGATATTGTTGTATTTCTGCTGAAATATCAAGATAATATTGAATAAACAGTGAAGAGAAATTTAATTTAGAAAATCATTAAATTTTTTAATTTAGAACTGAATTCAAAGTTTAATATAACTTTGAATCATTAATTTACTATGGCTCGGATTGTTTTAATTGTACGGGTAAGTCCTAATCACCAAAAAGCTTTAAATTTTTGTAAACAATGATAACGGATTTTAAAAATTCAAAATTTTCGGAACAATTTTTCCTGCTCCTTATTTTATCAAAATTCATCTTATTAAAAGAGTTATAGCAATATTTATCACATAAATCGTAATTATTGGACAAAAATATACTTATAACTGCAAAAAAATCACTGAATTTGTCAAATCATAGTCCAAAAAATAACGAACTTTTGAAATTCAAAATCACAAATTTAACGAAACGTTAAAACTTCCACGCAGTTTTTCGGACTGATTAAATCGAAAGTAGAAATTTATTTTCATTCAATTTAATACATTTTATTAAAAATATTAAAATAACTATTAATATAAGTCACTTAGTTTCATTATTTTCACATCAAACGTTTGACACAACAAAAATCTATCAAAATGATGGTAAGTAAGCATCAAAATCAGTGAAAATACCCAAAAATATTGCACAAAAATATTTGCCAACACAAAAGTTTTTCATAAAATATTGATAAGAGAATAAAAAGAGTACATAAGATCCAGTGATTCATTCTCGTCAATTTATTAATAATCATTATCTAATTTACTTATTAGGACGGTGATGATGATTCGGGTAGTCCACAAAAAATTGTTCAAGAAACAAATAATGAGACGGAGACATCAAAATCTCAGCCACAAGAAGCACTGCCAGAGAATGCATTAGTTGTGGAAATATCTGATGCATTAAGTGAGAAGGATCGAGTAAGTACACATCAAATAATCATGAATTATCTATTTAAAAAATAATTTTTCATGTTTCATTGCGTTTTAGGTCAAATTTACTGTCCACACACGAACAACAATGCCTGTAAGTCATTCAATAATTGAATTACACTATTTTACACTTAATTATCGCTTTTTCATTATTTTTTTTTTAGTGCTTTGCCAAGCAAGACTTTCTCGTTGTACGTCAACATGAAGAATTTGTTTGGTTGCATGACAGATTCGAGGAGAATGAAGAATATGCTGGATATATAATACCACCCGTACCACCACGTCCTGATTTTGATGCATCACGTGAAAAACTTCAAAGACTTGGTGAGGGTGAAGGATGTATGACAAAAGAAGAATTTAAGAAGATGAAAGCCGAACTTGAGGCTGAATATTTAGCAACTTTTAAGAAGGTAACATCCAGTTATGCTTAATTACTGCCAATTTCACTAATTCATTATTAATTCCTTTTCAGACTGTTGCTATGCACGAAGTATTCCTTCAAAGACTTTCAGCACATTCCGTATTCCGTACTGATTCACATTTAAAAGTTTTCCTTGAATATGATCAAGATTTATGCGCAAAGCCACGCAAAAAAATGGACTTGATAGGCGGATTAGTTCGTAATTTAAGTAAGACAACAGATGAATTGTATTTAGGTGCGACTGTACGTGATGTCAATGACTTTTTTGAGAATGAAATGCAATTTTTGACTGAATATCATGCACATTTAAAAGAAGGTGCAACGCGTAGTGAACGAATGGCTAAAAAGCATAAGGAACTTGCTGATAGTTATATTAAAGTATCGTCATGTCTACTACAGCTGTCGACGACGGAATCAGGTTCAATGGAGAAATTTACAGCAAAAACGGCTGATATATTTGAGAAAATGAGAAATATGGAAGGACGTGTGGCTAGTGATCAAGATTTAAAGCTTGTTGATACACTCAAGTATTATCAGAGAGATAGTAATGCAGCCAAGGCATTATTGGTTCGTAGATTGAGATGTTTGGCTTCGTATGAAAATGCAAATAGAAATCTCGAGAAGGCACGTCAGAAGAATAAAGATGTTCATGGTGTAAGTTTGTGAATTTAATTTTGAATTTTTAAAAACTTATTTTAATGATATTTATGATGATTTAAAACGCATGCAGCCATTGGAAGTTCAAGAAGTATTTATGATGATAATTTGTTGAATTAAGATTTTGTACCAAAATTTTCTTAATAACTTGAAGAATTAACGGTCAGTTAGTTTGAAATTTAACGGTCAGTTTTAATGATTGTTAAATTTGAAAAAAAAAATAACGGTTAGCTAAAGTTTGAAAAAATTAACGGTCAATTAAAATTTGAAAAAATAACGGTCAGATAAAGTTTGAAATTTAACGGCTAGAAAAAGTTTGAAAAAATAACGGCTGGCTAAAATTTGAAAAATTAACGGTTTGCTAAAATTTGAAGAAAAAAATTTGAAAATTTAGTGATTGCTAAATTTAAAAAAAAATAACGGTCAGTTAGGGTTTGAAATTTAACGGTTAGAAAAAGTTTAAAAAACTTAACGATTAATTAAAATTTGAAAAAATAGCGGTCAGATGAAATTTGAAAAATTAAAATTGCTGACTATAATTTGAATAAGCAAAAAGCTTTCAAACTTAGCATCTACTAAGAATTGTTTAGAGCTACTAAGAATTTTTTGAGTACTTCCTTCCCTTATTCTCTGTAAATTGACCCCATTAGTAATCCTAAATTTCTTTATAAATTCTTAGGCCGAGGATATTCAAACAAAAGCGTGCGAGAAATTCGAAGCAATGTCAGCACGTGGAAAGGAAGAACTTATGTCCTTCCGTAAACGTCGTGTAGCTGCCTTTAAAAAGAGCTTAATAGAACTTGCCGAATTGGAAGTAAAGCATGCCAAAACCCAATACGATTTTCTACGTCAAAGCCTCGAAGATAGCTTATTAAAGTTGCAAGATATTTAAGGAAAAATTTTACAACTTTATTATTTTCTTTGTCCATGTCACGAATAAAGGAACAAAAAAAAAAATTTGTGCTTCTTGCAAATCTGCTGTGGAAATTAACAACAACAACAACTAAATATTATTATATATAATAACTATTAATACCTAGTATTGATAAGATGGAAACAGTTTTCTAAAATATTATATATTCCTCATTATGCATTATTATTATTAATATTATTACTATTATCTTCATTTAATGAGAAAAATTATTATAATTATAATTATCAGTTGACTTTTTATATGATTAAAAAAAATCCTCAAACTGTTGCTTCCTTATCAAAATGTTAATCTGTGGATATAAAAAGATAATTTAAGCAACAAAAATGTCAGAAATTGTGAAATTCTAATTCGCAATGAAATAAATTCCAGACATTAATTATTCATTTGGGAGTTGAATCATCAATGTTTAATAAACAACATCATAATCATAGCTCTGATTGGAAAAAAAACAATCTGTCAAAATTTTGAAGAGGATGCGGAAGTTCAAGAAAAAAAAATAGGTACTTCGACGAAAACTTTCGAATCTTTTAAGGAAAAGTTTTTCGGCGCGTGTTTTCTCCAACCTTGATACGCAAAATTGGTAGTTTCTGAGAATTAAAAATTATGGAAAATAAAAAAAAGCTTAAATCATAGCAGCAATCAAGTTACTAAGATTTTAAGTATATTTCTATGAGATTTTATAAATTGTTATAAATAATTCTTACTAATTACCAATAAAATAAAAATACTGTGTAATTTAGCCTGAAAAATATATCCCATTAAAAGCTTACGGCAACAAGTCAAAAAACTCGGGAAACTCTTCTAGGAAAAAAAAAGAAAATTAGAAGGAATAGGATTGAGGAACGAAAGCATAACGAATAAAGGTCAGAAAAAATTTAAGGAGAAAATCAAGATCATGACCAATATAAAATCTATAATTATTGAGAAAAGCAAAGTTTTAAGCAATTTAAAGCAAAAATGTTACAAAAAAAATTTTTTGCTCTGGTTTCTCGAGCATAAATTTATTTTCTGTTTTCTTAGGATTTGGACCCTTGTACTTCTTTATTATCGATCAAGTGTTTTCACTAATATTTTGTCTCACAAGTATGAGTATGAGTAACTTTAATATATATAGAACCCGTCTTCGATAAAGATCGCAGTGCCTCCAGCTTGTCGAAGCAGCTAGCATCACTCGTTGGACCTATCATCGGACTTCAATTATGTGCTGTCAGTTGTATTGGACTATTTTGGAACCCTAAATATATTATAACTATAATATACCGACATATATGAATTGTGTTTTAGGGCCGTTCTCTTATTACGTAGCAAAATAACATTTTTCAAAAAAGAACAACGGGATTCTCAGAAATTCTATTGTTCTTTCTCCGAACTTTCCCTCCCCTGCGTTACGATATAAATGAACGGCCCCTTTAAATTGCAATTTAAAAGCATGAATCAGTGGCACAACCAGAGGGTGAATGAGTGAATTTTCCAAGGCGCGGACAACTAAAATTATACCAGGATTCTCGGGATTATTGGGATTATTCAGGATTAATCCTAGTGTCCACGCCTGGGAATTTTCACCCCTCTTAACAGTAAATTTCTTTAATTTGCTAGGTTTTGTCGTAAAAAAACGAAAAATCACCACCCCCCTTCATCCATAAATCTTTCATTTAAAAAATTAAATTTTTACCCCTCTCTCAAAATTCCTGGTTACGCCACTGGTATGAATTAAACTAAGGTTCATTTACGACGTCCAATTTTTAGTGAAGGAAGATATTCTGAGCCTTTGTGATAGTTTAAAAAAAAAAAAAATAGAGTTTTTTTTTTGATAATTTTGTGACAGAAAGGGGTATGGGGATCTAAAAATTCAAATTTTAAATGGACGTCATAAGCAAACGACCCCTAATGAAACTTCAGAAAGTATGTGTCAGCAACATATGGTACAAAAACTTCCAAGTATAATTCTATTCAATGAATATTGAAAAATGCAATTATTAATATCCGTTCCTCACTTCATTCCTAAGCTACTGATAAGAAATATCATGAAAAATTACAATTAATTATTCAACATCTGATGAATTTCCCATGCTTCAGAATGTCTGATGTTCTCAATTACCTTGCATTTTTTGTTGCTCTACACAGAAAAATTCATTATTATTTCTATCATATTTTATATTCCTTTTTGTACACACTTATTTTTTAAAGATTCAAATATTATTGTGAATAAAATAAGAAATCTTATTTACCTAGATACAATTTTATTTAATTTAAATGTGAATTGAAGCTACAAATTTAGTTTAAATAGAACGAGTTCTGGTATCTTTAGGGAGGGGGTGTTGATGTCTATTCAAAAATCCTGTAGAAGTTTTGGAAAAAAAATCAATTTTTTTCATGAATCAACTCGTAAATCTGCTACTACTAGTTACCTAAATCATACATATTTCAACAACCCCTTCAGATATTCATCATAAACAAATTTTGACATTCTAACCTAGTAACTCGATGCCGTTTCACTTTTAACCTCACGACACCTTGTCCTCATCAACGTGATTCGATCGTAAACTTTGGTCGTGAATTTTGAATTATCGCATAGCAATTTCGCATCATATTTCCTATACATTGGGTATTGCGCAATCAATTTTGTTTTTGGGGTGAAAAAAGCAACTTTAGAATTAAACGGAAGTTCTTTTTGAACAATTAGATTTGTTTTTGCTGTGGCGTAGTTTTTGTGTTTATGAAAGTCTAGTTCCGTTGTAGACACAGACTTATCAAGATATGGATAATATCCGGGGGTATTTGTATGAAAAGTTTCTCTTGAAAAATGCTGAATTGGCGGTGGATGCACGGTAGTTGGAAATTTCATTTCTCTTGGCAAGCTCGGAAATGCGTCAACATCACCAGCACGACTTTTGTACAAATTCAATGGCTTAATAATCTTATCAGCTTTCATTTTATCCGTAAATTGATGAATATATCGAACTTTTTCAATAGGTGCTGCTGATTCCGCACGAAAATTTCTACTCGGATTGATTTTCCATTGAAATTCCTTCGTACTTTCACTCACTGGTCGATAATCAGCTTTTGAGTTTTTCAACTCGCTACACAAGCTATGCGATTTAAATGGAATAAAATTCCTTTCACTAGACAATTTGACGCGAAATGCACGAGACGAGGATGTTCTATAATCACTTTGGTGATAGATCGTTGGCTGCAGATAATCAACATCCATTAAGAAAGGAATTTTCCACAATTTTGTTTAAATAAACTCTCGTCAACAAATTAGTTGGAACTGAACTGAAACTTGGCTGCTATGGAGATTGTGTTGTTGCTAATAAAATTATCAGTGCATAGTTACATATATGCTGCATACAATATGTCATACGATGACAGTATTTGTTTGATCAAAATGCGCAACAAGTGGAAATAAATAACAATTTTATGTTTTGTTGTACATTCTATGATGCTTCTAATTTTTGTATAAATATTTTCGTGCAGCTGTTCTATTGGATTTTTATTTTATAAAGAAGTTGAACCTTATAGAAAACTAAATAACTATGTTGAATGAAAATATTTAGATTTCAGATTGTTTTTTAGCATACTGGGGGACCTCGATTTGAATAACTGAATTATTTACTACAAAAATTCAAATTTTCTTTTTTTAACGGTCATTTTTCATACGCTTCGATTTGAGTAAATTTTTTCCTGAACCAAACAATCACTCATATCTAGGCCCTACAGTATAAAATAAGCTTGAAAAGTCTAAAGTATGTGCAGCTTGAGCTTATTTTCACTTGGAGCCCGAGAGAAGTTTCATGTGTTTGAAAATTTAGCCGTTTGTTTTTAGCTAGGTTTTGGCTAGTTATTTTGGGTCTCTAAGCTTAATAAGTGATTGACTCCATACTTCAAAGTTTTTGGGGTTAGTAGAGGGAAGTAGGACTACTTAGGGGTCGTTCACTAATGATGTTCAATTTTTAGGGTGGGTCTGAGGTTGTGTCACAGTTATAAATAAAAAAAAATTTTTGACAGAGTTGGTGAGGGGGGGGGGGTCTAAAAATTCAAGATTTTGATGGACGTCATAAATGAACAGCCCCTTAGGTTAAAGTATTAAAAGTTAATTATTGAAGAAAGAGAATCTATTTGGTCGTTCGCAAATGACATCAAAAGGGAGGGTAGAGGCTATGAAGAGTAGAACTAATATTTTGGATGTCATTTGTGGACGGCAACTAAAAAAGACCTAGAAAATATAAATAAAACTAATTTTCTAAAACCTTGATACAGCACCTACTACTGTGTTTGTCTATTTGTTCAATTGTCAATAAGATATTTTATTCCAACAAAATGAAATTTCTCATTTTAGTTTTTTGTGCAAAAGCTATTGGATGTAAAATGATGCGTCTGACAATGAGAAGTGTTTGGTTTAAGATTTCAAAAAATTGTGAAAAAATCTTCTGGATCATAATATTAACTTGTTGCATAGCTACAATACACAAATATAGAAAACCGTCTGCTGTGAATGAGAAATCTGAACCAAATGCATTTGACATACAAGCACATGAAAATGGAAAAGATTTACTAGAAGATTCTTCAGAATTTGATGAAATTCCATTGGCAAATAGAGTCATAAACCTAAACAACATTACAACTGACGTTCTCAAGCCAAAAAATAAGAGAAATGTGTTTTTTGTATTTGATTCCATCACAGACAGCAGTAGACGAAAGAAATTGAATTTTAGAGAAATTTGTTCAATTGAGTCAGCTGGTATGTAGAGATGTTTACAATTTTGTGTTTCTAGCTGTGGTTTACTAGTGAATTCTTAGTAAAAGATCATTTCCTTAGGCTTTGTGCTAGTTACATACATCTGCACTTTAATTTTAAATGTTAAATGAACGTTCAGGCTGAAGAATGTGTCCCTAAAAACCGGTCATTTTAAATTTGAAAGTTGTTGACCGATTTTTGCAAAACACAACATTAAAAAATTTGATTTTACGCCAAAATCCAAGGGCCAAGGATCATGCTACAATTTACTACACTTTACTTTGGGTTCCTAGCCTTTGCAAAAATCCAATTTTGTATGACAGAATTAATATTTGTATAAAATCAAAACCTTGTGTTTTGCAAAAATCAGTCAACAACTTTTAAATTCAAAGGGGGATCAAAACTACGGTAAAAAAATATTCAATAGTAGCTGTCCACCCCTAGAAACTCCTAGACTATGTCAATAAATCTCAACATCTAATAATTCTCAATTATTTTTCAGTTTTGAAACATCCAGACCACATTATTTTCATCATCTTTCTGACATTCGATAACGTCGTAGAGCTTCAAATCACCAAATCATTTCATGGACTGCCATACAAAAACATCAGATTTGTAAAACTGAATGTCAATCAATTCAAAGCTCTAACTCCCTGGGAAAATGTTGATGTTCAAAATATTTTTGTAAATTTCAAGGATATTTCAAAATTTATTCGGCTTCTTCTTCTATGGAAATACGGTGGAATCTACGTAGATAGCAAAATGATTGTAAAGGAAAGCCTAAAAAATCTCAAAAATTTCCTATGTAGCGATGATAAAAGCTCAACAGCTTATAATGTAATGGAGTTTGAGGAGAGAAATATTGTGGAAATATTCATCAACAATACTTTGAAGGACTTTACATCAGGCAACGGGTATACTTTAATCAACACGGCAAGTACTGTTGCGAAATTGTGTGTAAACTCGAAATCTGAACACGACAGACAAATTTGTAAAGGATTTAAAATCATGTCAAAAGCCTTTTGCTATCCATTATCTGATGATGTCCAATGGCAACTGTATGATGAAGACTATAAAGTTAAAATACTCAAAATGATTAAAATAGCCGCAGTCATTAATATATGGAATGAAAAACAAGGTTTTAAAAAGATTGACAAAGCAAAACATACAGCTGCTGCTGAAATAATGAAACAATACTGTCCACGAACTTTCGGTGTTGTATGGAAAAATGAATTTTAAAATTAAATTTAAGCTTAAAATCAATTTATAACATTTTTCATCAATTTAACTCTCAAGGGGCCGTTCACTAAGTTTCATGAACGTAGCCAGGAGGATTCGAACTTTCGTGGAAAAATTTGTAACCGCAACGAAAGCACTGCTCAAAATTTTCCCACGGAGGAGTCGAACTCTCCTGGCTACATCCCTGCTAAGTATGTTACGCAAAAAATGAGTTTTGAGCCTCCCCCCTCCCCCTTCTCATTAAGCCTTTTAGCCAAAATCCTAGAACTCCACTCCTCCCTTATTAAATAAGCCCTTCCTTTCCCCCTAATTGAAGCCCTTCCAATCCCTAAACATCCTTTCAACAGAACTTTACCTTGAACTTGAAAATAAATAGAAGAAATAGAAAATAAAAAAAAAGTATTTTCATTTTTGGCAATATGTTCATTGCATATTTTTATACGCACATAAACACAAATTGAATAAATTTTCGAAAAAAAAATCGAAGCTTACTTGATGTAATCTCGGAGAATTGAAAATATGTAAATTGATTACTGTGAAAAATAAATAAGTTTCATGAAAATGTGAATTGGCATGCATATGGTACCAAGTTTGTTTAGACTGAACTGAGATTTGCTTATAAATATTGTGTTTATCTAAAGCTTTCTACAGAGACAGTTCGAATGCGATAATGTTTAGATTATTTTTGTGAAGGAATTCGGATATTGAAAAAAAAAATCATGTTAAATGCTAGTACGAAATTTACTTGGATTTAAACAGAGGAAAAGGAAGTACAGTATAACGTACTGATCCCGTTCAATGTGGCCATCTAATTTTTGTGAAAGTTCGAGACATTTCCAAAAATTTGGCCAAAATACGGGAAATAACGTAAATTTTCAAGAAAAAAAAGTACAGAATCAGGAACAAATTTCATGAATTTTATGGGGTCGTTCTTTTATTACGTAACAAAATAACGGTCATTTTTCAAAAAAGAACAATGGGATTCTCAGAAATTCTATTGTTCTTTCTCTGAACCCCCTTTCGTTACGTAATAAGTGAACGGCCCCTATACGGGACTGTCCGTTTTAAATACTAGCAAATTAATGATCAACCTACCTTCAAACTAAACTACATCATTACAAAACAAAAGGGAATGAAAATCTATATCAAAAAATTTCCATTCCTTACCTTGAGCAAGTGCCTTCATAAGAAATCAACAATTTTCATAAAATACTTAAGTAGGGTAAAATTTTCTTAAAACAATTGGAATCTCAACATTAAAATTTTTAGTTATGAGAGAATAAACCTGAATAGAAATTCATAAGAATTTTTTAATTGGCATAACTGAAACTTACTGCTTCATAATTTAAGCTGATTTACAGTATAAAAATCCACAATGATGAATTTCTAAGAAATCTCTTTTGGAAGTTTTTCATTTTAAAATTCTATGGTTTCAGGGGACATTTTATTTTTTTTTTATTATTCCATGAACAAACAATCTATAGTAATCATAGAAAAGTTTTTTTCAAACAAAAAAGTTAGCTTTAATATTTTTTCAAAGCCATGAATTTTTTCTTTTTTAATTTTACAATAAAAGAAATCGTGAAGCTTCAAGTTAAAAGCTAGAAAAGCTAGTATGAGGAGATATGTATATTTTGATATTCAATAGATAAGGGGTCGTTCACAAATAACGTCTGAAATTAACGGTAATTTTTTTAAAAAAAGAGCAATTGAATTCCAAGAAGTTCTATTGTTTTCGACCTCAACCCCCTAGACATCATTTGTAAACGACTCCTAGGTAATTAGTATTTTTGCAGTGTACAATCAATATTGAACGCAAATTGTACGTCAAGCATTCTGCATGCAAAGAGTAATCCGATTCACTTTAACTTCCCTTAACAATGGTTAGAGAGTCTATTGCCAATTTAAAGAACAACACTAAAAGAATCAATTTTTATTAGAGCAAAAAAAAAAACGAATGTTAATGGCAATGAAATCTAACCATCAAGAGTTTTATGGATTACTGTGCCATAAAGACACAAGATAGAATATTTTATCATGTTGATGTGTTGTAACAAGAAGATTTTTTTCCGGATGTTTGGAGAAGCTTTTAGCATTTTCATCTATTTCGATCTTCTTCACATTCAGAGCATCAATTTTTATGAAGATGAATGAATTTATCTTGCCAACCTTGATGGAATAGAAACCGTTGAGACTTCGTTACATGCTTATCTTTTGTTAGCTTTTTGTGGATGATTTTATGATTTGAAATAAATAAACGGAAGTAAAGGAAATGTGAATAAATTTTTAGAATTTTAGCTCGTAACAGAATATGTGCAATGCAATTTATTAAAAAAGAAATGACTGCATTTTATTATATAAAGCCACTTCCTTTGCTCCATAAGAGCTGAAATTTGGGGATATCTTAGTTACTCAGGTCGAAGCCTCCCAAAAAAAGGTTCGGAAAACTACTCAGATGTACAGAACTCTGCATGGTCGAAGCCTGAGCCTGTATATTTTTCCAATATTTCTTCGAACTCTAGTTTTTAATTCTCTTTAATACACAAAAAAAAATCAAACAATTTTCGATTGACAACAGTTTGCAATATCAAATATTTTTCTTTCGTTTTTTTTCAAACCTCTTGAAAGTTGACATTTTAAAAAGAAAATGTAATTTGAAAAAAAAGGTTTGACCCCTCGAGGAATCTCTGTTAGGTCGAAACTTTCATTTCAACTCTTCTTTCGACATATGTTAGACAAACTAAAGGGGAAAAAAAGAAATCAAAACAAAAGTTGAGCATAGCTAATACAAGCATAAAACCTTGAAAAGAAAACACATTTAATGTAATTTGGATGAGCTTTTATTAGTGCCCGCAAATTTCCTTTTTTGTTGAATTCACACAAAGATCTTGGGATATTTTCTTATGGTTGTAAACTTTTATGCCTGTTTTCATTTCGCTCTATGATTTTGGTACAAATATTGACTGGAGAAATTTGTGGATACATCAAGTTTTGATAATAGCGCACATTTTATGTTAGGTGATTATTATGATGTGTACATTCGTGTTCCAAAAAGTTAATGTTGTTAACAATGATGTTAATTAAATATTAAATTTTACGTAGTCACATGACCCTCAAAACAAAATAAATAACATTTTCATGATTTTTAAGCTTTTTAAAAATTAGTTGACTGTTCTTTTAATGCTAACTTATAAACAGCATGAAAATAAGCTTATTTTGTCCAAAATTGACGCATCAAATGTTTAATTGAGTGTGGCTAGTTACATGCCCCTTTGAAAATTCTAATTTATTACAAAACCAATATTGACAGATAGACAAAATTAAAATCACAACATTTATATATCTTTTTTTTAGAAAAATACACCGAACACTCAAAAACATACCTCCTCGTACATATCTTCACATTGAGGTTTAATTCCGTTGTGATTTTCATTTCACATCAATTTGCTTCGTACACAACGAAAAGGTCATCAAAAAGGTATAAAACTCATTTTCGAGGAAGAAAAGTTTCGATTTTACTGTAACAAAAAAGAAAAAAAAAAAAAGCTTCATAAAAAAGTGCTTCGAATTTTAAAATCATGAGCTTTTAAAAATAAATAAAAGATGAATGATTTTATGGAATTGAGGAACCGAGTTTGAATTTCAATAGAAAACAAATAAATTTTCGACAACTCAATGAGTTTTGATACTTTTTCAAGCCTCAATTTTCAATTTGTGCCTGAAAAATTACGATGTACTTTGATGATATAAAAGAAAAATCTGTAATCAGAGAGAAAATTTATGGACATAAAAATTTTCTTGAAATATAATAACAAAATGAAATTTCTCATAAAACATTGCTGTGAAGAAAAATGCGAACCTTCTGTGAAGGCCAAACATGTTTTCTGTACAATTTATTATTAGAATTAATATTCAGGATGGTTGTTTTATTTCTTATTCATTGAGTTTCTGATGATCCTGAAGGCATTTTGCGGATCACTCCACATTTTAAGCATTGGAAGATATGAATTTTTTTAGGAATGAATACATTAAAGTCTGTTATTGATAACTTAAAAATAAAATTCAATGAATAAAATGATAACATTTCAATCTCTGTCAATTAAATCAAAATGACGGAGATGTATGGATTTTTGAGTAGCTAGTTCTTGATTCGAAATTTCAATTTTTTGCCTTTAAATTCTGAGAAATCTTGTTTTTAAAATAGTAATTGCTAATTCATGAGCCAAAAAATCTCCCAAATAGTATGTCGTGTGCAGGTTTCTTTCTAGGGTATAACTAGGGGTTATACTATACTAAAGTAAACTCTAGGGGCTATAACCTAGATATACCTTGGCTATCTTAGGTTTATCAAAGGACCCTGGGGGTTATACTACACTAAGGTCAACTCTAGTTATGGTTGACAAAAACTGCTTTAATTAATAATAATAATAATAATAATAATGGCAAATAGGGTTCCAATATAGCCAATAATGCATCTTTCAGCACGAAAGCGTAGTCCAATGTCCAACGAAAAGTGTGAGCTGCCATGACTAGATGGAGGCACTGCGATCCCTATCGAAGACAGGTCCTATTGTACCATTCCCTGTAAATAAATCTAAGAAGAATCAAGTAACTCTGGAAAACCAGAGTTTTTCAAGAAATTCAATAATGTCGTATACATACTTAGTATTTTTGATTTTCGTTGCATCTACCAGCTCAGAGCCCAAGAATTTCTTCCTGTGCTCTGCTAGTGCTTTAATTAAGTCAAACCAAATAATTTTTAATTTAAATTTCAAATTAACGATAAGGTATTACAATATACTGCATAATTTAATAACGATTTCATCATACCTGACAAAATTAAGGATATTCATTAATTATCACAATTTAATTTGAAATCAAACATATAAATTCAGTCATCATGAAAACCGATGACATATGAATTTTACTCGACACATGTTCAACTAAAGGCTCCATTAACTAATTAAATTCCTTTTTACCAAAGAGTAGGATCGTCTGGTTTCTACGAATAAAAAATCAACTGACATTAATCATCAACAACATCGTTAGTGCACGTCCATTAACCTTAATTGAGCAGAAATAATTGATTCCGATACTTTCAATATTTATTTCCACTGCAACTGAAAGAACATGATGTTAACTGCCATAAACAATCTTTAAACGATAAAAGTTGATTCGAAATGAAAAAAAGAGCATTTAAAGCTTTGATTGAATCCTTTAGCTTGCTTCTTCTTGCTCGTCTCAGCATATTGCTGTAGCAAATTTACGACTCAATAAGTTTTTTTTTTCTTTCTGTAGATTTATTTTCACATTTTTTCCGTCCTTTTTTCTCTTACCCCTTCTCAACGTGCAAGTCAATTTATGAGATGTTGGGAAATGAACCAAGTACAACTGTCATTTATCATGTGTTCGAGATGATATTTACAAAGAAGACGGTTGGTGTATTTATAAAATGATTTGCGGGAAATTTTCGATGATTGAATTGTAAGGAAAAGAGCGCATTTAGAGTTTGAATTGATGAGTTTTGAAAAAATTGTGCTAAATTTTGATTAGAAGAACTAAAAAGTGCTGAGTAAGCTGAATTTTGATCAGTATTTGCTGAATAAACTCAAAAGTGCTGAATTTGATTTTACTTTTTTCTGTATTCAGCTAAAAAGTGCTGAAAACCCTAGATGTGCTGACTTTAATTTTTATTTTGCTGAAAAGAGCTTAATTAAGATTAAAACTGCTGAATTAAGCTGAAAAAATTGAAAAAAATCAAAGTTGCTGAATTGAACTCAAAGGAGCTAAATTGAATTCGGATTGTGCTGAATTGAACTTAAAAATACCGAATGAAACTTATAAATGCTGAATTGAACTGAAAAAGTTGAAGAGTGCTGAATATCCTCAAAAGTGATAAATTTCATTTTAATATTTCTGAAAACAGCTGAATTCAGCATAAAAGTGCTGAATTAATTTCAAAAGTGCTGAATTGATTTCGAAAGTGCTGAATTGATTTCAAAAGTGCTAAATTGAGCTAATTTATGCTGAGTATTAATCAGAATATACTATAGAAATCATATTCCAAGCTAACAGTTAGTTTATTACACTAAATCTCACTCTAAATCCTCAAAGTAACTCCTTTAAATCTTAGTAATACAACCATTTGCATAAAATGTAATGAACCCATCTAGAATCATACAAAAATCAAATTTAAATTCAAATTACATTTAAAACAACCCAAAAAACAGTATCATATATATTTGACATCATCCCCATGATCCCTCACAGCATTAGAACAAAATGATTACAATAATATCATTTCGAACATAAAAGTGTCTCGAAAAAGTAATCAACATTGATAGGAATGCGTGACAAAAAGAAAAATCTCAATTTCCTCATGTAGAACTTTGTCGATAATCATCAATTCTTCTTATTTCCTCATTCCCCTTTAGCAGCTTCAATCATCCCTTTAGGTGATGAAAAGCAATTTATGCGGACTAGCACCTTTCCGAGAAATCCCCCAGAAAACTTTGATGGCAATGTCGAAAAGGTTATCTTGCAATAAAATTAAAGCAAACATTTTCATTAATTTTCATCCTTTTAAGAGCTGAGCTGCTCTCTTGTGAATAAATAGCTTTTATCAATCTTCTGTGTTCTGCATTCTGAGAATAAAAAAATCATTCATCCAATAAATTTCAATTCTCAAAACAATTTGATCAAATCATTCATATTGAATTTATTTCGTCTGTAAATGTAAACGTATTGTAGCTTAATGTGTTCGCTTTATTTTTTTCGATCATCGATAAGCATTTTGGAATTCTTCTTAAAGCTTTTATTGTGCTTTATTTAAGAAGCATGACACATACTTTTTTTTTGGAACAATGAGATTCAATATCATTTGCAGCAGAATTGACGATTTGGTGCTTAAATGGAATCTAAAGTCACAAACCTTTAATACCAATCATCCAACTCTGCTTTATAGCATCTATAAATGTTGTAAAATTCTTAAGCCATTTCTACTTCCATTATGCTATGAGTTTTTCAGACTCTTTTCTTTTCTATATTTGACTATCATCCTTGCAAACATTTGCTGCCTTACTGACGTAAATATTCAAATGTTATAGAAATATGTGAGTAATCTGAGTAAGTTTAACTTTTTTTTCTTGAATAAATTTCACATCTTCTTGATGTTTTAAGAAACAAGGCAAAACAGAAAAGAAAGTTTTTGTTCATTTGAATGTGGAAAATGAGATTGAAAGTTGTGAGTAATAAGCTTAAAGATGTTCATATAATTATATAGGGGAGTATTAAATAATGATGTACATCTGAAATCTAGAATTTTATGAATGCTTCATTCCCGTCTTAAAATCCTCCAAAAAAATAAAGTTAAAGGTTTGGTATTGAACCTAGTATTTTTAGCATAGAAGGCCATCGCTCTACCATTAAGGTAGCTGATGTCAAATTTTGTATCGAATTCAGAAACTATTTGGAGACAAAATCTTAGACCCACTTCCCCCTCTCTACACGTTGCGTATTTTTAAAAACAATTCCTAATTTAATTTTTAATTTTAGCAAGAAAAAAAAATGAAAAAAGCTTTCATTAAAATTTTTTAGAAGTAAAAATTTGGTTTTTTAATTCCGAGAAATTTTTAAAATGAAAGAAACATCAAACAAAATGAAATGAATGGATTTGTTGTGTGTATCTGATGCAGACAATTATTGTGCTTCGTGTTAAAAATGAAAAAGTAAGAAAATTTTATTTCGTTATTAAAGCCTACACATAAAAATTGTCTAAGAACTCTTAAAAATTGTTGCTTTTATTAAAACTTTCCAGACAATAAAAAAAAATTCATTTTAAGCAGCATCATAAGATATTCAGCAATGCATTCTAGACAGGGGCGTAGCCAGAAATAAGAAAACCTCCAAGCCCCCCCCCCCTGGCTACGCCCCTAATTCTAGAACTTGTTCATTCCTCATTTACTTGCAACTGAAATTTTAATTAGTATCATCATTTTCAAAAAAATTTTCAGACACTAAGTTCTATTCTAGAATTTATGAACAATAATAATTAATTTTAGGAAATAATATCTAATTAATTAATTCAACATTCAGTTCCATTTTCTTTAAAACCGTTTTGGTTGGTGTTAAAATTAATCAAATGTACTTCAAACTTTAAATCAATGAATAAAAAATAAGAATTATTACTATTTCCATTTTATATGCAATGCAGTTCTACAATGAATATTAATGATTAATTTTCATTTGCTATTTAAATACTGAGAAAATTTGCATACTTTAAAGCAGTGTTGTCCAAACTGTGTGCCGCGGCACACTAGTGTGCCGTAGAACTTGGCTTGGGGTGCCGTGAAAAAATTTTGATAATCCCAAAAATAAGCTGTTTTTTCAAAAAATTTCAATTTTTCACCCATTTTTACACAAAAAACTTATTTTTAGCACCAAAATATCAAAAATTTAGCGAAATGAATTTGATTTTTTTGATCAAAGACGAAGGTTTTGATGCAATTAGAGTTGTTTTTTCCAAGTTAGATTAAAGGTGTACCGCAGACAAATTTTGGTGTGGCGCGCAAAAAATTTTTGGTCCTAAGTGTGCCGTGACTCAAAAAAGTTTGGACAACACTGCTTTAAAGCTTTCAATGAAACTTTCCCAAAGCATTTTGATGAATTTTAGTAGAAGCTATGAATCTACTATAAACAGTATATCAAGTAGAAAAACAGGAAATTGAATCTACTATAAACAATATATCAAGTAGAAAAACAGGAAATTGAATATCAACAATTTTATTTTATTTAGAATCCTTATTAAATTTCACACATCTATTTCCAGTTCAAAACTTCTTACTCCTTCCTTTAAAGACGATATTTTTGGAATGGCATGAAAATAAATAAACAAGTGAACGAAAATTTTGTGACGAGAAGATTTTAAATTGAATTTATAAGAATAGACATTTCAAAATGATGGAAATAAGAAGAATGACATCGTATTTTTTTCGTTATTTTAGTCGACACGTAAGATATTACAAATTCCATAGCATTCTAAATTATGTTATTTATGGTAGAAATTCCAGCTAAAGAATTCATAAAATGAAGAATTTTACGCTTTTAGATTTTGCTTGACATTAAAGGAAATTGAAGAGATTTTTTTTTTGGCTTTTTCTAAATTTAAGCAATAATTTAAAATTTGACATTTCAAAAATGTCGGGATTAAAAACTAATTAAATAGATCAAGCAATGACCTTTTCTAAAAGCTTTAATCAAATGCGTTATGTTTTGTTTTAAAACAGAATTTAAAATGTCCAATATTCGTACGAAATGATGGACGCAGGAAACTCTAAAAGTAACCGTTTTGACACTCTTAAACTGCATAAAACCACTTGAAACTACTGAAGGGGAGGGTCTCGATTTGAAATTTGATTTTTTCGTATGGAGATACTTTAGCTATTCAAATCGAGCCCACCCTCCCTCCAGTATCTAAAAACAACTAAATAATAAAGTAATATTTGTTTTAAAAAATCAAAATTGCAAAAGGTTTGAAATTTTGGGGTGGTTCACTTATGATGTAACGCTAAAATCCGAGGTGTTCACCCCCACCCCTCCTCCGTAAAGTTTTTAACAAAATAATCATGTATCAGAACAAAAGACCGTAACAAACTCTCGGACTCCCCTCCACTCTAAGAGCGCTACGTAATAAGTAAACCGGCCCCTAAGAATATTTTAGGAAAATATTTTGTAGCTAATAAATTTATTTAATTGTGTTTCCATTAGTCAAACTTAAATTCAGTACCGAATAGTGCCTTAAAGGGACTTAAATTTATCACTTTATCATATCGACATGACAGTTCAATCTTGAAAACTACATGCTTTACTAAAAGCAAACTCATGACCTTGATGGATATCGAAAGCTCTAAAAATACTTTTTATCAAGTTTATAAATCATGAATGCAAAGTAAAGTAAATTTGGAATATTCGATGTTGTTTTTGAAAAACATCAAGAAGATTATTCCCAAAGCAAACATAAAGTATATTTCGAATACTAATCTCTTTTGGGAGTTGAGCATGTTACAGGAAATATCGAACAACATAAATAGTTCATGATTTTTTTCTCCATCCATTTATTGATCTTTAATAAATTCCTAGTCCAAATAAGCTGAAATCAATTCATACTGTTTGCTTTGCATAGAAGCATTGGAAGTGAAAAGGGATGAAAATCAAAATTTCTCATTCATAATATAAGAAAAATAGCCTCGATACCTTTTCATATGTGAAAGGATCAAAAGTTTAATTCCATTATGAATTTACGATTTATTTCTGCACTGACCGGAAATTTCACTTCCTACAACTTTCAATCATTGAAACTCAAATTTTAAAACAATATGAAGATTAAATTGAAAATTGTTGTTTGAGGTCAGCATGCAAAGAGCTTTTAGGGGCCGTTCACTCATTACCAAACGCTTTAAGTAAGAAGGGGGTCCAAGAGTTTGTTACGGTCAATTGTCCTAACACGTAATTCTTTTGTTAAAAACGTTACGGAGGGGGATAAAACTTGAATTTTAGTATTACGTAATAAGTGTACGGCCCCTTAATTGATTTCTGGAAAAATCTTCAAAGCCCTTTGATGCATTTTGAATATCATATAAATTTTAGAACAAGAAGCAAAACCCTCATATATATAATATTTAAAAGCCATAAAATATAGAATTTTCAAGAACAATGTTAAACAGGAACATCTAACCAACATCCAACAGAGAGAAAACAGCAGACAGAATATTATACAAAAATGAACAAATTGACCTTAGTTAATCTAAATCATTTTTGATGTCAAACATTTTTCAAAAACATAATGTCCTGAAGACATGATGTTCAATGTCCTTGATTGTCAGTTGTACACTGACAATAAAGAGCTTTGATTTTCAATATTTGACCGAAAAATTCGGAGAATTATATTCAAAAAATTTTTATTTGCATTTTTTGCTCAAATTTCAATTCATGTCCATTTTAAGCTGAATTTCATGAATGACTATTATTATGACTAGAGACAGATAAATTTCGCATTTACGAAATAGTTGCGAAATTTCGGCTTTTTGTGACAATAGATGCGAAAATTCCAAAAAAAATAGATGCGAAATTTATCTTCAATTTTCATTTGAAATCCGTTCATTTAGTACGTAAAACTTTTCATTGGGGAGAGGTCTGAAACTATGTGAATGTTTAAAACAAAAGATTTTGTGACAGATAGGAAAAGGAGATCTAGAAATCCATGTTTTTAATGGACGTCATAAATGAACGGCCTCAATTGATAACCTTTACAGACCGGAACTCAAAAGTTCCTCAAAAAAAAACAACAAATATTAGCCACATCATTGTCCGTCATGAAAAAACTCACAATGACTCTTTTATTGTATTTTTTTTATGTCCAACTGTTAGATTTATTGAAAATGTGTCATGATTGTGATGATTTTTTTCTTTTTTGAGTTAGGTCAACATACATTCACACATTACCTTCAATTTTTATAAACTTACATTTCTTCCTTTTTTTAATGCTATTGACATATCAAGTGCTTATTTATATGATCACGTGTTTGATTTATGGAAAAAGTTTTTATGAGATGAAAATAATAATTGTTGTTCACAGCGTGAAATGTTGTTATTTTTATTCCTGCTCAATATGAATCCCATTATTTGAATTAAATTATACACAGTCTATAGTTTTTTATCCTCATTATGAATCCATTTTAAAAATGAAAAAATAATCCTCATCATGATTTATATTTTTATTTGTGCTTTTCAATTTATTCAACGGATGTAAAATATAAAATGAGATTAAAATTTTCAATTTACAAAAATTATTGTAAACTTGGGAGGTGGGAGTAATGTTAAAATATGTTTTAATTATTTTAATTTCTAATGTAAACTTTACACTCATAAAAGCATCCAATCGCTCCGCATCCACAACCACTTGATATGATGTCTTTCGCCATAAAATATTCATATTCTATCGATGACATACATTGTGGCTTGGAATGCGTAAATTACAGCTGAAAAATACGAAAACACTCATGGAATACAGAAATAAATTGAATGTCGGTGTTCTTGTATGACTTTAAAAGATTTATTGAATAAATGTGCTGCTCGCTTATTCGCATATCGTTTGTCATGGGCGAAATTTTTTTTTTTGACATTCTTTGCAGCTTGCAAAATTTTTGTTGTATGACAAGAAAAACATTTTTACGACACTTTTACAGCACTTTAAGTACTTTAAAATATTCTAAAAATGTCTTTATGAGAAAAACTTTTTCATCGTGTTTGAAAAATGAAAATTTATTTTAAAAACAAGTTTACTTCATGTCTGCTCTTTGTGTCAGTTGTCGGAGCTGTTTCTGTAAAGCTTTGATTTTAATAATTCATTTTAATGTGCTTTTGTACATCATGTGTGTGGGTAGATTGTAAGAAAGTGATTTAATTAAATAAAATTCTGACAAAAAATCAACTTTGTTAATTTCAAAAAAGATTGAAAATTATTTTTCGAAACTTTTGTAAAGCTTTACATCACAGTTTGTACAGAAATGTAGACATGATCCTACAATACATTTTTTTCTACAAAACTAAGCAGTAACTCGGGATTAGGAAACTCAGCAAAATTTCCAGGAATAATAATCAAAAGCTTATTGAATAACAAATTGATTTTGTGAGAGTTTTCATGAACTGCCTTGTTTGATTTCACTGAGAAATAATTCAAATGTTTCCAGTGAAAGCATTGAAAGGCTTTTTGTCTGCAGGTGAAGAGTTTGCAAACAGAATTTGTATTCAGATTGAATTCGAAATTGGACATTTTTAAGTGGAAATTCTATTTGATGAAAAAGTTTGTTAGAATTTCTATAAATGATTTCAGAATAGGCTTTTATGTCAGTCTTTTATCGATGAAATTTGATTGAAAAATTTTCCTTTTTGAGTTTCTAGAAAATCAAACATAAACCTTTTTAAAAAGCTTGTGGTTCAATCAATATTGTGGTCGTCCGTAAAATTCGTAACGCTAAAAATTATTATTTTGCCCCCCCCCCCCTCCTCTGGCTGTAACAAATTTTGCATTGGATTTCGAAAAATTTTATACAGGGGATCCTTGATTTAAACAGTTTTGATTTGATAATTAAAAATTTTTCATACAAATATTCAAATCATCGTTTTTAACGATCATTTTTCAAACGATTCGATTTGAATAGAAAATTTTGGGAAAAAACAACTTTTCAAATCCAGGACAAATTTTAGATCCCTCCTTTGTCTCTTCAGCGTTACAAATTTTACGAACGACTCCAATTTGGAGAATAAGGCTATTAAAATTTCTTTCCTCTCCTCATGCTGCACATTTTCGATATTAAATTTTGCAAAAATGGCCTTTTAGTGATTCCATATTTTTGTGATAGTCCACAACGTCTGATTTTCATTTCCTGCTTAACATAATTTCATCATGCACAGCAGATGGATACACAAAAATAAGATCAAAGTTTCGTTATGGAAATTTCATCGATTATTTTTTTCCTTCCACCAACATATATCCACGAAGAATACTTAATATTTTATTTTCTCATTTGTGAATGAATTTGCATTATTCTTATTTTGTCTTCTTTTTATTGTCGATTATTCCTTTGTCTGTTGCGCATCAGTGAAGCAAGAAACCGAAGAAAACACAAGATTTATGGAAGTACTAAAGCAAATGTTTCACATATTTTAAATTAGAAAGATCAAAAGAGAAGAAATTTATGTAAACTAGACATGGAATGTTGTTTGAAAAACATTAAGCATGTGTTACCCCCGACAGAGTTATAGATCCTTAGAAATGAAATATTGAAACTTGACTTCAAGGTAATAAATAAATTAATTTAATTAAGGATATTTAAGTCAATAGAATTCCAGAAAAATTAATAAATCCAATTCCCTGTATTTGGTAAAATCAATATTGACATATCAAATAATAATCCCTGTGCAGGAAATGCTTCGAATACTAATTGAATTCAGGCAATGTAATATTCACTCAAGAATTTTCATATTCTTTCAATCACGTGTACGTAACCTTCAATTATATTTTATTAACTGTTTTCTCGTTACTAACAATTCACTTTCATTTTGTGGAATTGTTTCTTTGAATTTGAAATTAAGTTTCTGTAGCTTATGAGATTTTTTTCCTTGAATTTTTTATGTTACAGAATTAATTTTTAAGATTTTTTGAAAAATTTTATGTTCAATCATTTTGTCTTTTGCATAAAAAGAACGAAATTGTGTTAATTTTCATTAGTTATAAAACAACTTAGCATTAAACGCTGATATAAATAACTTTAACCCCTTTAAGAATTTCGAGGGGCATGCAACTTTCTCTGAATTTAGACTTTAAGCTTTTTGAAATCTTTTTCCAAAACTGAACTGGAATTTAATATTTTTGATATCTAATTTATGAAGAAAAAAATATTAAAATATTCAAAACTTAAAAGAAATTTAATTTCTTAATTTAAAAAAGTTACAAGCCCCTTTAAATCTTAAATTGATTTTGAAACAGTACCAATTTAGGGAAAGGACCATTACCTTGGTACGTTACGCAAAAATGACATTTTAGATAGCCCTCCCCTCTTGTTACGTTTTTTACATGAAAAAATCTTTTATTTAACCTGTTACAAAATCCTAGACCCCCTCCCCCCTAAAAAGCGAACGTTCTAAATAAACAGATCCAAATTAAATAAATTTGAAATAAATTCAAAAAAAAACCAAAAGGCGTTTTAGCGGCACATTAACCAAACTAACTTTCATCCCTTTTTTTTATTCCTGCTACGCTCAAAAACTTGTTAAAACATTTACATAAAGCAAATATTTTTCTCCCTTTTTTAAAGCAATCCTTTAAAATTTTTGGAATCAAAAAATTAAATGTGGAATGAAATTTTTCATGTAGAAGGGAAAAAAATCAGGAAAATTAAAAGCTAATTTAAAGAACATTTTTTGATGTTCATCCTTCGGGTGTTTTTAATAAAAGAGCAAACATGGAAGTAAAACTTTTCTTCTGATATATGGATATGTTAATGCAAATAATGAGCATGTTATATGATTTACCGCTAGCTTTTTTGACGTATTAAGTTAAAATGAATAAAAAATTTTTTTAGAATTTGAAGTTAGATTTAACGCTCAAAAGATAAAAAAGTTAACTCTTTCTTAAGCATTTTTAGCTTGAATTTTGCTAAATAAACAGTAGATTTCTTAGGAAAATAAAAATTTTAAATAATAAAACTTCAATTCAGGATCTGTGAAAATTTTAAATTAAAAAATCTTCAGCTCAATTATAAACTTTAATAAAGGGCCTTTCACTTATGACGTAAATCAAAAAATTGAATTTTTAGACCCCTACCACCAGAAGCGTAGCCAGAGGAGTTTTGGGGGTTTTAACCCTCCATCTTTTTCGAAAAGTTCTTCAATTTCTTAGGGTTTTTTGTGAAAAAAATCTCAAATCCCCCCCTAAATTTTAGTTCCATACAAAAAAATTTCATAACTCCCCTCAAAAAATTTCTGGCTACGCCCCTGCCTGCCACACAGTCTCAGACCAACCCCCTGTGCACTAAAAATCACATTGTGTAGGAAACTTTATTGTCAAAATAAAAAATAATAACGAGCATAAAAAAATTAACAAAACCTACTCATTGTGTTTGTTGACAATTAAATTTAAAAGTCAAATCGTTCACGTTTTCCAAAGATCTTGTCTGCTGTACACAAACATTTTTAATGTTTTTTCAAGCATATTTAACAAACAGTCTACTCCAAAATCTTAAAGCTCTGCAATTCAACTCAAAATCTTTCAAATTTGATTGCTGTAGAAAAATGGGAAATATTTGTCATATCTAGCACTGTAGCATTAAAGAGTTTAAAAAGTGTCATCAATAACACGTCAAAATGGTGTGAATGCGGAAGAGAAACTTTATGGAATCAGTCATAAAAGAAATTTTCCTATAAAAATCATCAACCTCATACACTCATAAAAAAACTGATTGTCGGCATGTGGTAGAGCTTAAAACCATATTAAATCATTCAGTTTTAGTTTTTTTGTTAGCAGGTTGTAGGATGTAGGAGCAACAAAAAGATATGAAACAGATTTAATGCGATGTTCTGATAACTTTTGGGAGACATGGAAACAAATGATTTATTTTGTTCGTACCCAAAAGTTTAGATTTTTTTGTATGTCGAAAATCCCCACCTCAATTTTGAGTGTGCTATTCTGCAAAGTTGTTTATCCTAATCTTTTTCAATCCAACGAGTTATCGGATGAGCTTTTTTTGTGTACAATAGAATTTTTTTCACCTTCACCTGTTTCTCTCTCACGTGACGTTTAGTCTTGGCTTTCACATTGCTACTTCGTTGAAGTTTCGTTGAAGAATGGATTATTGTCTACGACTAATATCATTGAGTTGGAAGAACAATGTCAGTGGGAAGTGAAATTGAAATTATTATGAGCGGAAAACTTTTGATACTGTTTTTAATTTAATTTCTTTATTAATGAAACGTGTTGCTTTTGTTTTGTAGTTTCATGAGTTTTAGCACATGGTTGACTGACTCAACATGTAAATTTTCAAAAAGCAGTTTGGGTAATTTCTCCATTTTATTTTATTTTGAAACGAAATAAAGTTCGAGACAAAATGTCTTAGTGCGGGTTTCTTGAGTTTACCCTAGAAACGCAGCCCTGCTTTCTCAATTGCCAAAAAAACGATCTAAAACAGGAACGTAGCCAAGAGGATAATTTTACATCAAAAGTGATAAATTTCATTTTAATATTTCTGAAAACAGCTGAATTCAGCATAAAAGTGCTGAATTAATTTCAAAAGTGCTGAATTGATTTCGAAAGTGCTGAATTGATTTCAAAAGTGCTAAATTGAGCTAATTTATGCTGAGTATTAATCAGAATATACTATAGAAATCATATTCCAAGCTAACAGTTAGTTTATTACACTAAATCTCACTCTAAATCCTCAAAGTAACTCCTTTAAATCTTAGTAATACAACCATTTGCATAAAATGTAATGAACCCATCTAGAATCATACAAAAATCAAATTTAAATTCAAATTACATTTAAAACAACCCAAAAAACAGTATCATATATATTTGACATCATCCCCATGATCCCTCACAGCATTAGAACAAAATGATTACAATAATATCATTTCGAACATAAAAGTGTCTCGAAAAAGTAATCAACATTGATAGGAATGCGTGACAAAAAGAAAAATCTCAATTTCCTCATGTAGAACTTTGTCGATAATCATCAATTCTTCTTATTTCCTCATTCCCCTTTAGCAGCTTCAATCATCCCTTTAGGTGATGAAAAGCAATTTATGCGGACTAGCACCTTTCCGAGAAATCCCCCAGAAAACTTTGATGGCAATGTCGAAAAGGTTATCTTGCAATAAAATTAAAGCAAACATTTTCATTAATTTTCATCCTTTTAAGAGCTGAGCTGCTCTCTTGTGAATAAATAGCTTTTATCAATCTTCTGTGTTCTGCATTCTGAGAATAAAAAAAAAATCATTCATCCAATAAATTTCAATTCTCAAAACAATTTGATCAAATCATTCATATTGAATTTATTTCGTCTGTAAATGTAAACGTATTGTAGCTTAATGTGTTCGCTTTATTTTTTTCGATCATCGATAAGCATTTTGGAATTCTTCTTAAAGCTTTTATTGTGCTTTATTTAAGAAGCATGACACATACTTTTTTTTTGGAACAATGAGATTCAATATCATTTGCAGCAGAATTGACGATTTGGTGCTTAAATGGAATCTAAAGTCACAAACCTTTAATACCAATCATCCAACTCTGCTTTATAGCATCTATAAATGTTGTAAAATTCTTAAGCCATTTCTACTTCCATTATGCTATGAGTTTTTCAGACTCTTTTCTTTTCTATATTTGACTATCATCCTTGCAAACATTTGCTGCCTTACTGACGTAAATATTCAAATGTTATAGAAATATGTGAGTAATCTGAGTAAGTTTAACTTTTTTTTCTTGAATAAATTTCACATCTTCTTGATGTTTTAAGAAACAAGGCAAAACAGAAAAGAAAGTTTTTGTTCATTTGAATGTGGAAAATGAGATTGAAAGTTGTGAGTAATAAGCTTAAAGATGTTCATATAATTATATAGGGGAGTATTAAATAATGATGTACATCTGAAATCTAGAATTTTATGAATGCTTCATTCCCGTCTTAAAATCCTCCAAAAAAATAAAGTTAAAGGTTTGGTATTGAACCTAGTATTTTTTAGCATAGAAGGCCATCGCTCTACCATTAAGGTAGCTGATGTCAAATTTTGTATCGAATTCAGAAACTATTTGGAGACAAAATCTTAGACCCACTTCCCCCTCTCTACACGTTGCGTATTTTTAAAAACAATTCCTAATTTAATTTTTAATTTTAGCAAGAAAAAAAAATGAAAAAAGCTTTCATTAAAATTTTTTAGAAGTAAAAATTTGGTTTTTTAATTCCGAGAAATTTTTAAAATGAAAGAAACATCAAACAAAATGAAATGAATGGATTTGTTGTGTGTATCTGATGCAGACAATTATTGTGCTTCGTGTTAAAAATGAAAAAGTAAGAAAATTTTATTTCGTTATTAAAGCCTACACATAAAAATTGTCTAAGAACTCTTAAAAATTGTTGCTTTTATTAAAACTTTCCAGACAATAAAAAAAAATTCATTTTAAGCAGCATCATAAGATATTCAGCAATGCATTCTAGACAGGGGCGTAGCCAGAAATAAGAAAACCTCCAAGCCCCCCCCCCCTGGCTACGCCCCTAATTCTAGAACTTGTTCATTCCTCATTTACTTGCAACTGAAATTTTAATTAGTATCATCATTTTCAAAAAAATTTTCAGACACTAAGTTCTATTCTAGAATTTATGAACAATAATAATTAATTTTAGGAAATAATATCTAATTAATTAATTCAACATTCAGTTCCATTTTCTTTAAAACCGTTTTGGTTGGTGTTAAAATTAATCAAATGTACTTCAAACTTTAAATCAATGAATAAAAAATAAGAATTATTACTATTTCCATTTTATATGCAATGCAGTTCTACAATGAATATTAATGATTAATTTTCATTTGCTATTTAAATACTGAGAAAATTTGCATACTTTAAAGCAGTGTTGTCCAAACTGTGTGCCGCGGCACACTAGTGTGCCGTAGAACTTGGCTTGGGGTGCCGTGAAAAAATTTTGATAATCCCAAAAATAAGCTGTTTTTTCAAAAAATTTCAATTTTTCACCCATTTTTACACAAAAAACTTATTTTTAGCACCAAAATATCAAAAATTTAGCGAAATGAATTTGATTTTTTTGATCAAAGACGAAGGTTTTGATGCAATTAGAGTTGTTTTTTCCAAGTTAGATTAAAGGTGTACCGCAGACAAATTTTGGTGTGCCGCGAAAAAAATTTTTGGTCCTAAGTGTGCCGTGACTCAAAAAAGTTTGGACAACACTGCTTTAAAGCTTTCAATGAAACTTTCCCAAAGCATTTTGATGAATTTTAGTAGAAGCTATGAATCTACTATAAACAGTATATCAAGTAGAAAAACAGGAAATTGAATCTACTATAAACAATATATCAAGTAGAAAAACAGGAAATTGAATATCAACAATTTTATTTTATTTAGAATCCTTATTAAATTTCACACATCTATTTCCAGTTCAAAACTTCTTACTCCTTCCTTTAAAGACGATATTTTTGGAATGGCATGAAAATAAATAAACAAGTGAACGAAAATTTTGTGACGAGAAGATTTTAAATTGAATTTATAAGAATAGACATTTCAAAATGATGGAAATAAGAAGAATGACATCGTATTTTTTTCGTTATTTTAGTCGACACGTAAGATATTACAAATTCCATAGCATTCTAAATTATGTTATTTATGGTAGAAATTCCAGCTAAAGAATTCATAAAATGAAGAATTTTACGCTTTTAGATTTTGCTTGACATTAAAGGAAATTGAAGAGATTTTTTTTGGCTTTTTCTAAATTTAAGCAATAATTTAAAATTTGACATTTCAAAAATGTCGGGATTAAAAACTAATTAAATAGATCAAGCAATGACCTTTTCTAAAAGCTTTAATCAAATGCGTTATGTTTTGTTTTAAAACAGAATTTAAAATGTCCAATATTCGTACGAAATGATGGACGCAGGAAACTCTAAAAGTAACCGTTTTGACACTCTTAAACTGCATAAAACCACTTGAAACTACTGAAGGGAGGGTCTCGATTTGAAATTTGATTTTTCGTATGGAGATACTTTAGCTATTCAAATCGAGCCCACCCTCCTCCAGTATCTAAAAACAACTAAATAATAAAGTAATATTTGTTTTAAAAAATCAAAATTGCAAAAGGTTTGAAATTTTGGGGTGGTTCACTTATGATGTAACGCTAAAATCCGAGGTGTTCACCCCCACCCCTCCTCCGTAAAGTTTTTAACAAAATAATCATGTATCAGAACAAAAGACCGTAACAAACTCTCGGACTCCCCTCCACTCTAAGAGCGCTACGTAATAAGTAAACCGGCCCCTAAGAATATTTTAGGAAAATATTTTGTAGCTAATAAATTTATTTAATTGTGTTTCCATTAGTCAAACTTAAATTCAGTACCGAATAGTGCCTTAAAGGGACTTAAATTTATCACTTTATCATATCGACATGACAGTTCAATCTTGAAAACTACATGCTTTACTAAAAGCAAACTCATGACCTTGATGGATATCGAAAGCTCTAAAAATACTTTTTATCAAGTTTATAAATCATGAATGCAAAGTAAAGTAAATTTGGAATATTCGATGTTGTTTTTGAAAAACATCAAGAAGATTATTCCCAAAGCAAACATAAAGTATATTTCGAATACTAATCTCTTTTGGGAGTTGAGCATGTTACAGGAAATATCGAACAACATAAATAGTTCATGATTTTTTTCTCCATCCATTTATTGATCTTTAATAAATTCCTAGTCCAAATAAGCTGAAATCAATTCATACTGTTTGCTTTGCATAGAAGCATTGGAAGTGAAAAGGGATGAAAATCAAAATTTCTCATTCATAATATAAGAAAAATAGCCTCGATACCTTTTCATATGTGAAAGGATCAAAAGTTTAATTCCATTATGAATTTACGATTTATTTCTGCACTGACCGGAAATTTCACTTCCTACAACTTTCAATCATTGAAACTCAAATTTTAAAACAATATGAAGATTAAATTGAAAATTGTTGTTTGAGGTCAGCATGCAAAGAGCTTTTAGGGGCCGTTCACTCATTACCAAACGCTTTAAGTAAGAAGGGGGTCCAAGAGTTTGTTACGGTCAATTGTCCTAACACGTAATTCTTTTGTTAAAAACGTTACGGAGGGATAAAACTTGAATTTTAGTATTACGTAATAAGTGTACGGCCCCTTAATTGATTTCTGGAAAAATCTTCAAAGCCCTTTGATGCATTTTGAATATCATATAAATTTTAGAACAAGAAGCAAAACCCTCATATATATAATATTTAAAAGCCATAAAATATAGAATTTTCAAGAACAATGTTAAACAGGAACATCTAACCAACATCCAACAGAGAGAAAACAGCAGACAGAATATTATACAAAAATGAACAAATTGACCTTAGTTAATCTAAATCATTTTTGATGTCAAACATTTTTCAAAAACATAATGTCCTGAAGACATGATGTTCAATGTCCTTGATTGTCAGTTGTACACTGACAATAAAGAGCTTTGATTTTCAATATTTGACCGAAAAATTCGGAGAATTATATTCAAAAAATTTTTATTTGCATTTTTTGCTCAAATTTCAATTCATGTCCATTTTAAGCTGAATTTCATGAATGACTATTATTATGACTAGAGACAGATAAATTTCGCATTTACGAAATAGTTGCGAAATTTCGGCTTTTTGTGACAATAGATGCGAAAATTCCAAAAAAAATAGATGCGAAATTTATCTTCAATTTTCATTTGAAATCCGTTCATTTAGTACGTAAAACTTTTCATTGGGGAGAGGTCTGAAACTATGTGAATGTTTAAAACAAAAGATTTTGTGACAGATAGGAAAAGGAGATCTAGAAATCCATGTTTTTAATGGACGTCATAAATGAACGGCCTCAATTGATAACCTTTACAGACCGGAACTCAAAAGTTCCTCAAAAAAAAACAACAAATATTAGCCACATCATTGTCCGTCATGAAAAAACTCACAATGACTCTTTTATTGTATTTTTTTTATGTCCAACTGTTAGATTTATTGAAAATGTGTCATGATTGTGATGATTTTTTTCTTTTTTGAGTTAGGTCAACATACATTCACACATTACCTTCAATTTTTATAAACTTACATTTCTTCCTTTTTTTAATGCTATTGACATATCAAGTGCTTATTTATATGATCACGTGTTTGATTTATGGAAAAAGTTTTTATGAGATGAAAATAATAATTGTTGTTCACAGCGTGAAATGTTGTTATTTTTATTCCTGCTCAATATGAATCCCATTATTTGAATTAAATTATACACAGTCTATAGTTTTTTATCCTCATTATGAATCCATTTTAAAAATGAAAAAATAATCCTCATCATGATTTATATTTTTATTTGTGCTTTTCAATTTATTCAACGGATGTAAAATATAAAATGAGATTAAAATTTTCAATTTACAAAAATTATTGTAAAGTTGGGAGGGGGGAGTAATGTTAAAATCTGGTTGAATTATTTTAATTTCTAATGTAAACTTTACACTCATAAAAGCATCCAATCGCTCCGCATCCACAACCACTTGATATGATGTCTTTCGCCATAAAATATTCATATTCTATCGATGACATACATTGTGGCTTGGAATGCGTAAATTACAGCTGAAAAATACGAAAACACTCATGGAATACAGAAATAAATTGAATGTCGGTGTTCTTGTATGACTTTAAAAGATTTATTGAATAAATGTGCTGCTCGCTTATTCGCATATCGTTTGTCATGGGCGAAATTTTTTTTTTTGACATTCTTTGCAGCTTGCAAAATTTTTGTTGTATGACAAGAAAAACATTTTTACGACACTTTTACAGCACTTTAAGTACTTTAAAATATTCTAAAAATGTCTTTATGAGAAAAACTTTTTCATCGTGTTTGAAAAATGAAAATTTATTTTAAAAACAAGTTTACTTCATGTCTGCTCTTTGTGTCAGTTGTCGGAGCTGTTTCTGTAAAGCTTTGATTTTAATAATTCATTTTAATGTGCTTTTGTACATCATGTGTGTGGGTAGATTGTAAGAAAGTGATTTAATTAAATAAAATTCTGACAAAAAATCAACTTTGTTAATTTCAAAAAAGATTGAAAATTATTTTTCGAAACTTTTGTAAAGCTTTACATCACAGTTTGTACAGAAATGTAGACATGATCCTACAATACATTTTTTTCTACAAAACTAAGCAGTAACTCGGGATTAGGAAACTCAGCAAAATTTCCAGGAATAATAATCAAAAGCTTATTGAATAACAAATTGATTTTGTGAGAGTTTTCATGAACTGCCTTGTTTGATTTCACTGAGAAATAATTCAAATGTTTCCAGTGAAAGCATTGAAAGGCTTTTTGTCTGCAGGTGAAGAGTTTGCAAACAGAATTTGTATTCAGATTGAATTCGAAATTGGACATTTTTAAGTGGAAATTCTATTTGATGAAAAAGTTTGTTAGAATTTCTATAAATGATTTCAGAATAGGCTTTTATGTCAGTCTTTTATCGATGAAATTTGATTGAAAAATTTTCCTTTTTGAGTTTCTAGAAAATCAAACATAAACCTTTTAAAAGCTTGTGGTTCAATCAATATTGTGGTCGTCCGTAAAATTCGTAACGCTAAAAATTATTATTTTGCGCCCCCCCGCTCCTCTGGCTGTAACAAATTTTGCATTGGATTTCGAAAAATTTTATACAGGGGATCCTTGATTTAAACAGTTTTGATTTGATAATTAAAAATTTTTCATACAAATATTCAAATCATCGTTTTTAACGATCATTTTTCAAACGATTCGATTTGAATAGAAAATTTTGGGAAAAAACAACTTTTCAAATCCAGGACAAATTTTAGATCCCTCCTTTGTCTCTTCAGCGTTACAAATTTTACGAACGACTCCAATTTGGAGAATAAGGCTATTAAAATTTCTTTCCTCTCCTCATGCTGCACATTTTCGATATTAAATTTTGCAAAAATGGCCTTTTAGTGATTCCATATTTTTGTGATAGTCCACAACGTCTGATTTTCATTTCCTGCTTAACATAATTTCATCATGCACAGCAGATGGATACACAAAAATAAGATCAAAGTTTCGTTATGGAAATTTCATCGATTATTTTTTTCCTTCCACCAACATATATCCACGAAGAATACTTAATATTTTATTTTCTCATTTGTGAATGAATTTGCATTATTCTTATTTTGTCTTCTTTTTTATTGTCGATTATTCCTTTGTCTGTTGCGCATCAGTGAAGCAAGAAACCGAAGAAAACACAAGATTTATGGAAGTACTAAAGCAAATGTTTCACATATTTTAAATTAGAAAGATCAAAAGAGAAGAAATTTATGTAAACTAGACATGGAATGTTGTTTGAAAAACATTAAGCATGTGTTACCCCCGACAGAGTTATAGATCCTTAGAAATGAAATATTGAAACTTGACTTCAAGGTAATAAATAAATTAATTTAATTAAGGATATTTAAGTCAATAGAATTCCAGAAAAATTAATAAATCCAATTCCCTGTATTTGGTAAAATCAATATTGACATATCAAATAATAATCCCTGTGCAGGAAATGCTTCGAATACTAATTGAATTCAGGCAATGTAATATTCACTCAAGAATTTTCATATTCTTTCAATCACGTGTACGTAACCTTCAATTATATTTTATTAACTGTTTTCTCGTTACTAACAATTCACTTTCATTTTGTGGAATTGTTTCTTTGAATTGAAATTAAGTTTCTGTAGCTTATGAGATTTTTTTCCTTGAATTTTTTTATGTTACAGAATTAATTTTTAAGATTTTTGAAAAATTTTATGTTCAATCATTTTGTCTTTTGCATAAAAAGAACGAAATTGTGTTAATTTTCATTAGTTATAAAACAACTTAGCATTAAACGCTGATATAAATAACTTTAACCCCTTTAAGAATTTCGAGGGGCATGCAACTTTCTCTGAATTTAGACTTTAAGCTTTTTGAAATCTTTTTCCAAAACTGAACTGGAATTTAATATTTTTGATATCTAATTTATGAAGAAAAAAATATTAAAATATTCAAAACTTAAAAGAAATTTAATTTCTTAATTTAAAAAAGTTACAAGCCCCTTTAAATCTTAAATTGATTTTGAAACAGTACCAATTTAGGGAAAGGACCATTACCTTGGTACGTTACGCAAAAATGACATTTTAGATAGCCCTCCCCTCTTGTTACGTTTTTTACATGAAAAAATCTTTTATTTAACCTGTTACAAAATCCTAGACCCCCTCCCCCCTAAAAAGCGAACGTTCTAAATAAACAGATCCAAATTAAATAAATTTGAAATAAATTCAAAAAAAAACCAAAAGGCGTTTTAGCGGCACATTAACCAAACTAACTTTCATCCCTTTTTTTTATTCCTGCTACGCTCAAAAACTTGTTAAAACATTTACATAAAGCAAATATTTTTCTCCCTTTTTTAAAGCAATCCTTTAAAATTTTTGGAATCAAAAAATTAAATGTGGAATGAAATTTTTCATGTAGAAGGGAAAAAAATCAGGAAAATTAAAAGCTAATTTAAAGAACATTTTTTGATGTTCATCCTTCGGGTGTTTTTAATAAAAGAGCAAACATGGAAGTAAAACTTTTCTTCTGATATATGGATATGTTAATGCAAATAATGAGCATGTTATATGATTTACCGCTAGCTTTTTTGACGTATTAAGTTAAAATGAATAAAAAATTTTTTTAGAATTTGAAGTTAGATTTAACGCTCAAAAGATAAAAAAGTTAACTCTTTCTTAAGCATTTTTAGCTTGAATTTTGCTAAATAAACAGTAGATTTCTTAGGAAAATAAAAATTTTAAATAATAAAACTTCAATTCAGGATCTGTGAAAATTTTAAATTAAAAAATCTTCAGCTCAATTATAAACTTTAATAAAGGGCCTTTCACTTATGACGTAAATCAAAAAATTGAATTTTTAGACCCCTACCACCAGAAGCGTAGCCAGAGGAGTTTTGGGGTTTTAACCCTCCATCTTTTTCGAAAAGTTCTTCAATTTCTTAGGGTTTTTTGTGAAAAAAATCTCAAATCCCCCCCTAAATTTTAGTTCCATACAAAAAAATTTCATAACTCCCCTCAAAAAATTTCTGGCTACGCCCCTGCCTGCCACACAGTCTCAGACCAACCCCCTGTGCACTAAAAATCACATTGTGTAGGAAACTTTATTGTCAAAATAAAAAATAATAACGAGCATAAAAAAATTAACAAAACCTACTCATTGTGTTTGTTGACAATTAAATTTAAAAGTCAAATCGTTCACGTTTTCCAAAGATCTTGTCTGCTGTACACAAACATTTTTAATGTTTTTTCAAGCATATTTAACAAACAGTCTACTCCAAAATCTTAAAGCTCTGCAATTCAACTCAAAATCTTTCAAATTTGATTGCTGTAGAAAAATGGGAAATATTTGTCATATCTAGCACTGTAGCATTAAAGAGTTTAAAAAGTGTCATCAATAACACGTCAAAATGGTGTGAATGCGGAAGAGAAACTTTATGGAATCAGTCATAAAAGAAATTTTCCTATAAAAATCATCAACCTCATACACTCATAAAAAAACTGATTGTCGGCATGTGGTAGAGCTTAAAACCATATTAAATCATTCAGTTTTAGTTTTTTTGTTAGCAGGTTGTAGGATGTAGGAGCAACAAAAAGATATGAAACAGATTTAATGCGATGTTCTGATAACTTTTGGGAGACATGGAAACAAATGATTTATTTTGTTCGTACCCAAAAGTTTAGATTTTTTTGTATGTCGAAAATCCCCACCTCAATTTTGAGTGTGCTATTCTGCAAAGTTGTTTATCCTAATCTTTTTCAATCCAACGAGTTATCGGATGAGCTTTTTTTGTGTACAATAGAATTTTTTTCACCTTCACCTGTTTCTCTCTCACGTGACGTTTAGTCTTGGCTTTCACATTGCTACTTCGTTGAAGTTTCGTTGAAGAATGGATTATTGTCTACGACTAATATCATTGAGTTGGAAGAACAATGTCAGTGGGAAGTGAAATTGAAATTATTATGAGCGGAAAACTTTTGATACTGTTTTTAATTTAATTTCTTTATTAATGAAACGTGTTGCTTTTGTTTTGTAGTTTCATGAGTTTTAGCACATGGTTGACTGACTCAACATGTAAATTTTCAAAAAGCAGTTTGGGTAATTTCTCCATTTTATTTTATTTTGAAACGAAATAAAGTTCGAGACAAAATGTCTTAGTGCGGGTTTCTTGAGTTTACCCTAGAAACGCAGCCCTGCTTTCTCAATTGCCAAAAAAACGATCTAAAACAGGAACGTAGCCAAGAGGATATGAACCCTCCGACTTTTTAGACCCCCCCTCCCCCCTTGTTACGAATGGTTACAAATTGTCAACCCCCCCCCCCTCTATTGAAAAAAAAAATACTTAACTAACTTTCTTTAACATATGTATAAAATTAAATTCACAAGATCAAAATATTACAAAACCTAAATTTTACATTAAATTTTTTATTACTACTATAATATTTTTTATTAATACTTTGAAATTATTATTGTTGATAGAACGTTACATTTTCAAATACCCCCCCCCCCCCTCCCTGTTACAAATGGTTACACTTTTCCAAACCCCACCCCCCCCCCCTCCCCCCTAAAATGCGAACGTAATTTGTGAACGGCTTCTAAGCTTTTGTAACAATATACAATAAGTACGTAATTTTCTTTTAGTCAGAAAATATTACACGGTCGAGTAAAAATTAAAAACGTGATGGAAAGTTTGTATCTCGTGATATTGTAAAATTCACTGAAATGTGAAAAATAAATGAGATTCTCTGTCTTCCTAGAATTTTATTTACTTTGCAGCTGCTTATTTTTTTTCTAAAAATTTAATGGTACAATGCTCCAAAAGCTTCTGTTTAATATCGAATTTGCTGTCACGAAAGAAAGAATTTTTTTTTTGTTAGAATGTCTTGAAAGTTTTTAATTTAATTTGAGCTGTTGCTGAATGTGAGCTTTAATTGTGCTCTTTAACTTTGAGGTTGTTGATTTAGGGGCCGTTCACTTAGTACGCTCGCGAGAGGGGTCTAAAACTTTGTACTAGGTCAAACAAACGAGGGGGAGTCTAAAAAGGCATTTTTTGCATAACGTACTAAATAAATGACCTCTTATCACGTTCATGAAAAAATGATTTTTAAGCCCACCTCCCCCCCTCCCTGTCACAAAATCTTCATACAAAAAATTCTATTGTTTAAAACTGTCATACAGCTTCAGACCCCATTTCCCCATAAAATCGAGCATCATAAGTGAACAGTATGTGCAGTGCAGTTCAGAGGTGTATCTCAAATTAATAAATGCCATACTCTACACGTCCCATATTTTTCACAAAATTCAATGCTACTTATAAGTCAAAAAATTTAAAAAATATTGCCCGAATCAATAATCTAAAAAAGATAATAAATAGCAAAAATCTATCGACATTGAAAGAAATCTGTTTACTTTTTTCAATTCATACACTTGAATAGATTTAAGCATAATTAAAAATCCTCCAAACATATCAAAAAATCAGTCCATAATTTTTTTATTATTATTTTTTTATAATTTTTTCACAATAACCATTAACATTTTTTACGTCTTAACAAGAGGTAATGAAGCGAAAATTCACGCCTTCGCACATCCAAATAACTTTTACAAAGCATCTAAATTAAATTTCATTAAAAGAAAAGTTTCCATAATTTTCAAAAAACAAACAAATTTCATTAACCGAGCAGAAATCGATGAAGAAGAAAGAAATTTTTTCAACAGAATTTTTATGACTCAAGGTGAAGAAAAGTTTTTTGAATGAAAAAGCTCGTTGTTATTGGTTGTACACAGGCATGCTTTCGCATAATTAAAATAATACAATTTCATTGTATAATTGAACAAAAATGTTATTGAAAAATTCCTGGTGAGTTTGGAAAGACTACAAAGTCCCCTGAAGCATGAAAATTCTTGGAATTAATTATTGTAAAATAAATTTTCATGCCATAGGACACATGTGCATGTACATGCTACTTATATTCAGAGCAATTCCTACTAGGTGCTTTGTCATGCTGAAAATACGAATTTTCCAATACCACACATGAGATACGAAAATACTGAGAAATTCATGCTTATTAATATTATCATATTCACACCGTTTCACGTTGTGAATATATTGATTTCGATACACTTGAAAAATCGTTTTTTTAGTTTTTTGGCGCCAAAACTCAAAATTTTCATAAACTGTTCGGTGTGAAAAGTTCGGCCTCAAAATTATCTACAAAATACAAAAAACCGCATTGAAAAAGGTTTTGATGCCTCCGGACACGACCCCAAATAGTGGTGGTGTATGCTTACAAGCAAGTTTGTTCCTCGCAGAACTCAAATACGAAAAAACCATTTTATGTCAAAAATGTCTCAAAATGTGCGCATTATCACTCAAATGTGCACCTCACACGTTGGTACCGATCCATGTAGATGGATCTGAGAAACTAACGAAATAGTGTGTTTTTAAGCATACTTTAGCCGATTATTGCAAAATACATTTAAAAAATTTCACACAAATTGTTAATTGAACTTTTTTGATCAAAATCAATAAAAAATGAAGTTTTGTTGAGAAAAAATGCAAAAAAAAAATTTTAGCCACCAGTACACCCCCCACAAACCTAAATTTTGGAAAAATTCGTGTGGTTCACTGTGTGGATGGATTTTTGTAAAATTTTCTGTTTTTGATCAATAAATGCGAGAACTTTTATGGAAAAATACCAAAAATATTTTTAAACCTATTTTGGTCAGTCAAAATCTCGAAAAAGTTCAAAACATCGGCATTTTTTGGACATTTTGCCCTCTTGTGCCTATAGTTCGGATTTAAAAAGTCTAAAAACTTCTGATTATTGTAGCTTATAATTAGACCTAAAAGACGTACATACATTGTCATATCCAAAAACATCAATTAGTGCTTCAAAATTAAGTTCAAATATGAAAATTTTCGATTTTTTTAGGAAACTTAATTGTCAATCTTATGCAAAACGAAGCTTTGCTGACCCGATCGAGACTTAATCATCAATCTTATGCAAAGCGAAGCTTTGCTGACCCGATCGAGACTTAATCTTCAATCTTATGCAAAGCGAAGCTTTGCTGACCCGATCGAGTCTTAAACTGCAATCTTATGCAAAGCGAAACTTTGCTGACCCGATCGAGACTTAAACCTCAATCTTATGCAAAGCGAAGCTTTGCTGACCCGATCGAGACTTAATCATCAATCTTATGCAAAGCGAAGCTTTGCTGATTGATCGAGACTTAATGGTCAATCTTATGCAAATCGAAGCTTTGCTGACCCGATCGAGACTTAATCATCAATCTTATGCAAAGCGAAGCTTTGCTGACCCGATCGAGACTTAATCTTCAATTTTATGCAAAGCGAAGCTTTGCTGACCCGATCGAAACTTAATCTTCAATCTTATGCAAAGCGAAGCTTTGCTGACCCGATCGAGACTTAATCATCAAACTTATGCAAAGCGAAGCTTTGCTGACCCGATCGAGACTTAATCTTCAATCTTATGCAAAGCGAAGCTTTGCTGACCCGATCGAGACTTAATCTTCAATCATATGCAAAGCGAAGCTTTGCTGACCCGATCGAGACTTAATCCTCAATCTTATGCAAAGCGAAGCTTTGCTGACCCGATCGAGACTTAATCTTCAATCTTATGCAAAGCGAAGCTTTGCTGACCCGATCGAGACTTAATCTTCAATCTTATGCAAAGCGAAGCTTTGCTGACCCGATCGAGACTTAATCTTCAATCTTATGCAAAGCGAAGCTTTGCTGACCCGATAGAGAGTTTTGGAACGGTGTGAATATGCACATGAAGCGTGATCCGCTTCATTACTAGTTCTTATTGGGAAGGTATCGTATGTGTACGTGACATGATTTTTGTAGTAGTTTTAGGCTAGTCCTATGTAGCACATGTCAGATCCTTTTTCTCTTGATGAAATTTTAATAGCTTTTCACATTTTATCGGAGTTTTTGAATAAAAATCATTTTATTATTCATTTTGATTAGCTGGGCGGGTCAAGGATATGATTTTTGCGTGCTACATCAAAATGAGATGGATTTGAATAGTTAATGCTCTTGAGGATTTGGCGGTGCTGAAATTATTTACTTTTTGATGAGATTTTTGCAAAATTGAGGGCTTTGAAAGCTCAGGTGTTCAACAAATGTATGATGGTTGAGGTTTTAGGTATTTTAATTATATGCTTATTGCTTAACTTGAACATATTCTATTGAAAATCAACAATGTTGTGCTGCTTCTAAATCCTCTGAAATTTCTCGATTATTTTTGGGAATTTCAAGTTAATTTACGCCAAATTCAAGTCAATCAACGCCAACTTCATGTTGATTACGTTAACTTCACGTCTATTACGTAACTTAATCTACTATGTTTTCTCGTTATAAGCCTCTACCCGTTATTAATCACTTTTTTTCATTCAAAAAATAAATTTATCTTTACTAAGCCTTGAGCTTATATCGGGAAAACAAGGTAAATTATACAAATGCGATTTCTACATGATGTCCAATTAAGAATGCTAAAATACCATTACCCTACGACAATTCTTGTTCCTTAAATCGCAAATTTATGATTCCAATCACCAAGAAAACCATCAAATATTCACAAAAAATTATTATTATTATCCAAACAATGCGCACCATGAACATTCAATACAAATAAATTTTTTCAATTTTTCTTTCACATCTCCAAAAAATTTTTTGGGTATGTGGCAGCTACGATAATACTTTAAGCTTGTCTATAAACACTTGTAAGAAGATGAAAAATCTGTTGTTTGCATTTTAGCTTTTCATAAATTTATTTTCCTTCATATGAGCTTGACATAGCAATGCATAGAGTTCGTCGTCATTAATTCTTCTTATTGTTTTGACACGTTGCTTAGAAAGTGGAAAAGTCACGCACAATATAAATAAAATGAAACTTATCGTAGGTTTTTATTTGCCACACAGTTTTTGGTTCTTTTTTTTAGATTTAAAAAGGATCAGGCAATTTACATAGAAATAAAAATTATTTTGGATAGTTTTGCTGAATAATTATTTAGATCAAAGGTAAAGTTTAATCCAAAAAGGACTATGAACTGTATCATTTCCATAATTTTAATTTAGCAACATTTTTAATTTGAACTTTAAGGAACTTTAAAAATTTTATGTGAAAGGGTTTTTTGAAACAGAAAAACAAGCAATGAACTTTCATATTCAATATCAACCATTTATTCTATTCAAGTCTATATTACAAGAGTCTGTAGTTATAAATCAGACATGTGCATAACCACGGAAAACTGGATTACATTTGAGAGATTTTTTTATAAAGAAAGCATCCTGATTAAATCAAGAATTTCTAATACATACATAAGCTTGAGGGTGATATTCCAGGAACGAGCAGTCACAAACAGATTCACAATATAAAAACACATTTTTCAACAAATTTCACAAAAAAAAGAAATATTTTATGAACTCGTGCAGAAAAAGAAAGGATGTTTTGTTACTCGTGGAGTCATTTACTGTGTATTATAAAGTTTTATATAGAAAATCTTCAGAAATATTTTTAAAAATCTTCTTTTTTATTAAAAGGACATAAATTTAAATTTGATATGCTTTAAAGACCGTTCACTTACTAAGTCGTTTTTTAAAAGCTAAAAGTCGTTTTTTGCGTAACGTACTAAGTGAACGGCCCCATACTTAGAAAAAGATTTAAATTTTTAAAAAAAATTTTCAAGAAATTTCTTTTTTTGCTCTTAGCATTAATAATAAATAATCAACCTCAAAATCATTAATTGAACTTAAATAAATACTTACTTAATTTAAATTTTTTATCATCCTTTCCACTCATTTTATATTTACAAATCTTGTCTTGCTTGAAGCTTTTTGTAGCATTTTCTAATGAAAAAGAGATCAGATTCTTTATAAAAACAGACCTTATCAGGCAAATGGAATGAAATAAATTTTAAAGGTCTCCAAAACATCATGGATGGAGATTATCTTAAATTTTCCGAACAAATTAGTTTAATGATAAATTCTGAAAAGTTTTTCATTCAACAGTTTTAATTGCTCTTCCTTTTGTTGTGAAAACTCTCCATCAATCTACGAAAATTATTGTTTTGGAAATAAATGAAATTTCAAAATCCATTAGTCACTAAATAGCTTGTTGTGGGATCAACAGTATTTAAATGAAAATTATCGTCTGTAAAGAGTAAATTCTTAAGATTCAAAATCTTGAATTGAGGTAGAAGCGGGAAGTCTTTAAGTATGGCCCAAAAAAATGTTGAGCAGCTTTGAGTAAGCCTCAGCAATTGAATTTGAAATTCAAAACCACCACTTTCATAATCATTCCTCTATTTAGTCACTCATTCAAGCACAATAAATCCTTAAATCCCTTCAAGTGTTCACAATAAAATTTCATTGCTTTACGAAAGGAAACCTTGGGAAATGTTCATGCCACATCTCTTTGTTTTCCGAAAATTATCTTTAAAATTAAGTACGGAGGGTTCTCTTTTTGCATAACTTTTTAAGATTGAAAATCGAATTGTTTATTTTTTAAAAATAGAATTTCCGTTAAAATTTAAAATTTGAAAATTTACATGGCGGAAATTTGGTATGAAAACAAAAAATATGCAAACTTAAGTTATGCATATTGAGGACCCCCGATTGTATATTTTTGTGGATGCTTATTTACATATTTTACATATTCACAAAACTTAAATTAAATTCTTAATTTTCTTAAACCTATTCGAATTCATTCAATTTTAAGCTTCTGCCAAAATTATAGGCATCAGCATGTGATAATTTAAAAATGTTTTTTCCATGATTTTGCAAAATTTTTAGAGCATTGCAGTCAATCATCTGTTTTTTAGATGAAAAGTTTATCATCGAGGCAGACATGATCGGAATTTTTATGGCAAAGAAAATTTGAAATTTTTCTTCTTCTGAATTAAATTTGAAGATAAATCCAATGACTTTCTGAATATATCATTTCAATATTATTGAACAAATTTAATTTGATACTGAAGTCTAGAAATTCCAGAAAATTCATCAATTACCTGCACTCATTAGTATCCACAGAAACAGAAAGTAATTAAATCAATCATCATTAAGTATACGTGGGATTCGAACAGAAAATAATCAATGAAAATTTATGACTCTTGCGTTGGCTTTAATTACAGACTAAATTCTATTTTTATGCTGTCTGAATGTTGATGGTAAGTTTTAATTATTTCTTTGTTGAAGCTGGTTTTAAGTTTCGATTGCATTGAATTTTTAATGTAATCAGCATCTATGTTAAAGAGAATGCTTTAAGCGTTAATTGAACTTTTTATTCTTTTTGGAAACTGCCAGCATCCTCCTCTCCTAAAATTTCAGCCTTAAATCTTGACAATTAAAACCTCACAACCCCAATTAACAATTTACAAGTAAATCAATTTTAATGATAATAAACATTTAATCAAAAAGTCATGAGCATGCATGGTCCCATATCCAAAATATTGACTTTTTTACTCATGAGTAAATTTTCACATTCACTTAAGCATGAGACTCATCAGCATCAATGATTTTTATTCCATATAAACACAACATTTTTCCTTCTTTATCGTCGCTCTGTTAATTTTTGGTACAAAATCAACATCAACAATGCTGTAGCATATCGATAGGAAATAAATCAATCGTGAAGAAGCAACAATGGATTTCTCATCCTACAATTCACACATTAAGAGAAGGTGAAATTGATAATCGAAAATAAAAGTGAAATTTCCTCTCAGCACATTGACACATGCCGGTCTGAAAAGCATCGAAGTCCTTTTTTTATGAATGAGAGAATTGACATGCAATTTTAAGAGAGTATCTTGAATTCGCTCTACGTAATACGTATTACGTAAAAGAGAGTCAGATGCCGAGCATTAAACTGAAATAATTCAATCATGATATACAAACTTCTCACTTTCATCCATCAGGAAAGTGTCAAAAACAATTGTTTTGTTCATCATAAGATTTTGATTTATAGATTTTATTCTGTTGAATCCTTTGGAATTAAAGGCATTGAGTTGTTTTATTTGATTAAACTTTAAACTTTGATTTTTGATTTTAAAGGGATTTTTTTTTTTTTATTTTAAGGGATCATTCAGTCAAGGGTCGTAGCCAGAAACTTTTTGGAGGGGGCCAAAAAATTATTTTCCAGTTAAGTTAATTTAAGTTTATAAAATTGGTTTTAAGTTGGTTATTATTGCGGTCGAGCGAAGCGAGACCGCACCGCAGAAAACGATTCGAAAATTTCCCAAAAATTTTCTTTATAAAATAGTTTTCCATTGAATTTTATTTTTCAGAGGAAGGGAATGGATAAAAAATTCATAAACATCAGAATTAAAATACCAAAAAATGGAATGTAAAAAAATTATTCAAATGACGAAAATCTGCCTTGAGTGCTTTTTTCCAAGCTTTTTTTACTCAAAACGAACGCCTGTGTGAAGTACACCGGTCTTACTTCGAATTTCGAGCTGAAACTTGGCACGTTTAAAGACACTTTTGCGACACTTTTCGACAACTAATTAGTTTTTTTCGACACCCTTTAGTTTCCGAGATATCGAGGGGTCAATTTTTGGGGAAAATCCCGGTGTACTTCACATTTTCTACCGGTCTTTTTTCTAAAATTCAACATTATTAGACATGTTATATATTATTTTAATAGTATTTTTTGCGACACTTTTCGACACGAAAACCGTTTTTGAATCCGACTATCTGTTGCTGAGTTATGGCTTGTCAAAGTTTCGCATACTTGAGATATTACCCAAAAAAATTAACTTTCGCTATTTCTAAAGATATACAATAAACTTTATATCAAAACACATCGCCTTTTCATGAGTAATTCAAATCTGCAATAATCTTTTCAATCCGACAAGTTGTCGCATAGTTATGGTCATTTAAGTGACCAGCCAGGTACACAAGTTTAACTTTGAAGTTTTTTTAACGACACTTTGCGACAAAAATTTATTTGAACTCTAAATAAGACTTTTCTATTGTAATTTTGTCTGATAAATCCAAATCTGCAAAGATCTTTTCAATCCGACAAGTTGTCGCATAGTTATGGTCATTTAAGTGACCAGCCAGGTACACAAGGTTCACTTTGAAGTTTTTTTAACGACACTTTGCGACAAAAATTTATTTGAACTCTAAATAAGACTTTTCTATTGTAATTTTGTCTGATAAATCCAAATCTGCAAAGATCTTTTCAATCCGACAAGTTGTCGCATAGTTATGGTCATTTAAGTGACCAGCCAGGTACACAAGGTTCACTTTGAAGTTTTTTTAACGACACTTTCCGACAAAAATTTATTTGAACTCTAAATAAGACTTTTCTATTGTAATTTTGTCTAATAAATCCAAATCTGCAAAGATCTTTTCAATCCGACAAGTTGTCGCATAGTTATGGTCATTTAAGTGACCAGCCAGGTACACAAGGTTCACTTTGAAGTTTTTTTAACGACACTTTGCGACAAAAATTTATTTGAACTCTAAATAAGACTTTCTATTGTAATTTTGTCTAATAAATCCAAATCTGCAAAGATCTCTTCAATTCGACAAGTTGTCGTATAGTTATGGCCATTTAAGTGGCACCAGGTTCACAAAAATTGTAGTATTACAAAAAGTGAAAATTTCGAATATCTGATATTTTTTAAGAATTTTTGTTAAAGATGAATTCTTATTTACTTGGACCTAAATTTTTATTGCTCAAATTTAAAATCATTATTATTTTAATTTCAATTTTTAAAATTATAATTTTTAAAAAATTTGAAAAAACCGAAACTGAGATTGTTTATTTTCTACCTGTTTCTTTGATTTTGGGATTTTGGGAAATTTATAATTTTTTAGTAAAAAATTATAAGTTTTGGAATTTTAAAAAAATTTAATTTCAGAAAAGATAAAACTTGGTAAAATGTAATCAACCATAAGAAAAAGAAAACAAATTTAATCCCAAAATTAAAGAAGCAGGTAGAAAATAAACAATCTCAGTTTCGGTTTTTTCAAATTTTTTAAAAATTATAATTTTAAAAATTGAAATTAAAATAATAATGATTTTAAATTTGAGCAATAAAAATTTAGGTCCAAGTAAATAAGAATTCATCTTTAACAAAAATTCTTAAAAAATATCAGATATTCGAAATTTTCACTTTTTGTAATACTACAATTTTTGTGAACCTGGTGCCACTTAAATGGCCATAACTATACGACAACTTGTCGAATTGAAGAGATCTTTGCAGATTTGGATTTATTAGACAAAATTACAATAGAAAGTCTTATTTAGAGTTCAAATAAATTTTTGTCGCAAAGTGTCGTTAAAAAAACTTCAAAGTGAACCTTGTGTACCTGGCTGGTCACTTAAATGACCATAACTATGCGACAACTTGTCGGATTGAAAAGATCTTTGCAGATTTGGATTTATCAGACAAAATTACAATAGAAAAGTCTTATTTAGAGTTCAAATAAATTTTTGTCGCAAAGTGTCGTTAAAAAAACTTCAAAGTTAACCTTGTGTACCTGGCTGATCACTTAAATGACCATAACTATACGACAACTTGTCGGATTGAAAAGATCTTTGCAGATTTGGATTTATCAGACAAAATTACAATAGAAAAGTCTTATTTAGAGTTCAAATAAATTTTTGTCGCAAAGTGTCGTTAAAAAAACTTCAAAGTTAAACTTGTGTACCTGGCTGGTCACTTAAATGACCATAACTATGCGACAACTTGTCGGATTGAAAAGATTATTGCAGATTTGAATTACTCATGAAAAGGCGATGTGTTTTGATATAAAGTTTATTGTATATCTTTAGAAATAGCGAAAGTTAATTTTTTTGGGTAATATCTCAAGTATGCGAAACTTTGACAAGCCATAACTCAGCAACAGATAGTCGGATTCAAAAACGGTTTTCGTGTCGAAAAGTGTCGCAAAAAATACTATTAAAATAATATATAACATGTCTAATAATGTTGAATTTTAGAAAAAAGACCGGTAGAAAATGTGAAGTACACCGGGATTTTCCCCAAAAATTGACCCCTCGATATCTCGGAAACTAAAGGGTGTCGAAAAAAACTAATTAGTTGTCGAAAAGTGTCGCAAAAGTGTCTTTAAACGTGCCAAGTTTCAGCTCGAAATTCGAAGTAAGACCGGTGTACTTCACACAGGCAAAACGAACTCATAAACAAATGTTTTCTTAGAAGCTTTACTTGTCTATTTGGTTTAAGCATAACCCACATTCCAGGAATCAGAGCAATAACTAATGGATTCCTTCGAAAAAATAAACATTTTTGTTATAGTTTCAGATTAATTTGTCTTGCCACAAGACAAATGTTGCTGCTTATGAATTGGCTGAGAGATTTATAAGCCGTTCTTTTTGAACATGAAGAGCTTGACAAAGCTTTTTTATCTAGAAACAAGCATAAAACTCACCATAATGGTTTGATGGAATCTCACCTTATTTTATTGTGGTTCGAATCTCATGAAAATTTTAAATAAATTTTTCACATTTAAGGGGATTTCATTCGTGTTAAGGCATTTAAAAAATTGCCTTAAAAGAGCAGCAATAGCTTTTTGACTAATGTCATTCATGAACTTCCACTTTTCATTAGTAATAGTACTCGAAAAAGCACTTATACAATTTAATATGAATAGAATTTCAAAAAAAAATATAAGAATACCTTTTTAAGGCAATTTTCCTTAATTTCTTCATACATAAAAAATTATGTCCACTTCCTTATCAACTCAGACCACATTTCGGAAAAAAATTATTTAACAGTGAATTAAATTTTGTAGTATATTGAGTTAACCTTCAAGGCTTATGCAAGGCTTATTTTAAATATGACAATGAATTATAATACTAATAATTCTTTTAAAACAGCAGAAAAAAGGGTCACTTTTATCATTTTTTCTCATCCTTCCGAATATTATCTTCAAAATGCCACAAAAAAAATTTCATTTTCCATGCTATAGCATCCCATTCTTATATCTCTTTGAGAATATTTACTAATTTTAAAAAAAAAGTCAATTAAAATATTTAAATTTTTTCAAAAAAATTAGCTTTAATCTTTTTATGACATACATTTTTGGACATGGATGGATCTTTTTAACTAAATTTCTAAATTTCAGAAAAAAAATCTGATTAATTTTTATAGTTTAAAACCAATTTTTGATAAAAAAAAATGATAAAAAAATTTTAAAAATTTATTTGGGGCTGTTCATGTATTACGTTACTCAAAAATTAGGGTTTTTACCCGCCACCTCCCTCACCAGCGTACGTTTTTAACAAAAGAATCACGTGTGAGAGCAATAGACAATAACAAACTCTCAGACCCCCTCCCCTTTTAGAGCGTTACGTAATAAGTGAACGGCCCCTTTGTTTTTGTTGAATTTCTGCATATATGACTTTTAAATTATTTTACAAGTATTAAATTCTGTCTTTTAGCAACAGTATTGCTTTAAATATAAATTGATTTGACAGAAAATTCAAAAAAATTACAAAAGTCCTCGTTTATATCGAGGGACTTCAGCGCATTTTTGACGCAGCGATTAGCAATTGATTAAATAGAAAAGAATGTCAAGTTTTAAAACTCTATTGCTGTTTCTTTAGTCATAATTCATTTCAATAATAAGTTTTAAACTAAAGATCAAAATTCCTTTAAAATTGATTTTTATAATGTTCAATGCAAATAATAGCTTTACGATTTACCGGTTTTTTGAAATTCAAAATTTTCCATCAGCGAAAAATTTAAATTTCTGAACACATCCATTATTTTTCAAATTTCTAAACGCACTTATATTTGTTTTGTATGAAAAAATTAAATATTAATTAATTAAGATGTTTAAACACAAATTTAAGGACTTTTAAATACATTTGCCGCCAATAACTCGATGAAACGAAGCTAATAAAACTCATGGAATCGCCTTAGAATAAAATTCTGAGAAAAAAATCAATCCGAAATAACGGTAAAAAAAATTCAAATTTTTTAACGGTTAGAAAAAATTCAAATTTCTCATCAGCATAGCTTTGCCCTGCATTGTTTACATATTTTTTTTTAAATATAAAATCGATGAATTAAGCAATTTAATGAGTGTTTTTTGACTTTTCAATATAAACGGCGGGAATAAAAACATTCAATGAAGCTATTAAAACAATTCCGAGCTTGCTACGAAGTCTAGATCAAGAGATAATTGGGACCCGAACGACCGAACGACCGAACGACCGAACGACCGAACGACCGATCAAAGTGCATGATTGAGCTTCCTTTTTGAAAACAAGTTTTCAAAAATGCGCTAAAAAAACTTTTTCTATTTCACATTAACATCGCAATTTTATTCGTATTGAGTTACTTAATTGAAGATGATTAACATAATTTCTAGAAAAATTTTTTTCAAAAAAAACATAAAGGGGCCGTTCACTTAGTATGTTCGCTTTTTAGGGGGAGGGGGGTCTAAGATTTTGTAACAGATTAAACAAAACAAAAGAATTTTTATACAAAAAGCGTAACGAGGGAGGAGGGGGTCTAAAAGTCATTTTTTTGCGTAACGTACTTTGTGAACGGCCCCAAAGCTTTTGAATTTAATCCCATTCGTATCTAAGATTTTGATGACATCAGTATATGTTGCTAAGAAAATTTCATATTAAATAAAAATTGGTAAGCTTAAAGTACGTCAATTTCGCAAGAGAATCTAGTGATTTAAAACTCATAAATCAAAATTTTATATAAATTCAAATAACCTACGATAATAAATAAAGTTTGTTGACAAATACTCAAAATGAATAATTTTCAAAGGAACCCCCTCAAAGTTTTCATATCCCCTCAAGCATAACATACATAAATATAGACACGGTAATAAATATTGATTTGATTATGGAATATATGTTGCGGTAAATTGAAAAAATCTAAAATTCAAAACATGTGAAAATATCTATGGCACCACCAAGAGATTTAAATTACAAAACTTTATGAGATGATGTGGATGAAAAAAAAAATAAAATGAAATTGTTGTAAAATTAATTTATTTATGCTTCACAATGGAATAATTTATGATATTGAAATATTTTTTTCCCCTTTTTTCAAGTTCTTCTTGTGTTTGAGATGCTTAATGGTATTAAATTGTGTGGGAAGGATTATTTTGATTATTTGAATTCATAGCTTGTGTCAGAGGTGTTTTTATGGGTTTTTACATAAGGATGTAGCAACGAGGGGACTACAACTAGTTTGTTTTCTAAAAAACTTAAATTTTGGTAGGTTTAAAGGCCTTTAAGATGAGTAGTCGGGTCGACTGGTATCAAAACCTTAACTATTTATAAATTTTTCTCAATTTCCTGGGGTTTTTTTGATGGAGAGAAAAATTTCAAACCCCCTATATTTTTCTTTCCATCCAAAAAAGTTTCAAACCCCGCTTAAAATTCTGACTACGCCCTGTCTCCACTTCCAACCACTCCACATCTTCTTGTTCTTTCTTTAATTCAATCGATTCTTCAAAAATCTGTCACATTTTTAATACATAACCCCTTAACTCCTCAACTCATCGTTCATGGTATCCTACTTTAACTTTTATTTTGAACAGAAAAAACAACAAGAAGAACATGACAAAAGTTTTCAAGATTTTTTTTTCGCATGAAATAATTTCTTCGTGAAAAATCTGCGGTTCCATTTGTTCGTCTCATCAAGATTTAATGTCTGCAGTTACTCACTGAAAAATAAGACACTCCGACTAGCAATGATGAGAGTTTTGTGTGAGCATTTTAATTGAATAAGCAGAAAAGCACAAAAAAATGTTTGTTGTTGTTGTCATTCATGGAAATGGAAACTTCTCACTGTAATTTAAAAATAGATGATAAATATGTTGACGGAAAATTTAATTAAAATTTGTATTAAAAATGAACTGAGAAAAAAATTATTTAAATTAAAATTTTTAATGAAAAATTCTTGCTTTTGTGTAAAATTTACTATTTCCGTTCATCATCAAAGAAACAAAAAGAAGCTAAAGCTTATTAAAAAAATATTTATGAGAAAAAATAGTTATGAAGTCAATATTCACTGACTTTGAGAATCGAATTCACTGACTTGATAGCAGTAACTTGAATGGGTGAATTTTCACCCCCGCTCCCCCTTCCTCAATGCCAAATTTTTTTAATTTATTAGGGTTTTTCGAGAAAAAAAAACGGAAAATAGTCCCTCCTCCTAAATTTTTCATTCAAAAAATAAAATTTCCTCCATCCACTTGAAAGTTCCTGGCTACATAATTCCTACAAATAAATGCAATTTTTAAACATTATGATGATTATTTTTTATTATGATGAACATTTTCCACAAATACAATAAGTATCATCATATCTAGCAACGTACGATAACAATAACAAAAATTAAATTCCTTAGTATTGTTTACAGCAAATTCTTACTCAATCGCAAGTAAATTGGATGATTTTGAATACTTATTTATGGACGAAAATAGCAAAACAACAAGAAACAATAAAGAAGAAATATGTCGATTGAGTTCAGGAAGAAACTCTGTCGTCATTTTTCAGATCCGAACCAAAAAAAAAACACGTTAAAAAGTAGCAAAAACCCCCCCCCTCAAAAAACTTCCTAGCTACGTCCCTGCCGTCATTCCTTTGTGGCTCTTTTTTTGCCTCTTTCTTTTCACTGTGAGAAAAATAAATTTTGGTCACACATAATTTTCTTTCAATTCTGCTTCTGTGGGTTCCTTTCATTCTTCTTTGTTACAAAAAGAAATACTTTATTGACATTTCCAACAAATGCTCATGCCAAAAGCACATATTTTGTCAATTTGTGTGTCAGTCACACATTTTCAGTATTTTAAGAGAAAATAATTCGCGTAGGAGAAAGATCAACGATACTTTAAGCTATTCCGAATGCTACAAGCTTCCTTAATCTGAATTAATAATTTGATTTATTTAGAATGAATTATTTATTAATCCTAAATTAAATGAGAATTGTGAATTTTTGATAGCTAATATTTATTTTATTGTGAAAAATTCTGTTTAGGAGCTAATGATGGCTGTTAATAATACAAGAGCAAATTTAATAATGAAATGTACAAAATTATTGATTAATGTCTATGAAAATTATTAAGAATCAACTTAATACTCACAATAATCACATGGATTGTTGAACTGAAGGAATCGAACTTTCAGTAAGAAGAATTTGCCTTAAAAACAGTATTTTTGAATGTGAAAATTGTTGACCGATTTGTGTATAACACGAGGTTAAAAACTATTACTTTAAGGGGGGAGGTGATCAAGGATTTATAACGGTTAGTTACAGGTAGTTACAGGGAAGGTGTCTAAAATTGAAATAAACCCGTTTTTTTGGAAAGTTTACACTAGATATTATTGAACTTTTCAGACGCAAAAGGTCAAAAAGTAACAAAAACCTCCCTCAAAAAAAAAATCTTGGCTACGCCCCTGTACCTAGATATTTAATTAAATATTAAAGCTTGAAAAATTTAAGAAAAAAAACGAATGAAATAACCATTAAAAATATTTTTAACAATGTGTTTTGCAAAAATCGGTTAACAATTTTTAAAACCAAAATTACCATTTTTTAGGCCACCTTCTTTTTCCTGAAAGTTCAATTCTTAGATGCTTTGATTTACTACACACTAAAGAATCTTCCTTACTTCTCACAAAAAAAAAATAAAATCTGAAGAAAAAATACAACATAAAAAAAGAAAAAGTCTCCAGCATTTTCCCACGTTGATAATTACATCATCAGAAACTTTCCACGAAATAGAAATTGAGTTATTTACTTCGTCAATATTGACATGCTTTTTTTAGATGTTTCCGGTCTCATTTTGACATTATATTTCTTTTTTATAAAATACTTTGGGAATGGAAATAATTATTTTTATATCGAAAATATTTCATCGAAAATTGATTCTGCCAAGCAAGCTTGATGACTTGTGTTTAGCACGAGAAATTTTTGATGAAAAGATGAAAATCTACTTCCGATGGAGTTATTCGAGTGAAAAGGAAATTTATTTGAAATATTCATAAATGAAAGAAGAATTAATTGACGTTGATTTGGTTAGCAGTAGAACAAGAGAGGAAATTGAAGTAGATTGGTTGCCTCGTGGCTGTAATTACCTTGAATTCTTTAATTGATGAACTTTTTTTCTAACCCGTTCATAAAGATTCAAGTTGCACTAATTTTTATATTTGGTTAAATGCAAGTTAAATGTCGACAACCTCTGATGACTGAAAACAGGAGCGAAGCCAGAATTTTTTCGAGGTTGGGAGGGGGGGGGTAGTTTTTTGTTTGTAAAGAAAAATTTAGAAAGGGGAGGGGTGTTTGGGATTTTATTTTTTCTCAAAAATCAGTGGAAAATTGAAGAATTTTTCAAATATTCATAGGGAGTGTTTATCCCTTCCCCCTCCACTCTTTTACTACGCCTGGACTGAATATTAAGAATTTTTGTAAAATTAACTTCCACGCAAAGCGTGTAAGTTATTGGTTTCACGAAAGCCCTTTTTTACACGTTTTTTGAACTTTTTGCGAAATCTACGCAATAAAACCCCATACAACCTGATATTGAAATCACCGCTATGGAATTACGCGTCGAATGACACAACTTTCAGTTCATTTGAACATATTGTGCATGCACACGGTCCAAAAAACATGGTTTCGAAAACACCATCATTTTTGTAATATGGGTTGTAGCTTCAGGATGCATATATTTTGATAGGTTCTTTGGTGTCATTTTTTCAGGCATGCACTGAACCATTCGGAATGGCTATGCGCTTTGCATGATTTTGAGGTTGCATATGATTTTTTCATTAGAGTTTGAACAGTACTTTTTATTAGTCATTTTCGAGTTTACCATCTTCCTCTAACTTTTTTGACAAGTTTTTGGTACCAAAATGTGCGGCTCGATGAGTAGATTCATAATCTACAGGAATTTTTCAATTTAAAGGCCATTTAAGGGGTCAAAAAGCCAAAAAACTGATTTTTTCGACCCAAAAAATTTTTTTCGAGGTCGCGCTTCGCGCGACCTCGAAAAAAAAAAATATAGACAGTAAAAATTTTACGAAAAAACCAGATTTTTTTCTTATTTCTTTCTTACCATTTTCACCATTTCAAAATATATGAAATCGATTCATCAGATGCATATTAAAAATAAAATTTTATAATTTGAAAAATAGAAACTGTAGCCAATCTAATCAGGAGAAGGTTTTATAATATTGTCTCGAATAATATGTCAGTGAACAAAATTCATAAAAATAAGTATGTAGATAATGTTTATTTAGAAAAATCCATAGTTTAAAAGAGAAAACTGTAATCTATAAAAGAAGAACTTTATGTTTATACTCCAAGCTATTGTAAGGTGGCGTGGAAGTTCGTGGCTTTCTATGTAAGTCGTGTTTTTAATTTTGAAAAAGTTAAACATAAAATAAAATTGCAATTAAAATTCAACACCCTTAAAACTTTATAAACTTTATCCTATAAATCAATCTAAATAATTTCTTCAAGTTTTTTTTGTTAGAATAACAAGAGCATTAAAACATTAGCAAGCTAAATTTACTTAAAAAATATTTTTAGAAAGTTTTAATTTTCTTCTAGTTTTTTGCTTCTGGCTGCCACAAAACGCAAAAGTTTTATTTTATCAACTTTAGAATTTATTCTTGTGCTTTTTTATTTATAAACGATTTGTTCTTCTTTTTTTCATGAATGATTTGAAATTTGAGATTTTCATTTTATAAAATTTAAATTGCAACTTTTCAAAATTAGGTATTTAATTTTTTTTTCTTTCTCCATATATATGTTAAATTGATATTAAAAATCGTTTCTTTTCAATTTGGATATAACGTTAAATGAAATATTCAGTTATAACCAGCTACAACTTGGCTGCAACTAATATTTAAGTATCAATCTTGATGAAGAATATATTTTTTGAAGTCTAGACATTTGTTTGTTTTAGAAATGATTTCATCATCATGTTGAATACCTGAATGTAGAAGTAAAATCAAGCATGTAAGTTGTCGATAATTCTAGAGTGCATCTTTTCAATTAATATAAAATTTATTTTAACAATTGAAAATTGCATTTTGAAATTTTAGAAACTTTCTTAAAATTTTTAAAACGTTAATTTAAATTTTTTAAAATTTTTAAAATTTTTTAAATTTTGCAAAATTCGTTTTAAAATTTTAAGTAAAATATTTTTCAATTTCTTTCAACTTAGAATTTCGACATTTTTGAGACCAAAAGACAGACTTTTCTTAAAAGAACTGCTCATTTCATTCAATTTCATTGATTGTCCAAATTTGCAAAATAAATGAATTGATGTACAGCAGGGAAAAATATGTAAATTTGCTTTCAAATTTGTATAAATATTTCAAAATTTACTTAAAATCGTCTTTATGCAAAAATATTAAAATTTCTTCCATCTTATTCCAACAACTTACCCTAATAGACAAAGAGCACGTTGAGAGCATACTCAGATTTTGGGTGAGCATACTCTATTGAGCATGCTTTTTCATAGAGAAATTGATACCACTACTTTACCCTAAAAATGCGCACATAAGAGTGGCGTTATATGAGCACACTGTGAGCATACTTTTGTAAACAATTTTTTTTCATTTATAAGTGCTCACAAGAGTACATAAAGAGTATGCTCTTCTGAGCATGCTTGACTGAGCACATTTTAAGTATACTCTTGCGAGCTTCTTTAAAAAATATTATTTTTTTTTATTCTTCCCACCACCCCCCGGTGGGGGGGGGGGGATTTTTCCCTTTAGATCTGTAATTGTGAAGTATATAATTATTTGCTGTAATTAGAAGAAAATGTTAAAGTTTGAAATTTTCCGCTCATGCCGAGGATTCGAACCCATGACCGCTGAAGGATTGTTGACACCAACTCGCTATCCTCTGCTCTACCAAAGTACTTTTTGTTGTAATTATATTTTGGCAAAAAGCATAATATAAACTATTATGAAATACAAAAGAGCAAAACTTAGTCTAAAATATGATTTAAATAGGAATTGGCGAATAAAATAATTATTCATCATTTTAATAAAATATTTTCGGTTTTTATATACTTCACAAGAGGAGTTTTCATTAAAAAGTATGCTCTGAGTACATGGTTTGTTTTCAACATTTTGAGCATGTTTTTTTCTTGAAATTTAAATTAAGGGCAATTCTTTTTTCAAAAAAATAAATAAATAAATAAATAAACATTATTTTCTTAAATGATTAAATTTTGTGTTATTAAATCATTTTTATTTTTGGTTTTTTTAATTAGTTTCACTTGTATTGGTTTCACTTGTATATTTTTTCGTAAAAAATATTTTATAGCTTAATAATTGAAGCCTCTTAACATATCCTTTATTTGACTTTCAAAATTTGTATTATTTTTTTTAAACTATGCATGTGAAATTATTAAATGAAAAGAAAGAGTAACTTTTTCTCTTTTTTATATCATTTAAAAAAAAATGTGAGAAATTTGAAAAAAAAAAGTTATCAAAAATGGTAAAATTTCAAATTTTTTTTGAAAAATTCGTAATGATAATTAGTAAAAAAATTTCAGCTTTTTTCAAAGATACAAAAGCAAAAATTTGCATTTATTTAAAAAGGGGTTTTAAAATTATTCTATATCTTAAAACATATAAAACATACAGATATTATAAATATCTAGGTTTTTTGTAAAAAAGATTTAAATTCTGAAAGCAGAAATGTTTACTTTTTTGCATATTTCTTTAAATATGAAAAATATAAAATAGACGCAAGTTTTTCAATAAAGTCAATTCAATTAGATAAGAAATTATTTTTTAATATTTTTTTTAATATTTATATTCTTTCTTTAAATTTATATCATATCATATATGCTTAAGCACATTGTAGATAAAAGTGATAAGTCAAACAGATATGCTTAAAGTATACTAAAGAGTATGCTCAATCAGTATGCTTAAGTGAGTGTACTATGAATGTACTCAAGAGTGTACATATTGATCATACTTAACTGATCACTTTTCAGTCAAAAGTGATAAGTCATGAAGATGTGCTCAAAGTATGCTCAAGAGTATGCTCATTAAGTAGACTCCAGTGAGCGTACTCTGTATGTACTCAAGAGTGTATATAATGAGCATACTTAGCTGAGCACGTTTCAGTTAAAAGTGATAATTCATAAAGATGTGCTCAAAGTATGCTCAAAAGTATGCTCATTAAGTATACTCTAGTGAGCGTACTCTGAATGTACTCAAAAATGTACATAATGAGCATGCTTAACTGAGCACGTTTCGATCAAAAGTGATAAACTATGAAGATGTGCTCAAAGTATGCTCAAGAGTATGCTCATCCAGTATACTTCAATGAGCACATACGAAGTATGCTCCCAATGTACTTAAGAGCGTACATATTGAGTACACTTAGGTGAGCATACTCTCAGCATAATAAAGTATGCTCAAGATGTACTCAAGAGCACACTCACTGAGCATACTCACGAGAGCACATTGAAATATTTCATGTTTTATGAGAGTGTACTCAGAGTACAATCAAGAGTATGCTCAAGCAGCATACTCATCTGAGTACATCATATTGATGTGCTCATAGTGTACTCACGAGAGCATACTCAAGTGAGCACATTGTTGTTCTAGAACTGAGCATACTCTCTATGTGCTCTATTTTGTGAGCATGCTCTTTGTCTATTAGGGTTACGTTATGTGTTCCGTATCAATGTTATTTTAATGAATATAGATGAGTATGTTTGCGTATGAACATTGATTGTAGAATGAATATTTATAAACATATTGCAAGATTAATTTTTGCTGTTTATTCAATGAAAAATTCATAAATGCTGAAATCGTTAGAAAATGAAATTTAATAAGGGATCGTTTCCTCGTCTGTGTGACAATTTAACTCAATAGTTAGGGTTGTTTTGATTGTCTGAGAAAGCCTAGGTTCAACTCTCCAGAGTTGCAGTTGCTAAAGAGGTCTTCAGAAAAAATTTGATTTTTTTTTTTCTACAAAATAATTTTATTTATTAATTCATAATAATAATTCATTCAAAAAATTTCATTCAGCCCATAAAAAAATAAGCATGAAATTTATCAATTGAAACCGAATATGCGTTAATGTAGAGCTATAAATCAGCATTAAATCATTCAAATTTTTCCATTTATTGTTATTTTATCTCCATCCTGAACATTTCTTTATCAAAAAATAAGAAAAAAATTATTCTTCACTCGAATATTCCAAAATAAAAAGAATTTCAGTATCTTGCGAATGAAATCAAATCCGCGATGCGAAAGAAAAATAAAATAAAAATAGGTTTCAAAAAAAAAGTAAGAAAGCTTTGTCAAGGGAATTTTTTTTTTGTCACATTGTTGCAAAAAGAGCGTGAAAATTCCAATAAATTAAATGTGTATCCACAAAGAGGATATGTCAAAAAGGAAACAAAAGCGGTATTATATTAAATGTTGACAAAGGTAATATCAGGTTTCGAAATATAGCAATTTTAAAGGATGATTGGTTTTATTAATTTTCATCATTTTCTGTAAAGTTCAGATTTTATTGTTACTGATTTTATTCAATACCTCCAACCATACCCTCATTTTAATTAAAAAACATGTTTGAGCTTAATTTGTACAAATAAGTTCATTAAATGAATTTTTTTTGTAATTTCCATAAATTAATATTTAAATAAAATTAATAAACCGAAAAACCAAACCAAAAAACCGCAATTTTCTGGTCTATTGAACCCACAGTTCAATTTTAATCACATTAAAAACATAGTAAATTATCTCTTACCACAAAAAAAGGCATTTTCACACTAACGCTTAATTAAAAAAATTTCAAACTGATAAAATATGTTTTATGATATAATAATTATAGATAATACCGTAATTACTGTAACAGATTGTTAAAATAAATCTGTTGTTATCTGATATGAAAATATTGAGTGAAAAAATATGAAATATTACAAGCTTTAAGTCTCCAGCCAATCAATTAAATCAGACATAGTAAAAAGGTTGTAATTCCTTTGGGGTAGTTTTCAAATCATGATTAACACTGTGTAGATAATTCAGATATAATTTTCCAGTTTTTGTTATATTGAGCATAAAAATAGATGATGGTAGTAAAATAGAAATTTTTTAGACAAAAGCAACAATTTCTAGAATTCAGGATGTAGATTAAGAAGTTATATTTATTACGAAGGGGGTCATTCATAAATTTCATCAATTAAGAAATTTATTTTTATATACTTAAATATTTTGAATTTCAAACATTTTGAAAATTTTTAGAAACTTTCTCTTGTAAAGTATAAAAATTTCATACAGAAGTTCAAAAATTTTCTATTGTTTTCCCAATCGAGGAATAAGTTCAAATCCCATCCAATTAAAATAAACCTAAAATTTTTTTTTCCTTTTTTAAAATGTCAACTACATCTTTTTCTAATTCTAATAATTTTTCTTGCCACTTCCTCTTCAAAAACACATTCAATCTTCCATCCATTGTCTCAAAATCTCAATTACTTTTTTTGATCATAAATAATCCATTGTGCCTCAGCACATAATCTCATCTCAAAAACCATTACATTGGTGCTTTAAAAGATATACATTAAAATTAGGGTCTGCAACAAAGGATAATTTGATGTTCGATCAAAAAGAGATAATTTCAATAATAAAATGTGACCTTTATTTTTTTTTTTTTTGCTGAAGCTTTAAATGTGTTTAATGCTGTTTTTATCGATCAAAAAGTAATAGCGGAACATTAAGGAACCAACAGTGCCTTTTTATCTGATTTTAAATACTCAAAAGCTCTAACCTCGTAAAAAATTCTATTGCTGTAAATTTATTCTCGTGTTCTTGAGATCAGGCGGCATTTTTATGTAGATAATAATCATTCTGATGTTTATGTTCGTGAATTAATTTTGACTTAATTGTTCAAAGGGAGAAGAAGCTTTTGGCCTTGAGAGAATTTAAGAAATTCAAGCTAGAACTCTTATAAAAATATTTTAGCTGGTTTTAACACAGATTCAATTTCGTTGAATTCGTGAATTCAAAGCTAAGCATAAGAATTACTTCTTCAAATATCAATTAAATTGAATCAACATCTTTCAATTTAGTTCTTCTTTGCTGTATGCATTGTTCACTTACTACTGTATCACACTTTGAGCCTTGTGTAAATCCCTTATCAATTATTGGTATATCAAATATTGGTATGTAATGTTTTACGATTCGAACCTACGCATCTACAAATCGTTCTACTTACAAACTTTTAATCCACAAAGACCTGAAACACATGAGGATTCAACTCCTTATAGATTGATACTCAAGACACCACTCTGCTAAAGTAACACATTGTTTCTAAGGTTTCATACTGCCAACCCATTACAGCACTCAAACTTTTACATTACAAGTTTACATATTCTCAACAATCCCCATTACAATCAATTGAAGAGAATATAGAAAGTTTTAGTCTGATGTGTGCGATTCAAACATTGTGTCCGTCACAGTTTCCAAATAAAAGTGCAAAAATGGCATTTTTGTCTGTCTGTCATGCGAAATTCGAACTTAAATACCCCTTGTTCGAAAATTCGAAAAAATTTGAATTCAAATTAAAGCATTATCGGGTGGAATTTATCAAAGTAAATGATTGAATCCATGATTTAGGACTACAATGATGTCAAATAAGTGATAAAAATCTAAAAAAGTTATCAAATTCAAGAAATATCGTATTTAACGTATTTTTTTGAATTTTCAATTTCCGAACATATATATTTGAATACCCCTAGACTTTCGATAAGTGTCAGTCGAACATGAATCGCGCACATCAGGTTTTAGTTAGTTAAAGTAAATACCATATGCTGAAAAATTGTTGAAATAAAACACAAAAAAATGATATGAGAATTATCTTCAGTCAATTGGAATTTTTGTTTTTTTTTTAATCTTCAACTTAAAGTTTCTTTTACAATATTTTTCATGCTGTGCTGTTGATTCTGATCAATCATCCGTCAGACAATTCCGAATTGTTTGAAAACTATTCAGACTAGGAGAAATGAAAAGTTTTTAAAACAAATTGAAATCAGAGACTTAATAAAAAACTTTCAAGAGAACACAGATGTCTTTTTCAATTGTTTTTACTTCTTTTCAAAATGATAATCAATACCCTGCATTTTGTAAAATAATTTTGCATGAAATGGCCGTTTACTTATGATGTCCGATTTTTAGGGAGGGAGTGGGTCTGGATATGTGTGACAGTTTTAAACAATAGAATTTTTTTTAATGAAGATTTTGTGACAGAAAGAGGAAGGAGGGTCAAAAAACCCTTCGGCCTATTTCACTAAGGTGGATAATCCTATCCGAAGATTATCCGAATTTTCGATCCGAAAATTTCATGAAAAATTAGAAAAAGTTATTTGCCAAAAAAATTTTAAGGATTGATGGATTTCACTAGAAAAAGATTATCCATGGATAAGGATTATCCAGAGATTATCCAGTGGATTATCCGAAAATGAAAAACTTGGGGGAGACCAAGATTAACATTTTCGATTTTCAGTGTGGATAATCCCCTGGATAATCTCTAGATAATCCTTATCCATGGATTATCTTTTTTTAGTGAAATCCATCAATCCTTAAAAAAAAATTAAAAATAACTTTTTCTAATTTTTCATGAAATTTTAAACGTGAAAAAATTTTGTGGATTATCCTCGGATCGAAAAAAGGGATAATCTTCGGATAGGATTATCCATCTTAGTGAAATAGGCCGCTTGTTTTTGATTGTCGTCATAATTGAACAACCCCTAAAGTAATTCTGTTGTTATCGAATTAGTACAGTAACCCGTAATGAATTAAGGACTAATTTTTGCATTTTTCTAATTTTTAGTTCAATAATAAATCACAAATTTGATTTATTTATAATTTGTAACCACCATTTTAAATTTAAATAATTCAAATTTCACCATTTTAAAATATTTGATATTTGGAAAAGAGCGTAACGACAAAAAGAAAAATTGAAATTTTTATATTTATAAAAGAAAATTTCTGCAAAAAGTTTCAACTTACCTTATTGATTACAGGACAACATCAACAGATTCTTTAGTTTCCTTGTCCCTTATGTAGATAGAATTTTTCGTACAAATGAGAATTAAGTGAACTTCCAACACAAGCTCGTTCAGTTATGACGTCCATAAAAAAATGGATGGATGGATACAGGGGCATAGCCGGAAATTTTTTTGATGGAGGTTTTGAAATTTCTTTGTATGGAACAAAAAAATTTAGGAGGGTTTTTGAGTTTTTTTCCACTTAGCATATTGAAGAAATTTCCCAAAAAGAGGGGGTTAAAACCCCCAACCCCCCTCCCCCCTTGGCTACGCACCTGGATGGATTTTAAGAGAATTTATTCTTGACTATGTACTCATCCGCAAACTGCCACACAGGTTCAGGCCCTCAGGTTGTCCTAAAACTTGGACGTCATTTTGTTATGGCCCCAAAAGCAAATTCTCTAGTAAATAAATTCACTTAGCTTTGATAAAAGCTTCAGAAAGTAAATATTTTCCTAACAAAAGAATTCTTTTAAAACAAATGTCTATAAAGTAAACATCCCTAGAGTGCTATTGCTGTCGCAAAAACTTACTTTCTTCATCTTTCATCATTCATGACAAAAAATAATTAAACTTTGTCATTAATTTTACTTCCTTACGCTCGAACACTTATTTCCGCCTTATTATTTTTCACATAATTAAAAGCAGTTTTGATGTCTATAAAGCTTCAAATGGGTTTCTTAAAGCAGAAATTTGTAAAAGTGGGTTAATTTATGCTACACGTTGAACATTTTTGTGACAGTTTTGTTGTCATCAACATTTCATTAAAAATTTATCATAGATCCGAAAAAAGATCGTGTTTATGAAAGTTTGTGGACAGTAAAGTTCAATATGAGCTACAATAAATCAATTGATTAAAAATTTAATGAGTATGTCATATGTCCCGCTTTTGAATTGACAGTTGATGAACAGTCAATTTATAAGCTATAGTATCAATAATTGAAAGCTCAATTTGCTTCATTTTACAATCATTTTGCCTTGTCAGTCGAAACAGAATAATTTTAATTCAGTGTACAGTGTACAATAAAATTTTCATTCCTATATAAAACCACAAAAAGAATTTGATCGAAATGTGTACAGTTGGAAAATTCTAAATACTTTATCAAACGCAAATCAAAACTGAAAATGTCAAATAAGTTCATTAACTTTTCATTTTACAATGCGGGACGTAAAATTTCTTCTTTAAATTCTTATTTTGGCCATTATATTTTCAATTACCAATCTCTGATATTTTATATGGTACGAGACGTGAAGCTTCAGATGCTGTGTTCAAAAGCTTTTTTTTTTGCTTAATATATACTTCAGACTACTACTATTGGACATAAAAAAGTAAAATGATTTGAAAGATGAAGAAAAGCATTCAAATAATCGTGACTAATAAGGATGTAATCAGGAATGAAGAGATTTTTGGGGATCTCAAGTAAAAGGTGTCTTGGAATTAGGCTCGAAAAAGATCAAGTCAAAGCAGCTAATTCTATAAACAACACCTAAAATAAATAACTCCCCAGCTCAACCTGTGCCCTAATCTGTACACACTTCTGAACCTTTAAACAAGTTTCGCCAATTCATAGCAAAATTAACGATGAAGTCTAGCAAATCAAATTGAATAAGAAATTTGACATGCGATGTTGAAAAACATATTTTTATGTCAAATCATCATTTTTGAGAGTTCATCATCGCGTATAAAAAGACACGTCGACTCACTCAAAAATGACGAAAATTTTTGGCTTCTTTTCTTTATACGTTATTTTTTTATCAAGAAGTTTAAAAAAGTAGACAAAAGAGCAATTTAAGAAATTCTTCTAAAAATTAAAAAAGTAGGGAAAATTATTATTTCATGTAAAAATGATTCCTAATAGTTCAATGTTTAAGGACCACTGCATTAGTACGTTCAGGGAGGAAGAGGGAAAATGAGATTTAAACAAAATAAGTTGCAGGAATTCTATTAGTATTTTTTGATAAAACATACTAAATGAACGACCCTTAGCTAGAATTTTATATTATTTATTTACTGCATGAATCTTGTTTAAAATAAAAAAAAATCTTATCTGTAAGTCAGTCAACCTTGAACTATGGGTAAACATTATTTTGTGGGTAATATATTTGCACCATAAGTAAGATGTCATAACTCAAACTGTAACTCTAACAATTTGGTTTATTTTGCATGCCACGATACTTCATTTTCATCTTTTTTGTATTATATTTAGACACTATTAATTATTACATTTCCATTTTTATTTCTGTAAGGTTTCAAAACTTTTTGCTAAAATGAACAAATTTTAATGCTTTTACTATTCCAAATCAAATGTTTAAAATTTGAATGCCAATCACATATGTGAATGTGATACTAATTTATTTTGTTACTAAGTCGAATTACAGATAGTTTAAATCTTGCTAACATGAATATATTCACAAAATTAAAGCCAAAACCATAAAAACTCAACTCGTATCTCTGAATTCATGTCTCATAATATTTGTTTATAATTAAACATGAAAAATTCCTGCATTCTAAAATATTTCCTGGAAAATAAATATGCTCATAAATTCCATCCTTTTGATGTAAAGAAAAAGAAAAACGGAAGTATACACTGCGTAATAAATTCTTGTTCATTTAATTAGCAACCAAACGCCATATGAATAATAAAATTACTAATAAGCTGTTCCTTGTTCACATAAGAAGGTTTTTTGGATGAAATATTGCGAGATTTTTATTACCCATTAATTATTATTTATGGAAGGCATCGATATGAATGGAAGTGTTTATGACTTTATTGTGTAAAAGGAATGTTGGTTCAGAATATGAAGAAGACTGATGAACTTTATTTTTTGGAATGTTAAATATTTGTAGAACCTAATTCTAATCCTTATTCTAAAAAAAAAATCTAAATGCCTAATATCAAAATTGTGTCAATTTTTTATGCATGGGTACCGCCCACACTTAGTCATTTTAGTCTACTGTACTTTTTGAAATTTTCGACCTACGCAACACTTTTCCTTGTCTACAACCAGCCAAAAATATACAAAATCACTATTTCAACCTCAAAAAAAGCAATAGCATAAATAGCCCAAAAGTAATCTTAAATGACATCCTCATCAATATTTCAACCATATAATATCCTTCTAGAAACTCAACATATTCTCAGAAGTATCCAAAAAGTATCTCAATTTCAACCCTACTTGTCAAAAGACTTTCGAATGATTCTTATTTACTTTAACGAGTGTTTCCTTGGAAATGAACTTCCTACTAACTTATTCCAATTCTAATTCCCCATTTTATCGGATAAGAGCTATCAAGTAAATTGTTCGTAGCCTTAATATTGTGTAATACATTGTTTCCGTAATGAAGGCACCAAAATTGCATAACAATGAGATTCCAATAAACACTGAATTAATCAAAATATTTAACAGAAAAATAAATAAAGTAAATTATGAATGCAGGAAAATAATTTGAATTTGAAATTATTTCAAGCTGTAAAAATTTTTTTCTTTGTCTTTATTTTGCCATAAGCTTAAACATATTTTTTTGAATATTAAAAAAGTCTTTAATTAAGTTATTCTTCTTAAAAGTGCTTAAGTATTACTCTGTTGATGTTTACTCTGTCAAGAAATTTATTGCTGCGTATAATTACTGAAATAATAAGTTTGTGGAATAGCGTTTAATTCAGGAGCAATAACATGAAACTGGTTATCTTTTTTTAAAAAACTCAAAAAAAAATATTTAAGGGTCGTTCACTTGTGACATCCAATTTTAAAGGGGTTACTGAGGCTGTGTGACAGTTTTAAACAATAGAATTTTTTGCATGAAGATTTTGTGATAGAGAGGGGAAGGGGGTCTAAAATAGAAAATTTTATTTTCCGACCCCCATTCCCTCAAAAAAATTCTGGCTAAGCCCCTAGTGTAAGATGTTGTTACAGAGACCCTCCTCTGGTAACTTTTTTTACGAAAGACCCCGAATTATTTCGACCGAGAATAAAAAATTTATAATTTTTTGATAATTCATTGTTTGTTAAAATTAAATTTATAAAAATTTGCGAATTTTAATTTAGCAGCAAAATAATGCGTACTTGTGCCATTAATCAGCAGACACACACCTACTTTTTCTTCAATAATTATAGTATCAAGTGTGAAGATAATTTTCATCAGCATTAGAAGAAGAACATCAACAGATACAAAACAAGCAGAGTAAAAAGGTCGTGACTAGACATTCTATAATTAATGATAAAAAGAATGAAAAAACATTTTCTACTACGAAAATTCCTTCTTCTTCCTTCTTATCTCAACTTTATAAAGTGCAAGACCAAACTGATGTGCAGTTAATGAAACTCTCCTCAAAACACCTGGAATTGTCCACTCATTCTTAATATCATCATAATTTTCCAAACTACACGTCTCATCGAGTTCATCGACATTTGTATTTATCTCACAAGGATGTATGGTCGTATAGAAATTCGGAAATGCTTCCGTTGATAAATGTGGATAGAAAATTTGTTCCTCCTTGTATGTAATCAATTTCTGATGCTTGTAAAACATTTGATTCAACTCGTATGCCTGACTGGACGGAATGGCAAGAAAAACATCATAATTCATATTTCTCATTCTTAATTTCAGCTCTGCTGCATCGAGGACAATTTTCATTCGTTTAAACATTTGTTCAATGTCCATACTTCCATATTCATAGATAAAGAATCTACGTGCTGTTTTGTATTTGCTTCCAGTCTCGGGATTTGTGAGAATTATGTTGGAATTTGGTATGACAAGTAGTGACTCGGGAATGTTGTAAATATGACTAGTGACAAGATGAATCTGCTTCGTACTCTCTTGTTGATGATAAAAATTGGACATGTAATCGGTCAATTGAACCACGCCAGCTTGATGGATGAATCCAAAAAATGTTACGAATATAATGTTCATCATATACCAAATTTTGAGAATTACTCGTCCACGTACTGATATATTCACATAGTTTGATAAGAATCTCACTAAATTCCAATTAGATTCTCTTAAGTAATTGGATAAATTCACGCCTGTAATTAATTTTGGTGAATGTAATAAAATTAGTGGTGCCGTGATGGGAATTAGAAATCTCGGTTCCTGATGATTAAAAAACGACAGCATAAATATCGGTGAGAATATTGCGCTTGTCATCATGAATACAAATGATTGTGTTTGTGGTAAATTTTGATATTCCTTCTTGCAAAATTTGTAAAACATGTTAAGGAACGATACAATTGCGATTATACCAAGTATATTGTAAAGCATTGGAATGTTAATTAGAAAATGAAGCCATTTTGGATGTTCTCCATGCGAGGCTGTATTGCTTGAATTTATGTTGTATCTAATGAAATTTACAGGCGTAACAAGAAAACTGTAAATCGATATGTCCATAATATAAATTTGTGCTAAAGATAAATAGCCATAATAAAGCGAATCGATGATTACAATGATGAAAAATGATGGAAGTGCGCTTGTGATGAAAAATAGCATTCTTAAATTAAAGTCTGTAAATGTGACAGTTTTAGATGTCCCCATACCGCGAAGCATCCAAAAGAATACGAGTGGTAATCCAAAGCATATGAACGTAGGACGATTGAAGATTCCGATAACACAAATTGATGATATCATCGCACATTTACTGTATGAATGATGTGGCAATGACATTCTCATCTTGAAATATCTCACACGTTCACTAATATTTTTTGCATTTTCATATTTCTCTTCCAAAAATTCCTTTTGATAGATTACCGTATTAGAGAGTATCATACAGTCACTAACCAAATAGAGAAGAAGCGAACAAAGTGTCATTTCGATTGTATTTGAGAATGCCCTAATTCCAAACGTAAGTATAACAGCAGAACTAGCGAATGTCACAAGTCGAATGTCATATTTCAAATTATATGCTCGGCAAATTTTATAAATGCTGTAGTCATTCAGGAATGAGATTAAACAGACGATGAATCGAGGAAATACTAATATTATATAGGATGTCAGCAGATCTGTGCCTAGTAGCATCTTTATGAACATCAGAATGAACTTGAATATGACCATAGGGATTTTTATGTATAAAAATGGAATGGCATAGCTTCTAATCGGCATTGTACTATTGAATTCCCAAGTTCTGGTATGTTCCAGCTCAAAAACTTCTCCTGTTTCGAATAAATTAAAAATTTATGATTAATGACTTTATATGACATTCAGTTGCAACAATTTTACCTGATATCACTTCAGATGATTGAAAAAACTCATCAGGATGTATGTATCCATATTGAGGAACAAAGACTAGCACAATTCTTATTAAAATAAAGAAAAAATATGTAAATAAACTAAATCCTTCACTAATTTTTGCAAATTTTCGCTTTTTTGCAAGTCTTTGCTCATTTTCTATCTTTCTAAGAACACTTTCGGCATAATCATCGTCATTAATTGCTGAATCACGTCCATTCATGGTGTTAAACTGCCTATTTTACTCAATAAATTATTTTTAACAAAATTTTTCTATATCAACAAAGCGTTTTTACAGTGTACTAAGAATTTTTGTATCAATCAGTGAAATCCCCGGGCGGGAAATTTAAATTTTTCTGTAACGGTTTTTTTTCTTGAGTGTAAATTTTTAACTTAGCACGAATCGAATAAACTTTTATTCAAAAATCTTAGTTAATTCAAGTAAATTTGTAAAATTCAATTCTAACTACAGATACAGGCATGCTCCTTATCTTTTTTTGGTTTTGTCCTATCCTCAATAACCACGCGCAAAGCTTCTTCAATTGCATCCTTGACTTTCACATTGTTCATTGCCGAGCATTCAATGAATCTTCTTGCACCGATTTTCTTCGCAAGTCCTTCACCTTCTGCTGTTTTTATTAATGTTTCAGAGGAGTTTGTGTTGTCTCTTAGATCAATTTTGGTTGCTATAAGAATGAAAATGTTAATTTAATTGATTATAATTCCAACACCCACATTGCGTACCGACGAGAATATAAGGAATAGGCTTGCAAGATAAATGCTTTAAATCCGGAATCCACTTATTGGTTATGTTTTCAAATGATAATTGGTTGTCAATTGAATAGCACATAATGATGACTTTAGAGTTTTTGTAATAAAATGGACGATATCGATTAGCATCTTCGTCAGTTTTTGGTTCTACTAAATTGATTGTGAAAACTGTGTCATCTAAAGTTACTTCCGTTTCCTCTTTGTCATGACTGGAATTGGAAAAAATTAAAATATTAACTTTCAGTTTTAGAAACTCAAAATCAAGTCACAAAATTAATTAAATTTACTCTAATGAATTATCCTGATCCATATATGTATCATGACAATATCGAAAGATTAAACACGTTTTTCCAACCACAGCATCACCAACAACTGCAATTTTTATACATAGTTGCATGAATAATATTTTGTATGAAATTCTCCACACAAAATAACTAGCTTAATACGAAAACATCATGCATTTTTGAAAACGAAATTCAAGCTGAAATCCAAATATTTCTGAGTTAAATATTACAACTCAATGCAGTATATTGGCAGTATATTTAATTCATACGCAAATTCCATTGAGGATTATTTTTCAATAAATTTAATTAAAATGCTCTCTAACATCAAAAATTTACTGGCATCACAAAAATCTTGCAAAAATCCGAAATTTATTTGATTCAAACGAGCTAAAATTTTTTTATTAAATTAAATTCCTCTTTTCACAATATTTTAATACAATTATCAGCAAATCAATTAGGGGCCGTTTACTTATTACGTAACGAAGGGGGGTTGGGAGTTCGGAGAAAGAACAATAGAATTTCTGAGAATCCCATTGTTCTTTTTTGATAAATGACCGTTATTTTGTTACGTAATAAAAGAGCGGCCCCTTAGCAATGTGGGCTATAAATAAATTGAAAATTTAAATTACATTAGGAAGCTTCATTTACTGGCAAAAGTATGGAAAAAAATAATTGTGTACATTTTTGGTCCTTAAAGCAACTTGTAAAAAATTTCAATCAAATAATTTTTGGACACAAAAGCTCATTATTGTTTTCTTCTTAAAACATGATTTTCACTTTATTTCTAACAAAAGAGAAATCTTGTAAAGTTAAGAACAAGATAGATAGATTAATAAAGGAATTAACCTTTCAGGTAACAAAGAACAAGTCTAATTGATTTCATTCGAACTTCCTTCTTAACCTTCTCAGGATTGACGACATGGAAAGCATGAAACCTTTTTTTCAAGCTTTTCTTTCATCAATTCTTTAAGAGCTACACGCAAAGCTTCATGGATTGCCTCCTTAATTCCTATATTTAACTTTGCTGAGCATTCTAAAAAATTATTCGCTCGTATTTTATTTGAGAGTTGTAAGCCTTCATCCACTGTTATTAATAGCTCCTTTCGCCTTGGATTTGGATTATCTCTAAGGTCTATTTTTTTAGCTGAAATTTGGAAACATAAATTTTTTAATTGTTGTGATCCTTTAAAGGATTAAGTATTAAATTAGCAATAAAGATAATCAATTTCTATCTAATTTTACAAATTATAATTTATCCTTGATAATTAACGTACTTTTGAAATTCAAATTTTTTATGATTTAAAATCTACCGTTTTTTTTAAAAAAAAAAATAAAAGTTAACAGAATCTATTGCAACTTCCTGTATTTAACCCTATTTAACCTAAAACTTACCAACTAAAATAACAGGAACAGGCCATTCAAATATCTTCATAAGCTCTGGTATGACCTTGACAGAAATGCTTTCAAATGAATCTCTATTATTTATGCTGTAACAGACAATGAATGCTGAGACATTATTATAGGCAAGTGGCCGTAAATGTTCATAATCATCTTGACCTGGTGTGTCAAATAAGCTAAATGCACAGCATTTGTCATCTAGAACAGTTTCAAAATCTTTAAAGTCGATGCTGAAAAGAGAAAATTTTGTAAATTCGACTATAAGTATTTCCTATTAAACTTACTTCCTAGCTGGCGTAAACTTCAGAAAAATATCATTAGCATAACGATGAAAAAAGCAAGTTTTTCCGGTATTTTCAGGACCCACTATCACAATATTTAAATTTTCCGCATTAAACTTTGTGTTTGCTTTATTAATTAGTTCCAGATCCATTAATATTTATGTTAATTATTTTAATGCAATTAAATTCACAAACTTTATTAAAACATCCATAAACTATGAAATCATGTCAAAACAAGTTAATGAGCTCATTTATTTCAAGCGAGAAATCGTGAATCATCCTTATAATTTGATAATTTGTCTCTAATACTTGCTTATACTACAGAATCTGCTGTACAGATACGTAGTTGATGATGACGCTTATCAGATAATTTCCTAAAATGTATTTTGTTGATTTTGGTTATTAATGAAGATAAAATTAGAAGTTCAAAGAACTTGAAAACTTATAATTCAAAGCTTCTTAAAGTAAAGCTGCAAACATTCCAAAATTTATTGTAGTCAAAGGATCTGTTCGCTTATTACAGGGGGTGGAGGTTGGAAAAAAAATCTTAAAAATCTTTTGTTATTTTAAATTAAAATGAACGTTATTTACAACAATTGGTTAGAGGCTGATGATTAAACCAGTTGAAATCATTAAACTAATTTTTCATCCTCAAATCTTACAATATACCATCAATTAAGTCAAGCTTCTCACTACAAACCAATAACTGCAAAATTTCTTATTAAATTCAAATTTGTAGGTACTAAATATTTCAATAAATAACTTACAGTTTATAAGCAAATTAATCCTCAACAAACAATATAAACCATCTAACGTGTTTACAGTAACTTCAACTCTTCTTCATTACCGTCGTCAGATCCCATTACAAAGAAATATTTATCATTCTCTACCCTTCTCCAAATGAGCACTAGAAAAGTTAAATGATTTATTCAAACACACAAGAAGCTAACATAAACTATTGTTTGATATTACAAAGGACCATACCCATAAAAAGTTGTTCTCATGATTTTATCAGTCAGTCACGTAAGAATAAAGAGGAAATAGCACCGAAAGCCATAACGCAATGCTTTTTTGTACTAGAAATAAAATAAAAATTCTTCGTAGTCAGTACTAAATAATACAGATGAAAAATTGTTTCTTGTAACCTTGAAAGTGGCTCAAATAATATATTTTATTTTTATCCGTAAGTTATTAGCTTCTGTGGATCTAGCAATATCTGAGGAATATGTTTTTCCTCTCTATTTACCTCCAATAACTACCTATAAATGTCAATTTCAAGCGATACCGTTTCGGAGAAAAAAGAATCTTCCAACAACTTACTGTAACATATTACATACTTCCTCTAAGAAGGTTATCATAAAATATTAAAAGGTTCTGAGAAATAACTTAGAGGCGTTCGAATGATAAATTTTAGTCGAATAAATGAAAGCAGAGGCCGGAAGTCACGAAGCTTATGAAAGTCTTTGAGATCTTCTTTTTTAATACGCAAAAATGTGTGTATTTAGGTACTTTTGAAATATGATACATAAATTAGGCATGCAAGAACTTTGTCGTCACGAAAATATGTGCAACAACACAAGCATAGAGTCTCTTAACTTTTTGTATTGCAGTGGGATATTATGTACCTTTCTGAATAAACCAAGATAGCAAATTGAGAAGATAAAAATATGGAAACTTTATAAAGTAAAAGCTAGTAGGAGGTGATCAGAGCAAGTTTCTGGAAAGTGTTGAGTGCAGTTTTTTTCGTCTTTTTTTTTTTAAAAAAAAGGAATCTGATAAGTTTCTAATCACACTATATATTTATTCAAACAGCTAAAGATCAGAAAGAGATATTTTTAGATGAAGGGGAAAACAACTACGAAAAGGGGAAATCAACTTTTTGTAGTTGCAAATATAATTTAAATATTAAAAGACAGTTGATGAATTTTCAATAAAATCTAATTTTTTAAATGAACCTTCAAACTTTTATTGTATTACAGTATAAAATTATAAACTTATTAAATGTACTATACTCAATTTACCAGAAATGTAACCTCAAATTCCTACTAGTAACAGTCAAACTTGAACCTAATTTCAATATCAATACACTGTATTTCAAGCAATCTCAATAAAATACTTCATTTTATCACTTCATACACAGAAAGACACAAAGAACATCCCCAAACAAAACCAATAAAAATTCATAATATTGAATAAACTTGAGTTTAGTGTCACCCATTTAAGGTCAATTGCTTCTGAACTTTTTTACATAAAGGTATCGTCTACAAGCAAATAAAAACCTTTGTGATTCTGAACAGGACAAAATCTATTTCATACAAAATGTAACTTAATGACATTATATATTCGTGACATGTTCACAAATGGACAAGCATTCACAAAAATTCCATTTTACCAAATGCAGTGTTAGATTGGAAGATGGAATTGCTTACCCTTATCATCATACACGGAACCGAAGACGGAAAAAAGCAATTTAGTTTTTGATGTTGATTAATTACGATATCCAATTTGGAAAAGGAAGCAGCAAGGCCCGACACACGTACTAATAAGTACACGAAGATACACATTGAATGTATGAATCAAGCTTAAGATGATCGACAAGAAATTCAATTTTAGTCCTTGAGTGAAGGCAGGGGTAAAATGTACTTAAGTTTGAAACGAGTTGATTTATTTCGCATAATCAACTCGATACTTCTTAAATACATACCAGTACATGAATGAGAGAAAAAGAACTCATTGAATGATGCAGCAGCAAAAAAAAACAGCAGGATGGTTGAGAAATTATGTTCATATCTCATGAAGATTAGTGTGAGCTTTAATTTGAAATTGAGATCAGATGAGAGGTTGAAGACTCAAGGCTTCTGCACTGTGAGGCCAATTATCAGTGAACTTAAAACGGATTACATTGAATTGCATGGTGAATTGCTCAACTTCACATAAAAAATTGAAAACCGTTATTTTTTGAAAAAATTAAGATTTTCCCGCCTTTTTTGTTTGATTACAAAAAACTAAAATTATTGATGACATTTGAAATTATCAGGTAATGAATCTCATTTACAACTCTGAAACATGTAATTAGAGTATTTTGACGTTGGTAATAACAATGAAATCATTAAAATAAAGTAAATCTCTAAAATTGCAAATCAAAATGTAAATAAAAAACAAATTTTTGACATAGTTCCTTCTCCTTCAAAAAACTTGCAAAACCAATTAAAAAAATTAAGTAACTAAGGATCCCACATATAATCAAACCATTCAAAACCAACCTATTTATTTTTAAAATCTTTAAATTTAAAATAACGAGGACTCCAGCTGTTATCCTCATTCAAAATTATGATTAAAATTTCTCTCTGATGAATTACAACTAATTTGATCATCCATCCCTTAGATGTCCGTCGGAAATGTTAACACATTTTAATATGGAAAAAAATATGATTTATTTTGTATAATAACTTTTCAACAGAAACAGAAACAGCAAGAGAAAACTCGTTTACATCAAATCATGACTGACAGCATGTAAGACACGAATCCTTTTTCTTTTGCTCAGCAATTGGACCATTAAACGCAGCACGTAAAGCTTCTTCAATCGTATCTTTAATGCGTACATTTTTCTTAGCTGAACACTCGATAAAACGATTTGCAAAAATTCGTTGTGCTAGTCCTTCACCCTCTTCTGTTGTTATTAATGGTTTACGGTTTGTTGGATCATCTCTTAAGTCAATTTTTGTACCTGAAGCGAGAAAATGCTCATGAAATTTGAATGATCCAAGTCCTTTCTCCTCAAAGAACTTCTTACCAACTAAAATAAATGGAATTGGCCAATTGTCTATCTGCTTCAATTCAGCCATCCATTTATTATAAATATTATTAAAAGATGCATGATTTTCTATGCTGTAACACAGAATGAATGCTTTTGCGTCTTTATAAAATAGCCTTCGTACCCGCTCATAATCTTCTTGTCCCGCGGTGTCAATTAACTTTAGAACATAATTTTTTCCATTTAACATCACATCAAAGTCTTCCTTGTCGTAGCTGCAATTATTCAAAATTATTATAATTTTAAGAATTTTCAGTTTTTCAGCTTTTCTATCAGTCTACCTAAGTGACGGCCAACCTGTGTGCCGTGGCACGCTAGTTTGTCGAATTTTTTCGAAAATTACCACGAGCCGTGTTCCTTGTACGGTTTTAGTTATGACTTACTCACAAGCTGTGCCGAGGTACAAAATAAGATTGGCCACCACTGGTCTAGCTGATTCAATGGAATATGAATCACGTCTTTAGTATTTCTTTTAATTATTATGCAAATTTCATCATCTTAAGGAAAATTGATTGTGAACCGTCATTGAAAATGTTACGCGAATATCTATGGATACAATCCAGACAGTATATATACGCATTCAACGTACGAAAATGGTGATTCATAAAATTGCCATAACAAAAGATAAGATTTAGCAGCACACGAAGAAAATGAAATTTATCAACAGAAGGAATTGCCGTCATTGAATAAAGTATGATACTCTTTACATAAATCCTTTAAGACGTATTAGCCTTTATCTTTTGCGACAATTCAGTTATCATACTTTTTTGTGCCTTTTTCTAGCTTACATAAATTGTACTCTGTATGATTAAAAATCACATGAATAACAGTTGTGGAATTTAATGGAAATAATTTATCTTCTTATTAATGTCATCTGCCAGTGAGTCATTAATATTAATGCGTACCGTTGAAATAATGAATTCAATTAGAACCGCACTAATTATTTCCATAAATGTTGATTAATTTGCAGACGACTGATTTGAAAATGAGATTTTTTTGTAGAATTTTCAAACTTTTTTGCATGAATTTATGCTGGCAATGTCTGACAGAATCAATTAAAGTTTGGGTAGGAAAAGTGACTAAAAACTACTGACTCATTCATAAAATTCGTGACGGTAAAAATGGCCATTTTTGACCGTCCTCTCCTCTTACTCTTATAACAAATTTTGCATGGGATTATAAAAAAATATGTGAGTGTAACAAAATCTTAAACCCCTTCCCCTCCCTAAGTGTTGCGAATTTTATGAACGACCCCTAATGCAGCATTTATAGAAATTTGAAGAATTTTTACGTAGAAAAAAAATACACAAAATCATATCCAGAATGAGGGATTGTTTACTTATTACGTCCGAATTTTAGGAGGGAAAGGGTCTGATGCTGTGTGACAGTTTTTAACTATAATATTTTTTTGAATTGAGATTTTGTGACAGCGGGGGGTCTAAAATTTAAAATATATTTGATGGACGTCATAAGTGAACGGCCCCAACACTTTACAAAGTTTCAATTTACTTCCATTGCTCAAGACATTAAAAGTTCTCTATTATTCTTTATCCATTAAGGTTGAATTCAGTTCACAAACTATGAATCACTCATTGTTCTCATGTCAACTTTATCAAACCAATTCAAACTTACACTGTTGGTACATAGCTTTCGAGAAAAGTTTCATTTGAATAGCAGTGAAGTAGACAAGTCTTTCCAACCGTTCCATCGCCAATTATCACAATATTTATCGTATCCATTAGGAATTCACACTTTAATTTGGATTTAAAAACTTTTTTAAATTTTTTATGTCACTTCAAAATATAAAAAAAAAACTAAGTACAATTTACGGTGTGACATTGATAAGATAAGCTGAATACAGCATTGTTGACATACTTTTATCGATGACTTTAAATTTAAATTAAATTTTATCGTTTTGTGATTATGGCTGCGTGGAGGAAGTGGAAGTAGAAATGAAGGAGATGAATTGCTTATTAGACGTTGATAAATTTCAAAGAATCTGAAAATAAATCTCTGAAGTGATTTCTAAATTAAATTATAACGAGACTGTTGATGAGATATGATTGATGGAGATATAATAAGCATAAGCATGTCATAAACAGTGTGACTTTATTTTTGCGACTAAAAATAGGCATTTGAGTTCTATGGAAACATATAAAGATGTATATTTCGCTGTTTTTGTTGAAATTTAAGTTAAAAGAGTTAGTAACAACTTTGTATAATTTTATGGTTTCAAAAAGCAAAATGAAAATTTTTTGACTAATCGGGTTGGAATAACTGCCTTGGATTAAATTATCAAAAATTTTCTAGAAAGATTAAATTTGTGTTAAATTATTTAACTCATAAATATTCAATCCAAGAATAAAGCTTTAAACAGCTTTAGGTTTCAATTTAGCTTGATCATACTGTAAGTATAAATGGATTTTGGTTCTAGGAATTTTATAGAATGAAAATATGTTTACCATTGATAAAGTGCTCAATCAACATTGTAAATATTTTTTGTTTTAATGCTCAATTGCACAGAAAATTATTCGAATTCTTGGAAAACTCTTATTTATGAACATAACACTTCATTAATTATCAATCAGTTATCGATTCTTGGAACTAACTTTCAATCTCAATTAAACATCCTTTGATGCTATACTGAATAAAGCTTAAGCTTTTCTTGGAATTGATTGAGAATCATTCAGGGAAGTTCACAATGGAATTCAATAGCTTAAATCTAAACCCCATCCACTACCCCCTCCCTTTAACGTACTAAGTGAATGGCTCCTAAAAGGTATTTAAAATAATTCCATTCCATTTTCATCCCTTAAAGCTCGCTCTTTACCTTTTTGTTTCTGTCATGCAATATTTTGTACATTCAAGTGTAGGAAATTAGTGAGCATAACGTGATAAAAATGAATTACGAGTAAATTTTTCCGGCACGATTGCCTCATTTACTGCCTCTCGAACAGAAAGTATTTAAATAAAGCATATCCTGAGCAGTGAGAAAGGGGTCGTTTACTTATGATGTATGATTTTTAGGAGGAGGAAGGGGGTCCAAGGCGTTGTGACAATTTTAAACAATAGATTTTTTTGTATGAAGATTTTGTGACAGAGGGGGAAGGGGGTGGGGTTTAAAGCCAAGATCTTGATGGATCCAAGATTTTGATGGACATCATAAGTGAATAGCCTCAAAAGAGCTTTATTTTTTAAGGAGCCACTTCAGGTATTAATGTTATTCAATCAGCGTGTTTCTCTATAATCAACGCATGTAAATAAATTCTCTCACGTGGCCGGCTGCTTAGTTTCTCTCTCTATTTTTGTTTTTACTACAAAACAGGCGAATTCCCATTCAATATTTTATGATATCTGAACTGAATCAAAACAGTGAGAGACAAACAAGAGAAAGAGAGAAAAAAATTTTTCATCTTTCTGAATTCGCTCTGATACGTATCGTTTAACATTTTCAAGCTACACAGAAATTTGTTTCAGTTTTGCGTGAGCTTTTGAATCGACAGCATGGCAAAAATGAGCATGCAGGTGATAGTTTAGTGAAAGAATTTAAGGAAATGAATACCTCAAAAATTTAAGAAATTTTATTAATAAATAAAAAAATTAAATAAAAAATATTTAAAAGTTTTGTGGATGTATTTGTGTAATTAAAATAAATATTTTTGTGAATTATTGAAAAAAAATAAATGTTTAAAAAAATATTGTGCAATAATATTGGATAATTTTAGGATAAATCTTAAAAAGTGTATGTATGAATTTAAAAATATAGATTGATTTTAAAAAGTCGAAAAAAAAATTGGAAAAATCTTTATTTAAAAAATAATAGCGATTATATAAAAAATATTGAAATTTAGGCAAGTGAAGCTAAAATTGAATGAAAAATGGAAATTGGATTGTAAAAATTTTAAAATCATCAAAACTTAAAAAGCCGAAAAATGGTTTAAACTTTTAAACAAAATTCCTAAATTAAAAAAATATATGAAGATTAGAAAAATTTTCATGAAAATTTAATTTTTTTTTTTCAACACTTTAAGTTTTAAACAAAAATTATGAAATAGTGAATAATAAAAGTTAAAATTCAGAGAAACACAAGACAGAGAAGAATAAATGTTTATTCAGGTTTTTTTCGTCCGCAGAAGTAAAATAAATAAATGGATATCAGCAATTGTTAAAAAAAATTCATTTACACAAAAAAAAATATTTTTTCGTAAAATATTTAATAAAACTTAACATTTTTAAGGCAACAATAGTGCAACTTAGTTCAATATTCAGGTGAAATAAATGCAAATTTTTGAATAATGCATGACAAAGTTTTCGGTACGAATGATGTGCAAATTTGTATTAATTTATTTCTAGAAATTTATTCTACATTCTATAAATTTTTCAATTGTAAACAAAATTCTAGAATTTAAAAATTTCATTCAAAAATTCCCACACAAAAGTATCAAAAACATTCATTGATGCCTTTTCATCTTCCTTCTATGTCATGGCAAACACTTAATTCTGATACTGCTGTAAATTTCATGTCTTCATTTTCCATCTCATTTATGTCAATCAATCTTAAGAAGCTGCTTCTGCTGGTTTATGCAATATATCAAACAAAATTTTTATTGCCAAAAGCTTTGATGTTAAATTTCGTAAATTTCTCTTTGAATGTGACCTTGAAAATTGAGAATGTAGGACACAATGTTTAACAAGCGGCTTACATTAAAAAAGAATTTCCGTGAAAGAGGTTGTTCACTTATGATGTCCAACTTTTAGGGGGGTGGGGGTCTGAGGCGGTGTGACAGTTTTAAACAGTAGAAATTTTTTAAAGGAGATTTTGTGACAGAGGGGGGAATGGGGGTTTATAAATCCATGATACTGCTGGACGTCATAAGTACACAGCCCCGAAGAGATTTTTAAATTTATGCATCAAGAATGCTTTTAGAGAAAAAAAAATAGATTCAATTCTTAGAATTAGATTATCATGAAATCGTAGGAGAAAATAGCATCAGACAAAAGTGCAGCCAGAAAGCTGAATTGAAATAAAAAATCTTCACTTTGCTAGGGATTTTAAAAAAATCCCAATGCTTAAAATTCAAATAGGGTTCCGATAAAGCCAAATGCATCTTTCAGCACAAAAACGCAGTCCAATGTTCAATGTAAAGCATGAGCTGCCATGGCCAGCTGAAGCCATTGCGATCCCTGTCGAAGACAGGTTCTATCCCAAACCCTACAAAATTTTAATTTTATACAGAAAAAAATTCAAAACAACCTCAAAAAATTTCTGAGTATGTTTCTGACTATGTCATCACAGCTAGATTTTGTCATGCATTATTTTCTGAGAAAAATTAAAGCTTTATGAAAAAAATCACTGAGAATTAAATGATTTTTATATAAACTTTTTAGTGCTGAGATTTTAATTAAACTCACTTTTTCTAATCCACTTCATATGTAGAATGAATCAAATCAATATGAAAGCTTAATGAATTCTTGGAAATTCCATGTGACTGTTTTTGTGCTGCTCACAATAAAAACAAATGCCTTTACACAAAAGGAATCTTCTAGAAGCTAAATCCAATCATTCATTCTGATTATTCACCAGCATAAACATTCTAGATTTGATAAATCCCACATTGCAGTGCACTCCTTACTCTTACAGAAGCTTTTGCCAAAAAATGACGTTGATAAAATATTTGTCACATATTGCTTGTAAAAAATCATAAATTATAAATTTTTCTAGCAAACATATTTGCATTTCAAATTGCATTTCCATTAATATTCACATGTGATGCAACAAGTGCTTCTGTTTCTATCAACCTACATTTATAATAATTTCATATCATGATTTCCTCAACGTTAGGGGTGAAAAAGTTCATATATCGCAATTGCTGCGAGCTTATTATCGATTATTCTTGTTGTTATTTTTTAAATTATTTGATTGAAGCTCAACAAGTGAAAAGTATACAAATCGATCTTCAAAGCGATCTTAATTTATTTTGATTTTTAAGATACTTAGCTCATGTTTTAAGGCTCAGGAGCGTATCCAGAAGGTCAACCCCTCTCCCCCCCCCCCCCTATTTTCGCCAAGTTTACACTAGATATTGTTGAACTTTTTCAGATACGAACCAAAAAAATGTCAAAAAGTAGCAAAATCCTCTCAAAAAAATTCCTGGCTACGCCCTTATTAAGGCTTATAATAATATCGCATAAATTTAAATATTTTGTTATCAGCCTTACCATATTTGTAATATATTTAAAAATACACATTAATTTCTAAATTTTCGGGATTTACGCCCATTCTGGTTTTTTTTTGTGTATGCCAAAAGTAATATTATCAGAAGACATTACGCCCATAAGCAACCTTGAATATGAAAAAAGTTTTAATTACCACAGCAATTGTCATTTTTGAACTGAATGTCTTTGGTTTAACTTTTACATAATACTTAAATATCATTGTTAGACATCAAATTATAAAGCACAGACATCAAAACATTCTGTTCTGTCAAACTTAAACCTATTAAAAAGTAAAAAGAATTTGCATAAAAATTTTCAATGGCTTCAAGGTTATGAATGTTAATGGATGGAATTTTAAGGATAAATTTGGAATTTAAGACAATTTAAGCAAATTATTCGGAATTTTAATTTTTTATTATTTTTTTTAATTATTTTAATCGACCATTGAATGTTTTTAATTCATTAAAAATTCAATTTTTAGCAAAATGTGCAGCTCATAAAATTTTTAAACTGTAAAACTCAACTTGATAACAATCTGCATCTGTTAAAAATTCTTAAAACTTTTAATTTCATTACATTTCTTCCAATTTATCAAGCCAAAATGTTTAAAAAGTCAATTTGTCGTTTGACATTAAGTCTATGTAAAAGTTTATGTCTCAAAGTATCAAACAAAATTGGTAAAAGTCATCAATACTTATCATGAAAGAGATTAACAAAGAAAAACTTTTTAATGATCTAAAAAATTGAATGGGTAGTCTTGTTCATGTGTATGTTAAGCATGTATAAAACTTTGTCAAACGATATTATGTGAACGTTTTTGGAAAAAACTAACAAGCTCAATCATTTCTAATCTTTTTTCATCATTATCGATTTATAAGGAAATTTATTTGACTTTCATTCATAAATGACGTCTCTTGGAAATTAAAAATTTGTAGTTCTGTTCAATTGTGTATACGAGAAATAGAAATGGATGTCTGAAAGTTTCACAATTTTCCAAGACTTTTCCGAGAGAAATTATTTGTTAAAAGAATCTTGGCCAAGAGCTTGAAAGGTCCAAGCTTGGACCTCGTTGATTTTGAGTTGTAAACTTCAAAATTTCATGACCCCCTTAAAAATGTCAAAATCTTTCTCTCATCACGTTGTAATTACTTTCAAACATTAAAAAGTAATCAAAAGATTTAAATCATAAAACTTTATTAAGTCATTCAAATCTTTAAGAATTTCATGATTATTTTTGGAAATTCAATTTTTGTTTAAGCACCGAAATTGTCGTGAGAATTTTGCGATGTGAAAATTGAAATCAGGGGATTTAGTGGATTTAATGGAAGAAACACGTAGGAAAATAACAAGGAATAAAATTTTCGTACATCTTAAAGATTTTGTTACAGCATCAAAAGATTTGGAACTAAGGATTTTTTTGTTTATTTTATTTTTGAATGGAAATTATAGGAATTTCCAAAGGCATGTCTGGAACATTATCTGATGAAGTTTGTGGATTGAAATAATCTACATGAAAAAATTGTCAATACCTATTGTAATTGCCATAGGATTTTTTTTTTTGAGTGAGATGGATTAAAATTTATTTTTTTTTTATGAAAAATGAAAAATTTAGTTGGGGGGATTTGATATAGTTTTCATGTTATTCAAAAATCCTGGCAAATTGAAGAATTTCATTAAATTTGAAATTCACCCATCCATGCTTTCTGGCTACTCCAGAGGCGTGGCCAGGGGGATCCGAGCATCCCTCCCCTAAGTGCTTTCACTGTGGCTCAAAACTTTTAGTTGGGTTTCCGAATCCCGGACCCTCCTGGCTACTGACTGGTTACTGGATCTGAAAAATCCCCTAGAAAATTCTAAAGCTAAATATAATTACTAAACAGCTTTTCGAAGTAAACATTCCATTAGATATTAAAATAGATGACACTCCCTAGTACCCTTAATACTTAATATATTTTAAATCAATTTTAATTATCACAGTTTCCAGTTATATAATACAAATTGCTTTAATCTGGACAAACCCAACAATCTGAATCATCAACAAAATCAGTATTCTACAAAATAATAACAAACATAATTTCCGCAACAAAAAAAACGTGTTCAAGCTGAAAAAACCGGCAACAAACAAATTCATTAGCGATTTGCATTATTTAATTCATTTCTCGTCAACAATTTAATTTTATTTTCTATTCTATATTTTTTTTCGATGCCGCATCGTTGTTCATTAAGTGCATTAGTTAATGAAGTCTTCAACAGCACAGCACGACACAAACAAAAACAAAAAAAAAAGACAGTTGCATGGAAAAATAATTAAATATGAAAAAAAATTATTCGACTCTTTAAGTTCAAGTGCGAAATGTGTCATACGATGCATCAGCAATAATTCTCATTATTAACATTTTTTAAATTGTAGAATAATTTATAATTCGAAATTGCAACTGCTGAATATAAATTGCGTTGAAGGTTATTTGCGATAATTTGCACTCGTCGATAATTAATTTTTCATCAATGCCTATATTTACGTTGAAAGTGTAATAAAATAGTAGTAATAACGTTTGGCACGTTCAGTACTTAGTAAAATTATTTTCGAAATTACGCTCTTGTCTTTCCGTGTTACAGCATAATTGAAATTTATGTTGGAAATATTTTGAAAGACTTTCATGTTGTCTTCTTGTTTATACCACAAGAATCTTGTTTATGATTTTTAATGTAAGATATTTTAAGGTAACGTCGCTCATAAATCTCGTATGTTTAGCATCTGAAGCCACTTTTTACCGACAATTTAGATGGATTTTTAGGAAATAATTGAAAGACAGAAATTTATTGACAAAAATATTTAAATTGTTGTTTCTATTAGCAGCATTAAAAGTATTCGTGGGTTGATATTTATAACATAAATAATATTTTTTTGGCATTTTGATAAGTTTATAAAGCCTGATTTTTTTGTTGCTATTGGATTTTAAACTTGTTTGAATGCTTATTTTTGAGAAGAGATGAGTTTAATAACAAATTATAAACGGTCCCATGGATATTGACACTCGACACTCACCTATTTCTAAAAAAAATTCTTTTCCGGAAAGCGTTTTTTGAGAAAAAGAAATCCAAAACCCAACTCACCCCATGTTTTTTTAAAAAATATCGACCCCCCCCCCCTTACTATATTAATTATTAACAGACTAGATAAAAAATGACACAAATAGTTTAGCAGATTTTTGTTTGTTTCATTTTTAAATGTTACAATGTCAATATCTTGGATTTTTAGACTCCATCCCTCCCACCCTCTGCCACAAAATCTTCATACAAAATTGTTTAAAACTGTCACAGCCTAAGACTCCCCCTTTTAAAAATCTGGCATCATAAGTGAACGACTCCTTTGTCAAAAGTAGTAAAAATGTAAAAATTTGACTCCTTCGACTAAGTATCATACTTAATTGTTTATTATAATAATTCTGTCTTTGTTCAATTCTTTAGTATGTTAAAGATATCTTGAATTATGTAGAAATCATTAGCATCCAAACACACAAATTATCACCAAACAAAAATAATACCTTATAAATGGAAATCTTAGATTAAATTTTTTCTCAAAAAAAATTATAGAGCTTTAGAATTTCTTATTGTGTTGATTATTAAGCCCGGTGTTGGAAGTCTGATTGCTAATTTATTCGCACAAAGAAAGAATTGAATTTGTATAATTCTTAAGGAAATCTCTCAGCCATTCCAAGCGATAAATATTTATAAAAGAGCTTTGTTTAATAGGTCGGATGAAGAACATAGTCGAGCACTTTCCATAGCATTAAAATCCTTTCAATTCACTCATGTAGAAAAACATTTTTTTTTTTCTATTTAAGATGATAAAGAAGACTCAAGAATATCCGAATATAAATTCAGACAAGGATCAAATTTCTACAGGAAGCAACAATATACAAATACAAAATTTGTTTACTCACGACACCTTATTCAAGTGAAAACATTTCACATAAAAATTTCTAAATGGAAATTCCACAAAAAGAAAAGAAAAATATTTTTTTTTTTCATTTCCATCTGTTGAGATCAACGCAATTTTACGTTGAATAAAGGAGTTCAAACCTACTTTAGATTACATTTACATCAACAAAAGATAAATATCTTTTCTGAAATTCTAAGAATTTTTTTTTTTTGCTAACCTCAAAGAGTTTTAATGTAAACAACAACACTTAGAGGTACAAACATATTTGTTGAATTTTGAAATGGAAATTAGATGAATTTTGAATAGTTCATCATTCTACCCCATTTTGATGATGATGATTGAAGTAGGAACTACGATAGTTATTAATAAATTATGATTGGATATTTTGATGTAACTCAGTGGTAGCTAGGGTTTCTGATTGCGGTTTTTGCAAAACCGCATAACCGCACTTTTTGGCCTAAAAATGCGGTTTCTAAAAAACCGCGGTTATGGGTGAAAAACCGCGGTTTTAAAACTTTTTATACTAAAAATTTAGAAAACTTACAAAAAAATTTTATGAAAGTAAATTTTTTACTTTATTGTTATTTTTTGTTTTTAGCGCATTTTCCTCTTGGGAAAAGGACGCTATTGTCCGCACTTTGTCCGTCTGTCCGTCTGTCCGTCTGTCCGTCTGTCCGTCTGTCTGTCATCGCATCTCCTCCTCAGGATTAAGCTTTTTTGATGCGGTTTTTGGCTTAAATTGTGTGTAGTATATCTGGCTAGAGCTGGCGAAAAAATCAGCACGAATGGTCACTTCCTCTGCTGGAACCAGCGTAAAAAGTGCCAAAATTGCATTTCTTTATATGTGTTAGTGTGGTCGATTGCACTAAAATGTTGACTTTTCGAAACCTTAGCTGTCCTCGGTTCGAATCCCACCGATGACAATGTTCTCTTTTTTACTTTTTTTGATACTTTTTTGATTTCTAATGACATTTAATGTTGAATTATGTCATAATTTTCCATTTCCACAATTTTCCTGAGTTTTTCCGATGATTTTTGTTAAAATTTTCAATATTTTCATACAATTTTCATAGATAATTACTTTTGTCATATTTTTTGATATTTTTATTGTTTTAATTTTCTATTTTCATGGATTTTTCATAGTTTTTCAGGAAAATTTTGTGAAAATTATAAAAACTTGCATTTATATAAAAAAACTCATCAATATAAATAATTAAATTGCCACTTAAACTTTTTTAAAAAAAGCGCAGCAGTGGCGTAAGTGGAAGAGCGCGTGATTCCTGATTTGAAGGTCATGGGTTCAATCCTAGCCCGTAGCCGAATTTTTTTTTGCTTTTTTTATTTTTTTTAAATTTTATGTCGCTTAATGATAACTTTTTATTAAAAATAATTTTTTTTCCTCATGTTTCACACACATTTTTTTTCTGTAAATTTTAAATTTCTGGTAAATAAAGAATATTTATAATTAAATATTAGGCTTTATACTTTTGGGGTTTTAATTCTTTGTGTATTTACTATACGTGGAAAATGCGCTTTCGTCGGTCACGAGTGACCACGTTGATACTAGTTTTTTTCTAACTCAAAACTAACGAAAAAATCATAAAAGTAAAAAAAATATTGAAATTTGTGTGAACAAAATCATCAAAAAATTTTTGGACAATTTTTGGACAATTTTTGGACAATTTTTCAATATGAATAATTGGCAAAGAAGACATTTTGGTCCACATGTTATGGTCTTATGACTTTGATCGGAGATTATAGTTTACGATTATTTAAACTCTTGCCTAAACAAATCACTGTATTTTCAGAAATGTTCATCTCATTTCAAATATTGGAATTTGGACACTTTTAATAGTAAGCGTTGAAGAATTTCAATTGTTTTTGTGTACACAAATTAAATAAATTTAATTTATACTAATAAGCAGCTCAAGATATTGTAGAACTTCTTCAAATAAAAGAACTGCAAAAAATTTAATTTTTCCCAAGTTTTGGGTGGAAAAGTCGTGAGAATATTTGTTTGTATGAATTTCAATATTTTTTGTACAAATTTCAATATTTAAATGTCAAGACATTTTTTAGTGCTTTATGCTGCAAAAATAACTGTTTTCAAGATTGAATAAAAAAAATATAGAAACCAAATAAAGTTCTGAGAAAAATTTTTAAAATTAACAATGCTTCCAATGAAAGTTACAGACCATTAAAAAAAATCTGTTCGCTAGAAATGTGTACAATTTCAATATTTTTTAACCCTAAATTAGATCAAAAAATTAAAATTAAAATATTTTTATGTCAATCGAAATTGTTGGTTAATTTTTTTTAAAGATGAAGTTCATCAAAATTAAAAGATTTGTGTATGAAAATTCGAATTTTGAATTTTTTTTGAAAAATTTCATACATTTGTATGAAAACCGCAAAAACCGCGGAAACCGCGGTTTTTAAAATTATTGAAAACCGCAGAACCGCGGTTCTCTAAAAACGCGGTTTTTCAGAAACCCTAGTGGTAGCCAACCTTTTTTGTGCCGCAGTACACCTTTTGAGTAACTCATAACCAAAACCACACGCAGAACACGACTCTTGGAACTTTTTGAAAAAAAAAATCGTCACACTAATGTTCTGCGACACACTGGTTGGCCATTTTTAAAATGTGACGGAGTGTGGAATGTTATCTTCCTTCAAGAACTTTGGACCCCCTAAAACTTTCCTTTCATGCAAAGAAAATTCTTTATCTTCACAATTAACTCAAGATTTTCAAATAATCTCAATTGAGTGATCACGTTACAACTAATCTCAAAAGTCTATTAATCCCCAAGGTTATAATTAAACAATATTACCTCATTTATTACAAAGAAAGTATTTATAATCCCCAAGGGATGATTTAATGTCAATAACCAACTGCTGAAAATACAATGCTAATAAAACAAATCTTAAGGATATTTTGTTACTGTTGAGTGTTTTATATGAAGACAAAAACGATTCCGTTACTGAGGTTTCCAGCCATAACAAAAAAAAGCACTTGGAATTCTTTCAATCAAAAATATGCTTTGTTGATATCAGTGCTGTAAGATTATGTATCTAAGCAAAAACCAAGAGATCATACCTACATCCAAAGAGGTCTTAAAACTCTTTCATATATGAAATATGCTGTAGAAAGACATCCTTTTTGATCTAATGTTCGTTCAAAAGTTGCTTGTTTATTTTTATAAGAAACTACACAAAAGGGTTCAAGAAACATAATGAAAAGAAAACTATATATGAAGACTTGCTGAATGTTTATCTTCTTAGGAGGTTAGACCAATCATCCCTTCTTAGAAACAGCCTCTTTCAAATGACGTTCGTAAAATATTTTAATAAATATTCTTTTTTTTTGTCACATGTTAGAAAGAAAAGAACCAATATTATTTACCAAAACTTTCTTTGAGGCATAATCCTTTCTGAGAAATGAAAAAGCTCACATTTTTATCGGTCATCTCATCTGTTTGTTCCATTCAAATATTGCATCGAAAAAATTCATGATTTAGGTCTATTGAGGCCTTTTAGCAAAGTATATAAAATATTATTTATTTATAGAATGTTTAAGGGCTGCTTATTTTGATTAAAATCAGTAAACAAAGCAATGAAAGCCGTCAAAGTTGAATAAAAAGCTTTATATCATGAACGATATTCAATACACAAAATAAAATCAATAATTCATATTTTTTAACAACCATTAAATTAATATTAATTAAGGCTTTGAGGCTTGAATGCTAATTAAAGCTTTGAATTTAAAATAAATATCATATTATATGATACTGCTCGATGCCACAACATCATAAACAAACGAATAAAAAAAAGTTTTCTAATGAAAATTTCAAAAATTTTTGCATTTTGCAACAAATTTGTTTAGCAAAAATATCTGAAAAATCAAAAATTAAAACACAATTTAATGAAATCAATTCCATAACACTTTTAGCATAAATTTTTGAATAAAATTGTATATGATCATTAATTATTCCAAAATCATATTTTTAATTCCTCTCAATGATTTTTTGATGGGTACCTATATCTACTAAAGTATTTCAGGAAATATTTTCTGTTTGTAATGTTGAAATTGACTGCAAAAATATTTTAAAATAAAAAAAAAATATTGAGTACAGGAGGTTCTGGATTAGAACAGACTCGATTTGAATAACCAAAAATTTTCCATAAAAAAATTCAAATTTTCATGTTTAACGGTTATTTTTTTCATACATTTCGATTTGAAAAATTTTAGTTTAAATCGTGAACCTCCTGTACTGATTAGGGATTTGTAAATGACGTTATAGCGGAGGTTGGGGTCTTTATAAATCAATTGCGGAAAATGACAGGAAATTGACGTCATTTGTGAACGACACCTTAATAATTTTAAACAAATAATGAATATCTTCTTGAATCTAATAATGAAATTATTATCTGTAAATGTGTCCAAATACTCACAATAAATGCAGTCAAACGAAATGGAAAGTTATAAAACATTTTTCAAAACTATCTAAGATCGAAACAGTGTTCTGTACGTCTGTCATCGCCAGACTTTCTTTATTTCTATTTATTTCTTTTGTACGAATAAATACAAAGAAAATTAATGACGTCTGAAATCATTTTGAGTGACTGCTGGAAAACAAAAAAACTTAATGCTATGTTCTTTACTTTCCATGTCGTTAATTAAGTTGGGCTTGTCTATTTGTGATGTTAGGAAGTGGGGATGGTTGAAGATGAGTATCCGAAAATTTTTACATAATATCTTCATTAAATAATTAGATCAACTGAGAGTAATCATCAGAATTTTTCTTCATAAAAAAAGGATTTAACAGCCTAATTTGATACAAATTGGATTAAATTGATCAGGAACATTTTCAACCAATTTTCAACATAATTGATAACTAATTAACTAATTTTTGAGAATTTTTTAGAGTTATTGAGAGTTATCAAAAGTAGGTCTATACAAGGGATCCTCGATTTGAATAACCTAAAACTTCTCATACAAAAATTCAAACTTTCATTTTTAACGGTCATTTTTCATACGTTTCGATTTAAATAGAAACATTTTGGATCAAAACAACTAATCACATCGAGGATCCTGTAAGTTGTTTTTAAATTTCAAATGATTTATTTTGACTAAAAAGTATTCAAAATCATGCAAAACTGGCATTCATCTTGATTACTTAAAAAGTATAAAAATCTTTATTACGTCACATTCAATTAAAACGTTGGCACGTCATTCAGTCTCAGTTTCATCTTGAATCAAAAACAAACAATCAATTGATATGAAAAAAACTTTGAATCAATAAATAATTTATATCGTTGACATTGAATTTCATTTTTTTATGATCAAAGTTGGCATTTGCTTAATTATTTCTAGCAGCAAAAAGTATTTATCATTATCTTAGAAAATAATTCATTAGAAAAAGTCGTCGCAAGAATCATTTTATCAAGAACAAAAAAACCATTCAGCAAGACTCTTATTTACTCAGCATGAGCAAGATCGTTAATTGATGCGGTATCTAAGTGAAATGTAGCGAAAATTTTATGACCTAAAGGGGGTAATGAATAAAAAAAAACATCAGTAATCGCCTACGTTTGATAATTATTATTTTTGTTGGCATAAATTCATGACCCTCTGACATAAATTGTCCTTTTTTGTGAGATTACTTCTACTACGTAAAAAATGTGATAATTTCTTAAAGTTCTGAGAGCTTTTATGAGTTTTGCTATGAATGATGCGAATTTGGATGTTTTTATGAATATTTTGCACAATTTACGTATTATAAGTTGAAAGTGGAAGTTGTTAATGTCAGCATTAGTGCACTAATCACTTATCAAAGTTAGTAGGCAAAATAGTCCGTCAAAATAACAATTTACTCATTAAGAACTTTTTTGTTAGGTAGATTAGAAAAGAAAAAGTTTGAATCCTTCATTTAATTAGTTAGTCATTCATTCAGAAGAAAATAAAATTAACACGTGTAACATCTAGAAAATATGCATCAGGGAAATAGCCAGGTTGTGTTGCGTACCTCCCGTAAAACATATTGTAATTAAAAATTTCTGGCCACATCTCTGATAAGCTTAGATCTTGCCTTAATTTATGAATATGATATTTTTTGAAAATTTAATTTTAAAAATGAATTTTTCTTTTTTTTAAATTTGGAATACCTATATTGAAACTGTATTTTTTATCTTATTTTTTTTTTTTTTTCTTTATTTTCCCAAAATGATTTAAAATCAGCAGAACTATATTTTTTGTAACCAAAATAAGCTGTAATTTCCTTTTCAAAAAATACAAACAAAAACAGCACCAAATGTTGAACCTTTTCTTTCCACATAAAATGAAATTTTTCCATCCTTTGAAACCATAAAAAATAATTTATATTTTATTGCTTTTGAATGAACAACGAGAAAAGGAGTAAATATTAAATCATAAAATGAAATGAAAACACGACATAATATTTCCAATGAAACATCTTTTATGAAGCTTTTACAGCACTATAATTGAAGACTTTTTCTCCAAAAGCGTAGCCAGGGGAGGGACCAAGAGGATCCGGAAGGAAAAATTTATTAATTTTGCTAGAGTTTAAAACTTCCCGTAAACTTTTTCTAAATTTTGAACACTCCCAAATGAAATTTCTGGCTATGCTTCTGTTTTTCTCGCTCTCAGTTTTCAATCAAGAAACACCGAAAGTTTACCAGTTGCATGTGCATTATTGTGCATGAAACTTTGAGTTTCTTTTACATGTTCGTATGGATACCCGAACCTACAAAGAAGGTAATCATGACTGCCATCACTCAATTTTGTGATGCTATGGTCACTCACATACATTTGAGTGAGTACGCTACTTTACGCCTCGCGATTACAATCACTGATGGCCATCACTATGGTCCTCACTGATGACCTAAAGTTTTCAAATTGAAAGCTTTTTTAGGGCATCACTGATGACCATCAGTGATTGCCATCAAATGATGGTAATCATTAAAAGCTTTTATGAGTACGCTACTTTACGCCTCACGATTACAATCACTGATCGCCATCACTATGGTCCTCACTGATGACCATAATTTTTGAATTTTTTAGGTAATCACATGATTACAATCATGATGGTCATCACTGATTGCCATTACTGACTACAGTTAGTGACATACATTACTAACTACCATCACTGATCGTAGTTGTGATTACCATCACTGAGTACCAAAATTTTTAATTAAAAAAAAATATTTTTTTAATCTTTAACTTTTTATTATTATTATTATTATTATTTTTTTGGCTTAGAGGATGTTTTGTTGGTGTCTGTAATGATAGAGAATTAATTATTATTAATATTAGTAGTGGTTAGTAGTGTTAGAATATTTTTTTAATTTACCGATTTTGATGAGATTTGAACCTTCGCCTCCAGATCTTGTTTTGATGAAACCGCACTCTTATCCTCTAAGCCAATAACTGTAATGAAAAGATATTTGTCGTGCGGCGTTTTGACATATTTAAATTTCAAATTTTTTGAAAATCAAGTTTAACCTACTTTTTATGGTTCTAATGAGTATCCTTATTATAATATTACATACTTTAATAAATGCACTTTGGTATATACTCAGTGATTGTAATCATTACTGCCATCACTGAATGCCATCATGGTGATGACAACAGTGATGGAAGTCACTACTGTACTTACTAAAACTTAGAAAATGTTCAATTCACGGTGGACTGAAAATCGATCATTGTTCAACCTAATATTGATACTTTTGTAGTTATTAGTCTTGGACTTGGGATATTCAAAAATGAAGTCAAAAGCTTGGTTAAAAGTTTTTAATCCATATAGGCACTAGTAAGGACAAAGAATGTGTTTTTGTTACTAATTATTTTCAAAAAAACTCCTGTGCCTTACTGTGTGCATGAAATATGACAAACTTTTTTATTCATTCAAAACATACTCTAACTTTCGTATAATAATACAGAAAATATGAAAATTTTTTATTTTTGTAGTCAAAATCTCAAAAAATTGCTATTTTTTTTTACATTTTTGCCTCTAGCTCTTACAGGTTGATCTTAAAAAATCTAAAATCTTGTGGTTGTTGTAGCTTATGATTAGACCAACAAAAACATACCAAAAACTTTCGATTTCTCCATCGTTTCTGGGTTTGTTGCCCTATATGGCCTACTAGATGGCCTCGTTAACTTTCAAATGACATTTTTCTTTTAGATCTAATATTGTACCACCAAACTAAATATGAAAATAATTTTTTTCCGTTAACTCGGTTCACTAGAGGCTTCCAAAGGAGTCTGGTAGTCTTCAAAACAAAAAATTCATTTCTCGACAATACCTTCACCAAGTTGTCTGAAACTATTTTTTATGAAGGACAACATTATTATTGATCTTTTACAATTATTGGGTTGGTGACTTAATTATTGGACATTTCTGCAGTACATTTTTAAAATCAAATATCTCGACGACGATTAAAGATATCATAGTGAAATAAAAAGCATTTTGTTCGTTAATATAGTAGTAAGTTTTCTGACTAGTTTGAATTTTCCAACTGTCAAAGGAAAACTCTGTGGAAAATTCGAAAGTCAATAAAAATGTAAAAAAAAGAATACGACAGACTACCGACATTTCATTTCGAATTTCTTCGACATTAAGTTCGATTTCTTCGACATTTGATTCGAATTCTTCGAAATTCCAAAACAAAAGAAATTTTAATAATCAAAATTTGACTCTTTAATGTGAGTTTAGCTTAAAGTTTTAAACTTTAAACTAAACTTTGATGATTAATAAATGATTCTCTTTGCATTACATATTATACAAGTTAGTAGTAAAAGAGAAATTAGAGAATATATTTCAAAAAATTTTGATTCACAAAAATTTTGTTATTGTTTACAAAATTTTAATTTAATCAAAAATTATACTTTAACCCATTTGAACAGATAAAAAATGATTATTAATACTAAATAAAGTGTTAATAAACTAAACTGGATGGTTTCTAGTTTGATTTGAGGCATATTAAGAAAACTAATAAAAAATTTTAACGACTGGAATTTTTTTGAAAAATTTTGAATTTCGGTTTTAACGGAGATATTTGAAATGTCGGTAGTCTGGAATACGATTTCATTGAAACTTTGTTTTTTCTACTTTATTTAATCAATTTAAGCTGTTTCTTTATCTTAATACTTAGATTGTGTATTGTTGTTAATGAAAACATAACTCTTCAAATTTTCTCTTGCTTACTTTTCCTGTGACATCATTTTGAATTTTCCTTCCAAGGATTTTTGAAAAAGTTGAAAATCTCAAATTTCTCTAAAACTATACAACTAATTGAAAAACTAATTATACAGTTGTATTAAGAATATTTATCATTAAAAAATGGCATTTAAAGTTTCCAAAAATATGACATTTTTTACATAACTCCCGTACAGACCCCAGGGAAATATTTAAATTACGGAACTTTTTATATGCCATTTTTTAATGATAAATATTCTTAATACAACTGTATAATTAGTTTTTCAATTAGTTGTATAGTTTTAGAGAAATTTGAGATTTTCAACTTTTTCAAAAATCCTTGGAAGGAAAATTCAAAATGATGTCACAGGAAAAGTAAGCAAGAGAAAATTTGAAGAGTTATGTTTTCATTAACAACAATACACAATCTAAGTATTAAGATAAAGAAACAGCTTAAATTGATTAAATAAAGTAGAAAAAACAAAGTTTCAATGAAATCGTATTCTTTTTTTACACGCTTTTTATTTACATTTTTATTGACTTTCGAATTTTCCACAGAGTTTTCCTTTGACAGTTGGAAAATTCAAACTAGTCAGAAAACTTACTACTATATTAACGAACAAAATGCTTTTTATTTCACTATGATATCTTTAATCGTCGTCGAGATATTTAATTTTAAAAATGTACTGCAGAAATGTCCAATAATTAAGTCACCAACCCAATATTTGGACCCATTTAAATGATATAGTACAATACACATCCAACGAGGTATAAATCATGATATATGGTCAAAATATGACTGAGTTATGGTCATATTTTGAGTACTGAGTCATATTTTGTCAAAATTTTAAGTATATGTAGCAAATTTGGTATCGTTGGAAAGATGCATACTTTAGCAATTCGATAAAATAAAAATCTGAGTTTTGAAAATTCTCAGTAGACCCAAAAACTTCAGTAGAGGATGTACTGATCAAATTAAAAAAAGTTTATGAAATGCCATCCACACAGTAAGACTGAGAAATTTTTTGAAAACTACTAACACTCAAAACACATTTTAAGTTCTCCTGAGGGGCTATTAAAGTTATATGCCGAAAGTTATATGTTTCTATAATTCCTAAGACCAGGGCTACAAACCATCAAAGTCTCATTAGTTATTTCCAAAAAATCCCTTTTTGGGCCCATTGTAATGAGTTTATTGAGTTCCTTTAGTCATTGTAATCATGAAGGTAATCATGAGTACACTCAGTGATTGTCGTCAGTGAGTTCCAGTAGTCATTATAATTATGAAGATGATCATGATTGCATTCAGTGTTTACCTTTAGTGAGTTCCTTTAGTAATTGTAGTTATGAAGGTAATTATGAGTACATTCAGTGATTGCCTTCAGTGAGTTCCTTCATTCATTGTAATCATGAAGGTAATCATGAGTACATTCAGTGATTGCCTTCAGTGAGTTCCTTTAGTAATTGTAGTTATGAAGGTAATCATGAGTACATTCAGTGATTGCCTTCAGTGAGTTCCTTTAGTAATTGTAGTTATGAAGGTAATCATGAGTAAAGTCACTATTGAACTCAATGAAGGCGATCACTGAATGTACTCATGATTACCTTCATAACTACAATTACTAAAGGAACTCACTGATGGCGATCACTGATTATACTCATGATTACCTTCATAACTACAATTACTAAAGGAACTCACTGAAGGCAATTACTGAATATACTCATGATTACCTTCATGATTACCATCAAATTTAAAGTTTCTTGGAACTCACTGATGGCGATCACTGATTATACTCATGATTACCTTCATAATTACCATCAAATTTAAATTTTCTTGGAACTCACTGATGGCGATTACTGATTATACTCATGATTACCTTCATGATTGTAATTAATCTTGGAACTCACTGATGGCAATCACTGAATATACTCATGATTACCTTCATGATTACCATCAAATTTAAAGTTTCTTGGAACTCACTGATGGCGATCACTGATTATACTCATGATTACCATCAAATTTAAAGTTTCTTGGAACTTACTGATGGCGATCACTGATTATACTCATGATTACCTTCATGATTGTAATTAATCTTGGAACTCACTGATGGCGATCACTGAATATACTCATGATTACCTTCATGATTACCATCAAATTTAAAGTTTCTTGGAACTTACTGATGGCGATCACTGATTATACTCATGATTACCTTCATGATTGTAATTAATCTTGGAACTCACTGATGGCGATCACTGATTATATTCATGATTACCTTCATGATTACCATCAAATTTAAAGTTTCTTGGAACTCACTGATGGCAATCACTGATTGTAATCATGATTACCTTCATGATTACCATCAAATTTAAAGTTTCTTGGAACTTACTGATGGCGATCACTGATTATACTCATGATTACTTTCATGATTGTAATTAATCTTGGAACTCACTGATGGCGATCACTGATTATATTCATGATTACCTTCATAATTACCATCAAATTTAAAGTTTCTTGGAACTCACTGATGGCGATCACTGAATATACTCATGATTACCTTCATGATTACCATCAAATTTAAAGTTTCTTGGAACTTACTGATGGCGATCACTGATTATACTCATGATTACCTTCATGATTGTAATTAATCTTGGAACTCACTGATGGCGATCACTGATTATATTCATGATTACCTTCATAATTACCATCAAATTTAAAGTTTCTTGGAACTCACTGATGGCAATCACTGAATATACTCATGATTACCTTCATGATTACCATCAAGTTTAAAGTTTCTTGGAACTCACTGATGGCGATCACTGATTATACTCATGATTACCTTCATGATTGTAATTAATCTTGGAACTCACTGATGGCAATCACTGATTATACTCATGATTACCTTCATGATTACCATCAAATTTAAAGTTTCTTGGAACTCACTGATGGCGATCACTGATTATACTCATGATTACCTTCATGATTGTAATTAATCTTGGAACTCACTGATGGCAATCACTGAATATACTCATGATTACCTTCATGATTACCATTGCTGTTTGTCATTACTGAAGGCATTCACTGATTGTGTTCATGATTATCCTCATAACTGTCATCAGTATAGTAACTCATTGATGGCAATCACTGATTATAGTTGTGATCATCATTATAACTGCCATTACTGTTTGTCATCATTGAAGGCATTCACTGATGATAGTCATGATTATCATTATGATTGTAGTTACAAAAAAATAATAATTTTTGAAAATTAAAATTTTTTTAAGTTTTAGTGAGTATAGTAGTGATGACCAAAGTGATTACCATCATTGCTATACTCACTGTGATGGTAATCAGTGAGTACCTAAGTGATCGCCATCACTTTGGTCATCACTCAAGTGACTGCCATCACTGTTTGTTCGGGATATAAGTTTAGTAAGATTATGATGCTTTCACGTGATAAATATAGCATAAGATCATGAAAACTTAAAAAAATTATTTTTCCATTAAAATTTAAAGTTTTATTGAGCATTAACGTAACTTTCTTAAACTGTTCATTAAAAGGAATAGAATTGGCTTGAATAATCAATTATTGAATGGAGTAGTTCTTGGCTAGCGACACCTTTGAAAATGTGCAACATTCCTTGAACTTTAATGGTTGCCATTTTTCAAGGTTTAAAAAATTTAATATTAAAATAAAATTATGAGCCATCATAAAACCGTTGAGCTGAATTCATCCCCAATAAAGAAACTTTCAAAATAACAAATTTTGAAAAATTTGTCGATAAATAATTTCAATATGCTAATCAATGAATGCACATCTACAAAATTTCCAGGAAAACTAATAAACTTTGAATAAAAATAAATAAAATAAAAATTTAAATTAAATATTGATTATAATTATTTCAAACCTTTTTTGTGTGTCTAGAAACAATTATGAATGTTAATTGATTTTGTATTATTAAACGACCAGTCAGGTCTTGATAAACAAAGATACTAATTAATCTTTTAAATTGTAATAATTGAAAAATTAATTAAATTTCCTTCTTAGAATAAAATAAATAATTTTCCACATAACTGTAACTAAGGTCCAATCTACAATGATACATATACTTGCAGTTTTCGAACTCCCGTGGGAAAATTTTAAAACCACAGCGTGAGCACGGCTCAAAAATTTGTCCACTGGGACTCGAACCCTCCTGGCAACGCCCCTGTATCCTGCATAAAACTCAAAGTATTATGCGTCATTTTTCCCAATTAAAACTTATAAAACTGCACCTGATCTCTTTTTCGATGTCAATCATTTTATTAATTAAAAATTGTATGATCCACACACCATGCTATAATTGATCCTTATTGAACGACAAAGCTTTGAGAGCTTATGACAAATCCAACATCTGTGTATATAGTTCCATAGAAAGCAATTACCATCCGTTAAACAATCTCAGATAAAAACTTAAATAAACATTTTAACAAGCTGCCTTCTCCAGAAATATCTAAACTTTATAAAGAAATTTACTACCTCATTCCTAGATTAAATATTGAAAACTTTTTAACACCTATACCAACCCCACCTACATCAGCAATTTTTTCTGTCCAAAGATCGAAAGCTTGATAATCAACTTGAATGTTCACTTTTCTAATCTCAAAGTGGAAATCGATAATTTATTTCTTTGACGTAGACGGAAGGCGAAACTTTTATACCAAATTGCAAAACTTCCTGAAATAATGAAGAAAGAAAGAAAACAAGAATGATCATTAATTCCGAATCAATAATGTTTTTTTTTTCTTTCGTTAATCCAACGTGTGACTGACTACACAAGAGCAACACGCATATTTTACAGGAAAAAAAACTTTTTCTCCCTTTTCCGTTTATAACATGATGATTTTTGTTTTTACGTAAATTTTTTTGATGATGTAGCTCGTTACGAAGCTTTGGTTCTTTATGACTTTTGGATTTCATTATGTTCTGATTTGTTCCAAGAAATGAGTTATTGCGATTTTGATTTAAGTTATGAATGAAAATTAATTTGTGACATATATAAAAAATTTATATAATTAAATATTAATAATAATTTAATGTGCAAATGAATTAATGTATACAGCCATAAAAAACGCTTCTATCCATTCAATTGACTTTTCATGTTTCGCATAAAAATTCTTGGAAAATTCAATTTTAATCCGATTTTCCGCTTTTGAATTTTAAAATTTCGTAAAATAATATTTTTAAGCCTTAATGTTGCGTAATTATTGGTCTCAATCAACATAATTTGTTATTTTCAGCATGAATACATGACAAGAATTATACCATGACCAGAACTGCAAATTTTATCGAAGAAATTAATGAATATACTGACCACGTCATTATAGCTGATGAAAATACAGAAGTATCCGACAAACTTTGACATTTTTAGTCATATTTTTCACTTACGTAACGCTAAAATTCTGATTTTTTCAACCCCACCCCCCTCTGTAACATTTTCAACAAAAGAATCACGTGTCAAAATAATAAACCGTAACAAACTCTCAGGCCCCCCTCAGAGCGTTACGTAATAAGTGAACGGCCCCTTATGCGAGTCAGACATTTCAAATATTTAAGTGTCGTATAATCCAATCCCCCCTCTCAGGAATTTATTTCATTTTAACTTCATTTCTTCCAATTTGACCCGGAAGTTGCATTGATATGCATTCCATCCTGAATCATAAAAAAATCTAATTTTAAAACTTTCTTCTCGATTTATTTCTTACATTCTTTTATTTTCTTTTACAGGACAAGTATTGCTTCTTGAGTAGCTAGAGGATATTCAAAGCAACTGTCATGAAAAAATTCCAATTGAATTACTTACATTGAAAGTTAAGAAAAAAATCTATTTTTTGCTATAAAACTGTAACAAAGTTGAAGCTATAGATAAACAAAGGAGAAGAAAGGAAAAGGAAACGAAAGTACAAATGCAAGGAAAAAGAAGCTGTGACGAGTAGAAAGGAAAGTAACAAAAAAGGGTTAAAATAATAATAAAAATGGAAGACAATTCAACCGTAGTATTTGGTAGCATAAGACTGACATCAGAAGAGAACTTTTACAACAACACTCCTGCACCACCATCATATGGATATATCAACTACACAACTCCATTTTTAGGTCAATCAACTGATGACTTGTTGATTCCTATTGCTGATGTTAATCGTGATCCATTTTATGTCGTTATTCCTATAACTGTCATATATGCAATTATTTTTATTACCGGGATAATTGGAAATATCTCAACATGTATTGTCATTTCTAGAAATAAGTCAATGCATACTGCAACAAATTATGTAAGTTACGTGATGATTCTAAAATTGATTAAATTATATTCTTTTATCCTTCACTACATATCCACAGTACCTATTCAGCTTAGCTATATCAGATTTTATTCTCCTCATGAGCGGCGTTCCCATGGAACTTTATTACATTTGGCAGAAACATGAGTTTATCTTTGGTGAAGCATTCTGCATATTGAGGAATGCGATCAATGAAATGTCGGCAAATGCCACTGTACTCACAAGTATGCTTATTACATTATATTAAGTTATATATGGCTGTTCATAATACTAACATAAATTTTCCTTTTTATCCAACACAGTTACTGCATTTACGATAGAACGTTATGTTGCAATATGCCATCCATTCCTCTCACATACCATGTCTAAGTTATCGAGAGCCATAAAATTTATCTTCCTTATTTGGATCCTTTCAATCGCTTTTGCAACGCCACAAGCAATGCAGACAGGAATTGTAGTGAATGAACAAAATGAGACTTGGTGCACGGTCGTTCAAGATCGAGTTATTATCGAGCATTCCTTCTTATATGCAACAATATTATTCTTTTTTGCTCCAATGATGTTAATATCTGTACTTTATTTACTAATTGGCATAAAATTACGCTCAAATACACTTATAAAGAGAGAAAATGGAAATGTTGTTAGGAATAATAATCTTCATTCGAGTACGCAGAGCAATACCAGCCAAAGCACAAAGAGAGTCATTAAAATGTTGGGTGAGTTGAAAGCTTTTTTCGTTTACTATTTCGTGAATTTTTAATTAGAGTAAATACACAATGAGAGGTTTATGTCGTTTGAGGTCGACTTTGGAGCATACTTGACAAGTTAAATGCTGACAGGAAGTTAATGGATTTTTGTGGATAAACAAGTTATTTTTCGAAAACAAAAATAAAACATTTTGCTCGGCTGCCTTGAATATGAAATTTCAAACAGCTCTATATATGCTTAAAAAGGAATTTAAATGAAAAAAATGTGAAGTTTTGACGGATCGCTGCACAACTTTGTTAATAAATTGTTTGATTCTGTATTACCCTAATTTCTGTATTACCTCTACTTTGAGGCGTAGCCTTAAACCCTTTTTCTAGAAGGTCCAAAAATTTTTTTGTATTTAAGAAAAAAATTTAGGGCAGGTCAGAATGCTTTTTTCTCAAAAACCCCTAGCGAATTAAAATATCTTTTTCTCGAAGGGTGGTGGGGTCCAGACCTCCTTGAACCCTTCCCTGACTACACCTCTACCTCAAATTTAATATAACATCAATCAATAGTGTAGTCAGAAGAGTATTTCCATCCATGGGAAAATTTAAAACCAGCTCAAAATTTTCCCACTGATGGAAAAACCTTCCTAACTATACTACTGGCATTTATAATGCAGCAACAACAACAAATTAGTAAAATTTTGAACAATTTATACCCATTTTAAAATATTCTACACTAATATAACTAGAAGTTTGTCTTGGAGGCTGTTTTTAAAATTCATAACTATTAGGAAGGAGAGAGGGTTCTAAAATTTTGTCACGTTCCGTACAAATTTTTTTTTCACAAATTTTACGAACGCCCTCTTAGAAACTAATCAGCATCACCTCCTCCACTTTAAAAAGCTTCCGATCCCTTACCACTTAAAAAAGTAACTTTCTGACTATGAAAACAGAATTAATTAAAAAACTTTCAATGTACTATTTTTAAAATAAATATGCTCCACCTTATAAGGTTCATAAACTTCCATAATTTGCATATGTATATTTATACACCAGTTTATATATTTATGCATAGGATTAAAAAATACATTAAAATAGATCACCACATCTCAAAATATTATCCGAGCATCTTTTATCTAAGAACGTTAAAACGCTAGAAGCTTGCATCTTATTTTTTAATACTTAAAACAGATAATGACAAAATTACGAACTACCGTACCTACGGCTGTAATCCTATAAAAGTATCTTACCAATAAGTACATTCTATAAACACTTTTGTTGATGGCTGCCTACACACAAATTTTTATGATTATGGATTTATCTTCTTCTTACCAGATTATAAAAGAAGAAGTCCGATTTGCCAATAGCAATGCGCATTAAGTCAGAAGAAGAGAAATCATGTACCGTGAAATAATGATTCGAAATAACCGCATTATTTTCCGCTCAAATCAGCAATAAAAGTCGTGACTATTTTTAGAAATTATTTTTATTTTCATATGTTGTAAATAAGCAGCTATTATAATATGTTTTGAGAAATGAGCCAAAAGAGTCACTAGTGTTGTTAGCTTGGATATGAAAAATGGAAACAAATTTATTGTCTTTCCGTGGAAATATTTAACCCACCCTTCCTCCATCCCTCCCAATTTTTAATACCAAGCATCAGTGAGCATTAAAAAATACAATTCCAGACAGTCTTTTTCATTTCTTGTAATTAACATAAGTAGTTAAATTATTCTGTAAATGCTCCTTCAACTTATTTACTATACATACAGCCATGTCGACATCGAAATTAAATTGCTCCCGCAGTATCAATTCAAATATTATAATATGCAGCATTCAGATCACGATTACACACATTTTTTTCTGTTCTCCTCCAATTTATGATGTAAAGCAGAAGGACAGAGTTGATACAAAGGTGCCTTTGCTCAGGCATTGCCTTTGATCTAGCAAAACCTTTGCCTTTGCAAAGGCAAAGTAAAGGCAAAGGCACGAAAATATTGCCTTTGCAAAGGCAATGCCTTTGCCTTTGAGTTTGCCTAGCTTTGCCTTTGATATTTTTGAATTTGAAAATTTTTAACTTTTATCAATTTTTGGAAATTTTTGTTAAAATTTTTTTTTACAAAGGCAAAGATTCAAAGGCACCACGACAAAGTTCTGCCTTTGCAAAGGCAAAACAAAGGCAAAGGCAATTTCTTCTGCCTTTGACAAAGGCAAAGGTAGGTGCCTTTGATTTCAATTTGCCTACGCCTAGGCAAACCTTTTTGAAGGCACATGCTAGGTATCAACTCTGCAGAAGGATGGAAAATTAAAAAATTTCCATGATTTTATTCGCATATAGCCTCAAATCAGCATTCTTGTGGTGAAAGTAATTTAGAGTTGTCAAAATTTATTGCAAAATTCTTTCCATGCGTAACGCATGTACTAAATAATTTTTTTTTTCTTTCGACTCTTATTCTCACTGTAGTTGTAAATTTACATTTCATTCGTATATGGTTGGTGGGAGAAATAATCGTCTGAATGAGTGAATGGAGGCAAGGAAAATTGAGATTTCCTTTTATCTCGTTTCATTCATTCATTACTTGAGGTTAAAAATGAAACAGGAAAGCTACTTTGCTGTAGATATATTTTTTGTTTGTAAGTGATGTCAATTTTTTGGATTTTTATACATGATCCTTAGGAACCAAAACCAACCTAATATTCATTCATGTTCCTAAGGAAAGTCATAATACATAAGGATTATTTTAGTTACATAGGATGAGACTATATTCAAATTCATAAATTCAGTTTTGGGTTTCTAGGATATACCCCATACCCTCATGGTATGCTCTAAAGTTTATTTTAGAATATTTTTAAGAGAAAATTTTTAATTTTTTTAATTTTATGGGGTGTATCCTAGGGTATAGAGTCTACCCTAAAAACCCAACCCAGTACATTTCACTTTTTTCAAAGCTAAAATGCTTACAAGATGTTTGCTCGTCAGTGGGTCAGAAAACTAGCTTTTGGATTGATCTGTCTTCCAGAATTACTAAAATTTTCTTCTCTTTTGAAATTTTTTCCCACTGAACTTAAATACACGAGCTAGTCTTATAAAGTGCAACAAAACAAAAAAAATCAATAAAAGATATAAAAATTCTAGAAAAATCTCAAAATTTTCCTAGAAAAAAATCCAATCAATGATAGACGTCATAAGTAAAAGTCCCATTGTTGCTGGCTGTACATTTGTTCGTGTCTATATGAGAAATATGAAGTGACTTTTTTCATGATAAATTGAATGATGAAAGATCTGAAATTCTAGAATGAACATGTTGTTGTGAAATGATTGATTTAATAATTCAATGAACTGTAATTCCTCGATACATTTGATGAATTTCTTTTTTTCCTGCAGAGCATAAGTATGTCAATCATTGGAAAAGATTTTTCTAAGAATCAAGTCATTTAAAGAGACTTTTTGTTTTGAATTTTTACGGGTAGACTTGGAAGCTAAGATTTACTTTTTCCATAGAATTTCTTTGATTTCAAAAGGGAAATCTTCTGATGTTCAAAATGTGTTTCATTTCAATTGTCCTTCAATAAATTGGCTGACATTTTTGTATTGAATGATGGGATGAGGGGTTGTTCACTTATTACATAACTCTAAAATTCGAGTCTCTCCGTAACGTTTTTAACAATAGATTCCAGTGTGAGAACAATAGACCGTACCAAACTCTTAGACCCCTCCCCTTCAGAGCGTTACGTAATAAAAGAACGGCCCCTGGCTTCATATCACATTTTGTATCTGCTTCAAAAGATCTTTAGATCCCATTTTATTAGCAATCCCAAAAGCTATCCAAATTTCTTAAATTTTAAATTACATAAACTTCTGAAAAGTGATCAAATTAGAGACAAATTCGATTAATAATATTGGCAATCTTTCCATATAAAACCACAAAAACTCAATAACAAGGACATACTGGTCTGAAAAAGTTAATTAAGATAAATTTAGAATTTTCCAATTTGCTAGGTCACTTCATTTAATCCAATAAATCAAGTAATACGAAGAAATCAATTTTTTTCCATCATAACGGTCTAATGACTTTCCACCGTCCTTGAGTACGGATCGTCAAATTCCAAATGGACAACTTACAGAAAAAAAATTTTTAAGATAATTTTGAGGGTTTGTCTGAGTGGTTTTAAAGAAGTCTACTTTAATCTTTACACCTATATAAGCTAGATTTAAAAATGTTCCAATCACAAAATACATAACAAAAAAAATATAATCAAACACTAGAATTAACAGCACCTTGAAAATAACGAGATCTAAGTGAGATCTTGCATGAAATTAAAAAAATTCCATAATTTTATTCTCAAAGGAATTTTATTTTTTCGATACGTAAAAAGCTTTTTTTGCATAGCAATGAACTATATTCAGCTAATGTGTTATCATTTTCACGGAAATTTCAGTATGTCAACTGAGAATATTAATATACGATGCCAGAAATATATTGAAGCCTGCCACGTTGAAAAGCTTCCAGAGAATTAATCTTGACATGACACGCTTCTACATGAAAATATCTTTTAAGTTCGCATTTCATCTCGCACATGTGAGTCAAAAAGTAATATCGAATTACATAAGACACAGAAGTGCATTATTATTGACATCAGATAGTCATGGTAACTAAAAACTGTACACGAGATATCAACATGAAAGAAAAAGAAAAAAATTACAAAAGTCCTCGTGTTTTATATCGAGGGACTTTAGCGCATTTTTGGCGCAGCGATTAGCAATTGATTTAATAGAAAAGATGGACAAGTTTTATCACTCTATTGCTGTTTCTCTAATCATAATATTACTACAAAAAGTTTAAAATTAATGATCAAAACTCCTTTTCTAAAATTAATGATCAAAACCCTTACTTTCTCTTAAAGTTTATACATTAAAATCGATTTTCATAACATGCAATGCAAAAAATATTCTTACGATTTAACGGTTTTCTGAAATTCAAATTTTTCAGTTAGAAAAAAATTTAAATTTCTGAACACATCCATTACTTTTTACCGTTAAATTTCAAATTTCTGAACACACTCATATTTTTTTTGTATGAAAAAATTAAAAGTTTGATAATTAAGCTGTTTAAACTCAATTTTAAGACTTCTAAATACATTTGCCGCAAATAATTTTATAAAACGAAGCTAATAAAACAAACTCGAGCTCTCTACGATGTCTAGATCATGAGATCTCAATCATCGATTTTTTGCTGCCGATCAAAGTGTATGATTGAGCTTCCTTTTTGAAAACAAGTTTCCAAAAATGCGCTAAAAATGGGGACAAAAATGAGAAAAAAGGAAGAAATTCATCTTGAAAGTTTTGTAGAGTGCTTTAGTGAATGACTTAGTGACATAAAAATAATTAATGTAAGAAAAAGTGAATTTTTTTTTAGAAGGAAAAACTTTATAAATTAAAAGAACAACTTACAATGAGTTTTATTAATTGGAAATAAATCAAAAGCGCATATCAACTCGAAATACGAAAAGCTAGAAAAGTTTACAAACTTTTTTTTTGTCATTCAATTAATTTTGTATAAACGAATATTTAATTGAAAGTCGGTTTAATTAAGCATCATCATGACTCACAATGTTGATGACAGTTATTTCCTTTTCAATCAAATTTAGGCCTTAACTTTTTAATAGAGTCAACGAAATTTCATTTAGAGAAAAAGTAATTAAGACCAGGTTGAATTTGTGGTAAACTAAATTAAATTGACATCATTTTCTGTGCTATATTTTGAAAAAAAAAAAGCTAAAATGTCGCAGTAGGAGCAATAAAGCTTTAAGAAAAGCTGCTCTACCATGATGACCTACACCATACATTTTTGAGGACCTTTTCAACAATCTGTAAATAAACGATTGATTCAAAGCACTCGTGCACGATGAGAATAAAAAGTATTTGATGGTTTTGATTTCATTTTACAGTCAACATCTTGTTGTCTTAGAGACAAAAGATGCATCAATGCGTGAATGAAAATATCATTGACAACTTTTCATTCATGTTTTTGATTTCAATTCGATAATGTCAATTCAATTAAATTTGAAGATATATTTTATTATCGTTATTTTTATAAATTGGAAAACAGTTGCTGCGGATTGATATTTTTTAAATAAGAAAATTTTAGAATTATTAAACATTTATTGTTGCTTAGAGGTTTATCAGCTTACGACATTTGACATTTAGGTAGTTTTATTATTTAAATTAATATGAATTCTTTTGAAATTTTTTAACAGGTATCTCTCTTTAAATTTAATTAAATCTGCTAGTTCAATTCATTTAAAAAATAATTAAAAAATCAAATTTCAATAAAAAAAACTGTCGAGTAAAGTCAAAATTTTAGTTTGAAACAACACCTATAAATTGTACAAATACTACGCTAGTGCTTGAAAGTCAAAAACATTTCCATAGTATACAGAGTATATTGAAGTAGGTGGCTTCTATTTTCACTTAGATGCAGAAAAATATATTGAATATTTCAATGTGAAAAAGGAACAGATAGAAACACGATAAAAGCGGTTGCAAATTTCACTTCAATCTCAGATTCTTGACTTTAGAGATTTTACCAGCGTTTGGATTCAAGTTACTATAAAAAAATCAGTCCCTGCCAGAGGACAGGGGGTTCTCGACCAAAAATAGAGTGACCAAAAATTTTGCACAAAATTCAAAATTATATTTTTAACGGTCATTTTTCAAACGTTTCGATTTTCGTAAATTCAATGAAGCAATGTAACATCAATATTATTGAAAATTTTTTAGATCCCTCCCCCTCCCTCTCAACAAAATCCTAGTTATGCTGCCGATGAGTAATATTTCACTGGAACAAAACAACTATTCAAATCGAGGATCTTCTGTTCTCTAATGCTAATTTTTGAATGCAAGACTTGTCAACTACATAAAAAAATGTTTTAAATTCTGTATATAATAAAATCAAGTAAATTCAAACTCTGGATCTTTCATACAATTGCTCAGGGGACTTGTTCTGGAAGAATGACAATTTCCATAAATTTTTTTTACGATTTGTTCTTCTTTTATGCTTTTATGGAAAAAACAATGATAACATTCAAATGTTCTGGAAGAAAAGGAGTCGACAATAATTTTTCATAACTTTTACAAATGACATGATTTTTTTGTGTCAAAACACTTGAGATTAATTTGAGTAGATTTTTCCTGGATATTCGAATGGATTTGAAAGTCTTCCGACACTTGATGTGATGAAATAAATTTAATCCAACACAAAACATTGAAATTTGAAGAGGTTTTATACCAAAAATTGTTGATGAAATCCAGAATCACTTAAAATTACAAAACACGGCAAAAGTCTTTGAAGTTTTAAGCACATTTCGTGAAATTATTAAATCAAAATGTTTAACACGAGGAACATACTTTTGACATAAAAGCGATTTCGGTTCAAGATTTTCTAATAACATTTGCCATAAATCTAATAACATTTTTCCAAGAATAATCTTCTTGGTTTTGATATTCAATCTTGAATAAAGAAGCATAAATCTTTGTGGAATTACATCGCTTAAATTTTCATGCGGATTTTTATCAAATTTGTAGAACTTTTCGCTGTTTAAAGTAAAAATAAAGTTTTTATTTTGTTTGCAAATTTTAAAATTCTTTAAGATTGCGAATCATGAATCGAATTCCTTAAACTGTGATACTTTAAAGCAGGTGCTGTTAAATTTTGTTGAAAATTCATAAAATAAATCAATCTAAATGTAGCAATAATATCACATTCTACATTCCATTTACAATTGCTTCCACATTGCAGCTCTAAATAATGCGCATACATTTTGCATATAAATAAAAAAATTTCATCGCTACACACCTCCATTGAATTGTAGAAGCAATGAAAATTTTTTTATTTCAATCTCTTACTTTCCAGGGAATATTTTGAGTTATGACTTCGTGATATTTGAACACTTTGTTCTTATCATTTCCAAGAAAAAAATTTTCTTCCGTTCAAAAAGTATTTACTTCAACAAAAATGTCATTCATCGCTTTTAACGACAGTCCATTGAGCTAAAAATGTCTTCATTCTTACATTTCCATTTCCATATCCAACACGACTCAATCACATTTTTCCGAGAAACAATAGCGAGTCAATTAACATTAAAACAAAGTGTCTATCTACTCAATTATGTGATCCATTTGAAAAAATTACTATACGATGGTGATATTCAAATAATGATTATTACTGTGAAGTAAAAAAAAAGTGGAAATAAAATGGAACTGAATTTTTTTCTCACGTAGAATTTTTATTTTTATAGTATAAACAAATGCTCTGTTATTAATGATCTCCATAAGTGAGAGGTTTGATATTTTTTACAATTCGTTAAAGGGTCATTTGTAAGTTACGTCTATGAAATTTGCATAATTTTGTTATGGGGTCCAGGGCATAACCAAAAAATTTTCTATGAGGGAGGTTTTAAATTTTTTTTATGGAAAAAAATTGGGGGGATTAGGATTTTTCTCCTAAAACAGATTCCAATTTCAAAAAATTTCAAATGCCTTCAAAAAATAATTGACATCATAATTAAAAGCCTCCCATCAAGCATCATTGTCAAGTATATTCAATTTGTCACCTGTCAGGTAAATATTTACCGTTGTGCTTTTACCCTTCGTGTTCCAATAAAAATAAGTAATAAAAAATTCAATGAACCTTCTCTAAAGCTCATTTATTAAGGAATTATGGGTGATTTAGAATTATTCAATTTAATTAATTTGTTTACTTTTTTTTCCTTTCAGTTGCGGTGGTCATTTGCTTCATACTCTGTTGGCTTCCTTTTCATTTTCAGGTGAGATTACATTCACATTGTCTAGCTGATTTATGTGAATATTTGTTATTTTTTTGCTGTGAATGAAACCTTTTCCATCATCACCGTCGAGAGATTTTCTAGCACCTTTATAGTATTTTTTTCTTTTCTGATTCGCATTTTTCATTTCTTTTTTGAGGAGTAAGAAATTTTCTCTTTTTAATCTTTTTCGTCTGTTCGGTGATTACGCTAACTTATTTAACCTCAAGGACAGGATTAGTAAAGTTGAACAGTAAAATTATTCTTTATTTAATAAAAGGAACCATTACGCACTTTCTGTATCCAAAGTAATGTTCAACTGGACACGCGTAGACAATCAATAAATATTTACAACAGCATCATGTCAACAACCACAGTTTTAATGCACAAACCAAAAATTAATTAAATCCATTCAAAGTTTTACTTTGTAAGCATCCTCATTGCAACGAAAAGTGTCAATGACATTCACAAAATATCACATTGAAGCTCATGTAACCAAAATATCATGTCGATAAAACTTTTCCGTTACTTAACTATGAACGTGAAACTTTATAAGCTTCAAATAATTAAAGCTATAACCAATTTGTCAATCATTTCGAATCCTATTAAATGGCATCAATTGCAAACGTCAAGTTGAAGTTTTTTAAGCTTTTATAATTCCCACAAGAATTTTTTGCTCTTAGGTACATAGTTGGAGTAAATTAATAGTTTTGTACAAGTTATAATTATTCTGTCTATCTTTATCAATGTTTCCTGAACGGTCATATTAGATCCTTTGGGATGACTCAAAATTTTTTACAAAAATTACTCTTTTAGCTCATTTTTCCAGAATACTTGCAAAAAATGTGTGAAACCAAAGAATTTAAACCTAAAAAATTTGGGCCATTCACTTATGACGTCCATCAAAAATGTGGATTTTGAGACCCACTCCCCCTCTGTCACAAAATCTTCATTATAAAAAATTCTATCGTTTAAAACTGTTAACAGCCTCAGATCCTTCTCCCTAAAAGTTGGGCATCATAAGTGAACGACCCCTTTTTGTGTGGCCCTAATTTTTTGTTAGGTTCAAAGTTTGTAGTGATGTAAAAAAATTGGACAACACTAGTATGTATAATGCCCTCTAAAATTTTATTTAAACAAGCTACAAAGTCTTGAAATAAATAAACAAAAATATTTTTTTCTAGTTCTAATTATTACATTCCTTTGATTTCACCCAGTAAAAGGTCAAATTCAACATGATTATTATTCTTGGGGCATTGCCAAATTCTTTATTCAAATGCTTCATGATCATGGTCAAAGAAACATTTCTGACATTTGCTATGAATTTTTTTTCTAAATTCAATGAATGTTTTTGTGGGAACTAAACCCCACATGGACGTATAATAAGTGAAATATTCGTGTCTACTTATAACTAATAAGTCTTTATTCTTCGGTATCCAAAAGTATAATAATATAATATAATGAATAATCACTAATTGAACGGCTTAACATAGTAAATGCTGTCAGTTAATGAGAGAGAATATGAGAATGAGAAGTGGGGAATAGGTGTCACTCCATATTCCCTACAGTTTTGCAGCTACATGGATCTTATATTTTACAAGATTTAATTTAAAAAAAAAAATAAATAAAAAGAGAAACGAAAAAAATTTTTTATCTAGAGATTCTGTCTTTTGCAATCTTTAAAGTCAATTTAATAATCTAAATTTAAAATTTTTTTGACGAAAAGGACCTTGAACTTGGATAAGCGATTAAAACTAATTTTGTACCTTTTCAACGCAAATTTAATGAAGAAAAAAATTTAATTGATAGAGTCATGACAGAAGCCAGGAGGGTTCGACCGTCCGAACCCGTGTTCTCGCTGCAGTTTTGAATTTTCACACAAAAGCCCAAAGCCTCATGGCTTCGACCTCTAGATAGAGCTATGCAGTCAAATAAAAATCGTGGTCCGTACCAGACGTGATCGATAAAAAATTGAGCAATTGAAAAGACATACGAAAGTGCTATTTTGATAATTTCAAAAAAGTTCCAACAGACCATGTCAATCCTCATTCTTCTTTGAATGAAAATGGATGAATTTTCATTCCAAATTGAATTAAATGTTTCTTTCTCTCCGAATGACTTTATGCTTAGTAACTTAGGTCAACTATTAGCAAGCAATAAATATTTTTTTTTGGGTTAAGAAAGCTTTATGTTAGTTTCTCATGCTTGCACTGCATTACCCAAAAGTGACCACAAAGAAGTAATTTGTTGAATTATTGTTCTTATATACGCTAAAGGCAAAATATAGTCAAGTATTAAGAAGCTTGTGGCTAAGTTGATAGCTTCTTGTGGTGTTTATTTTGTGAAATTTATTGAAATGTGCTTTGTAAAGTAATGCAAAGGATGAAATCGAAAGATCTTAGATATTCGGATAGAATGTTCTTTTATTTTAGAAATTTGACTTTCAAAAAGATTTCTTGAAGCATTCTCAACAAAATATTTGATAAATAAAACTTAGGATTCAATATGATTCTTCTTTGAATTTTTTGAGCACTTTGGATATCTCTCAAATCCTTTTGTTTCATAAAGCTATCATTTTTTGAGATTTTCCAAACCGATTCTCGAGTGTTCTTTTGCTTACAGCAAAAATTATCTCAAAAGAAACTCCTCGATTGAATTAAATAACAAGAAAGCAATGATGAGCATCTTTATTTGAAATGCTATAAAAATAAATTGTGGGTTTGCTAACAATTGAGACGTAATCGACTAACCTTCAATTTGTTCATGACTTTAAGTAAGTGCTAATTTTAAATGCATCAACCTTGAACATGAAGAAAAGAGGAAAAAAGTTTCTTGCTTATATGAAGAGTATGCAATGGGTAGGAGTCTCCTACTATTGCGACAGAAAACATTCTATGGCAGTACATCGCTTTCGTCGATGATCTGTAAATAAAGCTTCACAAATGCTACTAATTACTTCCATTTGATTGAGCTTTAAATGCTAGATTATGGATCAATTTAAAGACTATTCCTAACCTCAACTCTCGATATTCAATTTAACGAAAGATTATGTCATCAAAATCATCACAAGATCTGCCACTTTAAACATGCTAAAATATGTATCAAAGACGTCAAACTAAAGATGTTCATCTGACCCCAAATCTATTTAATATTCCTCAAACGTCAAAAGCAAGCAAGAAAAAGTTTCACACTTGTTGATTTTTCTCAGTTTTTCTGTCGCCAAAGATTAATCACATTCAAACAGAGCTAAGCTTCAGAGTGAAAATTTATTCAACGTCTTAAAAAAGAGAAAAAGATTAAAATTTAAAAAGAAAATCTTTCGTGCTCTTCCAAACATGAAATTGAGTTCCTAATCAAATGAAAATTTAATTAAATTACCGATTTTAATCCTATTTTATTATGTCTTTTACTTTACAGCGACTGGTATACATTTACATGTCGTATAGTGGAGATTTTAATAATGAGATAATAATAAGCTTCTTCACATACACGACATACATATCTGGAGTTCTCTATTATGTGTCAACATGCATCAATCCGATATTGTATAATCTGATGAGCAATAAGTTTAGAAATGCATTTAAGGTGAGAAGATTGAAAAGTTTTAAAAAGCCAAAAGAAAATAGCTCCCTTGAGTGTCAGAGATGATGAAGATGCGTAAAAAAAGTGAAATTTGACGCACATTCCTTTTTGCCACATCATAAATTGAATATACATTCACTTTACCTTTTAAATGTCATTTTTCATGAAGCATTTGCTTCCATCTTCAAAGTGAGTTACCTTGTATAATAAATTACAGAATCAACGGTCGGCGACATTTCATTCATTCTGATAAAGAGACCTATTAATTTTTCATATAAATGTGACAATTGTGTACGTCATTCAGACTCATTCAATTTCAGTCTCTCTTTAGGAGACACTTCAGAAAAAATGCTGCCAATGTTCTACAGCACAAGCCAACTACCAAAAGCGCCAATACCGAATATTATCGAGAGGGAAGCGATGGAATGTTCAATCTGAACCATCAGAGTATTCAGGTATTGTAAATATGTTCAATACATTTCATTCATCAATGCAGAGTTGTTATTCGATTGCTTGGACGAAAGCTTATGTACAGAACACAAAAGATTTTGTGTGGATATAGATGAAGATGTGAGGTAATAAATGTATATAATTTTTAATTCAGACTCAGTTAAGTTATGGAGGAATTTTTTATAATTCTTGATACACTTTTAAAGATAAACAGGACTAAGTTTGTTTGAAATTTCGCAATTGGCACAATAACGGTCATTTTTTATTCAAATAATATCAATTTAATGCAACTAATATAAGTAGTTGTTTACCCCTTGGCAGGTAGGTAAACGATTGCAGTCTTTAGTTAAATTTTAAGAAACAAAACAAAATTTGGTATTCTAACATAATAATCAACAAATAAGTGGGTTTTAAACTAATAATATTAAACATTCAGTACAGATTAGTAGCCTGAGAGTAAAGATTTTTGCTTTTTGTTGTATTTATCACACTTTCTAAGGTTCAAATATTAAATTCACTAATAAAATCATATAGTAAGCTAACAATAACCTTTGAACAGACATTAATCTAAGAAATAACAACTCTGTAAGCTTTTGATAAATATTCTCATACTGCCTTCTATTCAAATTCATTCATTCATTCATTTCTATCTTTTCTATTTCTATAATCTCACACTCTGATTGACATAATAAAAGGATCCGGAAAGGACGATTATTACTCATCATCTACTCAAAAACAATCAATCGAGACTATAGCAACATCGAGAAACACATCTTGTAAACAATTAAATAAATATTACACAGAACACTTTGGAAAAACTCTGCCTATAATTGAAATGGGATCATCAGCAACATCACGTTTTCCAAATGCTATAAATGAAAATGAAGAGATGACAAAAAATTGCAACACATGTCTGTCAACGAAAATTGTCGGCTCAGAAATCAACTTATTTCCTGACTATTATATTAATGAGATTCAACTCAATATATTTCCGCCATCTGCTCTATATACAGCTAGAACGGCGTCTTCAATACAGGGTAAAAATAGAATCAATAATCAATGTGATGGTGCTGGTGGTGGAGGTGGTATTAGTCCTGTGAGAACATTAAATTGCCTAAGCATAGATGTCCATGAAAATAAATTGCACACATTACTCAATGATGTGTGTGGTGAGAGTAAGGACGATGCAGTTGGCAATTTCTCACATATTTCATTTAAGAAACGAGATAGCATCCTACACATTTCCATAGGAAATTCTTCAAAAATAATGAAGCGAAGCAAACATAAACGACGATGGTTTTTCGCTAAATTCTACAAGATGTCACGTAAATCAAAGAAAGAAAAGGAAAAAAATCAAATGTTTTTAAATTCGCAATTTGGCAGTCGTGATGGCAATATCAACGAAAATAATTCCACATATAATTTAGATCATACAGAAAGTTTAAATATTGTAAATGACAATTTAGTGATAACAATAAATAAGAAATCTCATGAGAATCATCATGAAAATCCCATTGATAATGATAATAATAATCAATTAAGAAGATTCGAAAGAGATTTGGATTATGGTGCTAATGAACTAGATTTTTATATGAATGAAATTAAAAGAAGAGAGAATCGTGGTGGTTATGAGGTATGACACGAAGAGAATTCTAATTAAAATATCTTTTTTTCTATATCCTTTCAATATTAACTCAGTCATCATCAAGCTGATTAGATAATAAGGTTAAAGTCATGAAAAAAATTGGATTATAATTTTCCTTTTTAAAATTATTTGATAATATCTTTTGTTACATGCAGCATCCTACAAAAAGAACAATGCACTGTGTTATTCACTTTAAATTAAGACAATGATAATCAGTTTACTGTCGCGTATGGTTTTGTGAAGACTTAATTGGATTCAACCCTTTTCTTTGTTAATTATGCTCCTTTTTGAGTAAATGAAAACTTGCGATTGGATGTTTTATATTGAATTATTTCCACGAATTGAACTTCAAAAAAATAGAAAGTTTTTTCTTTGTTTTAAAAAGTAGATATTGAGTATTTAAATACTTATTAGCATCAAATTTTAAGTAAACAATGTCAAAGAATCTTGAAAAATTTTGTAAATGAAAGCCTTTTAAAAACATCAAAAAAGTTTACCTCTTAACGGAACCGAATATGAAGCTTATGTACTTAAGCCATAAAATATGATTTTTTTTAATTAATATGAAGCCAGATGACAAAATTCTTCGAAACGTTTAGAGGTTTATCTTATCACATATTCTTGTTAATTTAGGTTAATTTCAGTTAATTTAAATAATTAAATCCTCAGTAATTTAATTTCGGAATTTAGATTCTTGAACTAGGTATTGAAAGATATTTTGTAATTTTGTAAGTGTATCTGGTTATATTTTAATTTATTAAATTCGGGGTTGTTCGTAAAGTTTGGAATTTCATTTTTACATACTTCACTCCAATAAAATTTGTATGGGATTTTGAAAGTTTTATTCTTTAGAATTGGATTTGGTAACCAAATCCTTGAATTCTTCTTAAATGTCAGGGGTCGTTCGTAAAATCGGTAACGCTATAAATGACCATTTTTGATCCTTCCCCCCACCCCTTAACGTAATAAATTTTGATTGGGGTTTTAGAAAAAAATATATGGAGCGTAACGAAATCTTAAACCTCTCCTCCCTCCCTAAACGTTACAAATTTTTCGAACGTCCCTTTTGAGCTCAAATAGAATAAAAACCAATCCACAACCAAAACATTCCTTATGTATTACATTGATCTTCCTTAGGAACATGAATGGAATACATTAGGTCGATTTTGGTTACTAGAGAATCCATGTACATTTTTATTCCAAAGGTTTTCTGCTTAGTCTCTTTAATTTGAAAATTTAAAAAATTAAAAAAAAAATGTCAAATGTTATTTTTTTTTATAAATTTATTTTACGCAGATAATGTTACTGATTGGTTCTAAAAGACGTAATTTGTTTACTCGTTTGAAAATTATATAGGCGTTTAAACCTAATTATGTACCCGAAAATACGTAATTTTGTCAAAATATTTATAGGAAGAGGAAACATCTTCATTATGTTTATTTATCGATACAAATTTAATTGCATTATTTTTTATATACGACTACGCAAGAAGCCATTAAATCAATAAATGTCCTAATTAAGAAGAAAAAAAAATCAATCTGTAAAAATGAAAATATTGTAAATTTTCAGTGTTCAATGCAATGAATGTTGTTGATAATGATTAAAAATGTCAAATTCGAATGACTGAATAAGTTGTTTAGTACAAAATTTAAATGTTTGATATTTTTTTTTTCTTTTTTGAAAAAAAAAAAAAATAAAAAATTGAAATGATTAAATTTTCAACAAAAACTTTACTCTTTTTATAATTTTTTCAGAACAGGTACGTTGAAGAAAGTATTTTGCATTTCATTCTAAAACCGTTTGGCACGTGAGGAATTTAAATTTTTGTATTTAAACTTCGGTTGGCAAAATCTATTTTGGATATTAATCTCCGTTGTGCATTAATTTTACGGATATTATTACACTGTTGATGCAATCAATGAGACATAAATTCGCCAATCAATCAGTTCAGCGTTTCGGTATTTCCAACAATCTGCATAATGGAGGCTTATATTGCACTGCACATTTTGTTGTGTGTCATCCACATCGACATGCTGTTTGTATATGTCACGTTAATCCTTTCAACACAATTTTGTATTTCAGAGCTAAATGGAATTGAGTTAACAAAATTAATTAAACCATTGACACACTGAAGAGATTAATTGATATACGATTTATAATGATTTCAAAGAAAATTGACACAGTTATCCCCAATTCTACTGATTATTGCTATTGAAATGATTTCCGCTCTATACACTTTACTTGCTTCCTGTAGTACCTTTTATAAAGAATTGCTTTAAAAGTTACATAGAATTGGCGCTAAAAATTTCAATACTTTATCAGCAATCAGTGGATATTCATATTTATTTATAAAGTATATCCTTTTATTGCATATACAATAATATCAATTAATTTATCGAAAATAATATCAATTTTTGTTTTTTATTAGAAATATTAGGGGTGTGAATATAAAAATAAATTTGCTCGGAATTGCTGAGTTTTGAGCAAGGGTTAAAATAATTATATCCGTTAAACATTTATTTTTTCATCCTGTAAAATAAAATTATTTTCAACCTGTTATAAATCTCTTAATACAGAATTTATTCATTAAATGCAGTCATTTCTTGATTTGTATCTTTATCTAATATCTTTGATCTGTATTTTATAACAATATACAACACGAAATCATTTCCAGTAAATTGTAACGGCTCTCTAATATTCAAATACCATCTCATCACCTATAAACAAAAAAAAAATCAATTCAAATTAAATTTTTGTAATTTAAAATAAATCATAGTTAAACTAGTGAAAATGAATAGTCAGTCACGCCGAGAACTGGAATTTCTGCAAGAGCAAGCACTATTGCTAGAAAAGAACTCTGTATCTTTAACTCAAATCACGCCAAAAAGTATTAACAATATTAATAATGGAAATAAGCAGCAAAATACAATAACTCCGAATGTGAACATTACACCTAGTGTCCAACAACCTACATCCACTTCGCCAGCATCTAACTTATCTAAATATTCTCAATTATTGATGGTAATTGAGGAAATGAGTAAAGACATACGGCCAACATACAGTGGATCCAGATCATCGGCGGAACGATTGAAAAGGACAATAGTAACAGCAAGAATATTGGTCCGCGAATGCTTATTAGAAACTGAGCGACAACAAAGTGGACGTTAAATTGCAATAATCTTACAATATTAAAAAATTTCTTAAACTTAATGCCTGAAAAAAGATTCTCAGATATATATTAAGAGAAGATGGAATCTTGTACCGCACGTATACTTTCATATTACTTATTAAAAAAATTATTAACAGATAAAAGAAAAAAGATGTTTATGGTAAAAAAGTATCATGAATATATCTATTTTATAAATTGATTAGATCAAATTGATAAGTACAAAGATAAATGAACCTTATAAATCAATATCACAAAATACACACACAATAGCTTCAAATTTGTAATCAAAACCTGAAAATCAAAAGAAAATCTGCCACTTATAATAACTTATTAACAATTGACTAAGACGACATAAAAAAAATATTAAAAAGTAAAAAGAAAAAATTGACACATAAACCTCAGGACATGATATGATAAACTCTTTTGGCATGTAATGAATGTATACCGAAATTTTATAGGAAATTCCTTTTATTCGATGATCCATTTTGATAATTTAAACGATCTTTATTAATAGAATTTAAGAAAAAATTAACTAACTTCCAAGCATGGAAGACTAATACCAATTATTAAGAAAAATTAGGTTTAATGAATTATTATTATATGTGAGTATTTTAGCCAAGAATCAAGTCATTTTTACCGGGAGAGTCTTTTTGATTAACCCTTTGGATTTAGTTCTGAAAGATGCTTTAGACTATACTTGATGGAACTTACTTCTTTCATACATTCAATCTAGATCTATGTTAAATAGGGTGAAGTAAATGTCTCAAATCAATTCAAAATGAGCTACTTAAAGTATGCTTGAAACCTAAATCACGTTAATCCAACAATGCTGAGCGTGATTTTAAAACATCGTAAAAAGTTTTTATCAGTAACATTTTTGAGATTCTCGGTAAGAATGACTTATACTTGAACAATTAGCATAATCTACAAAAATCAGAAATCGTTGAACTTAAGTTCAAAAATCTCATTATGCAAAAAAAAAAAGAATATAAAAATAATAAAAATAGGAGTGATTCAAAAACAGACATCTGCGTGTGCCTAAATTATTTCTTATCTATGCAAGATTTGTTTACGTCTAGCAGCCTTGAAAAGGTGTTGAAAATGATTGCTGATAATCATTTTTGAGTATGCATTTGGAATTAGCATCTTCTTAATTAGAATTTTAAATTTCTATGCCTTTCAGATTATTGAATTTTCAGCAGTAAATTAACCTTTCAGCTTTGTAGTTTTTGATCAAAATAAATTTTTAAAAATTTCTTTTTATTTGTCAATATTTCTATTGCTTTACATTTTAATAATCATAAGTTTCCAATTAGGTGCTGAATAGGAGCTTCTTAAAAAACTCAATTCTCGCTCTTTAACTCCTCATTTACATCTTTTGGATAGAATATCTGATAATCACGTTGTAAGAGTTTGTGTGTCTTATCCACAACATCTAAGGTCAATCCTTTATTTTTGAGCTTCAACCAGTGATCAACAAAGCTTCTATTTGTCTCATGAACTCTATCATGATTTAAATATTCATCTACATCCATCCAGCAACATTTGGCGATTTCTCGTTCACATTTTGTGATTTCTTCGGTCAAAGGAATAAGCTTCATTATGAAGTAGAGGTCACTGCAATTAAAGGCAGCACTGTGTGCGTGACGGACTGCAAGAACTGGATTTATTAGATCAAATGGTCATAAAATTGTTGTTAGTATACAAAGAGGACGGGAAGGGTTTCTGAATGCTACTAGGAACTACATTTTACTATAAGTGGGATACTACAGGATGGTTAGTTACTTGTCTACTGCTAAATCTACTTAATAAATCTTGAAATAAGCCGTTAAAATATTTTTATGGATTTATAACGGCTATTCAAAATTTGAATTTTCAAAAATTCAAGAAAAATATAACGAATTTTCAGAAACCCTTAGAACAAATTTTACCTGACACAAGACTCTCAAATTTCGTTTGAATATTTGTTTCTTCTTGGACCTCACGAATTGCTGCTTCTATTAGATTCTCTTTCATTTCACAATAGCCGCCTAAAACGATAAAACAAATCCGAGGTCAAATAAAAATGTTGATAAATAAAATTATTTTGGACTTTATACCTGGTAGTTTCCATGAGTTTGGAATAAGTGCATTTCTTTCGCTGACAACAAGCACTTGATTTTTATCATTAATTACGAGAGCACCAACACCGACCTGTTATCAGAAAATTAAATTAGTATTATCTGGTTGATGACTTTATGATTGTTGTTTCATTCAAGATTAGGGTTTTTTGAAGGGGTTGAATATAACGGTAATTTGAAATTCAAATTTGAATTTTAAAAAATTTTCCTTGAAATTTCACATTTTGTTAAAGTTAAGCTTTTTGTAGTTTCTTAGTATATATTCTAATTGGAAACCAATATAAAATCATCATAAAAGTATAATAAACAGGAACAATTTGAAGTAAACTCAAAATATCCTCAAAAAACAGCAAATTTTGAAAATTTTCCTAAACATAGCCTTGAGACAAACTCAAAATTATCGTGAACCAATAATAAGATATAAATTGTAAGCTTAGTGACCTCAATAAAGATAAGAGCACTCCCTCAATAAACGTCAATCAATAATTAATTACACACCATTGTATGTGCAAAAGGAGGCACTGTTATTTCTTCATTTACTGGAAGCCATTTATACATCATCACAAAATCCTCACGAGCATGATGGAACTTAAAATCGTTCTTCACTAAACTTGGTATCCACGTTGACTGCTGTCGATAAACTTTGAACCAAATTGCGCGCCTTTTCTGTTCAATCCAGTGTTCAAGAGATTCTAAATGAGGAGAAAGATAAGAGAGGAATAAAATGTAAATAAATAATCGATTACCTATAAAGTATTGAGTGAATGCATCATAATGACCCTGAACTTACTTGCAAGTGTATTATCGAACGATTTAACATCATCGTCACAAGATTCTATTAAAGAATCGACAGTAATCCCTTGAAATCTGTCTGCCACACCTTGAAACAATCCCTCGATTTTATTTACGTGCTCATATCTGTAAGCAATGAATAGATTCAATTTAGCAGCTCTTATGCTTCATGCTACACACGTGTAGTGTTTTACAACAATAAAAAAAATTAATTAAAATATTTTTGAAAAACAAAGAACAGACAAATCAAGTTTTTCCTCAATTCTGCGTGACTTAATGACTAACTACTGACTGATTGTGGAAATTTATATTTGAACTTTGAATTCTCTCAATTGGTTTAGGAATTTATTGACCCAATTTTTTCACTTCCTCAACTTTATGTCACGACTTGAAAAATTCCAAAATTTAATCACATAATCCAAAAATGTCAATTTTTAATAACAGCACTAACCGATTAAACCATTTATCGGACTGGTTTTGCATTAAATTACTACTTTCATACGACTCTTGCGATGCCATTATACGATTTATTTTCCGCTGTAATAGTCTCTTCGAGTGACTGTAAACTAATGATATACCCGACTTATTAAAATTCATTTAAATATTTAACTAGATTTTTTTACTATTTTTTTAAACACTAAATTTACACTATATCATTAAATATAATTCTCATCAATGAATAAGTGAGACTAGTTACATTTTTTTTCTAGAGTCTCAATTTTTGTGAGAAATTTGCTAAAGATCACAAATATTTACTATCTCTCAAGTTTTTTGCTCACAAATCAGGTCTGCTCAACTTTTTTGGTGGTTATTTAATTTTTTGAACTATGAGTTTCAACTGAAAATTTAATTTTTTTGAACCGTTAATTTTGTAATTTCAGGAATTTTAATTTAAAAAAGGTTCGACAGCACTGCACGAACATATGACCACGACAACTGAGAGAATCAACCTTCGCTTCTCTTCTTTTTTGCCTCAATTTTGTGAGAGAAAAACACAAAAGTTTCAAATTTTTTACCGTTATTTTCTTTTTATTCAAAACTTTCTTCTTGTTCTTAATTATTATTGTACTCAATTTGGAAAAATTCTTAGACAACTTTATAGCGAGCCTTATTAATTAGATGATGCGAGACATTCTTAATTTTCAATAATTCCTCCTTAATTAATCGAGTAATTTCACTCTTTGCTTTCGACACAGCACGTTCACTACAACTTTCAATTGCAAGATACAATTTACGTTCTCCTTCAGGAACTGCTTTTCCAGGTGGAACAAAAGTGCCTCTTACTGTAAGACCAGCTTCAGAATACTCAGATATTTGAGCAAGTGCCTCTTTTGATGTAACTTTCCAGCGAGCTTGTTGTGGGAAATCATTAATTTCCAATTCTTCTTCGTACTTTTTAAACATTCCGTCTGTTTGTTCCATCATTGGATCTTCATCGTCTTTAGGTTGATAATTAAGTTTTGTGTTGAGTTTCGATGCAATTTGCTCAGCAATTGTTTTATTCTGAAATGAAAATTTGAGAATATTTAACGGTTTTGTAAAATTCAAATTTTAGCAAATTTTTAAAATTCAAAATTTAACGAATTTTTGAAATTCAAATTTTAACGAATTTTCAAAATTCAAATTTTAACCAATTTTAACGAATTTTTAGATTTAAATTTTAACGTTTTTTTAAATTCAAATTTTAACGAATTTTAAAAATTCAAATTTAAGCGAATTTTTAAAATTCAAATCTTAACGAATTTTCAAAAATTCAAAATTTTAACAAATTTCTCAAAAATCTTCAACTCACCGTAATTAGCTGCGTAGACACACTTCCTTTGCCAAATATAGCTTCAGCAGCTTGTTGAGTAGCTCCTTTAGCCTCAGCACCCAAATTCTTTGTGATATTAATACGTGATGCCAATTTTTTAGCCAATTCCAATTTATCTGTAGATGCAGTCGCAACATTTTGAGGTGGTGGAGCTGCTGGTTGTGGAGCAGGTGGAATGATTGGTGCTTGAATCTCTTTAACTGTACGTTTTGTCGCAAACATGCTCTCAATCGTCTGATCAATGTCGTTCTCCAAGTCATCTTCGTCGTCGGAATCAACGAGACCTAGAGCAGCTTTTTGAAGCTTTTTCATTTCATTTGCAGCTGCTGCTTCCTGCTCATCGAATTTAAAACCTTTTCCACTAAATCCACCGCCACTATAAACCTTCTTTCCAATTGCTTCTTGTCCTTCTTTATATGTGTCAAAAAGGCTTTGTAATTCAGCTGGAATTTCAGCACCAGATAGCTGAAGTGCTCGTAAAATATCACCAGAATATCGACCTTGATCTGGCGTTAAGAATGTCCAAGCATAACCTTTATTTCCAGCTCGTCCAGTTCTGCCAACTCTATGGACATAATCTTCATAATGATTTGGACAGTCATAATTAACGACGAGAATTAAATGCTTAACATCTAATCCACGTGCAGCTACAGATGTAGCAATAAGTAATTTACATCGACCACTTTTAAAGTCTGAAATTGTTGAATCACGATCATATTGATCAATTCCGCCATGTAAGCTCATACACGGATATGATGCCTTCATTAATTCCTTTAACAGAATATCAGCATTTTCTTGTTTGTCTACAAACACAATAATCGATCCATGTTCCTGATAATGTCCCAAAAGTTCTAATAATTTAAAGAATTTTGCTTCTTCCTCAAGAATTGCAATGTGCTGCTCAACTTCCTTACAAACGACTGATCGTCCACCAACTTGAATTTCTATTGGCTTTTTTAGGAATCTTCTGGCTAGTGCTTCCATTTGACGTGGAAATGTAGCTGAAAACATGACAGTTTGACGATCTGGACGAATATTTTCTAAAATTCGAACGACTTGTGGTTCAAATCCCATATCAAACATTCTGTCAGCTTCGTCACATACGACATAAGTTACTCGTCTTAAATTTGTCACACGACCAGAATTGGCAGCAAGCATGTCAATCATTCGACCTGGTGTACAAACGATGATTTCAGCACCTCTTTTAAGTTCAGCAATTTGTTCACTTATTCCAGTTCCACCATAAACACAAACGCATCGTAAACCTAAAGATTTTGAAAATTTCTTTATATCCTTGCCAATTTGCATGCAAAGTTCTCTTGTTGGTGTCATAATTATAGAAATTGGTCCGTCACTGTCTTCTAAAGGCGGTTGATCGAGAATGTGTCGAAACATAGGAATAATGAATGAAATTGTTTTGCCACTTCCAGTTTTAGCAATTCCAATAAGATCTCGTCCACTCATAATTGCTGGAATTGCTTGACATTGAATTGGTGTTGGTTTTTCAAAATTTAACTTCCTCAAAATGTCCATTTCCTTTTTAGATACACCACAATGTGCCCACGTTCTAATTGGCTTTGGACAGCCTTTTCCTTTAACTTGAATGTCTTCTAATTCAGTTCTGTATGCATCAACTTCTTGTTGTGTCATTTTAGCTAATTCTGGCACTTCTACATAGAAATTCTTCTTAAAGTCACTGTATTCCATTTTTGTATGGTCAATTTTGGGGAGTTCCTTCTTTTGTTTGATTGCTGCCAAATTTGCAGCTGTATCTTTAATGTCCTCAAATTCTTCTTCACTGGAATATTCCAAACCATCTTGGTTTTGCTCAATTAATTCTCCTTTCTTTATTTCTTTTTGTTGCTTCTTGGCATTTCCAGTTACGATAACTAATCCGGTTTGGCCTGATGTTGTTTTTGCTGTTGAAACCTGTAATTATGGTAAAATAACGTATTTTAAAAATTTGAATTTTATGGTGAATGATTTTTAAAATTTTTATGACCGTTAAAATTTTAAACAATTGTTGGCCGTTAAATTTAAAAAAAAATTCTTTGATTAATTTTCAAAATTTTTGAAACCGTTAAATTTCAAAATTTTTGAAACCGTTAAATTTCAAAATTTTTGAAAACGTTAAATTTCAAAATTTTTACAGCCGTTTAATTTCAAAATTTTCTCAGCCGTTAAATTTCGAACTGAACCTTACCTTTGACATTTTGTTGATTTTCCTGACTTCCTCATCGACACCCTTCATATAAGCATCTAATGGATCAACATCGTCATCTTCTTCTTCCTCTTCAACCAATTTTTCTTCAATTTTAGGCAAAACAGGACTTGCAGGCTTAACAAATTTCTTAGATGTCTCAATTTTCATATTAAAATCATCATCGTCATCGATTACAATCTTTTCAATTTTTTTCGGTGGCGGCTCTTCATTAATTGGTTCTTCTTTAACTCTTGTTGGACTGTCCTCAATTTCAATTATTTTTACATCTTCATCTTCGTCGTCGTCTTCTAAACTCCAAGGTTTTGCTGATGGTTCAGATGCAGGCTTTTCAGGCTTTTTTTGTAGTTCCATTTCCTTCTTTTTACGTTCTGCACGCCATCTTTCAATTCGTTCCTTCCTTTTTATCATTTCCAACTCTAATCTACGCTGTTCCTCTTCTTTATCAAACTTTGCTGGATCAAATTGATCATCTTTGATTTCAATTATTTCTTTTGATTCCTTTACAGTCTCTTTTGGGCTTCTTGGACGCTCATCTCGAGACTTTTCTTTATAAACCTTCTCACGACTTCTGGATCTTGACTTCCTTTTGTCCTTTCCACTAAAATTATAAGAATTAATAGCTTATAAACGTTTATAAATGTCAGCTTTGCTTACTTCTTTTTTCTCGACTCTCTGTCACGTTCACGCGATTTAGATCGATGTCGTTCCTTAGATTTTGATCGTTTCTTCTTTTTTTCACTTCTATCGCGATCTTTATCCTTATTTTTGGACTTTTTTCTTGATTTTTCCGGTGAATCAGATCTTGAACGTCTTTTAAGTCGAGAATCCATGATTTTACTTGAATTAATTACTTTAACTAGTTATGACTAAGTTTATAAACGATATTAAATAGTAAAATTGTAATGAAAAGTGCTTTAAATTAATTAATTTAATGAAATTGTAAAATTTGTCCTCAAATTTTCGGTTTTTTTAAACGTAAACAAAGGGAAAACAACTTTATTCAAATAAAAGTCGTTAAAATTGTGACAGACCGGCAAATATGAACAATTTGACATCATGTAAAATGCTAAAATGTTATTATCCCTTGAATTTTAGCATGATTTTTGAAAATCATCTTTTAAATTACTATGCACTTTAATTGTCGTTGAATTTTGAAAAGGTTAAAAAATATTTTAATCAAAAAATCAATATATATATATGAGGTCATATAAGAAAATGGCCGTTAAATTTTGAAAAATTTACTAACACCATCAAAACTTTTTATACCGAAAACAATGGAAAATTTTGATAGTGTTAGTTTTGTTTGGGGCGATTTTGGGGCGGACTCTGTCCATATGACCTCATATAGATATATTGCAAAAAATCATCAAAATTCAAAAGTTTCAAAATTTTTTAAAAAAATTAAAATTTCCGTTAAAAAATTTAAATTTTGAACTTTAAACTTTTGAATTTTTCAGAACCGATAAAATTTTAAAATATCAAAAATCACTAAAAATTCTTATTTAAGATGTAATTTGCAGACTTTTATGTTCTGCAATAGACTTACAAAGCATGTCTGAAAAATGCGTCATCGAGTAACCAAAACTGTTGCACAAAAGAGCTTTATAACTTATTTTTTTCTCAACCCAAAAGAGAAAAAAATTATTGCAATAAACTTTAATCTTAATTTAATTAAACTAGTTAGATTTAACTATCAAAAATGCTAACAAAGGAATATCGAATTGCGATGCCATTGACTGTCGATGAATATCACATCGGTCAAGTTAGTTTTCATCATTAATTCCCATAATTAAATTTTCAATCAAAAAACTTTAATAAATAATTAATAATTTCAGTTATACATGATTGCAAGGCATTCAAATGAGCAGTCACAAGGAGGTGATGGAGTGGAAGTGGTTGTCAATCGAGAATGTACTGAGGATGAAGAAAAGTAAGATCCAGTGACCAAAATTGAGAAAATTCAGTTTTAATCCTTTAATTTTTAAATTTGCAGCATGAATGACAACCAAAAAGCGTTCCTTAAAGAACGTGAGAAGCATACAAAAGGTCAATTTACTGAGAAAAGAATTCATTTAAGCTCAAGACTTCCATTTTGGCTACAAGCAGTCACTCCGCGAGTCTTTTATGTCACTGAAAAGGCATACAATTTCTATCCATTAACAATAACAGGTATGCGTCATGAAAAAGAAGGCTAGTCTTATTATAGATTCATAAAAATATGTCACTTGTCAAATTCTCTCATTTTGCAGAATATACATGCTCCTTCCTACCTAAATTTAGAGTCGAAATTTATACAAAATTTGAAAATAATAATGGATCGTCAGAGAATGTTTTTAATGTACCCGAAGAGGAATATTCAGCAATAACAATTGATCACATGGACATAGCATTTGATGAATTATCAAATCCAAAACATTATAAGGAAGATGAAGATCCAAAATTCTTTAAAAGCTCAAAGACAAATCGTGGACCATTAATGGAAGGATGGAGAGAGACAGACAAACCAATTATGTGCTCATATAAGCTCGTTCATTGTTCCTTTGAAGTTTGGGGATTTCAGACAAAAACTGAAGACTTTATTCATAGATGTATTCGTGATGTATTGCTATTAGGTCATAGACAGGTGAGACTATGGACATAAAGCTATAGAACTGGAATTAATTATGGATTTAAATATTTTAGGCATTTACATGGGTTGATCAATGGTATGACATGGACATGGCAGCTGTTAGAGAGTATGAGAAAAAATCACAGGAAGAGACAAATCAAAAAGTCCTTTCTGATCCAGAACAGCAACTTGAAGTTACTGAAAAGCAAGAAGAATTAACCAAAGATTTATCAGAAATTGACTAGATAAACTAAACTTAATATTTGGAATGTTAATTAAGTCTCTCGAGTAGATTAATCTATGTAGTCAAATTAATCGGAATGTGGACATTTCAATAGTGTTACCTGTACTTAAAAATTAATAAGGAGGTATAAAGTTATGGTAATTGTAATTGCACTGCCTTTCTCTATAATATAATAATGATGAATATAACTGCACAGAATAAATGTAATTGATGAGATAAAGTAACATTTAGCACAAATCTCTTCTTTATTTCAACTTTTATTTCTTCTTACAAATTAAGCAGTTCTTCATTTTTTTTTTTCATGCCAATCTATTATTTTATGCAGCAATGTAACATTGAGATAGTTTAATTATCAGTGGGGTAATGGCATCAATTTAAGCAGATAATCTCGCAATTTAATTGGTTTTTATTGTTTGTGAGAAATCGTAGTTGATTGTGGGGATTACGGACTGCACAAATTTCAGAAAAATGATGAGATAAGAGTGTACGGATAATTCATTGCCGCCTTCTTCCGCCTAAAAATAGATTTAGATAAAGAGGTTTATATTCATTTGTGTTTATTTTTTTGCATGACAAATGTGTTGAAATTTGCAATTGGGCGTTTCCACAGATTGATGGAGTTTTGTAAAAAGCGCTTTTGTAATCCTTGTTCTTTAGAAAATTCATCATTTGAAAAAATCAATTTAGAATTGTTAAATCATTATGTTTACCAAATTTACATATTAATTATGTGTCAAACTGATGTAAACAATATTATGATAGCAGTAATTTATTCTAATTAAAGCAAAATTTGCTTTTAAAAACAATGATTTTTTTCATGGATTAGCTAAAAAGCGCTTTTGCGTCGCCCTATTTCAAAAATAGCTAAAGAATTTGTCATTTTTCTTTTAAATGACTCCAATTTGAGCAGATTTGAGTAAACACGTTTAAAAAGGATAGTGAATTGTACGTGAATACAATATTAAGTAAGTGTCTGGATTATTAAAAAGTGAAAAAATTTTGATTAAAAGTTTACAATTCCACATATTGAAATAGGGCGACGCTCAGAAAAAGTCAAATATTTTTCTAATTAAGGCATGTAGGAATAAGATAAAAGGACATAAATGGAAAATTCATCGTCGTTCACAATCTTAGTTGGTAATTTAATTGTCTAGATAGCTTAATTAAGAGAAAATTCGCTTCAAAGACAAAATTTTTACAAAATTCTATCCGTGGAAACGCCCAATTAGTTGACATTATGAGTTTTTTAAGGTTCTCTCAAATGTTCATGACAAAATTACGAAAAACAATCAACGGTTTTTGAAAATTTAAAAAGTTAACCGTTTTGTTAAATTCAAAAATTAACAGTTTTGTAAAATTCAAGAAGTTAACGGTCTTGTAAAATTTGAAATTCAAACAAAAAAATCAAATCTTTTACAATACCGATAACTTTTTAAATTTTACAAAACCGTTATTTTTTAAATTTTACAAAATCGTCAACTTTTCAAACTTTAATGAGATTTTCAAATTTTACAAAACCGTTGAATCATTTTAAGTCTCAAACAAACAAATCCGTTAAATTTTGAATAGCACAAATCAGTTGAGAAACTTACAATTTGAATGAATTTTTTCATCAAATCTCCATGTCTACACGGATGAACAGCCAACATTGAAGGCCCTAAAATAAAAAATTAATCAGTAACATGAATCAAATGACCACAAATAAATCATCATACCCAAATGAGGATGTTGCTCAAAAGTGACAGTTTTCTTGGCATTATCCTGACTAACATCCTCAAACATTTCATCAACAGACAGCAGTTTCTTATTCTCATCATAGCCAATAAGGAAGAGATGTGGTGTTTGGTAATACTTATTATAAACAATGTGAAGATCATACGAACGACAATGAACAACGGAATCAATTTCATTATTTGAATCATCAGTTTTACTAGATGTTGGTTGTACAATTGCAACAGATGGATCAATATTCTCCAACATTCCCGATTCTTCAAAATCTTCCATATCTAATGCCTCCTCTTCTTCCTCATCTTGAGAATTTGTATCATTTTCGCGCAACTCGTCTAACTTGTTGCTGTCTAATGTCATTTCTGCTACACTATCATTAATATCATTTTCGTCATCATTTTCATGCGTGACCCACCCATCATTGCCTTCTGCTTCTTCTACAATCTTTTCGACGCCACTAAATTCCATTTGTTTGCATCGTCTTTGACATGGAACATTTCTGAATTAGCAAAAATAAAGATTTCATTAGATTAAGTACAACTCATCATATTAAGGATGAATAAATCAAGTGCCACCTGTAAAGATTCTTACTTTGTAACTAAATATTGTTTATCAGCTGGCAAATAAGATTTAATCTTTGATTCATCTCCAGATGACCAATTCCATGTCCTACACATATGAACTAAGTGATCTCCAGCAGCTACCTGTAATATCCAATGAATAAATAAAGGAAATGAGATTAAACAAAGGAAAAATTTTAATTCTTACAAATTCTTCAGGCGTAATCCTTCCACTCTCTTTAAACTTTGATTCTTTTAGTACGGGAGTAAGCTTTTCAGCCATAGAGAGCGACGTTGACTTAATTTTATTAATCATATCCATTTTATCGCACAAAAATTACTTTTTTAAACTTTTTACTTCTATGAATCAAAAATATTTTCCAATTTCACAAAAAACAACAACCGAGATGATGAAACTAGTTGTTAAGACTGTTTGGCACTCCATGGATATTCACAGCTGCATTTATTAGTTCTAATTTAAGAATTTTTACATAAAATTTCAGAATTGGAGTAAAGTGATTTAACGGAAGTTTAAAATTCGTAAATTAAACGGAAGCTTAAAATTCAAAAAATTTAAGTTCAAAAAATATTGAACTTCAAAAAAAAAAAAAAATAAAAACGTAAATAAAAACAATTTTGCATGATATTTTGTTAATTAAATATCTAAGAAAGCCAGAATTATAATAAGCAAAGCAAAAAGTTTGCAATAGACTTAATTTTATTCATTTTATTCCTTATTAGTTGCCAATTATTAGTAAAATAATTTACTGAATGTTGGAAATAAGAAATAGTAAAAATGTCATTAAAAGACGATGACAAAAAGCTGAATTTCTTTACACATATTAAGTACGAGCATATGATAGCTGGAATATCAGGTAAGACATAGAATTACTCAAATCTCTGGAATATCTGCTAATGTCCGCTAATGTTAAAACAAATTTCCAGGCGGTGTAATATCAACAACTCTTCTGCATCCATTAGACCTTATAAAAACTCGTTATGCTATAAATGACGGTCGTGTAGCTGTTCCACAATATCAAGGACTTAAAAATGCTTTTGTCACAATTTTTAGACAAGAAGGATTTCGTGGGTATTACAAAGGATTGTCACCAAATGCATGGGGCTCAGGAATTGCTTGGGGATGTTATTTTTTATCCTATAATGCAATTAAAGAATATATTCAAGCTGAAAATAAAACACAACAATCACTTGGACCTGCAATGCACATGCTAGCTGCAAGTGAAGCTGGAATAATAACTTTATTCATGACCAATCCAATTTTGGTTGTTAAAACACGATTATGTCTACAGTATGAGAATAATGTAGATTTAACAAGTACAAAAAATTATCGAGGCATGATGGATGGATTATTTAAGATTTACAGAACTGAGGGATTAAAAGGATTGTATAGTGGATTTGTACCAGGAGTATTTGGTACATTTCATGGTGCAATTCAATTCATGACTTATGAGGAGATGAAAAATGCATTTAATCAGTACAAAAAACTTCCAATCGATACCAAATTATCAACATATGAGTACCTAATATTTGCAGCCATTTCAAAACTTATAGCTGCATCCTCAACATATCCATATCAAGTCATTAGAACACGTTTGCAAGATCAACATCATAGCTATAAAGGAGCTTTGGATTGCATCAAACAGACTTATAAATATGAAAAAATTCCTGGATTTTATTTAGGTTTGAAGCCTTATTTACTTTATTCATTGCCAAAAATTTGTCTTGTTATGCTTTTTTATGAAAAAATTTCGAAATTATTAAGTTGAAAAATAAATTAGGATTGAATTGAAATATTTCAACTAAACAAGGTATCAGAGTTGTAATACAGGTGAGAACCGTACAATTCCATGATAATTTGTAAGGTTTTGTTAGAATTTGTATTGTTTTATATGGAAAATTTTGCAAATTTTCAAGGAATTGTAAGGTTCTCATCTGTAAACAGATATATCTGTATTGCAACTCTGCTAGGTATTTGCTACTGTGAACCATACAAATTGGTTGTTTTTAAATTTTAAACCATACAAATGCGAAGTAGGAAAAACATTTGTAGGGTTTTAGAATGTTTTCATAAATTATTTTAACAAGAAATTGAAAAAAATATATATATATACCTATATAATATATTTAAAAAAAATTATTATAAAGAGAAGCAAAAACAAAAAAAGGATGCTACTTTCCTACAGCAAATTTTAATTGATTCTTATTTTAAACAGTAGGATTCGAACTCTCAACTTCATTGTAAAATTATTTCTTTTTCTATGAACTTATTTTTTTAATTTGTAAAATTTTGGATAAAATTCGTATACTAGCTCCCATAAACATACAATAATAAAGGAAGTAAAGCAAATGCACGGTGTGAATATGAATATTTTCACAAATACTAGATACCATCAGTAAAAAATAAGAATATAAAAGTGAAAAAATAATAATTTAACTAATAAATCGTCAAATATTTACTTTTAAGTAGTCAAAAATCATAAACTACTAATGCAAATTGTGTTCACAATAAAAACTTTCTAAATATTTTGGTGCTTATCCATAGAACAAAGATTATTTTTGTCGTGACCAAACCCATCCTAATAAAAAAAGAAAAGAATCTAAATTGGAATTTAAAAAATGTTTTCGTCCAATCTTGAGCTATCAAATGCTCAACAAAATCTTGAAGTAATTAAGCAAGCAGTTATTGACTCGGGAGATGCTAGCTTACAACTCGATACACTCGAAGACTTAAATTCACTACTTTCGCTGCTGGATGATCCAATTTTTCGGGATTTAATAAAAATTCAGGACGTTATATTAGAACTAAATGGACAATTACAACAACATCCTTCAATCCTTCCAGCAGACTTTGATATTGTCCCGACGACAGGTGAACTGATTCTAAATGTATCGCGAAATTCAGACATTTATGAAGGCGAATATGATGAGCAAAGAGGTAGGCGTTAACAAATTTTTTTATTTTCCACTCGATGTATGATAATCAAATTAATTCATGCTTAATAATTTTTATTTTATTTTAGTTCCATCAGCTCAAATATCACCGCGCAGCCTAAACAGTCCATCGAAATATAATGGTGAACAATATCATTCACTTGAGCGTAAAAACAAACACGATATAGAATTAATGACGCGTGAACCGACAGAACGTCCACAATCGGCAATTAGTAACAATTCTAAACAAAATGTTGACATAATGTCAAGTGAATGGGCTCAAGTGCAAGCACTTGAATTAGTAAATGATGGAACTGGACTTGGATTTGGTATTGTTAGTGCTAAAAGTTCGGGTGTTATAGTCAAGACAATTCTTCAAGGCGGTGTAGCTGATCGTGATGGACGACTTCTGTCTGGTGATCATATTCTACAAATTGGAGATGTAAATTTATTTGATATGGGATCTGAGCAAGTTGCATCAGTTTTAAGGCAGTCTGGAACGCATGTGAGACTTGTTGTTGCTCGTGCTGTTGATCCAATGAAGACAAATCAAGATGTTGATGGTGATTCAGCCATTGTTCCATCAAGACTGCTTTCAGATCCACAAGAATTACAAAGGTACTTAATTGCTGCTGGCTATCCGGAAATATTTGGATTCTTACCCAGTTCCACACCCTCAACACCTTCAATGCAGACACAAAAATTCACATTTAAAAATGAAAGTGAAATTACATTGGAACTTCCTGAAACTGAGAAATTTACAGTTGAGCTTAGAAAGGATTCTCATGGATTGGGAATTACAATTGCTGGATATGTCTGTGAGAAGGAAGAATTGAGTGGAATTTTTGTGAAAAGTGTAGCGCCTGGAAGTGCTGCCGATTGTGGTAAAATTCAAGTTAACGATCGAATTATTGAAGTTGATGGACAGTCATTGCAAGGATTTTCAAATCATCAAGCTGTCGATGTCTTGAAACAAAGTGGAAATATCGTTAAATTAGTCCTTGAAAGATATCTTCGTGGATTGAAATTTGAGCAGTTACAGCAAGCAATTGCAGCAAATGAGATCAATAAGCCTGCAACACCCATCAAGCCATTTACTTCCATTTCTCCAGCATCATCATCAAGACGACAATCATTTAATGACGAACGGAAGATTCTTATGGCTAGAGATTCACTTGAGACTAGGACAGTGTCATCGAGTGTCTTGAATGATTATCAAGGACAGGAATCAAGTGTTGATAATGAAGAGGATTTAATTAATGAATTAAGCAATCATCACATCCATTCTACACCCAAACAGCACCATAAATATTATGTTGATCCAAAATTATCGAAAGATCAGGAACTTGCAATAATTAATAAATGGAAGTCAGTTCTAGGCATGGGAGATGATAGTAAAATTATTGTAGCTCAAATTAAGAAGTTTGCAGCATCGAGTGGTCTTGGAATCTCTTTGGAAGGAACTGTCGATATTGAAAGTGGTAAGTTTGAAAAATTCTTATAAATTGTATCTGTTCCTTAATATTTCCTAATTTTTCAGGCGTTGAAGTTCGTCCACATCACTACATTCGTTCGATTCTGCCTGAAGGACCCGTTGGACAAAATGGCTTGTTACGTTCTGGCGATGAACTTTTGGAAGTAAATAATCAACGACTTTTAGGAATGAATCATATGCAAGTTGTTTCCATTCTCAAGGAACTTCCTCAAGATGTAAGTTTTACTTTTTTATTACTTGTTTTTATTGTGCTATAAAGATTATTTTATTGAGCATACTTAACTGCGAAAACGTGATTTTCTTGTACTTTATGGTCAATTATTACGGAACTTTTTTACAATCAAAAAAATAATCCGTTTTTAACGGTTTTTTAAAATTTGAAATTTAAAAAAATTTAAGTTCAAATTTTGAACCTTTCAAAAATTTAAATTTTTAACGGCTTTTTAAACGAGTTTTTTTAAACCTTTTCAAAAATTCAAATTTTTAACAGATTTTTAGAACAAATTTTTATTATTTTCAAAAATTTTGAGTTTTTAACGGATTTTTTAACTTAAATCTTAATTGAATATAATTTTGTCATTTTAGGTAAGAATGGTATGTCGTCGTGGAATAACAAAGATCATATCATTCACTGAAGACAATTTCCGCAATTCACTTCTCGATCATGGACATGCAAATGACAGCAATAATAATTCAAATTCTTCGTTACTGTCTGATCGATTAGTTAAAGCAAAATCTGATGGAAGTTTAGCAACAGCAGTTGGAAATGGCGATGGTTTCATAAAAATGAAATCTCGTTCACTAGAGCCACTGACTGGTTTAGCAATGTGGAGCAGTCAACCACAAATAATTGAGCTGGTTAAAGGAGAAAGAGGTCTCGGATTCAGTATTTTAGATTATCAAGATCCATTGGATCCAAATGACACACTTATTGTTATTCGATCACTCGTTCCCGGAGGCGTTGCTCAACTTGATGGACGTTTGATTCCTGGCGATCGATTATTGTTTGTTAATGATACAAGACTTGAAAATGCTTCATTAGATCAGGCAGTTCAAGCATTGAAAGGTATGAAGAATTTGTAACGGATTTTTGATATTCAAATTTTTTTAACGATTTTTTTTAACCATTCAAGGAGCCCCAAAAGGAATTGTACGAATTGGAATCGCCAAACCCTTACCCATGACTGATTTCGTTGAGAATAGAAATTATTCAGCAACAGAAAGTTTTCAGGATGAACTCAAAATGAAGAAAGCCATTCCTGATTTAATTGCAGAATGAGATGCACAGCAATTGTTAAAACTTCTTTTATCAATTCATGAGTTTGTGAAATATGTTGATCAGCATGAAAAGGACGTTATCGTTATTTAAAGAGAAAAATTCTATTTTATTTAATCACATTCCCTAGTATTAATGGATCATTCCAAAATAGACAGGCAGCGTCTATAAGGTAGCTAGACATTGTGTCTATGAATTTATCCACATTCGTCTGTGCAATTATGTTAACTGTATCTTCCAATTTTGTTTCTCTCTTTCTCACTCATTCACATTTATTGTGTTTAATTATTGAATTTATTTTTATTGAAAAGTATTAGAAGATCATAATATTATATAAATGCACGACTTTTTGCCATTATGACAATTTATTTTGTTTAATATATGAAAGAAGTTTATACTTAATGACTACCTAATTACGTTAAATGACATTTATAAATCCTTTAGTATTAATAATACAATGTTTTTTGACAATTTAAATTAAATAAAATATTTGAATTATTTAATTAAAATTAACGGTTTTTTGGAATTCAAATTTATTTTTTTTAGAAAATTTGTTGATCAACAAAAACAAATCAAAAAATCTAATTTTAATAATTTAACAATGGAATCTACATGTAGACTGTGTGGATTATCAAGTTCTAAGTTAATTCCATTATTCAGCTTTGACAACGGACGAATTATCAGTGATCTCATAAGTTTATTAATACCAATAAGTATAAAAATGAATGAAGACAAATTACCAAATAATATCTGCAAAGACTGCCTAGATATCATCAGATCCATGCATGATCTAAGGAATAAAAGCATTAAGAATGACACAATATTCAGAAATTCACTCAAAAATGAAGATCCAGTGAAGAAGGAAGAAGTTATTGAAAGTCCAAAAGAAACATCCATAAGTGAAGCTATTCAGTCTACAGCTGACAGTATAAGTGCTTTTAGTGATGTTATGGATAACAATGATGATAATGACAGCGATTGGAGCTTGCCAGAACCAGAAAAATCTACTAGCAATGAAGGAAATGAAAAGAATGACTTCAAGTGCGATTTATGTGATGAATCCTTCCTGTATTATTCTAATCTTGCTCGTCATCATCGAGAGTATCATAAAAATTCTGGCAATAAGTTTAGATACTACATGAAACCTGTGAATTGTACAGTTTGTGGACTTTTAATTCCTCAACAAAGCAACTTAAAACGTCATATGATTCAGTATCATGACAATAGTCACAAATATGGCTGTCCACAATGTACATATAGATTTCCAACGTCAACAGCATTAAAAAGTCATGGCGTTAGATTCCATAACGTTGCTAATATTCTTCCAAAAGAAGATTCATCAAATGACCAAATTAATATTTATGAATGTGATTTATGTCCTAATAAATTCGTTGATAAGAGAAGCTTGCAAATTCACATGACCAGAAGACATAGAAGTAGATTTACAGTCAATGGAAGAGACTACAACATAAAACCGATTTCCTTTCAATGTGAATATTGTGAACGTGAATTTAGCGTTAGAAGTAACATGTTTCGACATTATCAGCATGCTCATTCGCAAGAACTTCCATTTCAATGTGAACAGTGTAAGGAAGGATTTAGGTCTGAAAGGCTCTATATTAGGCACATGGAGAAGATTCATATGATTGAAAATTTCAATAAATACTCAAGTTCACAAGTCAGAGTTCCAAAATCAACTGAGCCATTAATCTGTGAATTTTGTAGTGAGGATTGTAGCAGTAGTAAATATCGATATGAGAGGCATTTAATAATCATGCATGAGGAATATTTACAGGAAGTACATGAGTGTAAGACATGCAAGAAGAAATATGTATTTAAAGATTCTATGGACCAACACAATGCATGGCATGAACGAAAAACAATGGAAAAGACTTTTGAGCATGCCTGTGATATGTGTGGAAAGAGATTCCCAAATGAGGAACGGCTGGAAAAGCACAAGTAAGGAATTTTTAACTGATTTTAAAAATTTGAATTTAACGGTTATTTAAAATTTAAATTCTTAAAAATTCAGTAAAAAATTGAACTTCATGTAAATTCAGTTCAAAATTTGAACTTTAAAGAATTTTGAACTTCAAAATTTTTTGAATTATAAAAAATCGTTAAATTTTTGAATTCTAGAAAAACGTTAATTTTAAATATATCTTTAATTCTCTATTTTATTTTAGAATTGGATATCACGTAGGTCAATCATCACTAGTATGTCATATTTGTGGCAAACAAATGCGAAACAAGTCATCACTCAACTTCCATGTCAAACGACACTCAGAAAAGCGAGATTTTGCATGTCCACAATGTCCGCAATCTTTTGTGTATATTAAGGAACTTGAGCGACATATGAGCTCACATATAGATAGTAGAAAATATGCTTGTACATTTGAGGGGTGTACAAAGAGATTTAATGACCTTTACATCTTCCAACTTCACAAAAAACGGCATTTAGGACTTTTGGAGCGAAAATATCTTTGTGAATATTGCGAGAAGAGATTTACATCCAAATATGCACTTGGTAGGTCATATTTAAATTTATTTCAGTTTTTGATTGTAATTATTGCATTTTCACAGATCGTCATGTCCTAATACACACTCAGCAACGTCCACACGTCTGTGAATACTGTTCAATGGCATATACTCAAAGAAATGACTTAATCAAGCATTTAAGAGAGCATGTAGGAGATTCAATTTACAAATGTGACTTTGAAGGATGTACAGAAGGATTTAGATTAAAATTTGAACTAAAACAGCATTATGCTGTCCATTACGCAAACTAATTTTTAAGAATATTTAAAGAAATAAAAATAACGGATTTTTGAAATTCAAATTAAAAGTTTAAGTTTAACTGAAAAAACGAGCGAATAAAAAAATTGCATAAATTTTGAAATTAAAATTAAAGAGAATTAAGCTGTAATTAATGATATTAATAACGTGAAACCATTAATAAGCAAGTACTAAAGTTAAATAAGCTAAAATTGTACATGAATTGATCAAATAAGTGCTGAAATTTTTAAAAGCCGAAAATGCAAAGGTATGCAGACTAAAATTCATCATTTATACCTCAATTAATACATATTCTACTCATTTCTTTCAGTCCAAATATATCACAAGTGAATACAACTCAATTCATATCTAGTCCATTGCAATCAACATTGCCAACATCACCACAACAAAATAATCTTTTACCATCAACTGGATCTTTATATCAACGTCCAGATAATGATACACAGTGCAAAAACATCTGTCTAGATCGATTTAAATTTGTTCTACTATTTAGTGCTGCAATTCAATACCTAATTTTGTTAGTTTTTGCAATTCCTTTGGATCTTCGTTACTTAAATCCAGTAAGATGGTTTACTGAGCTATTTTCAATCCTTTGCTCACCTTTATCACTGTTTAATGTCATTTATGGCATATCCAGTTTGAATATTATGCTAAAAGAGAAGATTTATTATGGAACAAGAATTTCAAGTTTTATTAGGGGATTTAGCCATGAGACATTAATGATGTTGCTGAACATTTTCATTGGACTTTTCACATCACGTCTGTTTTCAAGATATTTAGCTGATAATTACAAGACAATCTCATTGGAACAAGAAGGAAAAGAAGTGTTGAATGAGAATTATTCGTATTTGTTGCTGACTGGAGTCTTTATGCGTTGCTACTTCTATTTCAAGTGTCATGACGATGAGAACTGCTTAAATCTATCATTTCCAATTGTTCATCAATCAAAATTATCACAAATGAGGAGAGAAACAGTTTCAATCATAAAATCATCATTAATGAGATCTTTAATTCCAACAGCACATTTTATAGCATTTTACATGTTCTTTGGAAATAGTTTTGGACAGCTTTTGAGTAAAATCTGCAGACTTGGAACAAATGTGTCATATTCAATTTGGAATAGTATGACACTCTTCCTGAATCCTCGTTTAATGATCTATTCATGGATTTTGGCTGCATTGATTCTCTGCAATATTGAATTAATCAAAAAAGTCATTAATATCTTTGCGACGCAACCAAAACAATTTAAAATTTCCGGATCTGATGAAATTACATTGACTAAGGCACTGGAAATTAAGAAATTTCAAATAACACGACATTTAGCAGCTCAAGACCTGTCAATTCTTGCAGATAGTGCAAATGATAAGAGACGTAAGGAATTTTATGAATTGTCAATTCCAGGCGGACATCCTCACAATTGGAAGCAGTTAGTTCAACGAGTTTTGGCTATAATTGATGAATTTAATAATGACATGAAGACTAACTTGGAATATGTTGCTAAAAATCGAAATAATAATACAGTGAGCAGTAATGATGCAATGAAAAAGTTCTACGACCATAAAAGAATAATTCGTGAAAATAATCATGTCCATGGAATTAGAAGTTTCATGACAAGTCCAATTCAGGAGAAGGAAGAGAAAGTTGAGAAGCGATCTGTATTTTTAATGAAATTAAAGGAAAAGTTACTTAGTAATCGAGTTATTGGATATCTTTTTGGCGAGGCTGAATGCGGCAAACTTAATTTTATTTTATCACAAAATTCTCAAGTCATAATTTGGCTGATTCAAGGCATTTCAGCGATTGTTGTTAGATCAATTAAGGAAGATACTTATGGGATTGTTCAGCATGACATTAAGTCTATAATTAAGTCACTGTTGAAGCTTAGAGGAACGTTAGATAAAGTTGGAGCTTTAAATACAATTGCCAAGTCTAGAAATTACATTGCACTTCGTTCAACACTTCGTAGATCCATTTATCGTATTGTTGTTGAATTTTCACAATTTTTTGATGACATGCTACTCGATCAAGAGGATTTAAAGACACTTTATAGCTTCGTTACGTTCAAAGAATTGTAGAAAATTTATTATTATATTTTTTTCATTGATGAAATTAACCAATAAAACTAATTTTTGTAACTAATTAAGCATGACTTTTTTTTAATTTTAACGAACAAAATTAATTTGAACTTTAACGATCAAAATTTGAATTTAAACGGTTAAAAATAATTTAGATTTTAACGGTCAAAATTAATTTGAATTTTAACGGTCAAAAGAAATTTGAATTTTAACGCTTAAAAATAATTCGAAATTCAACGGTCAAGATTAATTTGAATTTTAACAGTCAAAATTAATTTGAATTTAGGTAACATTTTTAACGACCAAAAATTGATTTTTTCAAAAAAAAAATAACGGCCAAGTTCAATAATAATGTTCTCATTATTTTCAGCCACAATATCACCATCGTCAACTTCTTTGTAGCTAACTAAAATGTGTCTGTGTGGTGACATATGAGACGATACTTTGCTTTGCTTATATACCAAGTGTTTAAGATTTGGAATTTGTAACCTGATCACACTTCATCCTCATTTGTTTCGCAAGAGTTTTAAAATGCTGACTTCTTTTTTCTGTTTGATTCTTTCTTCTTATTTGATGAAGTTTCTGGACATTGATTAACAAAATGATCACTTTTACCACAATTAAAGCAAGTTTTATCTTTTTTCGAAAACTTGGGATTTTTCTTGTTATTTTTTGTCACCTGTTGACTATTGGACTTAGTTGAAACCCAATCATAAGCATTCATCAATTTTTGAATCACAAAATCAATTTTCAACTCATTGATTAACTCTAGACCCAAAATGAATGGAAACCAGACCTCCTGATCCAAACCCTTTAGGAGAAATAGAATCTTCATATCATCAGTAATATCCATGTTGACAGCCTTTAATTGGTTGAAACAATCGACCATCTTATTTATGTATTCCTGCATGCTGCCACACGAAGATAAGTTTAAACTACTCAGCCTTCTTAACAATTCAACTTTTCGGCACAATCCACTAACTTGTCGTTCCTCATACATTTGCGCCAATTTTTCCCAAATCTTTATAGGTTCATTTATGTTATTGATGTGCGATCTAATTGGCAAGTCAATGGAATGTTTTAAGTATGATTTTGCCTTTTTCAGCTTTATCTGATCTTTTTCTTCTACCACTCCATTTTGATCTTTTTGAAGAACTCCGCTTAGATCCTCGATTATGAAGCCATTTTCCATGACAGACTTCCAATCCTTATAATTGTCGATTCCAGTAAGGCATTCAACACTGAATTCTTCAAACTCCACAATTTTAACCATTTTTGTTTGATTTAATTACAAATCATTAAATTATTGAATAATTCTCAACTTTTTCACAAATATTTCGGCGACTACGCTCTGCTACCATTTAAGTGTAAAATACTTCTGAACTTTATTTCTCTAAATTCTAAGTGAATATTCTCAGAGAGGATTTACTCTTTCTCTCTTTATCTAAACTAAGGATGAACTTGAATCAAATTTATTACTGATCAAAAATTCAAAAAAAAAAATTAACCGGTAAAAATTCAAATTTAAAAAAACCGTTAAAAATTCAAAAAGTTAAATTTGAAAAATTCAATAAAAGTTCGTTATTTTTATTATTCTTATCAAAATTCAATTTAACAATAATTTCTTAAATTACTAACAACTCCAATGCTGTATAAAAGTTGTTCTTCAAGTGTCGTCCAGCACTTATTTTGAGCTATTTCTACTTCCTCAATTGATTTCAATAAAATTTTACTTCCAGAAATAATTTCTTCGTGTGATTTTAAGAATAATGCAAGATATGATTGAGCTAATTCGAAATTTTTGTTGCTTTTAAACATTTCAATAATCATATTAAGGAATTTGTCCATTAGATTAATGGAACCTCCTCCAAGAGGTGCTAATGAGCGAATTTCATAGTCTATCATTGATGGATTAAGTGTGATAATGTGATTAATTGAATTTGTGTAGTCATTGGATTCTGATGACTTTTTGAGGACAATTCCGAATGTTGTGAGGTTTTCTACGTTCGAGGTGCTTTTAAGCTTACTATCATCTTCATCTTGATTGGTTCCATTCACATCAAAAGCCACTGAAAAAGAAAATTTGTTATTAAATTCAACGGTTAAATAAATTTCAAATTTCAACCGTCAAAATATTTTTGAAAAATTTGAACATAAAAATTCAAAATTATTTTGACCGTTAGATCATCAAAAGCTTACTTTCAAGACCAGCAACAGTTGGAAGGAAGAAAGGAGCTTGTTTAGGCTTCTTTGGTGCTTCTTTTGGTCTATTTCTCTTCTTGATAATATCCAAATCCAACAAGTTCTTCCATTTTGCTTCTGATAAGCTTGACATTGTAATTAAATCATCATCAATTTGACATGGACTTTTGTATTCTAAATTAATGAATTCTCCCTCCTCATCGTCATCTTCTGGTTCCAATTTAATAAGATTCATTGCATCAACAATATCATATTTATGCTCGAAATGAAGCATATTTGGTAACTCAACAGTTGGAGCTTCATTTTCAGGATTTATAGACCTCAATGAAATGTGTTCGTAAAGTGACTTATTAGCCCAAAGATAGACACCAAGAAAGTCAACATGTGCTGTAGCTAAGAAATCTCCCGTCGGTGACATTGACAGTGAAATGCATGGTTGTGACATTTTAAAATGATCAATTAAATAGGATGATGGAATATCCCAAACTTTAATTGTACAATCCATACTTGATGTAATTAACCAACGACTGTCTGGACTAAAGCATGCATCAGTAATTGGAGCTGAATGTCCAATGAATTTTCTCACAATTGTCTTTGTGTCATAATCAATAATTAGAACTGTAAAATCTTCAAGAACAACACAAAGCATTGAACTTTCACGATGTCCTCTAACAAATAAAATGCTGTCTTGAAGCTTCATCTCCCCAAAAGCATCTTTTGCTTCTTTTGTCTTAAAATTCCAGAATTTCAATTTTGAATCAACTCCAGCACTAATTACAAATTGATTTAAATTATCGACATAAATGCCACGAACATCATTGCTATGTGCTGGATTTCCATAAGTTGCTCTATGAAGTCCTGACTGCATATTGTATCGTTCAATGTCTCCAGATGAGTATCCAATAATGACGAAATTTCCACAATGAGTCATAGTCAAGCATGTTGCAAATGTCTTAAAATCACTTCTTTTGGAATCCTTAAATCTTTTTGGAACTAATTTTAAGTCTCCCATTTTTCTTTTATCAAATGACCAAGTTGTTGCTTCAACTAAATTGTTGTGAATTGCGACAATGCTGTCCCAATGTTTCTCTCTTGTCATTTCGGATGTAAAGCTTGTTATTGGTGGCATTAGAAGATGATCTTCCTTCATTTTATCTGCAATTAACGGTTTTGTAAAATTTGAAAATTTAACTGATTTGTAAAATTATTATGAATTTTGTAAAACTTGAGAACATTAACGATTTTGTAAAAATTCAAAAATTAACGGTTTTGTAAGATTTGAAAGCTTAACACATTTTGCAAGATTTAAAAAATTTGTAAAATTCAAAAATGAAAATAACGGTTTTTTACTTACTAATTTTCTTTGAAGCCTTTCTATTATAACTAGCACGTCCAAGACTAACATTAAGTGTCTCAGAAATTGTGCTGAATATCCTCAATGATGAATCTTCTCCCGATGACAATATACTATCGCCTTTTGAGCCATGATATCTAATACAAAGTGGTGGAGCTGAATGTCCTTCTCTATAACGCAACAATCTTGGCGTTCCATCAAGTTTATCAAAAATCCACAACTTTAATGAATTATCTATTGATGTTGTTAATAGAAGTGGCTCATTTGGAAGGAATTTAAGTGTACTGACACTATCATGATGAGCTAATAATGTGCTGACAATTTTCTTCTCCTCTAAATCCCAAAAAGCAATTTGTCCGTTAATGCTTGATGTTGCCATCATTGTTGGACCGTCCGTTCTAAATGAAATTCCTGTTATCATACCCCATTCTTGTGAAAATTCCATCAAAATCTTGTCAACTTTTAAATTAATTAATGCAATTTGACCATTCGACATTCCACAAGCTACAACATCAATAGCTGGAGATTGCTCAATTGCTGTTATTTTACTTGAAAATCCATTAAATGTATAGATGAGCTTTCCATGACGAACATTCCATAACTGTAAAGTTCCTTGTTCACTTCCAATCAAGATTTTATTGACATAAGTATGTGGATGCATTATTGCTGTGATTTTAAATGTCTCATTTTGGAATGGAATTTCAGTAAAAAGACATTCATTTTTCTTATCCCAAACTTTTAATAGACTATCTTCATCCACAGAAATTATATGATTACCAAAAGGCAGAATATGTGTGACTTTTGATTTATGTCCAATATATCTATGTTTTATCTCATTTCCTCGTCTCCATCCATAAATTGTTGTTCCACATGCTGAATAAATGAGGAATTTGTCACTTGCTAGACATGTTATTTCTTCTGGATGTAATCCAGATACTGTTAAAAGTCGAAAATGTGTACAACTGAATGTTTGAAATGATTTTCCAACACAAGTTGTCACTAAATTCTCTTTACGTCCATTTACATATCGAACTGTTGCTGGAACTTGATTTGAAACGTATCCAAGTGCACGATTTTGTTGAAATATCCGACTCATAATGATTAATTAATGCACAATTTTAACTTTTTGAGATATTTTCACCGAACATGCACGTTTATTTACTGTACACTATTATGGTTGACAGTGCCCTAGTACTATTAGGGGAATATCAACTTGTCTGAAAGTTTAAAAAATATTTTGAAATTTAAAAAACCGTTGAATTGATTTCTTCATTTAAAACACTTTATTCATTAATACGGACAAAAACTTGATTGATTGATTATTATAAACGTTAACTAAACAATTTGTTTGGCATCAACATGAATCTAAATGTTTGGCATAAAATTTTTCATAAATGGCATTTCATTGTAAAATAAAATACTGTTAATTCTCATTTTTTTGCATTAATAAATTAATTAAATCAAATACTGCACCAATCATGATGAATGTGTCTCATAAATCCATCAAAAATATATCTCTAATTTCGTACTTAATCAAGTGTTCTCTTTTAATTTTTTCTCATCTACACAACTTTCATCCTTACTCAATTTTTTTTTTCATCTAAAACAAATCTAATCTGTTACTTTATTACCTTTTAATGTTAACATTAATTATGTTTAATCATTTAATGATTCTAAAACTTCTATTTTAACAACACACAACAATAAACTGTTTTTTAAAAATTGTTAATTGTCAGCAAAATTTGTAGGCATTTTTATGTTGCTTCTCAAATATTTCTTTTTATCCACTTCCTCATGTTTCAATTCTTTTTTTTTTTTTTTGTAATATTTTAAAATACTTTTTAAAAATTTATTGGAAAAATCTTCATAATGTCCTGAACTTTATGAATCCATTGACCTTTTTTAAAAATATTCAATAATTATCTTTTGTTAGTCTGTTACGTATGATAAATAACATCAATCTTTTATCTTTTTGTTAATACTATTACAAAATATGTTACTTTTTCGTAATTGTTTAATAATCCAACTTTTATAATTGTCAACTAACTTCCTTGTCTGTAAATTGAAAGGGTCTGTAGGTTATAATAAAGAGTGAAACAAGATAATTCTAAAAATTCTTAATTTTGAGGTTAAAATATGGATTTACTTAAAAATCAACATAAATCAACCCAAAAAATCAAGTTCCACAACTTCCTACCTTCCTAAAATGCCTTTTAACTCACAGACCATAACTCAACCTAATTCTCATTCTAAATTTCATTAATAATATTATCAACTTTATGTCTAACAATTAACATCAACATTCTACAAAATACAACATCTTATTGTGTAACTCTCATAAGCCTTTATCATCCCTAATAATCCTAAATACTATTTCATTTCTCAAGAAAAATACACGTCAATATGTAAGGATATAAATAGATATCATCAGAATAAAAGCGTTTCCATAAAATGCATCTCAATAAAATAATGAAAAAAAGTCTCATTCGTTATTTCTCTTATTCCTACCTCTATTCATCATTCGAGAAAAAAAAAAGTTCATTGTAAAGTTTAAAAGATTAAATTGAGGTTGGGAAGATTTGGAGAATTTTTTGAGGTTATGTTTGGATTTCAATCAAAGTAGGCTTTAAGGTTTAAATAATTTTTTTTTTGAATTGATGTTTGATTCTAAATTCTAACCTTAAAAATTGTTCATTAGATGACAATTTGAATGACTAGTTTAAATTTTAGAACATAACCTCAAAAAATTCCTTCAAACTTACCCAAACATTATGTAATGTATATTATTGATGATCACGTAAATACCTATTGTAAATAAATTAATATTTTAATATTATTGTATTTTAAAAACGTGTAGAATTAGAGAGTAAATATGTCCCATAAAAATTAAAATACTGTCATCATCATTTTGGCATCTAACATCAAATACTGATAAGTTTTATGCGTTTCATTTATGTTAATCATTGGTTAATTAATTATTATTATATTATTTAATCTTAAATCAACGTATCTTCTTCGTCTTGTGCTTCAAACAGCATCAATAATGAATTTTGTGATGATGATCGTGGAATTGAAACTGCACCTCGTTCCAAAGCCAATTCATTGAAATTTAATGATCCGTCTGGAGATAATAATCCTGTTTGGAAGCTATAATTATCTCTATACCCAGATGTTGATGATGTCTGTGAGACAGAATCCCATGAATGTGGAACATCAGTGTCATTATTACGTCCATTATTATCCATAGGTTCAAGTGGTGGCAAATGGAAGTGTGAATGTGGTGAATTGTTATTTGTTGGAGTTGTAGCACTAACTTGAATAGTTGTCTGTGAATGGATTGGTGGTGCTGATGTTGGCGGTGTAATCAGATTTGGTGCATCTAGCTGATTTAAACGACCACGCTTATACCTGAAAGTTTTACGTGATTGGCCTTTTGATCTTTGTAATCGATGCTTCTGAGTTTCACCTGAACTATCATCAGCTGGACTATCTGGTGACAATGGTGTAGTGCTTGTTTCACCTGCTGGATCTCTAAATTCTACTGACGATACAAACCGTAATTTTGGTGGCTGAATTTTCAATGAATGATGATGATGCATAGAATGTGAATGTGATAAATGTGGAACACTTCCCGACATATTTGGGGAATTGAATCGACTTGTGCGTCTAATACTTGATGCTCGTGAAATGATTGTTTGGCAAGTTCCATGTGTTCCATCAGCACTAATTGTGTCACTTGTTACTCCAGGTTCCCTATTGGTTGTTGTTGATGAGCTTGAAAGTGACTCACGTGGTGGATGTAAAGTTTGTTGCGACAATGTGTCACTTGGTGTATGAAAGCCTGTACCACATCTTGAATCTTGCTGTACTGAAAATTGTGATGCATGCTGATTACCAGCTCCTGTCAAGATTGAAATTAGAGATGGTCTTTGTTGAGATTTTGATACTGGTTCGAGTGGCTGAACAGTGACTGTTGAAGACTCCTTCTTTGTAGGTTCTGAACTTGCTGTATTTTCCTTATCAATTCTCCTTTCTTCTAATTCATCACGTAAATCTTTCAATTCTCGTGCTAATTCAAGTAATAAGCATCCACGAGATTTTATACCTCCCGGCGGTGCCAAACCCCTCAATCTTTCACGAATTAAGAACTGCATGTGACGTTCATGATCTCCAATTGGAGGTTGTGCTATTTTATGCAAAATAAATGGCATTAGAATGATGTAAAGTGGTGTTCGATGTGTTACTACAAATTCCAAGAAACTCCATAATTCTGGTGCTGCTTCATTTCTTCTTCCTAAATCTCTCATAATTCTTGCCATTTTTGGCCACTCACTCGACAATCGAGACTCAAAACATACACAAAGCACTTTCAGTGCTAAAAAGGCTGCTTGATAAAGTGTGCCTGAAATTTTCGCTGGCCTCTTTGAGTCTCTAGATCCAGTAAATGTCAAAGATCCACCTCTTATGTCACTTACAACACGATTAGTGGATATTCCAGATTGTGCTGTACGTCCTGATGGTGGACTCATTGAATTTAAAATGACTGTGACTAAGAATGAAATGTCATTGTCTCTTAGTTCCCCAACTTCAGAAACTCCTCTTCCAGAACATATTTTCAAGCATAAAGGCATCAACAAGTGCATTAAAAATCCTTCCGCTTTTTCTTGTGTTGCAAATTCAGCTGTTCCACCACACACTTGTTCCAAAGTGAAACAGTCAACTGGACTTACAAGTTGCAATGCAATTAATCTTACAACTGTCGAACAGAAGAAAGCTGGTGGACTTTGACTCATTAAGGCAGCACTAGCACTTGAGACATTTTCAGTTGATGCTTCATTAACAATCAAATTTTGAACAGTTAAAAGAAGTGATCGCATTTGCTGCCAATGAAGGACAAATGGACATCTAACAATTGTTTCATGAATTCCTTTCAATAATCCTGCAGCTGCTTCCCAATCTGTATTACGTCTGATTGATGGCTTCTTTGATATCTTTAAGAATACTTTATCTAATCTCCTCAAGATTGTAACTAATGCAGCTTTCATTTTTTCATCACCCCAATCAGCACGTGGAAGGATGTAAGTCATGTATCTCTGAAGTCCACGACATGCCATAGAATCTGGATCATATGGTGATACCTTCAGCAATGAATGTGCAATATCAGCCAAACGGATTTGACATTTAGCATCAAGAAGTTCAACATATTTAGAATCAGCACCAGGCTTTCTAGATAATTCCTGTAATCTTGTCGTTGCTCGATTTAAAAATTCTCCAACAAGTGATAAAAGAACATCTCTCGCACGACGATATTCAGTTCTAACAAGTTCAGAGTCTTCTGCCATTTCTGGTAAATTCTTTCCACTTCTTCCTATATCACTTACATACTTAGAGTGTGATTCCTCTTCAAAATCAAATCCAGGTGATGGTGGAGGTCCACGTGACTGATTTCGTTGTGATGATCCTTTATGTTCAGGACTATTACGGTATGGACCATTATAACTTTTTGAGAGTCCTTCACAATTATGAACCATTGTTCGAATTGTAATTGCCAATTGCATGATGATGTCTCGTTCACATTTTCCTTCAAGTGATATGTAAGTATTGTTGAAGTAGTTTGGTGACTGGATTTGTTGCATGTAGCAAGGCAAAATAGCTTCCAAAATAATCTAAATGAGACAGGAATTAATAAATAAATTATAAATATTGAATTAGGAGTAACTTACTAGCATTTGATATCCCCTCAAGCTCTCAGCAGAGTAAGATACAGTCATGACACATAAGGTAATACAATCCAATACAGTAACCATTTCATCTTCATCATGATAGCAAAAGTCAATAGCTTTTAAAGGTTTTGGTTCCTTGACCAATTCAGCAATATTTAAAGGATCAGGTGAAGGAGTTTCTAAGCTCATAAGGAGATTAAAAAGGCAGCTAGACTGAACTTTCGACGCCTCACCAAAAGCACCATCTTCATCAGTGTCCAAAATAGCAGAGACACTTCCAAACATTTGTAAAATGAATGGCTTTCTATTCATCATGTAGAACTGCTTTACTGCATACTCGATAGTTGTTGTGATTAATTTATTAGTTTGATGTAAGGAATAGATTTGCAATAAAGTAGGCATGATCATGAAGTAGCCATTCGTAGAGAAGATATTCTTAAAATTAAAAGCAGCATTGATGAATGTTGCCATGACATATCGCATAATGCAACAATCCTCAGAATGCAAAATAGCAGCACCAGCAAGCACATTCAAAAATAATTGAATGTCAGCAGAATATGCAAAATTTCCTGCCATAGCTTCAAACATCCTAGCAATCAATCGTACCCACATGAATTTGTGCAGTACATCAAGGCCTAAAAGTTCCTTTCCATATTCACCGCCAATATACAAATCCAAGTCACTTTCAAGTGCTTTTCTTGGAAATGAAGGCAATTTCATTAATTCTTCATGCAAAAAGACAACACGTTGCACGACCATGTCTACATTCTTCAAAATTGCCCATGTCAAGTGAACTTTTCCAATTTCAACAAATTTCTTAATCAGTTCTTGACGTTGAAGTGCAATGTAAGCTTCATCTTGTCTCATTTCAATCATTCTAAGTTGTGGATATTGAGAACGTTTAAAGAAGTACAAATCACGAACAAACCAATTGGAATTAAGAATCTGATGTGTCTTGTAGTCAATCAGGTAATAATTATTGTAATTTTTCTCATCAATTCCAAAGAAATCGAGACTCTCACGTAACAGCATTAAGAACTGTGTATCTTCCTATAAGATAAAAAAAAAACATTTGTAAGGTTTTCATACAAATTATATGCTTCACAAATCTATAATCTACTCACCAAAACTGGAAATTGACTTGGAATTATTCCTTCATCATTATCATCAGGTCCGTGAACGATAATTTTCTTAGCTGATGGAACATTAGCAGTTAATAAAACTGAAGCATCACATTGTTCCTTGCGTAAAATCTGCTTCAAGTCCTTAAACATTATTCCATGGACAGAATGTACGACCATCCATAAAATTGAAAGTGCTGATCCAACAAGTTTCTGACTATTTTCCTGTGTCGTCCGTACATAAAACATGATATATCCAATGATGTAATTATACAAAGCAAATGCTGCTTGCTGTGGAAGTTTAGGTATAAATCTTATCAAGTGTCTTAAAAGCTTGAATTGCTGATCAGGCTTCTCACGTGTCAATCGTTCAAGCACAAATCTCAAAAATAATGCAGAATCTTCAACAAGACATCCCCAAATAACTTGATAAGCCACTTCATAAACAGCAGTTCCATCAGCACCAATTGCACAGTCATCTAATGATCCAACAATTTGCATGACTGATGAACATAAAATTGATGGAAATAGTGAATGTGCAGCATGTAAATGAACTGCTCTAGCTCCATCTTCCTCCTCTATATCGCCAACATGATCGTCACTTGGTGCATGATCAAGTCTCTCATGTGCTGCTTGCTGAACGACTGGAATTGTTGTAATAAGGAAGCTGTGACGTTCTTGTCGTGTCTTATTTTCTTGAATCTGCATTGCATGACGGATTGCATCACTTTGTTGCTTCTTTCTGGATTTTCCAGCTGACACATAATGTCGATGACGTTCCTCAACATCCATATCTTTATTTTGTTGACGTGGTGCCCATGGTGGATCTACAACAGGCAAGCATTCAATACCAATTTTTGGTGATGGAAGTGTAAATTCTATGCCTGGTGGAGGAACTTTGAATGTGACATGAGCACCTTCCTCCATTCTTGGCCACACTTGAAATCTAGATTTCCATAAAATTTGATATCTTAATATAGCATTTATTCTTACTGTTGGATCTTTATGCTTTAATGCTCTTTGCATGATTTCAGAAGCTTGTGCTGGAGCTTTTACTGATGAAAGAATGAAGAATGCAGCGGCAGAAGCAGCAGTTTCTTGATTAGTTTCTAATAATAATTCCCATGCAACTGGAATGACTTCAACAAATTGATCTTCTGTCAATATTACAGCACCTTTAAGCAATGCTGAGAATGGTACATGGAATAAGTCGCGTACATGATTTTTAACATATTTTAAAATCAAAGAATTTTCCTTAATTTGCTTCTTTTCTTCCATTTTTTGTGAATATTGTGACGATGTCTGTTCTGAGTCATCATGAATAATCCTGTCTCGTCTACTTGTACTGTCTTTACGTCGTGATGGTGATGTGTGTGATGAACTTTGATCAGAAATTTTACGACCAGCACGAGTTTTTTCACGACGACCGTTTGAAGTTTTGACTGTTTCAGTTTGTAAATAACTTGATGGAACTAATCCGAACTCTTCACCATAAATCTATCAAAAAAGAATGAAAATTTAATTAAATTAAGCAAAGAAAAATGCAAAAAAGAAAAAATTTCAGCAAAAAAGAAAGATTGCCTTAAGTGAGGATTGAACTCACGACCGCTGGTTTACGAGACCAGCGCTCTACCACTGAGCTATCAAGGCTGTCTTCAACGGTCATGGACGGTGGCAAAAGACGCTATTAAACTTAAGGCCCTTGCGCATGTACCGAATTTTCACAGAAAATTTATTTGTGAAGTTTAATTTTCCGATGAAAATGAGATTTTCCACTTACTTTTCTTACAGACTTAATTAATCTCGATGCAGCTCTCATATGACGTTTATAACAGTATGGATGACAATATGACTGATGTGAACAGTAATAATTGAAAGAATTTAATATGGCAATGACTGCACGCATCCAAGGGAAATTTTTGGATGTTTCATCAGAGTCATTAGAATCATTTGGTGAATCTGGTGGCTGTTCATGATCGTCACTTAATATTCCTGGCGATTCTTCTTCTCCTCCACTTGCATGCTCTGAATTATCACTACGATCTGATAATGATGAAACTTTTCGTCTTGATTGCATTGAATCTAGTAATTGGGAGTGAAAAAAATTTGGACATAAATTTTGGGTTTTGAATTTTTAAAGGATGTAACTCACATTCAGTTTCAATTTCCTTTCCTTCTTTAGTATTTCTTCGTAATTTTAATGACCTTCTCTTAAAAGAACCTCCTGTATTTGTAGCAGTTCCTCGTCGCAATAAAAATGGCCTAACTGTAGCAACAGGTCGCCTTTGTGATAATGTCATTGGCACTGAAAATTAATTTAATTAAAATTGTACATAAACAACATAAATTTTGAGTTTCTTACTCATCATTTCCTCTCCCTGTAATGTCAGTGTTGTGTTGCTACTTCCTTCAGACTCATTGTCAGGCTCATGCAATACAAATGAAATTTTTCTTTCACCTTCACCAGCAATGCTTTGCAAACTTTGTGCTGAAGTTTGTGAATGACCCATTGAACTTAATGCCATGGACCATCTTCGATTTGCTTTTTCATAGACTTGATGGTGATGATCCCATGGATGATGTACGGGTTGCTTTTCTTTGTGTGACATTCTAGTCGACTTTGGAATTGTTTGGTAAGTTTCACGTAGGAAAGCTGTCACTTCTAGTAACACAATTGCAGCAACGAGTTTTAAAGCTGCTGGGCAGTCATTTCCGTGGATGTTAACGCTTACTGCGGATTAATATAAATTAAGAATCTATAATAATCTTCAAAGTTCAAAAGTATCTTACAATCATCAAGAAAATCTTCTTCTTCGTCCTGCATAATCAACTGCTTTTGTCTTTCAGGATCTGACATTGAAGCTGCAACATAATCATGATTAGCTTTGTCATTCTTAATCATTTCTTCTAATCGAATTCCAATGCATTCAGCCCATTGATAGAATGTCTTTCCAGCAGCTCTCTGCATGAGATGTACACGACGAATACTTGTTGATACACTTGCTCGATTTTGTATTGGCCCAGATGGTCTAAATGATGGCAAATTTTGTTTCATCCATGATGGCCACTGTCCACGATTACATAAATGAACATAATGTGCACATTCTAATAGGAATGTGGCTCTGGTGATTAAAGGAGCTTGTGGTAAGTCTAATATTGCTCCAATTAACTGAGGATCTGGGACTGTGCCTGGTGCACAGATTTCAAGAAGGAACGAAAATCTCATCATGCCTTCACGAACTGGTTCTGTTGGAATTAAACGTCTTTCTTTTAAAATAACGACTTCTGATTCTCTTGGACCATCACCCAAATCAACAGAACTACGATGACTAAAATCTGTAAAATTTTGAGAATTAAAGTTTGCAAAAAACTTTAAGGTACTATAAAGACTCACAGCTTCCAGAAATTTCCTCAATTCCACCAACTTTCTTCTTCCCCTTTCCAATACCTAATCTTCCTAATCGTCTTTCAACTCTACGTCTAGCTCTTAAAAATGAACGTCCAATCCCTTCAGATCCTCTACCTCTGTTAGATCCAACAGAACTTTTTCGCATATATGAAGCCATTTCAGTTCCACCACCAGCTTCAATATCAATTGATTGATCTTTAGATCCACGGAACCATCGAGCTAGTCCACTTAAGCGGCTGAAAGATTGTCGATCAGAACTTGGCGAATCTGTTAGCAATGTTCGTTCACTTTGTCTTGGTGTCAAGGTTGGACGTTGATTCTTTCTTCTTACTGTTGCTAAAGGACTTTGTCGAACTTGGTCATCAGCTCCTTCTGTTTCTAACAGGCTCTGAAAGTTTTATGAAGGCATAAATTTGTCATCTGAAAAAGATGATTGTCGAATAAGAACTTACAGCACATGCGGATGAGGTGCTTCTCTTTTTGAAGTACAATTTTCTTGCTGCTCTATCATCTGGTGGGATGTTGGGGTTTGGTGCTATTGTCTGAACCTCTCCAGTTTGTGGAATGTGACTGTAATAATTAAATTACATTAAAAGTTTAAAGAAGTTAGTAACCTATAAAACCCACCGAATGACTCTAGTAGTTGTCAATTGAGGACCCTTTTTATGAGGTCTGGGAGTTACTGCTAATATTCCACTGAGTGCTACTCTTCTAAATGGACCACCATGAGCTCCTTTGATGTAAGTAATTAGCTGCCGTACGTCACAATAAAGACCAATATTCTCTGGACTCTTCAGTTCCTTCTGTGCCTCAACAAACCTCGTGACAAGTGACTTGAAAATAGCAGCGACGATTTGACTCTCAGCATTTCCAGTCAGGCCCGATCCAAAGTTTGTTGCATATCCTTGTCCGCCAGCTGATTTTACGCCATGTTCAGGAATGTTCAATGATTTTATTCCAGTCGATCTTTTATGGTCTGGTTATGGGTGCGTTTAATGTAAAAATGAATGACGGCAACATGCACAAATTAAAAGCTACTTAAGCAATCATGAGGCAGAGCAGACGTGTGGTGTATGTGAGGTGAATTGTGTGTTAAATTTTCAAAATTTAAATCCAATTTAAATAAAATTCAATTTATAAAGCTACAATTTTATCGACAACCAATTTTTTTCGTCAATGTGGTTTTAATGGATTTAGGTACTTAAGTATTTAATTTTTTTTGTTTTAAAAAAGATTTTTCAATTAAAGAAAAATTGAATTAAAAGCTGCAATTAATTAATTAATGAAAAATACTTTTTTATCATCTTCATCCAGCTTGTGTAGTTTTTGCAGTCAGAATAGCCAAAAAAGCTTACTACAAAATTTTAATAAGTGAGTTGATTAATAAAAATCAAAATAAAATAGATTATAAATAAATGCAATGATATACAATACTCTCAATACTGATACAACTATGCGGATAGCGATGATGAGAATAGAATGACTTAAAGACATTTTTTTTTGATACTTTTGTTAACAAAACGTTACTAAATGTAATTATGAGATTATAAGGTTGAACATATGGAATAATGTTGATAGGTATTTAGTATTAAGTAATGAAAAATTCTGAACTTACTCAGTGGTGATAATAAAGAACTTGGATCCACACAAAAACCCACGAAAGCATGAAAGAATTCAATTAGCTCATGTAAGGATGAATCACGAACCATATTCCTTAGATATTTTTTTGAGAATGTCGATGACTGTTTTAACAATCGCGATAAATTGGAATTACATTGAAGTCTTAAGAATTCAGCTTGTGCTCCACGAACACCGTCGTTACATCCGTTTGGACAACCAAGATGTAGTAATGCACGAATGATTATTCCAATTGTCAAATTATGAGAATGTTCACCCAACTTTAAGACTCCAAAGTCAATCAACAGCTCACAAATATTCAATCCTGTCTCAAGAATCCTCAATGATGTTGTATTAGATTCTCGTTTAAGAACATGATAGACAGCAAGTAGAACTACTTCATAGTCTATTCCACCTTCTTTTGTGATGTAGAATGACGATCCTGGAACTTCATTTTCATCTAGACCAGCATACACAATATGTGAGTCAGTTTGTGATCGAAGCATTTGAGCTTTGTAAATTCCAGTTGTACTGCCGTTTACACTCATAGCATCAAGTTGTGAGTCAATGGAACCCTTGAGATTTCGATAGAAATTTTGAAATAATCCATAAAAAATGAATGACTACAACCTACCTGTCTTCTCATAAAATCTGGTGATGGAGTTGGTGTATGCTCAGTTACAGTAATAATTGGATTTCTAGGAATTGCTGTAGCTTTATACTCTTTATGTCCAGTCGATTGATTGCTTCTATTCAATTTTGGCATCGGTGGATCTACAAATCTGTAGTACCTAAAATATTTTTATAAATCGAGTATTAAAATCCAGCCATAATAAAAATTTCATTAAGCAATGATAAAATTTTGTAGTAAATTTGAGAGTGCATTAAACCAATCATGAAGAATTAAAATCCTTTAAGTTGTGAAAATGATTTTGATGACAGTTTTGACTTGTATTTATGATAGTGATATGTGACGAATTTTATTCTAACTCACCCACTATCAAGTAGACAACTGAGCAATAGATATAAGTTTAAGATTAAGAAGATGCAAAGCAAGTTCATATATTGAAGGTTTAAGGATTAAAGAATAGAGGAAAGTTGAAGAAAATAAATTTAATTTTATTTAAATTTACAAACCTAAGTGATGGCATTGATTTTCCTTTGACTAGATTTGATGATGAATCGCGATTTAATGTTGCTGTTGATCGAGATAAATTTTCATCTCCAGTGTCTAAGCTGCGATGAATTTCCTACATAATTATTTAAATAGCATGATTTATATGATTTATACATCTATCAACACTCAGTTACTTACACCATGCTCCAATCTCTTTCCATTTTCTCCGATCTTTTCCAGTCCACGATCGGATTTAGACAAAATCTTTGTCTCAATTAATGTCCTCAAATCTGCCATTTTAACACGTTTCTTTCTTTCACTAGTTCGTCTTGTTCCATTAGCTGAAACAGAATCTTCAGGCTTATCAAGTGATTTTTGTTGCTGAAATGGTGTATCATTAAGAATAGCACTGATTGGAGGTTCCGGTACTTCAATATAATCTTTAGTTGTAAGAGAACTGTTACTTGGACTGTCTCTACTTCCAGTGCCTTGATAGAGAGAAATTTCAATTTGTGGTATAGGAAGAGAATTTGACCGGCGTCTTGGCTGTGCTGGTGGTACTGTACTCTCTTCACTAATCTCTCGAAGTCTATAGTTAACGTGTAAAGCAGTGTAAAGTAAGAGCGGAAAAAGAAAGTGTATTAATACATTGTATGAATGCGTGCGTATGTTGAAAATGTTCATTTGCCAAACTACTAACACAACTTGAAAAGCCTCGTTGGCTCAGTAGGTAGAGCGTAAGTCTCATAATCTTAAGGTCGTGAGTTCGATCCTCACACGAGGCATTTCTTTTTTGCTCTTTTTTTTTTAAAAAAAAATAATAATTTTAATGATTTTCAATAAATTATTAATTGCAGCATATTAAATTTAATTTTGCATAATATATTTTTAATGTTTTGTTGTTCAATTTTAAAATAATTGAGGCAGGTCAGTCAATTCTTTTTTTTTTTCTTTAGAAAGTTTAATTAAGCAATCAATTTGCATATTTTTTTAAGCAGTCACAACATTAATTTTTCATTACTTTCGCTTATTTATGTCATTTCATGTTCTTCCTCTCTCACGTTTATTTAATCCGTGCCGTATACGAAGAAAGCATTTCTTCATCATTTGAGTGTCGTCAAAAATAAAAGGCATTGACAGTCTTGAGAGACTTTTCAAATTTAGCTCATTTCGAGTTCATGAATGATTGGATGAATTTTGAGAAAATAAAGTTTCAGACCCAAAAAAACTATATAAATTGGTTAAATCTTTTGTAGATTCTTTCACTCTCCTCATCGCCATCCAAAGATGCAAAAGTCACTTGGAATTCTCATTTTTGTTGTCTTATTTCAGCATGGATCTTGTATTTTGGTATGTAAATTTTATGACTATTCAATAAAAATTTCAGAAATTAAATAAATTTACAGACAAGAATGGCATGCAGAACTTCAGGGAATGGAACGTGTGTTGACCCATTTTGCTTTGTTACACCGGTAAATGAGAAAACAAATGCTGCAAATTTTGGATGTGGGAAGCTGACAAGGCCGTTAAATAAAGTTGTTGTAAGTTAAGAACTTTTTTTCAATCGATTCTCAATTCAAGAGCTAATAAATTCCATTCACAGGTCAAACAGCAATTCTATTTCAAATTCTTCCAAAGCTACATCCCATTTAACATTTTCCCAGAAGTCGAGTGGTGTAGCTTCGTCGCAAATCCAAATCCCTTCTCATACTTCAACGGCATCGTAAATGCACTTAAAGAAAAAGTTCCGGGATTTGTGAAGAAATGTCCATATTCAGGCACAGATTTACAAGTTAAAAATCTAACACTAGTCACAAGTGATTTAGCTCTTTGGATTACTGGCGAGTATAAACTGATCTACACACTTTATGATGACATTGACCCAAAAATTTTAGAAGTATCCGCAAGAGGAATTATTAAAAGAAATTAATTTAAATCTATCCAGTATTTATTGTGTATTAGGCTAGTAATAATATATTGAAACTTATTTATGCATCAAAAAATCATAAGATAAATGACCGACATGGTAGAAAGTTCCAAAATAAAAAAATTTCTCGTTCCATTTCTTTTTTCTATGAAGATGGTAAGCTGTAGTGAAATCAAACGATTAAACATTATTTACCATAATTTTGTCATCAGCGTTAGCTTCTGGTCGTGACTATATAAATCCCAATCAATATTAATCGTAGTGCCAGTAATTTTTGATCAAGTGTGAATTCATGAACGTTAAATGCAGTGCTATCGTGTTGCCACTATTTCTAGTGGCTGTATTTTTTCATGTTGGATATGGATTAATTGTAAGAAAAGTGGAAATACTTGTGTATGGCATGCAATTAATTTATTTGATTTATTTAATAGACAAAAGTTCAATGCAATACATCAGGTAAAGGAACGTGCATGGAACCTTACTGTTCATTCTCAAAAAGTGACGATAACAATTCAGTTGTGGCTAGTTATGGATGCAAAGAAATAAGAAAACCATTAACGAAAATCAATGTAAGTTTATTTTTGCAAACTCTTGTGAAGTATATAATTTCTTGGTATTTTTTTTTTAATTTATTTATTTCACCTCAATTTAATTAATTCTATTTTTCCAGGTTCATCTTAAAGTCTACATGAAAACATCATCACAATACTACCAAATTGGATACTTCCCAAAATTCGACTATTGCCAATTTATCACAACATTCGATAAAGAGAACTTTCTATACACTGGAGTGAAATTATTAAAGAAGAAAATGCCAGAAGTTGTTCACGAGTGTCCATATCAAGATAACGAGTTACAAGTAAATAATTTAACGTTAACTGACAGAGATTTTAAGCACATTCCCGCTGGAAAATACAAAGTTGTTTGCACATTGTCGGATGATGTAGACAGTAAAATATTAAAAATGACCACTCATTACCATATAACATGATAATTAAGTTTAAAAAAAAAATAAAATAAAAAAGAAGTGATTCTCACTGTGTGAGCCCCGTTGAGTTAAATTTCAAGTGTTACTTAAAATTTCTTTGCATAACTTTATTTCCTAAAATGGCCTATAAATCCGCACTTTCAATATCAACGTCACTATAAATCCGAGAATAAACCCGTCTTGTATAAGTGAGGATCTCTGAAAATGCGTAAGCTACTTAGAACTTGGTACTTTCTACCGAAAAATGCCCGGGGACTTTCCCACAGAAGATTCGAACCTTGGAGTTATCAGAAACTCGTTTGTGTCCTGGTACAAAGGCAAGCAAGAATCACATAAAAATCACACCACCTAAATATGGCTAAACACGATACTTAAATGAAACGGAATGAAAATTGGAATTCACGTGATGTGAAAACCTTACAAATGTTTCAATTTTCAATTTGTTCTTTTAATTTTTTTAAATGAAATTTTTTTGGAATTTTAAAAAAAATATATAGCAAAAAAAGAATGCTCCGTGTGAGGATCGAACTCACGACCTTAAGATTATGAGACTTACGCTCTACCTACTGAGCCAACGAAGCAACTTATGACATTGCGGATCTACTTAGAACCGCAAGTCGACCCTTAGAATGTTGGTCGGGCCGCTCGCTCGCAAAACGCATACTTAAGGAATTTTTTTGTATAAATGTATGAAACTTACCGATTGTATAGATAATGTAAACCCCAATAGATTCCTTCTTCCTGCCAATGTGATACAAATAGACATCTCAAAACAGCGACATCTAAGAATGTTGCAGCCGCAATGTCGTAAGAGCTATAAAATATATTTAAATTTTTATTATCTTATCTGCAAACTTATTTATAGAATTTTTCATTCCTACCTATGTCGAACGAAATTTTTCTGATCAGATTTTTGATATTGAGGTGATTTGATGTCTGTATCGACAGATTCACGCTCTGTTGACGAACTTCCTTTTGGCTTATCATCTTGTTTCTTTTCGAAGGCTTCAATTTTATCAAAATCAAATCTTGTCGTGTTTTTGTCAAAAATTCTGTCTTTTGACAGCACAGAGGTTTTGCTGCTTCGTCGACTGAATTGATAATGTGAATGATGAAGTAAACTCGCGTCTGCTGTGTAAAATATCGGATCAGGTCCTTGTGGTAATCGAAATAGTAAAACATGCTCTTCTTCGATGCTTGATGCCTCTTCAGGAATTGTTTCTGGGAAGACGGGTTCTTTTGGCGATGCGATACCTAAAGATATCTCATCGTCATGTTGTGGTGTCTCACAATAAGAAGTATTTGTTGGTGATTCATGGTGTGGTTCTCCTCGTGCATTTTTTGAAGGAAAAACTTCTTCAGATTGAGGAGCAGTTGTTGATGCTGATTGGAGACATTGTCGAGCACGTGGCTTTACAGGTGCCACAAAACATTGAATATTTGGTGCTCGATATTCCCACATTCCTTGCCATAATTTAATTCCATTTTCCAGACGAAAATTTTGAAAATCTGATTCTTTTAAATGATGTGCAATTGGTGCGAATAAATAGACAAAAAGCTGTGGAATTTGAAACAATTTATTTTATATAGAACTGCTCAAAAAATGTCATTGTAGACTTACCGATATAGTTGGAATTGAGAATAAGTACTCATATGTATTTAATATTTTCTTTCCATCCTCATTATCAGCGCATTCATCAGCTGCAAACAGCAGTATCCAATGCAACGTATACAATAATTTCGTTTCAGCAGCTCCAAGATTCTGCAAGTCTTTTACTCGATTTGTTAGCAAAGCTGCAGCACAATGCATGACATGTGGCAATGCTGCTTGTACAAGCCTCCATCGTGGAATCGATTGTATAGCTGATGTCAATGATGGTGATAAGCCAAAGTGGATGTTTTGGACTAGGACTTTCTCGAATGATTTGCATGCTTCTTTCAGTTCCTGTGATATTGATGGTGTTTTGTTATTAGTGGTTTTAGATGTTATGTGAAGGTCAAAAGGAATTAATCTATTCTACATAAAACTTATATACACAAATCATAAATTATTTTTTGGACAGGATCTCAAAACCTTTGATGAATAACTTCACAAGAGTCATCAAAAGTTCCCGCCCTTTTGCATGGACTTTTATTGAGATAACTGCCAATACAGAAATTGTTAGAATTTCCTGTCTGATGCATTTTTGACTGATCTTTGTAGCTTTTCTAGGCTAACATAATAGATCTAAAGTCTTAACAGGCTCCATAAATCCATCAAAAATGCAACAAAACCATAAATTGCCGATGATTTTTTCATAAATTCATTGTTAACACACTTACATGATGTCCTTGCGTATGTTGACAAAACTACGTAATTTTTTTGTGTTTTTTAATACATAATACAAAAAATATATTTACAAAGAATTATTTACATTTTTGTTGATGTCATATTAAGCAGTGAATTATATTTACAAGGATAAATGAACATGGCAAATAAACAATAAAAAATTAATGTATGTTTGTTTCGAAACATAAAGAAAACTTTATGCATCTATAAATTTCTTGTTGAACATTCCTGTTGATTTGCTAAAATTTTTATATCCCACTGGACATGAGATTTTAACAATTTGGCATCATAAAACAAGGAAATTTTTGAGAGAAAGGAGCTTGAAAACTGTTGATATTCCATTTAATGTTTTAAAAATGGACATTGAAGCATCACAAATTAAAATGTTTAAATTTTTATTAGACATGAGCCATACCAAAAAAATATACATCAATATCTTGTTTCTCGGTTCGCTCATAAAGGACACATAATAAAAATTATCATTTTTTCCATCAACTTGAGCAACAATTTAAAATTAAATTTTCATAAATCGAAAAAAAAAGCAAAATAAAAAAAAGTTTTTCTTCCTGATGTACAGCACAACGAACAGCAAAATTGATTATCTTATGAGTAATTAAGGTAAACATAAATCGGTGTGAGAAACAAGCTTTGAACATTTTCGTTGAGATGAAGTGTTTGGCACTTTGACAATTTGATTGTACGTGATCAATTTGAGCAGTTTTTATGGTATTTAGAACCAAAATTTAGAAAGGTATCGTTCATTTATTACGCAACAAAATAACGGTCATATTTCAAAAAAGAACAATGGAATTCTCAGAAATTCTATTGTTCTCCTCTCGACCCCCCCCCCTGAGTTACGTAATAAGTGAACGAGCCCAAAGTTGTTTGGTGATATTTTCAGTTGATATTAAGGGTTTGAAATTTCTGCTTCTTAATTCACAAGAAAATTACTGAATTTAAAATTTTTATACAAACTGTTTAGAAGTGTAAAAAAACTTCCAGAATGATTCTAGTTTTGTGATTATGAGATGTGCCACGTTCAACATTCAATTGTGATCTTCATATTGTTGATTTCATAGCTAAATACGTGTCAATTCTTAAATAAACTTTTCAGACGACAAACATTATTGACACTGGGTTAATAAAGTTCAAAACTAAAAAATCCGTTGAAATCTCCTCAACTTGCACAAGAGTAAACACACTCAATATTCCTCATAAAAAGCACATAACTCATACAATATAATCCGATATTTATTTCCTCATTTTCACAGGTAAGTGATGCCACGAGCAAGTCTCTGTTTAATTTAAAATTCAGCACGAATTGTGATATACATAAGCATTAAACAAAAAACAAATCCGGAACACATCAAATAAAAGAATAAAAGCTTTTTATGTCTGTAGCAAATTAGATTTCAAGTTTGAGATAAGAACTATAAAAGAATCCTAAATGAACCTCAATTATATAAAGTTTTCATGTTAAATGCTCGAGACACAAAAGCAGCAGCAACAAAAAAAAACTAAAAAGTAAGTAAGAAGGAGGGGATTGTTATGAGGCACGGAAATTTCATTAGATTAGGTGTTTGAATAAAAAATGAATGAAGAAAGGAAGTGAAAATAAGCATCTCATGAGCCTCACTTCAAATTGAGTTTTTGCATAATTGGATTAGAAAGCATTAAGCCACTTCCATTTGTTTTAGAAAGGGAACGAAAAATGGAAGTAATGATGATGTGCTGATTTTATTCATAATTTTGGTGTTATGTCTTAATAATTAATGAATACATCAAGTTCCTCACCATACAGTTTGCCTCATGTAATTTTCCTAATTTTGGTCTCACAAATGGTGCAATTTGACGCCACAAAAATGTTTGAACAGGAACAGGTAGACGTCCCAAATCCTGAAGGCCACCATCATCAAAGTTATCAGGATTATCTCTCATGATTTTAATTCTACGGTGAATTAAACGATGGGAAAAAATCAATAAACTCTCTGTGCATGTACATTATGAATATTAAATCAATAAAATATAAAATTTAAATGTAGAACAGCATCCCATGTACTATCAACTCACCTGATTGCAAATACTGACTCACTCAGTGCATTTTATTTTACTTTTTTGATTTGCATTAATTTACAGCTCTGTGAATATTTAGATAACTATTAATTCCGATGTTCATAAAAGTTCAAGAGATGAGAAAATATTTTGGGTATCAAAAGTTACGTAATTAAAATGCCTAGGATGAAATCACTATCAGAACTGAAATTTAATTTCCACTTTTTTTCGCTCCGTTCCGTTTGCAACAAAATCAATTATTCATTCAAAAAAAAAATAACTGGCTTGCATGCTGACATATCACTGCATGTGATTTTAAAGGAGGGTTTGAGTGGAAGTGATGTTTGTGAAAAATTTGGAATTTAGAAGGGTTAAGTTGTGCAAGACAGATACTTTATAGAAATATAGGGGTCGTTCACTTATGATGTCCTATTTTTAGGAGAGGAGAGGGGTCTGAGGATGTGTGACAGTTTTAAACAATAGAATTTTTTAATAAAGATTTTGTGGCAAAGGGGGGAGGAGTCTAAAAATCCATGTTTTTAATAGACGTCAAAAGTGAACGGCCCCATATGAATATTGGGTCACTCTGAGTGGGGTAGGTTCACATAATTCAAATTAATATTTACACATGATAATCATATTGGACATAGCAATAATTTAAATTAGGTAGTGTGGTAGTTTCATATTTTAGTTAAAAAATTAAATGGGCGTGCATTCAAAAAATTTCGTTTTCTTGAGAATTTATGCATATGCTTCTTTATGTCACATCACTTATCATCCAATCGACCCCCCATAATATTTTATCAAAAAAAATGGGAAAATCTTGTACTTTTCAACAACAAAACTGCAATGCAACAATTATTTTTTCACACTCTTGTCTTTTTGGAATTTTAATGTATGTCACATAATATACATCTTTTTTATAATTGAGAATATCCAAAATAAGCTTTATCCTGTTGTGCAACTATTAATTGATTTCCTTCCTGCTATTTTCACCCGTGACCTATTTGTTGTGATGAATTTTCACATTTTTTTTCTCTCTCTTCTTACAATAACAACAAAAATTGTTTCCTCCTATTTTTCTCCTTCAACCTTTTCTCATTACATGGTGCTGTTTTTTGAGTTGCCTGATGAACTTGTAAGAATTTTACGAAAATTTGGAGAAATTAAATTTTGAGATTTTTCTTTATTCTTTAAAATTTTTAAAATCATAGAAATTTGCAAAGGTTGCTAAATTTGAGCACATCAGGCAACTCAAAGTGTTCGAGAAAAATCAAACATGTCGTCTAATTTTTCCTCAGCTACATCTGTGTAACAACTAATTTTTCTATGATTGCAAAAATTTTCATCAATTTTTCATCCATAAGTCACTAAATTAACCTAAATTGATAGCCAACATTATAAGAATTAAGCGATTCTACTTATAATTGGCATCTTGCATTATTAATGACATTTTTGGCAATTGAAAAAAAAAAAATAATTTATATCCATGTAACACCCATAAATTTTTTTCTCTTTATATTTTTTCCAATTTTAATTCACTTTAATGGCACTTACGTAAGACTTAATGATACATTTTCGATTATTTTAAATTTTTGTAGAACTTTGGAAGCATGAAAGTTTTAAAAATGTCCACAATTTTTTGAGAATGGATAGAAAAGCCAGAAAAATTTTGCGTGAAAAGATGGATGCGAGCTTTTGTGCAGTTCAAAATCGTGATGGCGACTGAAAATTGTGAAAATTTTTGATGAAAAAGTCTTCGGAATGAGCATAAAAATGGAAAAATGAGTAAAAACTGGAGGAAATTATTTTTACAGTTGCGCATTATGGAATTTTTCATGTGCTTTGCACGTTGATGACTGTAAACAGACGATTTTGTATGGAAATTGAATTTGTTGTGCGCTGGCACGAAATGTTTATTTTGATTATTTTCGCGCCATTTTTGTGTGAAGCACGTGGCTGATGGTTGAATTTCCCCTTTAACTCTCAATTTTTACCCCTTATCCCTTCTAAAAAATTCATAAAATCTTGTTTTCCTTGATTTTGGTGCACTTTTTGAGGTTGGAAATTTTTTCATCCAAAAGTTCATTAAAATCTTTCTAAATTTCATCTAAGTGAATTTTATCAAAACTCTCTAGATTCCTCGCAATCTACAAAAATGTTATTCAAAATTTCACATCACTCAATTGGATCATTTCGCACTCAATTTTCTGCAAATTTCCCCAATTTTCCCGTTTTACTCTCAAAAATTTTTCTCTCACTCTCTGAAAATTAATTTCACTCTCATTTTTTCCAGTGTCAAACTCAATGTCCAGGATAAAATACAAATCATATGAAAATCCCTAAGTCCGTCAAAAAAACACATCACATGACCAAAAATTTCGCTCAATTTTCTCAAAAATGTTTTTGGTGGGAGAATTTTCCCCACTTTTCCCCTCAATTTCCCCGTTTTTTTGATCGCATGGTATGAGAAAAAAGCACATGTCACTCCCCTTTTCCACCCGTTTTGGAATCAACAAGTGGTTACACATCCGCAACAAGTTACCAGACGTTCATTGACGGGATTTTACGGTACACGTGAAGTTGTAAAAGCAGCTGATATCAAGCATGTTTCTTTTGTTTTGAATTTTTATGAGATTCTCTCTCAATTTTTTAAGGGTAGTTTTGTATCAGCTGAAGAAAATTCATTCATGAATGCTTAATAATTGTGCTTCATGGAAGATTTTTTTATAAACACAGCATGCTTTGAAGAATTTTTAAATTTATTTAAAGTTTTCAATTTTCAAAAGTACCTAAAAAAAATCCTTAAAAATGCAAGAAAATGAACCAAAAATTGAGTTCATTCCAAAAGTGACAGCTTCATCAACCTCAATGAAATCAGAAGTCAATGAGAAAGATTTGCCATCAGGGTCGACGCTCCTTGCAATTCCAAGTGTTTACTTATGTCCAAAATGTAAAGAGGTTAAAGCTGTTACGAAAATAAATCATGAAGAGGCAACACTTGAAATAACAGATGAGGAAGAAGAAGAAGAAATTTTAAGGGGAACTGAATCAACAGTCACAATTGTTGCATTTCCACAAAATGCACAGGCAGACGATCAGAAAAGATACACATTTGTCAGCGATGTGTTGAATAATTTGGCAACGGAGATAAGACCAATTGAGTCAATTCATGAATTACAGCCTAGAAATGAAGAGAACTCGGTTACAAATAAACCTGCTGATCATCGACGATCAACAGCTCTTGAAGATGCTTTAAGAAGTACTGACACAAGAAGGTTGTCATATTTTGAAGATGAAGGTTTTAAAATGCATGATTTGAAAATAGTGACATCATTAACTGACTTGGACACGTTGGAAATTGAAAAAGATGTAGAAGATTCGCCAAGAGACAGTTTTACATCCCAAGAACCTGTAAGTTTTAATGATTTAATAATTTTTCAATTTAACGGTTTTTGAAATCTAGATTTGAATTTTGATAACTGTTGAACGGTTTTGAATATGCTGTTGACTGGTTTTGAATATGCTGTTGTATGGTTTCAACTAAAAAAAATTAAAATATTTCCAGCATAAATCAATGAAACTTTATGACAGCAAAAGACCGTCATGGAGAAGCGTAAAAAGATCATCAGGAAGCTTTTTGAGTCGTATATCAAACGCATTTCGCAAATCCAATCAGCAATAAAAAATTCTGATTCGTATTTTCTGAAATAAATTAATCAAAGTAAACATTGAAAAAAATTTATTAAAAAAGTCAAAAAAAATTTTTCTATTTGCAAAAATTTTGTTGAAATTAAAAGTTGCTAATTATGGAAGAAATAGAAGTCATGAAGGTACCAAATGATGCTAATGAGTTATCAACTATCAAAGTGAGTATTTATTAATTGAATAAATTTTGATTTAAGTGTTAATTCCTCATTTTTTCACAATTAGATTGAAAAGTCGAATAATGAGTCACAAAATTTAAGTGATCAAGAAATTGAAAGTATTACCAACAATAATGAATTAAATAGTAACATTAATGAATGTATCGAAAGTCAGGAACTTGATGTAGTAAAAGATCCAGAAGAGCTGAATAAGACTGTAACTTTTGAGGATGGAACATATCAACCAACATTCCAAATGCAGCCTGAAATTATCAATTTCCAGTCACAGTTAATAAATGATCAGCAATTTGTGTTTGGAAGTGGCAAAATTAATCAAGATACAGAAGTCAAAGATCCAGAAATTCAAGTCAGTGACATTAACACCTTAGACACAAATACTCAGCCTCAATTACCACAAATTGCTGTAGATGAACCAAAGGAATCTGAAACAGTTGATCTAGTCAATTTAGAGACTTCCAAAAGTGAGGAAGTTATTAAAATGGAACAAAATGACACCAAGGAAGTAGTGGAACTTTCTGTTGATGGCAAACGAATATGCAAATGTTTCTCAGTAAATGATGATCTTGACAAACAAAATGATGAGCCTATAGAAATGAAGACAGCAAAGTCTGTCGATTTTAAAGTCATCGAAGAAGAAAATTCAGCTCCTTTAATGTCATCTGCTTCATTAATCAGCACAAAAGTCAGTGACCATAATTTGCGAAAGGTCCAAAACTTGGATGACTTGTCAAATGCTGAATCTTCAACAGATCTGAAAAGTCGAAGCTTTATACATTCTAAAGAACTTCCTGTTGAACTACAAACAAAATATCCAATACAAACCAACATCATTCAAGTTTCCTCAATTCCGAGAATCATTACGAGACAATATCATATAGAAAACTTGTCAGGATCAAAGCATTCTATGAAGAATGAGTCAATGTCAAATGCTGTAATTGAAGACCTTAATGATGATGGATATTTGAATTTAGTAAGTTTGAAATATTTAAAATTCAATAGATGAGACACTAATTGATGTAATTTACAGCCAAAAATCCCATCATCAACTTTGAGTGAAGCATCAAGCTCTGAATGGATTGATGAGAATATATCATTTGTAAATTCACTTGATGAAAAAATTGCAGTTGAGTCTGAGCCAAAATCACTTCCTGATACATCAAAATGTGAAGACATGCACGTAATTCCTTTAGAATCATTATGCAGCGTATTGAATGAGCCTCAATTATCACCACTTACTCAATCTGACCAACAGACATTAACTTTGACAAATAACAATCCACAACAAGTTATTTCTGATCGACAGCCATCCCCAGCATTTACTTTTGATCCACAGCCGTCAACATCATCAAATTCAGAGCCCTTGAAGAAGCAAAAAAGATTTGCAGGATGTAAAAATTTTGTAAGACGGTTCATTTCCAACACATTGCTTCGTAAAAAAGACAGAAATTGAATTCCTAACGTTCGGCACATTTCGTTCTGTTCATTCAAAAATAAATGAAAAAAATATATATATATATTTTTTGCAAAGAAAATAAAAAGTAAAGCATTAGTTGAAGACGTATGATGTTCGCGCATAAAAATGACACAAAAAATGTAAACAGGATTTTAGCTTTGACTGTGAATGGAAAATTATTGAATTGCTCTGTTTTGAAATGCGAATAATTTGTATATATTTTTTTATGGGCAATAAAATTTATGGAATGTTGTAAATTCTGGAAGATTTATGCAAACATTTAACGGATTTACAAAATTTGAAGTCTCAAAAACATTTGTAAAGTTTTAGAATATTTATTAGAATTTGTAAGGTTTTGATTTTTAAATCTAACGATCTAAGAAAATTTCAAAACATTTGTATGGTGGAGTTCTCTCCTAACCTCCGAAGGAGGAGGTTGTGGAATTTTCTAGTCCGCAATTTTTAATTAATTACGTGTAGGAATAAGTTACAAGTCGGAAATAAGTATACATTAACAATCAAGGAACTCGAAGACAATGGAGAGAGCTCAACAAATTCGCGATTTAATTAAAAATTGGATCTTACATATAGACATCTCGGAATTTAACTTAAATGGAATATCTTAGCAGCAAGGAGGAGATCAACATTGGAATACCACAGAACATAATAAAGGAACAGTACAACTTTGGACACCGATGGAGCTGGTCTTTAAATAGCTTTTGGCTGATGGACCTTAATAAATATAATTAACAACAACAATAAATTGAATGGGGAGTTCTCTCCTAATCTCCGAAGGAGGAGGTTGTGGAATTTTCTAGTCCGCAATTTTTAATTAATTACGTGTAGGAATAAGTTACAAACCGGAAATAAGTATACATTAACAATCAAGGAACTCGTAGACAATGGAGAGAGCTCAACAAATTCGCGATTTAATTAAAAATTGGGACAAAATCAGAATCGACAAAAAATGAGGTTTTTTTTTTCTTGGAATTTTATACACCAATAGATCAACATAGGAATACCACAGAGCATAATAAAGGAATAGTACAACTTTGGACACCGATGGAGCTGGTCTTGCAATAGCATTAGCTGATGGACCATAATAAATATAATAATCAATCAATCAATCAACATTTGTATGGTTTTGAAGCATTTTTAAAAACATTTGTACAGTTTCAGGATGAAAAATTGTAAGGTTTTGATAATTTAAAATTTTTAAATCGGTTAAAATTCAAATTTTTTAAATCCGTTAAAATTCAAATTTTTTTAAATCCGTTAAAATTCAAATTTTTTAGATTCGTTATAATTCAAATTTTTCTAAATTACACTAAATAATTTATTTCCTCTTTTAAAGTCAACTTTTTAAAGTAGTCGATGTCCTCTAACTCATATCTGTAAATAATTTATGTTTCCCTGTTCGACTTTGAATAGGCGCTTGGCAGAAAATAGACAAAATATTTCTTTTTCTCGTATCTGATGATGATGCCAAAGCTATTGCATAAATAATTGTCTACGCACGATTATAAAGAAGAATGTATCTTCTCAGGACTAAAATAATTATCATTTCTGCTGAGAGATTCTATTTATGTTATTCACATCGAATGCTATATTTAAGCGAAATTTGCAGTAGATTTAAATTTTCACGGTCATTTATGTGTTTTTTAGATTTTTTGATTATTTTAATGTTGTGTTGTGTTGATGTCAACATGATAATCTTTTAATTAAATTAATATACTTTGCTTCTGCAATTAAGTAATTTATCAACGAACGAAATTGCGCTGCCAAAATCCCGTTGAAGCTCAACAATTGAAAATTATCATGTTAATGAAGAAAAAATAGAATTTATTGTGTCGTGAGAAAAATAGAAAATTTTTAAATTTTTCCTGCCAATTTTCGTGTTGTCCACTACACATTTGCCTTCAAAATTGTGTCATCGTTGTCAGTTATGTGACTTCTTCTTCATCATCATAACACAACCGAATTTCTTTTTTTTTCTCTCTCATTTTCTACGAAAATAGCCATTGAGATTCTTTACGATAATTGTAACAATTTTTTGTTCGTGGCATCTTCCCTTTTAGCTTTACGCTTTATTACTCATTGTGGCTGACTAGTGGGTGGATGAATGAGTAAATAAAGATTGTTTTGAGGTACCTGTGGATTATTTATGGGCATTTTAACAATTATTGATGAAATCATGCTGAAAAAAATTTCCAACTGCAAAAATAATTTTGAAATTTTTATTTCTAAATCCTTCAGTAAATTTGCTTCAATTTATTGTTTTTGCCTTTTTTTACTTTATTAAAAGGTATTTGCAGGTTCTAAGAGTCATTAATTAGTTCCTTGTATGTTCAACTAAGCTGCAATCTGGTCTAAATCACAAAAATCATTCAAGAAACAGGATAAAATTGAAGAAAGTAACAAGTCAACAAATCCAAGGGGCATTCAACTTTTTTGCATCAAAAAATTCAAATTTAAAAAGTTCGTTACAAGAATAAATTTTAAAATTCCAAAATTCAAAGCAAATCAGAAGAAACAAGCTTCACATGACCGTAAATATCAATGTAACAGAGACTTTTCTACTAATTTGAATGAAAAAATATCAAGCAAGAAGAAAAAAATCTCGACAAGAATGAGTAGTGAGAGATGATGATCAGTTGCGAAACATTCTTGCACTTTTTATGGTTGCTTTCAAGTGCGTAGGCGTTGAATATCTGAATCAAAAAATATCTTTTAAAGATTTTCTATTTTTCATGAGAAAAAATTACAAAAAAAAAAAAAATATGAAAAGGAAAAAAAATTTTCATCACCTAAAAGTTCAACGACAATTTGCACGACATTTGGACATTTAAATTCCTGTCCGTCCACTGATGTGACGATAAATAACATTGGCAATTTTCCATATGAAATTAATTAATTGTTACCGAAAAAAATTCCTTTTTTCCCCCCACAAGAGTCAGTTGCATCATTAAAAGTCATGTACGACACTTCAGACTAACAGAATACACTTGCAATGATCAATCCAAGCGAGGCACAAGTGATTCATCAATTGGAATTTTTTCTGTATGTAAATACTTGACTCCATTTCCACTTTTTTTTATTTTTCAAAATACATTTGCCGTGTGTGTCTATGTGAAAAAAATTATTTTTACAGCAAAGGAATTTTTCCGACATTTCATTCCTCTCTGAAGCTATTTCTTCTGATGATCGGTCTTCACACTCACTCCGTACTTTTTTTTTTGCTTTAAGCTGCCTAAATTTAGAGTCGAAATCAAGGTTCGATTTTCTCAAACATTCGATCCCAAATATTAACGCCCGAGAGTTCGTATCTGTCTGCGATGCGGCAGTACACTAGCAAAGCATACAATTGTATTTATGCCTATTCATTTCATCACACAGCTGCGACTTCGTATTGAATAAGTTAATGTTGAATTTGAATGAGGGAAAATTAAAAGAAAAAAAGAAAAACGGAAAGAAAATGACTCGACGAAAATTGCCGACGACTTGAAAAAAATTAGAAAAAAAATTGCCTTCATCAAATTGAACAACGTTCAGATCGAAATCGTTAGTCGGTTGTATAACTTGATCCTGAGTTGTTGAGTTGAGTCCAAAGCAATCTAGAGAGAACACACATCAGAATGGTGAGGAGGATTTTTTTTGAAAATTCTTGCTTGTAGCTTCATTTGCTGCCTAGAATTATTAAATTGTGGAAAATCAGTGAAAATCAAGTGGAAATTTCATACTTTTAATACTTTTATTCTTTTTATTCCATATTTTTTTTTTGTGAAATCAACAGGCAGACAAATTGAAAGATCAAGATATTGAAAGTAAGTTGAAAGCTTAAAGTGGATGCAAGTTTTTTCAAATTCCAAAAAAAATTTAACGGTTGTCAAAAATTTGAATTTTACAAAAAAAAAAATCAAAAAAGTTCAAATTCGTTGCAAAAAAAAGTTAATTCAAGAATTTATTAAAAATCATGTAAAAGCAGTGAAAATGAATGAAACAAAGCATTACGTAATGATAATAGTGTAAAAGAAAACTAGGTCGATTAGAATCGACAGATGAAAAGTCAGTTAAAGCTGTCAAAATTAGTGAATTTACCATTAATGATAAGTTAAGAAACAAAATAAAAAGAAGTTTAAAAATGTGATCCAAATAGACACTTAATTATAATAATAAGAGCATTAAGAAGTAAGACAGATTCATTAAAAGTGGATGAAAAGGAATAAAATATAAAATGTGTGAGTGTTTGCAGAAAAAATAGAAGTAAAAAAATCGTGTTGGCCGCGCAGATCACTATTTATAGATCACATACAAAAAAGGCGAGTATAGGCCTCCTCGCTCGCGCGATTTGCTTGTAAAGTTTCAATTCATGAGAATGTCTAATTTTAAAAAAATATGTAAAGAAGAAAAAATATAAAGTTCCTACAGATGAGAGGCACACACAAAAAAAAATTGGAATGTTTATTTAAAAGCCAAAAGAAATGTTATGAACAGAATGTGAAGAGAAAAATTGAACAGAAGTTTCGTAATTCGCAATTCTTAAAATGATAATTTTTTTTTTTGAGGATGAAAAGCTTGCATCATTAAATCCACAGCGATTTAATAAACAAACAATGAATTAACGAAATTATTTTAACCACTTTTAGACGCAGAATTCGCATTCGGTATCTATGATTGCGATGGCTCAGGAAAGGTCGATGCCTACGATATTCCAGATGTCTTACGTGCTTTAAATCTTAACCCAACTCTTGAATTATGCGAGAAAATGGGAGCCACAAAGAAGCGTGGTGAGAAGAAACTCTCAGTTGAAGAATTCCTTCCAATCTTTGCACAAGTATGGCATATCCATCAAACCACAAATCAATGTATTTACTAAATTTACGAATCCATTATTCATAGGTCAGAGCCACAAAGGACCAAGGCAGTTATGAAGATTTCATGGAATGTTTGAAATTGTACGACAAAATGGAGAACGGTACAATGCTCCTCGCTGAATTGGAACACAGTTTAAAGGCCTTGGGTAAGTGTACCATTCGACAAGTGGTTGTCGATTTAAAAATTCATTCATGACGCAACATGATTTATTTATAAATTCCACCCTACATTTTTTTCTTTACTTTACTTTCATAGGTGAGAAATTGAGCGACGATGAAGTTACTGATCTTTTCGGTGACTGCATGGACCCAGAAGATGATGAAGGCAATATCTTTTATGCACGTATGTATCACGAATCTATTTCTATTTAATTCTCCCCTGTAAATAACTTTCCAGGTGATATAATCGCCTCTTTTACTACCTCAATATACATTTCATTGAATCATCATCATCATTACTAATCATTAACAGTCTTGATGACTGCAGAATTTATCAATAAAAAAAAATAGTATATTTTCACTCAATGTGCTATAATTTATTTTTAACGTAAAGTAAAGTAAAAAAATTCCCAACAAACACACCAACGTTCTCAATACGTGAATACCAAATAGCCGCTCGCAATATCCTAAAAATAGCGCACCTTCATACATATCTATGAAGTAGAAAATTATTTTCTTCTCATCTAAATCTGTCTGTGCGATTAATGAGGGGAATGGCAATTACCATATATCCCTGACGATTACGCATTGAGAAATATTTTGTTTTTGCCAAAAAAAAAAAAAAAAACTTGTTAGGTAGATTTTATTGTGTCGATATGGCTTTGACCTTTTATGGATTATATCCTTAATATTTTGAAGGATTTCTTTAGGAATTGAAGATTCTTTGGTATTTTTTACACGCTTTTTAATATTTTTGGAATTTTGCTCAAAATTAGTGAATTTTTGAATTTCCTTCAAACTGGTGTGGGTTTATATGGTATATCTATACATCTATGGCATGTACCCTATACCTTAGAGGTATATCCTAGAAATCCAGCCCTATGTAGCCCTTGTTAATCTCTATTAGTGATTTCTCACTATTTCAAGACTTAATTAAGCATTTGAAAACTTAAATTTAACCAAAAATATCAAGGGTGCGGAACTGATCAAATTGATTTTTGATCTTTTTTGATCATTTTTGACCATTTTTGATCAATTTGATCAGTTCCGCACCCTGGAAAAATATACAATAGAACTGAAATATTCTTCTGTTGATGATTTTAATGATAATGATGACCAAAAATTCTACATTGTAATTAATTCTTATAAATTTATTTATTTATTTCCATGTCTGTATCCATCAAATGTGAATAATTTATGTGTAAATCCATCCATCGATAAAAAAAATTTATGTTCGTTCATAACCTCAAAAAAATTCAATGTTTTGTGTCATAAAAAAAATGTATATAACAGCATTCTTGCAAAAGATGATGAACAACCCAATTGTCTACAAGAAGTAAATTACGTCTGCCAGTTCACACAACATCATCCATATTTAAAAAACGACAAAAAATTAATTATTTGCATAAAATTGATATAAAAAAATAAAAAAAAAATATTTAAACTTTATTCGTAAGTGTGACTTTATGTTAAATTAAATTTATGTTTCTTTTTTTATGAATATTCTTTTGGTGCCAAAAATCTAATTTTAATCTTTTTCTTCTCTCCTTCATGTATGTGCAGCGTTTCTCCGAAGAATGTGCGATGTAAAAGAAGAATAAGTTAAGACTAATTTAAATTTCATCTAAATCCAAAAACGACAACTCAATTTCGATCAAAATAACATCAAATATATAAGAAAACGACATACAATTGTGAGAGAGAGAATCAATCTGCTGCTGATATACCTTTAAATATCTAGAGATGAACATCATAATAATAAAAAAAATAAATAAAAAAATTGAGGGAGTTTGAGCTTGATATATGTGTGTGTGAAAAAAAATATATCGATGACTAGGCAATATATAATTTTGCAGTTTTCATATCTATTGCCTTTTCATCCTCACAAATATTATAAGTCATCACATAAATATTTAATTTTTTTACGTAATATCACCTTTTTCGAGTTTCAAAATTTCTTCAATTTTTTTCGGACACAAGTTTTCAATTTAAGGATTTCTTGTTAAAAAGTAAAATATAAATAAATTTTTTGATAATTTAAGAGTTATAATTAATAAAATGCAATAAAAAAGTACTAAAAAACAGAAAAACACACAAAAAAAAACACTCGCCACAAATTTACTCACTTTTTCAACAATAAACTTTTATTTATTTCAGGCATTTTTCCTCTGATTTTTGACTTTTGAATTGTATTTTTCTTGATTTGTCACATTATTCATGTTGCGCAACATTGTGACGAAAATTTGATGTCACAAAGAGGATTCTATAAATTTTCATGTTGCACAACACATGCGACATTAATTTTTTGTCATTTTGATGTTGCGCAACATTTTTTTAAGCTTCTTTTCTTCGATACAAAATGAATTAGTTGCTTTATTGACAGAAAAGTTACCTACTTTTGATGTGATTTAGTTCAGTTTAGTTTTGCTAAAAGATAATTAAAAACTCCTAAATATCTCTCACTTAGTATGTTCGCATTTTTCTAGGATATTTTTTAAAATAATATTATTTCATCAGTATACTTTCAATTGCAATTTACCTAAGGGTTCGTTCACTTATTACGTAACGCTCCGGGGGAGGGGGGTTAAGACTCTGTTACGGTTCAAACAATGTAAAAATTCTCCCATAAAAATTTTGTTACGGAGGGGGGGGGGGGGGTCTAAAAAGTCGATTTTTTGCGTTACGTAATAAGTGAACGAGCCCTAAATTAACAAAAAAAAAAAATAATATTCAATTTGAATTTAAATTAAAACCGATTAGGTTAGTGTTAAAATTAAGGAAATGTACTTCGAACATTAAATCAATGAATAAAAAGAGTCATTATTATTATTGTATTCGCATTTTAGGGGGAGGGGGATTGGTTGAAAAAATGTAAACATTTGTAACAAGAGAACGTTCAAGGGGGAGTCTTAAAATTTCATTTTTTTGCATAACGTATTAATTGAACGGTCCTTAATCCGCAAATCTGAATGCAAGCAAAAAACTTTTTTATATTTACTTCCATTTTTAGTTAAAAGTACTTTGACGTTAAAACTAAGCATTTCAATGAGAATTGTCATTATTTTCCAATTAGTCAATACCCTTGGCTATGGATTCTTATCAACTTTTAAAATTAAAAATATAATAAAACTTTTAATAATCTGTTTACGACTTAAAATTTAATACCACAAATTGAATTGAAAATGTCTCTAGGGAGTCGTTCACTTATGACATCCTTTTTTTGTAGAGGGGGGAGGGGAGGTTTTAAGCTGTGTGATAGTTTCAAACAATATTTCAATTGTTTGAAAGAGAGGATCTAAGAATTCAAGTTTTTGATGGACGTCATAAGTGCACGACCCCTAATCAAATTGACATTCATTTAACGTCCTAATCGTGCAGAAATGAAGGAAAAATAGAACGCTCGTGTGGAAATAAAATGTTTAGATGGACATGAGTAGCTGGTATAAATTTCTTGGTAAAAGCTCTTCAAACCTAAATTCAGTTGCGAAATTTCATAAAAGTTAGTCAAATTCATTTTTTTTTTTTTTTTTCAAAAGAAAATGTGTTTCTACAAAGCTTTAATTATTAGCTGCTTCATTTATCAAGCATTAGCAGGAAGTCAATCATATCAAGCATCAGACACTACATTGCCGCTTTCAACAGTTCCCCCAACAGAACCAACAAACAGTTGCAAAACTTGCAGACAAGTCGTTAAAGATGGATTAAGTCCAAGTGATCCTGGCTGTAATTCAGGAACAGATGAAAAGGTTCTTATATTACTAGCCTTTGTTGATTCAGCAGAAAGACCAATGGAATTCGGTGCTTGTTCTGATCCTAAATTAGGAATTACTGAAGCTCAACGGTATCCATTATTGATAAGTGTTACAGCTACTCACTTGATATTTGATCCTTGAATTTGATTAATTTATCTAATAAAAATGTTATTTTTTGAATTTTCAAAACTTTATAAATGTTAATTTGGAAACATTTGTATGGTTTTCTCAGATTTTAAAAACATTTGTAAGGTTTTGAATTTCAAAAATTAAAAAAAACCGTTAAAATATTTTATTACAAATTTTTATTTTTCGTTTCCTCTCCGACAACTAAACATCAATTAAAATCCATCATACATTCAACTTTTTAATTTTATCATATGAGGAACAAATAAGCGTAAAAAACATAATAATTTTACTTTACATAACTTAGTGCTGCTGAATTTGTGATGATCCAGCAAATGCACCAACACCTTTCTTAAAAAATTTCGTTGTCGATGAGTTTATAAGTTGAACGGCTTGTGGATCATGATGATTGACATTACTGTCTGGCTTATAAGAGCAAATGCATTTAAATCCTTTGAGGTAATTCATTCTCCAAATACGAACATATCCATCATCAGCACTTGTTACAAGCATAGTTCCAGTTATATTCCATGTTACACGCCAAACTGTACAGAAATTATCATTAAATTGTGCAGCTTGAACGACTTCAAATCGTGTATTTCCAGACTGTTCGACAATTGGTTTTAGATTGAAAATGCTAACATCTTTGGATGCAACAGCTAAAACGTGATAACTTCGACCAACATTTGGTGCAAATTCAATTGAATGAACTGGTTCCGTGACATTTATATTTTCAGTTTTTGTCCATCGTCGATTATATTCGCTGTATTCAAAAACAAAGACTTTTGGTTCATTTGATTGTGCCATATCACTTCCAGCTGCAATCATTGGAGGATGTGCTCTAAAAAGTGACGGATTCCAACTTATACATGATAATGGAATTTTACAAATAATTTCATGCTGTAATGTCCATTGTGATAGATTCATAATATCTGGTGCTTCATAAATTCTAATAATTCCATCAGATGAGGAAGTCGCGAGCACTAAACCAAGATTTTTAGGTCCAAATTTTACATCTGTAACACTAGTTCTTGAATCGACTAAATTAGTTCTTCGAATCCATCGTTTTGCTGGTGTTGAACTTGCTGTTGGCTTTTGTTCAGCTGTTTCTTCCCAAATACTAGCTGTTCTGTCAAATGATGCTGATGCTAAAACAGCACCAAATTCTGGATGTGACCAATGTAACTTCCAAATACTTCCTGAATGTGCCTTCCAACTTGATGATACAATCCATTGACCTTTCTCATTCTGTTCCCATACTTTGATTGTCTGATCTGAGCTACATGTTGCCATTCTCTAAATAAAATTCTTTGTTATCAGTTCCATTTCATAAAATTGTGAATTTATTAGCTTACCTGTCCATAATAGTCATAACTACAGTCATGAATGACATCACGATGTTCGGTATGAATGATTGAGTTCATTTTGATAACTAAATAAAGTGTAATTAATTATTTATTTGAGGAAAATTAAAGTTTATGAAAATTATCTTTTTTTAGCGCTTTGTTGTTCAGAGCAATTTGGATGCACATTGAGCGAATTGAATATTTGAATTTAAGGCAAATTGAATATTTACGAGCAAATTCACAAAAAAAACGTGTTTAAAAACAACAAAATTCGATTCCTTTAAAATTCATCAAAAAAATCTAGTTAAATAAATTAAATTCATCAAAATGAAGCGATTAAATGATGAACAAACCAAAATATTCTTCGAGAAACTCACAAAATAGTAAGATTAATGCATAAATTCCACAAAAAATCATAAAACTTATAATTTAATTTTTTCAGCATTGGAACTAATGTAAAATTACTTTTGGATCGTCCAGACGGAACTTATTGTTTTCGAGAAATGAACAGACGAGTGTATTACATGTCGGAAAGAATTTTAAAATTAGCAGAAAACCTCAGTGAAGAGCATTTAATTGCTGTTGGAACTTGTTTTGGAAAATTTACAAAAAGTAACAAATTTATGCTGCAAATTACAGCACTTAACTACCTCGCACCATATGCACAATACAAAGTTTGGATTAAATCGTCAGCAGAACAGCAATATTTATATGGAAATCACATAAATAAAGCTGGATTAGGAAGAATTACAGAAAATACGCCACAGCATCAAGGAGTTATTGTCCTGTCCATGAATGATATACCTTTGGGATTTGGTGTGACTGCAAAATCAACAGCCGATTGTAAATTAGCCGATCCATTAGTTACAGTATGTTTTCATCAAGCTGATATAGGAGAATATTTAAGATCTGAGGATACTTTGATGTAAAATATTTTTCACTTTTTATTTTTAATTCTTAAAATACAAAAATTTTTATATGAAAAAATACATTTATGAAGACTTTTTACTGGAACGGGATCTTGATGAGCTGGATGATGATGATTCCTTTGATTTTTTGCTACTACTTTTACTGCTACTTTCAGATTTTCGTTTCTCTGATTTTTCAGACTTTTGCTTGTCTTTTTCCTTTTTTTCTTTTTCTTTTTCTCGCTCAATTTCCTTCTCTTTCTCTTTATGCTTATAACTACTTGATGATGAACTTTCACTTGATTCATAAGACTTGACAGATTTTGATGATCCTTCCTTTTTCTTACATGTTGAGCATGTCCAAGAATTTTGATTTGCATCATTTGGAATCTTTGTGGAATGACACAGTTGATGCCATAATTGATGACATTCAATGCACTCGAATAGTTGATTATTTGCAGAATTATCCATTTGACGACATACAACACATGTCAAGTCTGTAAGAAGGTCCATAGCTGATGAACTTTCATTATCGCTGGAATCTTCAGCTGGATCATCAGTTTTAATTATTTGTTGATTTTCACTGATTAATGATGTTGTAGCTAACTTTAGTTCCTCAATTTTCTTCGTTTTATGTTTCTTCAATTTAAATCCACTTCCAACAGCCTTAGTTTCCTGACTAATTAATGAATCAACTTGTTTTTTACTCAAATGATTTTCAACTAATTTTGTTTTATCATAATGCTTGAGAATCTCGGTATTTAGCATGTTTCTCATTTTCTCAGCTGAATCTGGAGCTGATGAATGAAGTAATTTAATTGCAGCGATAAGATAGCTATCGTCCATAATTGATAAAATTAAAGATTTGAATAAATGAAAAATTATTTGATTTAAAAAAGTAAACAAAGGCAAATTGGGCGAATTCAAAATGTTTGCTACAATTTCAAATTTTATTTTGACCGTTACGTTAAGGTTTTGCTTAAATAAATATTATTTAAATAGATTAAGCTATTATTGCATTAGCATTATCATTATTTCTTCTCAGATTCCTTCTCTTTGATCTGAATTTTCTGCTCGAGTTTCTCAAATTCTTTTTCAGATAATTTATCAGCCTCATCTTTAACTTGCTCAACAGATATTACTTCTGGGATATAAAATTGCAACATATTTTGTACTCCGTTCTTTAATGTAATTATTGATGATGAGCAAGTGCTGCATGATCCTTGTAACTTTAATTTAACTATACCATCTTGATAGCCAACGAATAAAATATCACCTCCATCCTCTTGAACTGTCGGTCTTATACGTGTATCAAGTAATTCCTTAATCATAGCAACAACTTCATCATCCTCATCGTTAATCTCAGTCACTGAATTGTCTTTTCTTTCATGAACAATTGGCAAGCCACTTGCAAAGAAATCCATAATGACAGCAAAAATTTCAGGCTTTAAGACTCCCCATTCAGCCTCTTCATGTTTTGTAACTGTGATAAAATCTCCTCCAAAAAATACACTTCGTACACCTTCAATTCTAAAAATAAGCTTAGCCATTGGACTAATCATTGCATCATTGGCATGTGGAAAATCCATTGTATTGCCTTTTCCTAAAACATCCTTGCCAGGAAGAAACTTTAAGCTGTCTGGATTCGGTGTATCTTGTGTTTGGATGAACATTGTGCGATGAAAAACATTCGATATTGACGGCAAAATTAGTTTTCTGATATTTTGTAAATTATTTCTGTTATGTGAGATAACATGGTAGGATCTGTTGATGATGCAAATTTAGAATGGTTTATGGATACGCTAATCAAGTTTTTACTCACCTATGTCTAATAAGAGTCGTCAAAAATGGAATTAAATTTCTCTGCATGATTTGTTTTGATTTTTCTACTTTTTTGAACTGTACAAATGTTTTTTGATTTCTGGAACCATACAAATGTTTCAAAATTTGAATTTTAGAAAACCGTTAAGATTTGGAAAAAGATTTTTTGAACCTCTATCGATAGAGATTTGTGACAGCATTTTTACATGATTTTAGACTTTTTTTGCATATTTTCAGAATTAATTTTATAAAATTTTGAGCATGACAAATAATAAAATTCTCAATTGACAAAAACTGACCACCCAAAGAATGCAAAAATCCCTCAAAGTGGACTACTGCCAAAAAAATATAAAGCAGAGAAAAATTGCATAATTATGGGAGGTCTCAAAAAATTTATGAATGTAAATCTCAAGTAGCAAAAAAAGGAAAGAGAAGAGAAATTAAGAATTTTTCCTTTCACCACATGACAGCAATACATGATACTTGAATTTACATGTGCCCATAAAAAATTTCTTTCATTCAGAACACAAATATTTACGACATCTGATCTTCTCCTTAGAAAAAAATATTCTCATGCATCCACTCGAGAGTCTATATAGAGGAAAAAGAAAAAAGAAAGAGAGAAAAACAGATCATTTCACAAATTGCAAACATATTGCAGGTCAGACGAGAAGATCTATAGAGTCATAAATTTTAAATGGCTCGACCTATGGATTATATGCTATGACAGATACGAGATTATAAATGACATTACAGCACAAACATATTTGAAATTTTGTGTGTAAACAATTCATAAATTATGATCTTTTCATTTTCATTTGAGAGCCCATGAGAGTAAGGGCACTGACTATTAATATTATGAATATTATCAAACTTTCTTTAAGAAAACAGACCATAAATTTTAGTCACATGCATGGATAATATACACATAGAATTAAGTTATGGAAGGGCATCATGACGATTTAGAGAGATTTGGTTTTCACATTAACTATTTAACGGATATTCACAGTCTCACAGAATCTACTTCGATCTTCTTCATTTTTCTTCCTAATTGAATTAATTAAGGTCTTCTACAAGTTTGAAAAGTAAATCTGTAAGGTTTTAATCATTTTGGTTATGTTGCGGATAAATTCTAAAAAACTCTAAAAATAACAAATTAAAAGTACTTGGATCTAGTGGAATATAATTTTGCCATGATGTAGATGTGATTAGAGGTTGTTTTTGTTGGAAATATATCCAAATAAGGGCAAAATTATCAAATAAAATTTCAAGACGATTAATTTTTGAGGGGAAAACAACCTTTTTTGTACGCAAATTCCACTAAGTAGTTTTCCCTTTTCAATAATTTTCAAATCTTAAGAACTCGTTAAATTTAAACTAATTTTCTCTGAATCTCAAAAATTTAAAGAATGCGCTATTCACACTTTCACAAAGAAACTCCTCAAAAGTATCTTCCTCTAAAATAAATGATCAATAGAAAAACCTCACCTCATTAAATTTTTTTATGACCTCCATACTCATATTTACAACTTACTTACTCTGAAACTTACTCCATATACACAAAAAGAATTTTTTTTTTTGAAGTTTTAAGCTTCTCCATAAAAATTATGCTACCGGCAATAAAAACTCTAAATGTTATGGACTGCTATGTGAAGCCCATTTTCCTTTCCTGCAAGCCATTAAGTTGAAAATGCTCTCAAAACTTTTTTTTCTTTTCTTTTTGAAATTTATTGTGTTCAACAAAGAATGACTTGAAAATGTAAATAAAATGTGGAAAATTGTTTTCAATTTTAGGAGCTTGCTTGCTGGGCATGGAATGTATATTTGGGTGACTCTCTGAGTGATATTTTAAGAACCTTGATAATTTTTCTTTGATCTTGGGAAAAAGTTAATTTTTATAGGAATATTGAACTAAAAATTGCTTTTTAGCAAGAAAAATGTTAGTTTGTTTTACTAGCAATCATTAAAGTTGTGAATTATTCACACCAAAGCATGAAAATCACCTTTTAAAATTTAACGGTCATTTCAAATTTGAATTATAAAAACATTATAAAACCCAAATCAAAAACATATAAAAGTTATTTTTAAACCGTACAAATTCAACTCTTTCAAATTCGAAACAAAAATCTGAAAAAATGAGAATTGCCCAAACTAACAGCATATACAACAACAATGCTGGTTTTGATGATGCATCCACAAATAAATAAAATAAAATAATAATAAAACACAGAAAAGAGAAGGCAATAAATTTAATAAAAGTGTGGAAAGAAATGTCCCGTAATGTTTCATTTCTGAAAAATCCATAAAGGACATTAAAAATGAAAAACATTCAAGACATGCATCTGCATATGAAATTTTCATTTATCAATTTCGATCGTCATGACGATTTTTCTCCCCTTGAAATCTCGTAAAAGAGATGAGAAAATGGGAAATAATAAAAGAATGCTTGGGGAAGAAATACAGAATAAATAGAAACAAATCGGACTGCTGATTGACACGTGAGAGTTTTTATGAAACAACGAAAATTTTCATCTTTGATCATCCATCGTCATGTTGTTGAAGAAAAAAAATTCTCTTTTTATCATATTCACAAATGTTACTTCTATTTTCCACAAAAAATATACTAGTTTAGAAACTGTCTGTTGGTGACTGACTACTTAAAACGCAATTTCTATTTATTGATAGTTAAATTCAAGGACTTTAAGGCCTTGACCATACCTTTTTCCAACATAATTTGAAGATCCAGTAAACATAACCAAAATTCCAAAAAAAATTGTTAACTGTAAGATCTAAAATACAATTTACAGATAAGCAGACAAAATACAACTAACAGCATCTATTCCTTCCTAAAAGCTATTCCACAAAGAATTTAAAGAAGAAAAAAAAAATTGCAAAAAACCTCTCTTTTGCTCCTCCAGAGATTTCTGTAAACACATCATAAAAGAAGATCCGCCAAAGACATATCTTATACTGCGTACGACAATAAAAGATCTTGTTAACAGATTTTCCTTTTATTCTTCTTCATTCCTTTCATTTCATCATTTTGCAACAAAAGTTATTGCCGAGCGGCATCAATGAGAAGTTTTTCCTTTTCGGTCTGTTCTTCATGACTTCAGTTTTATGATGGCATGGAACACTAAAAAATTGAGCTTTATGTCTCGTCGGTTGATTTTGTTATGAGTTTTTCATGATGTGCTGAATATTTTGCTAGTTAAAAAGTAAGAATCTTGCAAGATTGATTGGGAAATGAATGGGGTTTTAAGTATTTTATGATTTTTAGTGGTAGGTAAGTTGAAAATTTATATCATTTTCGATGCTCAGTTTATTCAAATCGAGATCAAAACTGAAGATTTTACAAGATTTTAGCACTTTATGAGGTAATTTAGCTGAATTCAGCAAATTATAGATCAATTCAGCAGAATTCAGCATTTTTTAACTCAGGATAGCTGAATACAACTAATTATAACTTTAATAAGCTGAATTCAGCAAAAGCTGACTTAACTAAGCCTTAATATAGCAAATCATGGACCAAATCAGCTGAATTCAGCTTTTAAGGCTCAATTTAGCTTAGATCAGCATTTTATGATTCAGTTTAGCTGAATTCAGCAAATTATTACATACTCAGTTTCGCCAAATTTACTTCATTTTTATAAAAAATTCAATAATTTTAACAATCCAATCCAGATTCCAACAAAATGACACACCCAGTCAAAGCTAAAATCAAATTTTTGCATCACAAACTCTCTTAATTACCACTCAAAATGAAACCTTTATCTATATGACTCAATGACAAACCATATGACATGATGTTAAACTAAAACCTTAACTAACGATGTGGTTGTCAATCAAAACATGAGAATGTGTCTTGTATCCATATCATGTGATCATCTTTGAGATACATTTGACTAATTCTTCATGCCACTCATACTATACTTACTTGAGATAAAGGAAAAATGCCACACCGATCCAACACACAGTCAATTGATCCTCTAATGTCTTTTTAATGTATCTCTTTCAGACAACAACAAAAAAATGAGAAAAATTTAATTTTAGAGAACTGAAAAAAAAATCAAAGGAAATTTAAGATGGATTGTTGGCAAAAAGTGGGTTGATCCAATTAAAAATTTTAGACTCATTAGCATTGGTATTTCTCAAATCTTTTGACTTTTTAAAAATAGAAGTGAATAATTATTTGCCTGAAAATCCAAAATATTAAGGAACTCAAAGGAATTATCTCAAAAAGAAATTAAATTTTATTAAGCATTAGAGCTAAATTATTAAAATATTTAATTTAATAGAAAAATATATTTTATTGCCAATAAATATTAGACTTAAATCTATCTTGGTATATAATCCACACGAGTCATTTGATGTCCATAAAATCCTTGATAATGACTTCCATAGACATTTGGGGTAGTTGGTGTTGGAACCTTATATTTATCATAAGGATTTGCGTACGGATGTGCATTATGATGATGATGGTAAATTGGTCCAAAATTACTGTTTTCTGTTCCATACGTCTGACCCAACATGTGTGTAGCAACAAAGTTTGAATTTTGTGGATTTATTGCATATGCTGGTTGCGGTGATGTCGTCTGAAGTTGAGATGAAGTCAAGCTTGTGATTGACAAGTCATCTTCTGTGAATGGATTTACATGAATAAGATTAATAAAATTTTGGATGGATAGTAATCAATGTATGTGAAATTCGCACAGCAGTCAAGCATTTATCCCTGTTTTCGCTCTTCTTCATTATTGCTCATATTTTATCACTTTCATGTGTTGTGCAATTCTCATTTTCAACTCATCATTAAAGTGATGATTACAATTGCAATACTAAAGTGCGAAAAACATGCAAGTCACAACTGGAATTTAAGAGTCGAGTCGTGTCACAAATTGCACTTTTCACACTCGATTTCATCGTCGGTGAACGCATGCAGAAAAAAATATTACAAAATAAGATTCAAGAAAAAAATACAGAAAGCTTGAGAGGCGCGCACTTGATGCTTGCTGATTGAAAGATGAGTGATTTGATTTATTTCCATCATTAAATAAAGATTTTCACTTACTTTTGCTATTGCTACTAATATTGTTATTGTTGGCGCGATCACTTTTCAATCGTTCTGATGATGCTACTGTTGTTGTCAGTCGTTGATCTTGTGAACTGGAAAGTGACAAGTCAAAAAAAGAAAAACAAATTTTAGTTTTAATTTCTGAGGTGATAAGAACGGAAAGATTTATGGATTTTTCAATTATTTATAATTTAATTAATTTTAAAGAGATTTATTTTCCCGAGAAGTGCCAGAACTCTCGGATTTTTAACACATGGCCTCTTTCTTCTCTCTTTAAAACACTATCAGTCAAGTGTCGTCTAATTCATGAGAAAGCGATGAGAATTTGTAAACAAATTAACCTTTTCATTTCTGGTAAGCAGCATGGCATTTCTTAGTAACTATTTTCGAAGATAAATAGTCTATAAATTATCTTTGACTGACTAATTTGATGAATGCACGAGCTAGTCATGAGAAATTGAGAAAAGTTTACGCATTTTCCAGTGATTCAAATAAATTTATGATTTTTGCGAGAATGTCTGTATTTTATTATACTTCCTGGGATTGCTGCTGTTTAAATGAACTTCATGAACTTGTTTTTAAGGAAATTAATCACTTAACTATGGTTCATTGTATCAAAATTGAATTTTTATGCTAATTTTCGTAATGATGTGTTTTTTACGTAACAAAAAACGTACGTAAAACGTTGAACTCAAAAATTCAAATTCAAAAAGTTCGTTAAAAATTCCTGTTTGAAATTATCAACAATAAAGACAGATCCGGTCATGAATCTTGACTAATGCACTTTAAATCATCACCTGCAGTGACTTATTTACTTTTACTCGTTATTCTCTTACGTTTTTACTCGAGGAACAAATTTTCATTGCAAATGTAAACATTTCAAACAATTTTTGGAATGAAACAGATTAAGAGATCAATTTATCAGGGAATAACAACAAGTAAGTGCATATGTTTTATGTTTCAGAAGTTATGTTACAATTTTTTTTCTCTTTCTTTCCTCTTTTTAACACACAAAAAATATAGATTCACTCTGGAAGCAATATCTTTACCCAACTTTATTTGGCAATCTGTAAACAATTTCAATGCGATGATCATGTAAAATTTCTTCTTATATCTTGATTCATTAATTGTTTAAATTATTTCAGCAGCATTTCTTGAATATTTTTTATCCATTCCATTATTATTATTATTTTTAAAAGTTTTCAGGACGGGAAAAATTATGATTATGCGTGTGTGTTCTTGTGGGAAATATTGAATATTTTCGGTTCATATATCATGCATGTATGCCACGATTGTTCAACACATTGACAGCCATAAATTGGGAATGGCATCATAAATTATAAACTCGTGCTTAGTGAAAAAAAACTCTTTTTTTTAAACAATTCGAGAATTTATTTGTTCTAGTTCTGGATGTTTGGAAGAGGGTTTTGAGAATGTTTGTGGGATTATGCATTTTTAGAGCAGTTAGAGTGGGTAGACTAACTGGCAAGTGTTATTATTTTTAAGTTAGAAAAATTCAAAAATTTTGTTACCGTTACAAATTCTTAATGACTTGAAGTTAGCATCAATTTTTCAAAATAAAATTTTCCAACGGAAATTACTTAAGGAATTATCATCATCGCACAAGAATTCATATCTCTTAAAATAAAAATATTATTGCATTTACATCATCATCATGCCTGAATGTTCTAATTTGTCTTCTTTTCCTTTCCATAATTTTTCCTCTTCTAAAATTTTTTTAATAACTTCTTACTTGTACATACAAAATATTCTTGAGCATCTACACACTATATTCTCGCGTCGTTATAATTTATGAATTTGTTGATTGATATTTTAGTGGCTTTACCCGATAATATGCGACGGTAAAATGAATGTGGATTATTTTTGGATTCATGCAAGCATAAGTTAAGAGACTGCGAATGAAATTTTCTATTTTTGTTGCTAAACAATTTCTTCCTACTTGTGACAATTTATTTTTTTTATTTTTTTTCATTTAAATTTAAAATCTAGAAAATTTTACTTTATGTTAAATTTTTTTTTGATACATCTTAAAAAAATTTGTAAAGAAAATTAAATATTTTAAAAATGTTAAATTTTTTGATACATCTTAAAAAATTTGTAAAGAAAATTAAATATTTTAAAAAATTATATTTTTTATATTTGAAAAAGTTTAGAGAGAGTTAAATAAGAGAGAAAGAGTTAAATTAAGAAAGAGTTAAAGAAGAGAGTAAGAATTAAATAAGCGAATAAGAATTAAAAAATACGACTCAGTCGGGATAAAGAAGTCGTGATAATATAAACTAAATTAAAACCAATAGAACCCTATGAAACCAATGAAACTACAATAAAAATCATTTATTTTAAAATTGTAATGGATTCCGTTTTAATTAGGAAATTTACAGACTTCCTCGATTCATCAAAAAAAAATTAACATTTTAATTTAGTTTATTCTGTCAATCACTAAACGAGATTGAGAAGTGTTGACCGTGAAAATCTAAAGAAAAGTGTGATTCTGTCAAAGTACTAAACGAGATTGAGATGTATTGACAGTGAAAATCTAAAGAAAAACCTATTCTGTCAAAGTACTAAACGAGATTGAGATGTATTGACAGTAAAAATCGAGACTAAAACTCTCAACAAATTCAACAAAAATAAGTGAAAGAAAAATTCAAAATTATAAAAATAAAAAGTGAAAAATATAAAAAGTCCTAAAGGAAGGCAAAATTAAAAAGAAATTAATTAATTAAAGAATTAATAAAGAAATATTCTACTTAAAAATTACATAAGAAAGTCTACGTGACTAACGGAAAAAATTAACAAAGCGCATGAAGCAGCTTGACATATGAGATGAAGAAAAAATATTATCAGCCACTACGAGTGAAGCTTGAAATTGAAAGAAAAAATAAAATAATAAAATAAAATAAAAAATGCGAAATTATTATAAAGAATAAAAAGTGAAAAATATAAAAAGTCCCAAAAGGAAGGCAAAATTAAAAAGAAATTAATTAATTAAAGAATTAATAAAGAAATATTCTACTTAAAAATTACAAGAAAGTCTACGTGACTAATGGAAAAAATTAACAAAGCGCATGGAGCAGCTTGACATATGAGATGAAGAAAATATTATCAGCCACTACGAGTGAAGCTTGAAATTGAAAGAAAAAATAAAATAATAAAATAAAATAAAAAATGAGAAATTATTATAAAGAGAAAAAAGTGAAAAATATTAAAAGAAAATTATCTAAAATAGTTAACAAATTACACAAAAATAAAAATCTTAGCTGTAAAACTGTATCTACGTGACAATAAATAAAAGAAAAAGCACATTTTTGAAGCGTGTCATATGAGAACAGTGTTTATATTACTAGTGACCACATGTGATGGCTTGATATTGGAGAACTTAAAGCAGATATGGCAGTGGATAGATGAATATATAGACAAAGACAAAGAATTCAAAAAATAAAATAAGAATGAATTGTGTAATTTGTAATTTAAAAATTAAATCGCAATATGATTACATAAAATGTGAAACTGACCAGTGCAATAATTATGCACATAATATATGCGTCGCTCATCTACCTACATGGAGATGTATTAATTGTATTCAAGCATTGGATGCAACAAATGTTACAATTGCAAGAGGCGCAAGAAGAAAAGATACTAATGCAACATTAATGGATGCACCGTTAGTAAAATTAACTGATTTGACTGAAGACGAATCTGATAATCATACACACAACAAGAAACAAACAACAATCAACAAGTTGACAACAATTCAATTTTAAATACAATTATTAACAATCCAGAACAAGTAACAAATAACAATCAACAAGTAGACAAATAATTCAATTTTAAATACAATCATTAACAATCCACAACAAGTAACAAATGATCATCAACTTCATGGTAACAACGCCGTTGTAAACAATGCAAATCTGAAGACACCCAATCATGATTACAACAATCAACCAAGTGCATACCAATCAGAAAGAGAACGAGGATTTGTAAGTAAAGGAAATAATCGATATGAGAAAAACATGAATTCAAAAGGTAACAATGGAAAAGGGCCAAATCGTTCCTCCTTTCGATCCAAATAAAATCCCAATTATGCTAATCAATATAGTATGGACACTTGTGTGATTTGTAAAAGAGCTGGAAGTAATCCTCCAGACTATATACATGATGTTTTTCATGTGAAAACAACTTTCATTTTCATTGTATACAAAGATCTAATAAACCATACAAATTAGACAATAATATTTTACTTTGCGGAAACTGCTATGGTGATAGAAGCTCTAAATCTAGTACAAGAGCAACCAGTTCTATTAATTTAGGTTCAGATACCAGTCAAAGGGTCAATAATCAAGACAACAGAAGATCAAGAAATTCTTATCAACAAAACAGAAATAACGTTAGAACACCGAATAGAGGAAACAATAGAGCACAAGCCAGACAGTCATTTTTACCGCCAAACTTAAATGAACATGAAAGTACTAATTCAGCTCTATTATTAGAAATGAAAAGAAATCAAGTCAGACAACTTCCCATTATTAATGAAGGAGAAGGAGTATTAATGTATTGGCCCAGTTTTATAGCTGCATTTAAAGAAACCGAAAATTTGTTTTCCATAATAGAAAATTCCAACAGAATAAAAAGAGGCAATTAAAGATTCAACTTTGTTACAAATAGGAGGAAGTTCACTGATAAGCATAACTGAATTTCAACAAGCTTTGGAAAATATTAGTCGAAGAATGAAAAGACCCTGATAGAATGATTCAGAATCATGCAAACAAGTTGTTAGGACATAAAAAGCCAGAACCCAACAAAACTAAACAGGTCATAGAGTTAATGGACGCGATTATTGATTTTTATACCATACTAAAATCAATAAAATCCAAAACTTATTACAACAACATGGAATTTATTTCTAATGTAGCTGATAAATTACCAAATTTCATTCAAAACAAGTTCTATGATTCTTGTAGAAAATCCAACAAAGCAGGATATCAACCAAATTTCAGAAATTTAGCAGAAGTAGTAGAAGAACAACTTGAGGTACTACAAACGCGTTTAAATATGGAAAGTTATTTACCCAGAAACAATGCAACAAAACAACAAAATAATAATCAAAAGAAACCAGTAAACAAACTTCAAATAAATGAAAATGAAAATGTATACAATATTCAATATCAAAAACAAGAAAACAATAATATAATGAATAATCGAGATAATAATTCCGAAAATACTCCAAAGAGAGATATTTGTGCCAAATATTGTTGGTATCACAAATCTACGGATCATTATGCCAGTAAATGTCAAGATCTAAGAGACATGTCTGGTAAAGAAGTATTTGATCTTGCGAAAGCAAATAATATTTGTTTCTATTGCGGTTTACCTAGACACGAAAATTGTAATCTGAGAGACAAACTTTGCTGCAGAATTTGTAAAGAAAATCATTACACACTATTTTTGTTGGAAACGTAAAGGCAGAGAAAATAAAACTTTGGAAGTTGAGACTAGACTAATTACGTAAATATGTTACGTATACATGAGAATGAGGAAGAAGAAGAGATTGAGGAAAATGATCAACAAGCTCATGGACATTTTTTCATACAAGAAATATATAATGAAGAGGTAAAAAACGAATATAACAATAAAAAAGGAAACAGTTCTTAATATAAATAATAATGAAGAAACAAATACAGAGGTTAACGAACAACCTACTATAAATATTCATGGATGCGTTTCAGTTGAATTAAAAAAATGGTACAAATATTACCGTATTAATAGACTATGGATCTACCACTTCATTGATAAAAGAAAAGCTTCGCTGACAAGGCTTTACTTGAAGGACCTAAATATCCTTTAAATTTCCAATCTATAGGAAATAAGTCTATAACTGACATAAATTCCAGAATCGTAAAGTTACAGATAAAGAATTGTGGAATAGCAGTTTATGCAAGAACCTTTAAGCAATTAAATCTACCAGAATATAAGTTTAAAGAAGCAGAATTTAAACAATATGAACATTTAAAAGATTTAAAACTAAAAGATTATGATCATATAGATGCCATAATAGGCTTGGATAATCCGGAAATTTTCGAACAAATACAAATTTTCGAATCAAAAGACAAAAACGATCCTACAGGATACAGATGTCCATTAGAGACTATATTATTTGGCACAAGCGTCCAGTTTCAGCTCTTTATGAAGAATTGCAAAACAAAGTCCAAATCAACAATGAAAATCTAAATAACAGTTCAAGTAAGCAAAAACAAATGAGACTACAGATCCAAAAATCGGCATCGATATATCAGTCGACGTTAAGATAATAGAACACACAAAAATCAATCCAGAGGAACACATTAAGGAAATAAAAACAGAGTTTTAAAGATGAAGTGAGCTACAAACGAAGCATCAAAACGTGCATCAAAGAAAATAAGTTGAAGCTACCCAAAATTATCAAAGGTGCTGTCAAAATCAAAGATAAAAAGAAGATTAAGAAGATTAAACAAAGATCAATTTCTAACAAAATCATAAAAGTTAACACAGTAAATACCACAAAAATATACAAATCAACAAGTTGATAATGAGAAATTGGAAAACGACGCAACCGGAGCACAAGTCTACAGTATCACATCCAAAAATAAGTATCGAAACATTAAAATTCCTATTTGTTCTAATACATTTTCTAATTTCAGATTCATGAATCTGAGATCAGATATGAAGGTACATAACATATACAGCATCCATTGAACATCCAGTTCTAAGAAGCATCTGACAAAAGGAATATTTGACTGCAGCATACAACGAAGAAATGGATAACATGATACAATAATGAACGAGAAGATACATTAGAATTAGAGTTTAAAAAGCAAAATTTAAAATCTTTAAATTTAAAGAAATATAAATAATTTAAGATTAAAATTTATCTCAAACATAAATAAGAATTTACTACACCAAAAATTCGAATTCTATCTAAAATTAAAATATTTCAAATTTAAATCTACAAAATACTTTTCATTAAGTTTAATAACTTTAATCATTTAAAAGATAAAATTTAATAATTAAAAAATTTTGAGAAATTTTTTTTAAAATTAACATTAACAAAGCTAAAAGTTAAAGTAAGAAAATTTTAAAATATTTTAAAGACTAAAATTTAATTACGGTATACAAAAGATAAGAAAATTGCAATTAAAAAAAAAAAAAAAAATATTTATATATATATATATATATATGTTTTTCATGCTATAAGTTTCTGAAAACACATTTTTCCTTGGCCGGTGTGTTAAATTTTTTTTTGATACATCTTAAAAAAATTTGTAAAGAAAATTAAATATTTTAAAAATGTTAAATTTTTTGATACATCTTAAAAAATTTGTAAAGAAAATTAAATATTTTAAAAAATTATATTTTTTATATTTGAAAAAGTTTAGAGAGAGTTAAATAAGAGAGAAAGAGTTAAATTAAGAAAGAGTTAAAGAAGAGAGTAAGAATTAAATAAGCGAATAAGAATTAAAAAATACGACTCAGTCGGGATAAAGAAGTCGTGATAATATAAACTAAATTAAAACCAATAGAACCCTATGAAACCAATGAAACTACAATAAAAATCATTTATTTTAAAATTGTAATGGATTCCGTTTTAATTAGGAAATTTACAGACTTCCTCGATTCATCAAAAAAAAAAAAATAACACTTTAATTAAGTGAGGAAATTTTTTGAGATATTTTGCATGAAATTATCTCACGAATTGAAATAATCGTTATCGATAACATTAAATCATCGTCCTACCTTTTCCACGCTTGAATTTATCTCAATGTTTTCAATGTGGAGAAAAATCTCTTTTGTGGTGATTTAATGGAACTGATTTTGTTTTTAATTCAATTAAGTTCCTGCTAAATGGATCCGAAATGATTCCTTAGAGAGTAATTTTTTCATATTCTAATAAATTTGCTAATTTATAACCTTTAAAAAGGGGACTAAAACTAAAAAAAAATATCTAAAGGGGCATGAAACTAAGTTTTTTTTATTAAAAATTTTGAATTTATGTTTAGTTTGGATTTGAAATTAAATTTTCCAGATCCACAATAATCAAATCTTTTTGGAATTAAACAATTCTACCCACTTAATTAAATTTCAAATTATTTTGATTAAATTTTTATCAAAATAATAAAATCCCGTTCAGAGCAAAAAACTGCAAAATAATCTTAAAGTTAATCGAATCAAATTGAGAGAATCTTTTTAATTAAAAAAAGAAAAACACGAAAAGAAAATTATAAACATTTCTCGACTCATCGTAATTGAATGAAAATTGAATTGAACTTTTCAATTGATGAGTCTAATTTAAGAAAAGAAGAAAGAGAGAATTACATTCTTTTTTTTTTCAATATAAAATAAACAGAAAAACTTTTCTGATTTCTCGAATCAAATTTGACGAGAAGCAATAAATTTAATTTTGGGCAGCAATTTTAATTCTAATTAATGAGGAAATTTCTTTTTTCTATTTTAGATTGATGAAAATTTATCGAGTAAATAAAGTAATTTACGTAAGGTGGATCTGCATGACGTTTAAGAGATTCTAGCAATCTGCAGTTTTGTGCGTAAATTATGGCTACAATTAAGTATTTCCTTTAGTATGTGAGGCTATTGATCAATTGGAAATTTATGGCTGATTTCGGTCGTAAAGATGGAATTTTCAATTTTTATTTGTTGAGAAAATTAAAACCTTATAAATGTTACGCAGGAATCAAAACTATACAACAGCAATAAAATTTTAAAAATTGGTAAAAATTTTTATAAAGATTTGAATTTTGAACAAAAATTGACAAAAATACATAACCTACAACTCAAATATACTCACTCATCATTAGTGTCGTTATCCCTGAATCCCTTAGCAAATGGATTTGAAACAATCTTCAACTGTGTCACCTGTTATATAAATTAAATTAAAAAATCGTTTGTTAATAATTTAGCAACAAAATATTGTGAAGAAAATTAATAAATTGTTCCCAAAAGTCATCATTTTTCAGCCACCCATTTACACATAAATAAAAAAATAAGAAAAAAATATCGCGAAAAATGTGAATAATTAACATTTTAAGGCACGCAGATTAATTTTAATGACACTCATTTAAGCAAGTGTAAAATGAACGTTCACGAGTGCGTACACAGTAGTGAATATGGAAACACGAGCAACGAAATTTTTTTTATTAACAAAATTAACTTTTTTCTGATAATAAATTTGAAATGTTTTGACAGATATTGAGGGACATAAAATACAAATAAGACTATAAAACTTGTTCATGCCGGGGCAATGTTTAATAATATTGTGGTGTGGAGAAGTCAGGAGGACAAAATTTATCTTTACAGAAATGAGAAATCATAAAATAAAAAATTATATCATATTTTAAATTGTCGCCAGAAATGTCATGTAGTTCTTCTCCACACACACACAAATTCAGTATCTTAATTATATGAAGATACATCAATATTCCTGCTAGTTTATTGTGCAATGAACATGGAATAAGAGAAAAAAATAAAATCATCTGTTGGATTCAGCAGGAAAATTAGAAAGTTTTTATTTTTTAAAAAAAAATCTGCTCTCAATGAAGACATATCTTGACGCCATTCATAAATAATGCAATAAATTTCTCTGGTGACAGTAATTTTTACTGTATGTGCAGAAAAATTTGGCGATAAATTAGCAGCCGAAGAGAATTATGAGGATTTTTCATGTAATTTCCTCACTAAAAGTCATGAATTGTTTTCGATGAATTTATTTACTTTTTCACTTCGTGTTTTTGTAGATTTATGCTTGTTGCTTAGATGTTTGAGTTTAGTGACTCTGGTTTGAGTTGTTTGTGTCGGAAAATTGACTTTTTGACATTTTTGTTTTGTAAACATTGAATTTTCATGTCAAAAGTGAGGTTAGATTATTTAAATCATAAAATAATCGTCATTGAAGCCTCGAAAAGTATTAAAAGAAAAGCCTATCTTAATTGTCTGAGATTCGGAAGTGTCGTCTTCAAAACTCAGTCTTAAAACCTTCAATTTTATACCAAAATTAATCCAAATCTTCAAAATCCAAATAATGCGCCTCAAAACCCCAAAAAATCAAATCCAAATCCAAAATCAAACTCAACCGAGGAGAAAAAAAAGATGTGGAAAAATTTTTACAACTTCTTAATGACTATCAGACACCCAGTCACACACATTTCACATCATACGAAATGACTTTCTATCTATCAAGAAAATTTATTGCAATCACAAACAGATTTCCTCTCCATTCAGTTTCATGCTCGTGGGATTTGAATGATACTTACGCGTTGATTCTGATAAGCAGTCACAGCAGTAAATGACGTTTCAGGGAAAACGAAGGCACGAAAATTCATAAATTCACGTTCTTCCTTTATGCCATTTTGCGGTAAATACACGATATGGAATCGAGGTTGGTATCTGTGCATTGAATTTAAAATAATCTGAAAAAATAATTATTGAATTTCTAGAGATGAGAAGAATGGCCATAAACTTAAATTTCTTACATGTCCATGATCATCAAGCTGATTATTTGTGAGTTTTAATTTATCAAATGATATTGTTTGTTTCATCCATGTCGCACCTGATGCTATTTATTTGGATAATCAAGAGAATAAGAAAATGTTTTAGAAATTTTTTTAAAGTTTATTTTTAAGCTTGTTATTGGCACTTACCAGGTGAATCTGGATGTACGTGGATTCTGAAAATAAATTTTTATGACTTTAATGTGATAAAGATTTTGGAGAATTTCAATTTTTGTGAACATACCGAGGAGGTGAAATTGGATCTGCTTTTCCAGCTACGACCCATGAGGATGTGTGAAATGCATATCTGTAGCTGTAAAGTTGATAAAATTTTTATTAGTGGTTAGTATCAACTTAAAACCTTGCAAATGTTTTAGAATTTTGAAAAAAAACCTCACAACAGCTTTAAATTAGAATTCAAAACCTTTCAACAGTTGCAATTTTTAGAAAGACACATCACAACAGTTTCAAAATATTGAAATGAACTTTATATATAAAACTGTATAACAGTTCTGAATTTTAATTAAAAACCTTACAACAGTTTTATATTTTTAAGAAAAACCCTACAACAGCCAAAAAATTACAGCAAATCAAACCTACCGTTTATCATCAACAGGAACAAAATCCATCATCATCATGTAACTAATTTGTGGATCAAGTCCAACAACACGAACTTGAAATGTTGGAAACATTCGTCGACCGGCTTTTGTCACAATCATTTCAGTTCCTTGCTCATGAAATTTATCCCAAAGTGGCTTAGCTTCGAGAATCACATTGGCATTAAGAAGTGATGAGTGGAATGGAAGTTGTTGCTTCTCATTTTCACCCTTTTTATTGCACTTTGTCTTCTGATTTGTTCCTTTATTTACGTCATTTCCATTCACTTTGCTGCCATTAAGATCACCATGTGATGTCGCCTGCTGAATTTGATGCGGTGACTGCTCACTGATGTCTGTCAATTTGATTTGGTCCAATTGCTCAAGTGGCTTGTACGAATTTCTCTCTTTGTCGGCATTTTGTAGACATGCTGTAACAAAATCTTTAAAAATTAAAAAATTTCGCTTTAAAAAGAACCAAAAAATAAAAATGAAGAACAAAGCAGGCAATACTTAAATTAGGAATTAGTTGAATGATTTTTATGGTCTATAAAAAGAATTAGCGACTGGATTAGTAGACGATTTATGAAGTTAGTCTCATTAGTTGAATATTTGCATGCCATATTGTTCTGTTAATGATGTTGGTGACGCAAATTTTTGGGCGATAAAAATAAATCAATGCAACAAAGTTGGCTGGGTTTATTTTCATTGTTTTAAATTGTTTCAATTGAGAACGATTTTCTGACACTTCTATTAATTTGCTTATTAAGTCATTACAGTAGAAATATGAAAGGTGATAAATATGAGACATGGAATGAGTTTTGTGCAGTTCAAGGTGTGATAGTGGGTTTATAAATGGAATAATTGATTTAAAGTGAAAATGGATAGATAAAGGATCAAAATTTTAGGACTACTGTGATTTCTCAGAGATAATCCGAAAGAAAATTTGACAGAATTCATCACAATCAAACAAAATTTACACAAGAATAAATTAAAATCAATTCAAATTCACATTTTCACTAGATTCCTCAACACATTCACAATATGCTCATTTTCACAACTAAATCATGCTTGAAGAGTTAATTAGCATATTTTAATGATGTTAACAGCAAATATCATGTGCGAATTAAAATGTCGGAACATATTTCATCCTCTATGCATTTTTAAAAATCATAAATAAGCAAGCAACTATGAAATCTCATTACGTGGAGTAATTGGATGTAAGTGAAAATTCTAATTACACATTCAAGTTGCCAAAATTATGGCAGAAAATTCTCTCTTCACTTAAATTAAAGAAAAAAAAGGAAGAAGAGTGATCTTTCTCAATGTTTGTGACACTCGACACTCATAGTCTCACACAACAGATGATTACTAATGAGTAAATTAATTTACTGTTTTACTCACAAACATTAATCAAAATGACATATTCATTCATTCGTCTAATTTCTATTTTATGACTTTAGGAATGTTCCTTGGTTAATTTTTCGAGTGTCTTGAAGCTGTGATTTTGAAGTGTTTGGATAAGCGGAGCTTATTTTGACAGATTGACTGATTCGGGCGAGTCTTGTTTGTGCTCATTTGATCATTGCCAAGTTTTATGAGCTAATAAATCAGTTTTTAAGGAGTTTATTGAAAGTTTAGCTAATAAAAATTGAGAAAAACTTTTTAACATGATGAAGTCCGCCATTTTGAATTTAGGTTTTAAAATTTGAATTTTTTATGACCGTTAAATTTTTAATAAACAGAAAAAAGCTGCTTGAATTTTTTTAACCTCATAAAATCAATATTTTTAACACTGCGCTCTAACTTGAACAATTTTCCTACCAATTTCCAAGAAAAATCGAAGATCTATTAACAAAATTGTAAAATTAAGAGGAACTAACTGCTAAAACTCATTTATCATGAACAAAACTTGATCTGGTCACAACAAAAGAGTAACAGAGCACAACAAAGCAGATAGAATTAGGCACGTAAGAGTTAGTTTGAAAATTTATGTCTAAGTAAACAAATGATTGAAAGAAACTTCCTATATCTTGTGTTTCCACGTTCTTTAATTTCTTTTCTCATCATCATAATTTTTTACAACCTCTCAAAACTCATGAGGAAAATGTAAAGAAAAATCATTAAACAATTTGATTTATGACCTGCACTTACTTTAAAAATTGGTGGTAAAAATTTAATGTTCTCGAAAAAAAGAAAATAGACAAGGAAAAAAGCCACTAAATTTTCCGACTCGATTCATATTATTTTCAGTTTATTTTTCGGTTGAGAGCAATTTATATGAGTGGTGTTAAGTTTATTCCATTGCTCTCTTCAATAAACAATTTTATGATCTCTCACGTCTATATTAAATATTAAAAGTTATTCGACATGCAAGTTGAACGATCTTGCTTTTTGCGTCACTATTGCCATCAGCAGAATTCTAGTTTAATTAAAAATTTTATGGTGATTTGAAGAGATTGAATATTAAAAATGGACCTTGAGTGATTTGATTGATTGGTCTAAATTTTCTGAAAATGTCTAAAAATATCTTCAAGATTTGATCTCTAGCTCACAATTTTAATGAAATGATCTGAAAGAAGAACTAAATTAGTCATTTTTCAGTATAGATAGCAAATGGAAGTTATTATAGTTAAATTCCAAACAAAATGATAAACAATTTTAAAATCTTTTTAAATATTTTAGTTCTTATAAGATTTTGATTCATAAAGAGAGATGCAAACCGAGATCAGAACCAAAGTTACTAATTGATGCTGCATTTTAGGCTAATTTTGATTTAATAATTTGTCAAGCACGGACCTAATTTACAGAATTGAAAATTCTATGTAGATTTATCACTGAACTAGCTCCGAGACTAATTCAAAATGAATTTAACACTCTGATTTCTAAATTTCAAAATAATTAATTTCAAATCATCAAATCTGATAAAAATCCAATCGAAATTTTAATTTTCTTAATAAAACCCTCTTAATTACCCAAAATATCTGAAAACGTGATCCAAATCACTCAATATGCTACACTAATAAGGTCAAACTAGAAGCAAATCGACTAGCAAAAGATCGCAATTTAAACAAATTCAAGCATTGATTTTAATCAATTCCCTTCAATAAATTTTCAATTCATTCTTGAGCATTTAAATTAAGCTAGGAATGAAAAAAAAAATCTCGTGAAAAATAAATTTAGCTGTCTCAGGCAAGAATCCCAATATAAATTTCTCAAAATCTTAATTTTGTTTATTCGTTAAAGTGGCAAATTGAAAATTTATTTATCTTTCGCATTACACACATTTAAATTTCCTCTTTTATTCTTGCCTGCCTGCCTCGATCCTAGAAGAAATAAATGCCAATGTCTTGTAAACAACAATTAATGGCAATTCGACCTTTCCGTGTCAAGCTGATGAAAAATTCTAAATTTTCTTCTACTTTTTCTAAAATGTGACAATTTGCAATTTCGAGCGTGATTCACATTTCCTAAAAAAAATTCATCTGGCTGAGATGATGTTAAATTTAAAACCCAAGTCGCGAATTAATTAGAGACGTTTAATTAAATTTAAAACTATCAAAAAATATATTTTTGTATAAATAGAGCAATAAGCAACTGATTAAGGAATGGCGTTAAGTGGATGTGATAATTGACGACATGAGGCTTTTAAATTCCTTAAGAAAAATTTTTTAGTTTTAAAGTTGAAGAAAATTCTTTTTTTTTTTTTGTTGATTCTTGACAAGTTAGAATTTAGATTCTAGGCATTTTTGAGAAACAGATTGTTGATTACTGTAGCTAATTGCAAATAAAACTTAAATTCTGATTTTTTTATTAATTTTAAAATTTAATTTATTGAAACTTTATAGAAACTATGTCAAATTCTTCGGTTTGAGAATGAAAAATAGTAAGAATTAGGCTTTTGCTATGATAAGTTTTCATTTTCATCGATTATTAATCATCTGTTTGAAGTAGATTTTGTTAATTTAAGCAAAAACATTTTAACACGAGGAAAACTTTTAGAATAACACAATATATATATATGAGGTCATATTAACAGAGTTCGCCCCAAAATCGCCCCAAACAAAACTAACACTATCAAAATTTTCCATTGTTTCTAGTATAGAAAGTTTTGATGGTGTTAGTAAGTTTTTCAAAATTTAACGGTCATTTTCTTATATGACCTCATATATATATATATATATTGGAATAACATAACGAATTACATAAATTTTTAATTTAAAAATTCAAAAACCGTTAAATTTGTTTAATTGATTTTTTGTCATAAAATTCAATGTTTACAAATATCAAAAAGTTAAGAAGCCAATTTATTTTAATAGAGTTATGTTGTTAGTCGCAATAAGCCTCATAATCCGATCGTGATAAAATTAAAAAAAAATAATAATTTTGGCAAACTAAATTAATGTCAAGGCGTGGAAACTATGCTAATATGCCAATTATCCCAAAAATATCCAAAAAAATCTCTGAGCCTGTACGCATGATATCTAGAATTTACTAGACATACATTCTAGTATTTCCACGCTTTGATTCATATCTAGTATCAAAATCAAAATTCTACGTCTACCAAAAAAATGTCAAAAAATTTATAACTTATAATTCTAAATCACCTTTAAACAAAATTCTGTCAAGCTCACCTTCCATTTCCTTCATCGGTGTTGATCCATTTTTATAAGATGAATTCCAATAATCAGATCCATAATGATGATATTCATTATTTAAATTCAAATTCAATACATTATCATAATGATCAGTCGTAACATTAGCTTGATGATGATGATGATGAATATTCATATTCATTGCACCATCATTCAACTGCTGCATATGACCGTGACTCATCTTTCAATTCTAATCTCCAATAATTAAGTAAAATTGTGCGGAAAAAAAGTATCAAGCAGTGTGTTTATTGAAACGATCCTTTCAAAAGTCTTCGAAGCACTTTGCCGATATATTTATTTGAAGAATATTTTCACACTTGTACGAAATATAAGCATTGCAAGTCAGTATACTGATACATACAATATATTCACGGTTAAATGGTGATCATCACCTTATTGTTTCACACTTTCAATATCGTTCTAATGATTGCTCCCCAGATACCACTGACTGACTCTCTATATATTTTTTTTACATATGTTCTCGTCTTTATCACAACATTACGTTTGCAGTACAAATCATCTGAATATTTATTATTAATTTGCCAACACTTTCAATAATTCATTTTCCACACTTAAGACCCGCGACTCGTGTTGATTTTCTAATTCACACTCAACAGTACCGCGTGCGGTGGTGGTTAAACGAAGAAATTTATTTCAACAAGAGGATTTTTATGCTTCATAATATATATCCAAAAAATAATAATTCAATGGCCACGCGAGATCGTACTTAAGCTTTCAATAGGTGGCAAAGATTAAGTCAGGGAAATTACTACAATTTTATATTTTCCTCTTTTCTTCTCATTCAAGACTTGAGAGGGTATCGATGTGCGCGAGAGAAAGAGCAAGTCAGGAAAGAGATCTTTATGTTATAGATTATTTTTTCCTGTTTGCGCCATGTACGTGCGGCGGCGGAAAATTTTCTTCACACTTTCTGTCTAATATCACTTCACACTTTCGATTGTGAAAAATTGTACGTTTTTCGGGTTCACAAAATTCAACATATATTTATAATAAAAAGGGAATTAATTTCCTCCAGACTACTATTTTTATATTAATTCATTTATCGTCGATTAAGAAATTTCACGTCTGATTGTTTTATTTTCAAGTTTCATTCAAAATTTATTTAATTTTTCACTTTCAATTTCAATCTTTTTCTTTTTTAATTTTCTTTTCTCCACGATCATCCACGATCAGCTCAATCAACTCTGTTTTCACGACTTATCGGATGCGAGATGAAAATTCAACTGCGGCATTCACAAAAAAATATTTTCCTCATTCACAAAAAAGATTTTTTTTTTGTTTCTTCTTTTCCTTCCCGATCTTCAGTGTTGGTTGTATTTATTTAAATCTTTTTCTTTTTGGCTGTAGAAGATGATCTCTCTCTCCAAATGACTTCTTGCTTTCTGTTGATTGGATGAAAACACAAAATTTTATCTCATTTATGAACAGTGAGTAAGGAAGAGATTTTTTGGTTTGGGGATGATTTAGGGACGCTTTTTGTTGATGATCGGTTTAGGGTTTATAGTGATTGAGATGTCAGCGAAAATTAGAATTGTTATGGAGTCAAGATTTTCATGATTTATTTATGCCAAAATATTTCGATCTTTTAGGTTATACCCTGAAGACCCGCACCAGATTCAAAATAATACACCAGTTATTGTTTGGAAATAGGATCATTCTTTGAAAATTCAAACATAACAGATCTTATTTCTGAAAAAAATAAAAAAATTCGAAATAGAAGTTTAACTACGAAACCGACTACCGTCACTTCATTTCGAAAAACTTCGAAATTAGATGTAAACAAAAAATAAATGTAAACAAACAAATAATTTCAAATCGAAATATTTTTGAATTTTTCATTTCTGGATCTTGATTTATTAAATAAATTATATTCTTCAGTAATTTTTCTAGCATTTAAATAGAAAAGTTTTTAAGGAAAAGCTTCAATCGATAAATTATTTTGAAAATTATAATTAGTGAAAAAATTCACTAACACATTCACACTTTTTATTTTTAAAAATTTGACAGTTTTTAACTGACAAATTTCGAAGTGTCGGTAGTCGGCTACGAAATATGTGTTCTTAGACCACAAATCAGTTAATAGTCGAATTATAGACCATTTATTTATAATATTGAATTTAATAAAGTCAAAAAAGTGCAAATTAAAACATTTGAAAAATTGGCGCCAATATCAAAATTTTAAGTTTTTCTGAACTTCAACATAACCTTAACTGACATTGGAACTGCAGTTTTTGAGAATTTATCATTGATACATGAAGATCAGAATTAAATTAAATGCATTTTGAGTTCTTTTATCTTTATCGATTGTTCCATTGATTTCATTCTGCTTAAAAATTTAACAAACCACTCCACGAAACAGACAATGTGGTTTCTTCTGACTCTCTCATTACTGTGAAAAAATAGATAAAACGTTTTTCTTTTTTTCTTAAGGCAGCTAGTAAGCAGTAACATTTTCAAACTTTTATGTTTTTCATTTAACAATTTAAATTTTTAAATCAAATTACAACCAAAATTAACATTAATTAAGAACTTTGATCCAAAATAATTACCCAGAGTCATAGCCATTTAGAGGCACATAGAGTCTAAAGTTCCTTCAAAATAAATTTGACTTAGAATTTCAAAATAAACTTTTTGTATCAATTTGAACTTGAAAAATCAGTGCTTAGTTTATTTATCAATTCTTTGTAATTTGTTTCAATTTTGAGCATTAAAAACTGGTTAAAAACCAACCTGATACTGTTTTAGATAAATGTTATCTAAAGTTAACAATGTGTAAGTAAATTCACAACATTTCCTGCAAAATTAAAAACTAATAAGTGTAGGCCAAAAAACTCAGAAACATCAGTTCCAAAAATTTATTTACATTCCCTTCGCATAATCTAGTGATGATCAACATAAATGTTTCATTTATATCTTCTTCGTCTTCTGGATGCTGTTAAGAGTTCACACATGTTTTTCTCTCTCTCGAAAGAAATTAGAAGCTACACAAAAAACTCTTAGAAGAAAATGAACTTACTGTCAATTTGTTTACTAAAAAATAATTTTCTGTATGCCGTAACAAATTTAATGATCTTTCTCTTTTTTATGGGTTTCATGCAGTCTCATGTTTTCATGAAAAGTAAAAGGACCTTCTGGTTTTATCTCTACATATGTTTACATATATTTTGAGAGCATCGATGCCACACAAGATCACAATTAAGTGAAAGAAATTGATAAAAATCCTCAATCCTTAATTGTGCGTGAAAGTGTTGTCGATTCCATTAAGTGACAATGTTGTAATACCTCGAGAAAAGTGCTTCCAGCTGCTTAGTAGCTGTGAGCGACATTATTAATATTTTTAGCTGTTTTTAGAAGATAAATTTGTATGAAAATGTACGTTGTCTGGATGGTAGGATGATTAGAGGTTAAATAAAAAGAATTATACATTTTTATATATTTATGATCGTACCATTCGATCGGTGCTATCAAAATAGTGAGTTATTCATTAAATTTAAAGCTCATAGATCTGTAAAACTCGTGAATTTCGCGAATAAAACGTTGACTCGGAAATGAAAATTCCAATACAAAATTTTCAATTTTTAAAAAACCGTTAAATTTGAAATTAAGAAAATTCGTTTTGTAGTAAAGTCTGTTGAAATCTTTAGAAGTAAAACAGTCGTTATTTCTTGATAATTCACTAAACAGGAGGAATAAAATGAAATACCATAAAAACAGCGCTCAAATCCCCCGATTAATACATAGTATGCGAACATTCATAAGTATTTTTTTCACGAGAGATTCAAATGGTGATCAACATAAGGCGATGAAAAATGCTCATCTTTGACGTACACAACATCAATTTTTTATTTCTTTCTTTTTTTCCTTCTTACTCATTCATACAAGAGAAGGCGGAGAATAGAAAAGATGCGAGATGCGACGGCTCTTTCATCCAATAAAAATGTTTTTCTTTCTCAATCCTCTCATCTTTTCGTGATCGTCGCATTGAAAACAAAAAAAAAGTTTTATTCTATATCCATTTCCTCACATCCAACTTTTTTATTTTCTCGATTAATGAATAAATTATTTATGGCGCATACATGAGATTGATGATGATTTTAATGTGATGTTTTGGATCAAAAAAAGACGTGTTAAATATGTGTTGAAATTTCATTTTCAGCTAAAATTACAGCAACAATGTTTTAGACTGTGTATGTGTTATATTTTTGCGATTTTTTATCAGTTTATTTGCTTTATAATATTTTTTTATGTAGTTTTATGTATTGAAAGTAGTATTATGTTGTTTATTTAATACATTTTTCAGTTTGGGGTAAATATATCAAGTTTCTGATTCTTTGGAAATTATTTCATAAAATAAATCGCTAGAAATTTCAAGAAATTGCAAATTTTATTGAATTGAATACTTTTAATTTTTTTTTAATTTTAAAAAATACCTAATTGAGGTTAGTTTTCATAAAAGTCTATTTTTAAAGTTTTTATTAAATTTCTGAGCATTGAAATCACGAAAATGAAAGTAAAATTTTAATGAAAAGTCTGAAATTTAACGTTGCATACTAATAAGTGACCGGTACTATATAAAATGTTAGTTATTGTTAGTGTAAAATAAAATATATGTCAAATTCAAGTATTCAACATAATACAGTCTGATTCATAGATATTATTTAACAGTCAGCTTTTATATCATTAAAGATAAATACAATAAACTTGAGCACATACATTATGAGCGTTAAAAAAAGAAAAAGAAAAAAATACAGATAAGACCCTAATGATAAGATATTAGTGTATGTATAACAATTTTTTTTATAAACTTTAATTATTTGTGAATGTGTCTCGCCGTTATCACTCGGCTGCATTTATCAAAGAAATAACTATATCTATCGATACAGAAAAATTCGGCATTTATCAGTTATAATTTAGCTTTTGGTGAAAACAGCCGATGAAAAAAACATTTTGTTAAATTATCGATTAAATTTTGTGACATTAAAATGTGGAAAATTATTGTAGCAATTGCAATTTTAGGATTTGCTGGAATCCAAGCACAAGGTTTTAAAAAGTTTTTAATTGAATTTTGAGACTGGAATTCAAATTTTGAGTGGTTTATAACATGTTGAGCAATGGAAGAATTTCGTAGAAAGATCATTAACTGGGAGTTTGATATACTTTTATATAGAGGTTGATTTTAGTGCTATAAATTAAATGATATATATCAATTTATGAGTCATATGGAACATAAAACCACTTTGGTTGTTTACTAAGTACATTCACAATTTAGGAGATGTTGAAAAATTTAAATATTTGTAAAGTATAAGGGGGGTGGGGGTAGGGGTTGTTAAAAATGAAACAATAAATGAACGCTTTTGCCGAAGAACGTGATATAAAAAAACGGTCGTTTTGAATTTGAAAATTGTTGACCGATTTTTGCAAAACACAAAGTTAAAAATTTTTGTTTACTAAGTAAAATATAATTTTTCATGCTTCAAGATTATTCATTTAACATTTTAAATTATTATTGTAATAAATTTAAAGCATGACAAAATGAATTTTACTGAATAAACAAAAAATTTTAACTTTGTGTTTTGCAAAAATCGGTCAACAATTTTCAAATCCTAAACGACAGTTTTTTTATATCACGTTCTTTGGCAAAAGCGTTCAAATATACATTGCAGAAGAATAAATTAAAACATTTCCAACAGTGGAGTAGGAAGGGTAACAATATGTAGCTATTTGTAACAAGGGGGAAAGGGGATTAAAAATTTAATTTTTTGCATAAAGTACTAAATGAACGGAAACTTTTGGCTTCACGCAAACAAAGTAAATGCACTAACATTATATAATTCTACTCTATATCTTCATATCTAATCTTGGAAATTTGGATTTTTATGTCAGATATCTTGAATACACAATCATTGACTTTATCAGAAAATTTAAAAATTTTCGTCCCACCCATTTTGATCAATATAGTGGAATCTATAAATATCAATTACATACTAAGTAAACAAGATCCGTTGATAATGAATAAACTTCTTGTAAGAAGTAATCATTATGAGTCATCTAAAACAAATATTCTTGTTCAAATAAAATTCGCGTAACATGAACAAGAAAAATTTATTTTATTTAAAAAATGATAAATTTGACTCCATTACTCAACCGTTAAATGACGCGATGATATTTCAACAAAAATAAATAAACTTAAATCCCTGATAAGAATTTTTTTTTATCAATTTGTAATTTTTGTAGCGAAAAAATACATCAATTTCGGTATCTATAAAATTTTCTTTTTCTCCATTTAGGACAATTTTGCATACAATGTACTTCCAGTGCTATAAACCACGATTGTGTCTTCCCTGAAAGACTTCAGAATTTCTCTCAACCTTGTGCAAATGAAACTGGACTTTGCTTTACAAGAGTCAACCGTAAGTAATAGTATCATGCATTCAAAGTTCAAAAAATCAAACTCATTTCTTTCTTCCATAGATGACGGACATATTCAACGTGGATGTGGATCAGAAGTTGACACGACTGAATGTACTGGTGAATTTTGCACACAATGTGCATTGGCAGGGGGAGCTACAGAAGCATGTAACATCCAGATTCTCCCAGTTGATCGTTTAACATGCTATCAATGCTCAGGTGAAAGAAATACAACATGTGGTGCCATGAATGGTACTTCAACAGATATACATACAGTTTTATGTCCAATCTATCGTGATGGAGATCAATGTGTTTCTACCAGAAGAAATAATATTATCGAAAGAAGTTGCGCTTCATTAATGCACAATGTCGATTGTGATCGTACTCATAATTGTTGTAATGGACATGGATGCAACCATTTAGAATGGGATTCAGTACGTGAATCAAATGGAGCAGAGAGCATCAACTCAATTTTCAAAGTTATCACAATCGCTTTCTTTGGAGTTATTTTAGGATACAAAAATTTGTAAGTTTCTAGAGTCGATTTGAGATTTACATGATGTCACCGATAACAATTTGAAGGTTTTGAAAGTATTCATCATTCCATTCATAGCATATAGCTATATAATTGTACTTTAAATATTTGAATTCAATTTGATTTAAATAAAGACATAACTTTTTTTTTTTATAAAAATATTTATTTCTAGTATTTACTTAACTTCTTGCAGTTTTGAGTTTTATTGAGTGTGGGATTTCGTGGGTTTCTTGGAATTAAGCAGGGAATCAATTAAGTTTGAATATTTTGAATTCCAATTTTTTTGTTTCTGATAAATCAGGGATGAGTTTCTAGAGTATACCCAACAAACTAGCATCTGATCAGGTAATACCTACTGAGCCTCTAATGAACTAACAGAACTTATTGTATTCGAGGCAAATGATCAAATTTGTAGAATTTTTCAATACTCCTTCCCCACTTTATCTCGTCTTATTTTGTTTAAGACTGTCATACAGCTTCAGACCCTCTCCGAGAAGATAAAATTTTGTGAAATCTACTAAACCCTTAAATCGTAAGATTTGTCAATAGAATTCCACAAAAATTCAGGCATGCATACAAAGATATAAAGCAATCCAGCAAATCATCGTTGAAAGAAAAGTGCGCTAAATCGCAAAATGAAATCAAAATAATGAGAAATAAAGGTGAGGATTATAAAAAGAAAAATATCTAACGGCGTCGATGGAAAAATTGATCGTACCCGGATGCAATGTCCATAAAAATGTCATCACATTCATTTGATGTTAAGAGAAAACTCTTAACCATTCCTTTATGATTATGTGAAGCGGAAAACTATAATATCATTTCTACTTTTCCAGAAGATCTCTTTTTTTTTGTTTTCTTATTTTTCTCAAGGAAAATTCTTTTTTTCTTTTCTTCGTTTTAATAATTTTGCAATTGATGTTCTGTTTGAATAAAGCCTCAAGTCTTTGATGTTAGAGGCGGCAAATTTTCAGAAAAGAATTCTAATGGACTTTAACTGAAGAAAATTTTTACGATTATTGCGAATTGCCTTTAGTTTACCGTATACTTGTGGGTTGAGGAGAAAAATCTATAAATTTTTATTAGTCTCATAAAATTCTTGTTGTGCAAGAAGAAGCATTAAAAAGTTTATTGAAAATTTTGTAGATAAAAAAAAAATATTAAACTTTTAACATTTTTTTAAAAAATATTAAAAATGGAAATCTTTAACGCAGTCATAGCCATAAAATCCACATTTAAAGCCTGCTATTTTGCAACCATTGAGTATTGCTTGTTGTACATTGCTGAAGTCCTTGATTAGGCTGTACAAAATACCTGCTGTAAAGGTATCGCCTGCACCTATATTATAGATTAAATCATTAATATAAAGCTTAATTAGATAATTACCACCACTTACCCAAAGTATCTACAGTAGTTTCACAAGGATAAATTGGACTCTTAAAATAATTCCCATCCAAATCTAAAGCACAGGCTCCATCTTTACCCCAAGGACAAATTAGTACACAATTTTCATTTTTATATCGATCATCATTCTTCGTCATATCCTTCAATTTATAAATAGCAGTTGTTTTATCATGACATCCAAGAATTTCAGCAAAATCTCTTCCGAGAATCGCTACGTCAGCATATTTGATAAGTAGCATATTTTCATCGCGTTTCTTTTCCAATTCCAATGAAATTTTGATTTTGTCATTGCATGATTTACCTTCATTAAAGTCTTTGATTTTTTGCATCATTCTGGTCGTTTCAGGTACACTGCGTGCCTCAAAATGCACCCAATAATATTCATTCAAATCACATTTATCAAAATCTTCAAATTTAACATGTGGAAGGTTCTTATTGGTATGTATGATTGTTCGATATCCTGTATCCTTACTTAATAAAACAGTTGATAGAGGAATGTTGCAGTTCTCATAATATCGACAGTTTTTAATTTCTATATCACGGTCCTTTAAATCTTCAATTATGAACACAAACATTTTATCATTGGAAAACGTAGTAAGCAGTTCGCATTTTAGTCCTAAGTTTGTCAAAACTGTTGAACTGTTTGATGCATTACCACCTCTAGATATTATCAAATAATAATTAAAAAAGGTAAGCGGAGCTGGGTTTCAAGGGTATACTAAAGGATGAACTCTAGAGTATATTTTAGGGCATACTTTAGGGTATGCCCCTAAAGTATGAGTTCCTAGTATACCCTAGAAACCAGCATCTGAGGACAAAATTCTTACCTTTGATGGTAAGCATGCACGCTTCTCACATCATCATCTTCTTTTGGGAATGTCTCAACAATTTGAATAATGTCCAAGACACATTCGCCTACTAACAAAATCTTCTTCATTTTATTTTATTTAGGTATTTAAAATTTTACAATTACTCAAATTAAGTTAATTAACATTGGAATGTAGTTAGTGAAAGCAGTTAGTACCTAGAAATACAAAACACTGAGTTAATCAAAATTTAATCTAATCATTTTGCAGCAATAATTGCATGATAATGTTAAGCAGAGCTTAATTAAAATTAAAAGAGATTATGTCACATTCTATTTTTAACACATATTCGATTCAACTGTTGATGTTTACATTTTAATATTAGAAAAACAAATTTTGTTATAACAAGATTCTAAGCAATTCTAATTAATGGCTGTATTATTCACCTTACAGTTTATGAAGTTTATGGCTTTACTAATACATAAACTAATAAAAATTGTCACAAAACTCCTGATTAGTAGGCTTTTAATTAATTATTGCGAAAAAGGTAATATCAATTTGTTTAGTTTACATTCTCTCTATGATGTAAACCGGTAAGTTTGAGCGAACTTATAAACAAGCAAATTTAAAAAGCGCTTCTTAATTTTAACGGTTTTGAAAAATTCAAATTTCTCATTCTAAAGTGTAAACTAAACACACATGCTCGCGAAAAATATTCAAAAATTAAAATTTAAAGATTTAATTAGTTTAATCGAGTTCTAGAATCATTATTATCATGGAGAATTTACATTTGAAGGAATTTTCACCGGATCAAAAGCTTTTTGCTGTCATACAAAGCGATGGAGTGCTGAAAATCTATGATACCGAAACGAGTATTTTGAAGCAAGAATATATTCCTAATTTACATCTTTCTACGCCATGTACAGCATTGAAATGGATCAAAATGGAATTAAAGAAGAAGGTAAGCATAAATTTATTCAATTAAGCTAATCCAGTTGTTAAATTAGTGCTTATTTTGTAGAGAAAATCGGAATTAAGCAATGGCACATTGTACATACTTTTGGGAACAAACAAAGGCGACTTATGCCTTTATTCGTATGCGACAGCAAAGATTGAAGCAACATTTAAAGGCGAAGGACATTCAAAATCAATAACATCCATAGATCATAATGGATCAGATACAATTTACACGACAGGATTAGATTCAAAAGTAATAAAATGGAATATCGTAAAATGTCGGCAGGAATCATCATTTGAAGTTGGTCCTGATAAGCCAACAGCAATTTGTTTATTAGAAAATGGACAGCAAGTCGCAACAGCATCAAAAACAATCAAAATTTGGGATTTAGAAACAAATCAAATTGTTAAGTCATTCACTGGACATTCTTCCGATATTATAATCCTTAAGTCATTCATACACGAAGAAATAAGTTATATTCTTAGTGCCTCAAAGAATGATCGTAATTTATCACTTTGGAAAGTTGATGACAGTAAATCTGCAGTTTTTGGAACCTTCACGCTATTAAACAATGCACCAAACTTTATTGACTGTAAAATGTTTAATGATCAATTACGAGTTGCTTGCATCTGTAGAAATGAGTCATTATCATATTTTGATGTGCCAATCAAGAGCATTAAAAGTAAGAAGCCAGTAAAAGTGAAATTCACTGTTGAAATCGCATCAGATAATGCTAAGAATGTCACCCATATTCCAATTGTCTGTGCATCAATTCTGTCATTTGATTTAATAATTGGATATGGAGATATGATCATGAAATTTGAGACAATTACAAATAATCAAGAAACAACAAATACAGTTTTGGTGAGGAAAGATCCAACAAAATTGGAAGTGAGTAAGGCACAAAAGAAGGAAGCTGCACTAAACGAAGCTTTAAATATTGTTACACCAATCACGGATGGAAATGCTGAAGTCTTGAACATCATTAGTGCTAAAAAGAAGTCCCAAAAGCCAACGGAAATTCCACTCGGAGTACGTTTTGATAATCTTACAGTCGGTGCTAGTAAGAAGCCAAATGCAAAGAAATTAACCCACCAATTAGTTCAAGGATTGCATGGAAATGACGCGACCATCCTTCGAAATGTCTTACGTCAAACAGATGAAGAGACTGTAAGACTTACGGTGAAATATTTGGAACCAAAATATGTCATGCCTTTTGTTAATGAATTGTCATTGTTAATGTCGAAGAAAACAGCTGGATCTGAAATGGCATTAATTTGGCTAAGACATTTAATTCAGACACATTCAAGTAGTTTGATGAGTTATGGGCATATTAATCTAATGAATACGTTTGGAACGACTCTTGGCATTATTGATCATAGAACACAGAATTTGGCTGGTCTTATGCGATTGAGAGGACGATTAGATTTGCTTGTTGGACAATTGAAGCAGACGAGCGATTTTGATGATGAAGTTCACAATGAAAATGTTCTTGTTTATGAGGATTCGGGTATGTTGAGATTGTTCCTTATTATTACGATTTAACGATCATTTTAAATTTGAAATGTATTTTAGATTCAAATTATTTTTGAACTCGCTAAATTCAAAATTTTCAAAACCGATAAATTTTAAATTTTGAAAACCACTGAAATTTAAAATTTTTAATATCCGTTGAAATTTGAAATTTTTGAAAACCGTTGAAATTTGAATTTTTGAAAACCGTTGTGTTGTAATTTTTTTTGAACAGTCAAAATTTATTTAAATTTTGGAAAGTTGTTAAATATTCTAATTAATTTTTAATCTCAATTCTAATTTTAGATGATGAATCCAACAAAATGGATGCTAAAAGTGTAAGCTCAAATGAAGACATTTACGATGGATTTGAGGATGATGACGATGAAGATGATGAAGGAATTCGAGAAATAATAAGAAATGGAAAGAACAGCATCAGTCTAAATGATTCAGAAGGTCTAACAAATGACGAAGAATATGAGGAAATGGACATTTCTTAATTTTGTAAGCTCCTCATAACCAATTATGTTAATTTGAAATAAAGTTTAAAATAAATTGAAATATTTCACATAAATCAAAGAAATATTAAAAATAGAAAAATTAAGTCAACCTTATTAGAGTACAAAGACATTTTCTAGTCACTTAAACTTTTCCTTATTCCTTCTATGGCTTCATAATTCCTCACAATTAGCTATATAAGGACTTGATAATTCACAATTTTCTTTTATTCGAACTTATTGTGTTTGTGCAGCCACATTAAGTATAAAATATATTAAAATTTACCTCAAATTTTTCCTATTCAGTGACAAAGTTAATAACGAAAAAAAATAATAATAAAAGAATGGAAGTGAAAAATCCACTAATTGAATTGATGTTAAAAACATGCGATGTGGAATTAATGAAAAATTATAGTAACGAATTTTACGGTCCTCTCCGTTCCAATGATTCGAAAGCTGACAATTTGGTGTCCTTGCATCTAGTCAGCTTAATTGTGCTGTCAATTATTATTTTAACTAATTTTAATTTTGATAAGGAAAAGTTAAGAAATCGAGTGCTGTTTGTGCTGAAATCACCAGCATTAAGGGAATTTCTTTATGTGATAATTTGCTTCCTTGTGTCGTTGATTTTCGTGCCTTTTGTCTTCCTGATTGCTGCTTGTTTTAAAGTTTATCGAGGATATGTCGCGAAATGTCTCAAAAATGACAAATCAACAAGATTTAAAGGATTTTTGGTTGGTGAAGATTCATTTTGGGTTTGTGAGGATGACAATGCTAGATCAGTCATAAATGTCCTTGCATTTGTAAGCTGTGACAGTGAAAATATGCATGAGAAGCTACTAACATCCATTAGAGACAGAATTTATTCAAAATTAATGCTCACAAATGCATTTCCAAAAATGTTCTATCGACGAAAACGTGACAGTTCTGGATATACATACTGGACAGATGAAAACTACTTGACTATCAATGACTATGTTAGATTTATGAACAATTCAAAGGAAGTGCGAATTAGTGACGATGACTTAAAGGAGCAAATGAGTTCAATTTGTAATCAACCGTTGCCAGCAAATCACTCAGCTCTTTGGGAATGTTTAATCAGTCGGCAGGCAATTCAATATGATGATGACATTAAGTATCCTGTGAGTAATTAAGAATTTAGCATCAGTTTTTGAAATTATTGTAAATTTAAAGCTTACGTAAAATTACGTACGTGTTTTTTGTTACGTAAAATTACGTACGTATTTTTTTGTTATGTAACATTACGTACGTATTTTCTACGTACGTTCATAAAATCTCAAAATAATACATTTCCACCTTTATTTCCCCCAATTTCAGGTCATCTTTCGAGTTCATCATTCAGTTGGTGATGGAGTTGCCTTGCTGAGATTATTTTTAGAAGCTCTAGCTGACAAAGAAGATGTAAATATAGATGGAAATCCAGTATTGACGCAAATTGACAATTCTTTCAATATGAAACTAATGAGATTCCTTTCAAATGTTGTGACAATCATTAAGTCACCATCAGTATTATGCTCACAAATGAAAAAGCAAATTGACATTAATAGGATTCATCCGAGTACGCTGTCAGGAAATAAGGTTAGTTCTAAATTATAATTTGCAATGAAATTCTCCTACTACAATAAAAAAATTGAGTTTATAAATTATTCGATTATTTTGGTTGACTGTCGTCTGAAATTTGAGTTAATTTCAAAACGAATTTTTAACATAGAAATCAATTTATCAAACCGAAGACCCCCAAACAGAGCTCGAAGTGGACTCGGATTTTTTGTTAAATTTGTATGGCGGAGTCGACTCGACTCCATATAAAATTTCATTGACTTCGAGCTCTGCCCCCAAACTTTAAGTACCTAATAATTAAATTACAAATGACTTATTAATAATTCATATATTCATTACACACAGAAAATTAATTGGATTTATGAATCAAGCAACAATGCTAACAATTCAACACCGCTGCTAACTGTCGTCAAACTACTTAAACGTAAATTTCCTGGATCTAGATTCTCCAATATCTTACTAGCTGCACTTTCGAAAAGCCTTCGAGATTACTTCATGTATAAAAATTTTGAAGTACCAAAGAATATGACAGTTGTGATACCTGCAAGAGTATGTCATGAAAGTCCAACATTGAAGCTGCAAAATAAATTTTCAGTTGCTTTACAAACAATTCCAATTGATGTGACTAGAACTAATGATCGAGTGGACAGAGTTAGAAGGAATTCAGACATTGTCGTTGCCTCACCAGATTATCAAATTAATTATTTTTTGATGTCTGTTGTAGCTGGAATCTTTCCAGATTGGGTGCTGAAAGTTCTCATAAATAGCAAGCATGCAACAATGGCAGTCAGTAATTTACCAGGTCCAAACTTTTCACTTAAAATCAATGGATTTGCATTTGAAAGTGTTGGATTTTTCATCCCAAATGTCGGTCAGACTGCATGTGGCATCACAATCCTGTCCTACAACGATAAACTTCATTTTGGCGCAATTGCTGACGAAAATTCTGTTGAAAGTGTTGAAGACTTAGGAATGATACTTAATGGAATGGTAAAAGAACTTCATGACATGGCTGAAAATTTTCTAGTCTGAAATTAAACACCACTGGATTCATATTTTAATTTATTTTATTACAAAAAGAAAGAGAACAGAAAAAAATGATATTCTAGTAGAAATCGTTTCCATTTACAGCCAACACAAGGATGGGATATTCAAATTAGTATAATTTTTAAATAATTTCTGTTATGTAACATATTCTGTGACATGAAATGTAATTTGTAATAATTTAACTGGTTGCACATTATGACTCGCGTTATAAAGAGCAATTAACATGAGATTTTATCAAAATAAATGGGTTTTAGCAAAATAATAACAACTACTAAATATCCATTCAGTTTCGATAGCCATAATTTAGTTCTAATTATTCATTTAACATTCATTATTGGACGAAAGATAAGTTTTTTTAAGTTGATTATTTTTCAAAATTTTTCAGGGGGAAGTTTCGATTTTTTTTTTGAACTTATAATTTATTGAAAATGAAGTCAAAATAAGCAAAATTAAATTAATTTAAGAGGAAAATTTTTTGATTGATTTTTAACGGTTTTGTTCAGTTTTGAATTTTTATTGCTGTTGTGTGGTTTTTATAATTATTTTTTTACTTTAAAGCCTTTCAATTGTTTTCTGATTTATCCAAAACCGTACAATAGTATAAAATGATGACAAAAACCTTTTAAATGTTTCAAAAACCTTTCAAATGTTTCTAAAACCATTCAAATGTTCTTAAAACCTCTCAAATGTTTCCAAAAACCCTAAAAAATTTTTAAAATTTAAATCTTAAAAGTTCGCTATTTTCGTTAAAATTTTCAAATGTATAAAAGCCGTTAAAAATCAAAATTTTCAATTCTCATCATTAGAATTCTAAATCACGCCGCTCTCGTTAAGAATCACTAATTTATTAATATTTTTTTTCCATTAACGACTATATTCTTTTAATTAAACTCTAACAAATCATTATTATTCTAAATCATCTATCAGACTTTGTTTTTGTGTATGCATTTATTAATTTTTTTTTTATGAACTGTTTATTTTCATCAATGAAAAAGTTGAATTTTTTTCCTTAATTGCATTATTATCAATTATTATTATTAATATTCATGTATGCACATTATTATTATCATGTTTACACACAAAAAAAGAGATGCACTCGTTAGTAGTCAAAGATTGAGTGATTTTGTGTACAATATCAATCTTCTTATTCCATTCACTTCTCCTTCCAACCTCGATGATCACTGAGCTTTTGAACTCCAGCAGATTTTTTTATTTTTTCATTAATTTTTTAGTAGAAAATAACTTTTTATACATTTTTTGTAATGTTTTGGTACAATCGACGACACCACCAAAGTTCTAAGTTGAATGGCTCAAAGTCGGTTGTGGGAGATGGTTGATCAACATAGTATGTGTATGAGGATGATGATGACGTTGAGGAGCATGTTGAGCCCGAGTCTGAGGAGGCATCATATGGATTCTCAGCTATTACAAGCTTCCATGCTGCAATGAAAAGAAAATTTTTAAATTTTAGTCATAAAATATTCAGCAACAAGCAATTTTTAATCATTTGCCATTTAACCATAGAAAATGTCAAAACATGCTAGCCATAATCGATCACATTTTCTATTCATTTTCTTTGCCTTTAAACTCGTTTTCATAAAGAAATTTATTCAAAAAGTCACTGACTGAATAAATGTCACAAAAATTATAAAACGTGAATTTTGTTGTGTCTCGTGACTGTAAGTCATTTAACGAGAAAGAATTAAGCTGAATTAGCAGTAAATTTGCTGACAAATTAAAAATCGCACATCGTAAAAGTGAATATGAGAACTAATAGACTGCATGTTAATTTCGTTTAAACACGTGGTTTGATCAATTAGAATAGGTTTGCGTGAAACTTTGTTGAAGTCTGGATTGGGGGCCGTTCACTTATAACGTTCAACAAAAACATGGATTTTTAGACTCCCCTCCCCTCTCTATCACAAAATCTTCATTCAAAAAAATTCTGTTGTCTAAAACTGTCACACAGCCTAAAACCCCCGTTCCTCTAAAAATTGGGCCTGTGTTTCAGAAAATGCTTTACAGATAAAAATATCCTAGGATAAACTCTAGGGTACATAAGTGAACGACCCCTTGAATAAAAGTTAGTTTATGTTCTCTAACCATCCAGAATATGGTTGATTCAGAAGAAAATTGTAGTTAAAAAGTATCAAAAGACTTAAAATAGCGTAGATTTTGCCGATTGATCAACTCTTAAAAGTAGAGTCGAACTATGCGTCAAATGAATACAGGACCCTTCTCTCGGTTGAATCTTCTGGCACAAAGTTTTGATACAGGTGACTGGACAGTACTTCGATAATTTATTCTCGAGGAATTGAACGGTTCTCACTTGTATACAAGTGCCTGTATGGGTGATTCATTTATTACGTATAGCTTTGAGAGTGGACAGGGTTCCAGAATTCTTACGTTTATTGTTCTCAGAGCTGATTTTTTTGTTTAAAACGTTACGTGAAGGAGGAGGTGGGTTAAAAACCTTAATTTTTGTTTAATGGAATAAGTACCGAAACTCTCTTTCTTCACTGGTTTAATATATGAACTAAATGTCAATGCTGTGGCATAAAATTTGATAATTTCCTGAAAATTTAGTTTTCGATTCCGTTTTTGTCAACAAAACCCTGTTCCTAAGAATAATAACTATTCCCCCTGCTTCACCCCCCAATAATGACCATACTTTTTTCAAACAAAACCTTTCGATTCATTCTAATTACTTTCCCACGACAAATCCATCAATTCTTCAACAATTTACAAAGAAAATTAATGACATGCTTTCCTACTGTCCACAATTCATTAAATTATCATGATTTTCTCATTAATGCCATTCATTTCAATTCAATTTCATTCTCATTGCTCGTCACGACGACTACGGCTATACAACAATTGTCTGACCTGCTTGAACTTATTGAGCTATAAAAATTGTTACCCCATATAGCGATAATGAATGATTCTTATTTACATGCAAATTCTATTCGTAAATGCTCTTTTTTCTGTTATTTTTTTCCGTCCGTACGATCGTCATCATAACAAGGTCTACTAAGAAAAAAAAAATTGAAAAATAGAATCAAGAAGAGTCTTGAAAATGATAATAACAACAATTTCGGACCGAACACATGTGCTGTATCTTTATTTTCGTTTCACGAAATTTCATTTTCTATTTACACATCTGATTTTTCTTGTATGTAAAAGGTTTTGGATGTGTGACAGAATGATTATCAACTACAGTCACATGTGGCACATGGAGATAGAAAAAAGAAATCAAAATTTTTTATGATTTGATTTTCGAGTATGAAGAGTTGACTGTAACCACGTTTTTTACAGACTTTCTGTGTAAATGTAGAGGAAAAGTCATTCGGAGGCTTGTCACATGATATGAAACTAAAATGCACTCGGATATTGTTGATCGTGTGAATTTCGGTCATTTTTGGATGTGACTTTTTTTCTAGTCATAACTTGCTACAATTTTTGTAATTTTTTTTTGATTCAACCTTCGATTACGTTGACTTTACTAATTTTAATACGAAGGTCGTAGAAATCCGTAGAAATAGAAAAATATTTGAGTCATTGTAGTCGTTGTCATTTCATGGTAAATGTGTAGGAGTTGTGTAAGGGATAAAGGGATATTTGTTGAATATTTTTGTGATCTGCTTGATCGTTTGAAGTTATGGTTTGGACGTTTCTTAGAACAGGAATCAATCACTGATTTTGTAACATTTTTATATGGGATAAAAGTCTGAAATCTTTTTGACAGTTCTAAACATATTTAAAAATCATTTTTGTCAATTTCCTAGATAATCGAAAATAAATTAACACCCTTAAATTTCAATCTTAGTTACCAAGTAATATAGCAAGCATAAATCACTAAGTTCGAAAATAAGGTATTTATGATGATTACTAAATTCAAAATAAGCAGAAAGTTACTATTTTTCTTTGTAAAAACATGTGTTCGGTTCCTATTAATAGTAATGTCAATTTTTCATATGGTTGACATCCGTTGACATATGTGCAATCCAAGAAGTGTTTTTAGACCTTAAAGTGTGACTTAGTATGAAAAAATCATTACTTAATCGTCGTTCGCTTACGACGTACAATTTTTAGAAGGGAGGAGGGTCAAAAGCAGTTTAGCAGTCTCAAAAAATATTTTTTTTTGTTTGAAGGCTTAAGGGTTAAAAAAAAAGAGAGGAGGGGGTCGAAAAACCCGAAAAGTTTTTGTTTGACGTTATTTGTGAATGATTTCTTAAAACGTTCAAACTCATCTTTTAGACACCCCTATGTCACAAAATAAGCATGAAAATGTTATTCTGTTAGAGACATTCAGTCCATCTTCCAAAAAATTGATCATCATAACTGAACAAAACCTGTGTTTTACAACAGTATACTCAATACTTGTTAAAGCTATAAATTCAAATGAAGATTTTCAGAATTCTTGATTGATCTTCAAAACTTTAAAGATACATTGAATTTTGAGAATGATCCGTCAATTCCCACAATAAATCCAAAGAAATGTAAACTCGAAAAAACGGATATGAAACAAAGGGATGGAAAAAATGCTGGTGCAACATAAAATATTTCTAGTAATTTCTTTTTACCTTTTCCTTCATTCTCTAATGTTTTTGAACTGTCTGTATTCAAAGAAAAGTGCAGTTATTTGAACTGTATTCAAAGAGAAGTGCAACATTTGATGAAGTTACGAAATTTAATTTTCCTAACATTTTTAATGCATTTAACCATAGCCTCAGACACTAATAGAAAAATTTTAGAGTCATTAAGGCAAAATCACGAGAGTCAATAAAGGTTTTATCAATTTATCAACGCATCATCCTTATCATAAAAGTCAAACAATAGAGAAGAGTAGCTTGGAGAATTTACAAATTTACTGGCTTAATTTTTTATCAATTTTATCAGAGATAAGGTACGCAAGATTCCAAAACATTTTATTTTGTGACTTGTTGTTTGTCAGAGCTCTTTGTTGGTGTGATTTATTGGAACTAACTTAGTTTGCTTTCACTATTAATTTATTTAAGTTAAATTGTTGATTATTAGCTATGAAATTGAATATGCAGTCAGCACTCATCCCCAACAAAAAAAAATTTAAAAAAAAAATTTACTCAATTTTTCCCAATTAATTAACTTATTTTTCCAGGAACTACAACTATCAAGCCGCTATCTTAACAACCTAATATTATCATTAAATTATTTAACTTATATTGTCACTGATCAAGTACACAAACAAACAGACAACAAAACTTATTTATTCCGGGCAATAGAACTTAATTTATCATTATCAAATTTAACGACATAAGTATTGCATTATTGCTTATCTCGTGACCGATAATAAAGTTATATATTTGCTACAGTATAAATTTATATCTAAATCAACTCACATTCATTCATATAACGTGCTAATTCCTCATGCTGCGGACTAAGTATCTCTTGATTCTGTTGGTAATGCTGGTGTGATTTCATGTAATTGTGTGATTTTCTCTGTTGAAAAACTGGCTTAGGTACACTGGAATTAGATGAAAAGAAGAATAAAGGATTAATAAAAGGAATGTGTGAAATTCTTTTAAAAAAATAGAGTGTTTTAATAATTAATGCTGTGTTTCAATGTCATAAGGTCAAAAAGTTCGAAATTTGATCAAAATAAGTTTGAATATTTTAACGGTTATTTAAAATTCAAATTTTTTGGTCAAATTCTTACTTCCGTATCAAAAATTATTTTGCAATTTTAACATCTATAATTAGAACTCTAGACTTGCTAATATCACCCAAAATCTTCTAAAAAGTAGCAAGAATCAGCTACAACATTTCATTAACCCTATTTTTACTCTCATAAATCAAAATGATCAACTTTAAATTCAATCTAGCAAAAAAAACATGTTTTTAAGCCACAAAGATTAATTTTAAAGGAAATGTAGCAAGACCTTGTTTGACTTTCCAATAAACAGGTTCAGAATAGAGATATTTTCGAAATCATAGAAAACAAACATAAATAAGTTTATTATTTACAATGCAATGCCTATTTTTATATCCAAAAGAGATTTTATCACGAGGAAAAAAAATCATAGCAGGCAGAAAATGAAAACAAAATTCTTCTTCTCATCCGCACATGACTATAGAACGCGCATTAAACTGACTAAACCTTTAATTAAATGAAATCGTCTTTTTCTTATCAAATACATTCACTTTCTCGAGAATAGGAGATGGAGGAGATGAAGAAGATTTTATGCTGCATCAAATACAAAACTCGTTATTTGCATGAGAACATTTTCATATTTTTTACATGTCTGTTACAATGCAGCTCTTCTTATTCCATATTTTTGTGGTGATAAAAATTTCAACCATAAAAAAATATCTTTTTTTGTTTTTATTTATTTTTGTACTTTTCACTCTTACGTTTGAGACGTTGATGTGAATGCACTTTTGGAATGGATTTTTAAATGACTTTTCATTGCGACAGAATGAAAAATTTATTTCATTTTGCGCTCAATTTCGGATATTTTAAATTGAAATAATATTAAAAGCGTGTGAGAAAATGGCAAAATAAGGCAATGATTCTTGAGAATAAGTTGTTTATTTTGTAGTTGACTGACAATTTTCTCTGGTTTGTGAGAAAATGAAATTTATATGTTTAAAACTTTAATTTTATAAGAATTCAGAGTTGCAAAGCAGACAAAAACCATACAATTTCTTGACAATTTGAATGGTTTTATTACAAAAACCCTACAAATTATCAAGAAATTGAACGGTTTTCACCTTCGCAGTCCACCTGTCTTGCAACTCTAGGAATTAAAAAAAAATTGAAAAACTTTCAAATGTTTTAACTGTCAAAACCATTCAACAGATTAAGAACTAAACAAAAACCAAGGCCATAGAACTCCCAAAATTGTGCATTGAAAAATCATCCATGTGCAGCAAAGTGCAGTAAAAATTGGTTAGGTGTAGTAAAGTGCATCAAAGTGTAGCAAATTTAGTGAAAGTGTAGTTAAAGTGTAGTTAAAGTGCAGCAAGTGTAGTGATTTTATTTTACACTTTAATGGGACAAAAAAACTAAATAATTGTTAATTAAACAATGAAAAGTTGATAACTAGATCAAATTAGCATAATACTGCTTAACACGGACAAAATTCAATCCATAAATAAACTTTTATATTTTATAAATTTTTAACTTTTTTAAGAAATGCGAAATTTATCGTATTTAATTGAGAGTTTTTAGCGTATTTTTGATGCAGTAATCAGTAATTGATCAAAAAGAAAAAAAACTTCGAGTTTTAATAACAATTGTTGTTTCTTGCTCAAATTATAAAATATTTCATTAGAAAATATTGAATTAACGTCCCTACAGTTAGTAGGGCAAAAATTTATTTAGGGTAAAAAATATTGAAAGTTGTACAAACAAAATCACAAAAAAAAAAAATTGTACAATTTTCGAACATAAAAAAATTGGCAGTACTTTTGTTTGAGGAGGTGGTTCTGCATCATCTTGATCTGCTTACTAGTCTATATGAATGCTAATATGAAAATATTAAAAGTCTGTAAACTCTAGTGTTGAAAGTAGGGATTCACGATTTCCCGTCCCGTCCATTTTCGGGACAAAAATCAAAACTTTAAACTACAATGACTCGAAAAATAAATAAATTATTTTTAAAATTATTGTTTTAAATTATTTTTATCAGTAAATAAATCATACAAATTCGGGAAATAATGAATCCATAGTAGAAACTCAATCTTAAGGTTTCAAAACCCGTTAATGATTCAGTAAAGTAAAGATAATATCATACTTTAATTAAAAAAAATGTAATTATTTTTTTAAAGTTTTTAAGCACCTAGGTATTTAAAGTAAAGTGCATGCAAGTGCATGCAGGTGCATCAAAAAAGTATCAAAAAGTAGTAAAGTTTAGCAAAGTGCAGCCAAGTGTAGTAAAGTTTAGACAAGTGTAGTAAAGTGCATTAAAAAATTAGTGAAATTGTTCAAAGTGTAGCATTGTAATACAAAGTGTACTAAGTGTAGTAAAATATCAGTAAAAAAGGAGGAAAAAAGGAGTAAAAAAGTAGTGAGTGTAGGTAAAATGCAATTAGTTCTAGGGCCTTGACAAAAACCTTACAACAAATTCAATCTACTAAGAACCATTCAACAGCGTAAAATGACCGTTAATTTTTAAAAATTATTTTAAAAATGTTTTAAAATTAGAATTACCTAATAGATTTAAAACCATTCAACAGTCAATTCATGCTGTCAAAGCAGTTCAACAGCAAAATATTTTGACAAACAAAAAATTAAATTCAAATGAGAATTGACAAAAAATTATGTACAGTAAAATTTCAAGTTTTACAGACACAAGAAATTTCAAAATTAATTGCCGTGAACACATTTCCTTCATGCTTGATTTATGACGCAAAAATATTTTCGAGTTTATGCACTTTTTGTTGCATTTGTGCGTTGAAAACACAAAAATTTTCACTTCCAAATGCTTGTCTTGTGTAATAGTCAAAAATGTAGGCAAAAAATAGAAAAAGAAGAAGTGATGAAATCAAAAAGGTAATTTATGAAATTGAGCTTGTCAATTATCTTGAAGTACTTTTGTAGGTTGTTTTTATTGCCTTAATGTCCCTCTTTAAATGATATTTAATGTCAAAGAAGCAAATTATACTTGATTATTGATATACAATAGAATTAATAAATCCCAAGCACATGATACAAACATAAGTCAAATAAATCAAAAAATGCGTTGTTTATCACAAAAACAATAAACAAAAGTCGTCAAGGTCATGCAGCAGTTGAAATTTTTCCTTCTAGAAAATATTTTCTTTTTTCCTTCCTTGCCTGCTTGCCGCTTTCTTTTATGGATTTACATTCTATTTTCTGAATTTTTCCTCACAATTTTAGTTTTTAAAAAAAAAATACAATTTTAAGTCTAAATTTAAACTTTTAGACTAGAAATGTCACATGACAAAATTAATTCCTCAACCGGCGTCTCTTGTGTACTTGGCACTCGTAAAACTTTCAAAAATGCATCAACAAAAATATCCTTCCACTACATACACCCCGGTTTTTGATGCGTTATGCAATCACTCATTGAAAAAAAAATATTCATTCACAATCAAGTCAAAACGTGCGAGAAATTCTATTCTGTTCCTTATTTTTCTTTTCTTTTTTTTCTCCCCGCTGTGTGTGGAAAAGTTTTCTGAATTTATTGATTTTTCTGTTCCATTTCCTTATGATTATGAGAGAGAGTTGTGTAAGCCTTAAGATTCGGCATTGATTACAGCATTCATACACGCACAAATCATTAAAAAAAAATTCTCACCTGAATTCACTATTATCACTGGCACTTTTTTTACTCATCTCGCGTATCGTTTCAATTTTCTCGAAGTTCTGCGGAAGTCCTGTGTAAGTGAAATTTTTTTAATTAAAATCCACAATTTTTCTTCATTATTTTTTAATAATACAAAATATTTTTTTAGGAATGGATAATTGCGGTCTCCGCAGAAAAAAGCTTTACCTCGTCGAGTTTTTGTTGCTACTAACTTGCTTGGTGCTTTTGATATTGTGTACATGACAAATCAATTAATAAATACAGTAAAATTATTTTAAGTGAAATAAAAAACTTTTCTTTTAGTTTTGATTGAAATTATAAAAAAATGAGTAGATATTGTTACACAACACTGTGGAAACGAAATAAAAAAAAGTTTTCAGTTCTCTTCACGTTAACGTCTAATAAGCGACTGAAGTGAGAGGAAAGGAAAATGTGTGTACATGCTAGTGAGATTGCTGAACGTCTTCATGTTTTGCATGCCGCTTGACTATATTTTAGTGATTTTTGGGGTAATTTTGTGATGTCAGTTGGAAGTGGATTAAGAATATTAATCCTAGATGACAATAGAATCGATCAATAAGCGTGGATTAATAGACACTTTCCCCAAAATGTGTACATACATGTGAAATTTCATAGAAACTTGAAAACCTTACAACCTTGGAAAAACATTTGTGAGGTTTTACTTGACTTTTTCTAGCATCAAGTTGATTAAATTTGGAGCAATATTTGCGATCTTTTTTGGAAGTTTGAACAAAATTTTTTGTAAAATTTAAATTTATTCAAATTATGCATTTTACTGCTTTAAATTTAGTCAATTGAATAAAGGGGTTGTTCACTTATGATATCCATCAAAAACTTAAATTTTTAAACCCCCTCTGTCACAAAATCTTCATGCAAAAAATTCTATTGTTTGAAACTATCACACAGCCTCAAACCCCCCTCCCCCCTAAAAATCGGACGTAATAAGTGAACAACCTCAAAGTCTTCTTGACGCTTTTAAAATAAATTTGTTGATGACTTTCCACTGATTTGTGATTGGTTGGTTAATGTATTATATATTTTGATATTGTAAATTTTGTCAATTGAAGTTTTTTTTTTTAATAAATTTGTTGATGACTTTCCACTAATTTGTGGTTGGTTTGCTAGAATATCTTTTTGATATTTTCACAAACAGAAAATAAAATAAAACACTTGATCGTGAACTTCCTAAACTTGAAGTTCATCAATCTTTAATATTTGAATCATTTTATCCACTTTATTGGCTATAATTCTAATCATTTAAAGTTACAATGAGCTTTAACAATTCCAATCAATTTCTTCCTTATTCTTATGTTAAGAAATTAAGCAATTCAATCTAATAAGATCAACATTACTGTCTGTATCATTTCTTTGTTGATTCAGTTGTTTCCACTGAATGTCATGTCTGGTTTTTTTGGTGATCTGAATATTTATGACAATTAGATCAAGCCTTCTGTTTGGTCATTTAAAAAGTTCCTACATTTTTAAATATTTCCATGACTAACTGGACTTTATCATCTACTAGCCATTGCTTCCATAATAAATCGAATTAAATTTTGACATGGACTTGAATTTTTAGAATAAAATAGACTCCAAATATATCAAAAAATGTTCCTTAGTCCCTAATTTTTTTCAATGTTCTTCCTTACAGATCTAAATAAACTTTAAATATGCTTCAACTTTTTCTATGTAACTTTTAATTGATCATTACGTATGGATTCATATTACAAATGGATTAAATACATTTTTTAGTGCTATGTATCCAGCATATTCGACAACCATGATTTGATAGAAAAAAATAGACAATAATAAATGAAAAAGTTAAGCAATTAATGAGGAAGTGATGATACAAAAAAAAAATCAGGTAGTTGTTCATATAAGTATTAATTATAAAAGAATTTCTTTTATCACAAAGAAGGGATTAATATAATTATTAATTATAATCAGTAACTTTTCAATAATAATAATATTTGAGTATTAGATTAGATTCTTTAATCCATATTCTCTTGTCTGACAACAGGCTCGGGGAAATTATTATGGAAGCTATCCTCATTAACAAGCCTTTGTCTCTCCAAGTACATTGATACTCTAAGATTCCTTAATTGATGATTATTAACTAATTTAAGAATAGCTAAACTTGACAATACTGCAAATGTCGCAAAAATTCCCCATGAACCAAATTGTGCGACTCCCATACCATTATAAAATCCAGCTGTTCGTATTTGAATGTCTGGTTTTGTGATATTTTGTCCGTCAGCTGTTTCACATGATGGAAATCTTTCATTCATTAATCCACACCAAATGATAAATCCAAGTGTGATAAAAATACTTGATGCAAGAACCATAGCACAGCATATTAAAGATACAGCCGAGTCCAAAAATAATGCGAGAAATGAACTTTCTTCCTCTTTATGATATAACATTGCAATTCGATAAATTTGCAAACTTGAAAGTATAAAGACTGCAAATGAAACAATGGAAAGGAAATTAGACGTGAATAAGTGATAAGAAGATCCAGTAAAATTTTTAAAACAAAAAAAGATAAATCGTCATACTTAAAATTCCAGTTATCAGAGGAAATACGCAATAGAATTTTGACGCCCATGAAATGACCAATAATCCATCTTCTTGTGACCAATTTCCACCAGAGAACAGCAAGCAATGTCCACTAAAAATAAATATTATATAAATATGAATTTTAAATGAATTAAAATTTTGTTGCGAATCACTTACTCAAAATGTATTTGATGAATAATTAATGGTATTGTAAGACAGACTGATAAAATTAACGAAAATACATGTAAACTAATTTGGCCGAGGAGAATCTTGTGTGAAAGTGTCATTTTCTTAATTATTAAATGGTGTTTTTAACAAAATTTAGAAATTGAATTTTTTTGTTGTTTATTTTTTTATGTACCTATGCAAAGACTAAGTTGTTTGAGCAAATTGTTGCTTTTATTGAGCAAGAGTATTTTTTTAATATTTTTAAAACCGTTAAGCTTTTGTTAATCATTATAGAAAGGAAAGAAATAATAAAATTCATTTTAAAATAAAATAAAAGCAATAACGGTCAAAAAGTATTTAAAAAATAACGGTTTTGTAATATTTGAAATATGAAAACCTTACAATTGCTGGTGAAACTGTTGTAGGGTTTTAAATTTTCAAACAAAATTTTATGAGGTTTTCAAAATTTTAAAAATATACAATGGTCTGAAATCGAAAAAAATGTTCAAAAATACAAAAAAGTCATGTCTTTTAAACCTCATCTTTTAAATGCAGTATTAAAAACATAAACTGATGCATCTTCTGTGAAAATATCAAGCTTCCAATCGTTGTCTAACTCCGTAAATCATTAACAAAAGTTACAAAAAATTTGTATACAAAAACACCATGAAAAAGTTTTACAAAAATTTTCCACTTTCTGTTGTTTGTTTTATGTTCTAATTGCTGTCAATACCTTAATTAATGCACAAATTTTATGGTAAAGCTTACAAAACATTAGCCAAATGCTTAATCATTAGGGAAAATGCAATTGAAATTTTGAAAATTTCCAAAACTTTAAATGCTCATAAGTTAAAAGCGGGTTTTACAGGGTCCGTGAAACCTACCAGAATCCAAAGATTGAGTCGTAATTTAGCTTCTAATCATACTCTGGTAATGCCGTTTTATGCCGTTTTCTTGATATTTGCATTTTAATTTCACTTGTTTTTCCAAATTTTTTCATACAAACTTGCTTGTGCACAAAATTTTTTGAGAAACAATTTTAAATTTTTAATGAAAAATCATGTTTATCCTTAATATTATTAGCTAATATTTTCAGTGATGTATGATTAAGACATGACAAAGCTAATGACACTTTCAAAATAGGGAAAATCAACTAAAACTTTGAGACCTCTAAAGTTTCCACCAAAATATAAATTTTGAACATTTTTTTCGATTTCAGACCATTGTGAAATATTAAAACAAAAAATCTGTAATGTGCAACTATAAAAACAGATTGAGTTGCCATGATTAGAATTATTGGAATACTGAGATTCTATTGTTTAATAATATAAAATTGAGTGCCTTATAAATTAAGCAATTTGTTTAATGTTTACGAGATCGCAATCTTCAGGAATTTAGCTATTAAAAGCTATCACAATCGCTAATTAATTCACTTCCTTTACAACTTAGGCTGTTGATCCCCATTCAAAGAAAATGTACTTCACAAAAAATTATCAAAATTATGATGAATTTCACGAGAGTATTAAACCAAATCACCTGTTGTTCCTGAAAAGTATTACGAGTCCACATTCAAGTACATTATTTATGACTTTTTTGTGTACCTTGCAATCACATGAGACATTCAATATATTTATAACTTTCTTTGACATTTATGTCAGCTGATACAGTTCATTTATCAAAAATTAATAAGTAATGTAAACAATTCCATTTTATTTTCTTATCAGACCTGACCAAAAAAAAAAGAAGTATGTGTAAAATTTGCAAGTACAGAGATCTGCCAGAAAAGACAAAAAAAAAAAAATGATTATCATGGTCGTGTCATTAAAAAGTAGCTGATAAGTTAAGACATACATGAACTCATCGACAACAATAGCTGAGTAAACAAAAACAAAGTTATAAGGAATGATAAAAGGAAGATTAATTCATTGCAATTGAATTTTTTTATCATAATTACCTTTATCGGTTATGTCTGACTACGCAAGGAAAATTAAATTCCATCGTGTGCAGAGTGTATTGACACAAAAAATAGTACACAATCTTTTTGGAAAACGTGAGCGAGAAAAGGTTTTCAAACAATTTATAATCTTATCACAATTGAATTCATAAATAAATATTGGATTTTGTACTTAAAGTTTACTTTTGTGCATTTCTCTTATTATGGATACCTTTTGGGTCAGTTTGGTTGGGTGGCTGACTAGTTGTGTAGACAAAAATCTAAATTATTTTTCCTTAACCAATATTTTTTTTATTAACCTTCAAAAATTCAAATTTTTAAAAACCGTTACAAATTCAAATTTCCAAAAGCCGTTACAAATTCAAATTTTCAAAAGCCGTTACAGATTCAAACCTCAAAAAACGTTTAAGAAAATTAATTTTTTAAAAAACGTAAATTTAATTTTAAAAAAAAAACCGTTACAAATCCTAATTTTTAAAAATCGAAAAATTTTCAAATTTTCAAACACCATTAAAGAGCTTTAAAAACCCATAAATATCAACTATTTTTAAAAAAATGCGTCTGAATCCCATCACCCAACCAAGTGCCTTCAATAATTTTCTTTCTTCCTCTCCGTCTCGTATGTATGGGTATTTAAACATATATGGCATAATAATAGTTGATATAAGTGCCTCTGAGCTATTTGCCTTAGATTTCCTCCGTTCCGACACTCCGACTGAATGCATAAAGACGGAAGAAACAGAAGAAAAACTTCCTCATGTACTTCAACTTATAATTCCACTTATTGATTTTAACCTTTTAATTGGATTACTTAGATTGTATTCCTACACTTATGTATTTTTGTACTTTAAATGCTCAAGCATCGTGTAGGGACGGACTGCATATATGCACAATATGTGTTGCAATGTGCATGTGAATTATTTTCAGTTTCAATATTTCATCATAAAGCTTATTTTTCTAATGACTTTTTGATTCAGCATTTTAATAACTTTGGTGGTAACGAACTAGAGATTATTGTTGACCTATAAATGTTAAGCTAATGATTTTTCGTTGGATTGCAACTTTGTTATGTTGTTGTTTATTTTTTTGCTAATTTTTTGTTTGGGTTTGCATTTTGAGTTTTCAGAGTCATTGAAAGTAAATGCGATTCTATTGTGATAGGTCATAGATTTAAAGGTATTTAGGTGAAGACTTAAAAGACTGAAGATTTAAATCCCCTGAAAAATTTTCTCACATAACAACTCAATCACAATTTTCTTCTTAGATATAAAATTCACTTTTTCCACCTCGGAGGTCTATCAATGTTTTCATATGGTGTAAAAAAAGGAAAAGAATTCTTCACTGATTGTTATTTTAATATCAATCACTCGAGCGGCAAAAAGAATTTCTTTTTTGAAAATAAAAAGACAACCACATGCATTATTTACACAAGAAATAGAGGAAGAAAAAAAAAATTGAAAAATTGAGAAAAAATATCGAAATGTTAATAATGCTGGGGCGATTGTTAATATTTCTGGGGGAAAATGTGTCTTTTTGAAGAGAAGGAAAAGAAAAACTGTGAAAAGTTTTAAATTTCTTAGAGGTTGTAGGGTTATAAAGCGTTTTTGAGCTGTAAAAATGCTCAAGAAACTTTGAACAGTCAAAAATTTTGAATTTTTGTTCAAAAAGTTTCCGCCATTTTGAATTTCCATCAAAGATTTTATTTTCGATTTTTTGAGATAATTTTAGATGAAATAAGATATTACACAATGTAAACTTATTGTTAAAGATGGCACGGATCGATATTGCCATGAATTTTCTTATTATTTTGTCTATAAATTAAGAAAATTAATATTTTTGAGTTTTGTTTACATTTTATAGGATTCAAAATTTTAATTTCTTAAAATAATCAACTATAATTTAATTCTAGACATTCAGTCTAACTATTAGTCTAAATCATATGCTAACAAGAAACTTTCTGTTTGTATATTTTTGAAGCAATTAGCTAGAGTCAGAGATCGAATTTAGGATTTTCTTTCTTTGTGATGAAACAAATGTTTTCATTTCTATTCAAAAAATTACATTCACCTCTGTATAAAAATAATAAAAGTAAGAAGAAGATTCCTTCAATCTACAAATCAACAATGTCTATGTATGTTAAATACGATCAAAAATCAATTAACGAATCAATATGTTTAGTCTGTGCTGTTTCATTATATTTAAATTGAATTTCTCCACTGTCGATTGTTAGACGTACCTCATGGACGAAGCGCCGGAGCCAAACATGAAATTGTTATCGACACATAAACACAAGAATTTCAAATTTTTTGATTGAATTGAACCTAAATGCGATGCGTGAAATGTTTTGTATTTTTTGTCGGGTGAAAGAATTTTGACAGCAGTTAAAAGTGATAACAGGCATATTGACTTTATAACAAAGTCAACATCATCAATTTATCTCTGATTCAATATTTTTCGTATCTTATCACATTTTTCATACTGTATGTACATACGTAAATTGAAATATCACAAAAATATTTACTTTAGTAATCAACTAGTCTAATATTTCATTAAACTGCACATTTACTATCCGATTTTTCACATCCACATGTGGATTTGAGGCAAGGCAATAGTTGTTGAGTAATTTTTTGTGCAAACATTAAGGAATTAATCTTACTTTATGCCTATTCCTCAAATCTTTCTTTTCACAACTTGTTGTTGCCTTCAAGGGATGAATATATAGTATGTATGGTAGAAAGACACATCGTGTGCATTTAAAATACATTTTAGTCATTGTAGCTTTTGTTTATCTTTGCGGTTTAGATGTTTGAACTTTTTTTACCATCAAAATAAATATCAAATTTCCCGTAGTACGATTTAACGCACAGTTAGGAGATGTCAGAGATGGATTAGGGTGGATAAGGGTGCTGTAGACATGATAATGGTTTTGGAATACATCTTCTTAGCTCAAGGGTTTGGATAGTCAATTGACAATCAGTCTAGTCGACCCTTATTTTATAAGTATTTTGGTTCGATCCCCAAAGCCAATCAATCAGTTCTGAATGTTCTGACATAAGTAATAAACAAGCTTATCAAACAAATCTAGATCGTTAGAACCTTGAGTCATCCAAAAGACTTCAATTCCAGACGAAAACAAAAACATAAATTAAATTTCCCACAATCCTTTAAGTAGTTTGTTCTAAATTATCAGAAAACTTGTAATCTTCGCACTTAAAAGTTAATCTTTGAAGCAACATGGCACACACCTCAAACACTTATCGTTCACGTTTTAAATTCGATGGTTGTAAAAAAAATAATAATTTACGATGTTATAATCTATAAATAAGTTGCTGATTGACAAAATTTACAAACAAATGAGTAAGAATATGATCTGGCTGAGGGAATCGCTAGAAAAGCAGTCAGTCTAAGTTTATGTATTAACGGATTCGACAGGGGTTTTTCGCCTATATTTACACTAGAGTATACCCTGGTCTATATACCCTAAAAATCCATACCAAATTATTAAATAAACTGAAATAAACAACCATAATGCTAAGCTTTTATATGAAAAATTCTAATAGTATCAATGGAGACAATTCATTTACATTAGAATCCTATTGAAACCCACCTCAACTTCACTAACCAGACAAATCGAATACAAGATCGTCCTCTACTTCTAATTAAATGTGTACAAATTGTGAAGTATTTTCACAAATGATTTTTGATAACCTTCCAAGATAAGCATAATATGATTATAGCCTGTCGAAAACTAGATTTGTCAAGTTAAGGTCTGTTTCGCATTATCAATTTGTTGTTTTGAAATGAAAGCTTAATTTCAATGACTTGTGCAGATGTCAAAAACAAAGTAATTGAGATCATGATAGTGAGTAAGTGTTGTAGGAATGGTGGAAAATTTTGCTAAGGTTGGATAATGGAATTCACCATGATTCAAACCACATTAAATAACAATTCTCAGTTCATGAAATCATCGTCCCCTAAATCCACTCCACATCACATTTACTTCTATTTATCATTAACTACCACATCAGATATAGAAGATAGGAAAAAAGAGAGAAAAAAATGTCCTTAATTACTTGTGTAAACATTTGAACGTCAAGTGGATAAGCTTCCTGCAAAAGTATTCAATCAAAATAATTCTCAAATATCAAAACACGAAGACATACATTTCATCCACAGTATGCTTAAAAAATGTATATAGATATATTTACACATTGATTCATTGTTTCTGTAAAATATTTTCATTGCATTTTCATCCTCATCTAATATTTTATTAGATGAAACATTATCGGAAAATGTAATTGATATTTTTTTCACATCTGCACTTGATGCTCATTGGCAAAACACTTTATCCAATGAGAGTGGAAATTTTGTGCTTTATAGATGGAAAAATTGAGATTTTCATTGCTACAGCGCATGAGAAAAAGTTGAGATACAATAGATTTTTTTTGGTATGCAAGATCGCTTATGAAGAACATCTGTTAGGATTTGTTTAGAGGTTTTAGAATATTAATCCCCGGGATTTGGGATGGAAATGGCACAAATGTTATCGAATTGTTGGTTTAAGATTAGTTATCTTAGTGAAGTGGTCTCAAAGGTTTTAGATGATATAACTTGTTCTTTGTTTTCTGATTGTATTTATCACAATTAATCATAGTGACACAGTTTTTTTGATTCTGATAAAGAAATTTATGATTCTGGTTACAGTTTTGTACGTGATCTGGTAATTACTTTGAAAAGTACAGCTATACAGCTCCAAAATTTGGTACCTTAATAATATTTTTATTGCTTAAAATTTAGATGCTCTTATTTTTGATCAAAAAAATATTTTTGTAAATTTTAAGAAGCTAAATAAGGTTAAATGACGAATTCTTCAATACTTACAATTTGGTATCTGTTTTAAGAATAAATTAATGCTCAAATATAAGATAAAACTTAAATTTTGACTTATTATTATATAACTTGTTCTTTGTTTTTTTCTGATTGTATTTATCACAATTAATCATAGTGACACAGTTTTTTTGATTCTGATAAAGAAATTTATGATTCTGGTTACAGTTGTAATACCTAGTACTACTTGAAAATATCAATAAACCCCAATTAACTATAATTTAGACTTGTAAATTTTTAAAAATTTTGAGAAATTGAAAGTTCACCAAATTCACCAAAATTTTTCGTTAAAAATTTCAAAATTCACAAAATTTAAATTTTAAATGACGGTTAAATATTTTATTTTCAAATTTTCATTTTAAAACTCAATTATCATCACATAATGACATGTTAGAAAGCTTTCTAAGCATCGATAATTCACATCAACCCCTAATTCATTTTTTACCAGCTTCAACCCCTAAAAAACAGTTTCAAAAATCACAATACATCTCCTTATGAGCTCCACCCACGAAATGGAAAACTTTCTTCATAAAAAAACGATCTTATTTCTGGTTTCATCAGCAAATGTTGAAACAATTTTACTTTTGTGTGTGGCTAAATGAAAGACTTTTTTTTTGTATATTTTGATTTCTAATGGAAGAGAAAAAAAAATCTTTCGAGGATGATACACATTAGACATTAATGTAGATTAGTATCATCTGAAGTGAAAAGTATCGGCTGGCAAATGGCTGATGAGTGCATGAATTAGAAAAATATATAATTCGGTCGACCACCAATGTTGAATCATTTGTGTGGCAATCTTCATTGGGATAAGGATTAAAAAATAGTCAAGAAGAAGATTTTTTTAGTGGATATGGATTAAAAAGTTGCAAGACGAAAGAAACTTTTGTGGATGTAAATTGTGCAAGAAAAATTATGAAATTAAAATATAGTTTAAAAAACATGTTGAAAAAATCAAATAGTCAACTTAATCAGCAAATCTCTCGAGTTCCCAAGTGTGCGAGGTGATAACATATTGCTAATTGTTATTTTCATACCTGACTCTTATCAAAACCATGTCAAGAACAAAGTTATAAAAGTTATTAAATAGTTTAAAAATTGCTGATTAGGAATTCAGTTTTTTGCTGATTGTGAATTTATTTTCATTGTGCTGTTGTGTAATATGATTTGTGACGATAACTATAGGTCTCCTTACACTGTGCTGATTATATAAAAATTTGTAATATATCCGTGAAATTCAATGTGACAAAGAGAAAATTTTAATTTGATATTTTAATGGACACTTCATGCTTAGTAATTGATTTATTAAGTTTATGGACGTTTATGGAAATATACATGTCCATGAACCTGAAAATAATTAAATGAATTGGAATTAAAATAATTTTAATTGAATTATGCAATTTGTTTAAGAATCATATTTGATTTTATTAAATTTTAATTCATACAACTTTCAATTTAAAATTTTTAAAAGTTCTAACTTTCATATTTTTTAAACCTTTCGAAAATTTTCATAATGCGTATTATAGAAAATCAAACTTTTGAGTTGGAGGAATTAAAATGGGATCAATTTCAATTGAATTGTATAAAAAAGGTTTATTTTAGTTTTTTTTTTTCAAATCAGAGAAAATTAACAATTCTTTACTTAGATTTTTATTTTGAAAAGTTTAAAAAATTGTGAATTTTATTGCATTTTTTATATAATATACATTTTTTTTTTTTAAAAAAACAACTTTAACTTCAATTTAAAAAAAAATATCAACAGTTTTAAATCGAAATCTTTAAATTTATAAGAATTAATAGTATGTACCTCGAAATATACCCAAAATTGCACAAAATAACAAATAAATTAATTTAACTACAATACATAAACTAGACTGTCAACAAGAAAGTCATTTACATTTTAAAACACATTATTTCTGTCTAATACCTAATACTATAAACTTAATGTGAATATTCTCATAAACATTATAACGACTTGATTGTCCTGATTTCCCAAGGCTAATTTTATTTTCTAACAAACTAAAAAAATAAACAAATCAATGAACGACGGATCAATAGGTTTTTAACCCTAAACATATAAATTCCTACAAAGTGTCCTTCAAGCTTGCTTTTTTATCGACGTGTGTACACAAATGTGCCATGAATTCTTCAAGTACAAGAAATGATAATCAGTTTATCAAATGACAGCTAATGAGACTTTTTTTTTGCACACTTTTGAAGATAAATGTTTCGTGGCCAGAGAAGTTTGAAATCTACTTGAAATTTTTGATTTGATAAGAAGGGTAAAGACCTTGATATAAATTTGAAGTAAAAAGGGGATTTACTAGTTGAGATTCGGAAGGTTAATCCTCAAAATATTGAACACTTGAAGTCTAAAAATATCTTTGAAAATTATTAATTGATGTACATTTGCCAATGCATGCGTCAGTATACTCTTTCTGCAAATTAAAAATTGACAAAAAATATAACTAAAAGTTCCTATAAAAAAAAATATTTTCAAGATTATTTAAAAATAAATCTCGTTATTTTTGTTTTGTGCAGTGAGCAAAAAATACTTGAAATATTAAATAAAAATATTTTTTTAACACCTTCACACAATGAAAATCAATTCTCAATGCACAACAAATGTGAACGACTCTCCATGACCATATTTTTTCATTTACAAACTTTTTTCTATGATTTTGTGTCTAATGCTTTTGTTTTGATTTTTCCCTGAAAATAAATTGCATGAATTTGATATAATTGCTCAATTTATGTCTCACTTAAAATTGCTGATAGAAATTATTCATTTTATGTCAATGTCCTGCTAAATGTTAATTAAATTCTATCAACAAAATTAAATTTTTTACAAGTCATTAAATTTTTGGATAAATTTACTTAATTAGATGCAGAAATCACGGTATAATTAGTGGATTACGAGGTCACAAAAAGCTGTGTACATATAAACATTGTAGATGTCCAAAATGTGACTTAATTTTTGAACGACAAAGGATTATGGCTCAACAAGTAAGTTAAAATTTAAATTTAAATGAATCATTAGCTTGATGATATGTGAAATGATGGGATTGCAAGGTATAATGTGAATAAAGTGTGACTAATTGTTTTTATAGGCACTTGATAATGATGAGTGTTAACGGGGCTTATTTGCAAATTTATATGCAAATAACTAACAATAAAAGTTTATGGTTGATTGTTACATTAAGGTTAGATACTTTGGTATCTGAAAAACACATTAATTTGCAGGTTTTAAGTCATAATTAAAGAAGTTTCTGCATTAAAAATTATTAAAGGGTGTGAAACTATGAAAAAAATATTTTAATATTAACCTTTCTTAAAATTCAAATTTGAAAAATCCGTTAAATTTGAATAAAAATTTAAAAATTCTGAAAATTTTATCGCTCAATTCTCTTGATAATTTTCCTCAAAATACAATACAAAAATGCGATCTACATACGTACCGTAATATTTACTAACACTTTGCATTCCTTAAATACAAATTAAATTAAACATGTAAATAAAAAGTTTGACGCAATTATCACGCGACTTATGATGAAAATACAGTAATTAATATAGTAAAAAAAAACATTTAATTATATTATCAGGTGAACGATAATTGCTTTATTGTCGTGAATAAAATTAATTTCATTTAAAAAAGTTTGTTCCAAAAATACCTACTTAATTGTTTGGGCGAAAAGCTGCAGAGCTAAAAATTCTCGTGTCTTTAATTTAAATAAAATTTTGATGATAAATTTAAATTTTTATGAATGGTTGGAATGAATAATTCATATATAGAGCCCACAAGACTAAAGTTACCTTAACATTCCAGCTTAATGAATGAATTTTTTACTTATCTCGATTGCAATTCAGTTGGCATTGTTTCTTCTTTGAATGGTTTAAGACTTTTTAATGATTTTTTTTCTTCTCGCAAGTCAAGACTTGAGATTGAGAATAGTTGATTTTTGATGACTATAATAGGAAATGTGCTAAAAGATAAATGCAAATTGATCAGTTAAAATGTAGAAAGTTAAGTTAAAATTGAATTCCTGAGGTTCGAATCCTAAACTTGAAATTCAAATTTTGATCTGAGAATGCTTTGAATGTTTTTATTTTAAATATTTATTAAAACCTTTTAAAATTTTGTAGGTAATTTTTTGAAATTGGAATTAAAAAGTTTTAAAAGTGACAATTTTTTTTAACCAAAAACCAAATCAATTCCGTCCAATCTTTTATTTCAACTCAATTCTAATTAACTTGAAAAATTCAAAAAAAAAAAAAAAATCTATTTTAAATTCAATAATTCTCCAATCTACTTTATTTCAAAGCATGCTTATTTTTATTTAAATTTTTAATTAAATTAGAACCAAAGTTCTTTGACATTTTCAAAATAGCACGTTTGCCACTTTGAAAAGCCGTAAACAATGCATTAGTCATAAAACAATCGAAAGTGTATTTTTAACTTAATTTCTTTGCAAGCCATTGATGATACTATAAAGTATTTTATTGGATAATTCCCCAACAGTCACATATTAAATTAATAAAGAGCTTATTAGTCTGCCTGATAATTTCATTTATTGCATTTTTGCGCACATTCATGTCATTTAATTTAATCTTTATAACCTCTATAGGTAGCGTTAAAACGTCAACAAGCTGTTGAAGATGCGATTGCGCTACGTTTGGCATCGAATGAGACGGGAAAGTCACTTGAATCACTGCCGCCGGGTAAAATTTTTGGCATGAAAGTCACAGAACCAAAAACAGAATCATCACCATCACCTACAATTGAGGTACAGTCCACAAATGATGAACTCAGCAAGAAATCAGACTCTGTGACATCGAGCACTCCACTTGTCTCTCAAAATGCTATCGAAATGCTTGCATCACTTTTTCCACATCGGAAGAGATCAGTTTTAGAGCTTGTACTCAGACGATGCGATCTAGACTTGCTGAAGTAAGCAAAAATTCCTTTCTAGTAAATTGCAAGTAATCATAACATGTTTATTTATTTCCGTGTAGAGCGATTGAGCAGTGCAGTAAGACGCAACAACCATCACATTCAATAATTACAACACGCGAATCTCCTGCATCTAGCCCTGAAATACAAAGTGCATTTCGACCAATTGCATCATCAACAACATCACTTGCACCGACATTACATCAATTATCGGCAATTCCAACACAAAATCCATCGAGTTATACGTCATTGATTGCATATCCAAATAAATGGTTCCTACCCATCCCCGTTACCATGAGTCATCATCACTTAACAAGTTTGCCGCGCTGTAATTTGGCAAATTGTACAATGTGTTTGCATCATCCAGCAACACTTTAAATTCCGTCGATGGACTAGTAAAATTTGACTTTTCGCATACCAAAGAGACATGATGATGTACAGGCAGCCGGCAGTCGGTAACATAATATGTGACAAAAGATATTTAATAAACAAATTAATTCTATGGAAATTGCGTTGTTTTTTCGGAATGAATGCTACATTAAAATAATAGACAATGAAATAAAAAAAAAATTATGTTTAACAGTAAAGCAAAAAAGTAGTGTTTATGAAAGAAAGAACTAGCTACCAACCAGGTGTAGGATGATTCAAGGTGAAATATAAGCTATTACGTGCTATGCTTCATATTGTTCCATATCTCTCTCTTTTTTCTTCCAATGTAGAATCTTTTTTTGTGGAATATGAATAATTTTTTGAGATTCACTTTGACTACCTGCGGTTAAGAATATTGAATATCTATGGATTGCTTCCGTAATGAATTTTTTATTTGGATTCTTGATTTTGAATTTTTGGAGTTTAGTTTTTAGCAGTTTTGAGTGGAATTTTATGTGATTTGAGCTTTATGCTTATTGAAATTTAAATTCAAGGTTTTGAAGTTAAGTAGAATCCAGTTTGGAATAATTTGGAAGATTTGGACTGCAGACATCTTATTTGAGCTACAACTTTAATCAAATTTGTTCTATATTTTAGAATCATATCCGTTCAACTAGATTCTTCCTTCAAAATGGCTAATAAATAAATTAAGTAGCTCATCATTTCAATTCCACCAATCATCAATATCTCCATACCCAAAATTGACCATCCATCATCAATATTTCATTCAATCAAAATTACAATACAACTTCCATCAATATAATCAGAAAAAAATGACATCAGTCAGTTCCTAATTTGTCCATAACTCGTTCTAGCAATTTCTATGATAACTTTGACACATCCAAAATGAAAATGTCAATTATATTCGTCATTACTGACAATCGTCACCAAAGTAAATGTTATCTAGAATGTTTGATAATTCAGCTTATAGTAAATCCATAAATCCATAACAAATTATCCAAGATTTTTGAGATTACGAATTGTTTATTCAATTAAACTACTGATAAGACTTTTACGACTAATACGAGTGGAAGGAACGAGAAGGTTAATTAAATGATGAGGAGAATGTAAACAGCTTTGAGAGAGTCAGACCTTCAGACTAAATAGTGATAAGATCAAAACATTGATTAAATCAAGTGATTAATTTGTTTAGGTGATTACGTGTTAATCAGGAAGCTTAGTTGGGATTTTTGTGGGAGTTTAAATGTTATTGGCTGAGTTGGTGAATTATTACTGCAAGGTCATGCAGATTGGTACATATTTAGAATTCAGAGTCATGTATGGATAGATCTAAAAGACTTTTTTAATCAAAATGTTTTGTAACAGATCAGAAACACAAATTATTGCCTTATAAGAGAATTTCAGACTTAAATCCAAGCAGAAACTGATGTAAGTCTTGAATCATGTTCTATTCTATACAATTATTCCAATTTTCAAGATCCAGTAAGCAAATGCGCTCAAAACATTCAAAGATCCAATAGAATCTCATCTCATTTAATAAATTATGCGTATGCTTCGTTTCTGCTCTATGATTGAATGTTTTTCTGGCAATTCTCTTTTCTTTAATTGTTTATCATGAAAAGAATCTCTTCTTATTCCTTGCTGCTTCTTATAAAAATCCATACTTTGTTATTATTTTCATTTCTTTAAGCTTTGTTAATTCGACTAAAGATTTCCGGTTAATGAATTAAATTCAGTTCGAAATCAAGATTACGATAAGAAATTAAAAATAACTTAGTTCAAGGAACATCCACGCGAGTGTCTTGATGTTTAAAGCTAGCAAATTTATCAATGAATTATGTGCTCTCAAAAAATTAAAAATAATCAACGCATGATCATGATTTTCATACTTTACTTCTTTCCTCATCGACCTCACAAACTCATTCTGCTCTAATTTTTCTGTCATCAAAAATTTCTGTGACTTTAATTTCCTCATGATCATGTCTCATATGACGCATATATTCGTAAATGAAAGTTCTTTATAATTGTCTTTTAAAAATAGACTTATCATCTCAGAAGAGGTTCAAAGAATGTCTATTTTCTACCGTGACTCAATCACAATTTCATTCTTTACTGTCCCCATCCATGACACTCTATCTCTTCTTATTTCTTTTTTTTTCGTACGCGATGCGATAGTGGGAGAATTATTTTAAAAATATAGGAAGAAGGCAAGGAACTTTTGACTTTGATAACTTTCGATGACATTCCTTTTGTTTGTCAATAAACATGCCACACTTTAATTTCCTTGGCACTTAAATAGGTATAGGCACAGCAGCAGTTTTATTTACACACATCGTTCTTATTTTGTATGTCGCAATTTCAAGATACGCACATTTTTTTTAAAAAATAAAAAGTTTAATCTCAGGCAATCTTAAAAATAAACGAGTTGTAATTTCTTTTGACTGTATACAGTCATTGCAGTCATTATAGTCGTGAATAAATTTGTACGCAAATATTGAAGAACAGCTGGTAAAGAGATAATTGCTTGGAAAGTGATCAGAGCGATGTTTTTGATTTTATTTTAAATTTTTCAGGATTTTTAAAAATAATCAGTTCCATTATCTGAGTATTTGGTTAGGTCAAGAACACATTAAATGCTTTAGGATTATTTTTAGTCAAATAATCTTAGTCGACAAATTTTAATCTATGGGGTCGTACACTTATGATGTCCGATTTTTAGGGGGTGGGGGAGGGGATCTGCGTGACAGTTTTAAACAACAGGATTTTTTTGAATGAAGATTTTGTGACAGATGGGGAGACGGAGGTCCAAAAATCTAAGTTTTTGAGGGACGTCATAAGTGAATGACCCCTAAGTGGAATTGATTATTTTTGTAAGGTTCAAGTTTGTAACATCAACTGGATATTTTAAGGTTAATAATTAGATGAAACACAAATCTAAAGATCTTACCACCAGACTTGAACCTGGCAAAACATTATCTTAAGTCTCATTCTAAAGCAAATCAGTCATCAAGTCACAGCAGACACACCAGAAATTCATTTTCGCAAACCTGATCATTATTTTTTTGCGACGAATTTTGATCGCACGATCTTTTTCATTTTTTTATTTACTGTGAAATTAATTTGACCATGTGCTTTATCAGCCAGTCATTCAGACAAAAAACGAAACAGATCTGAAGCAAAAGAAGAAGTTGAAAATATTTTGACTTCATTTACGTCGTGAATTTTTGGAATTATGAGATTTTTTTTTAATTTTAATTCTTTCATTATAAACATCAGTAAATGTACGTATATCAATATGCCACAGTTCGTAATCGTGATGCGACGCGTGGTTTATATATTTTTGCAAGCAAGAAAAGACTAAGAAGAGGAATTGAGGAAATGTTTATTTTAAACAACAGAGTTGACTAAATCTGAAAAATGAGATCGAGATTCATGCAAATGTTTGCGTTTTCGTTTCCAATTTCGCTGTTTTCTTGCTTATTTTCTGGTCGATTTCTCAGCTTTGCATGGATTTGTATAGGAATTAGTTGATTGAGTGCTTTAATTTAATTAACATAGATTAATGGCATTTAATGAATCTTAATTGACTTTTCACGTGTTGATTTTTCGATTATGTGGATTTACTGTATTGGTTTGCAAGCTGATGACGTGGGAATGATGAAAATTGGAAGGTATTAAGCTCAATCTAATGATTTAGCTGATTATGTCTTCAATTTTTTGTGCATGTTCAGAATTGTTTTCATTTTAATTTTTGTACACAGAAAATTTCTTGACAACATGTTTTGATCCTCAAAATATCCTCTAATTTCGTACTCGTGTCATTAAAACGCACGTTTTACTTTCAAAAAACAAAGTCAATGTAAACACGTCCAAGAAATTCGTCAACAACTTTGATTTACTCTATAATTTTGAAAATTCAAAGCTCATGTCTGATTATGTCCATAAACATTTGATTTATTCAGCCTTTAAGCTTATTAATTGCTATTTAATTTCGCTTGCCACAGCGTTGTTTTTGCAAAATTTAAAATTATATGACAAGTTTCCATGATAATGCCTAGCTATTAATAAACCTACTCAATTAAAAATTAACTTTTTTTTGCTTGCTAATGTAAACGATCGGTTTATGTAACAAGCTTTACTTTTTTTTGCAGACATCAAGTGTAAGTGTCATGACAGCAGGTCTTTGCTGTAGTGAACAATAGGTTAATGCAAAAATTTTCATTTTCAGCTATTCGACATGCTGACAATAATATTTAAACAATATAAACAGTTAATTAAGTAGAATGGAAAAATTTTTCATACATCATTTACCAAATCTGTAAAACAAAAAAACACCAAGAAAGCTATTCATTCCATTTATATATACAATACAAGAGATTAAAGAAAGAAGAAGAAAATTAAATATTGCTGTGTGTTTATAACAACTCAAACCTGTTTCATCCATAATTTTATCCACACATCTTGTACATAATAATGTGTATATGGAGTCAATTTGAGAACTGAGCTTCTGAAATTTTGTAAACAATCGAATTCTGTATGTGGAATGGAAGCAAGAATTACATTAATATGTATATGCATATAGTATCATGCATACCCATGCATCAGAGAACTGTGAAATGCAATAAGATATTTTATTCCAGCTTGTGTGTATTGGTGTATGATTTATTCTTTCTGATTTTGCTTAATTTGAATGTTTATAACGATGTTTTATGGTTGGATGGATTTGAGTGACTTACTGATATTTAGTCTAGTTGGAATCGGAAGTTTTGAACTTGTTTTGAATGCTTTTGGAAGTGCCATAAACTAGAAAATAAAAAATTCATAAAATTTTGAAAGTTGAAGCCACAAAGGGTATAAAATTACGAAAAAATTTCACAAAAATTCATAGTTTTAGACCCCTTTTTACCAAAATTTTGAAAATTCATAGTTTTAGACCCCTTTCAACTAATAACTAAGTTGTAATCTTTACAATTGTGCTAAATGAGCAAAAATTCGTAGTGAAATAAGTTTACTGAGCCGGAAAACTGCGCTTAACCCTTTCATCAAAACAATACAGCTGTGACTTTAATACTATTTTTGTGTTTTTGTTGTGATCTTCAACTTTGTTTTTTTTTCTTTCTTTTTCTTTTCCCTTCTCGTTATACAAAGAGAAATGCATGTAAGTGAGTGAGAGAAAAAGAATGAAACCCTATATAAGATTACAAAAGAAAACAAAAAACATACGATATTTTGTGTGACTGTATTGGTATGTAAATTTTCATGAGAAAATCTATTCAAATTGAGAGAGACGGAGAGAGAATTTTATTTTAAAATTTTTGCATTTCATTCATTTGTCTCAGGGTTGATACGTGATACATCCAATAAAATCTTTCTTTTTTAATTATTTTGAATTTCTTTTTGTTTCCTTCAAAAACTTTAAAAACACATTAAAATTTATGTTCCTATAAATATATCATACATACACTAATGCATTGTCATTGAAGGAAAATGAAAACAACAAAACTAAAATCAGTTTTTCCTTCAATGTTTATGAATGAAAAACAAAATTTCCTGTGACTACGTGACATTCCCGACGTCCCTTTCGTTATTAGGGATGGGAGAAATTTACTTCTTCTTTCTCTTAGAATTTTAAGTGCAACAACAATAACAAAAATTCTCTCAATTCTCCCAAAATTTATATCCACAAGTATCAACATGAAAAATAAAAAAACATCGGGTCGAGTAGCAGAGAATAAGAAGAAGAACCTGAGGGAATGAAGAAGAGGAAAAATGAAATAACATTGAAAGACAACTTATTACGTCGTTTCTTTTAGAATAGAACTCTTGCTTCATAGATGAAAAAGTCGTGGAAGAAGAAAATTCTTTTTCTATTCCGAAAGAATGGAAGAATTGCTTTTTTTGTTAGAATCTCATACAATGAAAAACTTTCAAGGTTAAAAAACATTTAGTAATTGGAGAAATGTGCCGTACGTCATATGAATGCTATAAATTACAAAATAATAATAACAAAGGAAAATTTCTTTATAATCAACAATGAATTTTAATTGTAGTTGCTGTTTATTCCGATTGAATAGTTTCAGGTTTTGTTCGACAGAAATTCTGGTTTGGTAAAAATTATGCAAAAATTTCTATTGAATATGTAAACAACAGCACAGTGGAGTCAATTTAGCAAGTGTGGACATGCTAAACGAATGATTATGATATTCAGGAAAGTTAATTTGGGTTGGAAGTTCAAAGAATTTTCACAAGTGGATTATTGAGGCAGATGACTTGCTTCTCATATATTGCTGATTTGCTGAATTGCAAAATGAGATTATCAGCAGTTCAGCTTCTTTATTCAGCAGTTCAGCAGCTTTATTCAGCAGTTCAGCTACTTTCTTCAGTAGTTCTGAAGTTCCATGAGTTTTGAAGTTTAGCAATTTTACGAATCGATTCGTCATCGGTTTAGAGACTATGAATTCAGCAATTCAGCACAGTTCAGCGAATTTAATTCAGCAGTTCAGCATATTCAATTCAGAAGCTCAGCACATGCAATTCAGTGGTTCAGCACATTCAATTCAGCAGTTCAGCAATTGAAGAACTTATTAATCATATTCCAAATCAAATCTACACAACATTACACAAAAATCAGTTTCAGCACAAATAGATAGATACGTTGATCTGAATGAGCTAAGATTATTTTTTAATTACGTAGATAAGTTTTTTTCTTTAAAATAGCAATTAAACTATTTATATGACACAGTCTGAGTTATAATTAGAATGTTTTTCAAAGTAAATGTCTCCCTCAGCTGTTTGTTGGATGCACCGTGCCTTTTCCTCATTTCCTGTATTCATTCAACCATTTGCCCTTCAAAATAATATAGGCAGTAAAATGAGAGAAGAAAGAAGTTAAAAAGAATAACCCAAATTTTAAATTATTTTGTTTATAAATCGGCGAAAATATCGTTGAGTAAGTGAACAAGAGAGATAGATACATAAAGAATAGATATATACGCGAAAAAAAGAAGAAATAATCAATAGCTATTTTATTTGCCGGCTTTTTATATTTTTCCCAACAAAAACACCGAACATGTTGAACGTTTAGCTCTTTTTTTCTTTTCTCCCTAGGTACTGTAGAGACGGTTATTGCGTCGCAAAAAATTCTCCTTGTCCAAAAAATGTCTTGTTTCTATCTGGCTTGTTTACAACAGAAAGTATTTTTCTTTTTTTTTTATCATACATATACATCATGTATATAAATGTTATCAATTGATATTAAGCATGTCCATTATTTCAATTAAAATGAGAAAAAAATATATAAGACAGTTGAAAATGAAATAAAGCACTATAAATTAAACTATAAATAAATTAAAACGACATATATGAGAGAGTGCATGTATAAACTCAAAAATTTATATATATAAAATTTTATATAAGCAGAATCGTTGAAAAACAACAGCAAATGCGTAGTTATTAAGTCTTTCGATACAAGACAGAGCTGTTCAATGAGAAGTTTTACTGAGCGCAGAGTCGAACGTGACTCATGTAGTGCTTAGTGAAACTCTTGCAACACTGTATTTTGCCAGTATTTTTGTATAAACTCTGAGAGGATATTAGTGAGAGAATAGCCATAAAAACTGAGAGAATGTCATGAATAATGAAAAGATTTGTCTATTTTGCAATTACACATAGTATTTTTGTTATTCGTTCAGTAAAGACGACCGGGTTATTTATAAGTATTTTTTTATCAAAGTTTTCAAAGATAAGAAGCTAGAAAATTACGAAATCTTGTATAATTGAATGTCGGAAAAGCTGTATTATCAAAGACTTAAGCAATAGACTGATAAACATAACATTATCAACGAACAATTTAAATTCAAAATTCAATGATGCAAAAAATAAAAAACACGACTTACATAGAAAGCCACGAACTTCCACGCCACTTATTGATAGACATTTTAACTGACAGATTACAATATATATATAATAAAATATATAATATAAATTGAAATTTTAATCCTGCTAACATCCTCCTTCATTGCTCTTTTAAAGTCCTGCTCAATTATCTCATAAAACTAAAATTTAGTAACGATTAGGGAAAATTTTCCCTTGTTCAGGATACAAAAATTTGTGAGCTACACTCAACCTACTACTCTTCGCTTCGTTCCGTTTGACTATTATAGATTAGATACTCCACTTTGCTTCGCTTCGTTACGTTCGACTATTATAGATTACAGGAATGTCGAACTCCACTTCGCTTCGCTTCGTTCCGTTCGACTGTCATAGATTACAGGAGTGTCGAACTCCACTTCGCTTCGCTTCGTTCCGTTCGACTGTTATAGATTACAGGAATGTCGAACTCCACTTCGCTTCGCTTCGTTCCGTTCGACTGTCATAGATTACAGGAGTGTCGAACTCCACTTCGCTTCGCTTCGTTCCGTTCGACTGTTATAGATTACAGGAATGTCGAACTCCACTTCGCTTCGCTTCGTTCCGTTCGACTGTCATAGATTACAGGAGTGTCGAACTCCACTTCGCTTCGCTTCGTCCCGTTCGACTGTCATAGATTACAGGAGTGTCGAACTCCACTTCGCTTCGTTCCGTTCGACTGTTATAGATTACAGGAATGTCGAACTCCACTTCGCTTCGCTTCGTTCCGTTCGACTTTTATAGATTTCAGGAGTGTCCGAACTCACTTCGCTTCGCTTCGTTCCGTTCGACCTGTCATAGATTACAGGAGTGTCGAACTCCACTTCGCTTCGCTTCGTTCCGTTCGACTATTATAGATTATAGGAATGTCGAACTCCACTTCGCTTCGCTTCGTTCCGTTCGACTGTCATAGATTACAGGAGTGTCGAACTCCACTTCGCTTCGCTTCGTTCCGTTCGACTGTCATAGATTACAGGAGTGTCGAACTCCACTTCGCTTCGCTTCGTTCCATTCGATTTTTATAGATTACAGGAATGTCGAACTCCACTTCGTTCCCTTCGTTCCGTTCGACTGTTATAGATTGCAGGAATGTCGAACTCCACTTCGCTTCGTTCTATTCGACTGCTATGGATTTCAGAGAAGTCAAACTTAACTTCGCTTTGGTTCACTCCGTTCAAACCTTTCAATATTCTATTAAGTAAAATCTAACAATACATAAAATGAGATTCAATGAGCATTCTTGATCATAAAATGAGATCCAGTGAGCATTAATGGTCATGAAATGAGATCCAGTGAGCATTCATGATCATAAAATGAGATCCAGTGAGCATTCATGATGATAAATTGAGATCCAGTGAGCATTTATGGTCATAAAGTGAGATTTTATAAGCATTCATGATCATAAAATGAGATCCAGTGATCATTCATGATCATAAAATGAGATCCAGTGAGCATTAATGGTCTTGGAATGAGATCCAGTGAGCATTAATGGTCTTGAAATGAGATCCAGTTAGCATTGATGATCATAAAAGGAGATCCAGTGAACATTTATGGTCATAAAGTGAGATTTTTTAAGCATTCATGATCTTAAAATGAGATTTAGTGAGTATTTATAGTCTTAAATTGAGATCCAGTGAGCATTCATGGTCATAAAGTGAGATTTTATAAGCATTAATGATCATAAAATGAGATCCAGTGAGCATTCTTAATCATAAAATGAGATCCAGTGAGCATTCATGATCATAAAATGAGATCCAGCAACCAATTATGTCAAATAAGTGAGATCCAGTAAACATTTTCTCCTTTTTGGTTACATTAAGCATGATCCAACTCTTAAGTCTAACACTGTCTTTAAACTTCTATAAATGATTGTGTTCATACAAATTTTACGTACGTAATTTTACGTAACGTAAACTTTACGTAACGTATGAAAACGTAAACAAAATTTTTTAGATTTTTTGTCAATCTTTTTAATGTTATAACTTTTTATAGAAGCATTTTCAGGAAAAATTGCTACTATATTTTTTGTAGCTCTTGTGTTCAACTTTAATTTTGTGATACTTATCATTACCAACAGTTAAAATCCTGGTCTGTATCAAAAACCACGCAACTGTTGCGAAATTTGCAGTTTTTGGCAATTTTAGGTCACTTAATGGACATAAAGTCCAGATTTTATTCAGCACAATTTTGTTTTTAGGTACGATCTATCGAATCAAATAGAAGAAATTCTTAAGAAATGCTTCCCTGAAAAATTTTCCATACAAAAGTATGGATTTTTAATGGTTTTTTCCGTCTAGTTCCAACACAACGGAAGTGACCGGAACTAAACATGTCTAAGGTGATAGATATTTAAATTACCAATCGAATGAGACCAATAACATCACGATTGGTGCTTCCGTTGGCTCACAAAATCAAAAAAAGTGAAATTTTGCAACCTGCCCAAATCGAATAACTTGCACGCTTTGCGTGGAAGTTAATTTTCGCATCTATAAAAGTTCATAACCCCGCAAATCAAAGTAATCATTTAAAATTTATAAATAAAACTTGCTAAAAATATTCCAAAATGTGTTTTTATTCAATTATCACTGCCATTTAAACAGAAATTCACAATAAATTGACTGAATATAAAGAAATATTAGCAGATTTAATGAAAAAGTTAAATATATCGCCGAATCATTAAAAAGTTTACAAGAACCGAGTGAAAATGTTCTAGAATATTTTGCACAATGTATAAATTTCTCTCGTTCTCTCACCAACTCACGACTAATACAGTCAAATGCTCTTTGTGCAACACAAAACTCTAATAGTTAAATAAACTTGAGTAAATCGTTTCTCTCAACATCGCTTTGCTCGTCGCTTTCGCGATTCATTCGATTCAGTTTGTGAGAAAAGATCGGAAGAGACAGACCAAGAAGTGAAATGGAGTGAAGTGAATTTGTGTAAAAAGAAAAACTCAAAGAAGTTTTTTTCTTTTTGATGAAAAACATCGGCCTTTGTGTGTGTCTCGCTATATTAGCGTTTTTACAATCATCGGTTTTTATAAAATCCACACCATTCATCCCGCTGTAAAGAGGAAAAAATATTGAAAAAAAGAAGTTATTTTGTATAAAGTAAAGGAGAAAAGAAAAATAGATCTGGAATTATTATTGATTTACATCGGAGAGAGAAGAAGAAGAAAAAAATTCCAGTTTGGCTGAAAGTTTTGTTTTTATTATTATTGCGAGAAAAAAAGAAAAAAAAGATAATTTTTTTTTTCTAAAAGAAGCAAAGCAGAAAGTTAGCAAGAGAAGTGGCAAAATTTCACTCAATAAAGGAAATTTTTGTCCTACACAACCACAACACTCAACCTACATCTACGAATCGATTAATTTTGTTATTAATTACATCAAATGAATGCATTCGATCCAAACGAAAGAAAGAAGAAAATCTCTTTAAATTTCGTTTAAAATTTTTATGAAAAAAATAAAAGAAAAAAAAAAGTTTAAAAAAGTTAATTAAAAATCTATCAATTGAGATAAGCCAAATAATATCTTAGTAGAGAATTAGCGAAGAAATCCTTCAAATGATTAAAATTCATTTCAAAGACCTCCGTTCTTTGAAATATTTATCTAAGAGCTTAAAAAGAAGTAATTAAGGAGAAGAATTAAAAATAAGTTAATTTTTTGGGCAAGCTAACAGCGCCAGAATAGGAATTAAATTAATAAATTTTCCATCAGCACAGTTTTTTGAGAAGATTTTTTAAAAATAATATTTTTTTGGAGAGAAAGAGCAACAAACAAAAATGGTGGAAAAAACTTTAGACGAAAAATCATCAGATGCTAATTCGGGTAAAATTTCCTCTTTGCACACTTTAATTGTATTAATTGAATTAAGATTCCGTCATCATATGCGATTGTTGTTGTGTCTGAAGAACTTTTTTCCATAATATGCTTGCCATTTTTTTTTGCTTAACACGTCAATTCAAAATATTTTTGTATATATTTACACTCACACATTCTCATGCGCCGTTGGTCTCTTTTTTCTATATGGTGTGATTGTGTTAGTCATCACACAGATGATATGAAGTGAGAGAGTGCGGTTGTATACATATATATACGAGAATTGAGGGAATGGAAGGAAAACAACAACAACAGCAACAGAAAGCCGATGAACAACAATAACAAAAATCATACGACCGACTGTAAAGGCAGAATATGGATAAAAATAAAGTCGTTGAAAAAGAAGAACTACCATCGAGTTTTGTATGAATGTGTGTTATATCTACCAACCTGCGAATGTACAAGGGATTCAACCGACAAAAAACTGAATTGAACGCTTTTGGCAAATGAATGGAAATTTTATTTCATGCTGCATGTAACTGATTAAATGACAGATGATGATGAATTTATATTGAATTTTGTTAATTGTTAGCCCGTATGTCTTTAAACAATGCGCAGTTTTTGATGCACTCCTCATTTCCCCCGGTGCCTTTTCCACTCTTTTTTGTTGTGCTTCTGTTACTGTTTAAACAACCGCATATGATGCATGACAATCTACTTGCTGTTTAAAAATACGTTAAAATTCGTTACAATGAATTCTATGGAAAATTTTGGACAATTTTTCTTTGACTCGCAGCACATCTGTTGCTAGTTATGGAAAATTCTCGAAAATTTTCCACCCAAATGATTTTCACATTTGATTATAATTTTATCTTTCAATTCCTTAAAAATGTAGAACCTCGAACACCAGCCGAGGTGACTCGCTATAGTAGCGAAGAAATGAATTCCGGTAACGAATCTAATGAAACGCATTTATGGACAGAGCAAGAGCGACAAGCTGACTTTAACCGTCGCAAAGAGGAGTTGCTTAAACGTAAACGCCGCCGTAAGAAACGTACTAGCTCATCAATTCAATCAAGTTGCTTTCAAGGTAAGTCTCAATTCAATTGTTTTGTCACTGTCTGTAAGTTAGTTTTTCACTGACTAATATTCGCAATTATCTGATCATCATTATGCAATTCACACTGAATGAAAAATAATTTGCAATTGGATCTATGAACTCTCGCAGGGTTCATGATGTAAAAATTGAGTTCAAGTTGAGTTAGTAGTTGAATGACTAGAATAATGCAATTAGATTGAAATTAGAAATCTAATTAACGGATTTTATTTATTATTTAATTTTTGAATTTGTAACGGATTTTTTAAATTTGAATTTTTCAACAAATTAAAAATTGCGAAAAATTTAAATTTTCCAATGTTAACTGTAATTTAAAATTCATAATTAAATCTACAAAACCAGTTCACCATTAATTCATGTTGATTCCAAAAATTTTACATTCATTAATCACGGTTGTTGCCAAGTTGTTGCTAGTTAGCCGGTCATAGCATATTCATCAATTCCACTGCAAGTATACTTGCAAAAAGACACTTAGAAAAATATTGTTATATACATTGAGTAGCTGTTTATATACATACGACAACTCGGCAGTAATTCAATTCTACATAGCACAAGCTTAGGCATTTGCTACTCGGATGGAAAATATAGGTCAAAATTAAATGTTATCGTTTTTTTTGTTGTTTTTGTGATTTTGCTATAATTTCTCTCTCTAATGAATCACTTTAATTGATATTGAGACATTTTAAATCCATTTAGATTAACAGCTATATTCGTTCAATTAATTTTCAATGCAATCAATTTTAGTTTGGTTTTATGTGTGAGCAAGACACAAGACGCCATCTGCGGTCGTGAATGTAATAATTTTCGCTCTCTCGTTTGCCAACTAGCTCGTCATCTTGTGTACATAGGTTTGATGTACATTGAAGTTTTGTTAAAAATAGCGAATAATCTGTGATACTTGCATCACACATCGCGCAAAGCCACCATAAATATGAACTTTCTCGTCATGGTACTACAAGCATGCTTTTTGATAAGATCGGACATGAATAAATAGCCTCCTCCTTTCCTCGATGCTGGCTTTTTTATTATTACTATATCGTGTGCTTTCTGTATATACATCATATCCAACATGTTCATTATGCTTTTGTGCTACAATATAAATGGAAAAATCGGAAGCGAAAAACTGATTGTTGAATTGAAATGAAAGAAAAAATCTAGTTTAGGTTACTAACTAACTTAACTTGGGACAGCAACCGCACAGTGTATGGAAAAATTTCTAATTTTTTTGTTACATTCACTTTTTTTCACTCGATGCGAGTGTAGACATCTGCGAGTTGTAAAAGACTAAAAAACTTATATCGACATGTCATAAAACTTTGCAAAAAAAAATTTTATCAACGCAACATTTTAACTTTTGCGAAATTGAAACATTTTATTTACGTAAATAAACCATAAAATTCAAAATGTGGATCCTCAACGCTATTGCAAATGACAACTGTGATTTCGACACTTGGTGACGTCATCTCCTTCATGTAAACAGACAGTTTTTTAATTCAATAAAAAATTTCATGTGGAGGCATGAAAAAAAAACGTAAAAGCTCAGCATAAACATTACAAATTGGAGGTTATTGGCCTCAGCAAAAATGTGTATGTTTTTTAGGTGAAGCTCGTCTACACGCAATAACGTCTCAAGACACTTTCAAGTTGACTCTTTCTCTCTGTCTTAAGTAAATTTATTCACGTATAAAGACAATATGCATCCATAATGAGTTTCTAGTCAATTTTAATATAATAGTCGAGTCGTACTTAGTAAATTTCTAATGTTCTCCTTACGAGCTGCGAGAAATATCGTTTTTATATTTTTATGCGACAATTTGTTTTAAAATTTATTTGATTTTCACAGCTCTATGAGAAAAATATAAATTTCATGTCATTTTCTATGCCAGCTAGCTAGCTACGCTAACCTTCATGCCAATAACCATCTTTGAAGTTTGTAAAAAAAAATAGCAAAGTACAGGCAATGGTTGTAAATGTGGTATATATTTAGAATAATAAGCATAACAAAATCGTACATAGTCCGAGAAGCATAATTATGATGTATGGCTGCTTTGAAGCTTAGATATATTTTTATAAAAATTTTAGTAACCATCGATATTGCAAAAGGGGTGTTAAAGAATACATAAAAGAGGGGTATCAAACAATAATGGAAGGGGGTATCAAACAATATTCAGAGGGGTATCAAACTATACTAAAAGGGGGTATCAAATTATATAAAATGGGGTACAAAATTCGATTTCCTGAAAAATCCATATATCAGTCCAAAGACTACCATACCCATCATGTATCGCTCGGTTAGGTACGTTAATTTTATTATTATTATTTTGTGTAAGTAGTTTGGAGGGATTCAGGAGGGATTGGCTCATTAATGATTCCATGCTCGATCGCAGAAAAGATATTATAATGAGTTGAAAGTGACAAGCAGGGATGCACTTTGGGTAGATATGTGTATTTAATTTCACCCAAAAGAGGGGAGGCTGGTCATGTCAGAGAAAGTTGTTCATTTCTTCATGTCGCATTTATGCTCTTTTTTGTACATTTCAATTTAAATGAACAATTGAATGTAACCCGCCATGGATTTCCGGTGCTCATAACAAATTTAACCGTGCGACAAATGTACTCTCATTGTATTGTCATCTCAAGATCAAAGAGCCAATTTTTACTGCTTTTAATTTATCCATTGTCAGTAGAACTTGTTATAGTCCAACCAATTTTAGCTAACAAAAGTCAAGTTAGTAAAAATATTGCACAACAATCAAATAAAGTTAAAAACAACAACAGCACACATTTGAGAGCAAGATACATAGATCATTAAAGTAACTCGCGACAAGACAATTAAATAAGAGGCGCGGAGTTTGAGAGATAGAGAGAAAAACTAGCGCTGCGGCATCAAAATGGCATTCAATCCGTTCATTGAACGCTGCTATGATTGTGAAATGCATTCACATTGAAACTATGAAAAAAAAAATATATAAAGCTTGAAAAAAGTTATGAAAAATAAATATCTTAGCAATTGGCGCGGTGTGTATGAGCGAGACAAACATGTTATTGGATAGATTTTTAATGACGATTAGATGAATCAGTTCAACTAACTGACCAGCCCTTCAAAAATTAGATTGAAGAGTCATTGAAGGCTGATGACTTATTAATGGATTAATTTGTAATCTTTAGAAATAAATTTAACGGTTTAAAATTTAAATTTATTTGAAGTGAACGGAAGTGATAAACGATTTCTTTTTCCTCGCGTGAAAAACTTTTTTGCTAAAATTTCGCTTATTTAACAATTTACCAGCACAAAATGCACAGAGTTCACATCAATAACATGGCACAAACATGTTACATACACTCTAAACACTTAAACTGGTTTAGTTTATAAAAGCATTAATCCCGCTAGTCAAAATGAGTATAATAACGCGTTTATCTAAAACAAAGGCGGCAAGACGTGTAATTTCTTTCTGTATAATGTGCTACTGGTCACGTCACCCGACACGAGTAGAGATAAATTCCTTTGTCGTAAACAAAAACTGATTTTTCCTTGTGATCAGTTGAAAATTTTCATGACTGCTGCACGACATGTAAGAAGAGATGAAAAGGAGTAAGTAAAATCTCAGCGAGGTCATAGGGACTGAATCGAGAGCGTGAATCTGATGACACGAAAATTTCATGTGAGAAAGCATAATAATTCGGCATTAATGATTCACAAATAAAAAAGAAAGCAAATACTAAGTTTTTCTTTCCTCGGGTCTATTCACATTCAGTATGCCACTCTTAACAAACGTATAATATTTCTTTGCGAAAATTAAAAATAGATTTGCGACTTAGTTCTTCTAGTTTTAAATGTGAATTTATTAATTTAGCTCTCACCTTCTTCTTTCTTTTTTCCTTTCATTTAACAAACAGTAGTCGCCAAGATATGAGAAAAACTGACAAGAAATTTCTATTTATAAAAAAATACGATTTGAAACAATTTCGTTTTTTTTTTCATACGAATAGATAGACGCGCATACTGGAGGACAAAAACGTGCTAACGAGGAAGAGAAAATCACATATATGAAATTTATCGCACATTAAGAAATGAAGAGAAAAAAATGTATAAAAATAACAAAAATATTGTTTGTCGATCTGTCACTATTACCATTGCACGTACAGACCAGGAAGTTTACAGTTCTGCTTCTATTTTCCTATCCTTCAGCTATGTCACTTTGACTTGCGCTTCTTCTATTATTATTATTCTAATATCTATTTCCTATTTTATTATTGTTAAGCTGTTATTATGACTCAAGGGAATAATTTAAGGTATGGATATAGTTTCTTGCACAAAAGCAACCGCATAAGTAAATTTTCAGTTCATTTTAATTGAAAGCGAATATGCTAAGTGACGAATGTGCAATAATTGAAAGCTATGAATGTTATTTTTCCATAGAAGTGTTGAATAGTTGGGTTGATGATTCACGTTGGCTATTGTAAAATAATTGGATTAAGTCTTAAATTACCACGAATTGGTGAAAATTGTTGGTATTATGTGTATCAATTTTCTCGGAATTATTTTGATGGTTTTAATGCGGATAATTTAACTGAATATTATGGATATTGGATCTTGAAGTTTTTAATTTGAAAGTTTGAATTTTGATCTCTTTTCTGATTTGCTTTTCATCCACAAAATTTATTTCAGCTGATTCTATCGTTTATTCCAATCTTTTTCTCTACAATATAATTAATATTTGTTCATTAAATGCATTAATTTGTTTAAAATCGATTAAAAACTTACTCATCTATCAAAATTCTCTGAAATGTTTTTTTATGTTGAAAAGGGGTGTCAACTATTTACAATTAAAGGGGTACAAAACTATTTAATTGCAAATCTGATTCAAATTTTAAAATGATCGTTAAAATGAATAACTGAAAATACTTTAGTTTTAAGCTCTCTAACTTTATTATTTCGTTCATACTGAACACATCTTTAAATTTCGTCGATGACAATAAGTTGATTGACTATATTAAGCAGCTGATTGACTAGTTAAATGACTAAATTCAACAATTGGAAGGAATATCCATTAAACTAAATTAAATAAGTTAGTAGGAAGTTGAGCCAACAGCTGATAATTTGTTAACAAACAAAAACCGTTAAACCAATGTGCAGGAACTAAGCATATCAACACTTATCAAACATTTCACAAATTAAAAAAAAATTCTTCAAATATTTGTCACTGATTTATTGGAAGTTCATTCACACAATGCTTTCGAAATATCTCGATCGATTTTTTTTTTGACTTTTGCACGACTTTGGTAACACAATTTGATCGATAAATGTCGAATATTCTAGAAGATTCGCGAAGAAGAAAAAAAAAAAAACTATTTGTAGTTTCTTGAATCACGAAATAAATCTTAAACTTTATGAAATGTTTCAAGAGCAACGTCTATGCACGATCTATATTTAATGAACTAATTTCATACTAAACGAAATAATTACAAATTCAAGTAATAATAAAAATATACACATGAGTCATCCACAAGGTGAGATAAGGAATTATTACGTTTCATCCTGCAAATGTTTTAAAGCTGATGAAATTTTTCAAGTTTTTTCAATAAGATTATTTTCTTTGTCGTGAATCAGAAAAAATTTTATGCGCGGTTCTTTAAGTGTCGCGTCATGTCAGCAAATCTTTTTTATTTTTATAAAAACGGGTTATTTTCTTGCTCTCCTACCGGCAATCGTCATCATGCAAATGACGAAACGAAATTTGAGAATTTGTTTTTTTTTTCTTCTTCCTGGCCGTTATTGACGTTCATACCTGAAAAAGATACGTTTATCAAAAACAGATACGAAGATACGACAAATGTTTTGTGGTTTTTTCCTTGAAACCGTCCATAAAATGTTCCAGAAACAAGCTTCTACGTGTTATTTCTGGTTCGTCCTTTGCCTAATTCTTTTATAACATGTTTATGTCCTCATTTTTTTCGTACATTATCGTTGTGTGATAGCAATTTTGATTTTTAATTACGAAATTCTAAAAAAAAAGAATATGAATGAGCAGAAAGAAAACAAAAACAGAAAAATAAATCGAGCAGTCTTATTATGGACGTAGAACAGAACGGTTGTAGCTTATTGCTCTTATTGTGTTCAAATCTTTGAAAAGTGTTCAAATTTATTTTTTTTAAATAAATTAAAATTAATTCAATTTATTTCTCATAAAGTTAAAGTCAATTAAAATATATAAAATAAAATGACAGTGTCAATACTACCACAGCCAATAAATATTAATGTTCATCACAGACGGCGGTGTAGAAGAAAAAGGCTTTCAATAGCCATAGCCACACGATTCGATGGTAATTTTTTTTTTGTTTTGTTTTGAATTTCATTTCTATGCTGTGGTACATAAAAAAGTCTGCAACACATCTGTGAAGATCATAAAAAGATTATAAATATTTTATGGATATAGATATTGCAATAGTGTAAAAGAACCGTTGAATTTGCAGATAGTTTTAAACGTTTAAAAATGGAGCAGCATATCTGGCCCGAATATTTTTTCTTCTATGCTCCATTCGGTTTATTTTTAACGTATTCTTTCTTCTTATCCATGTTGCATTTTTTTTTGTGTGGTTAGTGGATCAAGAAGTTTCATGATGAAACAAGTATTTTGCGGAAATGTGTATTACACATATGATTTTAATTATTTTGAAATCTTTTTGTAGATTTTTTAATTAATACATTTGTTTGTATTAAAATTGAATAATTTAAGACTTTATGAGTCATAAAATTTGCGGAAAAAACTTAATGATTACAAATCTAAACAAAAAAAAATAGTCTTAAAAACTTAAAAAGATTTCATATTTTAAAAATGCCTCACTTAAAAAATTCAAACTTTTAACAATTTATTTTTAAACTTTAAATTAAAAAAATTCAAATTTTAAAAATTTTAAAAATTCAAATTTTAGAAAATTTTAAAAAATTCAAATTTTAAAAATTTTAAAAAATTCAAATTTTAGAAAATTTTAAAAATTCAAATTTTAAAAATTTTAAAAAATTCAAATTTTAAAAATTTTAAAAAATTCAAATTTTAAAAAATTCAAATTTTAAAAAATTATAAAAAATTCAAATTTTAAAAAATTCAAATTTTAAAAAATTCAAATTTTAAAAAATTCAAATTTTAGAAAATTTTAAAAAATTCAACTTTTAGAAAATTTTAAAAAATTTAAAAAATTCAATTTTTAAAAAATTCAAATAAAATCTTACAATTTAAGTTCTCAAAACACCTAAATTAACCTTAAACATTAGACAATCATCTTCAAAATACTTTCTAGTCACCCTCTAGCAACAACTCTTTCGCTTCACCAATTGCTTTATGCTGAAATAATAATATTGATTGAATTGAGAATGAAAAATTGAAATTTATGTAAATTTTCATTCGACTGAGCATATATAAGGAGCTCAAGAGAATTTTATTGCATGATAATAACACATTTTCTGAGAATTGTTTTACTTCGTGAACTGAACTCAACTCGACGTAACACATATTGATTACAATTTTATATAGAAATAAAAACAAATTTATTCCTTGATGCGATGTGACTTTATTTTAAAAATTTAATTTCTCTCATTATTTATGATTGCAGAACTGTATAAATTGACGGGCGAAATTTTAGGAGAAGGTGCCTATGCCTCAGTACAAACATGTATAAATATATTCACCGAAGTAGAGTGTGCCGTTAAAATTATTGATAAGATACCAGGTCATGCACGAGCTCGAGTCTTTCGAGAGGTGGAGACATTCCATCATTGCCAAGGACATCCAAACATTCTTCAATTAATAGAATTCTTTGAGGATAAAGAGAAGTTCTACTTAGTATTTGAAAAGATCAATGGAGGACCTCTATTGACGAGAATTCAAGAAAATATTTGCTTTTCTGAGCATGATGCAGCACAAATTATCAAGGAGATTGCCTCAGGATTGAATTTTTTGCATAAGAAAGGCATTGCGCATCGTGATCTTAAACCTGAAAACATTCTATGTGTCAATACTGACACAATTTGTCCAATTAAAATTTGTGATTTTGATCTCGGCTCGGGAATAAACTTTACGACTGATTTATCGGAATCGGTTGCGACACCGCAACTATTGACACCGGTAAGTTATCTATTTTGTATTTCTTGTATTGTATTGTATTGTGCGACTTGCTTCGTCCATGTCTATTGAGTACAAATACATGAAATAATTGAGAACGATATGTTTATCTTACTTGTATCGCGCGACTCAAGGACATTAGACATTATACGCCTATTTATATTAAGCAAATAGCCACACACATTATTTTCGCGAGCAAATTCGCAAGTCATATTCTTCTTTTGATGCAAATAACCTCCTCAATAGACACAATCATCATCATTAATAACTTTCCCTTTTTCTCAATGCAATTTTACAAATAAAGTAAATTGTCAACAACAATTACTGGCTTCAACTAGCTTGTAAACAGAACCGTACCCCCTCATTGACAAATAAAGATGAATATGTCAGACATTCAGACACGTTTGCTTGAAATTGTAATATCGTACTATAAAAAATGAACATATTCTTACGTACAAACATCCTCCTGTTTATTTGACTGAGAGAAAAATTTAAAACGCAAATTATGGAATGATTTCATATTATTTGCGATAAAAAAAAGTTTTAAGTTTACACATTTCTGCCAATGATGAAACGAAAAAAAAGAATTAACAAGATTGTGTGCGAAAACAGCAAAAGTCATATATTTGACCGGATTTAAAACATCGTACATTGTTGTAAGCACAGCGAGATTTTCTACGCACTCTCTGACTCTATGAGAAACAAAAAGTATATAATCGCGTAGCACATCTCGAATTCTAAAATAAAAATATATTTTTTTTGCAAATTTATTCGACAGCAGAATATGTAGATCGGCATTGAAAGAAATAAGTTAATTACGCATTAAATAAATAAAATTCTTGATTATCTAAAAAGTCAAAAAGTCTCTCGAGTCTTTTTTTGCAATACATACATAAGTATAAATTGGATAAGTATGCTTGTGTATGTATGTCATCCGATTAAAGCTATTTTGTATTTTTCTAGTTTATTGTTTTAAAGTTGATATTTATTTCTCTGAGACGACATACAGAATGTGCGATAATAGACATACAAAATGCTTCCACTTATAACTTAAATGAAAAAAAAAGTTGTTTACGGCAATAAAGAAAATCTTTTTTATTATCACACGACTTAACCTATATTGTACAATTTTTAAATTCATCTCAGTATACATTTTCAATTTAATGACGCAAAAAAAGATTCGCATATACAAACTTTCAAGGTTTTCACATTAAATGTGGAATCTGCTCTAGCTTTTTCGCATTTCAACGTGGTTTGGCAGATTTTTTGGTTTTTTACAAACGCCGATTAGATTAGCTTTGATTTAAATGCCTGAATTAATTATCATGGATCACATTTAATGTGTCTGCAGACATTTTTTGAACTTAACCTTAAGCTTCAGCTTTCAATTTGGTAATTATTTTTGTAAATTTATTTGTTAACAAATAGTTAATGGTGTGAAACTATGCTCATTCTTATTTTTGTACCCTCTGAACTATGTTTTCATAGTTTAAGGCCCTTTGAATGGTATTTTCATACTTTAAGGCCCTTTCAATGATTTTATTTTAGTTTCAATTCTTTTTGTTTACAAAATTTGCAGATAATTGTAAAATATCACAAAATCAGATCAAGATAGTAGTTTAATTAGTTAAAACATTAGAAAAATTTAATAATTTCTAATCAAATTTGACCCAGGAAGCAAAAATATCAACAAAATCAAATTTCTAAAAATAATTCATTATGGAAAATTACTGAGTGAATGAGAGGAAAATGCCGGTAAATGGAAACTCTCTGTATCTTATCGCGTGACCTCGGTATCGTGCGAGTGAGAAGGAAAATATTAAGCAGGCGAGAAGAATAGAAATTTATTTTTTTGCGTACATTCAGTGTGTTCACACATTTGTTGTTATTATCAGTAGACTGCTTGTTCAATGTTGTTGCGTTATTTGATAACACTTTAAACAGTATTAAGCAGAGGAGGAGAAAGAATTGACATTTAATGTAACACTTTATATATCATACAAAATGTGTATGTGACAAGTCGCACAACTCAATTTATTTTGTACGGCTTTATAGCATTAATGACTAATGACTATTTTTAAATTTAATTATCATTAATTTAGGTTGGAAGTGCTGAGTTTATGGCACCTGAAGTAGTAGACTTATTTGTTGGTGAGCGTGAGAGCAGCTATGATAAAAGATGTGATTTGTGGTCGATGGGTGTCATTGCTTATATTTTGCTATCTGGCTATCCACCATTTTCTGGCAATTGTGAGGAAGAATGTGGATGGAATCGAGGTGAAAACTGTCAGAAATGTCAAGAACTATTATTTGAGTCAATTCGTGAAGGTAAAATTTAAAGCAACTGTTAGACTTTATTGCATTCTTACTTAATATTTTGTATCATTTGCAGGACGTTTTTGTTTTCCCGAAAACGAATGGCGAGACGTTAGTGATGAAGCTAAGGACCTGATTCGAAATTTATTGGTCAAGGAAGCATCGAAGCGACTATCAGCTGAAGCTGTATTAAAACATCCCTGGATAAAAGTCGCTGACGAGAATTGTGACAACGAGAAGCGCTATCGCGCATTGAAAACTCCAGGGATCATTCGAAGGTATGTTTTTTTTCAATATTTTGACAATACATGAACAGCATCACGTATTTTTGTTGATATTTGTTGACAACAGACTCATTATCTGGCACACATGTCGTCGAAAATTTATCAATAACAATCGATGACTGTTTAAATTTAAACAAAAGTACACAAAGCCTTATATCTAAATTTTTCGCCTTCTTCTTCTTACAGCAATCAATCTGCTCGTAAATTATCTCAATTCGCTGAGTCGGCAATGGCTGTGAACCGAGTTATTTTACAACAATTTTCCATGCAACTAAATTATATGAGCAAAGAGCGATCCAATATTTATCAACCAGCAAAGACACAACCGCAACCAATTCCACAATCACAAAAGAAGCAGCAGGACCATCCTCCACATCAAAGCAGTTCAAATGATTCATTCTTAATGCCTGAATTACCACCACCATCAATTCGTCAATTCAGTAGTAGCGATGAAGATGACATCCATTACATTAGTGAATCATCATCACGCGGATCTCATCCAACAACACCATCAGAACCATCATCAGATGAGGATATTCAAACAATTTTGGACAATGTACTGAATGATGCAAACAACAAAAATGGCAGCAGAATGAATAATATCATTAGGAAATGTGATGATGAGGTTGCAAGTCCATTACAATCACGTCGTCGTTCAGCACGACAACTTTATATTGTATGTCCAACGCCAAGCGGTTGATAAACTACAATTTTTTTACTACTATCTCTTTCTACTATCAAACTATACATCCTTCATTGAGTAATTAATCGTCTATGCCTGGAAAATAATCTTAAAAAATTATTATTATGGAACCGAAACAGAACATCAACAAGAAATCCTTTTAAATGCAGTTTAATTAATATTATTATTACTATTATTACGTAGTTCTAATTACTATCTAATGAACTTTAATAATTTTATTCCCTGAAGATAAAACACACAAAAAAATTTGATAAAAATTGGATGGGAAAGTTGTGTTGAACAGATTTTTTCTATTATCATAATTTATAAGAAATCAATCGCATTTCCTTAAGCAAAGAATGCGCTAAACTACAAATTGAATAATATTGATAATAATACAACAAAAAAATTATAAACTATTTAAAAGCAAAAAACACAAAACCTCAGTGTACAGGAGGTTCAGTGATTTGATAAAATTTTGATGAGAAACATCTTGGAATGGGACCATTAAAATTTTGTTAAATCTGCTGACCTCCTACAAAAAACAACCTTACCTTAAATAGATTCTTTTTTTACTTTTTAAAATTAATTTAATTTTTTTACTTCTAATTTTTTAGTTTTGAACTTTGAAAAGAGTCCTTAAATTTTCATTTTTTTAAATTCCTACTATCCATACACGAGACTGATTTGTGAACTTTTTTGTTGTAAATCTTTTTGGATTATTTTTGAACTTATAATTTGTATTGGAAAATCCAAACTAGGCAAGAATTAGAAGTAGTGATGAAAAAAAAAATTGTTGGCCATATCAATCCGAAGGAGGTAGTCTGTACTGTACAGACCAAACCCACTGGAAAACTTAGTCATCTTGCCTATTAGTTAAAAACTGCACTCCAAAAGATCTCTGAGAGTCAACCTCGAACTTAAAGTATGTAAAGTTGAAACTCACAAAAAAAATTCCCAAATATTTTCGCTACAAAAAAGTCCAAAAATCAGTTCCGCAAAAAAAAATTCCCAAAATTTGTTTAAAAAATGTTTTGAAAACATTAAGAAAGATAGAATTTTACTCACTTTGTGCTTCATAATAATGATCGTGATAAGATTCAAGCAGCGTCCTTGAATCGACCATAATGAAAGAATTTTAGTCATAAGGTGTCCACAGATTGTGCGAATCAATTTTTCGTGATTTACGTGAAACGCTTTTTTAAAAAATTTTGTTTTGTTACAAGATGTAAAATTCTCCTTAAAAATGCACAACTTCTGTGGCACCAAAAAAAAATATAATTTTTTATTGAGTAAAGTTTTATCTTCCAAAAAAAAAAAAAAAACAACAATTTTTATTGCCTATAAAGAGAAAAATTACTTAAAAAAACACAAAAGTTCTTTGAAGACTTTTTTTTATATAATTGTAAACATCAATCTCCGAGTAACTCGGATGTCAATATAATCATGTGATTTCATTCAAGCATACGCCATTCATACCAAAAAAAGGGTACATTAATGTGTGTGTCAAAAATTTATGTTAAATTTTTGCAATTAAAAAAAATGCATAATGCATATTAAACTACAACTTAAGTGCTAAATAAAAAATAAAAACTTTGATTCCTTGTTAAGATTTAGTTTTACAAGATGGATAGATCTTTACTATAATGAGTTACGAATTTGTTGAATTAACATCATCAAAATAGGATTTTATGAGATAGTGTGTATTTATTAAATTTGATTTTAAGCATATCCTTACTAATTCTTTTATGAAATCACGTGAGAATATTGCCAACTTGTGAGGAACATGAAATCCTTTAAATATCATCCATGAGATAACTTTCGTTCTGTGGATAATATTTCTAGGACTTTAACCTCACATGGACATTATTTTGCATACAAAAACGATTCTTTTTATAAAAAATTTTCGATGAGATAAAGAAAATGCAATAAAAGTCTATTTTTTATATTTGAAAAATCAATTTTATGAAAATCAAGACAAATTAAAAATTTTTTTACAACGAAAATTATTTTTTTCTTTTTATTTCTTTCAACTTTTTTTTTTATTTTTCATTTTTTTCTCCTTTTTTCGTCAACTTTTTTTAAAAACCTGCAAATTTAAAAATTCTTTGTGTAAAAACCCGAGTTACACAAGCGACGATGTGGCATCTTTTTTTAACCTGGTAATTCCATGCAGGCTTTGACATTTTTATGATTTCTACGTGTGTAGCTTTTGAGCATTTCCAATGTGGTTGTTATGTCATGGCAATATTGCGACCAATGTACTTGTTACATGATTGCAATATTGCCTTTTTGTAAATGTTGCATTGAGTGATTACGTCAAATAGTTTGCGCGCAAATATGCTGCTACGTAACACTGGAGATGCAATGTCAGTGACACATGTAAGATGGGTTCCTTTTGAGTGATTTAAGTTGATAAATACATTTTTCGGTCTTAGGTAGATGCAACATTGGAAATATGTTGTTGCTACGTTACTGCAACATTAAAAATGTGTTGCTGACACGTTGCTGCAACAATAAAAATGTGTTGCTAACACGTTGCTGCAACATTAAAAATGTGTTGCTGACACGTTGCTGCAACATTAAAAATGTGTTGCTGACACATTGTTGCAAAATAAATAAAACTAAAATTTTCTGAATAAAAAATTATCAAATTTACTTTATAAATCTCATATTGCTTAATCATTGATGTGACACAACAAAAATGACATCAACGTTGCATCTTGATTAATTGCGCAACATTACTAAAATTTGCAATTTATTCACCCTAGCATACACCACTTTGGATGAAGCTACAAATGTAGGAAATCTTGATTAAATCATAAATTTTCCATCATTTAAAAAATTTATCAGCCACACAATATATATATATGTGTTCATACAACTGAGCGACGACCATGCGACGACCATAGCTCAGTTGAGTTGCTCAGTTTTTGTATTGAAAATTTGATAGTGTTAGTGAATTTTTTCAAAAATTTGAAAAAAATAACGGTCAATTTTCTATATGAACACATATATATATATATTGCAGCCACATTGTTGACTTAAAAAGCTTGTGTTTCTCGGACAAAACAAAATAATAAAATTGCTGATAAAGCAGACTAAAAAAATCCATTGTGAGAAAAAAATGAGATGAAATCCATTTCGGAAAGACGAGCGATGGTTGTAGAGTTGGAGATTCCTTCCATTTCTTCAAAAAAATTGATTGCATTTTTCGGAAGAAATCAGAAAACGAGTGTGATTTTACGGTATGCTAATAATTGTATAGATCGGGTTGGTCGGGGACAAAATTTTTTTACGAAGAAATTCAAAAAATTAAAAATAAGAAAAAAAATAAAAAATCTAGTGATAAGGAACGGCAAAGAACTGAAGTAAATTTAGTTGAAGAGGTGATAAGACATTAGGGGATGCAAAAAAAAAGTGGATAACGAATGTGGGGCAAAGACTGCATATTCTCAGGTTTAATATTAGAAACATTATTGATGACAAAATAAAAATTTTTTTAAGAGATATGAAAAGAAGTAAAGGCTATAAATTTTTTTGGGGGGAGCATAAAGAAAGGTGATGAAGTAGAATGATTGAGTGACAATATAAAAATGGCCATATCATTATTGAGTTGCATAGAGTTGTAGCGATTTCCAACTTTAGCCGTTCGCTCAAGAAACAAAAAAAAATATGAAAAAATATTTTAGTAATCAAGCCCTTGGTAAAAGTTTTTTTTGGTTCCCTAAACGTCGATGACTGGTAGACACGACATTAAAGAAATTAGAGTTATTAGTTGCCATGCTTTGGTTGCATCGGAAATAAAAAAGTTTGTTAATAATTTTTTTCATTTTAATCGAATCGATTAGATTCTTTTGTGGAGATTTTGTTTGATATTCTGATGAATGATGAGTAGCAAGGGATGATGGTTGGTTCCATTTGTGATAGAGCTGTGAATTGTCTTTGAAATTTTGCCAAATTAATGCTCGTACTCTCAAAGTTAAATGCAAGATTTTGCTAAAAATTCTGGAAGTTTTAATCATTCTAAGGTTCGATTCCCATAGAATCTGAACTGTTCAAACATCCAAACCTACTTAAATCTTTCCATTATTGCAGAAGTATCCTAAAAAATAATAAATCACGAAATTCTAGTAACAACTAGTTACTAGCTACTACACATGTCTATTTTAAGGTTACGAAAGGAATTTCCTCACATCCAAGGCTTTGCATAACCTCCCTAAAATTTGACATTCACAAAAAATATTGGTCAAGTTCCTAATAAACAGTAAACAAACTTTCAATTGTGAAATAAATTACAGAAAAATTTTGCACGACTTTCGTTGTACATGCGGCATTAAAAACAGAAAAGAAAGTATGCCATTGTCATAAATAGCTACTTACTTGAGAAATCTAACAAAATCTTCGCAATGTGTTAAGGAATTGTAATTTTCGAACATCGGAAAATATTAAAAAAAGTAGTTGTAGACTTAAGAACAAAAGCGACAATTATGTGACGACAGTTGGATACCACGAACAATTTAAGGTACTTCCAACTGCTGTTGATTTGATTAATTAATTTATAAGAATGAAAAGAAACACACACACACAAGAAAATGTTACAAAGTTAATAATAACTATTACCAAGTCCCTCTAACCCCTCATCTTAATCGCTAATTTACAAAAAAAAAAATACATATTAACCTAAAAAAACAAAAAACAAAATGATTAAAAATGTGAAAAAAATTTTATAAAAAAATGCTTTAAAAATCCCAGAAAAAAATAATTTTTTTAATTAATAATTTTTTTTTTATGTTCTCACACAATCAAATATTTTTTTACGTACTGAATATAAAGAATGTACTAAGTCCTTGAAAAAAATTTAAAAATTATATGGATAGGTGTCCAATAAAACTGAATAATATGAAATTTGTGATGATTAAAGTGAAGAAAAAAAATGATAAGAAAACTGTGAGATATGCATGCGTACATGGACATGTATCCTGATTATTTAATGATTGTAATTTTCCTAATCAAAAAACAAAATATTATTTTGATCCTATTTGATAACAAATGAATAGCAATATTAATTCCATCTTAGATGAAGACATGAAGGACATATTTTAAGAATCTCAGAGTCAAATGTCTGCTGTAAATATTAAGCTTATACAGTCATTTGACTTATGAGACAAGCATTAAAATTTGAATGATTTTCTTCAATTCAAACTGGATCAGTCACTGTAAAAAGTGACAGCAATTGCAAAAAACAATATGTGCGAAAATTCGTCGAATGATCAAACTGAAAACTGCAATAAAGTTAGAAAATCATTCAAAGAAATATTTTTGGAAGCAGTTAAAGATTTGGATGATTTGGGGATTTATTAATAAGGTTAATTTTGTGGACAGAGTTTAATTTAGAATTGCCAAATTTCGTGCTAAATTGGTGTGCACAAAAATTTTTAAATTAATTAATTTGCCGAATAATTTTTCAAACTTTAAGTTTTAAAATTTCAAATTTTAAGTTTTAAAATTTAAGTTTTAAATTTCAAATTTTTAGTTTTAAAATTTCAAATTTTAAGTTTTAAAATTTCAAATTTTAAGTTTTAAAATTTCAAATTTTAAGTTTTAAAATTTCAAATTTTAAGTTTTAAAATTTAAGTTTTAAATTTCAAATTTTTAGTTTTAAAATTTCAATTTTTTTCTTTCAAAATTTTATTTAAATCTCAAAAAATTCAAAATTGATGCCTTATTTCAACTCTTGCCACCACAAACTTGATCATCACCCCAAAAAATTCTCAAGTCATTCAAATCTAAATTTTTGATACTAAAACTGCAAAAAACGAACGATTTTTGTATAAAAAAGATAATAAAACTTATAATCTGGATTGTTCAGTATTTAAATGTAAATTTTGGACAGAAAAGGGAAAAGGAAAAAAACTGATCGACATGAAGAGCTTGTGAAAAGTGACTGGAGTGTGAGTCTTCAAAAGTCTCGCACAGATTGAAGATATTTTGAAATGCGACAGTGAAATGATAATAAGTGACTAATTGTACCTTTTAATGTGACAATTATTCAAGCAGAGCCCAACAAAAAATCATTTTGTGAATAATTTGTATAAAAAAATGGCATTAAAAAAATGGAAGCTCTGGTTTGATAAAAAGCACATTTTTAATAATGATGATAAAAAAGTATCAAGCGATTTATTACTAAAACAAAGCATATTATTCATTTCCTTAACAAATCATAACAAAATATAATAAATAGAACGAGATGCATTTTTCAATGATTAATATAAAGTAATGCTAGTGAGATTATGGTTAATTCTGTACTTTTTAGAACTATTCATTGGAAAAAGTCATGTTCGTTTAGGAGTTAAGGGATAATTTTTGAATGATGGATTGGAATTTTCAATTAGATTTGTCATAAAATTCTGCAAATTGAGTTTTATAGAGACTTAACCTAAAAATTGTCACTGAATTTTTAAACTTTGCATTCAAATCAATTCAATTCTAATCCAAAAGATTAGAGTCATTGAATTTATGAAGTATAAACCTGAAAATCTCAAAATTAAGTTGAAAATTCAAACCTAACCTCAAAACTTTAAAACCCTAGACTCCCATCGAATGAACCAAAATTTATTTCATTTTTCGATCAGTTTTTTTTTTATTAAAACATTTACAAAAGAATAAAATAATGAAAAATTCATACATTTCATAAGAACAGACGATTATTTGAGATACACGAAATGAAAAGAAAAGAAGAAAAAAAAAGATTTGCAGAAAAAAATAATAAAAAATGTTAAAAGAAAAAAATTCAAAATGTTGATTTTATTTATTTTAATTCATTTAAATTTCTTTCAGGGTTTCTGTTAATTAAATATGATAAGCACGAAGTTCCTAGGAATTTATAAATCACATTAAAGTTTAAATTATTCTATTAGCAAGTTAGTGACTTGATAGAGTAATGGATAAAATATGTGGCAGATATCTTGATATGTTGATTTGGATTTGTTGATTTGCTAATTTTAGAACCTGATTTAAGATTACTTTGCATACAGTGGGCTGTTACTTGAATTTTTTATTGAGTAGTTTAAAGTCATACTTTAATAATAGAATAAAGTAAACTTGACTTCCTTAAAATTAAATTGCAATGTATGTAGGCTTTTAATCCATTGATTTGTCTTTCAAACACCGTAAGTGGCTTAATTCATTAAAAAATTTGTTAATTCAAAATATTTTGAACTTTTACTCTCAACGTCTTTTGAAAATTCAAATCTTAAAAGTTCAAAATTTCAAATTTAAAAAATCCGTTGAAAAAAATTAAAGTTCAAAAAATCACAAAATATTTTTTATAGACAAACAAAACAGAAATAAAATACTCAAACTTGGTCAATAAACTCAATTTAAGCTAATGAAATTCAGTAAAAATTCAATCACGCAGAATGAAAACAAATTCAAAATGTAAAAATATTAATGACATTCCAATAATAAAAATAGTCGAGTGAATGAGACCGACTTAAGCACTTTATACAGCCTGTTGTTTTGTCTTCAAGCAAGAAATTTTTTTGCATAAATACTTGCCAACCACAAATATTTATAAAACTCATTCACTACAGTATTAAAAATATTTTTCTTTTATTTTTTTCCTTTTCACTTTTTTTTGTTGGACTTTATTTTTGTTGTTTTTTTACTTTCATACAAAAATAAAAACGAGCGAAAATCTTTTTATAAATTAATTTAAATACACATTTTTTTAATGATATACAGCAACAAAAATAATATTTTTCGATGTCTTTTGTCTTGTCATAATTAATTCCATCATTTTGTGAAGAATAAAATGAACTTTCAAATCACATAAAAGACATATTGTCTATGCTCAATCCTCATTTGTTTAGTACGTATGGGTGAGTAGTTTGTTTAACATATTAGCACCGACTTTATCCACTGAAAAAGATTAATTCATTGAGATTTAAAAATTCGTAAGTTTGTTTGCACTTCCAATAATTTTACCTCATTAAGGTTCATCCTAATTTGATTGTCCTGATTTGTATCTTTACTCTTAAACAGCTCAAATGCCATCGTCAAATGAAGAATTGCAGACACAAAATCAGCTAATCTCATTGTTCCATCTCGCCTCATGTATCTTAAAGAAATCAAAAAATTGATTGAAATTGTCAATAAAGAGTCTGATTACAGGCTAGACCGGCGAAAAAAAAATCATTTACAGCTCAACAGAGAGCGAAAAAAATTTAACAATAGGAAGTCAATTTCCTCTTACTTCAAAATCAATATTGAAAGAATGTCAGTGCTGAGTTGAAATCCGACGTCACATAGAGCATCACGAAATCTTTCTGCTCTCAAAATTCCCGTTTTTTCTTTTGTGTGCATCTTGAACACACCTTGCCTATAAAAATATTCATAAAAATTTTATATTTTATACTTAAATGTCATGTGAACTGTAATATAGCAAAATGTATGAGACATAACAGATGTTACTCTTACCATGTCTTTAAATTAATCATAAAAAGTTTGAAATCATTAAACGTGATTCGTGATCGATTTTGTTTATCCATTAGACAAACAATTTGTCGACATACATCTAAATTGGCACAACTTCGAATATAGTCATTTGGTAAGCATGCTTCTAACAGCTCTTGAAGATCAAAGCAGTTTATCGTTCTGGAATTGAAGAAATGGACATAATTAGCTTAATTTTTCAAATTTTTTAGTTAAGCTTTTATCAGATCTAAGGCTAGGGATCCAGGGGATACCCCTTGAGTTTGGTGTATACCCTAGTGTATGATTTAGAAACCTGCACCAGCATAGAGAATTTACAGCACTAGATTAGTTCTTATACAATGTCTTAAGCTCCCCAAATCTACTTACTTATGATCATCAGCAAGCTGCAAAAACACAGGCTCATATTGAGTAGTTCCACTCGTCACACTAACATCATCATTTAATTGATTTAATTTATAAGATGATCCAGAAATACCAGTTGTCTGGAAAGGATCAAGAAGAAGCATCGTCTGTGTTTCGAGCAGTGACAAACGAATTGAACTTCCGAGGACACGCACACTAAAAGCAGATTCTTCTGCTGGCTCAAATGTCGTTGCCATAATTAGATATCTTCCCGCCTCCAATGAACACCTCTGACTAATTTGTCGCGAATTTGTATATTGAGAATTAAGTAGCGACTTATGTTTCTTGAAAAATGTTTTCGGTAGGCACTCGGTAATTTTGGTTTGTTGTGCTAAATTGTTTAGACTATAAAGCGTAAATCCAATGACTTTTGGCTCCATTACGCTATGCTGATTCAATGATATAATAACATCTTCCCGTTCAGCAAGAACTAGTTGTAATTGTGGATTTATGTGGAATGTATCGTGGTTATTTCTACATCCGCCAGCACTTACACCGCGTTTCCATGTTCCTTGATATAATCTCATTAGCCATCGTCGGCAGCGATCTGTTAGAGATGGTTCATCACGTGCTGTGTCTGAATCGAGATGCACACACTCTAAATGTGTAAAGTTTGTGATAAAATCAACAAATGACATCCAGAATTCACCAACATCCAATTGTCCTAAGAGTCTATCTCTTTCTTGAATTGATACTCGTTCCCATTGATTTGAGTATGATGACCAATCACCATTATAACCGCTAGTTTGACCAAATGATGAATCGGCTAATGGATCTCTCAATCTTATCAATTGAACAGTATCCCCCATTAAAGTTTCCGCCTTATCCAAAGAACAAAGTCGATAATTTGTTCCGGAGTTTAGTCCACTTGCTGTTGTATGATGACTATTTGAGTTATTGCTACTATTGCTGCTATTACTATTAATATTGTTGTTAAGGTTGCTATTATTGTTCGTTAGATTTGAATTAATTGTGCACGTTATAATACTTGTGCAATCTAAAAGGCTATGTAGGACAGGTGGCCTAATGTTAATTTGATCAGATTTTATGGACATTGATTCTGTAATTCCACCCGTTAAATCAGCCAAGCCATCGAGTAAAGTTCCATATTTAAGTGCCTCATATGAACCGTGCAGTCTAGATTTAATTTAATAGAATAACGAAAAATAAAAAATATTAATTAATAAGAAAAAGTTGCACGCATTATGCATCCGGTCACAATAAACTTACTTTGCATAAGCCTTTTCCAATAATCCAGGCCAAAAAGAATTTGAATGTTGTGCTTGTAGAAATGCCAATTTCCCGTTTATTGTTGGCAATCGATCATCAACTAGTACTTCTTGCCATTCACCGCACCACCATATACGAAAACGAAAGACACCGTAATATGGTTGATCAAAGGTCTGATCGGCAGGTACGACACGATAAAATAGTCCTTTAGATAAATATAAAATACCTAAGCATGATACGAGCCATCTATCACCCATCTTTCCAGGTGCAATATCAAAATATGCATTAGAGTCATTCACAAATATTGGATGTGTATTGAGCTCATGTGGTCGCTTCCATTGAAACGTAAATGGCGGTGTTTGATGATAAAAAACAGATGTTTGAACTGCTGGAAAATCCGGATCCTCCCATAAGACTCCCTTTCTTTTGCACTCATTCTTTATTCGTTCAAATGATGATGTCATTGCGATGTTATTTAACGGACTAAGCTTCTTCCCCGACAAACACAAGAAACACTAATGTCGCGCTTGAATAAGTAATTTAATTTTTTTTCTATGTTTCTCTTCTTCACTGCCACCTGTCACCAACCTTTGAGAATTCCTCAATATGTATTTGCTGTTTATGTCTTGTTTCTTGTTTCTTCACTTTAATCGACGCACCGATGAGAAATAAAAACTTACTCTTTTTTTGTTATTCAATTAAACATTTTAATCATGCTCTTCACTGTCTATGCATTATTAGCATTGTGTGTATACTGAAAGCACAGAAACAGATATAAGAAAGATTTCTTAATATTCAATTTCGGATTGTGTGTTGGAGAAATAAAAAAAAAATGAATTTTTTAACGCGCAGTTTCATTGCAAAATTGTATGGCTGTGCTTGTTAACATTTTGTCTTGCTAATTTTTTCCTAAATAGAATTTACGACTTGCCATAAAAAATGGTATTTATTGTTATTTGATAGAGTCATCAGGGAAATGAAGCTTGTTTCACCATCTTTATACTGTAATTGCTGGCAAGATGAGCCAAGGCAATATTGAGTTTTAAATGTTCTGAAGGCTGTGACTTGACGCACCTTCTTTGACAACTACTTATTATTGCAGAATCTATTATTTTGTGTCAATTGAGCTATAACCTCGTAAATCGGTATTTAATCTTGTAGATCAAGCTACAACACTTAACATTTTAAAATACATTTTATTACTTCGTTTAGATGGTCAAATTGAGGTTACTGTGAAAAATAAGGGAACGCTGTCCTTGAGTTTTCTGTTTCTTGAAAGTTCACTTGACCAAAGTATGGGAAAATTATGTCCATTAATCTTTGTCAATATAAGATGAAGTTGTTCATAAGCATCTGTGAGTCCATTAAGCATGCTTTGAAAATTATGAAAGGTGATCTAAGCAGTAAGATAAGCAACTGAAGACTGCTTATAATTTTTTTTGTATTTTTTCTGCAAATATTATTTTTGGCACTCAATTTTAAAATACTTTTAGTAAGTCATTGTGTTCGTACTTGTATCGCCTTTGGCCTAATTATTGTTATAGATCCATAGACTAACGTGAGTTAAGTAAGCTTGCTAAGTTTAATAATTTTTGAAAATTTTGGGTTATTAGCAAATTAGCCTATAAGATTATTCCGCAAAGTCGATTAGGAACAACTTTTCTTCTGTTATAAAATGATGATGATGATGTCAGACGTAAAGATACTCAGTTGCTGAGATTTACATCAAATTTATTTTGTCTTTAAAATGACATTTTTCTTGATAGCAAGTTTTCTGCAAAATTAACTTCAAAATGATGCCAAATTTGATGTTCATTGCTTCCAATATGTTTCAATGAAATAATATGAACTTAATGTCTATGATAACTGCTTAATACTGTCTAATTTAAATATTTATTGATTGAAAATTTTGAACTCAATTTCTTGTTTACAAAATTAGTGCCAACTTCACGTCTTTAATTATTCAAATTTTTTTTCCGTTACGTGGTAAATTATCAAACACAAATCTGTTGAGTAACGTTGATGTAATTTAGAGATTACTGACATATTTTACAGCACTACCAAAACAGCGGTATTGACACTTGATATCTCATGCCGATCAACATTATTCACTCATTTTTTTGCAATTAAAATGCGTTTAAATTCCTTACTCGATCCCATTAAGCAAAACTTCGAAACTTTCAATTTTTCTTTTATATTATTTTCAAAAAAATAAAAAATATATAAAAAGAGATATGGCAAGAGATGAAAAAAGAAATCTAATTGAGCAACACGAGAAATATTTTTGCTTTTCTCTTATTTTCATGTTTTTAATAAATTGGGACACGGGCCTAGCTATCGAAAAAATAAAAATGAATAGCAAGCAGCATAAGAAGAGAATATGAAGAAGAAGTGAATGCTTGTCGCATTCTGTCGCACAATGAGTTACTACATACAGGTTCGTTATCAAACCAACCATACAAGTCTTTCGAGACGAGATTCTCACTTTGAAACGAATATTATTTTTTTTACATGTATAGATTAAAATGATGAATGTGTCAGAGGTTAAACGGTTATTGTTGTAAATACACGGAGGCACAAGAGATTTATGAGTGTGACGATAATAAAGAAAGTTAGACAAAGATGAATTTTTATGAGATATTTTGAGCGATTAAGAAAGTAATAGAATAGAAAATTCATGTCATGTTACGACGAAAAGTATAAACATGCTGGAACTTATTCATTTAAATTTCCATAAATATTTATTATTGTTTGCTGAACAATTAGAAATTCCATAACTTTTTTTTATATAAAGAAATGCGAGGGGAAATGAAGTGGGCAGGTTGTGGCAGCTTTTAGCATCAATGGTCAAATCATTTCATTATTCTCATTGACAAGTCATTGTTACTTAATTCCGTTCGTTTATGTTCATGTCACATGCGATTATGTTCATGCATTGATAATGTTGAAAAATTCAATCGACAAAATATTTTTGAAATTTTTTCAAGGGGATAACATTCGTGAAAAAATGGCAACTTAGATTTTTTTGATTCCAATGAAATTTCAATCTAAGTTACCTTTTTTTACACAAATGTTACCCACTTGAAAAATTTTCAAAATCTAAATTTCCTGCAATTACTTGATTTTTCCCACACTACTTCTCTCTTGGCTATGCCAAAACCAGACTCAATCATCAATTTCACTTTAATTCGAAATGATAATTTAAAATCCATTTAAAAGTGCAATGATCGTGTGCATTTACGATTTGCTACATTTAAGTTGTACACTGCAAAATAATCGGAAGTATAGCTATCATTGTGAACAGCATTAAGCTGCTGAGAAGCTCATGAATTTTTAATTTATTTTATTCGAGAAGATTTCCACTAATAAATAATCACGAATTAAAAAGAGAGCACGAAAGTGTTAGTTTTGGTTTTCCGTTCAATTTCACATAAATCTCCACGATTGATGGTTGGAAATTCTCGTTGATTAGTGGCAAATCCAAACATCATTACAGCCTTAGCAAGAACATTGTATATGTTGCTATCTAATTATGATCACATTTCATTGTGAAGTGCAAAGATGCAAGTAGTTGGTAGTAGAAGAAAAACCAGTTTTAAGAATCCAATGAGAGGGCACGAAACGTAATTGCGGATGGGAAATAAAAACGGGAAAATCTCGATTACGAATTGCTGTATGCTGTTTTATGCTTTATATGTATCTATCATGCTCTTGTTTTTTTTTTTTGTTTTTACTCTATCCATTTCAAACTTCACTCATATCTCTTTGCCGTGTCGTTTTAATATTAATATTTCTTTCATAGTCTTTTTTTTTCACTATTTCTTCATCATTTATGGAGTTTGTAGAAATTATAATAAAAGAAATGAAATTTTTTGTTTCTCTTCTTTAAAGTATCTCATGTATTATGGCTTGTATATATACTTATACTTTTTTTTTGAGAAATTAAATGAATGATTCAACATTATTAAGGCAAATTCAGAATAAATATTTAATTTTCTTTCCCGTTTTCACAGTAGTTAATTTCTTTACGCACACACACATAGTAACGGCATATCACATCTTGTGTATTTTGCGCTGAGCGACTATAATAGACTTCGTAGTAGTTTAATTTGTATATTTTGTAAAGAATCTTTTTGCTGTATTTTCACTTTAGTTTGGTTATAATGTTTTGAACATGATTTTTTCAAAGATTTTTCGGCATGGATCTGATAAGAGAGACCTTATGGCATTTATCGATTGTTTATGTATCTGAAGTAATTGAGTTTTGCTAGTAACTTGCTGTATAAATCGATTAAAAACAAAAAGTTTTGAAAAATTCTGCAAATATTTTGGTTACGTAAACTTTTTTCTTACGTATAAATTTTACGTACGTATTTTTCTTACGTATAAGTTTTACGTACGTATTTTTCTTACGTATAAATTTTACGTACGTTTTTTCCTTGCGTATAATTTTACCGTGCGTACTGGGCTGCGTTTCTAGGGTATATGCTAGAAACCAACACCTTATACGTACGTATTTTCAACTTTATCAGTAAAATTTGACACTTAATCCAGTTTGAAAATGAATCGATGTCACTAATTATTCGATTTATAATTAAAAATCGCACTCAAGCTTCTCGCCACTAATGACTCTTTAACTCATTTATTTTCGCCACAAAGTGCCACTTTATGCTATTCATATTTCGCGGTCGATTGTATTGGTTCAGCTCAGCTCTGCTTTCATAGCTCTTTCATTCGTTTTCTTTTTTCTTTCTCTTGTATTTCTTTTTAGTCTTTCAATTCGTTTCATCAAGCACAAAAATTCCTGAACACGTTGTCATTTTCATGAGAGAGAGAATTGCAATTTTCAGTCAAATTGAATTAAACTGAATTTATCGGAGTGGCAATCTTTTAGGTGTCTTTTTTATATTTCATGATTTAAATTGAAGAAGGCGTTGCATGTAAAACGATCATTGGCCTTGACCAGAAGTATCTTTTCGAAGAATTATTGAATTTTTATATTTTTTCTTATTATTTTTTCCTTTTCTCAAAACTGGAAATTTTACTCTTGTCTTTTTGACTTAAATCGTGAAATATTTTGAATTTAACGCCCACAAATTTACCATTTTTTAGCACGTAAAATCTTTCATTTTTTTCGATATCAAGCAAGACAAAATATTTAAATTCTCTTTAACAGTGGAAAATATTAATATAAAGTAACTGCAATCTACCTCCAACGTGTTGAGCTTTTCACCGTTCGCGTACGACTGACACAATCGTACGAAAGAGAAAATAAACAAACATGCCTATATGAGTTGAAGTTGAGCTTAACACACATATTTCCATAGGTAAATTATTGTTATTGTATGGGTGCTGCCGCTCATTACTCTCGATAGTATTTAGTGTGGAATGTTGAACCAAAACGTTCTCCTCATCTCCATAATGCCGCGGGCTTGAATTTCGTAAGATTTTCTTCTTAAATTAAAAGCTGTATGCTTACATGTAGATATAATAAAAATACTATATTTGACTGTGTATGCGAAGAGAATGCTTAAAGAGCAAAAATGAAAAGAGCAAGTGAAAATCTCATTGAACGGGAGATTTTATAGCGCACATACGGTCAATGATGATTCACTTGCTTGTGGTGCTATCAATTAAATATTCATCATATTCGCGACATTACTAATTGGAGATTTTTAAATATGGATATGACATCTGGAATTTTTGCTAATAAGTCCATAAATGAGAGATATTGATTAACACTTTGATGACAGCCTTGATGATTGAGTAGCCATTGGTATCAACAAACCTTGACTGAATAATTTTGGATTTATTTATTTAGCCTCAAAGGTGTTGAATGTTTATGATGATTAACGGACTTTTTATGGATTCAAATTCTTTATAGCTTCGCACCCCTTTTTAGAAATTTGTTTGTTTACATTTTATTTTGTTGAAAAAAATCTACAGTAAGATTGCTTGCTTCAAAAAAAAAAAGAATTATAGTACTATATAACTTTTGTTTTTTGAGATTCGAACTCTTTACTTTAACAATTTTGCTCTAATCACTCGAGTATTACCAATTCTACTTAATTATCTTTAAGAATGACGTGACAATTTGTCAATAAATACAGCACTAATTAAGACAATATGCAAAATTGAGCACCATCGTAAAGAAAGAGAAACTTGGAAAACTCGTTAGCTCAAAGTTTCTTGAAAGAAAAAAAAGCATTTAAAGCAGAATGATGATGCAAGAAGAAGACTACGACGAAAAGATTGTCAAGAGAAATTCAAATTAATGTAATGTATGATATTTATATGAACAGTTATTAAGCGACAGCAAAAACAGGCAATAAAATGTCATTATCAGGGTGAAGGAATTTATAAAAGGAAAGGCGCAAATTTCTATACGCATAGCAAGTATTTCAATCACCTGTTATGAAACAGTCGTAATGAGTATTTGAACTTATTTTCTATTTATTAAACAGGTGATGAATGAATAAAAGACGTAAGAAGTAGAATTGCAACTTACTCCACCTGTTATCCAACTCTCAAAACAGGTAGAATTATCTTTTACCGCTCATCTTTCCGCTCTTTTACTATTCCTTTTACTTATATTCCATTCTTTTATGCTTCATTGTTACCTTGACTACGCGATTGTTGATACACAAAAAATTATTTGTGACTAATGAAAAGATTCTTTAAAAATTAAGTTTTTGCGTATATTCAAGTGATAAAATGAGTCAGATTTAGTAGCAATTAAGACTCTACGATGGGTAGTGACAAAGTATGTTGAATTTAATTCCGGAAATCCTTTAAAAAATTCATAAATCATCAAAAATATTTTTTTCACATCACATTATGACTTTTTTCAGGTTCTTTTTCGAATTGATGAGCCTCACGGTCAAGGTGATGTAGCATTTGTATGGCAGTCAGGTTCAACGACAAATTATCTTGCTACAACCGGTAGTGATGGAACCGTAGCAATTTATAATCGTCAAGGTCAACTGCAAGAGCGAATAATTCTTCAGGGCTTATGTGCTGGATTTTCTTGGGATTGTTTTGGAGATATATTGGCTATTATTACTCAAAATACATCGCATATAACAATATGGGACTCGAATCAGAGAAAAAAACAATTAATTGATACTGGTCTACGTGATGCACCGAGTTGTCTAGTTTGGTCGAAGAAAGTTCAAATTTTAGCAGTTGCAACGACAAGAGGCAATTTGGCATTATATAATCATCAGACATCGAAAAGAATCCCAATTATTGGAAAGCATACAAAGAGAATAGTTTGTGGTGCATGGTCAGCAGAAAATATTTTAGCTCTTGGCAGTGATGATAAGACAATGTCTATAAGTAACGATGAGGGTGATACTTTAAGGACTGTACAAGTTCGTGATATTCCTAGTGATATGAATTTTGCAGAAATGAAGACGGATGAGCGTGTTCCAGGAGAAAATACAATCAGTATGATTGTTGGAAAACGTACGCTGTATCTTTATCATTTGCCGGAACCTGATAGTCCAACAGAACTTGGATTCCAAAGTCGATATGGAAATCTGCTACAACACAAGTGGTTCGGAGATGGTTACATCCTTTTGGGATTCTCATTAGGAAATGTTGTGGCAATTTCAACTCATCCACGTGAGGTTGGACAAGAATTATGGCAAGTTAAGAATCATCGAGACTCTTTGTCCAGTATTGCAATATCTAAGGAACTAGAATTAATAGCCAGTTGTGGTGATAACAATGTTAAAGTTCATTCAATGTCAAATCTTCAAGAAACTGTGAAAATCTTGACATTGCCTGATCAAGCAGGGCTGAAAAATGTTGAATGGAGTTCTGATGGACAATTATTGGCAGTGTCTAGTAGTCAAGGTGTAATTTCTGTTTTTGTCACAAAATTACAATCAATTTATGCAGTTGCACCACCAAGAATAGCTCTTCTTTCAAGTCTCGCTGAAGTGTCAATCTATCATTATACACCAGAAAAGAATAAGACTCAACCACTGATGGTATCATTAGAAATTGAGCCTACCTTCTTAGCAATCGGTCCATACAATCTAGCATGTGGAATGAATAATCGCATTTGGTTCTATGATTTGGGACGGTCAGTTACTGATAATCCGGTTATCTTGGGAGATCGAGAATATATGGCAGAAGTGAAGCAAATTCAATTGAATACGGATTACTGTGCTGTTCTTTGTGGAAGTCAAATTATGCTTCATTCTGTAAGTATCTTTAAATCTTAGCAGCTTAAATAATCAAAGAAGTTCTATTTTAGATCGAGAACACATCAAATTCGCAGATCGGAACCAACTTGGTATCTTCACAGGATAGAGACCCAAAAATTTTCCCAGATGAACTTCAGGGACTGCATGACACAATTATTACATGTCTAAATTTAACAAATGATTTTCTATGTTTCGGCACTGACGTAGGTCACTTGATTCACTTTTCTTTGGAACATTGGAGCACTCTGATACAATATCGACACTCAATTGGCATTAAATCTATTTTTACTGATTTAGAAGGCACTCGTGTTGCATTCATAGATGAACATAATCAAGGTTTTGTCTATATGCCGGTAAATATGCATGCATTTATAAACCAATTTTAAATCAATTAATTCCATGTCCAATTATAGACGATCGAAGATACAATTTCAATACCTAATTTACCAAAACAAGTCAGTGGCATTTTATGGGATTTTTCGCATCCATCTATATTTGTTGCATTTGACGGTAAAATCTGTTCTACATACATATTTGTGAGACATTCAGTTGATGGCAAATGTGTACGAAAAATTGGCGACTCTCAACTACTTACCGATCAGATTCCATTGATGCTATATGACGGAGAATTGTGTCTTTACAGTAATGGAAAATTAACATCAATATCATTGGATACACATAAATTCTCAATAGCCATGAAGACATCTGAGCAATTGACTCAACTTATAAAATTACAAAAGTATCAAGAAGCGTGGGATCTCTGTGTAGCCGTAAATGACACCGAAAGCTGGATAAAATTGGGAACCGCTTGCATTAATGATCTCGAAGTAAATTTTGCCATACGTGTATATCGTAAGATTGGAGATGCTGCTATGGTCCAGTCACTTGAAGATATTAAGCATCATGAAGACATCAACCTTCTTGCAGGTCATTGTGCCGTTCTACTTGATAGACACGACGAAGCAAAACAATTATTTGCAAAAAGTAGTAATCCTCTTGAAGCTTTAGACTTGTGCCGTGATTTATTACAATGGGAGCAAGCAATGGCACTATCTAATAATTTAGCTCAAGATCAAATGCCATTTATAGCACGAGAATATGCACAGCAACTAGAATTGAATAGAAACTATACCGAAGCTTTAATGAATTATGAAAAGGCAATGGGTGAATATCGGAATGAGATAGACATTCATGGTGATGATCTGTTCTCGGAGCATTTAAGGATGGCTAAGAGTGGAATAGCTCGATGCTCAATAAGATGTGGAAACTTTTCAAGTGGAATTCAGATTGCAACGGAATTAAGGAATAAACAGCTGTGTTTCGAATGTGCTGAAGCACTTGAACAAGTCAACCAGATTTCTGAAGCTGCTCAACTTTACGAGAAAAGTGAAGAATATGACAAGGCATGTGGACTGTATATCCAACTTAAGCAATGGCATAAAGTTGATAAAATACTACCAAATGTAACTAGTATAAAGCTACATGCCTTACATGCAAAGGCAAAGGAGTCAGAAGGAAAATACCGAGAAGCAATTCAAAGCTATACATTAGCTAATGATCTGGACAGTGTTGTGAGAATCTACCTCGACTACCTTTCTGATCCACACAGTGCTTCTGAAATTGTCCTCGAATCTCGTTCCATTGAAAGTGGCAAAATGCTGGCTAAATTTTACCAAAAAATTGGCGACTATGAAAGTGCATTACAGTTCCTGATTGTTTGTGGATCAATAGCTGATGCCTTTACATTAGCTCACAAGCAGAATAAATTGAAGCATTATGGTGAGTTATTAGAGCAACATGATGGAGCTAAACCAAATGATTTCTTAGCACTTGCTCAATATTTTGAGAACGAGAAGTATACGCTGCTAACTGGAAAGTATTACTTCCTTGCTAAGGAGTACTCAAAGGCTTTAAAATTGTTGATCAAAGCTGCTAGTTTTGGTAATGAGGAACAGCAAGCATTGTCTCTAGCCATTGATTGTGTTGCATCTTCAAATGATGACAAGCTAGCTGGTCAGTTGATAGAATTTCTTCTCGGTGAAAATGATGGAAAACCAAAGGATCCAAAATTACTATTCAGGCTTTATATGGCTCGTAAGCAATACCGAGAAGCTGCAAAAACTTCAATTATTATAAGCCAGCAAGAACAAGTTGCTGGAAATTATAGAAGTTCTCATGATTTACTCTATTCAATGTATCAAGAGTTGAGAAGGAACAACTTGACAGTGGCAAGTGATATGAAGAACAATCTAAATCTATTGCATCGCTATATTCTGGTCAGAATTCATGTCAAACGAGGGGATCATTTAATGGCTGCAAAGTTGCTTGTTGAAGTTGCAAAGAATATTTCTCAGTTTCCGTCACGTAAGTTCATCTCTAACCTCAAAATTATAGAACAACTAAAGACTAGAACCTAAATAATTTTTTATCCATTTAGATATCGTCCCAATACTAACAAGTACAGTAATCGAATGTCAACGTTCAGGAATGAAAAAATCAGCATTTAACTATGCAGTCATGCTAATGCGTTCAGAATATCGAGATCAAATTGACCCAAAATATGCAAAAAAGATTGAATCAATTGTTAGGAAAGCGCCAAAGAATATTAAGCAACTGAATGACTTTGATGACGAAACGATCACGAATGGCAGAAATAATGAAGATGATGATGACGATGATGTTCAAATGGCAAAGATGAAAAGTACAAATGATGATTCTAGTCCATGTCCTTTCTGTAATAATAATTTAAATAATATGGAGGTATCGTGTTTTCAGTGTAAGAATACATTGCCGATTTGTATTGCCACGGGATATCACTTGACAAGTACTCGTGAATGCTGTCAATGTCCCGAATGTCTTTTCCCAGCTTTTAAGGATAGTTTAATACAGTAAGTGACTCATAATATTGATTATTGATTGTTTTATAATTTAGTATGATTCACAGGATAATAGAAGCAACGAAGGAATGTCCAATGTGCAATGAACAGATCGATATCAATAGATTAGAAGCAATAGAAGATCTTCAGGCATTTATTAATGAGATTAATGCTTAAAATCTAACGAATTTCAGGAAACTTGATGTCATGCAATGAGAATTATTAAATAATGATGAATAAAGTATAGTAAAGGCAAAATAATTGGAAGCATATTGTGTTTTATTGACGAAAACGTGATTGACACACAATCAACCGTTGTTTTCAGCCAAATTCAATTATTTAAGTTCCAACGGTTTTTTGAAATTTGAATTATATTGAAATTTTTAGACTGCCCCTTTAAGGGGCTGTAACTATTTAATCCAGAGTTTTTGTTAGTCGACGAGAAAAGCTTAAAATTCATTTAAGATGTCCAGTGTAAGAGATTGGTTTGCTATTTTAATATATATGTGGTTAAAAGTAGTTGAATTCTTCCAGAAAATACCTGTATCAATTCCGTATCGACGTGATCCAAAGAAATTCTTGACGCCAATTAAGGAAAATCCAAATGTGTCAAAAACTCAAAGTAATGAAGATTTTTCAATGCGCAAAGTCTTGAATACTGGAAATAAATACAAACATGTTACGGCCAAAGTATCAACGCATTGGTCACCAGAAGAGAAGACACGGACTGGATTAAAGACATTCTTTCAACGAAAAGAGAGTAAAACTACAACTTATGGATCTTCATTGTCACCAGAAATTATTCGTCAAGTTTCACGAGTTAAGGACCGTCGTCTTTCACTTCCAGTACAAATGAGTTCAGATCCAATTGGAGAAGCTATTGAAAGCCTTAAAATGTCAACAAACTTATCGTATTCATCATGCAGTAGCACCAATTCAAGTTTTGTATCGCTTCAAGAAACTTCTACAGACCAATAAGATCATTAAGTGATCAAAACAAATTTTACCAAAAAATAATCAATAATAATGCCTAAATGGATATAGTTAAAGTACATTTTTTTATGGAAATCTTTTTGTTACATTCAATTTGAATAAATTTCATTTACATTTTGTAATTTCTGAAGATTTTGAGCGTCTTTTTTGCAAGTTTCTGGATCTTAATCTTCGACTTTTTGGATATGAGATTGTAGAGCATAAATCTATATCCTTATTGTCACGTACCGGTAAACTGTCAATTAAAAGCTGCTTTGATGATCCAATCTTGTACTTTTGACATAATTCATCAATAATTTTTGAATAATTGGCACTTATGTCTGGATATGAATCCTTTCTAGACATTTTCATCATTGCCACACGTACACGATCATGTAGTTCCGTTAATTCATCACAATCTAATGAGTTCATACCAAACGTCCATAATTTTTCAATTAAAATATCTTCTGACTGGAATGTCATTTGATTCTTATTGGACTGTTCATTTAGGTATTTATCCCTCAAACATTTAAGGGTCTCATTTTCAGCCTCTAAAATTCTAATTTTCTTTTCATAACTCTGAATCATAAATGATCGTTCCTTGTGATATCTTTTAAGGTCCATGACTGCATTCTTGATCATATTTCGTTGAGCTACTGACGATAGATTTTCATTGTCTCTAATATTGCTTATTTCCTTTAATTGATTAACAATCATATTCTGTTCCTCAATAGTCTTAGTCATTTTTGAGTTTTCTTCGAGAATTTTAGCATATTCAGCTTTGACAGCTTCTACTTCTTTTAATTTCTGTTCATGTAAAATTTCCATACTTGCTATCGATTCTTTTAGTTCCTTGCATTGATTTTTGTATTTTTCCATGCCATTCAGTTCCTCTACAGACTCAGAAAGTCTCTTTTCAAGCTCCTTTTTCTCTTCGATTTGTGCATATAATTCCTCCTCAATTGACTGAATTTCTGTCAATTTCTGACATATTGAAGAACGATAGCTGGAATTGATCTCTTCTAATTCCTGACTATGCCTAGATTTCAGCTCATTAACCTCACTTTCTAAACTGCAATTTGATAATCTTTGATTTTCGATTTCTTCCAACAATTGTGATGCACAATTCAGCTGTTCCTTTAATCTTTTAATTTCCATATCCAGCTCTTTATTTTGTTCTCTTAAGAGTCTCACTTCTTCACATGACATTTCCTCTTTAAGTCTCTCAGCTTCAGACATTGACATTGTCACATTTTTGATGCAGTCACTAGACGAGTATGACTCATTAAGGATCAAATTCTCGTTAATTGTTGACTCATTAGATGAAGTACAAAGCGATTTACAGACATTAAGACAATAGCAGTTTTTCACGTTACATTTACATGTACTGACATTTGATGCTTCCTTGCTAATTTTTTCGACGATCGACTGTACTTTTCCAGGTACACATTTTATTGCTTTTTTGGATGATGGGCGGGAACTTTTACTTAGACGAGTATTTAAGGTATTAATGTAGATGTCACGTTCTTTTAGGTCCATATCAAGCTGTTCTATTTTGCCCTGTAATTGAATTAAAAATTTGAATTTTACCGAATAAAATTTTTTAAAATTTAACGGTTAAAAATTTAGGTAGTTAAAGAAATAATAAATCCAAAAACTTACAATTAAGCACTCATTTTGTTGTTCTGATTCCAAAAGCTGATTTTCCATAATTTTCAATTTTGACTGAGATTCCTTTAGCTTCCTCTCATTAATTTCAGCTTTTATGATGACTTCCTTCAAATTAAGCAGCTTACATTCACATTCTTCATACTTTGTCTGCAATTAATCAAAGAATATATCAATGAAGATACCAGCAAACCACCCAAAAATAACCACATACTTTATAAAGAATCAATTCAGCTTCCATGCATCTTATCATTTCAGCACGTTGCATCCAAAAATTCCTTTCAGCCTCAAATTCAATGCATTTTCGTTCCTTCAACTCAAGCATTGATCTACTTTGCTTCAATTCTGCAATATATTGCTGGCACTGATTACATTGTGTGTCTGATTGTGCTCGAGTTGGTTCTATTTTTAAACGGTCGCCTGATCCACCATGTGTACATTTCTGAAGGTCATTCTTAAGTTTGATAATTTCTCTCTCCATTTGATCTGCTTCATCTGCTCTCATCTTCAATTTCTTCAGGAGGTCTTCAATGTTGGACATTTTGTCTAGTTCCTTTTTAAGCTCGTCACGTTCTTTGAGAATTTTTTCATAATTTTCAGTTCGTTTTTTGACCGTCTCAAAATCTTCATTCTCTAATTTGATGTCGACAGTTTCTACTTCCTCCTTAATTTTGTCATTTGCCTGAATTTCAAATCCTTTGCTGGACTTATTGGCTTGTTCTAAATCTTTAAGTTTCTGAGACATAACTTTGTACATGCTGTGAATTTTATCTAGTTCCTCATCTTTTTGCTTAATTTCAGCAATAAGACGGTTAATTTCAGAAGAATTACTTCCATCATGTGTAAATTGATTAATCTCATTGCATGTCAATTTATCACGAAGACCAATGGACCGTAGAGCAGCATCATTTGACCAAATTCGTTTATCTGCTGATGCATAACTTTTAATTGAAGAACATCCATTTTTAAATTGTGATTTGATTCCATAACGATAAGGAAAAGTTGTTGAAAATGCCATAATTAAAAATGTTAAACAGAAATTTAGATTGATTTAAAAAAATGAAGAATGAAATAAGCCAACTGAGAAGCAAAAAAAATCTCAACGGTTAAAAAATATTCAAATGAAAAAGTTCGTTATAAAGAGGTTGAGAAACTTTATGGCGAATTGAAAAAAGACAAGTTGGCGAGGTTATGTATTGAGCGAATTCAAATTTCTTGCTTCAGAAACCGAAAGCATAATTATCAGAATTAATTTTCAAATACCATTGTTAGTTGTATTCTTTAAGTTCTAGTGATTAATTAGAAAGAAAGATAAATAAGTGAAATGGCAGATTTACATGAAAACGGTGACCAAATGCAACAAGATGATGGTTATAATGGACAAGATAATATGGATCATCAAAACGGTGGAGGAGATTCCTCAGAAATTGGACGCGATGATGACAGGTGAGTTAATTAGATCTCAAATAGCATTAAATGACATTTTTATATTCCTTAAAAATGCTTATTCATATGAAATTTTAATTTTTTTTCATCACTTTACAATCATGGCATCGCATTTTTTTCAAAAGCATTTTTTCCTATTAAATCCGATGCCATTTGCTTTTAAAGTTAATTAAATAAGAAGATTTATGTCTAAATGTTAGTTTACGATAATTTTTATTAAATCCAGGACGGATTTTATTGTCTAAATTATAAACTAAAAGATTTTCATTGACTACGCATATTTGAGAAATGAAGCACATGCTTGTTAAAATGGCGGAATTGAGGAATCATTAAGAAATGATGGAAAATTATATTTATAAACTATTTGTGCTAATTTTTTGGCATTTTTTGATATATTTATTACATTTTAATTCAATTGTATTAAACATCAGTCAATTTAAGTCAAATTTCCATCTATTGACAACATCCAGTAAAATTAAATTTTGACAAGACGCCGCTACGTGACATCATTCTCAGCAGTTCCTCTTTTCCATACATTCTCTCTCATTTTCGTTCAATTTTTTTTTTATTTTTCGAGATATGCGTACAAAGGCAAGCCAAAAAGAAGAAGCCGGTAAATAAAATGTTGCCGCTTACTTTCTTGCTTTTTTTTCTGCCTGATGTGTATTGTATGTATACACACATAAAAATGTTTTTTATAGATTCGTGCCGCGCTTTATAGTATAAAAAAAATAAATCAATAAGAAGAAGCAAATCCTCAAATTTTGTTCTCATAAAAATTAAAGCCTTTAACTTGATCTCATTTCTTAGTTATCTGTTAATTTTTTTATCATATTTTATTTAGTGTATAAGCATAAGATTTTTGTGAGGTGCAAAAAAAAAATTTGTTAAATGACGTCCATAAGCCAAGTGACAAATTAATTACATATTGTGGGTGCAAAAGTTCTCTCTTTTTTTCTAGCAAAAATTCTAGCTTTTTATATCCAAGTTCAATGTGAATTCGTCGAATTGAGTCGATTACAAAGAGAAAAATGTGTGAATGAGTTTACTAATATATATTTCTATACATATACAGTAATAATAATGTTAACATATTGAGAACAAAGTTTGACGATTTTTGCTTACTTTTTGGCTATTTCATACCTTAAATATGACGCGTCGATGAAATCTTTAGTTTCTATCCTTTTTTTTCTTGCTATTTTTTATTATCTTTAAGGATCTTTTTTTTGTCTACCTAGTTTAAAATAAACTTTTTCAGATCTTTTATATTGGCCTATAAAAATATATATTTTGGGAGATATTTTTAGTCTTTTTTGCTATTAGTACCTGATAACGTACATAAACTATATTTTTTTGAATAATAAAGTGTTTGTGTCGCCGGATATGTAAATTGATCATCGAATATTTGTCTATAAAGATTGTTGGAATTGCTGATTCATACCATAATAATAAATATTTTGACTTATTGCTGAATATATAAAAAAAATTATATTTTGCTGTAAGATTCGGTATAAAAAGAAAGAAGACTAAATAATAATAATTAAAGTAAATAATAATAAAAAAAAACATATAGCGTTATGTCCAAAAAATAAGTCCCAGAGCTGTAATGAGTGAACTATAATCTTGTTCCTCTTATGCACAGGTTTATTTAGTGAGAGAGAGAGAAAGAGAATTGTGAATGTGAATGAAGATGCTATCAATGGGGATATTATTTCGAGGATTGTGACACAGTTAACTGCCACAAAAACACATGAACATGATGGATGGATAGCCATTCGAGGTGGAGCTGCAAGCAGTGATGAACATCCATGAGAAGTGAGATGGTATTTATCCGTCATAAAAAAAACACATAATCAAAAAAAATTAAAAACTTTTTCCAAAAATAATCATTGAAAATAATGACAGATTTGTGATAATTTTAAGATTCAGCGTGTTAAAAATTTGTTCTCTCTTTTTTGATCGTTCACCTAAAAATTTTTTAAACACACACAGAAGAATATTCATTTTTGTTAAGTCAGCCGAATTTGAATTGAATTTCTGTTGTAATTAGCACATTTTCCTGTGGGTTTTGTCTGTTTGTTGTCTGTCTGTTTAGTAAAATTGCTTTTTTAAAAAAATTAAGGAACTTATTCGTAAAAAAACCATTACTTTTCAAATCTAAAAAACCGTTATTTACAAAATTTTGAATTTTTTAAATTTAATTTTCAAATCTCAAAAAACCGTTTTTTTCAAAATTTTGCATAGTTTTTTGGAATTTTCAAATCTCAAAACCGGTATTTTTCTAAACTTTGGATATTTTTCAAATCTCATAAGTCCGTTAAAATTTTTAATATTTTTTTGGAATTTTTAAATCTCAAAAATCGTTATTTTTTAAATTTAGAATATTTTTAACCGTAATATTTTTTCAAACTTCAAAAAACCATTACAATTCCAACATACAAAATTATAAAATCTCAATTTATCAAAAGATTGTCTGTCTCATGCGCGGGAAAATGTGCTGCGTCGTCGGTCACGTGTTGGCCATATTTTGCTTTAGAGTTTTTATTGAAACACAAAGAAAAATAAAGTTTTTTTTGGTGATGAATTCTTTTACTTTTGATGATCCAGCCCCATTTTTTTCGGATACGTTTCACTTTGCATTGTCGAGTCGCATCCTTTAAATTTAATATTAACTTTTTTTGTACTGTAATTTGAAAAAAAAAAGAAATATTGTTGATAATTGTAATAAAATTTTAAATACATTTGTTTTTACAGATTTTACTTTACTTTTCTTACCTTGACATTTATATAAATTTAAGAATAAATGAAAAATTGTAGCTTTGTTGCTGGGGTTGTTGAAACTTGGATATTAAGTCTTAATAATATTTATATTAATGCACACAAAGATACTTTTTTAAAAAAAAATTGCGTTAACGTATAATAATTTTAAATCCTTTTTAAAAAAATTCCTAATTATATAAATTTACTTTTATTCACAATTTTTTTATAACATAAATATTGACATTTTTTATATATTTTTTGACACATATTTAAGATACATTATTAACCTTTTATTTTTCTCTTTTTTCTTCTTTTCTTTTTCGGATAATTCAATTTTGAATTTTGATTGATTTAAAAATAAAAAAAATATGAAAATTACAGAAAGCTGTTTGTCGGTGGATTGAGCTGGGAAACGACAGAAAGTAAGTTTTGATTCAATTTTAATTATCATTCTTACGTAAAATTATTACGTTACGCTATTTTACGTACGTAAAGTTGCTAGTTTAAGTAATTTTACGTACGTATTTTTACACAACCTCAAAAGTCAAAACTTTACTAATTTCTCAACTTTTCAACCATTTTCAGAGGAATTGCGTGATCATTTTGGCCAATATGGTGAAATTGACAGCATTAACGTTAAGACCGACCCAACAACTGGACGTTCACGTGGATTTGCATTCATCGTATATAAAGCCGCTGAATCAATTGACAAAGTTGTTGCCGCTGGCGATCACATAATCAACAACAAGAAGGTTGATCCAAAGAAGGCTAAAGCAAGGACTGGAAAGATTTTCGTTGGTGGATTGATTCCTGAAATCAGTGACGATGAGATTAGAGCATATTTTGCACAATTCGGAAACGTGAGTTGACTTTTATGTTTTTTTTTTTTGGTCTGTTGGGTGATTGGTTGGGGAGTTAGGAGGGGGTTTTATAAAGTTAGTCCGAAAAAAAAGCCATTAAAATTTTTTTAAATTTTTGAAAACCGTTATAAATTCAAAATTTCGAAAACCCGTTAAAATGTAAATTTTCTCATTCTTAAATTATTCAGATTACTGAAATGGAAATGCCATTTGATAAACAAAAGAATCAACGTAAAGCCTTCTGCTTTATTACATTCGACTCGGAAACAGTTGTAAATGAACTGTTAAAGACACCCAAACAAACGATTAGTGGTAAGGAAGTTGATGTGAAGAAAGCCACACCAAAGCCTGATAATGCTCCAATGATGAACATGCGTGGAGGTGGCGGTGGACGTAATATGCGTGGTGGACGTGGAGGCCGACGTAAGTTAAAATTTTTCTTATTCTTATTTTTCTTTTGAATTTATATCCCATTGAAAAAAAAAAAAAAAATCTTGTATAATTAATGGCAAAAAATTTCTTGGAACTAACTGTAGAATTCCAAGGTGGAAATTGGGGCGGCAATTACAGTAGTGGACCATATCAAAGTGGTGGTAGTTGGAATCAAGGAAATTGGGGAGGAAACAATTACGATAACTATCAGGGTGGATATGGTGGTCCAATGGACGGCTACTACGGAAACTATGATTCAGGCTATGGAAACTACGGAAGTGGCAATTACGGTAAATATAATAGTAGTCAACAACATCAAAATTATAGAAATCAGCATTAAGATGATATTGAATGGACACATTTTTTTTTATACAAGTTGTAACCATTAAGATTATGTATATCTCATGCTCTTAATTGTTTTCATACATAAAATATATATAATGTCCATTCCAAGCATCTTTTACCACAAATGAATACACATTATGCATATAAATACTATAATAATTATAATAATAATCATTATTAAAAAAATTTGTCAGAAAGAAAAATTTTTTTCTTATTTTTTTTTTTTTTTTTAAATTTAATAATTTTTTTTGAACATTTTTCTTAATTTTTTTTATTCCTCCGTTTCGATAAGGATATCGTTTTGTTATCAAGCCAACAAAATAACATATAAAAAATAATATAAAAATGTAGAGTCGATGAACGGCATTAAACTTAACATTCAAAGATTTAATTTTTTTGTTACGGAAAACACAAAAAACTATAGAAAGTAAATTAAAAATCTTGTAATTTGTCACTTTTATGCTGTGACATTATTCTTTCGTGGTCATTTGTGCTTTTTTCCATAAAAATTCGTATAATTTTACAAACTTTTCATTGTTTTCGCTTTAGATCGCGCAACTTTCCTGCCTGAATCATAAACATCCCTGATTCGTGCACATTTGACGAATATATCTTTTTTGATAGTTTCATGTCGTTCAAGAAACTCCTTTTTTTATTATTTAAAAAAATTCAAATTTAAATTTAATATTTTTTATTAAACTTAATTAATTCCTTTTTTTAATTATCAAAATTTCACTTCATAAAAAAAAAGAGTTTTTGAAAAGAAAGAAATTAACTTTTTTTATACATTCATAAAGTTTCTCGACTGTTGCTGTTTTGTTTTAAAAAAAATCCATCATAATAATAATTTTTTTGAGGAAAAAAAGAAAGTAAAATTCAAAGTTTTTTGCTGAAAAGTTAATAACAAAATGAATACCTTGCGAAAAGCACGAGAAAATACCTCGTAAAATATTTTATAAATCAATTTTTTTTTTCATCTTTAACGTAAAGAAAAAGCAATAATTTTTTGTGCTGATGAGTTACCAAAAAAAGTTTTAAAGGATTTCAAGATTCAAATCTCTCCATTTTCATTAATTGTTGAATGCCAGATGCTAAAAGTTGTGCTTATGAGCGTTTTTTAACGGATGAAATTTGAATTTTTTTAATTAAAAACTGTTAAATTTCGAATTTTTTGAAATTTAAACTTTTGAAAGACGTTAAAAATTTGAATTCTGAAAAACCGCTAAAATCAAGATTTTAAAGATTTTTCAAAATTTGAATTCTGAAAAACCGCTAAAATCAAGATTTTAAAGATTTTTCAAAATTTGAATTCTGAAAAACCGTTTTAAATTCAAATGTCTGTTAAACAACACAAATTTGAGCACATCTGATGCATCCTGATTAAATGTTGTGATTTAATCAACAAATATTCTTTAAAAGTGCCTTCCCATATAACAAACAAACAAATTGAGGTTTGAGGGTTCCTTAATGTTTTGAGGGGCTCTCATTCCTTGAGAAACATACAAAACATAACCTAAATATTATATGTACACAACAAACAATGAATATATTCATCCCAACGATACAAAGAAGAAGCTTTTTTTGACTATTTCATATAAATCAGATGAGAGATAGAGGACAGTGTAGAGCTTAGCAAATATAACTAATTAATTCACTTAGTTAGTTTATTTTATAAAATATCCTTTATTGGAAGTTTGTTTAGTGAGTAGTCAACACCTTCCAATGCTAGGTTTATATATATATTTTTTTATATAATCGAAAATAATAATTTTTCATCCTATGGATGATTTTTATTCTTTTTGTGGGTTTTAGAATGAAGAAAAAGTAAATTTTTTGAAAAAAGTATTTTCCAAAATGTCATAGAAATAGCGTAAATTGGGGTGCAAAAAGTTAATTTTGACTTTTTTTTTTTTAAATAAATTGGAAACATTCAGTTAAATTTCTTTCATTTTTTAGAGGTATTTCTTATATTTTGGCACAAATTGAATCAATGTCGAGTCTTAACTTTTTTTATTAATTTCCAATTCAGAGTTGCTCACCCGCTTGCTTATTATTTTATCATCATAATTATATTTTTAGGTTAGGTTAGTCGCTTATCCTTAAAATTGCTTACAAATTTAGAATTTGCTTTGTATTTGGCTAGAGTTGGACATAAATGCCTGCATGTCTGTCTCTAGAGCAACTCTGATCCTCAAATTTAGAAATAAAATCAAATTAAAAAAGAAAAAAACTAAAATTTTTGCATAAAATGCAATTTTTAAGTTAACTAAATATTGTAGTGGAGTGGGTGGAGAAGCATAAAAAGGATTCTAATTAATTCTATTATATATTATTATTATTATTACAATTATAAGAAAATGAAGTGCAAATATGCAACTTTCAGATACTTTTTTATCATTTATTAAGGTTTACATTCGACTTTATATAATTTTTCTTATTATTTTAGTCATGTAAGAATTCGAAACAAAAAAATACATTTCCTAACAAAAATCCGGATGAAATTTAATAATAATTTTGATGATTAAGTAAGCTTGTTTGTAGGAGATTGAAGTTGATTTTTTAGTTAGGGCTTGAGAATTATGTCTATTCTGAGATTTAGGACTGAATTCTGACATTTTTGAGGTTACGTAAAAATTTACGTATACTTCTTACGTTTAAGAAAAGATTTTACGTATTTTCTTACGTAAAATTTACGTTTTCGTATTTTATTACGTAAAATTTACGTTTACGTATTTTCTTACGTAATAACTTTTACGTATACGTAGAAGCATACGTAAAAACATTACGTTTACGTAGAAGCTTACGTATACATAGTAGTTCAATTACGTATACGTAAAATTGTTACGTTTACGTATTTCAAACTTAAATTCAAAATTTAATCCGTTAAATACTGAAAATTTCTGACATTTTTCACTTAATTCCTGCTGATCAACCAAGCAATAAAATCTTTAAATCATTTTGTTGATAAAAAATGAAAAAAATCAATGAAAAGCTTCAGTTTCATAAGAACCAATATGCATTACTGAAAACAACTTCATTCTCGTACATTATTACATTTAAAACGAATGAGAAGTATTTTAAGTTTACTATGGCATTTAGAACAAACATTAAAATCGCATTAGTTTGGCTTATGTCAATGGATTTATTGATTATTAAGCATATGTAGGTAGTAGCAAAGTTGAAAGACTTCTCAATCGTTTCGCAACAGAAATAATACATAGAAAAAAAAACAACAGCAGCTCTGTTGAGAAACAGACAGTAAAGAACAGCATAAAGAAAGTTGATTGCATGTTTCCAATGTTATTTTGAATTTATCTTCTTATTTTTTGTTTTTAATTCTATACATTTTTTTTTGTCTAATTTTCCATCTCTCCCTTGAAAAAAAAAATTATTTAATTAGTTAATATGTGGCCGCCTCATGAGTTATAAAACCAAAACACTTATTGTCATTATTAATAATTCATAATTTTTTTGATATATATTTTAGTTTAATTTAATTTAATTTTTCTGCCCCGTCAATTCTTTTTTTGGTTTTGGAAGAAGAAAAAAAGGAGAAAATTGAAAGAATTTCACTGAATTTTGATGACAAAAAGATTTCTATTTTCTTAAAACTGGGAAACGATTTGAAATTTTGATGAATTTTTTTTTATTTTTTGTTTTTATTACTATTTGTATGGAAATTAATTAATAAGTATTTTTGATGATTGACACACAAACACAATAGAATTAATCTTTTAAAAAGTTTTCAATAGTTTTTTTTGCCCTTAAAGAAAGAAAAAAAAAAGTAAGAAATTGAAATTGAATGATCTTGTTCGCTACTTGTCTCTTATGAGGTGTGACACATTTTTACGATGAGAAAGAATATAAAAAACAAAAAAAAAGGTGAGATGATACATGAGAAATACATTGAGAAACATGAATTCATAAGATTTTTTTACAAACACAAGAAAAAATATGCAAAAAAAAAATCATCATATAAGGTTTTATTATTTCTTTTTAAAATTAATTAACAAAATTATTTTCTTGATTTTATTAAAAAAACAAACAAAAAAATTTGTTTCTAACACAAAATTCATATTTTGAAAAAATTTATAAAAAAAAACAACAAGAACTTATTGTGTATAATTTGCCAAAATTACAAAAAAATAGTGGACTGGAAGATGAGGAAAAATTATACAGAAAAACATAAAAATGTCATTCTTGGAAGACAAAATAAAAACTTCTCTAAAATCGAAAATGTGTTTCTCATGATCGTCGAAAAAAAATTTATAGCAATTTAGATTGCAATTTCTTATTTTTCAGCTCAAAAATGTGTCACATCATTATCAGCGTTCAAGGTCATTGCAATTTTCACTTATTCACTTTTCTGTTAATTTTAAAGTCCTCTTAACACATTTTAAAAGAGATAAGATAAGGAAGCAATTGAACTTCCAATTTTCAAGTATTAATTGAATCTCTATGTGTGATCAACTTAGATTTTAGTTAAAATTGCATTCTATGGATTAAGGTTTGATTAATTTTCATCATTAATATTAGAATTTCAGGAATCAACTGTCATCAAAATTTCAAAAAAAAAATTAAATTTTTAATCTTTTAGAATTTAAATTTTTGAAAACCGTTAAATTTAAGTTCAATTTTTGAACTTCCAAAAACCGTTAAATATTAAATTTTAGAAATTATTTAATTTAAATTTTTGAAAACCGTTAAATTTAAGTTCAATTTTTGAACTTTTAAAATATTTAAATTTCCAAAAACCGTTAAACATTGAATTTTAGAAATTATTTAAAATTTGAATCATGAAAAGCCGTTAAAACTTAAAACTTTAGAAACCATTTAAAATTCAAATTAAATATTTAGTTAACCGTCAAATTTTATCATTTTAAATTAACAATTTTCAATAACTTTTTAAAATTCATAAAAATTGAATTAATTTTTAATCAAATATGAAAAGAAATGTTTGATTTATCGGATAAATTTTTATCTTTTCCATTTAAATTTTTCGTCGCTGCGCAGACAATTATGGTGGAAATTATGGTTTCAATGGCGGTTACCGACAAGGAGGAAGAAGTGGTAGAGGTATTTGTCAATCAAAATACTCAAAAAAATTCAAAAACAAATCCCAGACTTAGTGAAATTTTAAAATTTATAAGTTTTGTTTTATTTCATCCTGTCCTGTCGAATTTTTTTAGATTTTTAGTTCAAAAATGCATAATTTATTATTTTTCTCATAATTTTTTGCTTAACTATCAAAATTAATATCAAAAAAATTATTCTTTATGTTGTCAGCCAGTGTCGATACGTCAAAATTTAAAATATTTTTACTTTTATGTGCAGCGGCACACTAACTTTATTAATGCACAATTTTAGAGATCTCGTAACGACTCTGGATGCAAAAATGAAGAAAAAATTAAATTCGGAAATTTTTTGTGACTTTAGAAAAATTAAGAAAAGCATGTCCAAGAAATTGTTTGCATAGATGTTTTCATATAGTTCAGGAAAGTTTTATCAAAATTGACTAAATCCAATTTTGACAAAATTTTCTTAAAATTCAAAAATTTACAAACAATTTCGTCAAATTTTTCTAAATTTAATATCAAAATTTTTATTTTCATGAATTTTTAGGCGGCAACTATCAAGGAGGAAAGCAACGAGGTGGTGGACGCCAACAAAGACATACACCATACTAAATCCATTAAAACCACATAAATAATAGTTCATCTCATCATTACAACAAAGAAAAAAATCCTTATTTGTATTTTTTTGAGTATAAGATACATACAAAAAATCCCATTTATAATATCGTTCAGTGTCTTCGATGAAAAAGAATATTTTGATTGGATAATTCAATTTGATAGTAAATATTATAATAATGTAAGTACCATTGCTTTATTTTGTAAAGAAATGTTAAATTTTGAACTTTTTTGAAACTTTCAAATTTGAATTTTTGAAAACCGTTAATTTTTGAACTTTTTCAAATTTTGAACTTTTAAAAACCGTTAACTTTTGATTTTTTGAAAATTTTAATTTTTGAAAAACTGTTAAATTTTGAACTTTTTCGAAACTTTCAAATTTGAATTTTTGAAAACCATTAATTTTTGAACTTTTAAAAACCGTTAACTTTTGATTTTTTTGAAATTTTTAATTTTTGAAAACTTAAATTTTGAACTTTTTTGAATTTTTAAACCCCGTTAAATTGAAACATTTAAATAACTTTCATTTTCCTTTTATTTTTAGAATTTTCATTCACCATAAAAAGAGAAAAACAACAAACAAATTAAATCACACACAAAGAGATAATAATTAATAAATACACACCGACAACCAACCATCATGAAGAAAAATCACTCAATGAAATGAGGAAATTTAATTAAAACATTGTTCGAGAAAATGATTCATTCCACAAAACCAGAAACACCGTCGACACACAACCAAAACCTTTTTTTAAGCATTAAATACATAAATTGATTAAAGAAATCTTTTTAACTGATATGAATGTCCAAAAAAATATCAGAATTTAATGATAAAAAAAAATTGTGAATTTAATTAAAATTTTCTCTTTTCTTAAAAAAAAAATTATCCCCGCTGAGTATTTTTCGCAATGAAAAAGAAGAAAACAGAAACAATATTTACCGTGTCAACCTGACTGGATTTTTATTATTATTTACTACAATTTTCTCTTTTTTTTTCTTCTTTTGTTTTGAATATTATTTTGTGAAATATTTTGTATTTATGATGATTATTTAGACAGATTTATATTGTATAATGAAAAACAATCATTGAAATTAGGATGAAAAAAAAACAAAGCATTGAAATATCTTTAACATTCAAAGACCTCGATATTTAAGATCTATCTTCATAAAATTAATAAGCATTAATGATAAAACATTTTTTTGACTTTTTTTCAAATACAAAACAAAACTTTCCTTTTTTGCACAATGGTCTGAAATCGAAAAAAATGTTCAAAAATACAAAAAAGTCATGTCTTTTAAACCTGATCTTTTGAACGCACAAATATAAATCATTAATTGATGCATCTTCTGTGAAAATATCAAACTTCCAATCGTTGTCTAACTCCGTGAATCATTAATGAAAGTCACGAAAAATTTGTTTACAAAAACATCATGAAAAAGTTTTCATAAATTTTTCCACTTTCTGTTGTTTGACTCACATTCTAATCACTGTCAATAGCTTAATTAGTGCTCAAATTTTATAGTAAAGCTTACAAAACATTAGCCACTTCTTTTATCATTAGGGAAAATGGAATTAAAATTTTGAAAATTTCCAAAACTTTAAATGTTCATAAGTTAAAAAGAGGTTTCAAGGGGTCTCTGAAACCTACCAGAATCCAAAGATTGAGTCTTTATTTAGCTTCTAATCATGCTCTTGTAACCTCCTTCTGCCTCCTTTTCCAGAAATTTGCATTTAAATTTCACTTGTTTTTCCAAATTTTTTCCATACAAATTTGTCCGTGCATAAAATTTTTTGAGAAACAATTTAAAATTTTTAATGAAAAATCATGTTTATCCTTAATATTATAAGCTCATATTTTCAGAGATGTATAATATAGACCTGACAAAGATATTAATACTTTCAAAATAAAGAAAATCAACTAAAACTTTGCGACCTCTAAAGTTTACACCAAAATATAATTTTCGAACATTTTTTTCGATTTCAGACCATTGTGTTTTGTTTATTTTCATTAATTAATTTAACTATAAACACAAACAGCGATTTTTTCTGACTTATTTTTTTTTTTTTTGTTCTACATCCAGAAATTTAACTAAAAAAAAGAATGAAAAAAAACACAAATAAATAAAAAATATCTAGTAATTTAAAGAATAGAATTAATTCACGATGGTAACTTTATAATGAATAAAAAAAGTGAAAAAGTAACTATTTTTAATCATTTCTAAACAAAAAATAAAAAATTTATTAATAAGATATACAACTCTTAAGATTAAAGAATGTAATAAAAAAAAAAACAATGGACATAATAACCGTATCTTGCATTTTCTTGGTTCAATTTTAAGACAAATTTAACATGTTTCTATGTGTTTATCTCATTAATTAATTTACAACTCATAAATATCAATACAATGATGATAATATGGAAATAAAGGAGAAATATTAATATTTAGTTTTGTGTACTTAGTAAATAAATGAAAAAGTTTAATCAAATTTTTATTACTTTTTAATTTATTTCATTTGAAAAAAGTAAATTAATTCATCAAACATGTTAAATGACTAAACTAACGTGAAAAAAAACATTAATTAATAAAAAAACAAAACTTTTTTTTCTCAAAACAAAAAGAAATAACACTAATTGAAAATGGATCTAAATGGTTTCAGGATCTGAATTAATTTTCAGGATTTGAACCTTAGATTTGAATCTATAATTTCGTTTTTTTACAGAAACTCTTCCAACTTTACTTATTCATAGATTAGCAAATTGACAAATTTAAACTTTAAGTACGAAATTATTCATCATTCGTCATAGTTTTGTAAACAAAGATGTAGTTACAGGATTGATATCTCAAAAGGCAGTAAAGTTGTTTGTTTCAGAAATTTATTAAAAACCTGCAAGGGGCCATTCACTTTTTACGTAAAATTAAAATTCGAGATTTTTACTTCTTCCCCCTAACGTTTTTAGCAGAAGAATCAGGTGTGAATGAGAAATAGAATCAGATTTCGGCTATAACTGAAGCAGATCATACATACTGATGCAGGTTTCTAGTTTATACCCTATACCCTTAGGTTAGAGATACTCCTAGGGTAGAGTATTCTCTGGTTTTTATCCTAGAAACCCACCCATGAATTTGGTATCATAAAGTGAATTTTGTATGATTAGATAGATGCGAAATTTATCTGTCTCTATGTATGATTTAGTAAAACCACAAAAAGAATAGTTTCAAAAATCAAAATTTTATTAACAATAATAAAACTGTGTATAAGTATGAATGAAATTCAATAATCTCACAATCATAATAATAAAAAATAAAAATAAAAAAAAAAAACTTTAATCGTATAAATTAAAATCGATTCTTTTTTTTTGACTTAAAATAAAGTCGTCACAAATAGTAGTCATCAGCTAATGAAATCATAACTGATATATCTTCATCTCTCTTTGTACCAGTAAACTAGCATTGAAGTCTAATATCTAATAATTACATTAATTCCTTTATTCATCTCTTACAACTATCGTAGAATAGCATACGTCCAAGTGACTTAATATCAGCAAATTCTTGTTTTGGACAAAGTCTGTTTGATTTTTCAAGTTCACGTTTTCTGTGATGAAAAAAGAATTGACATTAAATGGAATCCATAAAAGGCATCAATTAAGTTCTACTTACTCCCTAGTAGGCATTTGCATCATATCAACAGTTATTGACTTAACATACAAGTGATCATTACACCAGAATAGACATAGATTTCTAGGTTCAAGAACGTTCATTTCATGACTCCAATTCAGCTCAACCTGACAAGTGAGAATGCATTGTTATTGATAAAATTCCTAGTGCACTTATTAAGATTGCAAACTCTTACCTTATTAATTCGATCTCCAATATCATTTGGATTTGTAATAACAATCATGTACGACTTGCCATGCTCAAATCGTTGAGTTCCTTTGGGAGTCAAATCTAGGTTCCTTAAACTCTTTCCACGCTCAGTAAAAATACCAGCAGTCAAGAATCCTTGAACCCATTTTTCAGCCATTGTAGGCTTAGCCATCTCAATAATAAATCTGTAATGTCTTTGACACATTGGTTCCTTGCCAGTTATTAGGAAATATTTTCCTTGAACAGGCGCAATTGGTGGATAATTGTCTGAAGGAACAACATCATTCTCAGATGTATTTTGGTTATGGTAGTTTTGATAGGAATAAGGCATAGTTGAATGATAACCCATCAATGCACAATTTCCTCCGTTGCATTTGAAGCATTTACCATCAGTGAAATGTTGGTAGGATGGGCAACTAGATGAATTATGAAAGTTAATAACATCATGTTGTAGATTAATAAAGATTTATGTCTTACCGATGAGCCACATATGGACATTTTCCATTAATTGAATCTGTGAACAATTTTATCGCTCTAACGTGATTACAAGCCAGTAGAACTCGACTCGCCTCCTCAATTCCATCTTTAATAAGTGTCAGAGGAATTAATGCACTACTTTCTTGTGATAATATACATCCTGGTTGTTCTTTTCCATTATTTGGATAAAAGTCTAAGTGACCACATGGCTGTGACATTCCATAGCCTGGTATTTCAAGGAGAAATAGACTTCTTGCGTCTGTGTGTATGACATCTACGAACTGACAAGAATAAAAGATTATTGAAGATTAGAAACTCATTGAAAAGTATCGAGCTACTCACTTTAGCATCACTGGGATCTAAGCGAACAAATTCTGGCATTCCTTGAAAAAATGGCTCAGCTGGATCTAATCTGTTGTGTAAGAGAAATTAAGCTCATATTAATTTTCAGTCATCACACTCAACAACAGTTTTTAACAAGTCAAGATAAAGCCTTGCCAATATTGGAGTAAACATAACTTGAATTGATTGCAACACTTACCCAGTAATACGTCCTATATTCGGAATTCTTTCAGCTGTTGAGAAACAAAAAACGTAGGTGTTAAGTAAATACTTATCTAAGTAATAAGCGAGTCATTTACCTGCATATGCGGCAAGATGAGAGCCAAGTGAATGTCCTGCAACAAAGTAAGTAAAATTATGCAATGAACCAGTAAATTTTGGGTCAATTTATCTTAAAGTGGATGATCTGGTCTTATGTTTTGTCATAAAACAACTTAAAATGATCAATGAGACTGTATTAACAATAAAAATGAAAGTTTACCTATTAAATGTACGTCTTCTGGATTAAGACCATGATCATCAATTAATTTCTTTATTAAATACGAAAGTTCTAAACCTACAAGTCGAGTATTAGCGACAGCTTGTGTATATAATGGCCTGGAAAATTAAGAAAAGATTTTAGAGACTTGAATATTGATTTTAGTGATTATTTTACTTACAATGAACCACTTCCCCAGTCAACGACGATAACTGTAAGTAAATGAAGCCAGAATGTCAGAAATTTGTGCCATCCGAGTAGACCAAGTAGCATACTCACCTTGATTTTGATCAGAATGTTTGAGCAGTTCAGTCTTCATCTCAGACACCCAATTCGATAAGGGTGTATCAATGAATCCATGAATAATGAATTTGGTATATCGATCAGGCTTGAAATTAGATCCATTGATAGAGTCCTTATCTTCAGCAACAAGCAACTGCCCTTCGGTGGGATTATCGTTAGTATACAATATGAATCGTGTGTTGATGACATTTCGTGGCAGTGGGAAGACATTGAATGGTCTATGAATCAAATGATACCATTCTCTTGTGATGTTTAAGCATCCAATTTCACCGTAGCATCGCGTCTCGTTTTCAACTTTATGAAAGAAAAGAGAAATTTTTACTTTAATTCATCGTGCAATTTTATTTAAGTGCATTCAGCACATTTTACAAGCATATTGCTTATAATAAGATACGTCGATTGGAAGAAGAAGATGAGAAGTGAAATGTGACTTAATTGTCTTGTTCCTTACTCCACCAATTATTGGTAATTTACAATATTTCAACAGATTTTTAAATGCTCAGCTTAACTTTTTCGAGTAATTGGTCTTTAAGTACGTCAATTTAGCCTTTTAGTATCGATAAGATACTGTCCACTAAATAGTTATTTTTTAGTGAGCAATCTAAGTTGGAATGTTAAATTATTGGTTGACAATATGTACAGTTATTGCATTTTTGGGTCTAACACTGGTTTTTCTAGCTGATTAGTTAAAAATTTGTAATAATTTAGGAATTTTGTGTACTAATTGATTTTGATAAGAAAATGTAAACAAGGGTAAACAAAACAAAAATATTTTGAAAACTATACAAATTCCAAGAAAATTGCAAAACATTTGCAAGGTTTTAGAATAATTTATTCAAATCCTAAACGCCCGTTAATATTTCAAAACAAATTTTTCACAAATTTTCATTGCCGAATATCACTAAGCACATGCCGAAAACTATCTTACAAAATCTTCAACCGGTCAAAAAAAACTTATTTTCGCAGCAAATACTCAAACAGATTTAAGTATGTCTCTATGGATCATTGAGTTCAATAGCCTTTGATATTGTGTTGTCTGGTTGAATTAGAAAGCTTGGCTATATAGCCGGGCCTTTATACATAAGGTTTATTTTCTCACACTTGTCATCACATTGTACACATATATACATGCGTAGTTAATAGACTTTATGGGTAGAAGTAAGAAAAAGAAAATTATGAAAGCAATTTCTCTTTTTTTTGCCAATGCACGTGGACTCACGCATGTTTAACATAATGATGAATGAGTAATCAATGTTTATGTTGAATTGACATTGAAAATGAATCAAGAAGAAAAAACCGAACCACGATGGAAGGGAAAATTGTCGATAACGTAATGATGATAAAAATATATTCAGCATTGATTACCTTGAACCCATTTTTCTCTTGCTAGCAAGCCACACACACACATACATGCATAGACGTACATCTTGTGTTGTGAATATTTTAGTAGGAAATGTGAGATTTAACAAATTTGCAAGCTTTTTGTATTATTGGCAACATCTTTATTATTTTTCACGCACTTTTATTTGCCAACCTTGACCAACTCACCGACTGATTGATTTAATTAGTTTTGCATACTTGCTGTTTAGAAACAAAAGTTATCGTCAATAAGCAAGCAAAATAAAAAATATTTTGAAACTTGCAAGTCAAAGGAAAGACATATTTTCATGGGCAGATCGTCCGTCGAGTCAATAATAATATTATTCGTATCGTATAAGTAATAATTAGTATTATGAGCATATAATGCATGCGCCACATATATATCTCGTAAAAATAAATTTATTATGCAATTTCATTTCTCATTCATTGAATTGAAAAGCTCACATTCATACTGTCGTAGCTTATTTCTGCAAGAAACTTAAAGATCAGTTTGGGATAAGCGACTAACGGCAGTGTGACTGAGATTTCTCAATTTCATTATGAATGTTTTGGAATTTTAAGGTTAACGACATTTCTACATGCTGAGCTTTCGATGCATCGAGATAAATATTGCATATTTCCTTATATGTTGTTTATGGCCATAAATTCGGCCTCGCCGAAAAAAAATTCTTCGTCAGGAACGCTCTGTTTTTATCAATTTACTCTAATTTTTTATTAGAAAACATATTGTTTCATTATTTTATCTTGTGTATTTTTTTGATGCGAACATTTTGATACCTAATTTATGTAAATACGATGCTTAATTTCGTTGAAAAATCAATTTTAATGAGCGTTCCTGACGAAGAATTTTGAGGAAAAATTAATTTTTAATTTCAAAACTGTCAATATCTCGGCTCTTGTTGCAGTAATATTTAAAGTTTTCATGTCAAAATGTGTGTTAGCACCTGCTTAACAAATCCTAATATTAAACATACTATATGAAACTGTTAAAGCATGCAAAATTGCAAATTTATGTTCGAAAATCTGTAACGGTCGCCATAAATTTGAATTTTTCAGTTGACAAAAATTTGGAAAAATTGGAAATACTCTTGATTTAAGCAATAATTCATGCATATAAATACATGAAATTCAAATTCAATCTTAATTCTTTAAGGTTTATTACGAAAATCATTAATATCATGTTGATTTAAGGCATATTTCATTAAACGAAAATTTTAGTAAAATTTGAATTTCAAAAAACCGTTACACTGAATTCCTCAATTTTTCGGCGAGGCCGAATTATAATTTCGATAGTTGATTCTTGCTGGAGATTAGTCAATTACAAAACAAAACTTAGTCTTTATTTTATTCCAGCTCAAAATAATTCTAACCTCAAATTTATTTCAATCCAATTTCATTTTATTCTAGTTGAAAAAAATTCAAATTTCAAAAAACCGTTAAAAGTCTAATTTCCAAAAGTGCATCAGCATGCGTCTTAATCACATTAAATTGCAGATTGCACTTTCCAGAAATTTCTCAGACGACAACTGGTATATAAGCGTGATCTAGTAAAGAAATATATAAGCACCAAAAGCACATGTTTGTACATAAACTGTGCAAATGTAAACAGAGAGCCTGAGAGAAGAAAATTGGTGTTTAATGTTATGCAATAAAAAATAAGTTTTTTAAATAAATTCATTTTTAAAAATATATAAAAATATTCATAGAGCTCCTTTCGAGCAAGGTTTCAAATCACAAATTACTGTCATAAAAGTGAGATGAAATTTGAAACTTATGCTTGTGATGAATTTTAAGCATTTAGAGACATGGATTTGTGAGATTTAATGAATTCGCATGCAAAATATTAACTCACACGTGATGAGAGAAAAAAAATGATTTTTTTGAAAGATTTTACAGAATATGATTTTGTAAAGGTGTTTAATATTCGATTATGAGGAAATATCAGATTTTATAGTTTGCTATAAAAAATACTTAAGTATTTTAATACATTTTCAATTTTTTTTTGAGAAGCTTCGAGATGATTTTCATGTTGGACAAGGTTTTTCAAGTCACATGTTTGACTTATAATTTTGAAATTTTTTGAATATAGAATTCTATTTCAATTAAAGCTTTAAAAATAATAGATTCGCTTCAAAAGATGCTAAACATATTTGAAACGTTGCCTCAAAAGATGCAAAAAGAGTTAAAAGATGCAAATTTCGTTTTAATTGATACAAAAATATTTTTGCTTCAAAAGATGCAAAAAAATTGAAGTTTTGCTTCAAGAGATGCAAAAAAGTTTGAAGTTTTGATCTCAAGAGATGCAAAAAAATTGAGGTTTTGCTTCAAGAAATGCAAAAATATTAAATTCTGCATCATTTTTTCAATTTTAAACTCAGCATTTAAGTCAAAATTATGATTAATGCATCTCTTAATGAATTTACTGCATTGTTAAAACTTAATAATAGGAAGTTGAATTTACAGCTAGGAAATACTTAAAAATATACGATTTACTCTTCATTAAAAAATTAATCTCTGCATCAGTCTCATTGAACTTCATCGATATCAGCACGACAGCAGTCATAAAACACAGATTTACTGTAAATCATCAATTCCAAGCATTTTTGTTGACATTCAAATTTTTGATTCAAATCACATCAATATTGATTTCTTTTTATTTCTTCGCCAAAACGCTCTTTGAAATATTTTAAAACTGATAATTTATTTCAATTTTAAACGAACAGGCTTTAACATCAATGCTAAGCACTTGTGTGAATGCATTTCGCGAAAATTCGAAAAAGACAAATTTTTGTCTTCATTTCTGAATAATTTTTTCTTTACACCTCGAAACAACCTCAAGCATGAAAAAATAATAAAACGTGTCATCGTCGATACATATGTAATTGCTTGCTAATATTCTTCAAGGATAAGTAAAGCTCATCGATGAAATAAAGTATATATCATTAACATTAACTTGAAGATGGTGACGACTGTTAAGTCAATAACTGAATTCACATGAATTTTAAGTACACAACAAGCATAAATTGGTCAATTGATTTCAGATGAGGGACTAATTAATGTGCTTAATTACGTTTTCTCAGTAAATAAAGCGTAAATTCGGCAGCTCAAATATTGTTATTTAATTTTATTTCGTGCTCACAATTTTCGGTTATAACTCGTCATAACGCAATTTTTATTATCTGTTGCATTAAATCCCGAGCAGTAAAGTATGTACAGTCGATTAAACTTGATTCTGATGATAGGAAGCAATAGGAAGTGATGAATAGTTTTAATGCGAATTAATTTAGCACATTTCAAGTTCTGTTATCAAGAAGTGCTGTTGACGTTTTAATAGATTAAAATTAGCATGACTGAATGAAAAAGTTTTTCTATGACTTAGAGTGCATTTAGGGTATATTCCAGAGTTCAATCTCTGAAGTATCTCTAACTCGGGGTATACACTAAGATATGCCTCTATATTTTATCCTAGAAACCCTACCCAGCAGTTCAGTGAAATTTCAAATTCAAAATTCAAGCTGTACTTCAAAAATTTCACTTCTAAGATCTCCTTCCACTCAATGGATATAACAAATTATTCAAGGCTTTCTAATTATTGTAAAATTTTTAAATAGCAACAATGTAAATTGGAATTATTACGCTTCTTTTACTTACATGGCAACCACGGTAAATTTACGTCTATGGGAACTTTAAGGAAGAAAGAGAAGAAATGAAATTTTTTATTATTTTTTATGTCACAAATTATCTCCACAGTAAGGCTCAAACATTCCATATAAATCAATTTATCTGATTTTTATTAGCATGCTCATAGAAAAAAATCAACCAAACTTTTTGTTATTTTGTTGGTAATCGACTTCAACAAACTTATGGTTAAATTTATATGAGAACTTTTTTTTTCAACAAAATATTTGGTTAAAAATTTTACCAAAAAAATTGTTAATTTTACTAAATTTTTTGTTATTTATTAAATGAATTATTTCAATGTTTTCTCAATCTTATACTCTTTTTTATTCATATATAAAATGTTTCCACTAAAAATTTGGTCATAAAAATAAGTAACAAATGCGTAAATCCGATTTTTCTAAATTTATTTAACAAAATAATTTGTTAAATTTAACCAAAACTTGGTTACCAATTTTTTATATTTTAAATCCTTTAAAAATTAATAATGCCACTTGAATTAAAATTTTTTTTTCATATTTTTCTTGCTCTTTAAAGTTTTAATAAATCATCAATTAATGAATGCATAATTACGATAATATTAATAATTCGCAATTTATATATGCTCAGAGTCATTTTAAATACTAATAAAAATTAATGACAATTGGATCATCGGAAAATCTTTGGGATACGGAAGTTAAGCAACAAAAAATTCATTTCAAAATTAGATGGGTGACCAAAATAACAAATTTCGTGGTTGATTTAACCAAAAAATTTGTAAAATTTTTGTAAATTTTTAGTTTACTAAAAAATAACAAATTTTTGGTTAAAAATTTGAAGTAACCAAAAATTTGGTTAGATTTAACCAAACAGTTTGTAAACGCTATTTTAACAAACATTTGGTTAAAATTTGCATACAAATTACAAAAGTTTAGTAAATTCTTTTCTATGAGTGCATGTCCAAGTCTTTCATTGCTAATAAATTGCTAAGGTACTGTCTAATTTCGATTAAGTTTGTAAGGTAAATTTGATCCGGAACAGCATTGATTCAATATAAGTCTGATTAAAACTTACTTCGATCAGCTCTTGCCCAAGGTATTTCCACTCTCGCCCAATCAAGTGGACCAGCTTTTGTCAAAACAAAGTTTAATGCAATTATTACAATTGAAGCTTCAAAGCTCAGCATCATTTAAATACTGAAAATAAGAATAAACGAAGGATGTTAATAAATTTTAATATTTCGACAAGTCATTGCAGCAAAGCCAACAGACGATTGGAATTTAAAGGTGACTTGTTTGCCATTTGTTTTTTATGGATTAACTAATAAGAGCAAGGTATTAAGAATTTAAATGAATCTGATTTGTTGAATTTGATGACGAAGTTCGTGGATTTGGGAGTTGATTAATTTTCAGAGGTTAGGAATTGAAGACTTCAAATTTTTAAGGTTAGAATGCAGTTCTAGCCTTTAAGTCACAATCTTAAAAATCGATTTTGATGAGCAACTGCAAAATCTTTTGACTCAATTTTATTTATATTAGTATAGGTCAGTAAACCTTTTCAATAGACTTTTAAGAACTAAACATTTTAAACTTCATCGCCTCCTCTGATTTATTTTTTTTCTCTTCAATCTTGATCAATTGCACACCTTTTATTTGTAGAACCAATTAGTCATTAACAAGTCACAAAACAGTTCTAAATCTTTATCAACTCTTTAGTATCCATCCTAACTCAAACTCATTCTTTGTTCCACGGATTGAATATGCAAATGACATAAGAAACACAATCGAAGATTGAATAATATCTATTTAAATTCTCTTCATGACTCATAAAGAAGTTCAGTTTGCTGCTCAAAAACAAATTAAATTCAATTGACATTGCCAAAAATAGAAACAAAGAAAATTAATTAATTGCAAAATAGTTTTCATATCGGGTGAAAATCGCATTGTTTAATAGTTTATGGTCATCAGACTAGATGAATTCAAATTAAATGTTAAAAATTCATGCAAGGCAGTTACGATGCATTGACTGTTAATGAATCAAATTTGGCGATAAAGCTTCAATGATTGAATTTTTAATTTTTTTCACATGAATATATTTTGTTAGGCACTTTTCGAGGGGATTCAGGCTTGAAAACTTGAAATTTGCGGTCAGTGACGTTGTCAGATGTGGAACTGACCTTTGAACACACTTAAGTGTTGAGAAAGGAGTTCAAAAATGTTTTAATTCCATAACTTTTTAAAGAGTTTAAGCGAAACCAACAAGTTTCCTTGTTGAATGATATCACAGTCATCATTATGACATGAAGTGCATTGAAGCCATAAATTACATGTCCAGTTTTCTTTTGTCATAACAAGATCATTTCACTTATCTCATCTCATTTCACTTGCTATTATTATCTCATAAAAAAATTATATACCAATGTGCTGTACCTGTTTGAACTGTATTTAAGAAACCTATAATAAATATATTAAATAAATAAATGTTTGGAGCACAGCACGTATGTAAGTAAGTATTTATTGTAAAATGAAAGCGAAAACTGACGAAATGAAAGAAAGCAAATTGGAAGTATAGGAAAGTTATTTTTGTTTTTGTTTTGTTTTCTTTCTTTTGCGTTATCGATAAAGGCATGTGCCATAATAGCTTTTAAATGGTATTATTCGTGTATCATTGTGGATTCTTTTGATGTTTTTTTGTTTTGTGCAATAAATGCCGTTCTCACTCATTTTTAAGTGAATTTTAATGAATTTTAGGCTGTTAAAAATTAAGTTGAATCGAGTAAAGTATTGTATTACGGTATTTGAGGTTATCATGGTTCAATAATGGTATTGGATAGTGTTTTTATGTCGGTATGGGTCTAGATTTTGCTCGAATCTTCTTTTAAACAAAAATTTTGTTGGATTCAAAATTTATCGAAGTTAAAATTTCTAAATTCACAAAGTTTTACATTTTCAGGACATTAAAGATTCAACTAAGTAGGTATAAATCAAGATTATTTGAAAACTATGCAACTGGATATTAATAAGTATACCAAATAGACTAGCTCAAAATATGTTATGGAACCTCGCTTCAATTGAATGTTCAAAAAATTGCATATTTCGTCGAAGTTTACACATTGCTTCCATAACAAGAGTAATTTCAATAATCTTCAAGATTTTTTTAAGTGAACTGCTTATTTCATGGCTCATGATTTGAAAAATATGTTGGAATCTATTCAATAACAACTTTGAAGTCTTCAAAAATTTGTTTTAAATATATGGGAAATAAATTTAATCATGTATTTGTGTTTTTGGTAATTCTGTCTACTTTGTGTTACTATGATAAATTTATGGAAGCTTTTCCTTGAAGATTGATTTTAATTTGAGATTGAGTTCGGAATTCATATTTTAATCTAATAGATTCTAAGATTTCTAACCTAAAATTTTTTATAGACATCTAAAATACAAATTTTAGAATACCAAGCTATCGTATTCAAATAAAAATAACTAATATATGCAAATGCCTTGAAGATTTCACAAAAGCTGTTTTAAATTCAAGAATCTGTTTTAATTATCGGTTAAATGGCATCTAGTTTATACTAGTTAAAATAATTAGAACAAAGGTTTATTGAGTACCTTAGGCTTTGAAAACTCACTGATCAATACAAGCTTTATTAATTGATATTAAACACAGCAATAACTTCGACACAAAGAGATCCAATCATTAAAAAAATACTTCCAAATCAAGCTTGAAATGATTTATTATTCAGAAAATTTTTGTAGACTCGAAAATATTTAATAAACTTGTCATATCCAATCTTTTCATTGTTATTTTCTCATATATGATCGGTGCATTGACATTAAACTGACAAAAATTTAGGGTAAAAAATATTGAAATTTGTACAAAACGAACAAATTTTTTTCAGAGCCCTGTAACTTTCATTGGAAGCAATGTTAACTTCCCAAATTTTTCCTAGGACTTTATTTGGTTTCCATAGTTTATTAATCAAATTTGAAAACAGCTATTTTTGCAGCATAAAGCACTAAAAAACGTCTTGACATTTAAATATTGAAATTTGTACAAAAAATATTGAAATTTGTACAAAAAAATATTGAAATTTGTATACCACATTATCACGACTTTTGCATCCAAAACTTGGGAAAAATTATATTTTTTGCAGAAATTTTGTTTGAGAAGGTTCTGCATCATCTTGAGCTGCTTATTTGTCCTTTAAATTAAATTTAATTAATTTGTTTACACAAAAACAATTGAAATTCTTCACCGCCTACTATTGAAATTTTGTACAAATTTCAATATTTGTTGTATACAAATTTCAATATTTGGATTGGAGTGGATTTTTTTCGTATAAGCAGTGATTTGTCCGAGCAAAAGTTTAGTTAATCGTAAACTTCAATCTCCGAGCAAAGTCATAAGACCTTAACATATGGACCAAAATGTCTTCTTTGTCATTTTTTTCATGTGCGAAAATTGTACAAATTTTTTTTTTGTGATTTTGTTCATACAAATTTCAATATTTTTTACCCTATGTCCGACAGGTTCACGAAAATAAAAATTTTTTTGACTGTCATTTCCCACTAAAAAGCTCATAATTGATCGATATCTCATGGGATAAATGTGCGACACACAACAACATTATTATTTCATAATAGCTATTTACGATCAGCTGTCTCTCAAAAGCAACTCCGAATATGACAATTAAATTATACGATTGAGCTTTGAAAAATATATATATTTTTTTAGATTACACAAGAGCTTCGCCTTCAAATTCAACATATATATTTTTTTGCAATAGCATTTTTCGCGCTTTTATGGCTTCATTTCCGTAATCAACTGCATAGTCTTATGCTGCTTCTACACGCTATTTAAATGCTTACCACTTAAAATCATATCACAACTTCGTGGATAATCAATTTGATTATTATAGGAAATATCTTTTTGTTTTGTGGTCAGTCTTTTGTCAAAAATGTTTTATTTTTTTTTTTGGAATTCACTCAAAAACTTTACAAAAATAAATTAAGCATAAATGAATTTTCTTTCTTTCTCTTTCATGATCTAACTAATTTCCTGAGACTTGAATATTTTTATTTTTTCTTTACTATTTCAAATGGATGAATTGTCCGCGCCAATAAATATATATAATGAGAATTTCACTTAAACAAGACACTTGGGTAGGAACGACACTCTTTTTTGCATGTAGAAACTTTTTCACCTTTCTTTAAAAAAATTACTTTACTAATATTAAAATTATCTTATGTACGACAAACACGTTTTAAATCGACTTCTGATCAAAATTATTTTACGTCTTGTTTCTTCTACGATCGAACTAAGACTGAAGTTTAAAAGCTTTAATATTACTGGCAGGAAAGTTTCTTCTACTCACCATTATTTCTTTTGTGCGATTTGTTTGTTTCACTTGCAGTTGTGTGTGCGAGCTTGTTGCTCTCGCTTATGCTGCTTGCTAGTCTGTATTTATGTATAAGTATGTCAAAAATTGCTTATTAAATATGAAGATTGCTGTTTTTATGTTACTCGCTGCAGACGGTCGATAATGATGTGAAGCTTTACATTTCCATTTGTTACACAGGAGTTGTGATTACTTTATCATTTTTTTATGTGATCATTAAACACTTAATGTTGTTTACATTCATGACTGTATATTTGTTTTTCTCACTCTCTATTTCATGCCTCTTCCTTCACTCTCATGCCTCTCATGAATTTATTGATGCAATCCATCGCTTTGTAATGTGATTTGTTTGACATTTCATTTTGATTTAGTGAATAAGTGAGATAAAAAGCTCTTACAATACACTTGCATAGCGTTAAAGTCGTCGAAATCGTCCCCAAATGGAATGGAAGCTTAATTTATTGAGAAATCGAGGTGAGATGGAAACTTCTCGAAAAGTTTTTTTTTTTTTTTTTCTTCTTTGCCTTCACTTACTTTTGCTCGAAAAGTTGAAGAAT